>CM046874.1:264559511-265925522 GCA_025667525.1 Glebionis coronaria
GCCAAAGTGCGGCGCACAAATGGAAAAGTGCGGCGTACATTCAAAGTACCCCGAATTTGGAGAATTACAAGAAGTGCGGCGTACAAACTATGAAGTGCGGCGCACATTTACACCTAAAGAAGTGCGGCGCACATTTTGCAGCAGTTACATAATTAAGTGCAATAATGCATGGCTATTATGGGGAACATTTGATATACTTCCAGGGTTTCTAACCTACGAAATTGCAAGTATCAATAGGACATATGGCCAGGCATAAACATATCTCATTCTCACTTTTCTCCATTGTTTAGGAGAAACTAATAATCAAGTATTTCTCCAAATCCTTGATCATAGTCACTAGAGTTAGTAAAAATTAGTTGGTTTATGGTGTTGGTACTTGAACAAGGAACTCAGAAGTGTTGCTAGCCATTTGTAATAAGTTTAATAACTTATAAATCCTTTGGAGCAATTATTGAAATAACATTTTGGTATAACTCTTATTTCAGTTATGTCAATCTTTTACTTTGATTTACATGTGGTTGAAATGATCTTGTTTACTGTTATTATGGAGTAGTGTGATGTACACTTGGTTAAGGTTTAATACCCTTATGATTAGATGTGATTATTAGCTTTGCTGGGGCGAAGTGCGACGCACAATTAGTTTTGTGCGGCGCACTTTTTCCCTGGGTTCTTGAATATAAGTGTGATTTGGATGCTCATGTATTATATGTTACTATGTAAGACCATTGTTATATGTTGGATTTATCCATGATCATTGAATAATACTCATGTGAATGGATGAGTTTCATGTCATCCAGTAAATGAATCTTGTTAATAACTTTTATAACGATTAGTGGATTAAAACATATACCAACTCTTTCATAATCTCATGTACTACCTTAGTTATCGAAATCAAACATAAACCTTTCTTAATGCTGTTGGTATAACAAAGTCTTTAGTCGGATTCTTGTCATATCAATTAGATGTTGCATGCATGACTAGTAATTGGTATGTTGTCTTACATTGTTTATGTGCTTATATTTCATCATTGCTACCTATCTATCATATGGTTATGACCTTAGCCAAACGCACCCTTTAATACCAATTGTTAAGTATATCTTTAGAACTTGTGACACTCTAGAGGTAATTGTTTCGATATTTTGACAACAACAATCCCATGGAACGAACTGGACTTACCATTAAGCTATGCTATACATGAAAGGGTATACTTGCCCGTGTTTATGTTTCTAGTCATTTGTGTGATAATATCTTGAATAAAAAATTAAGACTTGCAAACGAATATCAAACCCTAAGATTTGCTTGAACTAGATGTCTTGAAGATAAATAACCAATGCTTAGATAAAAGACAAGGTAGTGGTGGAAGGAGGTGGTGGTGGCCTGGTAGAGATCTCATAGTAATAGTAAAGAGGAGGTTTAACTAAGCGACTCTTGATGTAATCCAACTCTTCATAGATATGAGCCATAGCAAGATGTTGATATTGACAACATTGAAAATATGTTCCATGATGCATGACATTATCATGTGAAGGAGGTAGAACACTAAAGGCTAGTGGTGGAAGATAAGAAGTTCCACAATCAACATTCTTAGAAGGAGAAGAGATGTGATTTTGAGTGTTCTCGAGTGAATTGGGGTTGAAAGCAACTGGAGAGAATGGAGGAGAATCAAAGCTTTCATTTGGGGAATAAGACATTTTGATTTGAGAAAGAATGCAAAATGCCTAAGGTTAAATAGAGAAAGATAAAGATAATTTGGGGGTGGTCAAAGGGTTGAAACAAAGATTCCAAAAAGTGTTGGAACAAATTTAGAGTTTCAGGAATACCCAAAAAGTAGAGTACTAGGCGTGGTTCCTTACCTCAGTCGGCGGTTCCTTATCACTGGGGAACCACGCTATCAATAAAGAACCACCCACAGTGGGTTGAGTTTGGTGATGAGGGAGGACTTTCCAATTCAGCAAATCCTATTTTTTCTAGTCTAACTAATCATGGGGATATGCTAAGAAGCAAAGATAGACAAAGAAAACACAAAAGAGCTCACCAAACAAGGTTTAGACCAAAATACATGGATTTTTTTTAATAAATCAATGTAGGAGGTGTGTAGAACTAGACACAAGGTCATGAAACAATGATCCTCCATAGTTCTCTTTTGTTCTTGCTATATTTGAGAGACCCATACATATGAATTATATAAGCTCATTATGAATAGCATGAAGCTATGAAAAACGTTTTTAGATTGAATTAACAATGCAAAAACATTTCTCGACGATTTTCGAAAGAACTTTGAGAATTTTGAAAAAGGTAAGAGAAGTTTTGATAGGTGTGTAAACACCCATCCTTTTTACCACTTAATTACAATAATAACCGAGCCAAAACGTGTATTTTATGCCATTTATGTCGGAATTATGCGTAGTTTGTGTTTTTGTTGTGATTTAGGACGAAATTGTGAAAACGGAAGAAAACACGGGCATTCACGGGCTTTTATCGAAGAGAAAGACGAAAGACGAAGTCGAAAGATCAAGAGTGCGAAAAGAACGGAAGTCCAAGACCAATTCTGAAGATTTATGGAAGAAAAAGTCAAAAGACGGAAGTTTACTAAAAGCCGAAGAACTCGAGTCTTATTTATGAAGGAAATTCAAGACGAGTTCAAAGAAATCCCGAGCCAAAGTCATTAAAGTCCAAGATTTAATAAGATTAAAGAAAGCAAGGACCTAATGACACAATTAAGAAAAAATGAAAGAGGGGAGGAAGCTTCCTAAGCACTCCCTAATCCTCCCCTATATATAGATTAGACTAGATTCATTTTCATTTTGTTCGATAGCTTGACAAACTATTTCTTCCATTTTACTTTCCTGCACATTTAATTTCATGTCCATTTAAATACCTTGTCTTGCACCTTAAATACATTTAATTTCAAGTAAGTGTTCTTCTAATTCTTGTCAATCTTTATTTTTATTGTTTATCTCTCATTCTACCTTTCTTTATTTGATCTTAATCTTCATGCTTTATTGTTTATGTTCATGTTCTTGATTTTTATTGATTTATTTAAGTGAGTTTTGATTATTTTGATTAGTTTTGTTAGTTTTATTGTTTTGGATTGATTGTTTATGATTAATAAATGTTATTTGATTAGTTTGATTTAATATTGTGGTTAATTTTGATTGATCTATATTAGATTCGTGCTATTTTCCTTGTTCCTTGTTCTTCGCTTTGCTGTTACCGATCTTCCCAGGTATTCCGCATCAAAGTCTGTGTTCCGAATCAAGGGATTGTGCAATTTTATTCCGGATCAAAGGTCGTTCATCCGGAATATTAGATATTCCGGATCAGAGTGCTCATTCGGAATAATTCATTATTCCGGATCAAGCATTTCATCCGGAATACCAAACATTCCGGATCAGTCTTTTATTCCGGATCAAGTCCACATTCCGGATCAAAGAGTATATTCCGGATCAATCTTGTTTATTCGGAATGATTGAACATTCCGGATCAAACCTTTCATCCGGAATATTAAAACATTCCGGATCAAGGTCTTCATCCGGAATATCAAATATTCCGGATCAAGGAAGATATTCCGGATCAACCACAACATTCCGAATCAAGGGCCAACATTCCGAATCAAGACTTTATTCCGGATAAGTGACATATTCCGGATAAAGGATTTATTCCGGATCAAGGTTTTTGGTGAATATTCCGAGTGAAGAAGAACATTCTGAACGAAGGTGACATTCCAGATGAGTGTTTATTCCGAACGAAGGATTATTCCGGATAAGCTGTGTTTAGGTTATTTTTAATTTCAGTTTTTAATTTTTAATTTACAAGCTTTATTTTTCCCGCCTTTTTATTTAGTTGCACTTTAAGTTTATTTGCCTTGGATTTATTTTAGCCTTGCCTTAGTTTTAAGTTTTAGTCGCATTTTAAGTGTGCCTTAGATAGATTTAAATTTACATCATTTACATTTAAGTCTTTGCACATTTTATTTTAAAACAACCAAAAATATTTGTTTCACCAAGAACAATAGAGTCATACTTTGAACCGGAAATCAATTCGTTAAGATACCGAGAAACGGACAATTGAACCTAGCAAAATCTCAATATTAAAATGGCGCCGCTGCCGGGGATTTAAGTTAGATTTAAGTTTGCGTTATTTACTTTTAGTGTCTTTTAATTTTCGTCACGCTTTTAAATACTTGCCAATTACTTTAAATTAGACTTAGATTTACTTTAATTGCCCTTTTACTTTTAAGTTTTGCACATTTTAATTACTACAACGACACAACTTTTGTTTCACCAAAGAACGACTGAGTCGCATAGTTAAACCAGATCAATTCGATTAGACCGATTTCAACGAACAATTTTTATAATTAAAATCTAGTTATCAAATGGCCCCGCTGCCGGCTCTTTTCGTAAAGATTAACGGTTTTCTGTGAGAGACGCGTTGCTTTTTGGGATCCGTTCACTTGTGAGCGTTATTTTTCTTGCCTAGAAAATTCCGAAAAACCATAAAAATTAAAAAATTGTAAAAAAAACACATAAAAATTAACAATTTCAAAAATCCAAAAATATTTTATTTTTATTGTGTATATATATTGTCTTTTTGTTTGGTATTGTTTTCTTTTGCCTTTGTAGGTGTATGCGTACTAGATCTTCTAATTATCAAGAGCCCGAGACTCGAGAAGATTTAAGTATGGCAGGTGTCAACAACAATAATCCACCGCACCTCAACAATAACAACAATGTTCTTCGACAACCCGATCTTCGGACAATGGAGGAGCTTTGTCAACCTACCATGTTTGGACGAGGAGGACCGATTGCGCCGATGCAAATCACGGCTCCGGAGTTTTCGTTGAAGCACCACATGAATCAGCAAGTGCAAACTAATCCATTCGCCGGAATGCCTGATGATGATGCCAACAAACACCTCGACAAGTTCATTACAATCACCCAAAGCATGAAGTTGCCTAGTGCCACAATGGACGTTCTTCGCCTACAACTCTTCCCACATACTTTATCACACCACGCCGAGAAATGGTTTGATCGTCTTCCAAAGAATTCTATTCATACTTGGGATGACATGACTCAACGCTTTTTGTCGCGCTACTTTCCAGCATCCATGGTCACGAGCCTTCGCAATCAAAGCAGCGGTTTCATGCAAGACCCCGATGAATCTCTTTTTTATGCTTGGGAAAGATATAATGTCTTGATTGATCGTTGTCCAAACCACAACATGCTCCCCGTAACCTTAATTGATACTTTCTACAACGGATTGACTTTTCGAGATCGTGATACGATTAATGCAGCCGCCGGTGGCACATTTATGAAAAGGAGACCCGAGGAGTGTAGAGACCTAATTGAAAACATGACTACTCACCACAAAAACTTGGATTCCTCCGCTTCTTCAAGGAACAACCCGAGAGTCAATGTTTCTTCTACTTCAGCAAACCCCAACATGACCGAATTCACCCGCATGATGACCGAAATGAACAAAAGTATCTTGCTTCTCGCTTCAAACCAACAACAACAAGTTAAAGCGGTAGCCAATCCTTGTGAAACATGCGGTGGTCCACACTCGTACACTGATTGTCCTTCTACACAAGGAAATCCGGAAAATGTGTATGCAGCTTATGGTAATTATTCACCGGAAAATTACCAAGCTCGACCTCAAGGGGATAGAAATTTGCTGAGTTACCGATCAAACAACTACTTTTCACCCGGTTTTTCTCCTCAAAACCAAAACCCCAACAACAACTATACTAGAAGCAACCAAATCCCACCAAGAGCTTCTAATTCTTATCACGCACCCGCTCAACAAGCCCCACCCATCAATCAAGATGTTGAAGCCATCATGAGAACCCAAGGTGAGCAAATCAAGAATCTGTAGAGCCAAATTATCAATTTGAAAGGAGATATCACCAAGCAAGGAAATAACATTAGATCCGAGCTTCGAGATAATATCCAATCCTCTTTCAGCAATCAAACCAATGATTTGAAGAATATGCTTGCTAGTTTCTTGCCCACAACTCAACCTTCTACTTCAAGTTCTCTACCTTCAAACATCGTCACCAATCCGCGAGCAAATGTGAGTGCTATCACTACCCGTAGTGGAGTTACCATAGTAGGACCACCTATCCCGCCTCCATCATCTACACCTCCTCCACCACCATTTATCCCTACTCCTCCTACACCTAGTATTAGTACACCATTACCGTCTCCGCCTCGACATGATGATGTTCCCAAGAAGAACCCTTCAACATCTCAACCTTTACCTGCTACACCTTCACCACCCAAACCCAATATCCCTTATCCTTCACGGCTAGGCAAGACCAAAATGCACACAAAGGATGACATTCAAGTGTCGAATTATTTGAAGATGATCTCTCAAATGACTTTCAACATTAGCCTTGTTGAAGCACTTGTCCACATGCCGAAATTTGTCAAAGCATTCAAGGAATTTCTTAACAAGAAGGAGAAGCTGATCGAGCTCGCCAACACACGCTTAAATGAAAACTGTTCTGCAGTTATTCTTAAAGAACTTCCGGAAAAACTTAGAGATCCCGGTCGTTTTGCGTTGCCTTGCATTTTCAACAAAACTGAAGAATTTACTGCCCTAGCTGATCTCAGGGCCAATATTAATCTAATGCCGTTAAGTGTTTGGAAAACACTATCATTACCCGACCTTACTCCTACAAAGATGACTCTTGAGCTAGCAAATCGCACTCTCACTTACCCTGTTGGTATTGTCGAAGATGTGTTCATTAAAGTTGGTACATTTACTTTCCCGGTCGACTTTGTCGTTGTTGATTATGAAATGGACCCTCGTATTCCTTTAATCAAAGCTGTCAAGATCGCGAGTTTACACGTAAGATCGTACGATTTTACGTTCCCACCTGATATAATCGTGTAAGATCGGTGTAGGATCGCATCAGAGGTAGGATCGTAAGATCGGTGTAGGATCGCACGTAAGATCGTAAGATCGCGTGTCGATACGAGTTTACCAAATTACCAAGTTACTAACTTAATCACTTACATACTTACTAACCCATAACTTTTTAGGCTTCAAAAAATATAAATACGAGTCTGCCAATCTGAGTAACAAGCATTGACGTTTAATTTCCTTATTTTTTAATCAGTAAACATAATTATTTGCTTTCTCTAAATCTAAATTACATTAAACAAATTAAGGTTCTAATGCAAAAAGTTTCTTACATGTAATTTTTTTTACCTTTTTCATAGTTTTAACTATTAACTTTTAAGTATTAATTTAGATACCTTATTCATAGTGATACTAGTAATTTACTTTGTTTTGAGACGTATATACGCATGGTATGTAATCATGTGACGACTAAGACTTGACTTTTTTGTGTTTTACTTTACTTTGATATTCTAAATTTGAACTTTGACATTTTCAAGCGGATATTATATCGATTTATCTTTGATGATGAGTAAAAACAAAAAAAGTTTCACTCATTTATAAATTGCTTGCATAACATGATAAATTGATAGGATCTTATGATCTCGAACTGATCTTACGATCTCGATCTTGCAAAGATAAAAACGATCTTAAGTGAGATCGCGATCTTAAGAGCCTTGCCTTTAATACTTGGTCGGCCATTCTTGAGAACCGGACGAGCTCTAGTTGATGTTGCCGAAGGTGAGTTAATCTTAAGAGTCGGGGATGATGCCCAAGTGTTCAAAATGGGGAAGCTTACAAACAAATCCTTTGGACAAGAATATGCGAATATGATTAATATGCTCGATGATTTTGTCATCTACAACAATCCTCTATTCGAGTATTGCATTGATAATCCACTTTTCCAAGATGATGTGGATGATTCTCTATCCAATTTGGAACCTTCACCCATTTATGATACTCCACCGATCTTTGATGCTTATGATGATGATTCTAGCTCAGATACGGATGATTATGATGACCTTACCTCCGAGTATCCCGACATGCCCATTTATGACGATTTTGATGAGGCCGATACTCTTTCGAGTGATTCTTCACATGATGAAGATCCTCCGTCATCCATGCTTAATCCTACTTTGGATGATTACTCTTTTGAGGAAGACTTCTCTACTTTTCTCAACACTTACTTCCCTCATGAGAGTGATGCTCCTCCTTTAGACTTTGAAGATTATCGTCTTGATCCTACTTTGGATTTGAAGAAAATTCTTTCAAAGGAGAAGCAACCGGACGACACCAATATCCGCAGCACGTATGAGTTAACACCTCTTTGTCCACCTTCTGAGGACGAGGTTGTACATCTTCTTCGCGGATCATCTTGACATTCTGCTGAGCCTGAGTGCTATTTTCCCCTAAAGGAAAAGGTGTTCGACCCTGGTATCGATATTCTGCAGCCATCTCAGTATCCGTCTGATGAAATAAAAGGAAATATCTTTGGAACTTATGGAAATCTGCTTGCACCACTTCACCCTTGCTTCCACCGTGCTCCATCGTTGCTTAAGGGAACCTTGCCTATTCTTTTTTGGCTTGCCTTGTTCGCCTTAAGCTTGTGCTATTTGATGGACGAAAACTATGTCTTTGATCCCGGTAGATGTGTTTCATGCTTCTTCCTATGGTAATCAAGGTCGAGTCATGCTCACGACTCGGTAATCAAAAATCAAGCGCTTCTTGGGAGGCAAACCATGTATCTATCTTTTAGCTTTCTTTATCCTAAGTGTAGGGGAACCCGTTGGTGTTTGTTATTTCCTCTCTTCTTCTATTCAGGGATTCGAGCGCTCAATGATCCACTCTTGATGATTCTTGACGACCCGTGATTTCGTGTTCCCATTTTCTCGGTTCTATCCTAAACTCTTTTCGATTCACTATTTTATATTTTCTAATATTAAAATAGGAATTTCTTTAGTTGTCTCTTCCTTAGCAAGATTTAAACAAAGTGCACAATGTCCTAAGTGTAGGGGAGTTTACTCCCACATGCTTAAACATTGAGGACAATGTTTATATTAAGTGTAGGGGGGACTTCTATCAAAGTTAAGTGGTCTTTTCCTTATATTTGTCCTCATTTTAACCGGAAAATCAATTTTTCGACATTTTTCAAAATTTTTGATCTATTTTGGCCTATTAATTTTTCCCTTTGTATAGTTATTTTCTTTCTTTGCTAGAATAAATTTTAAAATAAAATGGTTTTAATTTTCAAACGTTGTGAATCTTTTGACTCAACCGAGTTTACTTATCTTAAGTTACTCTAGCTAGTATCCTTAACGTGTTTAAGTCAAGTTTTGCTAGGCTTTTATATAGGGAGCTATAAAACGTGAAAGTCTTAACTCTCACGGGTTAAGAACAAGAACTTTTCGCAAGTTCCTATAATTGATCCTAGAGAGTCGTTTATCAAGGGAACTTTAAAATGCGATTTCTAAACTTGAAAAAGTCTAAGAGTTTGCAAGATCCTATAGGTGACTCGAAAACCCAAAACTTTGATTTAATAGGCTAAGCATCCACGAGTCTCATTCCTTGAGATTTTAAACTGTAGAGAACGAGAGATGATAGAGTCAATTATAAGTTTGGTATTCTTTCGTGAATTTATGTGAGTTAATTATAAGCCTATTCTCCCATCGCTTGCTAATAAATTTATCTGCAATAAATAAGGTTGTACGATTTGAAAAGTTACTTAGCTTCTAGCCCAAGATCGTTTAAAAGTTGCTCGGTATAGATTAGAGTTCATAGCCAAGGCATAACTTATTGAAGCGGGATGCGAAGATTGGCGAGTCCGAAAAGGCCCTAACAAGGCATGAGGGCTATATTTTGTTGCTAAAGATCCAAGTTATGTGAAGAATCATTTATCAAAGATCAATATGAAGGATCAAGACACATGAAGAAAAGCAAGTACTCCCCAAAAGTCATGGAGAAGTCTATCCAAAAAGGCCCTAACAAGGTATGAGGATAAATAGATCCAAGTCCAAAAAGGAGGCGGATCGTTGTATATCAAAATCCCAAATACAGATTAGAGAAAAATGAAGAAGTCGTGGTCCAAATATGAAGAATCTCTCAAAACTTCAAGTGAAGAAATTCCTATTATGAAGAGAAGGCCATTATTTCATGAACGTCTCTCAAGGTTTGAAGTATGAAGTCGCTGCCAAATATCGGTCCGAGAAAGGTCTCAAATCGCGAAGCGAGTTATGCCAAGATATGAACTTTTTGAGGTCCCGAGAAGCAGTTTTAAAAGATTTTGTCCTTTTGCTAACTATTGATTAAATCGTTCACTTTATTTTCGTCCTAAATAACTATCGAAATAAGTCAACAATGCATCCTCGTGATCATTCAAGACAATAATAAAATATAAGAGATACACCTAGGAATAAGGGAGTCTAAGTGAATAATTGGCCCACATGAGTTCGTGTTGGTTTGCTAACTTATAATAACAATGATCTCGTTTTTAAGCTTGGTTTGGAGAAAGTGAAAACTTGAGGATGATGATCATTCATGACATTTCCAAAACCCAAGGTATGATTTTGATTTCTTTACTTGTTTTGTTATATTCTATCTCTTTAATAAAGGCCAACGTGGATTGATTATGATGAAAAGTGTAAACATGCTTTGTAACTAATGCATTGCATGAGGACATTACAATGGTCAAGTGTAGGGGATTTGATAGGTGTGTATACACCCATCCTTTTTACCATTTAATTACAATAATAACCGAGCCAAAACGTGTATTTTATGCCATTTATGTCGGAATTATGCGTGGTTTGTGTTTTTGTTGTGATTTAGGACGAAATTGTGAAAAGGGGAGAAAACACGGGCATTCACGGGCTTTTATCGAAGAAAAAGACAAAAGACGAAGTCGAAAGATCAAGAGTGCGAAAAGAACGAAAGTCCAAGACCAATTCTGAAGATTTATCGAAGAAAAAGTCAAAAGACGGAAGTTTACTAAAAGCCGAAGAACTCGAGTCTTATTTATGAAGAAAATTCAAGACGAGTTCAAAGAAATCCCGAGCCAAAGTCATTAAAGTCCAAGATTTAAGAAGATTAAAGAAAGAAAGGACCTAATGACGCAATTAAGAAAAGATGAAAGAGGGGAGGAAGCTTCCTAAGAACTCCCTAATCCTCCCCAATATATAGATTAGACTAGATTCATTTTCATTTTGTTGGATAGCTTGACAAACTATTTCTTCCATTTTACTTTCCTGCACATTTAATTTCATGTCCATTTAAATACCTTGTCTTGCAACTTAAATACATTTAATTTCAAGTAAGTGTTCTTTTGATTCTTGTCAATCTTTATTTTTATTGTTTATCTCTCATTCTACTTTTCTTTATTTGATCTTAATCTTCATGCTTTATTGTTTATGTTCATATTCTTGATTTTTATTGATTTATTTAAGTGGGTTTTGATTATTTTGATTAGTTTTGTTAGTTTTATTGTTTTGGATTGATTGTTTATGATTAATAGATGTTATTTGATTAGTTTGATTTAATCTTGTGGTTGATTCTGATTGATCTAGATTAGATTTGTGCTATTTTCCTTTTTCCTTGTTCTTCGCTTTGCTGTTACTGATCTTCCCAGGTATTCTGCATCAAAGTCTGTGTTCCGAATCAAGGGATTGTGCAGTTTTATTCCGGATCAAAGGTCGTTCATCCGGAATGCTAGATATTCCGGATCAAAGTGCTCATTCGGAATAATTCATTATTCCGTATCAAGCATTTCATCCGGAATACCAAACATTCCGGATCAGTCTTTTATTCCGGATCAAGTCCACATTCCGGATCAAAGAGTATATTCCGGATCAATCTTGTTTATTCGGAATAATTGAACATTCCAGATCAAACCTTTCATCCGGAATATTAAAACATTCCGGATCAAGGTCTTCATCCGGAATATCAAATATTCCGGATCAAGGAAGATATTCCGGATCAACCACAACATTCCGAATCAAGGGCCAACATTCCGAATCAAGACTTTATTCTGGATAAGTGACATATTCCGGATAAAGGATTTATTCCGGATCAAGGTTTTTGGTGAATATTCCGAGTGAAGAAGAACATTCCGAACGAAGGTGACATTCCGGATGAGTGTTTATTCCGAACGAAGGATTATTCCGGATAAGCTGTGTTCAGGTTATTTTTAATTTCAGTTTTTAATTTTTAATTTACAAGCTTTAATTTTCCCTCCTTTTTATTTAGTTGCACTTTAAGTTTATTTGCCTTAGATTTATTTTAGCCTTGCCTTAGTTTTAAGTTTTAGTCGCATTTTAAGTTTGCCTTAGATAGATTTAAATTTACGTCATTTACATTTAAGTCTTTGCACATTTATTTTAAAACAACCAAAAATATTTGTTTCACTAAAAACAATAGAGTCGTACTTTGAACCGGAAATTAATTCGTTAAGATACTGAGAAACGAACAATTGAACCTAGCAAAATCTCAATATTAAGTTTTCCAAAAAGAGTTTATTATACTCAAAAGCTCAAAGAAAGAAAGGAATCAAAAGATAAAAGATAATTGATAAATTAAATGCATAATTAAGGAATACGTTCCATTAAACCTAGACCTAGACGCAAGTAATTAAAAGGTTCCCTCTTAAGTGGCTTAGTGAAGATATCGGCTAAGTTTTCTACCGAGGGTACCTTCTTTATCGAAATGTTCCCCTTTTGAACATTATCCCTAAGAAAATGGTGGTGAATCTCTCTGTGCTTAGTTCGCGAATGTTGCACGAGATTCTTGCTAAGGTCTATTGCACCCTCGTTGTCGCACATGATGGGAACATCATCAAGAGAAATCCCGTAATCAACAAGCGCTTGCTTCATCCATAGAGCTTGTTGACAAGTTTTACCGGCACTCACATACTAAGAAGTGTGAAAACACTTATCCTTTTACCACTTAATTATAATAATAACCAAGCTAAAACGTGTATTTTATGTCGTAAATGTCAGAATTATGCGTGGTTTGTGTTTTTGTTGTGATTGAGGATCAAAATATGAAAAGGGAAGAAAACATGGTCTTTCACGGGCTTTTATCGAAGAAAAAGACAAAAGACGAAGTCGAAAGGTCAAGAGTGCAAAAAGAACGGAAGTCCAAGGCCTATTCTGAAGATTTATCGAAGAAAAAGTCTAAAGACGGAAGTTTAAAGAAGTCGAAGAACTCAAGTCTAATAAATGAAGAAAATTATAAGACGAGTTTAATTAATCCCGAGACAAAGTCAAAAAAGTCGAAGAATTTATGAAGACGAAAATACGTGAAGAAGAAAGAAAAGAGCAACACAAGCTAACCTCCCTAATCTCCTGTAAATACCATCCTAATGTCACATTAGGAGGTGTTGACTATTTGACACATAGTTCTTCCATCTTTAATTTTCATGTCATTTACTTAATTTTCATTTAATTTCCTTGTCTTGCACCTTTAATTTCTTACCTTTAATTCTAAGTAAGTCTTTTAATTTTGTTGTTGAATCTTATTTTTAATCAACTTTTTATAAATCTCTCATTCTACCTTTCTTGTTTTGCTTAATCTTTATGTTTATGTGCTTATTCTTATGCTTATTTGATTAAGTGTTATGTTTTTATGTTTTTGATTATGTTGGATTATTGATTTTATATCTTATTCGTTTCTTTCTTAAATTTGATTAAGTGTTTTTAAAAGTTATTTTATAAATAGTTGTTTTTAAATATTTTTATTATTTATTGTTTTTAAAAGTTTTTAAATTTTAGCTTATTAGCTTTTTCTTATACGTGTTTTGGGTTAAGTTTTTAGTTGAGTGCTTATTTGGTTCATAGGTTATTCGATCTTGCTTATTTACTATTTCTTACTGTTATTCCGATCACCACCATCGGAAAAGGGTTTTGGATTCCGACCAGGATTCCGATTGGAGTTTCGGAAAAGGGTTTCTAGATTCCGATAGGGATTCCGACCAGGATTACGATGGGAGTGTTTTGTGATTCCAATCTTTATTCCGATTGACATTCCGATAGGTTCCAAGGTTGGTTATTCCGATAGATTGTTATTCTGACAGGTTTGATTCCGATCATATTCCGACGGATACTTGTTCCGATTGAATTTCGACCAACATTTCGACGGTAGTATTTTTATACTTTCCGATAGGATTCCTATAGGAGTATTTTGATCGGATTCCGACGGGATTCCGATGGGAGGGTATTCCGACAGGTTTAGTTTTATTATTTTTCCTTAGTTTTATTATTAAGTTTGCAATATTTTAAGTTCTCAAATTTTACTTGTAACACCCCCAAATTTACACAATTCAATACAGCGGAAGACTCGTTGGTGTTACGGGATAGCACGTTACTCACATCATAGACAACGCTAAAAAATCGCGTCGTTTAATAATAAAGCATTTCCATTCATAAATATCAGATTTACATAGGTCCCAAGTCATTGTATTTCATACAGGTTTTACAAAGAATTTGAATGGAAATTATTATTTAAGTACGGGCCATGAATTCTTGTCGTCTTCCCGAGAATTACCTTCAAGTACCTGAGACAAAACATGTTAAAAGAAAAGGTCAGCGATAACGCCGAGTGAATTCATAGAGTTTAATAAAACCATTAATATATCATCGGTATATAATTATTACCGAAAATCATTTTGTACAAATCTTTGTAATACGCCATAAAATAGCCAAAATCGTTTTATACAAATCCTTATCAAAAATCATAATATAGGCTTTTTCCTTCAAAATCATTATATGAACCATTGTCGTAAAAACATCATACAATACTTTTATAACGTTGTATAGAGTTAAATAAAAACCGTTATATGAATATGGTTATGTAAAACCAAAACACGAACATAATATCAATAATATGACCCCGTATTGATAGTCAGGCAATATATCGTAACTCAGTGCATATAGCAGTATTTCGTTATTTGGATTATTATAAGACGCATGACATTATTACCTTACTACAACAAACAACGGGTAGCTAGCCCGAAACTCAATTTGCCCATCTAAGTTAGCGTGTCGTCACAAAAATCACGCTATGGAAATCTTCTCATACATAAATTCGCTTACCAATCAATGTGGCACGACGGGGATCAACCGTCAAGGCGCGAACTGGGGTGATCGTCCCCAAATAGTACTATTATATGCATAAGCGTCTACCAAATCCCAGTAGTTCACAATTCATGCTAATGGGACTTTTAGTGACATAACCTAACTTTAATAATCCATTTTATTTCATACATCGGGTCATATAATCATTCATCGGGTCATACAATCATTCGGGTCCAAATTAATAAACAAACAATTGGGACAAATGGTGTCCTATTTTATCTAACTAACATGTTATCTCCCTCGCTGGTTTATAAAACATTTCATAAAAACATTTAAAAGAGTGCGAGGCTATGAACTCACGTTGATGTGGGAAAGCGGGTTATCGGCAATTCGGATGTACGGTAGGTGCTTCAATCACGGAAACCTAGACAAATAATACTCGTCTTAGACTCTTGTCCAATGACTTTATAAAAATAACAATTATGTATACATATGATGATTTTATATATAAATGATGATGATCAAGTGGGTTTATACATTTTCATTTACTCATTTTAGTGTTATGTATTGGTAACTTTTATACTAGTTTATTAGTTTTACTTATTTACATGTTTTAGGCCCAATAAGCCTATTATAAGCCCAATACTTTTCATTAGCCCAATTATACTTTTATTATCAGTATTATACTTTACATGTTGGGACCAAGTGGGTTAAGCCCAATAAGTAAATTTATAAGTGTTTAGCCCATTTAGTTGGATTATTAGTCCAATAATGCTAACTTAGCCCGTTAATGTCCATATGTTATTTAGTTCGGGTTTTATCGGTTTTTAATTGTATTAAGTACTTGTATATCAGTATATGACTTTTAAAAAGTTTACATTAGACGGGTCCGATCGTCTAAGTTTTAATTGACAAAAAAACGTTAATTTTACGGTACTAGCCGAAAAGACGTAAAAATCATGTTTATAGTTTTTATAACTTATAAAACTTACCAAACTACCATTTTTATATAATGTCAATTTATTTATCCTTATACATCTTCTATATGTATAAAGGATGGTTTTGCTCAATTTGATCTTAGCCCAAAATTTCAAAACAATGACACCTGGATAATAAGAAATAATCAATGGTTGTCATAAAATTTCATCTCTCAGCAGCATTTAATCAGCAACATTTAATGAAAAAAACCTCCACCACACCATTCGGGAAACACAAAATCATCATTTAAATCAAAATAAACACACACTACCAATCTGCAGATTCAAATTATCATTTCATCATCAAATATCCTATAGCAAAATTAAACTCCAGACCATGGATCAACTAAATTATCCATGATCAATGATTCACAAAACCACAAAAAAATGGAATGAATAAAGTTTTGTTTATATTAGAAAACCCTTAATTCAATTTTGCACCAGTCATCACACCACACTTTATTTTGGAAATAAAATACCCGAATACGATTTTTCATCAGATATAATTTCACTGAATCTTTGTTTTTGGTTTGTTTGAATGACGAGTTGATAAATTATTTGATGCTATCACGTTCATATTGATTCGATTTAATTATTATTTTTAAATTTTTTTTTGTTTAGGACGAAGATGATGATGCACCATGAGGGTTTACCAAAATCATTGTTGTAAAGGTCAGTGTTTGTAATTTTGTTTACATTTTTTATTTTTATTATAGGTAGCACATAACTATGCAATTGGATGGTTTTATAATCATAATTTTAGCTAAAAGTAGGTAAAGGTTTGATTTTTATTTGTAGTACTAACAACCTACCCCTATTGAGATTAAGTGTTCGATAAGTGAAAATAAATTGCCATGATACTTATGTCATGATATGGATTCATTATGAATATGAAAATCAATTGTCATGGCTAAAATGTATTTTTCGATGTGTAATAGAGGCTCATTAAAATGTATCTTTCCAGGAAACTGAGACATGAACAGAATTGAGATTTTCAAGTGAAGAACATGGAGCCTTTGCTTGAAGTAGTATTGAGATGATGTTACCAGAGAATAAGTTCTAATAGTGTTAATAATTACACTTTGTCATTTAAAAATGAGTAACTTCTTCTGATTTAAGTTTTGTCACTGTGGGATATTATGTTGCTACTTGTCATAAAATTGTATTACCTTTCGTATTACCATGTGAAAAGATAAATTGACATAAACGACGAACAAGGCCTTCATGACTCCAACTCATATAATTGCTCCTCCATAGGATGGTAACTATAGTATGAATATTTGATTATTTTTTTGCTTTGTTTCTTTTTATTGCATGCTATTTATACGATCCAGGAAGAATAATTGGTATGGTTGCTTGAATTGCATTGCATAGAAGTATTAACAACGTGAAGTTCAAGTACGCTGAAACCATTAATTTGCTGCAACACCCTCAACAACTCAAATAGATTTAGATCTGACCCGTTCACGTCTGCCACTACACACAGGGCATGAACCTAAGGTAAACGCATTCTCAAAAAGTGAAGAATTTGGTTTATACTTATCGACCTAATATCACATACAACATAACTTGATATCTGATATGTTTTCAATATTTTTGGTGGAGCAGAACCATGATGGATTTTTTATGGGAAAACAAGGTCAATGGGGAACATGGGTTGAGGGAGAGAGCAAAAAGAAATAGACCAGGTAATCATCTTACAAACTTTTTGCTAAGATTATGTAGTTACATTTTTTTCATGTGGGAATAATTTGTATGTGATTTTAAAACAAGGAGTGTTTGGTTGCTGATTGGTGTGTTAAAGCAAGGTAAAGATGAACGAAAGTTAAATTAATGTGTCATACTTAGACGATCATGGTGTAGTAGTACTGATAAAGAGACTTGAAAGTGAATTTTGAGTTTTCATGTCATAGGTTGCAATTATGATGCACATCGATTATATCACGTGTTAGCAATATATTTCATCAATCTTGAAACAACTACATGACTCACCAAAAGGTCAAGAAAAAGAGATCCGAAAAATAAAAAATAGGCGGATGACTTATAGTATAGGTTGGATCTTTACCACTTTTTTCGACATCTCCATTTTGTATGTTTTGAAAAACGCGTTATGTTATACTTTGGTTTCTTGTGAAGATTTTGCTTCCTTGTGTAACCAAATAACGCAATGAAAGATTGGAAATCCATATGAGCATGGTAATCTCACAGTGTGCTTAAAATCCCGCAAAGTATTTTGCAAAGGTGAAATCTTTACTCAACTAATTGTGCATAAGTTTAGATGTGTGTATATTATATTGGATACTTACATGGTCTTGGAAATGTTTATATGTGCTATATAAGTCGATGAAAGGCTTAGTTGCTAACTTAAACCATATAGGGTTACCATTGATTAAAACAATCTAATACATACGTTTTTATACACTAATTATACAAATGTTGAGGTTCTTACTATTAGGGGTAACAAAGTGGGCATATCAGTAGTTTTGGTGACATTTTAAAACATGGTGCGGTTGGAACTGACCATTTTTAGTACAAATCAAATATGACACTGAAGTTGGGTTGAATTGACGAGCAACCACTTTTTGCAGTTACTATAATTTGCTTTTTGCAGTTGCCTTGCAGTGAAAGGATCAAAGTTGATAAAGTATTGGTGGATCAAGATGTTGGAGAACTCTACAAATCCGGAGAAAAAACCGATGGGGAACTCACAAAAGAACATTTAGAATCATTTTTCAATGAACATAATTGGACACTTAGCTACAGTCAGTTCTACATATAAAAATATGTATGGGAAAACATCATGGAAGGTAAGTCTTGCCTTTCTTTCATCTACATTCATAGTCATTCATCGTCATTAAAGAAAATGCCGCCTTCCTTCGATAAAAAACTAATTTATAAAATTTGTACCAAAAATGTTTTAGAGCGTTAAAAGGCATCGGATCTTTTATCAAACGCTTAAAGGTTAAAAATCAGTTACATAAATTTTCAGCAGTTGAGTCGCAATCAAGTATACCACATATGTTTAAAGGAATACTTTATGATATTTCTTCTATGTTAGTAGCAAATCAAGGTTTTCACTCAAATGATTAATTTTTCTCGAGACTTGCAATATAAAGCTTGCATATCATATTCTTGGAGTCACCGTAGTGATCTCAATAAGGCGCACTAAAAAACTGGGACATTCCTTACATTCTGATAAGAAATGTAAACACAAGGTAGTATCCAAATGTGGTTATGTTTTTTGATGTTATAAAACTTGGATAACATATTTCCATATTCAACTTCAAATATAAACCATCAACTAAGTCATGGTGTATGAAGAGAAAAGTTTGGTAAGGGGTCCACCTGATGACCTCAATACTAGGAAAACACTTATTGATACATAGCAACTCCTCAAATGTAAGAATTTCATACCTTGACGAGCATGTGACAGATGGTAAGCCACACATAATGGGTATTTGGATTTATTTATTTTATTTCATATATTGCATTTACATACTACTGTATATTTGTTTTGTGACATAAGAAGTCGTTTGATGTATAGGTAACTTTAAGTTTTGATGTTTTGCAAATTGAATAATCATGAGGTTCATAAAATCAAATGTAGTTATTGTATTTATATTATAGAAATTATAGAATTAGTTCATCTGATAGCATATTGAATGGAGTGAGTGAATTTTCGTTTAATAGCATAATGAAGTGTAAAGTTACTTCATTTGAATTTCCATGTTTTATGATATCAGGTTCGATGATTTGGGCAATTCCTTGGTGGTCATAGTTTCATCTTTATTTATATACAACAACTTGTAACGAGCAAAACAGTATGTTTAGTAATCACATTCCGGTGTTAGCCATATTTATGAAAATTGTAGGCACACAGATTTTGTTGATAAGTCTCATTTCAAGGTTCTGATTGCATTCATTCAGTACAAATTGAGCATTCTAACACAAATAGTTTCATCTATTTCGGTAATAGGTAATGATACTTATTTCTTAGCAGATTCTATTTTTGAAAAAATATTATTCATCAGTGTTTTCCAGTTCACGATTTTTTTATTTAATATTATCCATGTCTATAAAAGCCTGAATGAATATTTTCATAGCTAAATCGTTTTCCTTTGGACATATATCATGCCATTTGGAGCTCTTTTGTTTCGGCATTGCTTATATTTCTACTGAAAAATATCTTGACATCTTTTAACTTTACCAATATATATTTGAAGCTCGCCGCCTAACGGGCGGGCCTTGTAGCTAGTATTTATATAAATGAAATATATGAGTTAGTGGGTTTTAATTTCACATTTTATACTATATTATTTTGAGTGCTTATATAATACTATTAAACTTTAATTTCACAAAATCTGATTTTTAGTTTCACTTTCACCATTTTTATCATATCTTGAGTTATATAAGGAGATAGAAGCTCATTTTTATATGACATAAACTTCATATTATGTGCTAAAAGTAAGTTAGTTATAGCTACTGCTCAATCCATGTCTATGTATCCTTAACAGTCCCTAAAAACAGACTATTCGGATTGGTATACAAATTTTGTTTTGATCATATCTCACTCACTTTGATGATTCCATTGCATGGACAACTCTCACATGTGTATGACATCTAATACTTACTGTAAATTGATTCCACAATGCCATTTTATCAGTTTATCATTTGGTTAGTTACTATTTTTATACAGCCAACTTTATAAGCAAGAATTTAACCTTTTTACCTATGGTTTTCCATCTTTTTAGCCGTGTTTATCAAATCTATCAACATCAAATCCCCACATAATATTTTTAATCATCATTCATCATCATATACATATACATAAATAAAGAAATTACAAGATTACATAATCAAAATAACAAAAGGATAGGAAGAACAATCTTTATATCACCAATAGTGATGAAAATATGAGGTTTTTGATGAACAAGACTTGGTTCTTGTTATCAAATCTTCAACTTTAGTAAGGCAACTTCTTGGGTCCTTTGGATGGATGAACACTTCCATGAAATCAGCCCTTTAACCTAATGAAAACTAATTTTCATAAGTTAAGATCACCTCCAATCTTCATATCTTCAAAAGGACATCATCATATGTAGAAATAACATGAGATTTTGTGGTTGAATTTGATCAAAATGGGTGTTTTAGGGTGATATGGGACGAACTTTAGAGAGAGAAAAGGGAGGATGAGAGTGGTTTGCATGTATGTGTTTTGGAGAAATGGTTTCAAAGTAGCTAGTTAGTGGTTTTTGTGTTTTGATAGCTTACAAGTTAAGCTAGCTTACAAGTGTAACACTTGTTTGTTAAGTGTTGACACCTAAGGGTGTTGGTGGATTGATGTTGCCGTCCCATATTAGTGGGGTGGGGCGAAACTTGTTTTGTCTCATCCCACTAATTTTCGGGTATTCTTCGATTCTAGTTTCCTCAATTTGTGTGCCCTCGGGTCGTTTTACAAAAAAACGTTTTTATAAATTATGAATCAACGGCACAAAACGAATCAAATAAAAATTGTCTCATCAAAAACAGAGTTCAAAAACGTAGATACGTAATCCTAAGGTTTTCGGTTAGTCGTAAAGGACGTTAAATTATAATCGTAAGTCCTAATCTCTTCTCGTAAATTTGTGAGTTTATGAACCAACACAAATATAAAATCTCAAAATAATATTCACGGATAAATTTATTTTCTGAAATGTCGGACTATTACCAAAACGGTGTATGTAAACGTAAGCACGTAACGTAGAATCCTCCGGTTTAGATGTAGTCGATGCTACTTCAAGACGTAAACCCAAATTTCTTCCCAAAAATAAGTGAGTTCATAATATAACATTAAAAGAATGTTTTTAAATAATACTTGAGAATAAATATCAACCATAAATTGACGGATTATCACAGCATTTACCCTAAACAGGATCTTTGTCCTCAAAGATCAATTTATCTTACTACTCGCTTCTTATAGAGTTAGAGCCATGTGGGTATTTCCTCCACATTCGGTCTTTTCTCACAAGTGTAATTCATTACAATACGCGAGTTTCATCAAACATAACTACGGAATAAGATCAGGCTTAATGTCGACTTACTTTCTCTATCCATGATGTTCACGGGTTTTTGATGAATGCAACTTTTCGCCGATCTAAACTTCATTAAGGAATAGTCATATTTTCACTTGATAGACATTTTATCAAGTTCGATATACGAAACATAATTCACCCAGCACTTGAAGTCCTAGGGTAGATCCAGCTTATATGCCTTTCATACCAACTTTTACATTATCTCAATGGTCCCATACAACGGGGACTTATATCCCATGATCTTTCAAATCATTAATTTACTTTTTCATGGTTAAAATTTTTAGCATAACTTCGCTACCCATCCTGCACTTCAAGGTCTACACTTCATATACACATAACCTCCTGCCTACTACCGGCAGTCAATAATCAGATCCTAATTTCAACAATCATTTCAGGTCTCGCGGGTCGGGTATTTTTCAAGGTTAGGTTTGTCATCATAGGCAACCTTAAAACCTAAAAGACATGTCCAACTCACAGTGGGTGTATGTCGGGTGTCTTCATCCCAACTCCTACCTATAGATGCTCTCATATAGATCCTCACAATATTCGATCTCGATCCTAATACGATAATTATCAATGATAATCTCTGAAAAGGAAAACGATTATACGGTTCATTACCAAAGGTCAATTATTCAAGCATAAAACAACAGTTCTAGTGTTTTGTATCATTACTTTACCTCGTCCCTTCGATTGGGGTGGTAAATAGTACTCTCATCAAGATTCGTTCTCAATAACTTCTGAGCAAATCCTTAGAAATTCGATGTGAAGCGAGGATCTTGATAGAGATGATCGATACAGACACACCATGTTTACACAACTCTTTTAAATACAAAAGAGTCAATTTCTTCATCAAGAATCTATCATTAACAGGAATGATATTAGCAGATTTGGTCAGTCTGTCGATGATGACCCAAATCGAATCAAATTCAGATGATGACCTTTGCAATAGTTAGACGTTTACTAATGTATGAGGCGATGTCTGCCTTCATAATTTACCATTAGTACAACTTCTTCAGATAAAAATACACTAAATCAGAAATGGCATGAATAGAATACTTAATCTTATGATATTCCTACATGACTAAATCTCAAAATCTCCATAATTTAGGCAACCACAAGCGGACTTTTATACATTTAATGCCATTGGCTTCTTAATTCTAATGGTTCACATTAGCCGCGAACCCCTTTTTATTATCTATATTATCCTTTTTACAAACATCGTTTATTTTAATATTGTTCGGCAATTTATTTTGCACAGTCATTATTAAGAAACGCATCCTAATTGATTATTTATCCTTTCTATATTATGTGTCAGTATCTACATTCACTTTCCTTGATGAAATAATTATCATGACCGTATTTATTCAAAATTTCTTTTTTCATATTTTCTAAGTTTTAGTCTCGTCTCAACTATTATTTTTATCAGTTTTGCTCAATCCGACGTTTAAAGCGTCGATAAATATTACAAGTAATTAAATAATAAATATTAAATTTTTATGAAATGTAAACGTAAAAATTTTAAATTTCTTAGTTCGACCAATTATATAAAAATGTTCAAAATAAATTTGAATTTAATCAACACGGTTTTTGTTGATTTATCGAAAATAATTAACAAGATTTGTAAATGTTTGAAAAATATTTGTTTATACTTTGGTCAAAATTTTCTTAGTTGCAAAGCAAAAATTGTCGTTTCAAATTTCAAGTCATAAGTTATATAGTTTCCTCAATTCTTCTTAAGTTGTCTAGAAGTACACACAAACATCTACCCCTAAACAGGAGTTTAGTTAAATGTTCTGGGTATAAGGGAATAATCCCTCAATGTTTCTTTTGATAAAACATTTGTCAAAACATTTTTGCACTTTCTTTTTGGTAAAACCCAAAGTTTCGAATGGCTCTAATTTTGAAGAGTCAATATAGATTCTGTTTTCTATTAATCACACGGTCAAAGAATGTAAAGGATTAAGCCTTAAATCACATGTTAATTATTCAAGGTACAGATATTCATTGCTCGGACAACTCCGGGCAGTTTATAAATAAATAACTCCTTCTTATACTTATAAACAAACAGATGGTCCTTAATGATCACAAGCATGAATTTATCAAATTACAGCCTACACACGTGATTCACCAAATTTATGGATTCTACATGTGTATTAGTCAATACAAACGACATCACGTGAAACTCATAATGTTCATTAGAAGTTCTGGATGTAGTAATTGGAATAGATAATCTTTTTCGCGGATGCGAAATTGATAATAACCATGCCGTGGATCAAATTTTTAAAACATACGCTAGAACCTTGTAAATGATCGAACAAATCTATCATCTTGGGTAGTGGATAGATATTTTTATCATCAATTTACCTAGTTCATGGTAATTCAACAAATATAAGGAATGATAATACCATAGCTCTTCATGATGACGAGCTTGGTGGAATAAAAGATTTTTTTGACAACTCTCTTAGTTGCACGGTAATCCTTCTAATTCAGATGGTGCGGACGCACAGTGCACACGCCAAAGGTGCAGCACCAGGAATATAATCAATTCCAAATTCAACTTGCCTTAATGGTGAAAGTCTAGGTAATTCACCAGCAAATACCTCTTAAAGTTTCAGATAACAAAAACATCTTTTAATACATTTACTTTAAGTTCTTTCTAGATTACAAGTTCTATGACTAATTCATAACCATTAATGGGAAAATTTCAAGCCCAATTGCAGGATATGGTCATCCATCAGAAATTATTTAGATCACTTTTGATAATCAACATCTTATCTTTTAGGGGATTTCTACTCGAGTTCCCATCAATTAAGTCAATGTCGTCATGTCATAATCAATCAATCCATTCTACTGGCACTACTAGCTTTCCAGTTTTATTATCGTTGATAAGATGTGAACTTCTCAAAAGACTAATATTAACTCATAATCCTTCACAAATTCAAGGATATATGGAGACATAACTAACCTTAAAAAGAGTAAGGTCAAGGCATATCTACGCGAGAGAATTTCAAATCAGATACAAACGAAAATATTTAACGAATATGAATAGATCCCATGTTTTCATAAATTGAGTACGCATTCGAAAGCTCCTCGGATCGTTACCCAGGTCATTCAAATGAAATCTAATCAAAGGAAATGATAGGAACGTCGATACATCTAGTCGGGTATCAACACTCGATAATCAGATACTTTTCCAAAGAATCTCATCACGGGAGAATTGGACAAGAAAGAATTGTCAATTGTCAAATAAGACAATTTCCACAGATGATTAAATTCAATTCAGGAGAATAGATAGTACGGGCACATATGTAGGTGTCCCTAATAATACGTCCCAATTTTGCACTTCTTGCAGATCTCATAAAAATTTAATTTTCCATAATTACAAAGAAAATGTAATGTTTATTAACAATTTTAATGTGACTACTAATCAGTCTTGCATGGTCCCTTCCAAATTGTATGTAGGCGCGCAACTATATACAATTTTAAGATTAACGATGCAATACTCAGTTCGTCAAAATTTTATCATCATGTTTATAATAAAAACATTTTCATGCTTAATTCTTAAATAAGAATCAAAAATAAATTTACAAAGATTTTCTTTGTTGTGAAAACAATTAAGTTTTCCAAGGTGTTTTATAAATAACTTCATTTCGATAACGATCACTTATAAATCTCACTTCGAATAATCGATATAGTGATAAAAATCCAATTTTCTCAAAGGATACTGTTTTAACTTTATAAAAACAATGAGTGATCTGCAAAAGAGTGATGAAAAGTTGTTCACCAAGAACTAACTGCAATATGCTAGGAAATGAGCTTTAGCCAAATAATCATGAGGTTCATGACCTCGATGGCGCTCAAAAAGAATAATTCACAACGTAACTCAAATCGAGATAAGTACTTGTTCAATGGTTGCATCACTAATACAAACATTAGGATGAAGCAATAAAAGATAGATAACATCGATACATGTAGGATTTAACAATCAAAGGCAGTCTTTTCATTAATCACAAACAAGTCAAAAGTGTACCGTAACACATTACGTGTCACTATGTCATACAATTCCAAGAACTCATCCTACCAACTGATGTCTCAGTTAAGTTAGGGGATTTCTAAAAGATACCACAATGAATACTAACCTACAAGGGTCATTAGGTGTTCCACATGTCCCAGAAGATCCATCGGTCCCAATTCAGAAGAAGATTTCTTCAATTTATTTATTGGACACTGGGCATCCTCATCATTGGAAAATGGCCTAGGAACAACACTTAACACGAACCAACAATCATTTAAAACCTTTTAATTCAATCACAAAACTTAACGGCTTCCTCTTATCAATCTCATATTTCATACGAGTTAAATTTTACTTTATTCAAGTTTTAATCAACTTATACTCAATGCGACATCCTACCTCATTTTCCAACACTTTCAACCTTATTCATAAACCTTAAAAGGGTAATAAAAGCTCTATATGAACAACTCTTAATTTCCAATCCTATAGCTCTTTCATCAATAGTTATCAAACGAATCACTAGTATGAAATGACTCACACATTCAATTAGACTTCTCGGAAAGGTACTAGTGGCATGAGGCTTTTGGGTAATGGTTCCAATGACAGACTCAAGTACAACATTCACCTTTCGATTTCAATTTAAGAATTGGGTGACAACGAATCAGATGACACCTTTCCTGGTGGTAACATTTTGTCAAACTCCACTCTATAAGGAAAGATCGTCATGACATCGATATCAGTTTTAATCTCGCCAATTCTTCTTCAATATCACAATCAACTAATATCTATATTTCTACGAATATCAACCATTTTGTTGGGATCATAATTATCCACAACTTGGTTTAGATCTAGGATAGCTAGAATTCCTACGGGAATAGCTTCGATTGATTTGCTAGGGGAGTTAGGGTTTCTTGTGACAATCTACGTCGTATAAATACCTCGTATAAATATCAAAATAGTCATCAAACAATCATGTAATAAAATTACATCATATATATATATATAATCCAAGTTATATATATATTAAAATAACACTTCTCAGTCTGGCCTTGTCGGTAACTCGGGAATTCTTCGGCACCGTTATAGTCAAAATATTTTTAGACATTTTTAGAAAAATGTTTATAGTTAAAAGATTTTGAAATGTTTTATTCAAAACCTTGGTATTAAAAATCTTTCGTTCTCTATAACAAGAGCTCTGGTACCAAACTGTAACACCCCCAAATTTACACAATTCAATACAGCGGAAGACTCGTTGGTGTTACGGGATAGCACGTTACTCACATCATAGACAACGCTTAAAAATCGCGTCGTTTAATAATAAAGCATTTCCATTCATAAATATCAGATTTACATAGGTCCCAAGTCATTTTATTTCATACAGGTTTTACAAAGCATTTGAATGGAAATTATTATTTAAGTGCGGGCCATGAATTCTTGTCGTCTTCCCGAGAATTACCTTCAAGTACCTGAGACAAAACATGTTAAAAGAAAAGGTCAGCGATAACGCCGAGTGAATTCATAAAGTTTAATAAAACCATTAATATATCATGGGTATATAATTATTACCGAAAATCATTTTTACAAATCTTTGTAATAGGCCATAAAATAGCCAAAATCATTTTATACAAATCCTTATCAAAAATCATAATATAGGCTTTTGCCTTCAAAATCATTATACGAACCATTGTCGTAAAAACATAATACAATACGTTTTATAACGTTGTATCGAGTTAAATAAAAACCGTTATATGAATATGGTTATGTAAAACCAAAACACGAACATAATATCAATAATAAGACCCCGTATTGCTAGTCAGGCAATATATCGTAACTCAGTGCATATTGTAGTATTTCGTTATTTGGATTATTATAAGCCGCATGACATTGTTACCTTACTACAACAAACAACGGGTAGCTAGCCCGAAACTCAATTTTCCCATCTAAGTTACCGTGTCGTCACAAAAATCACGCTATGGAAATCTTCTCATACATAAATTCGCTTACCAATCAATGTGGCACGACGGGGATCAACCGTCAAGGCGCGAGCTGGGGTGATCGTCCCCAAATAGTACTATTATATGCATAAGCGTCTACCAAATCCTGGTAGTTCATAATTCATGCTAATGGGACTTTTAGTGACATAACCTAACTTTAATAATCCATTTTATTTCATACATCGAGTCATATAATCATTCATCGGGTCATACAATCATTCGGGTCCAAATTAATAAACAAACAATTAGGACAAATGGTGTCCTATTTTATCAAAACTAACATGTTATCTCCCTCACGGGTTTATAAAACATTTCATAAAAACATTTAAAAGAGTGCGAGGCTATGAACTCACGTTGATGTGGGAAAGCGGGTTATCGGCAATTCGGATGTACGGTAGGTGCTTCAATCACGGAAACCTAGACAAATAATACTCATCTTAGACTCTTGTCCAATGACTTTATAAAAATAACAATTATGTATACATATGATGATTTTATATATAAATGATGATGATCAAGTGGGTTTATACATTCTCATTTACTCATTTTAGTGGTATGTATTGGTAACTTTTATACTAGTTTACTAGTTTTACTTATTTACATGTTTTAGGCCCAATAAGCCTATTATAAGCCCAATACTTTTCATTAGCCCAATTATACTTTTATTATCAGTATTATACATTACATGTTGGGCCCAAGTGGGTTAAGCCCAATAAGTAAATTTATAAGTGTTTAGCCCATTTAGTTGGATTATTAGTCCAATAATGCTAACTTAGCCCGTTAATGTCCATATGTTATTTAGTTCGGGTTTTATCGGTTTTTAATTGTATTAAGTACTTATATATCAGTATATGACTTTTAAATTTTTTACATTAGACGGGTCCGATCGTGTAAGTTTTAATTGACAAAAAACGTTAATTTTACGGTACTAGCCGAAAAGACGTAAAAATCATGTTAATAGTTTTTATAACTTATAAAACTTACCAAACTACCATTTTTATATAATGTCCATTTATTTATCCTTATACATATTTATATAAATGAAATATATAAGTTAGTGGGTTTTAATTTCACATTTTATACTATATTATTTTGAGTGCTTATATAATACTATTAAACTTTAATTTCACAAAATCTGATTTTTAGTTTCACTTTCACCATTTTTATCATATCTTTAGTTATATATGGAGATAGAAGATCATTTTTGGATGACATAAACTTCATATTATGTGCTACAAATAATTTACTTATAGCTACTGCTCAATCCATGTCTAAGTATCCTTAACAGTCCCTAAAAACAGACTATTCAGATTGGTATACAAATTTTGTTTTGATCATATCTCACTCATTTTGATGATTCCATTGCATGGCCAACTCTCACATGTGTATGACACCTAATACTTACTGTAAATTGATTCCACCATGCCATTTTATCAGTTTATCATTTGGTTAGTTACTTTTTTATACAGCCAACTTTATAAGCAAGAATTTAACCTTTTTACCTATGGTTTTCCATCTTTTTAGCCATGTTTATCAAATCTATCAACACCAAATCCCCACATAATATTTTTAATCAGCATTCATCATCATATACATATATATAAATAAAGAAATTACAAGATTACATAATCAAAATAACAAAAGGATAGGAAGAACAATCTTTATACCACCAATAGTGATGAAAATATGAGGTTTTTGATGAACAAGACTTGGTTCTTGTTATCAAATCTTCAACTTTAGTAAGGCAACTTCTTTGTTCCTTTGAATGGATGAACACTTCCATGAAATCAGCCCTTTAACCTAATGAAAACTCATTTTCATAAGTTAAGATCACCTCCAATCTTCATATCTTCAAAAGGATATCATCATATGTAGAAATAACATGAGATTTTGTGGTTGAATTTGATCAAAATGGGTGTTTTAGGGTGATATGGGACGAATTTTAGAGAGAGAAAAGGGAGGATGAGAGTGGTTTGCATGTATGTGTTTTGGAGAAATGGTTTCAATGTAGCTAGTTAGTGGTTTTTTTGTTTTGATAGCTTACAAGTTAAGCTAGCTTACAAGTGTAACACTTGTTTGTTAAGTGTTGACACCTAAGGGTGTTGGTGGATAGATGTTGTCGTCCCATATTAGTGGGGTGGGGCGAAACTTGTTTTGTCTCATCCCACTAATTTACGGGTATTCTTCGATTCTAGTTTCCTCGATTTGTGTGCCCTCGGGTCGTTTTACGAAAAACGTTTTTATAAATTATGAATCAACGGCACAAAACGAATCTAATAAAAATTGTCTCATCAAAAACGGAGTTCAAAAACGTAGATACGTAATCCTAAGGTTTCCGGTTTAGTCGTAAAGGACGTTACATTATAATCGTAAGTCCTAATCTCTTCTCGTAAATTTGTGAGTTTATGAACCCACACAAATTTAAAATCTCAAAATAATATTCACGGATAAATTTATTTTCTGAAATGTCGGACTGTTACCAAAACGGTGTAGGTAAACGTAAGCACGTAACGTATAATCCTCCGGTTTAGATGTAGTCGATGCTACTTCAAGACGTAAACCCAAATTTCTTCCCAAAAATAAGTGAGTTCATAATATAACATTAAAAGAATGTTTTTAAATAATACTTGAGAATAAAATATCAACCATAATTTGACGGATTGTCACATTACTTTCGTCAAACTTTAATTTTACGTCATTTAATTAATTTACTTTTAAAGTCTTAATTTCTCGTCATTTACTTTTAAAGTTTTAAATTTTGCACATTTACCTTCTAATCAGTTTTAGTTTTAATTACCCGTCATTTACTTTAACGTTTCGCAATTTAATTTTACTACAACGACCAATCTATTTCTTTCCACCAAAAGACGAATGAGTCGCACTTAAACCCGTAATCAATTCGATTAGACACTGAGAACGATTATACACAATCAACGAACTTTCATACGAGGAAAATCCTTGTATTAAAATGGCGCTGCTGCCGGCTCTTTTCGTAAAGATTAACGGTTTTTTGTGAGAGACGCGTTGAATTTTGGGATCCGTTCACTCGTGAACGTTATTTTTCTTGCTAAAAAATTTTCAAAAAAATCCATAAAAATTAAAATTTTCAAAAATCCAAAAAGCTTGTTGTTGATTATGAAATGGACCCTCGTATTCCGTTATTACTTGGTCGGCCATTCTTGAGAACCGGAAAAGCTTTAGTCGATGTTGCCGAAGGTGAGCTAATCTTAAGAGTTGGGAATGATGCACAAGTTTTTAAAATGGGGAAGATCACAACCAAACCCAATCGAAGAGAATCAGCGAATATGATTATTGTGCTTGATGATTTTTTCGTCTACAACAATCCTCTTTTCGATTCTTGCTACGATAATCCACTTTTCCAAGATGATGTGGATGATTCTCTCTCCAATGTAGATCTTCCACCAATATTTGAGTCTCCACCAATTTATGATGACTATGATGATGATTCTAGTTCTGATGTGGATGATTCTAATGATTTTTCTTCTGAGTATAAAGACATGCCAACTTATGATGACTTTGATGATGTCGATACTCTTTCGAGTGATTCTTCACATGATAACCTTGTTCCTACTTTTGATGAAGATCCTCCACCAACAATGCTTGATCCTACTTTGGATGACTACTCATTTGAGGAAGACATTGCTACTTTTCTCAACACTTACTTCCCAAATGAGAATGATTCTCCTCCTTTGGACTTTGATGATGCTTTTTATCCTCCTTTGGATATGAAGAAACCCGTTTCAAAGGAGAAGAAGCCGGAAGACACCGATATCCGCAGTACTTATGTCTTGACACCTCTCTATCCCCTTCTGCGGATGAGATTGTGCGATTTATGAGCGGATCTTCTTCAAGGTTTACTGAGCCTGAGTGTTATTTTCCCCTAAAGGAAAAGGTGTTCGATCCTGGTATTGAAATATTTAAGCCAACTCAGTATCCATCTGATGAAATAAAAGGAACGATTTTTGGAACTTATGCAGATATGCTTGCACCTCAACATACTGTTTACCACCGTGATCCATCATTGCTTAAGGGAACCTTGCCTAATCTTCTTTGGCTTGCCTTTTACGCCTTAAGCTTGTGCTATTTGATGGACGAAAACCATGTATTTGATCCCGGTGGATGTGTTTCAAGCTTCCTCCCATGTTAATCAAGGTCGAGTCAGGCTCACGACTCGGTTAACAAAAACAAGCACTTCTCAGGAGGCAACCCGCAGTATCTATCCTTTTAATATGTTTTTATAATAAGTGTAGGGGAGACCCTAGTATGTGTTTGTTGTTTTCTTTCTTATCATGTGCAGGATTCGAGCTTTCAAAGATACATTCTTGATGACTTTTGACGACCCGTGATTCCATGTTCCCGTCTTCCCGGTTCTATCCTAAACTCTTTTGATTCTCTATTTTATATTCTTCAATATTAAAAATAGGAATCACTTTAGTTGTCTCTTCCTTAGCAAGATTTAAACAAAGTGCACAATGTCCTATGTGTAGGGAATTTTACTTCTACATGCTTAAACATTGAGAACAATGTTTATATTAAGTGTAGGGGGGACTTCTATCGAAGGTTAAGTGGGCTTTTCCATGTATTTCTCCTCATTTTAACCGGAAAATTGATTTTTCGACATTTTTCAAAATTTTTGATCTATTTTGGCCTTGTAGTTTTCCTTTGTTATAGTTATTTTATTTCGTTGCTAGAATAAATTTTAATAAAGTGGTTTTAATTTTTAAACGTTGTGAATCTTTTGACTCAACCCGAGTTTACTTATCTAAGTTTACTCTAGCTAGTATCCTTAACGTGTTTAAGTCAAGTTTTGCTAGGCTTTTTTATAGGGAGCTTTAAACCGCGAAAGTCTTAACTCTTACGGGTTAGAACACGCAATTTTCACAAGTTCCTGTAATTGATCCTAGAAAGTCGTTTATCAAGGGAACTTTAAAATGCAAATTCTAAACTTGAAAAAGTCTAAGAAGATGCAAGATCCTATAGATGACTTGAAAACCCAAAACTTTGATTTAATAGGCTAAGCATCCATGAGTCTCATTCCTTGAGATTTTAAATTGTGGAGAACGAGAGATGATAGAGTCAATTATAAGTTTGGTATTCTTTCATGAATTTATGTTAGTTGATTATAAGCTTTTTCTCCCATCGCTTGTTAATAAATTTAATTGCAATAAGTAAGGTTGTACGATTTGAAAAGTTACTTAGCTTCTAGCCTAAGATCGTTTAAAAGTTGCTCGGTATTAATTAGAGTTCATAGCCAAGGCATAACTTATTGAAGCGGGACGCGAAGATTGGCGAGTCCGAAAAGGCCCTAACAAGGCATGAGGGCTACATTTTGTTGCTAAAGATCCAAAGTGATGTGAAGAATCATTTATCAAAAATCAAAATGAAGGATCGAGACACACGACGAAAAGCAAATACTCCCATAACGATCATGGAGAAGTCTATGCAAAAAGGCCCTAGAAAGGTATGAGGATAATAGATCCAAGTCCTAAAAGGAGGCGGATCGTTGAATATCAAAATCCCAAAAAAAGATTGGAGAAAAATGAAGAAGTCGTGGTCCAAATATGAAGAATGTCTCAAAAAGTTCAAGGGAAGAAATTCCTATTATGAAGAGAAGACCATTATTTCATGAACGTCTCTAAAGATTCAAAGTATGAAGTCACTGCCAAATATCGGTCCGAGAAAGGTCTCAAATTGTGAAGCGAGTTATGCCAAGATATGAACTTTATGAGGTCCCGAGAAGCAGTTTTAAAAGATTTTGTCCTTTAGCTAACTATTGATTAAATCGTCCCACTTTATTTTCATCCTAAAAAACTATCGAAATAAGTCAAACAATGCATCCTCGTGATCATTCAAGACAATATTAAAATATAAGAGATACACCTAGGAATAAGGGAGTCTAAGTGAATAACTGGGCCACATGAATTCGTGATAGTTTGCTAACCTATAATAACAATGATCTCGTTTTTAAGCTTGGTATGGGGAACGTGAAACTTTAGGGTGATAAACATTCATGACATTCCAAAACACTAAGGTAAGTCTTTGATTTCTTTACTTGTTTTCTTCCTTTTACATATTTTGTAATTTTCTATCTCTTTAATAAAGGCCAAGGTGGATTGATTGTGATGGAAAATGTAAAACTTGCTTTGTAATTAATGGATTACATGAGGACATTGCAATGGTCAAGTGTAGGGGATTTAATAAGTGTGAAAACACTTATCCTTTTACCACTTAATTATAATAATAACCAAGCCAAAACGTGTATTTTATGTCGTAAAGGTCGGAATTACGCGTGGTTTGTGTTTTTGTTGTGATTTAGGATTAAAATGTGAAAAGCAAAGAAAACATGGTCTTTCACGGGCTTTTATCGTAGAAAAAGACAAAAGAAGAAGTCGAAAGGTCAAGAGTGCAAAAAGAACGGAAGTCCAAGGCCTATTCTGAAGATTTATCGAAGAAAAAGTTTAAAGACGGAAGTTTAAAGAAGTCGAAGAACTCAAGTCTAATAAATGAAGAAAATTATAAGACGAGTTTAATTAATCCCGTGACAAAGTCGAAAAAGTCGAAGGATTTATGAAGACGAAAAGACGTGAAGAAGAAAGAAAGGAGAAACACAAGCTAACCTCCCTAATCTCCTATAAATACCCTCGTAATGTCACATTAGGAGGTGTTGACTATTTGACACATAGTTCTTCCACCTTTAATTTTCATGTCATTTACTTAATTGTCATTTAATTTCCTTGTCTTGCACATTTAATTTCTTGCCTTTAATTCCAAGTAAGTCCTTTCATTTTGTTGTTGAATCCTATTTTTAATCAAGTTTTTATAAATCTCTCATTCTACCTTTCTTGTTTTGCTTAATCTTTATGTTTATGTGCTTATTGTTATGCTTATTTGATTAAGTGTTATGTTTTTATGTTTTTGATTATGTTGGATTATTGATTTTATAGCTTATTCGTTTCTTTCTTAAATTTGATTAAGTGTTTTTAAAAGTTATTTTATAAAAAGTGTTTTAAATATTTTTATTATTTAGTGTTTTTAAAAGTTTTTAAATTTTAGCTTATTAGCTTTTTCTTATACGTGTTTTGGGTTAAGTTTTTAGTTAAGTGCTTATTTGGTTCATAGCTTATTCGATCTTGCTTATTTACTATTTCCTACTGTTATTCCGATCGCCACTATCGGAGAAGGGTTTTGGATTCCGACCAGGATTCCGATTGGAGTTTCGGAAAAGGGTTTCTAGATTCCGACAGGGATTCCGACCAGGATTACGACGGGAGTGTTTTGTGATTCCGATCTTTATTCCGATTGACATTCCGATAGGTTCCATGGTTGATTATTCTGATAGATTGTTATTCCGATAGGTTTGATTCCGATCATATTCCGACGGATACTTGTTCCGATTGCATTCCGACCAACATTCCGACGGTAGTATTTTTTATACTCTCCGATAGGATTCTGATAGGAGTATTTCGATTGGATTTCGACGAGATTCCGCTGGGAGGGTATTCCGACAGGTTTAGTTTTATTATTTTGCCTTAGTTTTATTATTAAGTTTGCATTATTTTAAGTTCTCAAATTTTACTTTTCGTCAAACTTTTATTTTACGTCATTTAATTAAAAACTCCACTAGTGCTTTTCCGGTCCACATAGTCTCCCGCTGGGAGGGTATCCCATGAAGGTAAAAACTCCACTAGTGCTTTTCCGGTCCACATAGTCTCCCGCATGATCCGAGTCTGCATATACAATGGTTTCTACGCCGGTCCCTTTAGAATACCACAATCCTAAATGTATAGTGCCCTTAATGTATCGGAAGATACGCTTAACCGCTTCAAGGTGAGAGGTTTTGGGAGCATCTTGGAAGCGAGCACAAAGGCAAACACTAAACATGATATCCGGTCGACTTGCCGTTAGGTACAACAAACTACCAATGATACCTCTATATTTGATGTTGTCTACCGACTCACAATCATCATCTACGGTGAGTTTAGTATCCGAGGCCATAGGGGTCTTCATTGGTCTAGAGTCTTCTATTCCAAATTTCTTTAGCATTTCTTTAACATACTTGGATTGATTAAAGAAAATACCATCGTCCATTTGTTTAATTTGGAGTCCTAAAAAGAAGTTAAGTTCTCCCATCATACTCATTTCAAACTCGCAATGCATGATTTTGGCAAAGTCATCACATAATGATTGACAAGTTGAACCAAATATAATGTCATCAACATATATTTGTACGATAATGAGGTGAGAAACTTTCTTCTTTGTAAAGAGTGTATTGTCTACCATGCCCATGGTATACTCATGTTTTATAAGAAACGCTTTAAGTCTATCATACCAAGCTTTGGGTGCTTGTTTGAGACCATAAAGAGCTTTCTTAAACTTTTAAACATGATCCGGTTTCTCAAAATCAATGAAGCCGGGAGGTTGAGCCACATATACCTCCTCATTGATCAAACCGTTAAGAAATGCACTCTTTACATCCATTAGTTGAAGCTTAAAGTCTAAAGCACAAGCGTAAGCTAAGAGGATTCTAATGGATTCTAATCTAGCTACGGTTGCATATGTCTCGTCATAATCAATACCTTCTTGTTGATTATAGCCTTGAGCTACAAGTCTAGCCTTGTTACGAGACACAACACCATTCTCATCTAACTTATTCCTATATACCCATTTGCTTCCTATGATGATTGAAATTCTAGGTGGAGGAACAAGTTCCGAAACGTCATTAGCAATGAATTGATTAAATTCTTCTTGCATAGCGATTACCCAACTCTCATCCATCAAAGCTTCTTTAACATTCTTTGGTTCAATAAAGGAGACGAAACAAAAGAAGTTACTTTGATTTTGGACTTGAGATCTCAGGGTCCTTTGAATTAATTAGCCTATGATGTTATCGATAGCATGATCCTTAGACTCCTTACTCCCTTTTTAACACTAAGGTCTTCAACTCCTATGTTTCTAAATTTTTTCGCATTAACTATGTCTATTTCATCTAAGTCATCATATACCAAAGATGGTGTCTTAAATGAAGGATGGGTTTCATCAAATGTCACGTTAAGTGATTCTTCAATTACACTCGAGGTTCTATTGAGGACTATGTAGGCTTTGCTAGTTTGAGAATAACCTAAAAACATACCTTCGTAAGACTTTGGGTCGAACTTTGTAAGGTAATGTTTGGTGTTGAGAATGAAGCACTTGCTTCCAAACACCCTAAAGTATTCCAATGAGGGCTTCTTACCTTTAAGAATCTCATAGGGGTCATTCCTAGAAAAGGTCGAATAAGAATTCGGTTGAGAATGTAAGTCGATGTGTTCACGGCATTGCACCAAAATTTTTGAGGCAAAGATTGCTCATTTAACATCATCCTACTCATCTCTTGGATGGTCCTATTTTTCCTTTCAACTACCCCATTTTATTATGTAGTGCGAGGAGCCGAGAAGTTATGGGTAATACCATGAGCTTCACAAAAGGTACCAAATTGCACTTCATTATCAAATTCCATACCATGATCCGTCCTAAAAGAGGAAATTGAACATCCTAGTTGATTTTGAATTCTTCGACTAAAGGTTTCGAAGTGATCGAAAGCTTCATTCTTAGACGCCAAAAATCTAGTCCAATTGAATCTAGAGTAGTCGTAAACTATAACTAGGGTATAAAGGTTACCTACATAACTCCGTATGGCAGAAGGTCCAAAGAGATCCATATGTAGGAGCTCTAAGCACCGAGAGGTCGAAATCAAATTCTTGTCTTTGTTACTTGAGTGAACTTGCTTCCCAATTTTGCAAGCATCACAAAACTGACTATCAAACTTCATCTTGGGGAGATGTCTTACCAACTCCTTAGAGACTAAATATTGAATTAAACGCATATTAGCGTGACCTAATCTCCTATGCCAAAGAGTAGAACTATCATCTAAAGTCGCTAGACATAAGTTGTCCTTTGACTTCCTATTAACCTTCATGACATAAAGCCCATGCTTTCTAACACCTTTTCCAATGACCTTTCCATCTTTTACAATTTCACTGTCATATTCCGAAAATATGACCTTACACTTATTGTCACAAATTTGACCTATACATAGAAGGTTAAAACCTAAGTTATCTACGTGCTCAACGTTTTCTATAGTCATAAAGTCAAGAGAGACCATACCTTTGCCAATGATATTACCACGTCCATTACTTGCGAATGTAACTTTACCTCCATCATATGGTTTGTAGTGTGAGAACAAACTTCGATTACCCGTCATGTGTTTAGAGCAACCACTATCCTTAATCCACTCGTCGGGCTCTAAATCGTTTCTCAAGCATATCTAGGTAACAACACACAAGATCAAACATTTGGTCCCCAATATCTCATGGGTCCAAAATTGTTAGGTCCAAACATCCTTGCATTTGGTTGGGATGCATGAATGAAGGAGACATTCCCCATGGGGAAAAGTATTGTTGTGGAAAATTATTCTGATTCATATGGCCATTTTGTTGTCCATAGTTTCTCCTAGGTGTCTTTGATCTTGATCTAGTATTATTATTATTCCTCCTAGGTGTTGGAGTTTTACTTCTAGGTCGTGGTTTAGCTTGATCATCTCTTTTTGGCGTAGGTGTTCTACTTCTAGGTTTAGATTCATTTCGTACTCTTGGAGGAGTAGATGTTTGTCTAGATAAGTTTCTAGTTCCCATTAGAGGTTTACTCAAGGGCTTGTAGAATTTATCTAGATTATACTTTTCAATTAAAGGTACTTTGACCTTGTTAATAAGAATATGTTTTGGTCCTTCACCTAAAATTGACTTTTCAGAAAGTTCAGGATTTTCACAAAAATCTTCTTCTGGACGCGGTTCCTTAGCTCCATCGGCGGTTCCATAGCGATAAGGAACCGCCCCATATATTGGAGCACCGCGTACAGGGGAGTGTTTTTCTAAAAACCTAACTTGTTTTGGTTCACTAGTTGATGCTTCATTAGTGTTATATCCTAACCCAAGTTTTTCCTTAGAATGAATTTGTTTGTTTAACATATCATCAAGAGCATTAGTACCTCTCATGAACTTTTCAAGTCTAATGAAGGTGCTCTTAAGGTTTTCATTTTCTTGTCTAAGGTTTGCACATTCTAAGTATCCTAGATCTATTTATTTATATTTCTCAAGCTTAGATAATTTCTCTTTTAGCTCACTAATCTCGTTTTCAAGCTTAGTTCTACTTGATTTTAGCACTTTGTCCTTTTTAATGAATTTTAGACTAAGCTTACGCAAGTTATTATATTGACCTTCTAATTCACTATTATCTTGAGAATAACTATTATTGCTATAATGCTGGATTTTGGAAAGTACCTCTTTAGAAGTGTGAGCCATGAGACACTTCTCGTCTTTCGGGTTGTCATCAACATCTTCACCGCTATCGCTCCATGAACCTACAACAAACGCCGTGTGGTTCTTGTCACGTTAAGGCTTAGGACAATCACTGATGAAATGATTTGGATCACCACATCTAAAGCATTTCCTATCACCTTTATCATCTTTGGCAAATCGGTTTTTGGAGAAGGGTTTCTTGTCGTTGTTTGGTTGCCTCACGTATTGACCTCGTCTTTTGAAGAAATTCTTAAAGTCTCTAACCGCCAAGGCATATTCCTCATCATCACTATCCGAGGAGCTTTCATAGTCACTTTGTGCCTTCTTGGCTTTGAGTGCAAGAGACTTTCTTTCACTCTTAGTTTTCACCATTTCCGAGTCCTTCAAAATTATCATTTCATGAACCTTCAAGTTACCAATGAGTTCATCAAGTGATAATTTGGCGAGATCATTTGATTCTTCAATCGCCATGACTTTAGCTCTTCATTTGGGATGCAACGCCATAAGAAACTTCCTAACATTGTTTTTGCTAGAAAAACCTTCATCAAGTGCTTTTAGACTAGTAATAATAGTGTTAAATCTAGCAAATGCACTATCTATGGTTTCATCTTCTAAGATGACAAATTGTTCATATTGTTGAACAAGATGATCGATTTTACTTTCTTTGACTTGGCTATTACCTTGGTGGTTTACTAAAAGAGTGTTCCAAATGTCTTTAGCGGTTTCACACATAAAAATCCTTTCGTACTCTTTCTTTGGTAAAGCATTATAAATCACCATTTTAGCCTCATTATTTTTAGCAAGTTTCCTTTTAGTATCATCATTAGCTTTGTCAAAAGTGACTATCTCCTTACTTTTAGAAACTTCATTATATTGAAATGGCAAAAAATCACCATTGGTAATAACATGCCATAGATCTAAATCTTTTGATTTCACAAAAGTCTCAAACCTATTTTTCCAATAAATAAAACTATCGGTTTCAAAAAGAGGTGGTCTTTGCATAGATTGCCTGATGGTTGAGTTTTTGTATACCCTTTAGGAAAAAGGTACCAAAATAGGGTAAGCACGACGATTTAGGAAAAACGTGTGTAAATGACCCCTAAAATGAGTTCGTTCTCAAGGAGGCTAGTGCGTTGTGTAATGAAATGATTATCTTTGTGATATTATTGTTATGAGAAAAGAAAATAGAAATGAGGTACGAAGAGAATGACGGTTACGATGACGGATTATACTAAGACGAAAAGGTCGTTCACGTAAAACCGTAAAAAGCACCAAATTAAAAATTAAACCTAAAAATTAATTAAAAGTTAAAACTAAGTCTAAAATAATATAAATAAGAATAAAAATCCAACAAAAATATTTTAAAACCTTTTATTAGTTAAATATTCAATTTTTAATGCTAATTAAAGCCCTAAAATTAAATATAATTAACAAAATGTACAAAATATTATTTTATTAAACTAATAAGTTACTTATATTATTTAAAGACTAACAAGTATTTTTCCTAAATTTTAAAAACTATTTTTCTATTTTTAAAACACTTAAAACTATTTTTAAACCAAAATAATCATAAAAAATAATAAAATAATGCCAAAAATGATTTGACAATTTTAAAAATCCTAATTTATACTAAAGAATAGTAGAAAAATGAAAAAGTTTGAAAAAACTAAAATTTTGCACTAAAAGATAAAACAGTTAATAAATAAAACCTTAATTAAACTAAATTAATTATAAAAATTAATTAAAAAGTGAACAGTAAAAACTTTTTAAACTAAAAATCTTAAAATCTTTTTCTAAATCTAAGAAAAAATTTAAAACTAAAAAATATTTAATTTTACCACTAAAAGACAAAAATCAGAATATTAAAAAGTAATGAAAATAGCTATTTAATCTAAAAAACACCAGATGAACAGTAAAATAAAAATAAAATAAACTAAAAAATCAAAAATAAAATAAGAAAAGTTATAAAATTGGTTTCAAACCCTAACTCCTATTTTGACCCACTAAAGACAAAAAACTAAGTTTCTGATAGTGACATGTTGACTGAATTTGTTTTCTAGCAAGGCAGTGGTAACAAATGTGCTAGCAGGGGGAACTTAGTTCCCACTGTTAGTGCAATTTTTAAGGTCTGCGACTGAATAAGATTAGGAAAGCTTATGTGATGCTTTTCTTTGGACAATGGGGCACCCCCACAACCAGTTGGGTTGTGGGGAGTCAAGAACAGCACAAAAACCACAAGTCACTTCACAAGATCAAACACAAATGGCACAAAAAGGGTGACTGTTAAGCACTATGGTCTTCTGATGAACAATGACTGTATCAATTTGCACAAAAATGAAATTTGAAGGCTCAAATCTTGTACAAAACTTGACCAAACAGCATATAATTGATACACAATCCTATATTGCACTTAACCTAACAGATTTCAGACTTTGGTGAACCTAATCCACAAAAAACAGTCAATCAAAGGCACTTGCTGATTTTCTAGGCAGTTTACCAATTTTTAAACATGCAAATTTGCTCTAAAGCTAAACCAAAGTGAGAACAACTAACTACTTATGCTAAATGAACCAAAGTAAGTGCTGGACTAGTTTTTTTAACAGATTAAAAGTCACTTAAACCTATTGAATCCCTAGTCCCAAACACACCTTTAAAAACTGATTAACTAATTTAACAAGGACTACTTAGGCTACACAATACCAAATCCAATTTAAACTTGTTAAATGAACATGTGACAGATAACATGACCTTACATATGCATCTAAACAAGCATACAATCAATACTCACCAAATTCACAAGAATCCACACAAAGTCACATAAATCTCAAATTTGAAGAACAAGAGGGTTTAAGCCAAGGGATTTACCTTGTGGGACCCACATCCGGGCCCCACTATGGCTACAATGCCATCTCCATGTTAGCTTTAAAGATGAACTTATGGGTTGAGGGATTGCTGATGTAGAGAGTTAGGGAAAGTGAGACTACAGCAGTCAAAACACCCCCTTTATGTCTTGATATGAGAACAACCAAACCTTTGGTACCTGCTAAGAGATAACACACAAAAGAAAAGAGAACAAATGCCTCAAAAGCTAACCATAAGCTAACGTCAGCAGCTTATGGTGAGCTTATGAAACAGTGAACTCAAATAAACAAAAAAATGGAATTTTTGAAAATCCTTGAAATCCAACTTTCTGAAATAGAAACCTTTTACCCAAAAGAAAATGAAACTTAATCAAAAATCAACAAGCCAATATCAGGCTTCCACTTTCACTTCCACACAATCTTGGCTTGAAACTTTTGAAAATCTTAAAATATTTTTGATACAAATCCTGAACAAAATATCTTTTACTGAAACAAATTAACCCACGAATTTAAACTGGTTTGAACTAAATTGCAAAATGGTAACAATGGAACTCAGATTGCTTCAATATAAACACCAACTTTTATATAATAAAAAGGAATTACATTTTCATATAAACACCAACTTTTATTTATACTAAAAAGGAATTACAGAATTTGAGCAAATCTGGAACAAACCCTTCTCACATGTTGAGAGGTGCTTAAATAGAGCTAAAAGAACTATCTATAATACAATAAACAAAAACCCTAGATGCTAATAAAAAATCCGAATATTCCCTTTAGTCTTGAGTTTGAAATCTTGGTCAAAGTCCTTGTGATGTTCCAAGCTGGATTGGAGTGATCTGAGGCGTTTGTTTAAACTTTGGGACCAAGTAGTATGTGTGGACCATTGATGTTGTCTGGTATTTGGTTTTGGGGAGAAAGGGACGGGGCAAGGGATGGTCCCGTGGCCATATGGGAAGGTCGGGTGATGGTTTTCGAGGTGGGAAAGGGATGGGGATATGGTTAATTAGGTTTTTGTAAAGTAATAACAAAAACCCCTTTATTTTTGAGCAATTAGAACCTGTGAAAAGCTAGGGTTTATGGGGAATTAAGAACAGGGTTTAATCTATTTGGGGGTTAAGTATGTTTAAAAATGTGTTTCCCACAAATTAACTGATTAGATAAAACCAGTTATTTAAAAAAATATAGTGGAAGGTGACATGGAATGAGGGTGGTGCGTGATTGGTGGAAGTTTAAGTGGGGGTGACGTGGCAGTGGATGATTGGTGGTGGTGTGTTTGTTTGTCTGGGAAAAAACAGTCCTCCTAATCCCTTATGTTGTCACTTTGAAAAAAACAGCAACCAAACTTTATATCCTTTGTAAAATCTTTTCCAAGATTGTCAAATATGGAACATTTGTTTCCATAACTTGATTAAGGACTTAAAATGCAATTATGAGATCTTCAAGGGCCATATTTGCCAAAGCTTCAATCATCAAGTTCCATTTTTGAAAAAATGATTCTTCAAGGACTATTTTTGACAATTCTTCAAAAATGAGGGACCAATGTTGTCAAATCTTCAAACTTCAAGGGCAATTTTGTAAATTCCATACTTGGGCCCGGTTCTTTGTGCGACTTCATTTCCCGTGTTCGTTTTTGATTGATTCTTGTGATCTTTTTGTCATTTCCTCAATATCCGTACCTAAAATACACAAGCAACAAACACAAGCATATATTTGGCATTTTTAATGATATTTAATGCATTTTAAGCCCGTTTTAGACGATGAGACTATGTATAAAAGCATTCTCATCACTCCCCCATACTAAACCATTTCCGTGCCCTCACGCAATGCTAGAATAAAGTATCGTAGCACCTCCAAAATTCATTTTTATTCACTTTATTGAATGATAAACTAGCTACACTACTACTATTGCTACTACTACTTGCGTTTTAGACATAATGTATGATTTTCATCGCAAAATAGGACGTTTCGGTTCATAGAATAAGAACACGTGAATGCTACGTTAGAAATAATTTCATCGTCCTCGATTTTCACCCAATTCCATGCTAAGCGTGCAACGAGATCATTGTTATTATAAGTTAGCAACACGATCATATCTCATGAGTGTTAATTACGAACCTAAACTCCCTTATTCCTACTTGGTATCTCTTATATTTTATTTTGTCTTAATGATCACGAGGATACATCATTGACTTATGCGTGAATAGAGATTTAGGTCTAAAAATAGAGTTTTAACGGTGTAACCAAAATAATTAAATTAATAATTCACCCTAATAGACAACGATGTCAAAAAATTAAGTCAACAAGAGGGATCGATAAACACGGTTTTATAACGGTTTTGAACATGAGACTTATTACCATGACTTTTATTATCTGCCTCATCATCGGTGGTTTTATTATCATGGTTTACCTCCATCTTTTATTCAACTTCGCCATGAAGCTTTTATTATGACTTCGGTCTTGCCTTGCCTTTTATTATCCGCCTCATCGGTGGTTTTATTAGCCAAAGACGTATATCCTCACGCTAAAGCGAATTTTGGATCTTTAAAGCTTCGAAGATTAAGGCTTGATTCACTTCCAATTTGGGCATAGATTTTTCGGCTTTGTGAGCTACAATTTTTGCTTAATTTAGGTGAGCACTTGAAATCTTATTATTAGGTGAAGCTTTCGATTATTCGGGTGCCAATACTTCAAAACCGTGACGCTGGCGATACCTTAATGTTTTCCCAATTTAATTACATGGAAGCTACTAAAACAAATTAGAAACAAACAATAGTGACTAAACCGCTAAATTAATATTTATTAACAATTTATTTATCAAAAGCGTGGGGAGAATAAGCTAATAATTACTACACATGAGATCGTGACGATTACGAGACTTATAAATAACTCTATCATTTCTCGTCCTCATTTAAGAGACTTAGCCTAAAAAGTTAAGGAATCGAAGCTAAGTGCTCAACACGCACGGTCGAGTCAAAAATTACTCTCATTCTCACCATCGGAAAACCTACATTCGTGTCTTAAACACTTATGAAAAATACGAAAAATTTTAAAAATTGGCCATTTTTAGCCTTATTTGCAACAAAAAGATGAAATTTTGGATTGCGTGTTGACTTAAGCAAGGTGAAGTATCTACTCACCCCCCCATACTAAAACTAAATATTGTCCTCAATGTTTCGAGTCTAGGGGTGAAAAACCCCCATACTAGAGACGTAGTTGAATGCTTAATCTCGAGCATGGAAAGGGTAAAACGAATAACCTAAAATCCGTTTATGAATTATGCTAATAAGATAAACGTTAGAACATAAAAGGATATCATCGGATATCGGAATCTCCAAAGGCAACGATCGAAGCTCGAGTGCTACGTAAAACGAACACGAGAGGCTTCAATGATGACAATGTACCTAATGAATCATGTAGAAATTAGAAGGGGGGTTGAATAGTTTCTAGTTAGTTTTCAAAACATTTCGGCTTAATCCACTGTGCGCGGTTCATTATGTGTACCCGCGGTTCCTTATCAATAAAGAACCGCCGGTCCATTTATGGAACCGCCGACAGTGGACGAAACTATTTATTACATGTTTAAACTTTGACCATCCTTTGTATCAAATTCTCGATCAAGCTTGACTAGATATGAGATGTGTTTGATTGAAAGATAAATACTACAAGTAAGTAAATACACAAACACATCAAATCAAGAGTACATCAAGCAATAGTCTAAATACTAAGCACACACGTACTAAGAATAAGCTTTTCCACAACTAGGATGTTTAGACTAAGTGATGTACACTTGACCATAATCTAAACACGAAGCACACACGTACTAAGCCATAGCTTTTCCGCAACTTAGATGTTTAGATTATGAGATGCACACAACACACAACACAAGTATGCAACTATAAATACATCTACAAAGGTAAAGACATAAATGTAAAGGAAAGTACCGACACGATTATTTATAGTGGTTCGGTCACGAAGCTCCTCTTCGCCCTACTCCACTCCTCGAGTACACCTTACTAGAGAGTTACTTCACTAGTCAACAAACTCCTTAAGGTGGAGAAACCATACACAACGTCGCTTATCCAATTTCCGACTCTAAGCTAAAAGTCGAGTCCTAATGTTAGGTAGGACCAATCTACACAACGTCGCCCACTTCACCATTTAACGACACAAGGCTAGATGTCGAGTTCTAATCGAAAGCTAGAACCAATCTTCACGACTCTTCACTTTGAAGCTAAGTGAGAACTTCACACAACATAACTACTAATCACTTTAAATTTTAGTGAGAACTCACAAGACACAACCACATCACTTTATAGTTTAGTGAGAACTACCTAGACACAACCACATCACTTTAGAGTTTAGTGAGAACTACCAAGACACAACCTAATCTACCCACTAGTTATGTTTTATGGCCCAACATAACAAACCTTGTATTTTATGGCCTAAACACATAAACCATATAGATCTAAGCACACAACATTTAGATCTATAACTCTTACACTATATCCAAGTACTAACAAGACTTGGATCTACACAACTAAGACCTAATCCAAGGATACCCATCACTTGGATATTCTACCCTTACAAACATATCCAAGTGTACCCAACACTTGGATCTTCTACATATACATAGTAGGAAGACTAAAAACATAACTTAGATCTATAGAAGGATAGATCTTCATCATGTAGTAAACCCAACACTTCATAGTGATGAAAGTGTTCTTCTCTTTGCACTTGAGGAGATTGAGGATAGAATCACATCTTAAACAAGATTAATCAAAACTAACTAATCAAGGATCTAAGATGGTTTTGAAAGAAACTGTGCAAAAAGGGTTGAAAGAAAACCTGGAATTGATCCACTATTTATAGGACAACATTGCAACGGTCAAAAAGACCCGCGATTCCTTATCTCTACCCGCGGTACCTTATCAATAAGGAACCGCGGGTTCCTGTAAAGAACCTCCGCGTCGGAGTCCGTGCAAATTTGTCCTTTAGTGGGGATATGCCATATGGGGTAGTTTATACCCTCAAAGGATATTCCTTTGGCATATGGAATATGCCAAATTCAAATTTCCATTTTCTTTTTAATAAAACATTTTCTTAAAAATAAAGTTAATAAAAATCTTTTGTCACATTTGATTAAAATGTGAGTTTTAAGAAAATATTAATCCTTGATTACTTAGTTAGGTTAATGACATGTTTGTACATACCTTGAGTGATTCATGCCGAATGCGGTCTTGGAGGTGTCGAGAGAAGTATACAAATGTATTCTTGAGTGATTACGAGTACCTTAACATTTTACATAATGTATTGCGAATTATACGTTTGTCATCAACAAAACACAAAGAGATTATATCGACAAAGCATCGTAATGTTTGCACTAACAATCTCCCCCTTTTTGATGATGACAAACAAGTAAACCGCAACACATATTAAAATGCATAAGTTACTCGTTTACACTTACTTCTCCCCCTTTTGTCGAATCAAAAAGGTAGTCAACGTCTTGAAGAAGAGAAGAATCAACGTCGAGAGAGCACACATCCAAAGTGGTAGTCATCGATAGCACGTCCTTTGAAGAGGAGAAGAATTAACGTCACACGAGCTTGCATCCAAAAGGTAGATCATCACTAGTGGTCGACGGTTGAGAGGCGAGAATCCAAACCATAAACCCATCATCCAAAGATATTGAGCTTGCGTCATCCTAGTGAAGTCTTCAATCACCATAGGTTAACTAACTCCATGCATAATAAAATGCTTATCTTCAAGATTCCAAAATTCATTACTTGCAAGATATTCGATGAATGATCGCAAATGTAATGACTTGAACTCTTTCAAATGCTCCCCCTTGATATGAGCTCCCCCTTGCTTGAGATACCAACAAAGCAAGAATAGTGACGAGCTACAAAAATGGGTTAGAAGTGTCCTACAAAACAAGGTTAGTAGACAAGAGCATATATAAAAAGAGGATGATAAACAAGTCGTTTGCACAAACAATGACAAGCATTGAAGAAAGAAGTGTGCACGCGATGCTATCAACAAAAAATAATAAAGGAGAGGATCGTGACAAGATCAATTCATAATTTTTGGAATAGAGATAGAAAAGAAACATCCATACCAATTGTAATGATAATATGTCAAAGGGTAAAAAGCTTAGAATTTTTGGAATCACCCAAGAAAATTCAAGATTTAACCATCAACTCTCAAAAAAAAACAAGGAGAGGATTTTGAGGAAATCAATTCAAAATTGTTGGAATAGAGGTAGAAAAGAAACATCCAAGAATTTGAAGATATCATCTCAAGGGGTTAAAAAATTAGAATTGATGGAATCACCCATACCAATTGTAAATCTCAACCTAGAGACATTTTTGACCAAAAAAATAAAGGAAAACCAAAAGCGGATAAGTCTACGCTTTAATAAAAAAACGGGATATAGGACATTATAGGCAAAAATGCGTATGAATGTCGACACCAAATGGTGTTTAGCATACGATAAACTACATGATCAAAGTTTCGTAGCTCTTCTCAATCATTATGGATGTTCAAAGAACAATTACATGATGAGGAAAGGGTAAGGCTCGACTCAACTTAGTTTAGAAAGACTAGAAGAAAGAGACTCGACTTAGAAGATCATGATTAAAATGAATTGGGAGAGACTCAACAAAGAAGTTAAGGATCACTTCACAAACTAATACGTGAATACGATACCTTAGAAGGTGATAGTGAAATCTCGAAAGAAAATGAGAGAAGAAACTCAAAAGAAGCTCAAGAAGACATGAAAGAGTTAGTACAAAATCTAACACATAATCAAGTAAGCACATAGGATAATTCATGCAATGCCTAATGAAGTCTACAACAAAACAATGTAGAGAAGGTGCGCAATTAACACATATGCAAGAAACATGATTACTTAAAAAGAGAAGACTAAGTAAAACATATTAGCACGTAGCATTTAAGGACATGCATGAGTTAGACACATCTAAGAGAATAAAGATCATACAAAGATGTATAAAAAAAACTTAAAACTTAAGCATAATTTTAATCTTAGTTACACTAGAATCCTAAGATTTGCTTAAATTAGATGCCTTAGCAATAAGCAATCCACATGCTTAAATGAAAGACAAGGGTGGTGGTGGAATTTGGTGGGGTGAAAGGTGAAGTCACCAAGGGTTCAACAAAGTCATTCACAATGGGAATGCTTTAGATGGGTGATGTGGGTGAGTTTGAAGGGGTAAAAGGTGAAGTCACCAAGGTATCAACAAAGTCGTTCATAATGGGAATGCTTTGGATGGGTTTAGGTTGGGTAGTCACATCCAAGAGAGTACTTGGAGTGAAGGGTGAGGTTAGCTCATTCATTCTAGATTGGAATGAAGAGGAGGTAGAACCATGTGAATGGTTGGTACCATGGGTTGAGGTAGTCTTGCATGGAGCAAGAGGTGGTGAGGGTGATGAAGAGATGAGAAATAGAACAATCTCATTCTTGGGTGTGTGAAAGGGTGAAGAGTTAAGTTTGGGTAACTTAATCTTAAATTTGAGGTGCCTCTTTGAAGAGGAGGTTTTGGGTGAATTGGAGGTTCTTGTAGAAACCATGGTAGTAATGGGTGGTTTAAGGGGTAAATGATGAATGGTTTGAGGTGCGAAGAACATGGCTAACAAGGAGGGTTTAAAAGGGTGAGGGGATGATCCAAACTAGTAAAGGGTTAAAAAGGGAAAGCCCAAGATATTTTAGGAGTGTTCAAAGGTTTGAAACAAATATTCCAAAGGGTGTTGGAACAATTGGGAAGTTTCATAAAACCCGAATAAGGAAGCACTGTACGCGGTTCCTTATCTATACTGGCGGTTCCTTATCAATAAGGATCCGCGGCCTATATATATGGAACCGCCTACAGAGGCAGTGTTTTGGTGGTAAGGGAAGATTTTCCAATTCAGTAAATCCTAATGTTCTAGTCTAACTTATCATAAAGTCATGCTTAAGAGCAATAAAAACTAGAACACACACAAAGGAAAGACACATAGGTTCAATTAGCACGTAAGAAGAAAGCTAGGAAAAACCTAATGGCTACAAAAGAAAAAGACTCCTAATGACATACAAAGTTCATCAAAGTAAACTATCATTAGTCATATATAGGAAGAGCCATTTAATCATTTTAGAGAATGAGTATGAGACTATCACTAGAGGTGCTCAATTAAGGCTAAACACGACCGTTTTTACGAGTTATACACAAACTCAACTTCCCACATGGAAGTAATTCAACAGTTAGGTCAAATTAAGATCCTAGTGCATAAATTCTCTAGTAGTCATTCTCAAGTTAGACAAAATGAAATTCCAACATTTGCCTAATAAAGTTTAGCAAGGATGAAACTTGCATGGCGACACAATGTATGACCTAATGAGGGTTAAGAATTCACCATTGCATATCTTGTCAAACAAGTCTAGTTAAGGTTATTTACCTTAATAGAACTTGAGGCCAATAACTTTGAAGTGTATAAAAAAAGTTTACACAAACCAAAGGAACACTCTTGATTGGTCTTTCAGAAATGACACATTTATAAATTGCATAGCAATGTAAATTACTTGAGTATTTCGGATGAAACATCCAAGTTATCAAACCGAATCTATTGTGCATTATAAGTAATTATTAAACAAAATATGTCTAACAATTTGAACAAGTAGATTCAATATAACACCATCAACACAAGTGTGAGTTATGATCCGATGTATATTATTAATAAACCATATTTATGTCTACACCAAAAAAACATGTCAATTAGATTCAACAATGATACCAATCATAGTTTGAATAATGCATTGATATTTAATCAAAATCTTTCTTGATTCCCACAAACACTCTTTTAAGAGAAAATAGCTAAGATTTTCAAAGGGTGTTTCATGTTTTATAGTGAGACATTTATCTACTTGAACTAATAACACAATGATCGAGTAAGACGACCCAAATCAATAGATTTGATAAGCTCCCAAAGCTTTCAAACCTAAGAGTGTTAATAAACATAACGAGGTGTACATGATGTTTATATAACATATATAAACCTAGAGATGTTGATCCTATATGCAATGCACAAATAATGTTGCAACCAAAATGCAAGAAATCTAGCATACATCCTAATTAGGAAAAAACTAGATACTAACAAATACCAAGCAAGGCACAAGAGACTAGACATATAAGCAATACTACTACAAATAGCAAGGAACACTGAATAATGTCTACATATAATAATAACACACAAGGAAACACACACAAACAATTAGCTTAACACATAAAAGCATTCGTCCATGTTTTGAGTGTTAGATACAACAAAGTATTCATAGCTTGATTTTATTTGAAAATAGTCTTTGACCCATTTAAAATTTAATTAAGTTTAACATTTTGTAAATATATCAATTTTCAAAGATATATCACCAAGAGATGTCCAACTTAATAGAAAAGAGTAAAACACAAGTTTTACGACAAACCGAGACTCAATACTTTGGACAAAGTATATAACTTATAAAACATTTAAATTTTACAGTTTGAATAAAGGTTTTGAAGCATTTTTAATTGAGAGGAAATTCAATTACGTTCGAAATGACGGGTGGCACGACTTCTGCGGACTTACGGTTGATTTTATATGATTTTTCAAAGTTTGCAAAAATCTGAGTCAGACTGACTGCGGTTCCTTATTGATAAGGATCCGCGGGGAATAATAAAGAACCGCGGTCAGAGGACAAAAAATGAGTTTTTGGCCAAAATCATTTGGTAACTTTTTGGAAGGACTTAGGACTCTAAAAAATCATTTTAGACACATAGAACTCGTATTTTAGAGTTAATTATGACACAAAAGATTTTTATACTTCCAAACATGAAAAGATTTAATTCAAGCTATTATACAAAGTTTATTTAACACCAAAACTTGTACGAATGAAACAACAAAACACATTTCATAAGTAATCACTCTTCATGAACAATTTGATAGAAAGATCGTCTCTATTTTTAAAAACCGTTTTCATTTTTAAAAACCATTTGCTTTGAAAAAGAAAGCAAAGATCGATCCAAGCTTTAAAGTACAATATACATCAAAGATCTTGAGTAACCTCGCTCTGATACCAATTCTAGAAACTAGAAGGGGTGTTGAATAGTTTCTAGTTAGTTTTCAAAACATTTCGGCTTAATCCACTGTGCGCGGTTCATTATGTGTACCCGCGGTTCCTTATCAATAAAGAACCGCCGGTCCATTTTTGGAACCGCCGACAGTGGACGAAACTATTTATTACATGTTTAAACTTTGACAATCCTTTGTATCAAATTCTCGATCAAGCTTGACTAGATATGAGATGTGTTTGATTGAAAGATAAATACTACAAGTAAGTAAATACACAAACACATCAAATCAAGAGTACATCAAGCAATAGTCTAAATACTAAGCACACACGTACTAAGTATAAGCTTTTCCGCAACTAGGATGTTTAGACCAAGTGATGTACACTTGACCATAATCTAAACACGAAGCACACACGTACTAAGCCATAGCTTTTCCGCAACTTAGATGTTAAGATTCTGAGATGCACACAACACACAACACAAGTATGCAACTATAAATACATCTACAAAGGTAAAGACATAAATGTAAAGGAAAGTATCGACACGATGATTTATAGTGGTTCGGTCACGAAGCTCCTCTTCGCCCTACTCCATTCCTCGAGTACACCTTACTCGAGAGTTACTTCACTAGTCAACAAACTCCTTAAGGTGGAGAAACCATACACGACGTCGCTTATCCAATTTCCGACTCTAAGCTAAAAGTCGAGTCCTAATCTTAGGTAGGACCAATCTACACAACGTCGCCCACTTCACCATTTAACGACACAAGGCTAGATGTCGAGTTCTAATCGAAAGCTAGAACCAATCTTCACGACTCTTCACTTTGAAGCTAAGTGAGAACTTCACACAACACAACTACTAATAACTTTAAAGTTTAGTGAGAACTCACAAGACACAACCACATCACTTTATAGTTTAGTGAGAACTACCTAGACACAACCACATCACTTTAGAGTTTAGTGAGAACTACCAAGACACAACCTAATCTACCCACTAGTTATGTTTTATGGCCCAACATAACAAACCTTGTGTTTTATGGCCTAAACACATAAACCATATAGATCTAAGCACAAAACATTTAGATCTATAACTCTAACACTATATCCAAGTACTAACAAGACTTGGATCTACACAACTAAGACCTAATCCAAGGATACCCATCACTTGGATATTCTACCCTTACAAACACATCCAAGTGTACCCAACACTTGGATCTTCTACATATACATAGTAGGAAGACTAAAAACATAACTTAGATCTATAGAAGGATAGATCTTCATCATGTAGTGAACCCAACACTTCATAGTGATGAAAGTGTTCTTCTCTTTGCACTTGAGGAGATTGAGGATAGAATCACATCTTAAACAAGATTAATCAAAACTAACTAATCAAGGATCTAAGATGGTTTTGAAAGAAACTGTGCAAAAAGGGTTGAAAGAAAACCTGGAAATGATCCACTATTTATAGGACAACATTGCAACGGTCAAAAAGACCCGTGGTTCCTTATCTCTACCCGCGGTACCTTATCAATAAGGAACCGCGGGTTCCTTTAAGGAACCTCCGCGTCGGAGTCCGTGCAAATTTGTCCTTTAGTGAGGATATGCCATCTGGGGTAGTTTATACCCTCAAAGGATATTCCTTTGGCATATGGAATATGCCAAATTCAAATTTCCATTTTCTTTTTAATAAAAATTTTTCTTAAAAATAAAGTTAATTAAAATATTTTGTCACATTTGATTAAAATGTGAGTTTTAAGAAAATATTAATCCTTGATCACTTAGTTAGGTTAATGACATGTTTGTACATACCTTGAGTGATTCATGTCGAATGCGGTCTTGGAGGTGTCGAGAGAAGTATACAAATGTATTCTTGAGTGATTACGAGTACCTTAACATTTTACATAATGTATTGCGAATTATACGTTTGTCATCAACAAAACACAAAGAGATTATATCGACAAAGCATCGTAATGTTTGCACTAACAAATCACAATCACGAACAACCACGAAACAAAGGTTGGAAGGGCACAAATCCCCTCACATTAAACTAATTAGAAAGCAATAATATGTACATGGATAAGCATGGGTCTCCCCCACGAGGCACCTTGTGTTTGATAACCGAGTCAAAAGCTCGACTCAAATCCCCATAAATGTGATCATTTAGGGATAATCATGGTTCGGTCATTTTTTGGTGGGGCTTACATGATAAACAAGGCCCAAAAACAACCGGTATTAAGGACTAAGTCCTTTGATGGTGCAAAATACCGAGATCGAAGATGGCGTTCTCGTTTTCATTGGAAAAACAAATCAACGCTACTTCATCATGTGTCAACACAAACCCAAAGGGTTTCAAGAAAATAGATGAGAAGAAATAGAAGGGTGGGACAATGGGTAAGTCATAAAAACCATGAGCTACTCGAGGTAGACTCGCACCAATCAAATAGAAAGATTTTCCATTTATTGCATCGGTGGAAGACCGAGATTTCCCTTTATAAGAAATTCCGGGATCAAATATCTCGTCCTCGGTGGAGAAAGGGGAGGGAACATAAGGGGCTTCCCCCACACTAGGTCCACACAAAGCATCGTCAAAAGGAGAAGACGAGCTTGTAGCACTCAAAACACGAGGTGATGACGGAGTTAGCATTGTAGAAAAATCTTTTAAATCCAATTTAAAATCTTTCCTTTTTCATCTTTTAAACTCTCCTTATGAAAACCCGACTTAAATATGTCAAAAATATTTGGTGTTTCTAAAGTAATATTAGTCACACTAAAAATTCTCACATTTGAAAACCGTTTTGGTTTAGGTGGTGGTAAGTTCTCAAAACGTTTGTCAACAAAGAAAACTTCCCCATCGGGATCAACATATTCATCATCCGAAGAATCATTCGTGATTGGAAACGTAGGCTTAACACTCTTAACCTCCACCGACGGAGGGGACGGAAAATCATTTTTATCATCAACTTCTAAAACTCTTTTTGAAATCCTTTTACAAATTTTTTTGATGGGACTAACATTGTTCAAAGACGTTATAGAGTACACATGAGAAAGTGTGGAGTTTTGAGTTGCATTTATGACGATTTCTTCCTCATTGAAACGAAGAGTGATTTTCCTAGCATGCACATCGATAAGTGCTCTCGAGGTATCAAAAAATGATCGACCTAAAATTAGAGGAACTTTAGGATCGATGGGAATTTCAACAACGATAAAGTCTACGGGATAGTAGAACTTTCCAACTTTCACGAAGACGTCCTCGGCTACTCCACAAGCTAGAATCGTAGAATGATCGGCCATCTCGATTGACATTCTTGAAGGAGTGAGATTTGGAAGCTTGAGCGACTTAAAAATCTCAAGAGGCATCAAATTAATACTAGCACCAAGATCGGCCAAGGCGTAGCATTCCTCCATATCTTGTATAGCACATGGGATTAAAAACTTGCCGGGATCACCGACTTTTTGAGGTATGCGGCTATGAAAAAACGATGAACAACTAGACGACTTTTGCAATTTCTCTTTGTTATTCAACATACTTTTGAAGTTCGCGGCAAATCGAGGCATCATGACCAAGGCGTCGGCAAAACTTATATTAAAATGCAAGTCACGAAACATTTTCATAAAAAGTTCAAATTGATAATTATTTCGTTCTTGTGCCTTTTCCTTGTTTCGTCTTGAAGGGTAAGGTAAGGGTGGTGTGGGATGGGGCATAGGCAACGGCCTTGGAATCTCGGGTTCCACTATTGGTATTGGTTCAACCGTAGGTGTGGTTTGAGCGGTACTTCGTGGGCTTGGAATTTGCTCCTTTTCTACCACCACCTCGGGTTCTTTCTCTTTTTCCTTCTCCATAGAGGTACTTGGACGAGAAATGGGTTCTTTGAAAGTTTTACCACTACGAGTAGTAATAACCTTCAATTCCCCTTTCGGGTTTACGATGGTATCACTAGGAAGAGCACCCGAAGAAGAAGGTTTACACATGATAGCTTCAAACATTTTTCCCATTCGGTCTTCAAACTTAGATTGCCTAGCATCCGCTTTTAACAACTCTTGCTTAATCTCATGTTGACCTTGCTCCATTTTTTGTTGATTTTGTTGGAGTCGTTGAACATTTCCTTCCATTTTATTAGCATGAGTCTTAAGTTCATTTGCAAGTTCGTTTTTAAGCTCGTTTTCAACTCGGATCTTAAGCTAACCATTTCACGTTGCATATTATCAAACTTAGCATCGTTTGCTTTAGCATAATTCAAAAATTCTCCTTGAAGATTTTTGGTGTGATCATTTTGAAAACCTTGAGTGGTAGTTTGAAAATCACGGTTTTGGTTTTGGTTTGAAATTTGCCCATTTCCACTTTGATTTACCCTTGTTGTAGTTACGTTGATTTCCTTGATAAGCACCACTCTGATCGTTGTTTCGATAGTTGTTAGCATTTTGATTTTGTGGAGCTTGATTTTGGCGGGAACCTTGACCGTTTTGGTTATAAGTTCCCGTGGCTACATAAGCATTCGAAGTGTTACCATCCGTGGTAATGCACTCGGAAAAATCATGAGCTCCACCACACGAAATACAACTCTTGGCAACTGCCTTAACCGATGCGGAATTCAAAGCATCTTGTGCTTTCCAATGAGTCATAAGAGTCGAAAACCTATCGAAAAACCGATTCTCCTCATTTGCTTCATCTTGCAAGGCATTAATGCTACGAGACGATGACGATGATGACGAACCCAAATAGGTAACACTCGGTGTGTTACGAGGGCTATAAACCTTAGACCTATTCTCAATGATTTTCAAAGCCTCATCGGTCATTTTGCACAAAAAATTACCACCCGCGGCGGCATTTAGGTAATCTCGTTCATGATCATTAAGCCCATTATAAAAAGTGTCAATTTGATGCAATTCGGAAAAATCATGGTGTGGACATTCATGTAACATTTCTTTAAACCTTTCCCAAGCCATTGAAAAACTTTCATTAGACCTTTGTGTAAATAGTGAAATCTCGTTTTTCAAATGTGTTGTTTTAGATGGTGGAAAAAATTGATTCACAAATTTCGAAACGAGATCACCCCACGTCAAAATAGAATTTGGGGGTTCTTTCTCGAGCCATATCTTGGCGGGTACATCTTACGAGTATGGAAACAACATCATCTTAATGGCATCATGTGGTACATCCTTAAACTTGCTTGTCGCGGTGAGACGATTAAATTGCCTAATGTGATAATGTGGGTTGTCTTTCTCGTGTCCGCGAAACTTGTTGGCTTGAAGCATAGACATTAAACCCGTTTTGATCTCGAAGTTCTCCGGAAGGATGGCGGGAATCACAATGGCCTCTCCAAAACCCTCGGTGGGTGCTTGAAGCAACTCCATAATAGTACGATTAGCCATGATAGCTTCTTGTTCTACAATAGGTTCCTCACTTGGAGTCTCTTCACTAGAAAGATTAGGAGTAGGTGTTGCCTCCTTTTTGTTTTTTCGTTTACGTGCACGTCTTGCTTGATTACAAGTAAGCATAAACATCACGTACAACATGGGGATGAGCAAAGAAGATTCTTTTTGGTGTTTTTAACTTTTTCAATTTTTTTGGATTTTTGATTGTTTTTACATTTTTTTTTTATTTTGGAATTGTATTAAGTAGACAAAAATCTACAAATATCCTCCTTAATCAAATCTCTTGATTAAAGAAGCCACAAGGAATGAAAATGATAACGTGAAGTGAACGCCTTCGATGACTTTAGAACGTTGGTGGAACACCAAAATGTTCAAGAGGGTTTAATCAATGAAACCAAGAAAATATATATGATACTTAATAATACTTTAGGCGGCAAAACCCTCGATTAGCTCTCAAAATCAAATACTCACAAGCAAGCGGGTAAATGAGGCGGCGCGAAGCACTTAAGAGCCTTTTTCCTTAGGATATATTTTATAATATCCGCCTTATACCCACCTTATAGTTTGTATTTTCAAAATCGAGCTTCTAGAAAGTATTTATCTATTTTGCCTTTTTTCTTTGGTTTGAGATTCGAATAAAATGATTGGGTAATGACCTCCCAAGTCAAGGTTGTGATTTCTCACGTATTTAGAGTACTTGTGTATTTATTGTTCTACGTATACAATATAGTAATAGTATTCACAAAAAACGAAAAACCGATAATACGTATTAGTAGAGGTCTACTAATACAAATACTATTATGGCTAGTATTAAAAAAAACAATTTTTCAAGTCAAAACACAACACGCCTCCCCGACAGCGGCGCCAAAAATGATGGTTGAGTTTTTGTATACCCTTTAGGAAAAAGGTACCAAAATAGGGTAAGCACGACGATTTAGGAAAACTGTGTGTAAATGACCCCTAAAATGAGTTCGTTCGCAAGGAGGCTAGTGCGTTGTGTAATGAAATGATTATCTTTGTGATTTTATTGTTATGAGAAAAGAAAATAGAAATGGGGTAAGAAGAGAATGACGGTTACGATGACGGATTATACTAAGACGAAAAGGTCGTTCACGTAAAACCGTAAAAATCACCAAATAAAAAATTAAACCTAAAAATTAATTAAAAGTTAAAACTAAGTCTAAAATAATATAAATAAGAATAAAAATCCAACAAAAATATTTTAAAACCTTTTATTAGTAAAATATTCAATTTTTAATGATAATTAAAGCCCTAAAATTAAATATAATTAACAAAATGTCCAAAATATTATTTTATTGAACTAATAAGTTACTTATATTATTTAAAGACTAAAAATTATTTTTCCTAAATTTTAAAAACTATTTTTCTATTTTTAAAACACTTAAAACTATTTTTAAACCAAAATAATCATAAAAAATAATAAAATAATGCCAAAAATGATTTGACAATTTAAAAAATCCTAATTTATACTAAAGAATAGTAGAAAAACGAAAAAGTTTGAAAAAACTAAAATTTTGCACTAAAAGACAAAACAGTTAATAAATAAAACCTTAATTAAACTAATTAATTATAAAAATTAATTACAAAGTGAACAGTAAAAACTTTTTAAACTAAAAATCTTAAAACCTTTTTCTAAATCTAAGAAAAAATTTAAAACTAAAAAATATTTAATTTTACCACTAAAAGACAAAATTCAGAATATTAAAAAGTAATTAAAATAGCTATTTTATCTAAAAAATACCAGATGAACAGTAAAATAAAAATAAAATAAACTGAAAAATCAAAAATAAAATAAGAAAAATTATAAAATTGGTTTCAAACCCTAACTCCTATTTTGACCCACTAAAGACAAAAAACTAAGTTTCTGATAGTGACATGTTGACTAAATTTGTTTTCTAGCAAGGCAGTGGTAACAAATGTGCTAGCAGGGGGAACTTAGTTCCCACTGTTAGTGCAATTTTTAAGGTCTGTGACTGAATAAGCTTAGGAAAGCTTATGTGATGCTTTTCTTTGGACAATGGGGCACCCCCACAACCAGTTGGGTTGTGGGGAGTCAAGAACAGCACAAAAACCACAAGTCACTTCACAAGATCAAACACAAATGGCACAAAAAGGGTGACTGTTAAGCACTATGGTCTTCTGATGAACAGTGACTGTATCAATTTGCACAAAAATGAAATTTGAATGCTCAAATCTTGTACAAAACTTGACCAAACAGCATATAACTGATACACAATCCTATATTGCACTTAACCTAACAGATTTCAGACTTTGGTGAACCTAATCCACAAAAAACAGTCAATCAAAGGCACTTGCTGATTTTCTAGGCAGTTTACCAATGTTTAAACATGCAAATTTGCTCTAAAGCTAAACCAAAGTGAGAACAACTAACTACTTATGCTAAATGAACCAAAGTGAGTGCTGGACTAGTTTTTTTAACAGATTAAAAGTCACTTAAACCTATTGAATCCCTAGTCCCAAACACACCTTTAAAAGCTGATTAACTAATTTAACAAGGACTACTTAGGCTACACAATACCAAATCCAATTTAAACTTGTTAAATGAACATGTGACAAATAACATGACCTTACATATGCATCTAAACAAGCATACAATCAATAATCACCAAATTCACAAGAATCCCCACAAAGTCACATAAATCTCAAATTTAAAGAACAAGAGGGTTCAAGCCAAGGGATTTACCTTGTGGGACCCACATCCGGGCCCCACTATGGCTGCAATGTCATCTCCATGTTAGCTTTAAAGATGAACTTATGGGTTGAGGGATTGCTGATGTAGAGAGTTAGGGAAGGTGAGACTACAACTGTCAAAACACCCCCTTTATGTCTTGATATGAGAACAACCAAACCTTTGGTACCTACTAAGAGATAACACACAAAAGAAAAGAGAACAAATGCCTCAAAAGCTAACCATAAGCTGATGTCAGCAGCTTATGGTGAGCTTATGAAACAGTGAACTCAAATAAACAAAAAAATGGAACTTTTGAAAATCCTTGAAATCCAACTTTCTGAAATAGAACCTTTTACCCAAAAGAAAATGAAACTTAATCAAAAATCAACAAGCCAATATCAGGCTTCCACTTTCACTTCCACACAATCTTGGCTTGAAACTTTTGAAAATCTTAAAATATTTTTGATACAAATCCTGAACAAAATATCTTTTACTGAAACAAATTAACCCACGAATTTAAACTGGTTTGAACTAAATTGGAAAATGGTAACAATGGAACTCAGATTGCTTCAATATAAACACCAACTTTTATATAATAAAAAGGAATTACATTTTCATATAAACACCAACTTTTATTTATACTAAAAAGGAATTACAGAATTTGAGCAAATCTGGAACAAACCCTTCTCACATGTTGAGAGGTGCTTAAATAGAGCTAAAAGAACTATCTATAATACAATAAACAAAAACCCTAGATGCTAATAAAAAATCCGAATATTCCCTTTAGTCTTGAGTTTGAAATCTTGGTCAAAGTCCTTGTGATGTTCCAAGCTGGATTGGAGTGATCTGAGGCGTTTGTTTAAACTTTGGGACCAAGTAGTATGTGTGGACCATTGATGTTGTCTGGTATTTGGTTTTGGGGAGAAAGGGACGGGGCAAGGGATGGTCCCGTGGCCATGTGGGAAGGTCGGGTGATGGTTTTCGAGGTGGGAAAGGGATGGGGATATGGTTAATTAGGTTTTTGTAAAGTAATAACAAAAACCCCTTTATTTTTGAGCAATTAGAACCTGTGAAAAGCTAGGGTTTATGGGGGATTAAGAACAGTGTTTAATCTATTTGGGGGTTAAGTATGTTTAAAAATGTGTTTCCCACAAATTAACTGATTAAATAGAATCAGTTATTTAAAAAAATATACTGGAAGGTGACATGGAGTGAGGGTGGTGCGTGATTGGTGGAAGTTTAAGTGGGGGTGACGTGGCAGTGGATGATTGGTGGTGGTGTGTTTGTTTGTCTGGGCAAAAACAGTCCTCCTACTCCCTTATGTTGTCACTTTGAAAAAAACTGCAACCAAACTTTATATCCTTTGTAAAATCTTTGCCAAGATTGTCAAATATGGAACATTTGTTTCCATAACTTGATTAAGGACTTAAAATGCAATTATGAGATCTTCAAGGGCCATATTTGGCAAATCTTCAATCATCAAGTTCCATTTTTGAATAAAATGATTCTTCAAGGACTATTTTTGACAATTCTTCAAAAATGAGGGACCAAAGTTGTCAAATCTTCAAACTTCAAGGGCAATTTTGTAAATTCCATACTTGGGCCCGGTTCTTTATGCGACTTCATTTCCCGTGTTCGTTTTTGATTGATTCTTGTGATCTTTTTGTCATTTCCTCAATATCCGTACCTAAAATACACAAGCAACAAACGCAAGCATATATTTGGCATTTTTAATGATATTTAATGCATTTTAAGCCCGTTTTGGACGATGAGACTATGTATAAAAGCAGTCTCATCATTGCCCTTCTAGATACTTGTTGGAATCCATAGATCGATTCAAGTTTTAAAATACAATATATTTTAAAAAGTCTTGAGCAACCACGCTAATACCAATTGTAGAAACTAGAATGGGGGCAGATTGAATAGTTTCTTAAATTTACTTGTTAAAGGTTGTTTTAAAAAATCATTTTTCAAAAACTTAAGCTTGAGTATTTATGTGAAACCTTCTTAGACACAATATGAACAAGGTATAGTGCAACTAAACTAATAATCACAAGTATAAAGAATTATGAATGTATAGTGCAACTAAACTAATAATCACAAGTATAAAGAATAATGAATGTAAAGAGATAAGGGAAGGAAAGATCAAACCAAACACCAGGGATTTTTAGTGGTTCGGAAACGAAGCTCACTCCTCGTTCCTACTCCACTCCTCGAGTATTCCTTACTCGAGAGTTCACTAATCAACAAGCTCCTTAAGGTGGAGAAACCATACACAACGTCGCTTAACCAATTTCCGACTCTAAGCTAAAAGTCGAGCCCTAATCTTAGCTAGGACCAATATACACCAATATACTTTGAGGACTAAGTATTAACCTTAATTGTGACAACTACGATTTTGAGGTACGTCACTTAGTTTTATTTTGTGCAAGTTACGTGTCTTTAAGTGTTTATGTGCTAATTGGTGTGTATAGATTGTGGTTTGGATATCGTTTTGGGTACGGGGTGCCTTGTGAGTGAAACGATGTGTGATGATTTCATGTTTAAGAGCTCACAATGTAGTTACTATGAAATGAGATGGTGTTGTTTAGTGGTTTTACGTATACGTATACGTATTATAGAAAATCGTATTTTTACGGTTTAGGGTTTTGCATTTAGGGGTCTCGGAAGAGGTATTTAGTCACGGGAATAATTTACGGGATGGTTTTAAGTCATTTGGGACTTAGTTATATAGTTTATTTTATATTCTAAGAGTATTAATAAAACTGTATATTTTTACGTCTTTTACGGTATACGCGTAAATTTGACTAGTTTTGGGGTTTTGGGGTTTCGGAGGCTTTTGGAGCTGAAAAAAATTAAGGGAATTTAAGGTAATAATAATTAATAGTTAAATTACAGTAATATAATTAAAAAAGTCGGCCATAGGGTGTTGGACTCGGTTTTGAGCCGAATTTTGCTTAAGGAAGGGAAGGAGAGCCCAATTTGAGTACTATTAGGCTTCCTAGTTAGTTTTAATTACCCATACTAATCCCTTTAGCCCAAAAACGATTTTTCCTTCTCCCAAACTTAATATCAGTCGTGATTAACAATGGTGGATCAAGAAAACCCAATTATTCAATTATGGTTTAAGGTATGCTCTAAAATTATGCTTAATTAACGTTTAATTTACGTATGTAACAAAAAATGATAGATTAGGGTTTGACATTAATAATTTTTAATTAGGTTTTGTTAATAATCTATAATTAATGATGTAATTAATGGGTTTTTATCGTTGTAAATCGTTTTTAGGTTTTAATTAGGTTTATGTATGATTAATTAGATTAATTATGAGAAAATCGTTTTTAAAAACTTGGCAGAATTTTAGGTCAAATGTATTGATCATATCAAGAGTTCTACAAACTTTTAAATTGCGATCTTGTAGTCCCTCGAAAGGTACTTGAATTGGCTTTCAAATTCAAGAAACGAGAACTGAATTGGAGGTCGGGAAGTGGGCCAAAAATAGGTTACAACAGTCGGAGGTCAAAACAGTTTTGAAATCAGTCGGGTTTAATGTAATGTTTTAAGGTGGTTAGGGTACTTAGGAGTACAATTGGACTTACAAACGAACATGAGAGTTAGTTTAAATGTTATATAATATATCTGAAATAGGGATAATCAATTGGGATGGTGGAAGACCCTCTGATCATAACCAACTTTTCATATGTTCAAAATCAGTATATTCTGGATAGGTAAAAGTATATATATATATTTATGGAGGCCTTAACAGTAGCTTCAAGGTTGCGGCCAAATGGTAGAGTTAGCTAACACATGTAAGTGCATAGGGTTTCTTTTACAGAGGTTGTTATTTTGGTTAAGGGGGTGTTCGACCCATAGTTTGAGGTATGAAAAATGGGACTGTTTTGGGTTAAAAGCTAACGGGAGGAGTTATGAACTAAACTAAGTTAAGGGATTTATAGATGGGTGTAATGAGATGCTTAAGGGATTTATGTTTGTGTGTTTAAATTTTTTCTAGAGCGTGGGGACTTAGAGAAGCTTGTTCAGGTGAGTTTCATAGTCCCATGTTTTTATGAGTATAATTGTTTTTATTTCTAGATGGAATGGACGAGACATTGTGTGGTTTTGTAACTAGTGCTGTGAATGTTTTTATGGTTTGTGATGGATTTGTGTGTACACTTATGTGATTAACTGCTATGCGATTCTTGATTGTTATTGTGGTTTGACTTGGTACCAAGGGGATGTTGACAAGGCGGGGCCTTGGGATTGGTTCATAGGTTTATGGGCGCCTATGGGACCATGGTTATTGGTAAGGAACGGAGCCTTGGAATTATAGTGATTGGTAAGGCTTGTAGTCTTAGAATTGTGGTGATTGGTTAATCTTGAATGTTAGTTGTTAATACATAATTATAACACATTGTCTATACGTTCTTTTATTGATGATTGTTATTCACAGCTTATAATTGTTTTGGCGTTGTAGTCTAAACTATGACTCTCACCAACTTTATGTTGACGTGTTTTAGTGTCTCTTTCAGGTGAGAGTGTGGTTAAGCGTGAGAATAGGAGTGGCTAGTTGGGATGCTTAGGATTGCATTTAGAGGAACCCCCTTTCCTCCTAGTCTTTATTTATGTTTGAATAAGTGATACTTTGTAGACACCTATATGTTTGTTAGTTGTTAATTGTATGTCTTTGGTAAGAGATAGACCTGTTACCTACTTACCAAGACCCCTGCATTGTTTAAGATATCTTCATGACATTGTGTCACCATTTATGATATTTCCATTTCATTTAGTTATCTCTATAGACACGCTATTGTTGTGATGATATCCATACGTCGCGCCCCATATTCCGCCATGGTGGGGTGTGACAGAATGGTATCGGAGATAATGGTTATAGAGAATTAGGTTTCCTAACCTAGTCTATAGCTTAAGGATCTCTGCATATAGGCGTCATAGGATTACGTGTATGGTTTTGATTGTATTTCATGGGTATTGTTGATTTGTTTTCGGGGAGTTTTGACTAGTATGAGTTGTACTGTAATTGCCCATACTTAGTCACCTGTTAATTTTTGTTTTGCTTTTGGTATATGAATTACTTTCACAATAATTGATGAGTTATTTTGTGTACCTAATGTATAGCATTTTTCCTTTGGTGTTTAATTCATGTTTCCTAAGAATCATGTGGTGATTTGAGTAACTAGGAGTAAGTGGATAGGAAGGATTTTAAGTTGTTTTCACTCTTATGGGCGACATGACTTATAACTGATTATGTTTTCATTTTGGATTTTGTCTATGCTGTTTTAGCTAGAAAATGGATTTATGTGTTCTAAGAGTTTGACTATGTTATTTTAATAGATGAAGTTTTGGACCTTATTGGTTATGTGATTATGAGCTTATGTGAGTAGATGGATTTATGTGTTATATGTTGTATTGATTCTTATAAGTGTCATCATAGGAAGGAGTGCATTGAGGAAATGGTAATTGTATAAGTATGGTGGCCAACATAGTTATACAAGTACCACAACTTCAATGGGTTCTTAAGTATGATTGCTTGAAAGAGGGTTAGTACATGCTTATATATGATGAGATGTGGATTTTGGGTATATGGGTGATATATGGGTTTATGAAACGGCTACCTATGATATGGCTATTTTTTTGTGTGTTATATGTTTTGGGTTATACTCATGTTGTGTGACTATAGGGTCACACGATATGGACTGGTTTTAGTGATGGGTTTTATGCCTTGATGTAAGATGGTGATTACTCGTATGGAAAAACGAGTGTATGACGCGACTGATTGATCTGACATGTATGGTAACGAGTATGTTTTGGGTGATTTAATAGGTATATATATGCGGATGTATATATACTAGTGTGTGTTAAGTTATGATATATGGTCGTTCAGTAGTTATTATAACTTAAACATACCTTGTGTTTGCTCGTGTTTTATGGTGTTGGAGTTTGATGGAGTTCCAACGACGTTTTGAGTCTTTTGATGTGTGTCTACATTCGGGTATGTATTTTAATTAATGAGAACTACTAAATTTTCTTGCAAATAAGTCTGGCTAATTATAGAAAAACGGTTTTGAAAATAATTTGTAAGTGTATGGTATGATATCGTGATTTACATATTTTTTTTAAGTTTGTGGTAGTAAGCTATAAAAAAATTTTCTTGAAAATAATTGGGTTAGTTTTCTATGTAACATGTGATAATATATTTTAAAGGGGTAAAAAAATTTTATAATAATTTTCTTAAGTGGATTAAAATTTTAGAAGTATTTAACTAAGACATAAAAAGTAAAAAGAGAGACTTTATTATAGTAATGATAATAATAACACACACCTTGTAAACATGTAGTAGTTTAGTTATAACCAGCCTAAATGGATTATATAAAATAATAATAATAATATAGAATAATATAGAGTAAACCTCGGGACGAGATTTCTCTTAGGAGGGAGTGATATGACAAACATAATTTTGAAGTTCGTCACTTAGTTTTATTTTGTGCAAGTTACGTGTCTTTAAGTGTTTATGTGCTAATTGGTGTGTATAGATTGTGGTTTGGATATCGTTTCGGGTATGGTGTGCCTTGTGAGTGAAACGATGTGTGATGATTTCATGTTCATGAGCTCACAATGTAGTGACTATGAAATGAGATGGTGTTGTTTAGTGGTTTTACGTATACATATATGTATTATAGAAAATCGTATTTTTACGGTTTAGGGTTTTGCATTTAGGTGTCTCGGAAGAGGTATTTAGTCACGAGAATAATATACAGGATGGTTTTAAGTCATTTAGGACTTAGTTATATAGTTTATTTTATATTTTAAGAGTTTTAATAAAACTGTATATTTTTACGTCTTTTACGGTATACGCGCAAATTTGACTAGTTTTGTGGTTTTGAGGTTTCAGAGGCTTTATGAGCTGAAATTATAACACCCCCAAATTTATTGCGCAGCAGAAATACACAATTCGGTGTTATTCACAAACTTCATTTCGCAAACTCTTTAAACGACCCAAAAATAGTATATTTAGGAATAAGTATGGAAATAGTTAAGTCAATGTCTAAAACCTTCAATCCCAAGTAAAACCAGTTTAAAATTATATCAGAGTAGCGTACAGGTTCCCCTAGGATCTTAATCAAAACAACAAACCTTTTACCAAAATACTTGACCATTTACTATATGTTTATGACAATAGGGAAAGAAATCTGTTTTAGACCAAATTACTACAAAAGCAATCCGCAATCCTTCTCCAGCAAGCTCCGCAATTCAACAACTTCAAGTACCTGAAATACATGCTTAAAATCATCAACACAAAGGTTGAGCAAGTCTATAGGTTTAACAAAACATAATTGAACACATCGTAAAAATCATTCACAATTGTTTAATAGAATTGTGGCCATACAATCTATTAATCAGGCATTTCATCTTATAGCAGTAGCTATTGAATTATATTAAGCTCATGACACCGACCCCTTAACTTAGTCACCCACGCAAAATGCCAGCATGACTAGAAAAATTACGAGTGCCCCTACTAGGGTATCAATTGCAAGAATACCAATTCTCATTCTCGTAAAATTATCCTTCCCAGAGGTTACTCAACGTAATGCCCTGGTCTCAGATAGGGTTGTCAGCCCAATAGTACTATTATTAGAATAAGCGGCTATTCCCAACTCACAACATCAAGTCAGAAGATAGTTAATGGCTCATGAATTTAGGGACTTTTGCAATTAGGTACTTATACAATTCAATTCATCAAAGGCAACAAAGGCAACATCGGGTCCAATAATTACTCATGACATGTGTTCATTTTACTTCAAATAGCATGTATTCCCCTCGCGGGTATTAAAATCATTAAAACAAGTAGAAAGCGAGGCTATAGACTCACCTGGAGTAATTGCAGTAGCAAGACGATCTTCGACGATAGTTGAGCCCCGATAAACACAAAAACCGCAACCTATCAAATAAGGCGTGTTTATCAATAATAAACTCGAGTAAAATCCATACTTAGTAACATCAAACTCAAAATCATAAAATCACAACCAACCCAAAATAAAAACAATACAAGTGACCTTTTACTCCATTCTATATGTTTATTCTATTAGTTAATTCTTTCGATAAAAGTCTGCCGGTACACACCAAATGTACAAGCTGATTTACCACACTTAAACACGTCAAATTCTTATTATCAGTACTTGACACATTTCAAAATCCTTTTTATAGTCCCCGAGATTCGATCCAAATATCGACAACAATTATATATTGTGACGATACTTGTCTCCCGGTACACGAATAATCAAACTAACGTAACTTTTCGCTCGTTTGGAGCTAGAAGCCCTACCTTATATCAAAACGAAGCTAAAAACATCCTCTTTAACAATATCTAGTTAGTTCATCTCAAACTCAAACTCATATTTTCAGAAAATTAACTTTAATAATCTGTTATAAAATATATATTTAAAAATCACTCAAAATAAAATGTTTACCATATTTTAACCCCATTTTTACCACTATAATCATCCTACTATCACTACTTTCAATCATAACACTCAAAATCATCCTAGATGATCAAATCATAAAAACCCAACTAAAAATCTTCAACATGCAATTATCAAAAATGATATATAAACACATAAACACTTACATACAACAAGAAGTCAAGATCAAAACATAAGATTTTCATCCAAAAATGGGTTTTTCCAAAATGTGCTTGCATGTAAGAAATTTTTATACCAATGTGTAGAGAATCAAGAGATTAAGATGGGTCTTTGATTAGATTTTTTTGAATCAAGCTTGATTTTTGTTGATTTTGATTTTTGTGAGCTAGGGGGTGACGGTTTGTTTGAGTGAGAGGAGAAGAGAGAGTGAATTTTTGGTTGTTGGTGGAATATGTGTTATTTTGTGTTATAAAATTCAATTTACATGGGAAAAGTTTAGGGTAGTTTTTGCCAGTTGTGATTCTTGTGGACCAAAGTGCAAATATTTTGTTAAAAAGCAGGAAATGACTATTAGTCACTTTTGAAAATATTTACGGGTCTCGGGTTTCATAAAAATACTTCTCAAAACTTAAAACGCACACGAAATATGATATTATATAGTCCCGACACGACTTAATACGACATAAAAAATAAAAACTTCAAAATATTAAACATCAACATGTTTAAAATAAAAGGTAAAATTTCTCGGGCATCCGTCGATATCGTCATTACTAATAATCCTCGCAACTTGTCAAAACATAAAAATATAACTTTCAACATCATCCAAATCAAATCACCAATCGTCATAATAATCAATCTCGTCAAAAATTTCAAAAATATACGTAAAAAATATAATTAAATAATGACCACAGTTTTGGGTTGTCACATCCTACCCTCCTAAAAGAGAGCGACGTCCCGGCGCTCAACCCGCCTCACATTCGTACTTTCTCACTTCTAGAGTCAACGTGACCTCTTATCCTCAAGAGATACTCACGTCTTTCACACCAGTCCAACTCAATTCTTATGATATCACCATATCCACAACTATTACTACACTTAAATTTTCAATTTCACCATCTATTATGCTAATATTCCTTCATCATTCATACTCTTTCTGCATCACTTTCTCAGTTTCATTCCTGCCCCAATAATCTGACAACTTGACCCACAACTATGTATATTCTCAAATTACACCTCTTAACTACTGATATGACGATTATCATCGCATAAAGATTCCATCATCACTAATTTCCATTAGTCCTCATAGTGAAATATTAAGGTATCATTATCCCAAGTTTCAATTATATGTTGATGTGATTGATACCAAATTCAATTACCATCGTTCAATTCAACCTTTCACTCTGTACATTGCTTTCCAGAAATATGCAATATTCCTTCTTAACTCAATTCTTCACACTTTCTGTAAAAATCTCTAATATTCAAAAGTCAATCTCAATCTCTGGATTACATATAATATGTTCGGACCTTAATCAATACTCATACTTTATCACAGCGATTTCCAGTATTCAAAAATTTACTCTGCCTCTATGTCCCGAGGTTACACTCAAACTAAACACAATGAGATTATCCATAAATCTGACCAGTCACTTATATACTTCCTATACTCATTTTCACTTTCTTTCATTCTAACAATCTCTATGTCCCAAGTGTAGTGCTTGCTAGATCACTGAATTACTGTACCTTCCATAGTACATTATCACATCTTCCTCGTATCATATATTGTTTAAATAAATCCGTTAGTCTCATATATTCAAATCTGAAATGTATAATGGTCGAATCACTTCCTGATATCGTAAGACCTCTTATTCCAACCATACTGTATCAATACTTCAACTTATGAAATTCCTTCAATACTACATGTGACACTCTCAGCACTCTAAGAATAATTAAATTCTCCTTGATCTAAAAATTCATTCACCACTGGTCCTTACATTCTTAAAACATTCTCTGATCTAATAGGAGAAAAATTAGATAATCACAATAACCGTTTATGTCCCACAAAAACATACATCTCAACTTTCTCATCTCTATTACCATTCTATTTCAAAATTCCCAACAATCAATCGATCTTCTTTCTTTGATATTCCTTTTTCATTAGTTTATCAATTCAATTCTAACTTTCTTTCCATTCTATCCATTCTGCTTGTTGTTACCAACATTCCAAATATCTCAAAACTCAAGAGTCAATTCTAAATTACTTTAGAAACTTTATAAGCCCTTTTTCCTTCTCCTTCTTACTAAATACTCACTAGTTGATAGTGAAAGTATCCACACTCATCCTCCATAATCTGAAACATACTTCGTAATAAAGAACTATAACATATCCAATCTAAAATTTACCAATTATTAATTCCTAGTCATCATTAGGTAATCCTTAACTCCTTCCTTTCAAAATCCCCGAATGGCATTTATAAACAAGTCCTTCTTATTCTTATTTTCTTCATACTTGAATCCATTTAAGTAATACTTTACAATCCCAAAACAAGTACCACAATGTCAAATCTCATGATCATATAAACCTCGTTACACTTATTTATTCAAGTCAGCACACTACTATTACTTTCCTTTCCACTTGATATTATCCAAATATCAGCTTCACAGCTCTATAATTCCTTCATATTTCTTCAATACTAACTATATAGGCACAGAAATTCAATCTATCCTCAGCGTTCATAAACAACTTTCTCAACTACCAAATCAGATCTCAAAACCATAACTTAAATATATGAATGGGTTTCACACATTTAGTTCTTCTTTGTCAGCTTTATCATTGGTTCGATAATCAGTGAAAACCTCTCGATAAACCTCCGATAATACTCAGCTTACACAAAGGAATTGACAAGCTTTAGTCGGTTTCGTCGGTATCGACAAAGCCTCAATCGTTTTAATCTAGTCAGATTTTCACGATCACTTCAGCCATAGATCACACATTCTAAAACATCTATATTACTCCAACTAAAATTCTTATCCAAAGAATTTTACACACCATTCCTCCTTTTTAATAAAAATTTTCCAATTGTTAGGGAATACTTTTCTTTCCTTCAATCATCTGTTCATCACACTAAACATTCACAATCAATAATGGAAACCGATTTATGGTGCTCAGTTTGTTCAACCTCACATACATCGTCTTATTCACAAAACATCTAGCTTCTTTACTTACTTACATTATCACTTCTCTAATGAGTTATCCTTCTAGTCAAATCAGATTATCCTTATTGTCTCATCTGTCAATCCTTACAATCAATCATATTACCATCCTCAATTTCCTGATAATGCCATATAACAATATATACAATCAGATTGCATAACTCCTATCACTAAGCTACACAAAGCTTCCTTTTTCCCAAGACGACAGTGAACTCTACGATTCCTACAGAACAATCACATAATACCCTAAAGTACTAACTCATATTCTCATTCTTTTCTGACTACTACTAGTAAAGCGCATAGAAAATTTGACCTATTATAGTTTCTTCCTACATACCTTCTCCTCATTGACCAATAAAATCGTCAAATAGAATTTCAACTAATTACTCTCTAAAATCAGTACTCAATGCTCAACAACATTCCAATTTAATTCTTTCCACCTTTATTTATCATATCCTATGATATTCATCCTTATCCTGGTTAACTTTCTCACAACTTTAGTTCAGTTAATCGCGCTATACTTCTTAATTCCATAAGCTCAGAAAATATTTCCTTAATTTATATATAATTATTCATCCGTCGATTAATTTCTCATTTCAACCAGTCGCAATTTCTTGTTGATTTCTCATCCTCAGGTCAACTAAAATCTAACATCTTCAAATCTTAATATATCCTCAATAACACCTTCAGAATTTAAATACACCATCAATAACACCTTCAGAATTTCAATAAAATTCTAACTCAATGATTACCAGACAAGAATATACAAATTACTACATCTAAATCTCAAATCTCATCAGCATTTCCAAAATATAGGCTGTAATAGCAGCAACATTCCCTTCATATTGATTTTCCATTATCTGAATAATTCCTTTATTCAATCTAATTTACCGAAATGAAAACATTTCATTACCACAGAAATACCAATTCCTATACCACATTCCTTGTTATTCCTTTAGCAGCTCGACCTCCAGATACTCTGTACTTACGTCCAGTAAATAGATAATTATTTAAGTGGTATAAAATATATGTGATCTACACATCATACTTCCTTATGCTTACCCGATTTATAGTAACTGCTTGAATACCATATCTTCTTATCTTAGACTATTAAATTCCAAGTTTACCTTTTATTAGAGGAAATAAATTCTTTTTCCTTATTGTCATTCGCAACAATACCGTTCCTTTACCCTTTTCTGCCACACTTGATTTCGAATCAGGATCAATCTTTAATTTACTATCTCTTTTAGTCTAGTTGAATATTTCCGAATGACTATTGACATATCAAACATCCATCAGTGACTCGAACTTGTCCAAATAATTTCATCTTTCCAATCACCATTAATATTCATACGACACTCTTCACCGCATCTCTTCTCATTCCTAAGAATCTAACACACACACATCCTTTTAAAATCTTGCAGAATAACAGCAACATCTCCAACTGGAACAGCAGCATCTTCATTCTCAGCAGCATCTTCAGTCTCAGTAGCATCTTCGGTCTCAACAACATCTTCAACTAAAACAGCAGGATCTTCAATCTCAGCAGCATCTCGTCTCCTCTCAGCACTATCAGCTTCAAACAATCTAACAACTATTCCCACAATCATATAATCTACCCTAATGGTTGGCAACCTTTGGAGACATATTTCAAGATACTCAGTCACACAGGAATCCCTGCTAATGACAGAAACATATCTCACTCAACTCTTTCTATGTGATAACAGTAGAAAGAAACTTAATAAGTATACACATCGAGATAGAAAGAATAGGATCTTTTCATCAAGATATATCATGAATACTGCATGCGCCAACAACACATTACTACCTAAATTCCACAATCATCTCACAAAAGAAAAGATAACAAAGGCACATCAAAATACTAAAGGGTAATAGTAGATTTCATCCATAAATCTGAGAAAATCGCAACAAAATCTTGTCACTAATGTCACTTACCCTTACCATCCTAAACAACAACAATAATGATAATCCATCACAATACTACCTCACAACATCTAGATAATTCAAATACATCATAATAATACATAAACTGTAATACAACAAAGATCCATCATTACATCACTCCATAGGATGTGGTCCATCGCTTTCTCCAACTTGGCTCGTCCCTGCTTCATCTTCATCAGGTCCTAACTTACAGCACCTCCCTTTTGGATCTAAACACGGTGCATTCTTAAATCCATACCTCAAAAGCCCTCCTTGACACGGCGGATCTATCATATAATGAGAATCAACATACACCTCACTATCATGAAACTTCCAATGTGGTTCAAGATACGGCCCAAGATGAGCTACATATTCACTTAACCTACGAAGCCTATCTATCTCTTTCTGATACTTCTCAAAATCAGTCCTATAACTTCTCACTTCAGCTCTAACCTCAGTTCTTCCAACTTCACTCTCAGTCATATAACTATCACTATCAGATTCTACAACATTCTTCTTATCATCCGTATCATCCTCATAATCTAACCATCCACCTGAAATCTTATGATCACCTACTTGCTGATTCTGCAAACTCTATTGACCTAAAGCAAATCCCCCATTCTTGACATAATATGGTATGTCAGACATTTTCTGAAATCACAGAAAATTTAAAAGTACATAAGGTCATTATTCAAAAATATATATGCAATGCATAGTCATGCAAATGCAAATGAATTACGTATGCAAAAAAATATATGCGATGCAATACAATGCAATGCAAATGATAATTATACAGTACTCATAAAAATGTAATTATGATGAAATTATGATGAAAGTACTCCACGTCCTTTCATTAATACCAATACCTCATCGTAGTATTTACTTAATAAAAACTCAAGAATTCACAACAATTTTAAGGGATACATCTATAATAACAAAGCATAACAAAATAAATAATCTTACCGGAGCCATGCAGAGAAGTTGCGTTGCTTTTATAAAATACCTTTCAACACCAAAGTTATAGTTTAGGACATTTTTCAAAAATCGACCTAATTCACTATAACTAAAAAGATCTGGTTACCAATCTATAACACCCCCAATTTACATTGCGCAGTGGAAATACACAACTGGGTGTTATTCACAAACTTCATTTCGCAAACTCGTTAAACGACCCAAACAGTATATTTACGAATAAATATGGAAATAATTTAAGTCAATGTCTAAAACCTTCAATTCCAAGTAAAATCAGTTTAAAAATATATCAGAGTAGCGTACAGGTTCCCCTAGGATCTTAATCAAAACAACAAACCTTTTACCAAAATACTTGACCATTTACTATATGTTTATGACAATAGGGAAAGAAATCTGTTTTAGACCAAATTACTACAAAAGCAATCCGCAATCCTTCTCCAGCAAGCTCCGCAATTCAACAACTTCAAGTACCTGAAATACATGCTTAAAATCATCAACACAAAGGTTGAGCAAGTCTATAGGTTTAACAAAACATAAATGAACACATCGTAAAAATCATTCACAATTGTTTAATAGAATTGTGGCCATACAATCTATTAAGCAGACATTTCATCTTATAGCAGTAGATATCGAATTGTATGAAGCTCATGACACTGACCCCTTAACTTAGTCACCCACGCCAAATGCCAGCATGACTAGAAAAATTACCAGTGCCCCTACTAGGGTATCAATTGAAAGAATACCAATTCTCATTCTCGTAAACTTATCCTTCCCAGAGGTTACTCAGCGTAATACCCTGGTCTCAGATAGGGTTGTCAGCCCAATAGTACTATTATTAGAATAAGCGGCTATTCCCAACTCACAACATCAAGTCAGAAGATAGTTAACGGCTCATGAATTTAGGGACTTTTGCAATTAGGTACTTATACAATTCAATTCATCAAAGGCAACAAAGGCAACATCGGGTCCAACAATTACTCATGACATGTGTTCATTTTACTTCAAATAGCATGTATCCCCCTCGCGGGTTTTAAAATCATTAAAACAAGTAGAAAGTGAGGCTATAGACTCACCTGGAGTGATAGCAGTAGCAAGACGATCTTCGATGATAGTTGATGCCCGATAAACACAAAAAGCGCAACCTATCAAATAAGGCGCGTTTATCAATAATAAACTCGAGTAAAATCCATACTTAGTAACATCAAACTCAAAATCATAAAATCACAACAAACCAAAAATAAAAACAATACAAGTGACCTTTTACTCCATTCTATATGTTTATTCTATTAGTTATTTTTTCGATAAAAATCTGCCGGTACACACCAAATGTACAAGCTCATTTACCCCACTTAAACACGTCAAATTCTTATGATACTAATCAGAGATGTCACTTTTATATATATAAAGACCTGTAAAACACTCATCAAAAGATTTTACATTTAAAGTTCCCTGCCCGACACATCTTTGAACTACATAAACCGGACAGTTTTACGTCAACAACTCATATAGTCTTTTAACACATTTATTTTTCTCCGTTTACAAAACCGACACTCAACTTTGAAAATAAACTCGACATCCTCATACTTAACAGTTATTATCAGTACTTGACACATTTCAAAATCCTTTTTATTGTCCCCGAGATTCGATCCAAATATCGACAACAATTATATATTGTGACGATACTCGTCTCCCGGTACACGAATAATCAAGCTAACGTAACTTTTCGCTCGTTTGGAGCTAGAAGCCCTACCTTATATCAAAACGAAGCTAAAAATATCCTCTTCAACAATATCTAGTTAGTTCATCTCAAACTCAAACTCATATTTTCAGAAAATTAACTTTAATAATCTGTTATAAAATATATATTTAAAATCACTCAAAATAAAATTTTCACCACATTTTAACCCCATTTTTACAACTATAATCATCCTACTATCACTACTTTCAATCATAACACTCAAAATCATCCTAGATGATCAAATCATAAAAACCCAACTAAAAATCTTCAACATGCAATTATCAAAAATGATATATAAACACATAAACACCTACATACAACAAGAATTCAAGATCAAAATATAATATTTTCATCCAAAAATGGGTTTTTCAAAAATGTGCTTGCATGTAAGAAATTTTTTTACCAATGTGTAGAGAATCAAGAGATTAAGATGGGTCTTTGATTAGATTTTGTTGAATCAAGCTTGATTTTTGTTGATTTTGTTTTTTGTGAGCTAGGGGGTGACGGTTTGTTTGAGTGGGAGGAGAGGAGAGAGTGAATTTTTGGTTGTTGGTGGAATGTTTTTTATTTTGTGTTATAAAATTCAATTTATATGAGAAAAGTTTAGGGTAGTTTTTGCCAATTGTGATTCTTGTGGATCAAAGTGCAAATATTTTGTTAAAAAGCGGGAAATGACTATTAGTCACTTTTGAAAATATTTATGGGTCTCGGGTTTCATAAAATACTTCTCAAAACTTAAAACGCACACAAAATATGATATTATATATTCCCGACACGACCTAATATGACATAAAAAAATAAAAACCTCAAAATATTAAACATCGACATGTTTAAAATAAAACGTAAAATTTCTCGGGCATCCGTCGATATCGTCATCACTAATAATCCTCGCAACTCGTCAAAACATAAAAATATAACCTCCAACATCATCCAAATCAAATCACCAATCGTCATAATAATCAATCTCGTCAAAAATTCCAAAAATATACTTAAAAAATATAATTAAATATTGACCACAGTTTTGGGTTGTCACAGAAATAAATTAAGGGAATTTAAGGTAATAATAATGAATAGTTAATTTACAGTAATATAATTAAAAAAAGTCGTCCATAGGGTGTTGGACTCGGTTTTGGGCCGAATTTTACTTAAGGAAGGGAAGGAGAGCCCAATTTGAGTACTATTAGGCTTTCTGGTTCGTTTTTATTACCCATACTAATCACTTTAGCCCCAAAAAAGATTTTTCCTTCTCCCAAAATTAATATCAGTCGTGATTAACAATTGGATTAAGAAAACCCAATTATTCAATTATGGTTTAAGGTATGTGATGGTTGTAAATTACCCCTTTAGGTAAAGGAAGGTAAAATATAGGGTAAGCACGACGATTTAGGAAAACCGTGTGTAAATGACCCTAAAGTAGGGATTGTTCTCAAGGAGGCTAGTGTGTTATGTGTGAAATAATTTGGATTACTTTGTGATTATATTTGTTGATTACTTTGTGATTACCGAAAATCACTAAAAATCCACAAAATTATTCTAAGAGTTTACAAAAAATCCAAACTTGCCAAAACCTTTTAATTAATTAAATATAAATTTTTTAATGCTAATTAAAGCCCTAAAAATCAATATTAACTATTAAAAAGTCCAAAACAAGAATTTAAAGTTTGTAAACCTCAAAAATACCCTAGTTAAGCTAAAAAGTAATTTTCAAAATTTTAAAACCACACAAACTATTTTTAAACAATTAAAAACTATTAAAATTTAATAAAACTTAAATTAATTCTAGAAAATAATTAAAAGACTCTAAAAATATTTGGAAAGTTGCAAAATTCCTAATTAAGTGTCTACAATCTAAGAAAAATATAAAAACTTAGAAAATCAGACTTTTAATTTTTAACAATAAAATAATATTAAAATATTATTAAAAATCAAAAAATCATAAAAAGATTCAAAAAAGTTGCAAACTAGCTTATTTTAACCTAAATAACTCAGAAATTAAAATTAAATTACCTAAATACCCTTAATGGGCCTAGAAAATGGGCTAAACCCAAAACAGATCCTTAATGGGCCAAATTTGAGCCCAATATAAAAAAGTGTCCAAAATAAGCCCAAAAAGCACTACTTGACTCAAAATTTGATTTTAAACAACTTTTTCCAAAGGCCCAAAAGCTGATAGCTTATACCAAACAACTTATTCTTAATGGGCTTTTTGGCCCATTAAGCTATAAGCCAATGCCATAAGCTCAAATTAGACACACAATCTTCTTTTGTCCTAAATAAGACTTTTTAAAAAGAAATTTTAAATAAGCCTAAGGAATAAGCCTGAAAATGCAATAAGCAATCTACAGAAAACGACAAAATAGTCGTTTTTGAGTTCTAGGCCACCCCAAGTGCTGATTCAAGTTTCTAAAGCTTTTAAATGACTTAATTAAGCAAAATCAACAAAGAGTTTTCAAATAAGCTGACTCAACAAGCTGGAAAAAGCAAATAAGCACTTATGAAAAAGTCAAATAAGTTGGTTTTCTAGTAAAAAGTCAAAGTCAAAGTCCAATAAGCTCCAGTCTAATCAAATGGGTCAAATAATGAAGATCTATCACAAAAAATAAGTTGTTGCAGGTCTGGATAAGCTAAAATAGCTTATTGATAAGCTGAGTTCAATTTAACACTAGCAGGGGCTAGTTTTGGGTGTTGAGCAATGGAAACTTTTTCCACTGCTTGACTTGTTTGACTTTTTGTCTTTAGTGAACTTTTTTGAGATTCAGATTACACAAAGGCACCCAAATGATCTTTGGATAAAAAGGAGTCAATAACAATCAAAATATCACAAAGACAATCACCCAATTGATACAGTTTAATCAATAAAGCACCAGATCAAGCACAGACATGAACAAATAAGTAGAACAGGTTCAATAAGCACTTAGAGCAATATTCAGCCAGCCAAATTCAACCAAATGCATACACAAGCTATTATAAACTCAAATTAACAAGTCTAAACAGGTTTCATGCAATGATTCAAAGAATTAAGCAAGATTCAAGCACCTTAAGTTACTGATGAACACAAGAACATGCAGTTTTATACTTTGCTGATGTATTTGACCAATAAGCCAGATTCAAACCTCAAGATCTATCAAATAAGTTATAATAAAGATGTTTTAACAACTTTCAACCCTAAGCATGCACAAATACTAGATTTCACCAAAATCTTAGGTCAAAAACAGTTAAATCCAACAAGTTATAACAGATTGTATGATTTGAAGTTTCAAACCCAAAAACTTGCAGCAAAACACTCTCAACCAAGCATATATCAGATATAGAGCACTAACACAAACTTTCCACAACACAATAACAAGATTCAAGCTTAAACAGGTAGTCCCAAACACCCCTTTATCTTTTTAAATCAAATTTTAAACAAGAAAAAGTGTGATTCAGTTAACCCAATGATCAATCTAGCATATAAACAACATTATCATGCAAGACTAAGAAGATTCAAGCCAAGAAATCAACAAGAACACCAATAGAGCACAAATCCACAAAAAATCCAATTTTTATCAGATTTTCAAGGTTTCAAGACAAACCTCATGGATGTACATCCACACCCACGAATTTATGAGCTTATGTGCTAGCTAGAACAAGCACAAGCTTCCAATAATAACCCTGCTAAGATTCAACAAGGTTAGAAGCACAAAATCAAAAACAGAAAGGTGACTTTTGGAAAATAAACTTGATTAATGCAACCTTGTTACCCCGCACTTGATTATCCCCAAGTTATAAGCCTCACCACACCTTAATATCACAATTAGGATGTTATGATCAGCCCTATAACCCAAGAATTCCAAGGTTGAAACAAGAACTTAGCAAAATATCAAATTTTGATCCAATGTGTAATTTCTTACACAAGGTTTAAAAAACGTTTTAAGGTCCAATTACAGTTAACATATATCAATAACAAGCTGAAAATAAGATGGCACTTGGTCTTTCTTCAACAAAACTCAACACACTTTCATAAATTGAAAAGAGGATTTACAAGTAGTTGAACAAGGAAAAACCAAAAGCAGGTAAATGAGAGACCCTATGTGCCTTTATATAGGCATACAATGTATATAGAAATGCAAAGGAAAACGTAAACCCTAGTTGTGAACTCCTAAATATGCCCTTGAAGCTTGTTTGAATTCTAGTGAAACATGTGACTTCTTCTTGTTGTTTAGTGATAGATGGCAAGTGAAAAGGTGATCCAAAGGCTTGTAATAAGCTTAGGAATTAAGCACAATTGTGGGACGTTGGATTGCTGCCACCCTTTCGGCAGTATGCATGAACTTGTAGCAGGGGAGTCACAAAGAGACAAATGGGGTGATGAGGTGTCATGTTTAAGGTTTGTGATGTGTTAACAATTCCCTTAATCATAAATCTACACAATTTTGGGGTTTAATTTTTGCTAAAACAAAAATCCCTAATTGTGTTCTTGAGCTGATGAACATGGTTTTGATCTGTTTAAAGGGTGATTAACATATAAATAAATGTTAAGGCGCCAAGGTTTTGTTAATTATTTAATCAGGGGTGAGTGGGATCTGATGTGGAGGGGTGGAGTGTTGTGATTGGTTGAAGTGGTGAGTGGGGTGAGGTGGCAGCATGTGGTTGGTTAAGGTAAGTTCCATGTCTGGCCAATTTAAGTCCCCCTTTTATTCTTTCTTTGTCACTTTGCAAATAAACACTCAAACCTGGATTTCCTTTGTTATCAAAGTTTTACTTTTCACACTTTTGCCCCAAATACTTTTCCAAAGTATTTTCAGGGGTAATTCTTGCCATATTGTGATTCTTGAAGGGCTGATTTGGTAATTTCTTCAATGGTAATGTTCTTGACTTGTATGATTGGTATTTTGGAGGACTGAAATTGCCAAGTCATAATGATTGAGGGACCATTTTTGCCAAATCTTCAAAGTTAAGGGTCCTTTTTGTAATTTTGGTATTTTCAAAAGACCCAACTTGTAATTTCCTGTACTTTGAAGGACTTCATGATATATTTGACTTTGTGGAGGATAATGGTTGACAATTTAGCTTTGTTGAGGGGCTAAACTTGTCAATTCTTCAAAGTGGAGGGCCCTTTTTGTAATTTTGACAAACTTTAGGACCAAACTTGTAATTATGAGGATACAAGGGTATAAAGTGTCAATTCTTCCATATTGGAGGACCTTCTTCATAATTCTTCAAGACTTCAAGGGTTTTTCTTGGGAAAGTCTTCATTAGGGCTTGGTTCATTGTGCGGCTTCGTTTCCCGAGTTTGTTTTTGTATGATTCTTGTGATCTTTTGTCATTTTCTCAATATCCGTACCTAAAATACACAAGCAACAAACACAAGCATATATATGGGTATTTTATTGATATTTAATGCATTTTAAGCCCTTTTTGGACGATGAGACTATGTATAATTGCAGTCTCATCACTCCCCCATACTAAACCATTGCCGTGTCCCCACGCAATGCTAGAATTAAGTATCTTAGCACTTCTAAAATTCATTTTTATGATGACATTTATTGAAAACGTAAACTTAAATAAACTACTACACGTGTTTTAGACATAATGTATGATTTTCATCGCAAAATGGGACGTTTAGGTTCATAGAACAAGAACACGTGAATGCTTCGTTAGAAATAATTTCATCGTCCTCGATTTTCACCCCAATTCCATGCCAAGCGTGCAACGAGATCATTGTCATTATAACTTAGTAATGCTAACACTACTCAGATGCCCTAATCACGTACTTATCCTCCCATTTTCCAAAGTTGTATCTCTTATATTTTATTTTGTTTGAATTGTTTCACGAGGATACATCGTTTGACTTATGCGATAATAGAGATTTAGGTCTAAAAATAGAGTCCTAACGGTGTAACCAAGACCATCAAATCAATAACCCCTCCTAATAGACAACGATGTCAAAAAAATAAGTTGACAAGAAGAATCGATAAACACGGTTTTATAACGGTTTTGAACATGAGACTTATTACCAAGACTTTTATACGCCCCCTAACGGAAGGGCCTTATTATCTGTGGTTTACCTCCATCTTTTATTCAACTTCGCCATGAAGCTTTTATTATGACTTCGGTCTTGCCTTTCCTTTTATTATCCACCTCATCGGTAGTTTTATTAGCCAAAGACGTATATCCTCACGCTAAGGCGAATTTTGGATCTTTAAAGCTTCGAAGATTAAGGCTTGATTCACTTTCAATTTTTGCATAGATTTTTCGGCCTTGTGGGGCTTCATATTGTTTGCTTGATTTAGGTGAGCACTTGAAATCTTATTATTGGGTGAAGCTTTCGATTATTCGGGTTGCCAATACTTCAAAACCTTAACGCTGGCGATACCTTAATGTCTTCCGAATTTAATTACACGGAAGCTACTAGAAAAGACTAGAAACCCAACAATCCCAACTAAACCGCTAAGTCAATATTTATTAAGCAAAAAATATTTACATGCGAAGGGAGAATAAGCAAACAACGAGAACACATGAGTTTTTTGAAAGAATACGAGTACTATACGTCTAGCAAAGTAACTTATAATTAACCCTATCATTTCTCATCCTCATTTAAGAGACTTAGCCTAATGTGTAGTTAAGGAATCAAAGCTAAGTGCTCAACACGCACGGTCGAGTCAAATATTACTCTTATTCTCGCCATCGGAAAATCTACATTCGTGTCTTCAAACACTTATAAAATATGAGAAAAAATTTAAAATTTGTCCATTTTAGCCTTATTTTGCAACAAAACGATAAACAAAAAGATGAACTTTGGAAAGTGTGAAGGTTTAGCAAGACAAGTATCTATTCACCCCCCATGCTAAAGTGAAACATTGTCCTCAATGTTTCGAGTCTAGGGGTGCAAACACCCCCATACTAGAGACGTAGTCGAATGCCTAATCTAGCATGGAAAGGGTGTAACCGTTAAATTTAAAGCCGTTTATGAAGTGTGCTATAAACCTAAGGTTAGAACATCAAAGGATATATCATGGATATTGAGAAAGTCTTCAAAGCAAACGATCGAGTGCTCCCATAAAACGAACACGAGAGGCTCCAATCGTGAAGATCATGATCATCTAAAGTCCACAATTCACAAACAACCACGGAATAAAGGTTGGAAGGGCACAAATCCCCACACGTTAACTACATTAGAAAGCGATAATATGTACATAGGATAAGCATGGGACTCCCCCACGAGGCACCTCGTTTTTTATTACCGAGTCATGAGCCCGACTCGATCCCCTCAATACTAATTATCATTGGAGAAGGTGACTTGGTCGAGGTAGTTCAAGGATGGAACTTCCCCGCCAAAGTAGTGCTTCAACCTATGTCCATTCACCTTGAAATTGGGGCCATCATTTTGAGCTAGCTCGATGGTCCCATATGGAAAAACTTGGGTCACGGTGAATGGACCGGACCAACGGGATTTCAACTTACCAGAAAAGATTTTCAAATGAGAATTAAAAAGAAAAACTTGATCCCCAATGTTAAAAACCCGTTTTTTAATTTTAGAATCATGCAAATTTTTAATTTTTTCTTTGTAAATCAATGAATTTTCATAAGCAATGTCCCTAAATTCATCCAATTCATTTAATTGCATTTTCCGGTGTTTTCCCGCGGTCTCCATATCATCATTGCAATGCTTTAGGGACCAATAAGCCTTGTGTTCCAATTCGATTGGTAAATGAAAAATCTTTCCATACACAAGCTTATAGGGAATGCACCCAATGGGCGTCTTATGAGCGGTCCTAAAGGCCCATAAAGCATCGTCCAACTTATCCGACCAAGATTGTCGGTTTTCCCCAACGGATCTCTCCAAGATCCTCTTCAACGCTCGGTTTGAAACCTTGACTTGCCCACTCGTTTGTGGGTGATAAGCCGTGGAAAGCCGATGTGTAACCCCATATTTTCTTAGGACCCTTTCGAATTGGTCGTTACAAAAATGGGTTCCACGATCGCTTATGAACGCACGAGGGGTTCCAAACCGAGAAAAAAAGCTTTTCAAAAACTTGACTACCACACGAGCATCATTGGTGGGCAAAGCCTTAGCTTCCACCCACTTAGATAGGTAGTCAACCGCAGCAAGGATGTACTTATTACCACGAGATGATGGGAACGGCCCCATAAAGTCTATACCCTAAACGTCAAAGATCTCACACACTTGGATGATATTTTGTGGCATTTCATCTTTTTGTGAGGCTTTTCCTTGTCGTTGGCATGAGTCACAAGACATCACAAGATCTTGTGCATCTCGGTAAATAGTATGCCAAAAGAAGCCGGCATCAAACACCTTCTTAGCCGTGAGATTAACACTGTGGTGACCACCCGTGGGTCCCTCATGGTAAGCTCTAAGGATGTTAGAAGCTTCGGTGCCAAATACATAATGTCGAATGATTTGATCCGCACAATTTTGAAACAAGTAAGGGTCGTTCCAAAAATAGAACTTGACGTCACGAAAAAACTTTCGTTTTTCTTGAGTCGTCATACCCTTGATGATGAAGTTACCCGCATGGTAATTTGCAATGTACGCAAACCATGGGGTGGAAGAATCAAGCTTGGAATTCACTACACCAAGTGTCTCGAGCGGAAATGTTTCGGTGATTTCCTTGGGCTCGTAAACACTTTGGTGAGGATCTTCCAAACGAGAAAGATGATCGGCCGCTAGATTCTCGGCTCCTTTTTTGTCAACGATTTTGTGATCAAATTCTTGAAGGAGGAGAATCCAACGAAGTAATCTTGGCTTTGCATCTTGTTTAGCCATAAGATACTTGATAGCTGAATGGTCCGTATACACTATACATTTAGCTAAGACGAGATAAGGTCGAAATTTCTCAAATGCATACACCACGGCAAGGAACTCCTTCTCCGTTGTAGTGTATTTTAGTTGAGCCTCGGTCATCGTCTTGCTAGCATAGTGAATAGGCAAGAAGTGCTTATCATGACGTTGCCCCAAAACGGCCCCAATAGCATAGTCGCTAGCATCACACATGAGTTCAAAGGGGAGGTTCCAACTGGGAGCAACAAGAATGGGAGCTTCGGTAAGTTTCCTCTTAAGGATTTCAAAGGCTTGTACACAATCTTCGTCAAAGACAAAACGTGCCTCTTTTTCAAGAAGATGTGTAATGGGTCGAGAAATCTTTGAAAAATCCTTGATGAATCGACGATAAAAGCCCGCGTGGCCTAGGAAACTCCTAACTCCCTTAACGGTTTTGGGATGAGGTAATTTGGCGATGACGTCTACCTTAGCTTGATCTACCTCAATCCCCGATTTCGAGACCTTGTGCCCTAAGACGATTCCACTCTTAACCATAAAATGACATTTTTCCCAATTGAGCACAAGGTTGGTTTCCTCACAACGTTTCAACATTCTCTCAAGATTCGACAAACACGAAGTGAACGAACTACCAAACACGGAAAAGTCATCCATGAAGAATTCCATCGTTTTCTCGATCACATCATGAAAAATAGCCATCATGCACCTTTGAAAGGTTCCCGGTGCATTGCAAAGTCCAAATGGCATTCTACGATAGGCAAACGTTCCATATGGACACGTAAACGTAGTATTTTCTTGATCACGAGGATCGATGGGAATTTGGAAGTAACCGGAAAAACCATCTAAAAAGAAATAGAAATCGTTTCACGCAAGACGCTCCAACATTTGGTCCATGAAGGGTGATGAGACTGCTTTTATACATAGTCTCATCTTCCAAATAGGGCTTAAAATGCATTAAATATCATCAAAATACCCAAATATATGCTTGTGTTTGTTGCTTGTGTATTGTAGGTACGGATATTGAGATAATGACAAAAGATCACAAGAATCATGCAAAAACGAACATGGGAAACGAAGCCGCACAATGAACCAAGCCCTAGTGAAGACTTTCCCAAGATCAACCCTTGAAGATTTGAAGAATTATGAAGAAGGGTCCTCCAATTATGAAGAATTTACACTTTATACCCTTGTATCCTCATAATTACAAGTTTGGTCCCTGAAGTTTGTCAAAATTACCAAAAGGGCCCTTAACTTTGAAGAATTGACAAGTTTAGCCCCTCAACAAAGCTAAATTGTCAACCAATATCATCCACAAAGTCAAATATATCATGAAGTCCTTCAAAGAACAAGAAATGACAAGTTTGGTCCTTTGAAAAATCCAAAATTACAAAAAGGACCCTCAACTTTCAACAATTGGCAAAAATGGTCCCTCATTTATAAAGACTTGGCAAATTCAGTCCTCCAAGATGACAATCATACAAGTCAAGACCATTATCTTTGAAGAAAATACCAAACCAGCCCTTGAAGAATTCAAATATGGCAAGAAATACCCCTGAATTCATGTTACAAAAGTTTATGGGCCAAAAATGTAAAAAGTCCAAAGTTGATAAGGCTTAAATGGGCGCTGATAGAGTTTTGTTTGCAAATGACAAGAAGAAAGGAAGTGAGGGGTTAAAGTTGTCCAGACATTAAACTTACCTAGACCAACCAGCGTGTGCCACCTCACCCCACTTACTCTCTCCACCAATCAAATCCCTCCCTGGTGCCACATCACATCCCACTCACACCCGTTTTAACTAATCTTTATTTTAAATAAAGATTATGGCGCCTAACACACCATTTAAACATTAAAACAGATCAAATGAGGTGTTCTTCATGTTCTTGATAAAATTAGGGATTTCTTAAATTCTTGTAATTAAACCCTAATAACCTCCAGAATGATGATTAATGGCCCTCTAATCATAACCCAACTCCTAAACTCCCATCACTCTCATGCATGTGAGTATACCAACCTTCCCCTGCCCCACTTCTCACGTCCAAACAAAAACCAACCAGCAATCCAACGTTTGAGACTTGTGCTTACTTTTTAAGCTTCATACACACCCTTGGATCAACTTTACACTTGCCAGCTCTTACATAACTCCAAAAACAAGTCACATGATTCAAGAAGATGCCAAAGACCTCAAGGGCATTTTTGGGACTTTAGCATTAGGGTTTACACGTTTTGCAGCTTGCTAGGACCTTGTACACCCTCTATATAAAGGGTCTAGTTCATTTCATTTGTTCCTGCTTTTGGTTTTTCCTTTGTTCAAACACTTGTAAATCCTTTTTCAGTTTTATGAATTTGAGTTAAGTGATTTGAAGAAAGACCAAGTGCCACCTTTATTCTGTTGTTTATGTTCTTAGTTTACTGCTTTTGAATTTAAAAACCTGTTTTCAAAAGAGGAGTGTGCACAAGTTTGCATATTTTCCTCATTTTCTTGATATTTTGCTAAGTCTTGTTCCAATCTTGGAATTCTTGGGCTATAGGGCTGATCATAGCATCCTAACTGAGTTGGTTAAGGTGTGGTGAGGCTTATAACTTGGGGATAATCAAGTGTGGGGTAACAAGTTTGCATCAATCAAGATTTTTCCAAGTTTCTGATTTTTCATGTTATTGTGCTTAACCCTTGTTGAATCTTAGCAGGCTTTTGTGGAAGCTTGTGCTTGTTCTTGCTAGCACATAAGCTCAAAATTCGTGGGTGTGGATGTACATCCATGAGGTTTGCTTACTTAATCTCCAAATCTGCATAAATTGTGATTTTTGGTGATATTTGTATGAAACTGTTGTTCTTGTGAATTTTGTGGTTTGTTCTTGCTTGAATCTGTTATTTAGACTTGTTAGAGTGTTAATTGATGCTTGGTTGGCCTGAAATCTTGTTTTGCTTTTGAAAATCTTGATTTGAAAAAGTTAAAGGGGTGTTTGGGTCTACTGATTTATGCTTGTAATCTGATTTTGTGTTAAGGGAAAGTGTTGTTTATGCTTTGTATCTGATATACCTTTGTTTGAGAGTGTTTTGCTGCAAGTTTTTGGGTTTGAACACTTGAATTGATCAATCTGCTATTAAGGCCTTGTTTCTGCTTGTTTTGACCTAGGATTTTGGGAACACTTAGTGTGTATGCATGCTTAGGGATAAAAGTGGTTTAAACAAAGTTAACTTAACTTGTTTGAAAGATTTGAGGTGTTGAAATTGGCTTGTGTGTCAAATACATCAGCAAAAGTATAAATCTGCTTGTGTAGTGTTCATCAGTAACTTTCATAGCTTGGATCTTGCTTAATTCTTTGAACCAGTGCATGAAACCTGTTTAGACTTGCTTATTGGAGTTTATTATAGCTTGTGTGTGCATTTGGTTGAATTTGGTTGGCTGAATTGCTCTTAAACTGCTCTTGAATGCTAAACTGCTCATTGTTCATGTCTGTGCTATATCTGGTGATAAATTGATTAAACTGTATCAATTGGCTGTTTGTGATTGTGTTATTTTGCTTGTTATTGACTCCTTTTGATCCAAAGATCAATTGGGTGCCTTTGTGAAAACTGAATCCAAGAAAAAGTCACTAAAGACAACAAGTCAAAATAGTCAAGCAGTGGGAAAAGTTCCCACTGCTCAACATCCAAAACTAGCCCCTGCTAGTGCAATTTTATCATCAGCTTATCAATAAGCTATTCTAGCTTATTCTGACTTGCAACAACTTATTTTTTGTAATAGATCTTCATTATTTGACCCATTTAAGTGAACTGGATCTTATCAGACTTTGACTTTGACTTTTCACTAGAAAACCAACTTGTTTGACTTTTAAGATAAGTGCTTATTTGATTTTCCAGCTTATTGAGTGTGCTTATTTGAAAGTTCTTTGGTTTTTAAGCTTAGTTTTGTCAAAAGAAACATTTTGCAACTTGAATCAGCTTCTGAGGTGGTCTAGATCATAAAAACGACTATTTTGTCGTTTTGTGAATAAGTTGTTGACTTGTTTCTGGCTTATTGAGTGGTCTTATTTGAAATTTCTTTTTACAGAAGTCTTTGTTAGGTCAAAAGAAGGTTGTGTGTTAAATTTTAGCTTATGGCATCAGCTTATAGCTTAATGGGCCAAAAAGCCCATTAAGAAAAAGCTGCTTATTATAAGTTAGCTTATTTCACATTTTCAGCTTTTGGGCCTTTGGAAAAAGTTGTTTAAAATCAAATTTTGAGTCAACCTGTGCTTTTTGAGCTTATTTTGAGCACTTTTTCTTATTGGGCCTTAATTAAGCCCAATAAGGGACTGTCTAGGGTTTGGCCCATTTTCTAGGCCCAATAGGGGTATTTAGGTAATTTCACTTTCATTTCTGAGTTATTTAGGTTAAATTAAGCTAGTTTGCAAGTTTTTAGAATTTTTTTATAATTTTTGGATTTTTAATATTATTTTAATATTATTTTATTATTAAAAATTAAAAGTCTGATTTTCTAGGTTTTTATATTTTTCCTAGGTTCTAAATACTTAATTAGGATTTTTGCAACTTTCCAAATATTTTTTAGGTCTTTTAATTATTTGTTATAATTAATTTAAGATTTAATTGATTTTAGGAGTTTTTAATAATTTAAAAATAGTTTAAATTGGTTTTAAAATTTTGAAAAATAGTTTTTAGCTTAATTAGAGTATTTTTGAGGTTTACAAACTTGAAAATCTTGTTTAGGGCTTTTTAATAATTAATTTTGATTTTTAGGGCTTTAATTAGCATTAAAAAGTCATTATCTAATTAATTAAAAGGTTTTTGCAAGTTTTGATTTTTTGTAAACTCTTGGAATATTATTAAGGATTTTTGGTGATTTTTAGGAATTTTTAGGAATTTTTAGGGTTAAATTTTAATTTTGGTGGTTTTTACGACTTTACGTGTACGCCTTTTTAGACTTAGTTTAATCCGTCTTCATAACCGTCATTCTTTTCTAATCCCTTTTCTATTTTTCTTTTCTCAAATATAATCACAAATTAATCCAAGTCATTACACACATAACACACTAGCCTCCTCGTGAACGAACTTGAACCTAATTGGTCATTAGTGCTTGGTTTTCCTAAACCGACACTTAATACTTGCCACTTTTGTCATCCTTTTCCTAAAGGGTTGCAAAAACACTACATCATTTTGGCGCCGCTGCCGGGGAGGCGTGTTGTGTTTTGATTTGGCATTGTTGTTTTTATACTAACCATAATTAGTATTTGTATTAGTAGCACTCTACTAATACGTATTATCGTTTTTCGGTTTTTGTGTGAATATTATTACTATATTGTATACGTAGAACAATAAATACACAAGTACTCCAAATACGTGAGCAATCACAACCTTGACTTGGGAGGTCATTACCCAACCATTGTATTCGAATCTCAAACCAAAGAAAAAGGCAAAAATAGATAAATACTTTCGTGAAGCTTAATCTTGAAAATACAAACTATAAGGTGGGTATAAGGCGGATATTATAAAATATATCCTAAGGAAAAAGGCTCTTAAGTGCTTCGCGCCGCCTCGTTTCCCCGCTTGCTTGTGAGTATTTGATTGTGAGAGTGAATCGAGGGTTTTGCCGCCCAAAGTATTACTAAGTATCATATATATTTTCTTGGTTTCAATTTGATTAAACCCTCTTGAACGATTTGGTGTTCCACCATCGTTCTAAAGTCATCGAAGGCGTTCGCTCCACGTGTTCGTTTTCATTCCTTGAGGCTTCGTTAATCAAGAGATTTGATTAGTGAGGAGATTTGTGGACTCATTGTCTACCTAATACATTTCACCAAGTTCCAAAAAGGTTAATACAATCAAAAACCACAAAAAAAAAAATTGAAAAAATACAAAACACCAAAAAGAATCTTCTTTGCTCATCCCCTCGTTGTACGTGACGTTTATGCTAACTCGAAATCAAGCAAGACGTGCTCGTAAACGAAAAAACAAATCCATCACTCCAAACAATTCTAGTGAGGAGTCTCCTATTGACGAACCCATTGTAAGAGAAGCACCAACCATGGCGAATCGAACTATGATGGAGTTACTTCAAGCACCCACCGAGGGTTATGGAGAGGCTATTGTGATTCCCGCTATCCTTGCGGAGAATTTTGAGGTTAAGACGGGTTTGTTGTCCATGATTCAAAACAACAAATTCCGTGGTGATGAGAAGGACAATCCTCACAACCATATCCGCCAATTCAATCGTCTTACCGCTACTTGCAAGTTTAAGGATGTTTCAAACGACTCGATTAAGATGATGCTTTTTCCGTATTCCTTAGCGGGGCCCGCAAAAATTTGGTTAGAGAAAGAGCCACCCAATTCTATATTGACGTGGAAGGATCTCGTGTCTAAGTTTGTGAACCAATTTTTTCCGCCCTCTAAGACTACGCACTTGAAAAACGAGATTTCAAAGTTTTCACAAGAATTTAATGAAAGTTTTTCAACGGCTTGGAATAGGTTTAAGGAAATGTTACATGAATGTCCTCATCACGGTTTTTCCGATTTGCATCAAATTGACACGTTTTACAATGGACTTAATGATCATGAAAGGGATTATTTGAATGCCGCCGCGGGTGGTAATTTTTTGTGTAAAACGGTTGAGGAAGCTTTGGTGATAATTGAAAATAGATCTAAGGTGTATAGTCCTCGTAGCACGTCTAGTGTTCGTAAGGCTTCGTCTTCGGCTTCACCTTCTTTGTCTAATACCATCGATGCTTGCCAAATTGAGGCGAACTTGGAAAACAAGATTTTTGATAAGTTGAAAGGACTTTTGATTGAGTTTAAAGTTGGTGAACCAAGTGCTCCCGCTACGGTTAAAGCGGTTGAGGTTTCTTGCATGTATTGTGGTGGAGGTCATGATTTCTCCGAGTGCATTACCAACGGTGGTAACACTTCGAGTGCCTTTGCGGCCACGGGAAATTACAACCAAAACGGTCAAGTTTCCCGCTCTAATCAAATGACTCCACCGGGTTTTGGATCAAATCAAAATGCTAACAACTATCGCAACAATCAAGTTGGTTTTAAGAACAATTACAACAAGGGAAATTATGGGAATCAAGGGGCTAATAATCAAGTTTCAAACAAAAATGATTTTCAAAATAACAACAAGAGTTTGCAAACATTGAAAGATCTTCCAAGTGAGTTTGTTGAATATGCTAGTGGTAATGATGCTAGGTTTGACAACATTCAAAGAGAAATAATTAGCCTAAGATCCGAGTTCAAAAACGACTTGAAGAAAGAGTTGAAAAATGAGTTAGCTAATGAACTTAAAATCCACACCAACAAGATGGAAGGAAATGTCACTAGGTTGCAACAAAACCAACAAAAGATGGAACAAGGGCAACATGAGATTAAACAAGAGATGCTTAAGGCCGAGAAAAGGCAAACCGAAGCCGTATTGAGGCAATCTAATTTTGAAGATAAAATCTCGTCTATGTTTGAGGCAATAATGTGTAAACCGTCGTCAAGTGGTCTTCCTAGTAACACCATATCCAACCCTAAGGGTGAGATGAAAGTGATTACCACACGTAGTGGTAAGACACTTAAGGAGCCGATTCCTCAACCAATTGCTCCTACGGAGGAAGCAATTGAGGAAGAACCCGAGGTGGTGGTCGAAAAGGAGCATATTTCAAGCCCACAAAGTACCGCTCATGCCACACCTACGGTTGACCCATTACCATCATTGGAACCCGAGATTCCAAAGGCTATGCCTATGCCTCAACCCACACCACCCTTGCCTTACCCATCGAGACTTAGGAAGGAGAAACGACAAGAGCGCGACAACTATCAATTTGAGCTTTTTATGAAAATGTTTCGTGATTTGCACTTTAATATAAGTTTCGCCGATGCCTTGGTCATGATGCCTCGATTTGCCGCTAACTTTAAGAGTATGTTGAACAACAAGGAGAAATTACACCAAAAGTCTAGTTGTTCGTCGGTTTATCTTAATCGAATACCTCAAAAAGTCGGTGATCCCGGTAAATTTTTGATCCCTTGTGCAATCCAAGACATGGAAGAATGCTTCGCCTTGGCCGATCTTGGTGCTAGCATTAACTTGATGCCACTTGCAATCTACAAGTCGCTCAATCTTCCTAATCTTACTCCTTCACGAATGTCTATTGAGTTGGCCGATCATTCCACGATTCTGGCATGTGGTTTGGCGGAAGACGTTTTTGTGAAAGTGGGGAAGTTCTACTATCCCGTAGATTTCATTGTTGTTGACATCCCCACGGATCCTCAAGTTCCTCTCATTTTAGGTCGTTCGTTTTTAGATACGTCTATGGCTTTGATCGATGTGCATGCTAGAAAGATCACCTTACGTTTCAACGACGAGGAACTTGTTATAAACGCAACTCAAAACTCTCAAATTTCTCATGTTTATTCCGTTGCAACCATAAACCTCGTTGATATGATCGACGTGGTTTGCGAGGAATTTTCACAAGAAGTTCTAGGTTTTGGTGATGAAGAAACTAGTGGCAATCCCACTATGTTAGATCCAATTCTTGATAATTCGACACCAACCTTCACTCCTTTCGAAGGTGGTGGTTTTACGTTGGAAGAATTCGATGTTCCACGTACTTGTGACGAAGACCTCGACAACTATGAGGACTTCTCGATTATCAAGGATTTTCTCAACGATTTCCCATTTCCTCCACCCGAGGAGGTTATGAGTATCGAGCCCAAATCTTCACTTGAGGAACCACCTATCCTCGAGTTGAAAGATTTACCTCCTCACCTCGAGTATGTCTATTTGGAGGAGGACGACAAGTTGCCGGTTATTATTGCGAAGGAACTTTCGAATGATGAAAAAACCGCACTTGTCGATGTTCTTAAGGACCACAAAGGGGCGATTGCGTGGAAGTTATCCGACATTAAGGGGATTGACCCAAAATTTTGTACCCACAAAATCTTAATGGAGGAAGATTTCAAGCCAACAATCCAAAGTCAAAGAAGGGTGAACCCCAAAATTCACGATGTCATCAAAAAGGAGGTCCTTAAACTCCTTGACGCGGGAATGATTTACCCTATTTCCGATAGCCCTTGGGTGAGTCCTATTCATTGTGTCCCTAAAAAGGGAGGGATGACCGTTGTGCCAAACGATGCCAACGAGTTAATTCCCACGAGACTCGTGACCGGATGGAGAGTGTGCATTGACTATCGAAAGTTGAATGAAGCCACTCGAAAAGACCATTTTCCCTTGCCCTTCATGGACCAAATGTTGGAGCGTCTTGCGGGAAACGATTTCTATTGCTTTTTAGATGGTTTTTCCGGTTACTTCCAAATTCCCATCGATCCTCGTGATCAAGAAAAAACTACGTTTACGTGTCCATATGGAACGTTTGCCTATCGTAGAATGCCATTCGGACTTTGCAATGCACCGGGAACTTTTCAACGATGCATGATGGCTATTTTTCATGATATGATCGAGAAAACGATGGAAGTCTTCATGGATGACTTTTCCGTGTTTGGTGATTCCTTTACTTCGTGTTTGTCGAACCTTGAGAGAATGTTAAAACGTTGTGAGGAAACCAACCTTGTGCTCAATTGGGAAAAGTGTCATTTTATGGTTAAGAGTGGAATCGTCTTAGGGCACAAGGTCTCGAAAGCGGGGATTGAGGTAGATCAAGCTAAGGTAGACGTCATCGCCAAATTACCTCATCCCAAAACCGTCAAGGGAGTTAGGAGTTTCCTAGGCCACGCGGGCTTTTATCGACGATTCATCAAGGATTTCTCGAAGATTTCTCGACCCATTACACATCTTCTTGAAAAAGAGGCACGTTTTGTCTTTGACGAAGATTGTGTACGAGCCTTTGAGATCCTTAAGAGGAAACTTACCGAAGCTCCCATTCTTGTTGCTCCAAATTGGAACCTCCCCTTTGAACTTATGTGTGATGCAAGTGATTACGCTATTGGGGCCGTTTTGGGGCAACGTCATGAAAAGCACTTCTTGCCTATTCACTATGCTAGCAAGACGATGACCGAGGCTCAACTTAAATACACTACAACGGAAAAGGAGTTCCTTGCCGTAGTGTATGCATTTGAGAAATTCCGACCTTACCTCGTCTTGACGAAATGCATAGTGTATACGGACCATTCGGCTATCAAGTATCTCATGGCTAAACAAGATGCAAAGCCGAGATTACTTCGTTGGATTCTCCTCCTTCAAGAATTTGATCACACCATTGTTGACAAAAAAGGAGCCGAGAATCTAGCGGCCGATCATCTCTCTCGTTTGGAAGATCCTCACCAAAGTGTTTACGAGCCCAAGGAAATCACCGAAACATTTCCGCTCGAGACGCTTGGTTTAGTGAATTCCAAACTTGATTCTTCTACCCCATGGTTTGCGGATTTTGCAAATTACCATGCGGGTAACTTCATCGTTAAGGGTATGACAACTCAAGAAAAACGAAAATTCGTTCGTGATGTCAAGTTCTACTTTTGGAACGACCCTTACTTGTTTCGAACTTGTGCGGATCAAATCATCCGTCGTTGTGTATTTGGCACCGAAGCTTCTAACATCCTTAGAGCTTGCCATGAGGGACCCACGGGTGGTCACCACGGTGCTAATCTCACGGCTAAAAAGGTGTTTGATGCCGGCTTCTTTTGGCCTACTATTTACCGAGATGCACAAGATCTTGTGAAGTCTTGTGATTCATGCCAACGACAAGGAAAAGCCTCACAAAAAGATGAAATGCCACAAAATATCATTCAAGTATGTGAGATCTTTGACGTTTGGGGCATAGACTTTATGGGGCCGTTCCCATCATCTCGTGGAAATAAGTACATTCTCGTTGCGGTTGACTACCTTTCTAAGTGGGTGGAGGCGAAGGCCTTGCCCACTAATGATGCTCGTGTGGTAGTCAAGTTCTTGAAAAGTTTGTTTGCTAGGTTTGGAACCCCTCGTGCGATCATAAGCGATCGTGGAACCCATTTTTGTAATGACCAATTCGAAAGAGTCTTAAGGAAATATGGGGTTACACATCGTCTTTCTACGGCTTATCACCCATAAACGAGTGGGCAAGTCGAGGTTTCAAACCGAGCATTGAAGAGGATTTTGGAAAGATCCGTGGGGGAAAACCGACAATCTTGGTCGGATAAGTTAGACGATGCTTTATGGGCCTTTAGGACCGCTCATAAGACACCCATTGGGTGCACTCCCTATAAGCTTGTGTATGGAAAGAATTGTCATTTGCCTATCGAGTTAGAACACAAGGCTTATTGGGCCCTAAAGCATTGTAATAATGACATGGAGACCGCAGGGAAACACCGGAAAATGCAATTAAATGAATTGGATGAATTAAGGGACATTGCTTATGAAAATTCATTGATTTATAAAGAGAAAACTAAAAAGTTGCATGATTCAAAAATTAAAAACCGAGTTTTTAACATTGGGGATCAAGTTTTACTTTTTAATTCAAGATTGAAAATATTTTCCGGTAAATTGAAATCCCGTTGGTCCGGTCCATTCACCGTGACTCAAGTGTTTCCATATGGGACCATCGAGCTAGCTCAAGATGATGGTCCTAACTTCAAGGTGAATGGACATAGGTTGAAGCACTACTTCGGTGGGGAAGTTCCATCCTTGAACTACCTCGACCAAGTCACCTTCCCCAATGATAATTAGTGTTGAGGGGATCGAGTCGAGCTCATGACTCGGTAATCAAAAACGAGGAGCCTCGTGGGGGAGTCCCATGCTTATCCTATGTACATATTATCGCTTTCTTAGTCTAATGTAGCTTACGTGTGGGGATTTGTGCCCTTCCAACCTTTGTTCCGTGGTTGTTTGTGATATGTGGTTTTTAGATCATGATCTTCACGATTGGAGCCTCTCGTGTTCGTTTTATGGGAGCACTCGATCGTTTGCTTTGGAGACATTTCTCAATATCCATGATGTATCCTTTGATGTTCTAACCTTAGGTTTTTAGCACACTTCATAAACGGCTATTACTTAATGGTTACACCCTTTCCATGCTAGATTAGGCATTCGACTACATCTCTAGTATGGGGGTGTTTGCACCCCTAGACTCGAAACATTGAGGACAATGTTTAACTTTAGTATGGGGGGGTGAATAGATACTTGCCTTGCCAAACCTTCACGCTTTCCAAAGTTTATCGTTTTGTTTATCATTTTGTTGCAAAATAAGGCTAAAAATGGCCAAATTTAAAATTTTTCTCATGTTTTATAAGTGTTTGAAGACACGAATGTAGGTTTTCCGATGGGGAGAATAAGAGTAATTTTTGACTCGACCGTGCGTGTTGAGCACTTAGCTTTGATTCCTTAACTACACATTAGGCTAAGTCTCTTAAATGAGGACGAGAAATGATAGGGTTAATTATAAGTTACTATGCTAAACGTAGAGTACTCGTATTCTTTCAAAAACTCATGTGTTCTCGTTGTTTGCTTATTCTCCCTTCGCATGTAAATATTTTTTGCTTAATAAATATTGACTTAGCGGTTTAGTTGGGATTGTTGGGTTTCTAGTCTTTTCTAGTAGCTTCCGTGTAATTAAATTAGGAAGACATTAAGATATCGCCAGCGTCACGGTTTTGAAGTATTGGCACCCTAATAATCGAAAGCTTCACCCAATAATAAGATTTCAAGTGCTCACCTAAATCAAGCAAACAATTTGAAGCCCCACAAGGCCGAAAAATCTATGCAAAATTGAAAGTGAATCAAGCCTTAATCTTCGAAGCTTTAAAGATCCAAAATTCGCCTTAGCGTGAGGATATACGTCTTTGGCTAATAAAACCACCGATGAGGCGGATAATAAAAGGCAAGGCAAGACCGAAGTCATAATAAAAGCTTCATGGCGAAGTTGAATAAAAGATGGAGGTAAACCAAAGATAATAAGGCCCTTCCGTTAGGGGGCGTATAAAAGTCTTGGTAATAAGTCTCATGTTCAAAACCGTTATAAAACCGTGTTTATCGATTCTTCTTGACAACTTAATTTTTTAACATCGTCGTCTATTAGGAGGGGTTATTGATTTGATGGTCTTAGTTACACCGTTAAGACTCTATTTTTAGACCTAAATCTCTATTATCGCATAAGTCAAACAATGTATCCTCGTGAAACATTCAAGACATCATAAAATATAAGAGATACAACTTAGGAATAATGGGAGGATAAGTACGTGATTAGGGCATATGAGTAGTGTTAGCATTACTAACTTATAATGACAATGATCTCGTTGCACGCTTAGCATGGAATTAGAGTGAAAATCGAGGACGATGAAATTATTTCTAACGAAGCATTCACATGTTCTTATTCTATGAACCTAAACGTCCCATTTTGCGATGAAAATCATACATTATGTCTATAACACAAGTAGTAGTAATAGTAGTAGTGTAGCTAGTTTATCATTCAATAAAGTGAATAAAATTAAATTTTGGAGATGCTTTGATACTTTATTCTAGCATTGCGTGAGGGCACGGCAATGGTTTAGTATGGGGGAGTGATGAGACTGCTTTTATACATAGTCTCATCTTCCAAATAGGGCTTAAAATGCATTAAATATCATCAAAATACCCAAATATATGCTTGTGTTTGTTGCTTGTGTATTGTAGGTACGGATATTGAGATAATGAAAAAAAATCACAAGAATCATGCAAAAACGAACACGGGAAACGAAGCCGCACAATGAACCAAGCCCTAGTGAAGACTTTCCCAAGATCAACCCTTGAAGATTTGAAGAATTATGAAGAAGGGTCCTCCAATTATGAAGAATTTACACTTTATACCCTTGTATCCTCATAATTACAAGTTTGGTCCCTGAAGTTTGTCAAAATTACCAAAAGGGCCCTTAACTTTGAAGAATTGACAAGTTTAGCCCCTCAACAAAGCTAAATTGTCAACCAATATCATCCACAAAGTCAAATATATCATGAAGTCCTTCAAAGAACAAGAAATGACAAGTTTGGTCCTTTGAAAAATCCAAAATTACAAAAAGGACCCTCAACTTTCAACAATTGGCAAAAATGGTCCCTCATTTATAAAGACTTGGCAAATTCAGTCCTCCAAGATGACAATCATACAAGTCAAGACCATTATCTTTGAAGAAAATACCAAACCAGCCCTTGAAGAATTCAAATATGGCAAGAAATACCCCTGAATTCATGTTACAAAAGTTTATGGGCCAAAAATGTAAAAAGTCCAAAGTTGATAAGGCTTAAATGGGCGCTGATAGAGTTTTGTTTGCAAATGACAAGAAGAAAGGAAGTGAGGGGTTAAAGTTGTCCAGACATTAAACTTACCTAGACCAACCAGCGTGTGCCACCTCACCCCACTTACTCTCTCCACCAATCAAATCCCTCCCTGGTGCCACATCACATCCCACTCACACCCGTTTTAACTAATCTTTATTTTAAATAAAGATTATGGCGCCTAACACACCATTTAAACATTAAAACAGATCAAATGAGGTGTTCTTCATGTTCTTGATAAAATTAGGGATTTCTTAAATTCTTGTAATTAAACCCTAATAACCTCCAGAATGATGATTAATGGCCCTCTAATCATAACCCAACTCCTAAACTCCCATCACTCTCATGCATGTGAGTATACCAACCTTCCCCTGCCCCACTTCTCACGTCCAAACAAAAACCAACCAGCAATCCAACGTTTGAGACTTGTGCTTACTTTTTAAGCTTCATACACACCCTTGGATCAACTTTACACTTGCCAGCTCTTACATAACTCCAAAAACAAGTCACATGATTCAAGAAGATGCCAAAGACCTCAAGGGCATTTTTGGGACTTTAGCATTAGGGTTTACACGTTTTGCAGCTTGCTAGGACCTTGTACACCCTCTATATAAAGGGTCTAGTTCATTTCATTTGTTCCTGCTTTTGGTTTTTCCTTTGTTCAAACACTTGTAAATCCTTTTTCAGTTTTATGAATTTGAGTTAAGTGATTTGAAGAAAGACCAAGTGCCACCTTTATTCTGTTGTTTATGTTCTTAGTTTACTGCTTTTGAATTTAAAAACCTGTTTTCAAAAGAGGAGTGTGCACAAGTTTGCATATTTTCCTCATTTTCTTGATATTTTGCTAAGTCTTGTTCCAATCTTGGAATTCTTGGGCTATAGGGCTGATCATAGCATCCTAACTGAGTTGGTTAAGGTGTGGTGAGGCTTATAACTTGGGGATAATCAAGTGTGGGGTAACAAGTTTGCATCAATCAAGATTTTTCCAAGTTTCTGATTTTTCATGTTATTGTGCTTAACCCTTGTTGAATCTTAGCAGGCTTTTGTGGAAGCTTGTGCTTGTTCTTGCTAGCACATAAGCTCAAAATTCGTGGGTGTGGATGTACATCCATGAGGTTTGCTTACTTAATCTCCAAATCTGCATAAATTGTGATTTTTGGTGATATTTGTATGAAACTGTTGTTCTTGTGAATTTTGTGGTTTGTTCTTGCTTGAATCTGTTATTTAGACTTGTTAGAGTGTTAATTGATGCTTGGTTGGCCTGAAATCTTGTTTTGCTTTTGAAAATCTTGATTTGAAAAAGTTAAAGGGGTGTTTGGGTCTACTGATTTATGCTTGTAATCTGATTTTGTGTTAAGGGAAAGTGTTGTTTATGCTTTGTATCTGATATACCTTTGTTTGAGAGTGTTTTGCTGCAAGTTTTTGGGTTTGAACACTTGAATTGATCAATCTGCTATTAAGGCCTTGTTTCTGCTTGTTTTGACCTAGGATTTTGGGAACACTTAGTGTGTATGCATGCTTAGGGATAAAAGTGGTTTAAACAAAGTTAACTTAACTTGTTTGAAAGATTTGAGGTGTTGAAATTGGCTTGTGTGTCAAATACATCAGCAAAAGTATAAATCTGCTTGTGTAGTGTTCATCAGTAACTTTCATAGCTTGGATCTTGCTTAATTCTTTGAACCAGTGCATGAAACCTGTTTAGACTTGCTTATTGGAGTTTATTATAGCTTGTGTGTGCATTTGGTTGAATTTGGTTGGCTGAATTGCTCTTAAACTGCTCTTGAATGCTAAACTGCTCATTGTTCATGTCTGTGCTATATCTGGTGATAAATTGATTAAACTGTATCAATTGGCTGTTTGTGATTGTGTTATTTTGCTTGTTATTGACTCCTTTTGATCCAAAGATCAATTGGGTGCCTTTGTGAAAACTGAATCCAAGAAAAAGTCACTAAAGACAACAAGTCAAAATAGTCAAGCAGTGGGAAAAGTTCCCACTGCTCAACATCCAAAACTAGCCCCTGCTAGTGCAATTTTATCATCAGCTTATCAATAAGCTATTCTAGCTTATTCTGACTTGCAACAACTTATTTTTTGTAATAGATCTTCATTATTTGACCCATTTAAGTGAACTGGATCTTATCAGACTTTGACTTTGACTTTTCACTAGAAAACCAACTTGTTTGACTTTTAAGATAAGTGCTTATTTGATTTTCCAGCTTATTGAGTGTGCTTATTTGAAAGTTCTTTGGTTTTTAAGCTTAGTTTTGTCAAAAGAAACATTTTGCAACTTGAATCAGCTTCTGAGGTGGTCTAGATCATAAAAACGACTATTTTGTCGTTTTGTGAATAAGTTGTTGACTTGTTTCTGGCTTATTGAGTGGTCTTATTTGAAATTTCTTTTTACAGAAGTCTTTGTTAGGTCAAAAGAAGGTTGTGTGTTAAATTTTAGCTTATGGCATCAGCTTATAGCTTAATGGGCCAAAAAGCCCATTAAGAAAAAGCTGCTTATTATAAGTTAGCTTATTTCACATTTTCAGCTTTTGGGCCTTTGGAAAAAGTTGTTTAAAATCAAATTTTGAGTCAACCTGTGCTTTTTGAGCTTATTTTGAGCACTTTTTCTTATTGGGCCTTAATTAAGCCCAATAAGGGACTGTCTAGGGTTTGGCCCATTTTCTAGGCCCAATAGGGGTATTTAGGTAATTTCACTTTCATTTCTGAGTTATTTAGGTTAAATTAAGCTAGTTTGCAAGTTTTTAGAATTTTTTTATAATTTTTGGATTTTTAATATTATTTTAATATTATTTTATTATTAAAAATTAAAAGTCTGATTTTCTAGGTTTTTATATTTTTCCTAGGTTCTAAATACTTAATTAGGATTTTTGCAACTTTCCAAATATTTTTTAGGTCTTTTAATTATTTGTTATAATTAATTTAAGATTTAATTGATTTTAGGAGTTTTTAATAATTTAAAAATAGTTTAAATTGGTTTTAAAATTTTGAAAAATAGTTTTTAGCTTAATTAGAGTATTTTTGAGGTTTACAAACTTGAAAATCTTGTTTAGGGCTTTTTAATAATTAATTTTGATTTTTAGGGCTTTAATTAGCATTAAAAAGTCATTATCTAATTAATTAAAAGGTTTTTGCAAGTTTTGATTTTTTGTAAACTCTTGGAATATTATTAAGGATTTTTGGTGATTTTTAGGAATTTTTAGGAATTTTTAGGGTTAAATTTTAATTTTGGTGGTTTTTACGACTTTACGTGTACGCCTTTTTAGACTTAGTTTAATCCGTCTTCATAACCGTCATTCTTTTCTAATCCCTTTTCTATTTTTCTTTTCTCAAATATAATCACAAATTAATCCAAGTCATTACACACATAACACACTAGCCTCCTCGTGAACGAACTTGAACCTAATTGGTCATTAGTGCTTGGTTTTCCTAAACCGACACTTAATACTTGCCACTTTTGTCATCCTTTTCCTAAAGGGTTGCAAAAACACTACATCAAAGGGCAAGGGAAAATGGTCTTTTCGAGTGGCTTCATTCAACTTACGATAGTCAATGCACACTATCCATCCGGTCACGAGTCTAGTGGGAATTAACACGTTGGCATCATTTGGCACAACGGTCATTCCTCCCTTTTTAGGGACACAATGAATAGGACTCACCCTAGGGCTATCGAAAATAGGGTAAATTAATCCCGCGTCAAGGAGTTTAAGGACCTCCTTTTTAATGACATCGTGAATTTTGGGGTTCACCCTCCTTTGACATTGGATTGCGGGCTTGTAATCCTCCTCCATTAAGATTTTGTGGGTACAAAATTTGGGATCGATTCCCTTAAGGTCGGATAACTTCCACGTAATTGCCCCTTTGTGATCCTTTAGAACATCGACAAGTGTGGTTTTTCATCATTCGAAAGTTCCTTCGCAATAATAACCGGCAACTTATCGCCCTCCTCCAAATAACATATTCGAGATGAGGAGGTAAATCTTTCAACTCGAGGATAGGTGGTTCCTCAAGTGAAGATTTGGGCTCGATACTCATAACCTCCTCAGGTGGAGGAAATGGGAAATCGTTGAGAAAATCCTTGATAATCGAGAAGTCCTCATCGTTGTCGAGGTCTTCGTTACAAGTACGTGTAACATCAAATTCATCAAACGTAAAACCACCACCTTCAAATGGAGTGAAGGTTGGTGTCGAATTATCAAGAATTGGATCTAACATAGTGGGATTGCCACTAGTTTCTTCATCACCAAAACCTAGAACTTCTTGTGAAAATTCCTCGCAAACCACGTCAATCATATCAACGAGGTTTATGGTTGCAACGGAATAAACATGAGAAATTTGAGAGTTTTGAGTTGCGTTTATAACAAGTTCCTCATCGTTGAAACGTAAGGTGATCTTTCTAGCATGAACATCGATCAAAGCCATAGACGTATCTAAAAACGAACGACCTAAAATAAGAGGAACTTAAGGATCCGTGGGGATATCAACAACGATAAAGTCTACGGGATAGTAGAACTTCCCCACTTTCACAAAAATGTCTTCCGCCAAACCACATGCGGGAATCGTGGAATGGTCGGCCAACTCGATAGACATTAGTGAAGGAGTAAGATTAGGAAGATTGAGCGACTTGAAGATTGCAAGTGGCATCAAGTTAATGCTAGCACCAAGATTGGCCAAGGCGAAGCATTCTTCCATATCTTCGATTACACAAGGGATCAAAAATTTACCGGGATCACCGACTTTTTGAGGTATGCGATTAAGATAAACCGACGAACAACTAGACAATTGGTGCAATTTCTCCTTGTTGTTCAACATACTCTTAAAGTTAGCGGAAAATCGAGGCATCATGACCAAAGCATCGACGAAACTCACATTAAAGTGAAAATCACGAAACATTTTCATAAAAAGCTCAAATTGGTAATTGTCGCGCTCTTGACGTTTCACCTTTCTAAGTCTTGATGGATAGGGCAAAGGTGGTGTGGGTTGAGGCATAGTAGGCATAGCCTTTGGAATCTCGGGTTCCAATATGGGTAATGGGTCAACCGTAGGTGTGGCATGAGCGGTACTTCGTGGGATTGGGACATGCTCCTTTTGGACCACCACCTCGGGTTCTTCCTCAATTGCTTCCTCCGTAGGAGAAATAGGTTGAGGAGTCGGTTCCTTAAGTGTCTTACCACTACGTGTGGTAATCACTTTCATCTCACCCTTAGGGTTTGATACGGTGTTGCTAGGAAGACTACTCGAAGACGGTTTACACATTATTGCCTCAAACATAGACGAGATTTTATCCTCAAACTTGGATTGCCTCTTCTCGGCTTTGACCATTTCTTGTTTAATCTCATGTTGCCCTTGTTCCATTTTTTGTCGGTTTTGTTGTAACCTAGTTACGGTTCCTTCCATCTTGTTGGTATGGATCTTAAGTTCATTAGCTAACTCATTTTTCAACTCTTTCTTCAAGTCGTTCTTAAAGTTGGATCTTAGGCTAATAATTTCTCTTTGAATATTGTCAAACCTAGCATCATTCCCATTAGCGTATTCAAAAAATTCATTTGCAAGATCTTTCAAAGTTTGCAAACCTTTGTTGTTGTTTTGAAAATCATTTTGATTTTTGTTTGAAACTTGATTATTAGAACCTTGATTACCATAGTTTCCTTTGTTGAAATTGTTTTTGAAACCAACTTGATTGTTGCGATAGTTATTGTTAGCATTTTGATTTGATCCAAAACCCGGTGGAGTCAATTGATTAGAGCGGGTAACTTGACCGTTTTGGCTGTAAGTTCCCGTGGTCGCGTAGGCACTCGAAGTGTTACGACCATTGGTAATGCACTAGGAGAAATCATGACCTCCACCACAAGACATGCACGAAACCTCAACCGCTTTAGCCGTAGCGGGAGCACTTGGTTCACCAACTTTAAACTCAATCAAAAGACCTTTAAGCTTATCAAAAATCTTGTTTTCCAAGTTCGCCTCAATTTGGCAAGCATCGATAGACAAAGAAGGTGAAGCCGAAGACGAAGCCTTACGAACACTAGACGTGCTACGAGGACTATACACCTTAGATCTATTCTCAATTATCACCAAATCTTCCTCAACCGTTTTACACAAAAACTTACCACCCGCGGCGGCATTTAAATAATCCCTTTCATGATCATTAAGTCCATTGTAAAACGTGTCAATTTGATGCAAGTCGGAAAAACCGTGATGAGGACATTCATGTAACATCTCCTTAAACCTATTCCAATCCGTTGAAAAACTTTCATTAAACTGTTGTGAAAATTTTGAAATCTCGTTTTTCAAATGCGTAGTCTTAGAGGGTGGAAAAAATTGGTTCACAAACTTAGACACGAGATCCTTCCACGTCAATATAGAATTGGGTGGCTCTTTCACTAACCAAATTTTAGTGGGCCCCGCTAAGGAATACGGAAAAAGCATCATCTTAATCGAGTCATTCGAGACATCCTTAAACTTGCAAGTGGCGGTAAGACGATTGAATTGGCGGATATGGTTGTGTGGATTGTCCTTCTCATCACAACGGAATTTGTTGTTTTGGATCATCGACAACAAACCCGTTTTCACCTCAAAATTCTCCGCAAGGATAGAGGGAATCACAATAGCCTCTCCATAACCCTCGGTAGGTGCTTGAAGTAACTCCATCATAGTTCGATTCGCCATGGTTGGTGCTTCTCTTACAATGGGTTCGTCAATAGGAGACTCCTCACTAGAAAGATTGGGAGTGGGAGTTTTGTTCTTTTGTTTACGTGCACGTCTTGCTTGATTACGAGTTAGCATAAACGTCACGTACAACGAGGGGACGAGCAACGAAGATTCTTTTTGGTGTTCTGTATTTTTCAATTTTTTTGTGGTTTTTGATTGTATTAACCTTTTTGGATTTTGGTGAATGTATTAAGTAGACACAAATCTACAAATCTCCTCCTTAATCAAATCTTTTGATTAAAGAAGCCTCAAGGAATGAAAACGATTACGTGAAGTGAACGCCTTCGATGACTTTAGAACGTTTGTGGAACACCAAAACGTTCAAGAGGGTTTAATCAATGAAACCAAGAAAATATATATGATACTTAGAAATACTTTGGGCGGCAAAACCCTTGATTAGCTCTCAAAATCAAATACTCACAAGTAAGCGGGGAAACCAGGCGGCGCGAAGCACTTAAGAGCCTTTTTCCTTAGGATATATTTTATAATATCCGCCTTATACCCACCTTATAGTTTGTATTTTTCAAGATTGAGCTTCACGAAAGTATTTATCTATTTTTTCCTTTTTCTTTGGTTTGAGATTCGAATACAATGATTGGGTAATGACCTCCCAAGTCAAGGTTGTGATTTCTCACGTATTTGGAGTACTTGTGAATTTATTGTTCTACGTATACAATATAGTAATAGTATTCACACAAAAACCAAAAACCGATAATACGTATTAGTAGAGTGCTACTAATACAAATACTATTTTGGTTAGTATATAAAAACAATAATTCCAAATCAAAACACAACACGCCTCCCCGGCAGCGGCGCCAAAAATGATGGCACTTGGTCTTTCTTCAACAAAACTCAACACACTTTCATAAATTGAAAAGAGGATTTACAAGTAGTTGAACAAGGAAAATATTATTAAAAATCAAAAAATCATAAAAAATTCTAAAAAGTTGCAAACTAGTTTAATTTAACCTAAATAACTTAGAAATGAGAGTGAACTTACCTAAATACCCTTAATGGGCCTAGATAATTGGCTAAACCCAAAACACCTTAATGGGCCAAATTTGAGCCCAATATAAAAAAGTGTCCAAAATAAGCCCAAAAAGCACTACTTGACTCAAAATTTGATTTTAAACAACATTTTCTAAAGGCCCAAAAGCTGAAAGTGTGAAATAAGCTAGCTTATACCAAACAACTTATTCTTAATGGGCTTTTTGGCCCATTAAGCTATAACCCAATGCCATAAGCTCAAATTAGACACACAAGCTTCTTTTGTCCTAAGTAAGACTTCTGTAAAAAGAAATTTGAAATAAGCCCAAGGAATAAGCCTGAAAATGCAATAAGCAATCTATAGAAAACGACAAAATAGTCGTTTTTGAGTTCTAGGCCACCCCAAGTGCTGATTCAAGTTTCTAAAGCTTTTAAATGACTTAATTAAGCAAAATCAACAAAGAGTTTTCAAATAAGCTGACTTAATAAGCTGGAAAAAGCAAATAAGCACTTATGAAAAAGTCAAATAAGTTGGTTTTCTAGTAAAAAGTCAAAGTCAAAGTCCAATAAGCTCCAATCTAATCAAATGGTTCAAATAATGAAGATCTATCACAAAAAATAAGTTGTTGCAGGTCTGGATAAGCTAAAATAGCTTATTGATAAGCTGAGTTCAACTTAACACTAGCAGGGGCTGGTTTTGGGTGTTGAGCAGTGGAAACTTTTTCCACTGCTTGACTTGTTTGACTTTTTGTCTTTAGTGAACTTTTTTTAGATTCAGATTACACAAAGGCACCTAAATGATCTTTGGATCAAAAGGAGTCAATAACAATCAAAATATCACAAACACAATCACCCAATTGATACAGTTTAATCAATAAAGCACCAGATCAAGCACATACATGAACAAATAAGCAAAACAGGTTCAATAAGCACTTAGAGCAAATTTCAGCCAGCCAAATTCAACCAAATGCATACATAGGGTATTATAAACTGAAATGAACAAGTCTAAACAGGTTTCATGCAATGATTCAAAGAATTAAGCAAGATTCAAGCACCTTAAGTTACTGATGAATACAAGAACATGCAGTTTTATACTTTGCTGGTGTATTTGACCAATAAGCCAGATTCAAACCTCAAGATCTATCAAATAAGTTATAATAATGATGTTTTAACAACTTTCAACCCTAAGCATGAACAAATACTAGATTCCACCAAAATATTAGGTCAAAAACAGTAAAATCCAACAAGTTATAGCAGATTGTATGATTTGAAGTTTCAAACCCAAAAACTTGCAGCAAAACACTCTCAACCAAGCATATATCAGATATAGAGAACTAACACAAACATTCCACAACACAATAACAAGATTCAAGCTTAAACAGGTAGTCCCAAACACCCCTTTATCTTTTCAAATCAAATTTTAAACAAGAAAAAGTGTGATTCAGTTAACCCAATGATCAATCTAGCATATAAACAACATTATCATGCAAGACTAAGCAGATTCAAGCTAAGAAATCAACAAGAACACCAATAGAGCACAAATCCACAAAAAATCCATTTTTATCAGATTTTCAAGGTTTCAAGACAAACCTCATGGATGTACATCCACACCCACGAATTTATGAGCTTATGTGCTAGCTAGAACAAGCACAAGCTTCCAATAACAACCCTGCTATGATTCAACAAGGTTAGAAGCACAAAATCAAAAACAGAAAGGCGACTTTTGGAAAATAAACTTGATTAATGCAACCTTGTTACCCCACACTTGATTATCCCCAAGTTATAAGCCTCACTACACCTTAATATCACAATTAGGATGCTATAATCAGCCCTATAACCCAAGAATTCCAAGGTTGAAACAAGAACTTAGCAAAATATCAAATTTTGATCCAATGTGTAATTTCTTACACAAGGTTTAAAAAACGATTTAAGGTCCAATTACAGTTAACATATATCAATAACAAGCTGAAAATAAGATGGCACTTGGTCTTTCTTCAACAAAACTCAACACACTTTCATAAATTGAAAAGAGGATTTACAAGTAGTTGAACAAGGAAAAACTAAAAGCAGGTAAATGAGAGACCCTATGTGCCTTTATATAGGCATACAATGTATCTAGAAATGCAAAGGAAAATGTAAACCCTAGCTGTGAACTCCCAAAAATGCCCTTGAAGCTTGTTTGAATTCTAGTGAAACATGTGACTTCTTCTTGTTGTTTAGTGATAGCTGGCAAGTGAAAAGGTGATCCAAAGGCTTGTAATAAGCTTAGGATGTAAGCACAATTGTGGGACGTTGGATTGCTTCCACCCTTTTGGCAGTATGCATGAACTTGTAGCAGGGGAGTCACAAGGAGACAAATGGGGTGATGAGGTGTCATGTTTAAGGTTTGGGATGTGTTAACAAGACACTTAATCATAAATCTGCACAATTTTGGGGTTTAATTTTTCCTAAAACAAAAACCCTAATTGCTTTCTTGAGCTGATGAACATGGTTTTGATCTGTTTAAAGGGTGATTAACATATAAATAAATGTTAAGGCGCCAAGGTTTTGTTAATTATTTAATCAGGGGTGAGTGGGATCTGATGTGGAGGGGTGGAGTGTTGTGATTGGTTGAAGTGGTGAGTGGGGTGAGGTGGCAGCATGTGGTTGGTTAAGGTAAGTTCCATGTCTGGCCAATTTAAGTCCTCCTTTTACTCTTTCTTTGTCACTTTGCAAATAAACACTCAAACCCGGATTTCCTTTGTTATCAAAGTTTTACTTTTCACACTTTTGCTCCAAATACTTTTCCAAAATATTTTCATGGGTAATTCTTGCCATTTTGTGATTCTTGAAGGGCTGATTTGGTAATTTCTTCAATGGTAATGGTCTTGACTTGTATGATTGGTATTTTGGAGGACTGAAATTGCTAAGTCATAATGATTGAGGGACCATTTTTGCCAAATCTTCAAAGTTAAGGGTCCTTTTTGTAATTTTGGTGTTTTCAAAGGACTAAACTTGTAATTTCTTGTACTTTGAAGGACTTCATGATATATTTGACTTTGTGGAGGATAATTGTTGACAATTTAGCTTTGTTGAGGGGCTAAACTTGTCAATTCTTCAAAGTGGAGGGCCCTTTTTGTAATTTTGACAAACTTTAGGGACCAAACTTGTAATTATGAGGATACAAGGGTATAAAGTGTCAATTCTTCCATATTGAAGGAACCTTCTTCATAATTCTTCAAGTCTTCAATGGTTTTTCTTGGGAAAGTCTTCATTAGGGCTTAGTTTATTGTGCGGCTTCGTTTCCCGAGTTCATTTTTGTATGATTCTTGTGATCTTTTGTCATTTTCTCAATATCCGTACCTAAAATACACAAGCAACAAACACAAGCATATATATGGGTATTTTAATGATATTTAATGCATTTTAAGCCCTTTTTGGACGATGAGACTATGTATAATTACAGTCTCATCACTCCCCCATACTAAACCATTGCCGTGTCCCCACGCAATGCTAGGATTAAGTATCTTAGCACTTCCAAAATTCATTTTTATGATGACATTTATTGAAAACGTAAACTTAAATAAACTACTACACGTGTTTTAGACATAATGTATGATTTTCATCGCAAAATGGGACGTTTAGGTTCATAGAACAAGAACACGTGAATGCTTCGTTAGAAATAATTTCATCGTCCTCGATTTTCACCCCAATTCCATGCCAAGCGTGCAACGAGATCATTGTCACTATAAGTTAGTAATGCTAAAACTACTCATATGCCCTAATCACGTACTTATCCTCCCATTTTCCTAAGTTGTATCTCTTATATTTTATTTTGTCTAAAATGTTTCACGAGGATACATCGTTTGACTTATGCGATAATAGAGATTTAGGTCTAAAAATAGAGTCCTAACGGTGTAACCAAGACCGTCAAATCAATAACCCTTCCTAACAGACAACGATGTCAAAAAATTAAGTTGACAAGAAGAATCGATAAACACGGTTTTATAACGGTTTTGAACATGAGACTTATTACCAAGACCTTTATACGCCCCCTAACGGAAGGGCCTTATTATTTGTGGTTTACCTCCATCTTTTATTCAACTTCCCCATGAAGCTTTTATTATGACTTCGGTCTTGCCTTGCCTTTTATTATCCACCTCATCGGTAGTTTTATTAGCCAAAGACGTATATCCTCACGCTAAGGCGAATTTTGGATCTTTAAAGCTTCGAAGATTAAGGCTTGATTCACTTTCAATTTTTGCATAGATTTTTCGGCCTTGTGGGGCTTTAAATTGTTTGCTTGATTTAGGTGAGCACTTGAAATCTTATTAATGGGTGAAGCTTTCGATTATTCGGGTTGCCAATACTTCAAAACCTTGACGCTGGCGATACCTTAATGTCTTCCCAATTTAATTACACGGAAGCTACTAGAAAAGACTAGAAACCCAACAATCCCAACTAAACCGCTAAGTCAATATTTATTAAGCAAAAAATATTTACATGCGAAGGGAGAATAAGCAAACAACGAGAACACATGAGTTTTTGAAAGAATACGAGTAGTCTAAGTTTAGCATAGTAACTTATAATTAACCCTATCATTTCTCGTCCTCATTTAAGAGACTTAGCCTAATGTGTAGTTAAGGAATCAAAGCTAAGTGCTCAACACGCACGGTCAAGTCAAAAATTACTCTTATTCTCGCCATCGGTAAATCTACATTCGTGTCTTCAAACACTTATAAAATATGAGAAAATTTTAAAATTTGGCCATTTTAGCCTTATTTTGCAACAAAACGATAAACAAAAAGATAATCTTTGGAAAGCGTGAAGGTTTAGCAAGGCAATTATCTATTCACCCCCCATACTAAAGTTAAACATTGTCCTCAATGTTTCGAGTCTAGGGGTCCAAACACCCCCATACTAGAGACGTAGTCGAATGCCTAATCTAGCATGGAAAGGGTGTAACCGTTAAATTTAAAGCCGTTTATGAAGTGTGCTATAAACCTAAGGTTAGAACATCAAAGGATATATCATAGATATTGAGAAAGTCTTCAAAGCAAACAATCGAGTACTCCCATAAAATGAACACGAGAGGCTACAATCGTGAAGATCATGATCATCTAAAGTCCACAATTCACAAACAACCACGGAACAAAGGTTGGAAGGGCACAAATCCCCACACGTTAACTACATTAGAAAGCGATAATATGTACATAGGATAAGCATGGGACTCCCCCACGAGGCACCTCGTTTTTGATTACCGAGTCATGAGCTCGACTCGATCTCCTCAATACTAATTATCATTGGGGAAGGTGACTTGGTCGAGGTAGTTCAAGGATGGAACTTCCCCGCCAAAGTAGTGCTTCAACCTCTGTCCATTCACCTTGAAATTGGGGCCATCATTTTGAGCTAGCTCGATGGTCCCATATGGAAAAACTTGGGTCACAGTGAATGGACCGGACCAACGGGATTTCAACTTACCGGAAAAGATTTTCAAATGAGAATTAAAAAGCAAAACTTGATCCCCAATGTTAAAAACCCGGTTTTTAATTTTAGAATCATGCAACTTTTTAGTTTTTTCTTTGTAAATCAATGAATTTTCATAAGCAATGTCCCTCAATTCATCCAATTCATTTAATTGCATTTTCCAGTGTTTTCCCGCGGTCGCCATATCATCATTGCAATGCTTTAGGGCCCAATAAGCCTTGTGTTCCAATTCGATTGGTAAATGAAAATTCTTTCCATACACAAGCTTATAGGGAGTGCACCCAATGGGCGTCTTATGAGCGGTCCTAAAGTCCCATAAAGCATCGTCCAACTTATCCGACCAAGATTGTCGGTTTTCCCCAACGGATCTCTCCAAGATCCTCTTCAACGCTCGGTTTGAAACCTTGACTTGCCCACTCGTTTGTGGGTTATAAGCCGTGGAAAGCCGATGTGTAACCCCATATTTCCTTAGGACCCTTTCGAATTGGTCGTTACAAAAATGGGTTCCACGATCGCTTATGATCGCACGAGGGGTTCCAAACCGAGAAAACAAGCTTTTCAAAAACTTGACTACCACACGAGCATCATTGGTGGGCAAAGCCTTAGCTTCCACCCACTTAGATAGGTAGTCAACCGCAACGAGGATGTACTTATTACCACGAGATGATGGGAACGGCCCCATAAAATCTATACCCCAAACGTCAAAGATCTCACACACTTGGATGATATTTTGTGGCATTTCATCTTTTTGTGAGGCTTTTCCTTGTCGTTGGCATGAGTCACAAGACTTCACAAGATCTTGTGCATCTCGGTAAATAGTAGGCCAAAAGAAGCCGGCATCAAACACCTTCTTAGCCGTGAGATTAGCACCGTGGTGACCACCCGTGGGTCCCTCATGGCAAGCTCTAAGGATGTTAGAAGCTTCGGTGCCAAATACACAACGTCGGATGATTTGATCCGCACAAGTTCGAAACAAGTAAAGGTCGTTCCAAAAATAGAACTTGACGTCACGAAAGAATTTTCGTTTTTCTTGAGTCGTCATACCCTTGATGATGAAGTTACCCGCATGGTAATTTGCAAAGTCCGCAAACCATGGGGTGGAAGAATCAAGCTTGGAATTCACTACACCAAGTGTCTCGAGCGGAAATGTTACGGTGATTTCCATGGGCTCGTAAACACTTTGGTGAGGATCTTCCAAACGAGAAAGATGATCGGCCGCTAGATTCTCGGCTCCTTTTTTGTCAACGATTTTGTGATCAAATTCTTGAAGGAGGAGAATCCAACTAAGTAATCTTGGCTTTGCATCTTGTTTAGCCATAAGATACTTGATAGCCGAATGGTCTGTATACACTATGCATTTAGCTAAGACGAGATAAGGTCGAAATTTCTCAAATGCATACACCACGGCAAGGAACTCCTTCTCCGTTGTAGTGTATTTTAGTTGAGCCTTGGTCGTCGTCTTGCTAGCATAGTGAATAGGAAAGAAGTGCTTATCATGACGTTGCCCCAAAACGGCCCCAATAGCATAGTCGCTAGCATCACACATGAGTTCAAAGGGGAGGTTCCAATTGGGAGCAACAAGAATGGGAGCTTCGGTAAGTTTCCTCTTAAGGATTTCAAAGGCTCGTACACAATCTTCGGCAAAGACAAAACGTGCCCCTTTTTCAAGAAGATGTGTAATGGGTCGAGAAATCTTTGAAAAATCCTTGATGAATCGACGATAAAAGCCCGCGTGGCCTAGGAAACTCCTAACTACCTTAACGGTTTTGGGATGAGGTAATTTGACGATGACGTCTACCTTAGCTTGATCTACCTCAATCCCCGCTTTCGAGACCTTGTGCCCTAAGACGATTCCACTCTTAACCATAAAATGACATTTTTCCCAATTGAGCACAAGTTTGGTTTCCTCACAACGTTTCAACATTCTCTCAAGATTCGACAAACACGAAGTGAACGAACTACCAAACACGGAAAAGTCATCCGTGAAGACTTCCATCGTTTTCTCGATCATATCATGAAAAATAGCCATCATGCACCTTTGAATGGTTCCCGGTGCATTGCAAAGTCCGAATGGCATTCTACGATAGGAAAACGTTCCATATGGACACGTAAACATAGTTTTTTCTTGATCACGAGGATCGATGGGAATTTGGAAGTAACCGGAAAAACCATCTAAAAAGAAATAGAAATCGTTTCCCGCAAGACGCTCCAACATTTGGTCCATGAAGGGCAAGGGAAAATGGTATTTTCGAGTGGCTTCATTCAACTTACGATAGTCAATGCACACTCTCCATCCGGTCACGAGTCTAGTGGGAATTAACTCATTGGCATCGTTTGGCACAACGGTCATTCCTCCCTTTTTAGGGACACAATGAATGGGACTCACCCAAGGGCTATCGGAAATAGGGTAAATTAATCCCGCGTCAAGGAGTTTAAGGACCTCCTTTTTATTGACATCGTGAATTTTGGGGTTCACCCTCCTTTGACATTGGATTGCGGGCTTGTAATCCTCCTCCATTAAGATTTTGTGGGTACAAAATTTGGGATTGATTCCCTTAATATTGGATAACTTCCACGCAATTGCCCCTTTGTGATCCTTTAGAACATCGACAAGTGCGGTTTTTTCATCATTCGAAAGTTCCTTCGCAATAATAACCGGCAACTTATCGCCCTCCTCTAAATAAACATATTCGAGATGAGGAGGTAAATCTTTCAACTCGAGGATAGGTGGTTCCTCAAGTGAAGATTTGGGCTCGATACTCATAACCTCCTCGGGTGGAGGAAATGGGAAATCGTTGAGAAAATCCTTGATAATCGAGAAGTCCTCATCGTTGTCGAGGTCTTCTTTACAAGTACGTAGAACATCGAATTCTTCCAACTTAAAACCACCACCTTCAAATGGAGTGAAGGTTGGTGTCGAATTATCAAGAATTGGATCTAACATAGTGGGATTGCCACTAGTTTCTTCATCACCAAAACCTAGAACTTCTTGTGAAAATTCCTCGCAAAGCACGTCAATCATATCAACGAGGTTTATGGTTGCAACGGAATAAACATGAGAAATATGAGAGTTTTGAGTTGCGTTTATAACAAGTTCCTCATCGTTGAAACGTAAGGTGATCTTTCTAGCATGAACATCGATCAAAGCCATAGACGTATCTAAAAACGAACGACCTAAAATAAGAGGAACTTGGGGATCCATGGGGATATCAACAACGATAAAGTCTACGGGATAGTAGAACTTACCCACTTTCACAAAAACGTCTTCCGCCAAACCACATGCGGGAATCGTGGAATGGTCGGCCAACTCGATAGACATTAGTGAAGGAGTAAGATTAGGAAGATTGAGCGACTTGAAGATTGCAAGTGGCATCAAGTTAATGCTAGCACCAAAATCGGCCAAGGCGAAGCATTCTTCCATATCTTGGATTGCACAAGGGATCAAAAATTTACCGGGATCACCGACTTTTTGAGGTATGCGATTAAGATAAACCGACGAACAACTAGACAATCGGTGCAATTTCTCCCTGTTGTTCAACATACTCTTAAAGTTAGCGGAAAATCGAGGCATCATGACCAAAGCATCGACGAAACTCACATTAAAGTGTAAATCACGAAACATTTTCATAAAAAGCTCAAATTGGTAATTGTCATGCTCTTGACGTTTCTCCTTTCTAAGTCTTGATGGATAGGGCAAAGGTGGTGTGGGTTGAGGCATAGTAGGCATAGCCTTTGGAATCTCGGGTACCAATATGGGCAATGGGTCAACCGTAGGTGTGGCATGAGCGGTACTTCGTGGGATTGGGACATGCTCCTTTTGGACCACCACCTCGGGTTCTTCCTCAACTGCTTCCTCCATAGGAGAAATTGGTTGAGGAGTCGGTTCCTTAAGTTTCTTACCACTACGTGTGGTAATCACTTTCATCTCACCCTTAGGATTTGATACGGTGTTGCTAGGAAGACTACTCGAAGACGGTTTACACATTCTTGCCTCAAACATAGACGAGATTTTATCCTCAAACTTGGATTGCCTCTTCTCGTCTTTGACCATTTCTTGTTTAATCTCATGTTGCCCTTGTTCCATTTTATGTTGGTTTTAGTGTAACCTAGTTACGGTTCCTTCCATCTTGTTGGTATGGATCTTAAGTTCATTAGCTAACTCATTTTTCAACTCTTTCTTCAAGTCGTTCTTAAAATCGGATCTTAGGCTAATGATTTCTCTTTGAATATTGTCAAACCTAGCATCATTCCCATTAGCGTATTCAACTAATTCATTTGGATGATCTTTCAAAGTTTGCAAACCTTTGTTGTTGTTTTGAAAATCATTTTGATTTTTGTTTGTAACTTGATTATTAGCACCTTTATTACCATAGTTTCCTTTGTTGAAATTGTTTTTGAAACCAAATTGATTGTTGCGATAGTTCTTGTTAGCATTTTGATTTGAACCAAAACCCGGTGGAGTCAATTGATTAGACCGGGTAACTTGACCGTTTTGGTTGTAAGTTCTGGTGGCCGCGTAGGCACTCGAAGTGTTACCACCGTTGGTAATACACTCGGAGAAATCATGACCTCCACCACAATACATGCACGAAACCTCAACCGCTTTAGCCGTAGCGGGAGCACTTGGTTCACCAACTTTAAACTCAATCAAAAGACCTTTAAGCATATCAAAAATCTTGTTTTCCAAGTTCGCCTCAATTTGGCAAGCATCGATAGACAAAGAAGGTGAAGCCGAAGACGAAGCCTTACGAACACTAGACGTGCTACGAGGACTATACACCTTAGATCTATTCTCAATTATCACCAAAGCTTCCTCAACCGTTTTACACAAAACATTACCACCCGCGACGGCATTTAAATAATCTCTTTCATGATCATTAAGTCCATTGTAAAACGTGTCAATTTGATGCAAGTCGGAAAAACCGTGATGAGGACATTCATGTAACATCTCCTTAAACCTATTCCAAGTCGTTGAAAAACTTTCATTAAACTCTTGTGAAAATTTTGAAATCTTGTTTTTCAAATGCGTAGTCTTAGAGGGCGGAAAAAATTGGTTCATAAACTTAGACACGAGATCCTTCCACGTCAATATAGAATTGGGTGGCTCTTTCTCTAACCAAATTTTAGCGGGCCCCGCTAAAGAATACGGAAAAAGCATCATCTTAATCGAGTCATTCTAGACATCCTTAAACTTGCAAGTGTCGGTAAGACGATCGAATTGGCGGATATGGTTGTGTGGATTGTCCTTCTCATCACCACAGAATTTGTTGTTTTGGATCATCGACAACAAACCCGTTTTCACCTTAAAATTCTCCGCAAGGATAGCGGCAATCACAATAGCCTCTCCATAACCCTTGGTGGGTGCTTGAAGTAACTCCATCATAGTTCGATTCGCCATGGTTGGTGCTTCTCTTACAATGGGTTCATCAACAGGAGACTCCTCACTAGAAAGATTGGGAGTGGGAATTTTGTTCTTTCGTTTACGTGCACGTCTTGCTTGATTACGAGTTAGCATAAACGTCACGTACAACGAGGGGACGAGCAAAGAAGATTCTTTTTGGTGTTTTATATTTTTCAATTTTTTGTGGTTTTTGATTGTATTAACCTTTTTGGATTTTGGTGAATGTATTAAGTAGACATAAATCTATAAATCTCCTCCTTAATCAAATCTTTTGATTAAAGAAGCGTCAAGGAATGAAAACGATCACGTGAAGTGAACGCCTTCGATGACTTTAGAACGTTGGTGGAACACCAAAACGTTCAAGGGGGTTTAATCAATGAAACCAAGAAAATATATATGATACTTAGTAATACTTTGGGCGGCAAAACCCTTGATTAGCTCTCAAAATCAAATACTCACAAGCAAGCGGGGAAACGAGGCGGCGCGAAGCACTTAAGAGCCTTTTTCCTTAGGATATATTTTATAATATCCGCCTTATACCCACCTTATAGTTTGTATTTTTCAAGATTGAGCTTCACGAAAGTATTTATCTATTTTTGCCTTTTTCTTTGGTTTGAGATTCGAATACAATGATTGGGTAATGACCTCCCAAGTCAAGGTTGTGATTTCTCACGTATTTGGAGTACTTGTGAATTTATTGTTCTACGTATACAATATAGTAATAGTATTCACACAAAAACCGAAAACCGATAATACGTATTAGTAGAGTGCTACTAATACAAATACTATTTTGGTTAGTATATAAAAACAACAATTCCAAATCAAAACACAACACGCCTCCCCGGCAGCGGCGCCAAAAATGATGGCACTTGGTCTTTCTTCAACAAAACTCAACAAACTTTTATAAATTGAAAAGAGGATTTACAAGTAGTTGAACAAGGAAAATATTATTAAAAATAAAAAAATCATAAAAAATTCTAAAAAGTTGCAAACTAGCTTAATTTAACCTAAATAACTCAGAAATGAAAGTGAAATTACCTAAATACCCTTAGTAGGCCAAGAAAATGGGCTAAACCCAAAACAGATCCTTAATGGGCCAAATTTGAGCCCAATATAAAAAAGTGTCCAAAGTAAGCCCAAAATCCACTACTTGACTCAAAATTTGATTTTAAACAACTTTTTCCAAAGGCCTAAAAGCTGAAAGTGTGAAATAAGCTAGCTTATACCAAACAGTTTATTCTTAATGGGCTTTTTGGCCCATTAAGCTATAAGCCAATTCCATAAGTTCAAATTAGACACACAAGCTTCTTTTGTCCTAAATAATACTTCTGTAAAAAGAAATTTGAAATAAGCCCAAGGAATAAGCCTGAAAATGCAATAAGTAATCTATAGAAAACGACAAAATAGTCGTTTTTGAGTTATAGGCCACCCCAAGTGCTGATTCAAGTTTCTAAAGCTTTTAAATGACTTAATTAAGAAAAATCAACAAAGAGTTTTCAAATAAGCCGACTCAATAAGCTGGAAAAAGCAAATAAGCACTTATGAAAAAGTCAAATAAGTTGGTTTTCTAGTAAAAAGTCAAAGTCAAAGTCCAATAAGCTCCAGTCTAATCAAATGGGTCAAATAATGAAGATCTATCACAAAAAATAAGTTGTTACAGGTCTGGATAAGCTAAAATAGCTTATTGATAAGCTGAGTTCAATTTAACACTAGCAGGGGCTAGTTTTGGGTGTTGAGCAGTGGAAACTTTTTCCACTACTTGACTTGTTTGACTTTTTGTCTTTAGTGAAATTTTTTGAGATTCACATTACACAAAGGCACCCAAATAATCTTTGGATCAAAAGGATTCAATAACAATCAAAATATTATAAACACAATCACCCAATTGATACAGCTTAATCAATAAAGCACCAGATCAAGCACAAACATGAACAAATAAGCAGAATAGGTTCAATAAGCACTTAGAGCAATATTCAGCCAGCCAAATTCAACCAAATGCATACACAAGCTATTATAAACTCAAATGAACAAGTCTAAACAGGTTTCATGCAATGATTCAAAGAATTAAGCAAGATTCAAGCACCTTAAGTTACTGATGAACACAAGAACATGCAATTTTATACTTTGCTGATGTATTTGACCAATAAGCCAGATTCAAACCTCAAGATCTATCAAATAAGTTATAATAATGATGTTTTAACAACTTTCAACCCTAAGCATGCACAAATACTAGATTTCACCAAAATCTTAGGTCAAAAACAGTTAAATCCAACAAGTTATAGCAAATTGTATGATTTGAAGTCTCAACCAAGCATATATCAGATATAGAGCACTAACACAAACTTTCCACAACACAATAAGAAGATTCAAGCTTAAATAGGTAGTTCTAAACACCCCTTTATCTTTTCAAATCAAATTTTAAACAAGAAAAAGCGTGATTCAGTTAACCCAATGATCAATCTAGCATATAAACAACATTATCATGCAAGACTAAGCAGATTCAAGCCAAGAAATCAACAAGAACACCAATAGAGCACAAATCCACAAAAATCCAATTTTTATCAGATTTTCAAGGTTTCAAGACAAACCTCATGGATGTACATCCACACCTACGAATTTATGAGCTTATGTGCTAGCTAGAACAAGCACAAGCTTCCAATAACAACCCTGCTAAGATTCAACAAGGTTAGAAGCATAAAATAAAAAACAGAAAGGTGAATTTTGGAAAATAAACTTGATTAATGCAACCTTGTTGCCCCACACTTGATTATCCCCAAGTTATAAGCCTCACCACACCTTAATATCACAATTAGGATGCTATGATCAGCCCTATAACCCAAGAATTCCAAGGTTGAAACAAGAACTTAGCAAAATATCAAATTTTGATCCAATGTATAATTTCTTACACAAGGTTTAAAAAACGTTTTAAGGTCCAATTACAGTTAACATATATCAATAACAAGCTGAAAATAAGATGGCACTTGGTCTTTCTTCAACAAAACTCAACACACTTTCATAAATTGAAAAGAGGATTTACAAGTAGTTGAACAATGAAAAACCAAAAGCAGGTAAATGAGAGACCCTATGTGCCTTTATATAGGCATACAATGTATCTAGAAATGCAAAGGAAAATGTAAACCCTAGCTGTGAACTCCCAAAATACCCTTGAAGCTTGTTTAAATTCTAGTGAAACATGTGACTTCTTGTTGTTGTTTAGTGATAGCTGGCAAGTGAAAAGATGATCCAAAGGCTTGTAATAAGCTTAGGATGTGAGCACAATTGTGGGACGTTGCATTGCTGCCACCCTTTTGGCAGTATGTATGAACTTGTAGCAGGGGAGTCACAAGGAGACAAATGGGGTGATGAGGTGTCATGTTTAAGGTTTGGGATGTGTTAACAAGACCCTTAATCATAAATCTGCACAATTTTGGGGTTTAATTTTGGCAAAAACAAAAATCCCTAATTGTGTTCTTGAGATGATGAACATGGTTTTGATCTTTTTAAAGGGTGATTAACATTTAAATAAATGTTAAGGCGCCAAGGTTTTGTTAACTATTTAATAAGGGGTGAGTGGGATCTGATGTGGAGGGGTGGAGTGGTGTGATTGGTTGAAGTGGTGAGTGGGGTGAGGTGGCAGCATGTGGTTGGTTAAGGTAAGTTCCATGTCTGGCCAATTTAAGTCCTCCTTTTATTCTTTCTTTGTCACTTTGCAAATAAACACTCAAACCCGGATTTCCTTTGTTATCAAAGTTTTACTATTCACACTTTTGCCCCAAATACTTTTCCAAAGTATTTTCAGGGGTAATTCTTGCCATTTTGTGATTCTTGAAGGGCTGATTTGGTAATTTCATTAATGGTAATGGTATTGACTTGTATGATTGGTATTTTGGAACACTGAATTTGCCAAGTCATAATGATTGAGGGACTATTTTTGCCAAATCTTCAAAGTTAAGGGTCATCTTTGTAATTTTGGTATTTTCAAAGGACCAAACTTGTAATTTCTTGTACTTTCAAGGACTTCATGATATATTTGAATTTGTGGAGGATAATGGTTGACAATTTAGCTTTGTTGAGGGGCTAAACTTGTCAATTCTTCAAAGTGGAGGGCCCTTTTTGTAATTTTGACAAACTTTAGGGACCAAACTTGTAATTATGAGGATACAAGGGTATAAAGTGTCAATTCTTCCATATTGGAAGACCCTTCTTCATAATTCTTCAAGTCTTCAAGGGTTTTTCTTGGGAAAGTCTTCATTAGGGCTTGGTTCATTGTGCGGCTTCGTTTCCCGAGTTCGTTTTCGTATGATTCTTGTGATCTTTTGTCATTTTCTCAATATCCGTACCTAAAATACACAAGCAACAAACACAAGCATATATATGGGTATTTTAATGATATTTAATGCATTTTAAGCCCTTTTTGGATGATGAGACTATGTATAATTGCAGTCTCATCAGTATGCACTAAAACTATGCTTAATTAACGTTTAATTTACGTATGTAACCTAATATGATGGATTAGGGTTTGACATTCATAATTTTTAATTAGGTTTTGTTAATAATCTGTAATTAATGATGTAATTAATGGGTTTTTATCATTGTAAATCATTTTTAGGTTTTAATTAGGGTTTATGTATGATTAATTAGATTAATTATGAGAAATCGTTTTTAAAAACTGGGCAAAATTTTAGGTCACTTGTATTGATCATATCAAGAGTTATACAAACTTTTAAATTGCGATCTTATAGTCCCTGGATAGGTACTTGAATTGGCTTTCAAATGCAAGAAACGAGAACTAAATTGGAGGTCGAGAAGTGGGTCAAAAACAGGTTACAACAGTCGGAGGTCAAAATAGTTTTGAAATCAGTCGGGTTTAATTTAATGTTTTAAGGTGGTTAGGGTACTTAGGAGTACAATTGGACTTTCAAACGAACATGAGAGTTAGTTTAAATGTTATATAATATATCTGAAAGAGGGATAATCAATTGGGATGGTGGAAGACCCACTGATCATAACCAACTTTTCATATGTTCAAAATCAGTAAATTCTGGATAGGTAAAAGTATATGTATATATATATTTATGGAGGCTTTAACAGTAGCTTCAAGGTTGCGGCCAAATGGTAGAGTTAGCTAACACATGTAAGGGCATAGAGTTTCTTTTACAGAGGTTGTTATTTTGGTTAAGGGGGTGTTCGACCCATAGTTTGAGGTATGAAAAATGTGACTGTTCTGGGTTAAAAGCTAACGGGACCAGTTATGAACTAAACTAAGTTAAGGGATTTATAGAGGGGTGTAATGAGATGCTTATGGCATATAAATGGAGTGAAGTTTTAGGATAAGGTTAGATATCCATCATAGATTGATGAGCCATTTTGGTATATGGTTCATGTCTTGATTGTATATGTTTGTGTGTTTAGATTTTTGCTAGAGCGCGGGTACTTGGAGAAGCTTGTTCAGGTGATTTTCATAGTCCCATGTTTTTATGAATATAATTGTTCTTATTTCCAGATGAGATGGAAGAGACATTTTGTGGTTTTGTAACTAGTGCTGTGAATGTTTTTATAGTTTGTGATGGACTTGTGTGTACACTTATGTGATTAACTTCTATGCGATTCTTGATTGTTATTGTGGTTTGACTTGGTACCAAGGGGATGTTGACAAGGCGGGGCCTTGGGATTGGTTCATAGGTGTATGGACGCATATGGGACCATGGTTATTGGTAAGGCTTGGAGCCTTGGAATTATAGTGGTTGGTAAGGCTTGGATCCTTGGAATTTTGGTGATTGATTAATCTTGAATGTTAGTTGTTAATACATAATTATAACACATTGTCCACACGTTCTTTTATTGATGGTTGTTGTTAACAGCTTATAATTTTTTTGGCGTTGTAGTCTAAACCTATGACTCTTACCAACTTTATGTTGACGTGTTTTAGTATCTCTTTCAGGTGAGAGTGTGGTTAAGCGTGAGAATAGGAGTGGCTAGTTGGGATGCTTAGGATTGCATTTGGAGGAACCCCCTTTCCTCCTAGTCTTTATTTATGTTTGAATAAGTGATAATTTGTAGATACCTATATGTTTGTTATTTGTTAATTGTATGTCTTTGGTAAGAGGTAGACCTGTTACCTACTTACCTAGACGCCTGCTTTGTTTGAGATATCTTCATGACATTGTGTCACCATTTATGATATTTCCATTTCATTTAGTTATCTCTATAGACACACTATTGTTGTGATGATATTCATACGTCGCGCCCCATATTCCGCCATGGTTGGGTGTGACATTAATACATACACAACTTCCAAATAGACACAACTACTTGGATCTTCACAATAATGACACAACAATGAATAAATAAGTTTGGATCTTCAATGGATCTTTGAGGTAGACACAACACTTCAAGAATGGTAGTGTTCTTTTCTTTGCACTTTGAGAGGAAAAGATGAGAGGAGAAAGATTCACTTCTAAACAAGTAGTAATCAAATAAATGATCAAGGATTTGAGTGATTTAAGAAGTATGAAAGAATCTAGAAATGTATGTGCAAAAGAGGTGGATTGAAAGTCTGAGAATGGTCCACTATTTATAAGACAAACATCCAACGGCTATATCTGCCCGCGGTTCCTTATTGGAGCCCGCGGTTCCTTATCGATAAGGAACCGTCATAGGCTCTAAAGAACCGCCGGCGTAGAGTCCGCTCCCTTTTGTCTTTTAGGGGATTGGTTCGAATCGGGGGATTAAAATATCCTGAAAGGATATTCCAAACAAAGATAGAATATGCCATTTTCAATTTTTAAATTTTCAAATAATTAATTTAATAAAACATTTTCTTAAAAAGTGAGTTTTAAGAAAACTTTGTCATACTTAATAAAATGTGAGTTTTAAGAAAAGATTAAATCCTTGATCACTTAATTATGATAATTACTTGTTTGTTCATACCTTAAGTGATAATGGTTGAAATGAAAAATACTTGAACTCAAGAATTCGTTTTTCATTGTTTTCGTAAATGCTTGTTTTTACATATTGTCGTAATCAAAACAAAGTGAGACCGAAAAATGCAAGTAACATTTTTAGGCATCATTGCATTAACAGCGACATTGTAAGGTTTTCTCTGCTAAGAAAGGAGCTTGTGGATATAGTGGAAATCTCGTTTAAGGTGTACTCGAGGAGTGGAGTAGGAAGGAAGATAGAGCTTCGTTGCCGAACCACTATAAATCTTGGTGTCTCCCTATTTGGTTGCTTCTTTCCTTACCTTTTACTTGCTTTCATTAGTACATGACATACCACAACTGCTTGTCGTTGTTAATGCATTAGAATTGAACCTAATCATTATGAAACTAGATTTCAAGTAAAAGGTAGTTTCGGGACAAATCTAATTGAAAGAAACTTTAATTAGGACATAAACTGAAGAGAAACTATTCAACTCCCCTTCTAGTTTCTATAATATAGTTTAAAGTTATATACTCTTTCATATAGTTTCTTTCACACAAAAAAATGTATTATAAATTTAATAGATAACATGAATGACTAAATGATTCATTCATATATCGTCATTTGTGTGTCTGCTAATGATGGCATCAAGTGTTATTTTCCACTACATGTCACCATTTTCTCCCAATATGAATAAGAAGAGATGTTATTACTCGTCTAGTTTACATCTACGGTTTCTTCCATTCCTAAATAGTAATTCTTCATCAACTGATTAATTTCTCTATGGCATACAATGCATCTAACCACCCACCCCTATTTTGGATGAGATAATGGCCATGAGTTGTCAGATAGAGATCCCTAAAGCGATGAAATCATTTTTTGAGCAAGAAATATTAGAGGAGAATGGTTTTAACAACAAGGTTCGAGATAGATGTTCATCTTCATAAGAGCTATGGAGTTCTTCTTGATATGGAGAGCAAGAATGAAGATATGTATTGTTATGCGAATGTTATTGAAGGTTTATTAACATCATAACAATTATATAAAAGCCTAAACAAGATCAAAGCACACATATAGCAGAAGTGATTTAACAAGATCATAATAACACAGTTATAACTAATCGAATTAGGGTTACATACCTTTTCGCTAAAGCAAATCCACAAGATGAAGAACGAATCACCAGTTCGGGTTTATACCGTATACCACCAAGATATAGTCTAAAGTAAGACTATACTACGATCTTGTACACACGTAATACAACGACCTAACAGTGATTCTAGCACGTGTAAACCGAGCTTCGACGCTTGTGGAAAATCTACCCAAAAACCCTAGAGAGGGGCTAGGACTAGATTATACGCAAAATCGAGCAAACAAGAAAACTAACCGAAACCCCTTTGTGGGTTTGTCTTGCGATCGACCAAAGGGAGAAAGAAAAAGGGAGTGAAGAATTATGAGGGTGAGGTATTGTTTATATAGGCCTAGTAATTCTTGTAGCCCAAGCAAAAACAATAAAAGGAAAGTTTTTTCCTTCCCATTTGTGTGCCCTAACCGACAGTCGAACACCCCTCAATGGGGTGTTCCGGAACCTTCTATTCTTCAACTTTCTATTTACTCCACAAATGCTCGTTAATACTTAACTCTTAACTATTTAACGATCGTTAAAGTTATAGCTCAGTTTAATTTAATAAATACATAAATATATATTTATTAAATAAATTAATAAATACAATAAATATATTTATCAAATAAATTAACTCTTTACGTATTGAGTGCAATCCTGTAATCTCGATTTCGATCCTATCACACGACTATTAAATATAAGTCCATAAAATTTCAGCTCCCACTTGGACATATTTTGAATATCGTGATTACATTGACTAGCGTCTAGTTACACTAGCACTGTCTCTAGTACCACTCGAGTAAGGTCTCCTGGATAAAACCTTTTAATGATTTATCATTATTATTATCCTTTTATTTCTAATACAACATTAATAAGGATTTGGATCTCAGTCATTCCTTTCATAACCATTCTGTTACTCGTTCACAGATTGAGCAAGATTACCAAAACGAATTTGGGTGTTGCCACACAAACATCTTACTAATCCCACGAGGGGCCCAACTGTATTAAACTTCAAAATGAAATTAGAGGAAATAAATTTCATATTGACTACAAGCAAAACTTATGAATTTTTCAACACTTCCGAAAAATAATCCTTATAGCTACCCGTTACATTTAGTGTTAGATTATTCCATAGAGATGCACTAGATTCATAACAGTTTCCTGGTATCTCAAGTTTATGGATAACTATTTATGATTTACCTGATGACAAAGATCCACAAAGTAAAATCATATAGTTGTGATAAGTCAAATATTCAATTCATCGAATATCATCCAAAATCGATCAGTATACTTTCAAGTATACTCTATTGCTATTTTGATTTGTCTTAATTTAATTATATTCCCATATTATTAATCGACAACGGACATTTAGCATAACAATTTATTCATGGATTAAGAAAAAAAACATGTAAAATAGGATACAAAATTAAATAATAAGAATAAACGAAACCTAATCTTTATTTTATTAAATAATTATGTCATAACATCCTTTATCCAAATACTAATCACAAATTTATTTCATGAGTTCGCTAGCTAGTTGCAGCCCAATAGCCTTGGCATGCTTAACTACCTTTGGTCTAGGCAAAGCCTTAGTAAAAGGATCAGCTACGTTATCATCTGTGTGAAGTTTTATTAATTTTATTTCACGATCTTCCACTTGTTCTCGGACGTAGTGATATCTACGTTTAAAGTATATGGCACCCTTAATGATTCCAGCATCATTGGCGAATATGATTGCGGCAGAATTGTCCCAATACATATTTATTAGGTTCTTTTATTGAAAGCATCACTCCAAGATCTCCAATCAAACTTCCTAATCCAAACCACATTTAATTCGTACACCGTAAGTACTAGCTTCCCTCCGAACACCAAAAAATATTCCTTTCGTATTCCTCAAATACATCAGAATATGTTTAAACAACAACCCAGTGGAGCTTACCTGGATTCTGTTGGTATCTAGTGACCATGTTTTGAGCCAACGCCACATCAGGCCTTGTGCATCTAACAGCATACATAATAGATCCTACAGCCAAAGCGTAAGGCACCTTTTGTATGTATGCCTCCTCTTCAGGAGTTGATGCATCCATCCCATGACTTAGATTATGCTTAACTTCCATAGGTTGAAAACATTTCTCAAAATTATGCATGTTATACTTCTTCAATATCTTATCTATATAAGCATTTTGACTAAGACAAATTATGCGTCCTTTCCTATCTCGATAGATCTTAATTCCCAGTATGTATGCAGCTTCTCCTAAATCCTTCATAGAAAAACATTTACCAAAATAATCCTTAACAGATTTAAGTCTTGGAATGTTACTTCCCATGATTAATATGTCATCAACATATAGGATTATAAATACTAAATCAATCCCACTAGCTTTGCTATATACACATGGCTCATCACGATTTTGAATAAATCCAAACTTTTTGATTTCTTCATCAAACCGTTTATTCCATTGACGTGATGCTTGCTTCAAACGATAAATAGATCTTTGAAGTTTACAAACGTGCTTTGGATTCTTAGGATCAATATACCCTTCTGGTTGCTACATATAGATGTCTTCATCTAAGCGACCGTTTAAGAAGGCAGTTTTAACATCCATTTTCCATATCTCAATGTCATAGTATGCTGCTATAGCTATGAGAATCCTAATAGCTCTTAAGTCTGCTACAGGAGAAAATGTATCCTCATAGTCTATGCCAAAAGTTTGAGTAAAACATTTAGCTACTAAACGAGTTTTATAGGATTGTACTTTTCCGTCTATGTCAGTTTTCTTCTTGTATATCCACTTATGTCTCACTACTTTAGCATTTGGTGGTGGATCTACAAGATTCCAAACATCATTAACTTTCACGGATTTCCATTTCCTCAGCCATAGAAACCATCCACTTATCCCTTTCAGGATCAAGCATGGCGTATTTATAATTAGCAGGTTCACCAAGATCCTCTACTTCATCATCATCCTCTATATTAAGACATATATTGCTATTTGCGTTTTTAATCCTTGCGGATCTACGCGGAGGAACTAATTCCGGTAGAACCGCCAGACTTTCTGGTTCTACAGGAATTATTTCGCTAGTGTTTTCAGAAGGTAATGTATCTATATGACTCTCTTCAAGATCATAATTTCTCCCACTAAATTCTTGATTTACAAGATCTCTTTAAAGGAAGTCTCCATACCTAGCAACAATTACTTTGTTCTCGGTTGGATAATAAAAGTAGTAACGCATAGATTCCTTAGGGTATCCTACAAAGATACATTTCACAGATCGTTGTTGGAGTTTGTCACCCGGGTCAAGTTTCACATACGCCTCGCAACCCCAGACCTTTAAATAAGACAAATATGGATTCTTGCCATGCCATAGTTCATATGGTGTCTTATCAACCTTATTTGTGGGAACCATATTAAAAATGTGAACAACAGATTCTAAAGCATAATCCCAAAAGGATAATGGTAAAGTTGTAAGAATAAACATAGATCGCACCATATCTAATAATGTACGATTTCTCCTTTCGGATACACCATTTTGTTGTGGAGTATAGGGAGAAGTAAGATGCTGAACAATTCCATTCTCACTTAGATAATCTATAAACTATTGACTTAAATATTCACCACATGTATTAGAACGAAGAGCTTTAATCTTCTTTCCTAGTTGCAGTTCTACTTCTACTTTAAACACTTTGAATGTTTCAAATAACTCATGTCTAAGTGGTCCACACACATCAGTGTGTATTTAACCAAGTATATCAGTAGCCCTTTCAATATTACTATTTAAAGGTTTCTTGGTCATCTTTCTAGAGATACAAGACTCACATTTATCAAATGACTCATCGTTGATATTTTCCAAAAAACCTTCACGTTGAAGCTTTTGTATATGAGTCTTCCCAATATAGGCAAGTCTACAATGCCAAAGATAAGAAGAGTTCTTGTCAAACTTTCTCTTCTTATTCATGCTAAAAACAGAATTATTATTATTCTTGGATTCATTATCATGCATGTCTAAATCAAACACACGATTCATAAAAATTGCATTAAAGTAGAAAATAACATCTTTCTAAACAGAAATTCCATTATTATCAATTGTGTGAACCAATCCATTATTCAACAAAAAAGAAAAGGAAATAACACCCCTAAAAACTGTAGGTGCATAATGACAAATATTTAAAATCAGTACTAAACCCGAAGGTAAAACTAAATTAGATATTCCTATAGCTTCAACTGCTGCTTGTGCTCCATTGCCCACTTGCAGAAATTGTTCCCCATGGGATAGCTTCCTTTCCAGATTAAATCCCTGCAGCGTATTAAAATGTTAATACCGCATCCCGTATCATATACCTAGGAATTTAATTTGTATGTTAAATTGAACAAACAATTTAATCATAAATAAAGTACCTAAAGCTGCAGTGCTCTGCTCAAAATTCTTCTTTATTTCTTGTAACTCTTCGAGGTAAAGAGGGCAATTCCTCTTCCAGTGACCACTTGCCTTGAAATGGTGGCAAGTCTCATCCATCTGAGATTTATTCTTCTTGACAAAGTTCTGCTTAGGTTTTGAATAAGTCGCAACTTTCTTGCCCTTATCACCCTTGCCTTTGCCTTTCTTCTTATTCGCTTGTGGTTTTGGATTACTCACTCTAACCTTTTGTATGGTTAGTGATGACGTATAGTCCCCAACCGGGTCATGAGCCCGGCCCAAGGGTACTACCCGTATCCGGTCCATCACAGATGGGTGGATAAATGTCATTCAGGCTTATGGGCTTGAATGAACAGTAACCGCACATGTGTGCGGCCCACGGCCCGGTGCGGCCGACATAAGATTAGACAGAATCATATTCTGTCTGGAATATCTTTATCCCAATAAGAGAGGATATTCACTACCAAGATTAGAAGATAACAATCATTCTAAATTCTGGTGATTATCTCTTCCTTGGGGCCGAAGCATCAGTGGAAGCCCACTAAGGTTTCACTGCCTATAAAAGGAATCCCCAAGGGTTCCACAAAGGTATTACGACTTGTACTCTAAACTCACATAAGCCTTAAACCGATTACTTACTCTCACGCCGGAGTCTAATCGTGGGTGACATTCCCACGGTAAGCCTAACGCGTGTTGTTTAGTGTGAAGGATCCCAACCAAACGATTCACTTGGTGTAGGAGCCGAAGCCCAGCCAACCCGAATTAAGCCTAATTCGGGTCTAGCAAGGATCAACCAACTTTTGCATCAACAAGTTGGCGCCATCCGTGGGACCCATAACACTAAGCTATAACAAAACCTCATCTCGAATTTCCAATGACGAAGGGGCATCCGCAAGCTAACCCCAGGAACGTGAATCCCGGGAACCGGAAGTCCCAAGGGGAAGGGATTCTCATCCCCAACCAGTCACCTAGCCGCCTCGCAGGCGGGCCAGGTAACCGTAGCGGTTTTCAGCCCGTAGGGGTGACGATCACGATCTCGATGACACCCCCGCCTACTTCAACCCTGGACAACCCTGATCCGGGGAGTGCGCCAAACCCTCCTAACAAAGAACCGCGCAGACCCTCGACAGAAGAAGAAGTGGAAGTCCTACCACTCAGTGAGGAGGATCTTACTCGAGTTCTCACGCAGAACTTCGAAAGGATCGTCCCAGGGATCGCATCAAGGCTGAGTCTGGGGAGGAACCTCCAAGCCAGACTCAACTTTGGTGACACCGGACCAACCACCTCCTCCCAAAATCAGAGGAAAAGGAGAGCTCGGCCTCAGGAGCAGGGTACCTTTGAGGAAACCCCTCAACCCCGGAATGTGTTTGAGCGCATAGGAGACCGCCTTATACAGGAATTAACGCAGTCTCGAGAAGGAGAAAGGTCGGATGGCTCACCCGAGCGACCAGATCGAGAGCTGGCCAGAACCACACGTCGCCCGAGTGTGTGGGACAGGATGAATACTGGGAAAAAGGCTCCTGGTTCATCCCAAAAAAGTGGTCCTTATGCAAAGGATGGGGCACCACCGCCGTCCCTGGACCCGTCCGAAGAGGACTCAGATGACCATCCGCCTTAGCGTCGCCGACCTAGGCGCACCCCTCCACCACCACCAAACAATGATGGGTATTATGGTGGTCCTTAGTATCGAGATACGGAAACGGAGGATCTTTCGCGTCCATGGTGTGAACCATGGGATGACCCTAGGCTTACCCGGCCATGGGCGGATCCTAGGGAAGACCCGTTCACCCTCCGCATAAGGAACTATTCTGAGGACACCAAGCGTCGCATGCCGGCGTGTATCAAGACTTATGATGGGTCCGGTGATCCGGTGGATCACCTTAAAATATTTGATACATAGGCTAAAATTGAGCGATGGCCCATGCCTATATGGTGCCAGATGTTCAATTCGACCTTGATCGGAAATGCCCGCGACTGGTTTGAAGCACTCCCTCCACGGAGCATTGATAGTTTCACGGAACTACGCACTGCCTTTGAGAACAATTATACTCAAAGGAAGAAGTATAATAGGGATCCAGTCTCATTGGCAACTGTCAAGCAACGGCCGGGGGAGTCCACAGAAGCCTTCACTGAACGCTTCAATGATGAGTGCACGCGCACGAGAACCATGCCGGAGCTCCTGAAGATCTCTGACTACATGCACGCCATAACAGACAGAGAATTGATCAGGCGCCTCAATGACAAGCGTCCAGAGAGATATGATGACCTCATGGAAAGGGTCAGAAATTTCATAGAAGGAGAAACAGTTGTTGTCGCGGCCTACCCATCACGAGGAAATGGGTACCGGTCAAATGATCAGTCCCGGAGGCAGTCAGGCGGTCAAGGTAATCAGAACAATAACAAGGGCTCAGACTATAAGAGCCAAAGCAAAGGAGGTCGGTCGGACGATAAGTTCACCCCCCTAAAGATGTCCTACCGGGAGATCTTGCTGACAGAAGGGGCGAACTTTCCGAGGCCTCCCCCAATGACCACTCCCCCGGAACGTCGGCAAGGAAATCGTTTCTGCGAGTTCCATAATGACAAAGGCCACGCCACGGAGGAGTGTATCCAGCTCAAGAAGCATATTGAGTCGCTGATCAAATCAGGCAAACTCAAGCACCTAGTTAAGGATTGGAAGGACGGAAAAGATAACAACAAGAAGTATGATAAGAAGGATCCCCAAAAGGACAAGCCTTCGACCATATACATGATCCAATCAAGACAGCGCCGCACGAGACAGAAAATTGGCCAAAAATTTTCACGCGGCAGGGAAATCTCATTCCCTCCCATCACAGCAAGCGATGTGATTGATGCGCCTCTCACTATTGAGATAAGCATTGGAACACACAACGTTCGTCGCATGTATGTGGATGGAGGATCGTCAGCAAAGGTACTGTATGAACACTGTTTTGTGCAGTTATGCCCAGAAATAAGAAGCCAATTAGTACCGGCCACGTCGCCGCTTACTGGCTTTAGTGGAGACACTATCTGGCCGATAGGGCAATTGCGTTTTCTTGTCACCATTGGGAATGAGGAACATTCCACTACGACGTGGATGAACTTCATGGTGATACGCTCACACTCTCCATATAATGGGATCATAGGCAGACCAGGCATTTTGGCTATCCGGGCAGTACCCTCTACGGCACACGGAATGATCAAATTCCCCGTTGAGGGGGGAATCGTTACTATTTACAACACAGTCATACCAACATCCGAGTGTCATACCGTGACAACACCGGCTCCACTTGTCCCACCCAAGGATGGATCACCACCTCCCAACTGGAAGGTAGCAATTCACCCCGACTATCCGGAACAGGAGGTATCCATAGGAGGGGCGCTCTCGGATAGCGGCAAAAGGGCCATGTGCTCTCTCTTGAGTGCAAACCTAGATATATTCGCATGGGAGCCAAAGCATATGACAGGCGTGCCACACGCGATAGCAGAGCATAAGCTCCAGATCCGCCAAGGGTACCAACCCGTTAAGCAAAAGAAGCGCGGCCAGGCGCCCGAGCGCAGCCAAGTGATACTGGAGGAAGTACGGAAACTAGTGGATGCAGGCATCATGCGCGAGGTATACTACCACGAGTGGTTATCCAATCCAGTCATGGTCAAGAAACATGACGGAAGTTGGCGCATGTGTGTGGATTTCACGGATCTAAACAAGGCCTGCCCACAGGACTGTTACCCGTTACCAGAAATCGACTGGAAGGTGGAGTCCTTGTGTGGATATCCTTTCAAATGCTTCTTGGATGCATATAAAGGGTATCACCAAATCCAGATGGCGGAGGAGGATGCAGAAAAAACGGCGTTCCATACGAGCCGGGCGTATATTGCTATACGAAAATGCCATTTGGACTGAAGAACGCCGACGCTACATATCAGCGGTTGGTGGACAAAGCTTTTGAATCACAAATAGGACGCAACCTGGAAGTCTATGTTGATGACTTGGTGATAAAAAGTCACACGGAGGAGGCACTTCTCCGGGATGTCCAAGAGACATTCGACACGCTGAGAAGGATTAACATGAAGTTAAATCCAAAGAAATGTACGTTTGGAGCAACTGAGGGAATGTTCCTGGGATATTTGATTGATCCAAATGGCATCAAACCTTGCCCAGAGAAGACGGACGCAGTGATACAACTGCCGTCCCCTCAGACACGGAAGGAGGTGCAGTCCCTGAATGGGAAGTTAGCCGGGCTGAATAGATTCCTATCTAAATCCGCAGAGAAGTCATTACCCCTATTTAAGACAGTCAAGAAGTGTATTAGAAAGGGAGACTTCCGCTGGACGAAGGAAGCCGAGGAAGCTTTCGGCCAACTCAAGCAGCATCTTGCATCTCTCCCTATGCTAGTAGCTCCCCGGCCAAAGGAGGAACTCATTATGTATCTCTCAGCTACTCATGGCGCAATAAGCGCGGTACTTATGACGGATAGAGATACAGTACAAACTCCGGTCTACTTTATAAGCAGAACACTACAAGGGCCGGAGTTGAATTATTCCTCCATGGAAAAATTGGTGTTAGCACTAGTGTTTGCTACAAAGCGGTTGCGCCGGTACTTTCAGGCGCACCCAATTGTGGTTATTACTGATCAGCCAATCAAGCAGGTTATTTCTAGACCGGACGTGGCAGGGAGGCTACAGAAATGGAGCATCCTATTGGGGGGGCATAATATATCTTACAGACCAAGGACGGCTGTTAAAGGCCAGATCTTGGCAGATTTCCTGATCGAGAAGCCGGATGAGGAAGGACCAATCATTAAGCAAGACGAGATCCCAACGGAACCTTGGGTGCTATTCACGGATGGATCCTCGTGTACAGATGGGTCCGGGGCAGGTCTCATCCTCACAAACCCAGAAGGAATGGAATTCACGTATGCCCTCCGTTTTTAGTTCACGGCCACTAACAACGAAGCGGAATATGAAGCATTAATTGCGGGTTTAAAAATCGCCGCTAGAATGGGAGTCCGCAACCTTGAGGCCTACGTGGACTCACGGCTTGTCGCGAACCATATTCTAGGTGGGTATGTGGCTAAGGAGGACAACATGGTCAGGTACTTGGAAAAAGTCAAGTCGTTAATCGCGACTTTCAGTAAGTTTTCCATCAAGCAGGTGCCAAGGGGCGAGAACAAGAAAGCGGACGCTCTTAGCAAGATCGCATCCACAAGCTTCGCTCACTTGTCTAAATAAGTTTTGGTGGAAATACTCAAGGAGAACTCTATAACGGAAGGGGAGGTTGCCGCTATAGTTGAAGAGGAGGGACCTACGTGGATGACCCCAATCATCAACTATTTGACTAATGAGACCCTTCCAGACGAGGAAAAAGCAGCAAGGCGCATTAAAAGGAAGTCGCAACATTTTGAACTTCGAGAAGGCATCCTTTACAAGCACTCTTTCTTGCAGCCGTGGCTGCGGTGTGTTGGACCACGCCAGGCAGCTTACGTAATCAGTGACATACACGAAGGGTTGTGCGGCATGCATGCAGGCCCACGATCCGTGGTAGCTAGAGCCTTACGAACAGGTTATTATTGGCCTACCATGCACAGAGACGCGCGCGACATGATTCGCAAGTGCAATGATTGCCAAGTGCATAGGCCAGTACCGCGGCACCCGCAGAAGGAGCTTACACCTATCACGTCCCCATGGCCATTTTATAAGTGGGGAATTGACATTGAAGGACCATTTCCTGTAGCTTCGGGGGGTTAAATTCTTGATTGTTGCAATGGACTACTTCACACGATGGATAGAAGCCAAGGCAGTCAAGTCTATCACAGGCAAGCAGGTCAAGAAGTTTGTGTGGGAACACATTGTGTGCCGTTTTGGACTACCAGGAGAAATCATCTCGGACAACGGCAAGCAGTTCACGGACAACCCATTCAAAGATTGGTGTGCATCATTGAACATCAAACGGCGCTTCGCATCTGTTAAGCATCCATAAACAAACGGCCTTGTCGAACGAGCAAATAGAAGTTTGGGGAATGGCATCAAGGCGCGTCTGGATGAACGAAGTGGCAAATGGGTCGATGAGTTATCACATGTGCTATGGGCGCATAGAACTATGATCAAAACAGCCAACGGGGATACTCCATTTGCATTGGCCTACGGAACTGAAGCTGTTATTCCAGCAGAAATAGGAATGCCTACCTTCCGCACAACGGAGGTTAATGTCGTCACGAACGATGAACAGTTGCGAATCAACCTGGATCTGCTGGAAGAAAAGAGGGAAATAGCAGCCATCAATGAGGCTAAGTCCAAGGCTAAGATGAAGGCTTATTATGACGCCAAGGTCAAGGGTGTTTCTTTTCTACCGGGAGACTATGTCTATCGTGCTAACGAAGCAAGTCGAGCGGAGAACACAGGAAAGTTGGGCCCTAAGTGGGAAGGACCGTATGAAGTCACTGAAGCCTTAGGACGAGGCGCGTACAGGTTACGTAATATGGATGGGTGCGACCTAGAACGCACATGGAATATTTCCAATCTCAAAAGGTGCTATCTTTGAAAGCTACGGCTTCCGCATGGGTACTTCGCTATGTGCAGTCTTAAAAGTGCTATCTTTGAAGAACCATGCGGGTTCATCTGTTTTGTTTTGTCTTATGTTTGTTTATATTCCTTTCTTGTTTCTTAGGACTTGTCATTATTGTTCAAACAAAATGTAAACGTTCTAAATAAAATGCCGTGGTGCCTAGCTAGCTCCACGGCCTATTTCGTGCAAATCATTTTTTAGATTTTTTGTTAAGTCGTATGAATTTTTTACTTGTGTTATAATATGCCATGTTTTATTCATATGCATTCTTTCAAATTACCGTACATGTACTATACGCCTCTAGGCGGGGTAAGAGGATTAAGTGAACCTACTAATTCAACTTGCCGCGTAAGAGGGATGCAACCCCAGCCGCACGGATCATGTATCCTTACTAGACGCCTTACTCACAAGACGTTGTGATAAGTTTTTTGTGCACCGTATCCACACGGTACTCTGCATAGTAAAGACGCACGTCGCGTGTCTAGTAAATTATGGACTTGTATGTATTTTCCCTTTTTCATGTGTAAGACGTGATACATCATGCGGCATTGAAATACAATGAAATACACAAGTTTCAAAATTAACAATAAACAAAATGGCCGTGGTCGTCACGGACTTCTAAATAAAAAGACAAGTTATTACATATATGTCTTAGCCGTGTACATACACGGACGAATATAATCACAAGTGTTTACAACAGATAAGTTACAAGGGGGTAGGAATTCCCCTAGATCCTTCTTCCCTTCCTCAATTAAAGCACGAAGGGCCTCCCCACGAGCATCTTTCCCGTCCCGGACTTTGACTGCGAGAGCATCTAGAGCTTCTCCAAGCGGCTTCTCGCCTGACATGGCTTTGGATGCGGAATCGTAAGTAGCCAACGTCAAGGGAATAGGATCAGCACTTAGCCGGGACATTATTGTTTTGTTTGGAGCATCTTTCATTGCTTCAAGCTCGTCCAGGAGGGGGTGTTGGAGTTCTGCCAAGGCATCCATGGACGCAGTCTTCTTACCCGTTGCGGAGGGGTTGTGATACGGATACTGTGTGATATCTTCATTTGTTGCAATCATCTCCGCAGCTTTGACCAGGCCTTCATGCCTACCACGGTCGATCCCATCGGATACGACCCCAGCAAATGCCTGCAGTAGGTGTGGAGCGTTCAGAGCCCCACTTACGGCAAGCCGCAGTCCTTGCCCGATAATCCACCTACGACCGGCTGTAGCGGTTAGTAGAGGGGGGCATACTCTCTCCGCGCAGCTTACAACCACCTTGCTTAACTCTTCATCAGCTAAGGCAACTTGATTTTCAAGATTGGTTTGGGCCTGCGTCAATTCTTCCTTCAGTGCGTCACGCTCCTGGGCAATGCTGAATGATTGCACGGTCACCGCCTTAGTAGCAGCCTCAGCCGCAGACACATGCGTATGAAATTTGAAGTTATTACAAGGATATATACTTTTTGGGCTACATGCATACAAGAAGTAGGAGTGTATGTACAACATTTCTGAAAGTTTACCTTCTCATTTGATGCGGCTACGAGGGCCTCCAACTCAGCAATACGCTTCTCTCTGGCGTCGGCGTGATGCGCCTGCTCCTTCACCGTTGCCTCGGCGGTCAATAATGCCGCCTGCAAGGATGCGATGGTATTCTCGTTTTTCACGACCATCGCCTCACGGCGGGCTATCCTCTTATCAGCACGGCTCACATTAGTGAGGGCCTGGATCAGACGGCGTCTTAACGCGGCACCCACCGTCACCTGATGTGCGGATGATACGTCAAACTGCTCAATCAGGGCCTCATGATCTAGTTCATCTAAATCCTGTGCGAGGGCAGGCGAGGTGATGTGTTCGATAAATTCTGAACACTCGGATTCAGCCTCAAGCCGTGTCAAGCTTGATAAGTTCCATGCTAAGCGCAAGCTCTCTTCTGGCCCCACGGGCCGCGGTTCCTTAGCACGTGTGGTAGCAGGTGATGGGGGCTTGTTGGTTGGCGCGGGGGATGGATTTCTCCCCACTTCTTCTCCTTGCGCTGCGGCCACCGGATTTACCCTGTTGTTTAAAAAATTAGTCTATATATATCATACAAAGATATGAATCATAATCACGATGCGTACTTACGAGGTGCCAATGTCAGGGTCTGGGCCGGTAGGAGCTACGGCGCTCACAGGGGTGACTCGCAGAACTGGCCCTTCCATGGTCGGGGTAGGATCGGCTTGGGCAGTCGTGGTGCTGCTTCCTTCTTGGTATTGTGGATGGTCTTTCCACAGCTTCTTGGGAGGAGCATTTGCAACTCCGACATCCTCCCCAATTTTCTTCGCCACCCGCCTGGTTGTTTTTCTCTTTCTGGAGGTAAGTGGGGTGGATCTGGAAGCTTGCGTGGTGTCTTCATTGGGATCACGCTCTTCCTCCTGATTGATGGTGCCTCCCTCCTGCAATGGGTCGTCGCCGTCTTCGTTATGGAAATCCAATGGGGATTTCTCAATAACAGGCTCTCCTTCGTCCGACCTGGGCTCGGTTGTCTCTTCAAGCGGCATCGTGCGGTCGGCTAAAGCTTCTAGCAAGGGGAGCTCATTCGGCTTTAACGGCCGGAATCCCTCCGCCACCTTCATGGGGTCGCCCTGGCGGATTAGTCCGTGAAGGTTCATCTCTGCAAACAATTGTAGAAGTATATGGGTTAGTAAAATTCTACACATGTGTGATAAATCAAATTTACAAAATATATATATTGGACCTACCCTCGCCCTGTTCCGTTAAGAAGCATGGGTATAAGTCATCCCTCCCAAAGTAACGGCGGCTTATCCCTACTAAGCACAGAAAGTGTTCCGGCAACCCTCTATGGAATTCTGTGCGATGGGTATCTAGTATTTTCAGGTCCCGGCTACTATAATCTTTGGATTTGGGCGGATAGTCTTTTGGGGCTTTGGTTTTAAGTACGAAGGGGGTAGGGAATACTTTCTCATCTACAAAGAAGTAATGGTCGTACTAATTCTTAAGGGAGTCAAGAGGTTTCCTATATGTCATCGGGGCATTCCCGGGTCGTTTCTTGAACGACAACCACCCGTTCATTAACTGGGGAAAGTAGAAAGCCCTAAAAAGGTTCACGGTGGGGGTTACTCCGCAGGTATGGCATGTAATCTCAAACTGGTTGATTTTACACGCCCCTATGCAGTGGAGCTGGGTGATATGAAAGTCATAATACAAAAGAAGGTCTACCAAGAACTTGGATAACGGGATACGGTAGTTGGCTGAGTCAAACAGGCGTGTATATATGCCTACTTTCCCCGCCGGTGCATCTGTAATAGCCTCACCATCACCCGGATAGGTGGGGTGTACGCTTTCGGGTACATAATACTTCGATAGAAAGTCGAGGTATTTTTCCGCAGACATCACGTTCAGGACATCCGTGATAAGGGGATTATCCTTTACCATATTTTATAAAAAGGTCTTTAAGGGCGTGATGATCTAACCTGCGGCGACGAAAATCCGTGGAAAAGAAGGCAAAAAAATTTGGGAGATAAAAGCTTGAGATTGACAATGGCGGAAGAAGGAGTGGGGTGTGTGTGTAACAAACACGCATACCCACTCTTATATAGGGTTGCCTCGGTTTCCGAGGTACCTTGGATCTTCGACACGTGTCAGTCACCTTGCCTATCCAACGGATAGGGTTTCTGACATTTCTGCAACGCCAGAGGGGGACCCACGGGTCACTTCTTAAACAGTTTTGTGTGGCTCAAGGATGGGCATTAATGATGCACTTTTGCAGGCATGCGACTGGATTGTTGACTATCATTAATGTTTTTTATTCTTGTCAGGTTATGCGGCTCTTACGTAAGACCGTATTTAATGTCACATTTAAGTTGTCTCGGCCGTTGTGTGCGGACTGAGGTAGTATTCATTAAATATTCCCACGAAGGGTCGCCACGTGCGGCCAGGATAACAAAAATTTCAATGTCTCATTTCCTGTCTTTCCTTGGTATGTCCGGAGAGCACCTTGATAGTCTAGAGGTTACGTCTACGACTGTAACAACTAGACTGGGGGGACATGATGACGTATAGTCCCCAACCGGGTCATGAGCCCGGCCCACGGGTACTACCCGTATCCGGTCCATCACAGATGGGTGGATAAATGTCATTCAGGCTTATGGGCTTGAATGAACAGTAACCGCACATGTGTGCGGCCCACGGCCCGGTGCGGCCGACATAAGATTAGACAGAATCATATTCTGTCTGGAATATCTTTATCCCAATAAGAGAGGATATTCACTACCAAGATTAGAAGATAACAATCATTCTAAATTCTGGTGATTATCTCTTCCTTGGGGCCGAAGCATCAGTAGAAGCCCACTAGGGTTTCACTGCCTATAAAAGGAATCCCCAAGGGTTCCACAAAGGTATTACGACTTGTACTCTAAACTCACATAAGCCTTAAATCGATTACTTACTCTCACGCCGGAGTCTAATCGTGGGAGACATTCCCACGGTAAGCCTAACGCGTGCTGTTTAGTGTGCAGGATCCCAACCAAACGATTCACTTGGTGCAGGAGTCGGAGCCCAGCCAACCCGAATTAAGCCTAATTCGGGTCTAGCAAGGATCAACCAACTTTTGCATCAACAGTTAGTACTGGAGGAGTAGAAATAGATGCCTTCTCCTTTAACCCCTTTTCATAGTGAATGAGCATTGCATGCAAATCATTAATTGTCTTCCCCGTGTAGTGCATATTATAGTTTCTAACAAAATCATTGAAGTCCTTGTTAAGGGATCTATTGATCAAGTTGATAGCCATATTATGATCATAGGGATGTCCTAGTGCAATAAGTTGTTCCATATAACCCCTCATCTCCAAGTAATGGGCACTAACAGTCTTTCCAGGAGTTTGCTTGCAGCTATGCAAAGCATCTACTAAGTCGTAGATCTCCACAGCTTTCTGCTTCTCGAACATAGCCTTGAGCTCATCAAGCATTCGCTTAGGTAAAAATAGCTCATACTTCTGTTGAAGTGGAGGAGCCATTTTACCTAACATTAAGCAAGCCACCTCCGAGTGCTTCCTAAAATTAGTAGCGTGTTCAAGCCTTTGCGCTTCAGAATCTCCTTCAGCAAGATCCTCCGGATAAGGAGTGGTCAAGATATCAATAGTACCCGCTACTCTCAAGACAATTCTTAGCGAGCGTTACCAATCATTGAAGTTTGGGCTAGTAATTTCAAGACGATCAATAAACGCTTTGAACGCAGAACTTATAGTGTTATTGTCCGGTTGAGCCATTTCTACAGAAATAAGTTCAAATATTAGTATTTTCGATAATAAAATACTTTAATGAAAATAAAATTACCCCATTATATAAACCATAGTATTTTCCTTGAATCCTAGAACTACATTGACATAGATCCATTACATCAGTTGATCTGATAGTAACGAATGTACTCAACATAGCGACTTGTCGAACAATTCAATTGACAAACAATTTTCAATTTCTAGGTTTTTAAGGGATTTACATTGCCAAAAGAACATTTTGCATTGTAAACATGTTTCATCCCTTTTGAATGCCTTAAGTTTCCAGATCTCACTAGTAACTTAATTAATTCGTCTAATCTGAATAACGTAAAACCATCATACGAGTTATCATTCTATGAAAGTTTTCTCTCCATTACAACATCGTCCAAAAATCTCATTTGATGACGTAGTAATTTCAAGTGTTCGTCAATTAGATAGTATTCGACTTAAATTTTAAGGGTAAAAATTTGATGTCAAAATCAAGGTATGGGGAAGCATGCATACAACTCCATAACATAAGTTTAGTAAAACATTTTAGTAAACTTTTTCACGAGACTAAATTTCTACAAAAATTATGTTGAGGTATTGGTTAAACCAATAAAAGAATTTACCCACAACTATTCACAACGTACTTATTCTAGAACTCAGCTAAAGTACAAAGTAATAACCTTATTCATTGTGTTTCGGATGTGAATTTGCGGTAAATCAACCTTAAGGTATAATGCAAAGAATAATTGTAGATAATTTCAATTTGACGCACAGGCGAGCCGAAAATTTGGTCAACGACTAATGGCATAACACCTCCTTCCTTAACCGGGTACATGACCAGTGGTGCGTTATACCCACTTTATAGTTTGTCAAAAGGAGTTATGTGACAATCTGTCAATTTGAGGTCGTTATTTTATTCTCAAGTATTATTTATAATCATTATTTTATTGTTAGTTTATGAACTCACTCACTTTTGGGAAGAAATTAGCGTTTACGTCTTAAATTAGCATCGTCTACGTCTAAACCGAAGAGCTCTACGTTACGTGTTTACGTTTACATACTCCGTTTTTGTGACAGTCTGACATTTGCAGGTAGTAAATTTATCCTCGGATATTATTTTAAAATTTTATTTTTGTGTTGGTTCATGAACTCACATAATTACGGGAAGAAATTAGGGTTTATGTGCATAGTTCAACGTCTTTTACGTTTAAACCGGAAACCCTAGGTTTACGTATTTACGCTTTTGTGCTCCGTTTTTGATGAGACAGTTTTTATTAGAGTTGTTTGTGCTGTAGTTTCATATTTTGCAAAAATATTTTTCGTAAATCGACCAGAGGGCACGTGAATCGAGGAAACTAGAATCGAGGAGTACCCGTAAAATATTAGGGATGAGACAAGTATAACACTTGTCCCACCCCTAATAGGGGCGGATTCACCAAGAGGAAACCCCTCTTTGGTGTAAACTTTCTAACATAACCATGAGACACTTGTCTCATGAGTTATCAAGATACAAATCCCAAACTTCTCACACACACAACTCACACTTGCATGTGTTAACTAGAAAACTTCTCAATCTCTCTTCTCTCCCTCTTGTAGCCATACACCATCACCACCATACCACCATTTTCATTAAAATTTCAACCAAAAACATAAGCTATATTCAAGATATAATGAAACCTACATAAAAGAAGGATGATTTGAGGTGATTTCAAGTTGTGAAAGAAGGTTTCTATGGAGTTTTGGGGACGATTTCTAAAGATAAGTTTACATATTTGAAGATCACAAAAAGTTAATTTAAACGGTTAAAGTTTTGGGTACAAAGATCAAGCCTTGTTCATTCAAATTTCATCATTTTCCATCATTTTGTTAGTATAAAGATTGTTTCTTTCTATCATCTTCTTATTTTTTTAAATGTACTTGTCTATTTACTTTCAAATTTATATGTATGATAGTTATGAATGATGATCAAAGTGTTGTATGGGGATTTTGTGTCATTAGAATAAGTTAATGAGGCTAAATCTACAAGTAAAAGATGATAAAAACATAACTAGATAAGTAGGATGTGAAAAACAGTAAGTTTCAACATTTTAGTTGATTAAATGGATTAGATTATTTGATATAATGATAAATAAATGATTTTTAAACAAGTAGTTAATTGGCCACACAATGGAATGTTAAAAATGAGCAAGATATGGCCAAAATACTTTTGATGTGCTAATCTGACTGGTCTGTCTTGGATGGATTAAAAGTTACATTTAGGGGCTGTTTGAGAAAGAGCCATAGAAGAATAAATTGTAGAGCATATTATGTAGTTTCTACAGAAAAAATTTGGGGTTCTGAGTCATTATATAACTCAAGATATGCTAAAAATGGTGAACATGAGTTTTTGGATCAGATTTCATATAAGACCTTTGTATATAAAATGGTAATACAAGGTAAAATTATATCTAAGTAAATATGAAAAAAGGTAAATATTTTATTATAACTATTATAAAAATATGTTTATATACTAGAATAAATAAATATCACATTTTATAAAAATAAAACTCAGCTATTTTTCTAACTACAAACTCTATATACATGACTTTTACGTCTTTTCGGCTAAAACCGAAAAGATGGCGTTTTCGCCAAATAAAACTTAGATGGTCAGACCCATCTAATGTAAGATTTTTATAAGACACCAACTGGTATATAAACACATTTAACAAGAAAAAACCGACAAACCCGAGCTATGTAACTTATGGACCCGTAATGGACCAAATTAGCCTTGTTGGACCACTAGGCCCAACTAGTTTGGTTTAGCACTATTGGACTTACTCACAGGCTCAACCCACTTGGGCCTAAACTATGAGTAGAGGCCTGGTCCTAAATGGATAGATGGACTAATAGAACATATTGGACTCTTATTGGGCCTATTGGGCCTTAACATATAAATGGGCTAAAATTAGTGTAACTGGATTAAGTTAACTAGATGCTTAACAACTAATAATATTGTGTAAAGTGAGAAAATGCCACTTGACCATCATTTATGACTTGATTGTTGATCCCAAACTTAGATCGATTTAGCTTTGTGTAAACGAGATTAAATCAAGTTAAACACTTAGAGAAACTTTGTTGTATATGAACAATCTAAGTATTATGCGAAATTAATACTTAGAACAAGAACACACAAACAGAATAAACCAAACTTTCACTTTGATTGATTAATCGAACTTGCGTACAATGAAAGTGTAAAAACATATATTGAACTAAAACCTAAAGGCCTCCTTTTATAGATTAAGGAACCTTGTACAAGGGTCTATGTATCAGCTATTTTAGGTAAAGATAAACATAAGAAATACATTGTCGAACATATCTTTACTAGAAACATAAAACGTGTAGACTAAGTATCCTATCAGTGCTTGACTTCTTCTCATCAACGCTTGACTTCTTGTCAACGCTTGATCTGACAACACTTGATTTCTTCCTATCAACGTCCAATTTCCTCTTGTCAGCGTCTAAGTGTCTTGGCTTCATTTTATTCCCAACAATCCTACCCTAAACTTGATATCTACTCTAGTAATCAGGTTTCTTAAAAAAAGAACTAAATACAAGGAGGATTCTTACAAATACAAATTACTTGTTAAGTTGGAAATAAATAAACCTAATTAAATCTTTGCCAACATCACTTGTATAATCCATCTCCAGCTGTGTTGACACCATTTTCTTCAAAAATTCCTTAGACATGGGATATTCAGCATCCACAAGAAGATATTCAGAAAACTTTGTAGTACTCAAATGATACACACCAACTGCTAAATGTATACGCCATTGAAGTCCACTGATATCATCCTCAAGATCCTTCCATACTGGATCTTCATCATCTGGCTCACTCATTCTCTTGAATTTTGACCAAATCTTTATTTCATTGACTAAAGTAGGTGCTTTAGTCTCATACGTGGCCTTCATCAATCTCCAAAGATCTGCCAAGTCTTCCCTATCCAGGTTTGCAAACAAAGACATAAGGGTAGTAAAAGTATGTACCTTCTTCCCATATCTGCCAATCATCTAAAACCCACTTGCATCTTCCTCATAGTGAATTATAGGGTTTCTGAAATCATGAGGTAACACCTCTACCATATGTGAAGCTTCCAAGGGTGAGAGCTTAATACTCCTTCTAATAACAGCTTCACTAGGATTCACTCTATCCAAATTTTCTGGGAACTCAAGTGGAACTCCCTTCTTCAAAGGTCTTGGTGCAATTAAATCATGTTGAATCTGCATCTCTTCTACAAGTTCTTCCTTTCTTTCATCTGAAAGAAGTCTGATAGTGTTCTTCTCTTGAACACTTGCCCATATAGGATAAACTTTATATTTCAACTCATCAAAGGACAAACCCTGTAACTTCTTAAAAGTCCAACCTCCTTGATGACATCTGAGAAGCATGTAGTAGAGCTCCCTTCTATCCTTTTTAGACTGTGAAAGAACCTTGCTAGCCTTATAATTCAGAATCACCTTGCAATCCCTTTGAACTCTTAGTAGAATCTCTAAACCCCAAATTTGACCTGAAAATGTCATGTCTGGATTCTCTATTACCTTATTTTCCCATGCAAAGTACATCTGAGCTACTTCAGGCATCTCATAATCTACTTGATTTTTCAACTCTGCAATCCTCTCCTTTGCCCACTCATCACCATATTCAAGTCTTTCTGGATCTTCAATAATCATCACACTTGAATCAGTACTCTCCTCATCACTGCCTCCCTTATTACTCTCAGAAGTAGCCACAAATGGTAACTCAATAGCAGCAATCTTCTTCTCTTTTTCCTCAAGTTGTGTAGCCAACATAGAATCAAACTTTACTTAGTCTGCATCCTTGGGATCTATTGTTTCTACCCTAATCCCTTTACCTTTATCTAATACATCAATGGTGGGTAAAGAAATTGATGGTACCTGTGTAGACACATCCTTGATGATAGTTGATGACTGGGATACATCAACCACACCTACAGGTCTATCAGCGTCCAAAACCTGTGTATCAACGCCTAACTTACTCCTATCAACGCTCAAACTCTATGTGTCAACTCCTGGCTTAGAAACCTGTGCCAGCATCTCCATAAATGATATCATCGTTGGAGTTGCCAGTGAAAAATCAACAACTGGCCTCTCCTTCAAACTGGTCAAAGCTTCAGCCATCTCCACACTAATAGAACCACCTGAGCCTTTATCACTTAAATTTAATGGCTCAGTAGCAGCTTCCTCCCCTTTGTAAGAATCCTCCCCTGATGAAAGGACTTTTGTCTGCCTTCTCCTAGCCTTATCGGTTTCCAAAACAACAATCCTCTCCCTCAATTGCTTGAGTTCAAGGCCTTGTGTAGAGACAGTATGTACAAGGTCTGCATTTTTCTTTTGCAAGCTAATGTAGACAACCGTCAATTCCAATAATATGTAAGGTTCCAATCTGCCCTCCTCTAGAATGGGAATTTGACCTCCCAAAGTAGAGTCATGGGGCATGGATGGGGTCTTAATAATGTTAGTACTGTCTTGGCCTGTATTTAAGTTAGAACCAATAGTCCCAGCCCTACCCAAGTCACCAACCACACTTTTGGTGGTGGTTCTCTCTGCAACATGGTTAGGACCACTAGAGGAGAACACTCCAGTAGTCCTTGGGCGTTTTACCAACCTAAATTTAGGGGGTGTAGAAGATGATGTGGATTGGGTGTCTGTTTGAAAGTTAAGGGGTGTTTGGGTTTGTTGTAAAAGGGTGTTAGCATTTGGATTTGGAGTGTCAACGCCAACATTTAACGTGTCAGCGTTGAAGGGTTCTTGGTCAACGTCCATTTGCTGGGGTGATGGTGGGTCTGCTTGTGGTAGTGGGTCTGGTTGAGGTTGTGCTACTACAATAACAACAAGCATGGCTTGGGTAAGGGGTAAGTCTCTATGAGGTGATGTGTCCATCTTCCCAAAAATTGCTTTCTTTTGAACAAGGATCGTATAAAAATCATTGTGATCCCTATTACAGTATCTTTGTTCATCAAACACCATCTGTAAAAACCTGGGGTAAGCAAGAGTCATCTTGCTACCCTTGTTATGACACATGCCATCAAAAATCATTTTTGAAAAGTTATATTTTTACCCAGTAGCAATACACACAATGGCACTCCCAATTGAACGGTTGATTTCATTATGTGCAGTACACTTGGGACTCAAACACTGAAGAATGACATATATCAAGTACTTCCAAGCTGGGGGAAATTCTTGTTTTGTATATTCGTTTAAATGGCCATCTTCTAGCAAAGGATAACCCAAAGCTTGGAGTCCTTGTTCTAGCTCTCCAATGGGTAGGGTGGTTATACCCTCTTTATCATTAAGATGCAAAGCTTGGCGAACCAGAGCTTCAGTAACAACCCATGGAACCCCATTGGACAATAGGAGTCAATGTAGTCACATTATTAACTGTTGAGTAAGTGACAGTATTCCAAAACTGTTTAATATGTGTGACAGGGTTAAGAGGAGCATGAGAAAGAGCATACCTAATGGGGGATGCATTCAAATAATCCACCATCTGAGTATATTGGGGAAACAGAGCATCATCAGCTTCTAAATACGCAACCATGTTATGCTGACTTCTGAACCCCAATTCCAAATCTCTTGGTTTAAACTTAGGCGCCATTGATGTAGAAAGCTGTCATAAATGTTATGAAAGATGAAGGTTTGTAAAAATTTAGTTAGACAAGAATAAGCAGTTACCCTGTTTCAAATGAATGAGCCAAATATATGGGAGAGGTGAAAACATGTGATTGGTGAAAGATGAGTTTAACACCCCCAAATTACATTGCACAGCGAAAATACACATTTGGGTGCTAAATTCAAACATCATTACACAAAACAATTTAAACGATCTCAAAATCGTACATTTGAAATATAAAAGGGTATAATTTAACCATTGTCCTAAACTTTCGATCCTAAGTAAAACAATTTTAGAAATATCAGAGTCACATTTAGGTCCCCCAAAGATTCCATCCAATTAATAAACAATTTACCAAAGTACATGACCGTACATTATTATTTTAATGACAAAAGGAAAAGAAATTTGTTTTAGACCAAACACCACAAAAGCAACCCGCAATCCTACTCCAGCAAGCTCCATCAGCAATCCACTTCAATCACCTGAAATACATGCTTAAAATTATCAACACAACGGTTGAGCGAGTCTATAGGTTTTCCAAATCATCATTTGAACACAAGAGAAAAATCAATCAAGATCATTTAATAGAATTGTCGTGCACACAATCTATTAATCAGGCATTCTGGTATATAGCAATAACTACAGAATTGTATTAAGCTCATGACATCGACCCCTTAACTTAGTCATCCACGCCTAAAGCCGGCATGACTAGATGAATTCCAGTGCCCCTACTAGGCTATCAATTGTAAGTATACCACATTCTCATTCTCGTAAAATTATCCTTCCTAGAGGTTACTCAACGTAAAGCCCTGGTCTTAGATAGGGTCGTCAGCCCGATAGTACTATCATTAGAATAAGCGGCTATTCCCAACTCACAACATCAAGTCAGAAGATAGTTAACGGCTCATGAATTTAGGGACTTTTGCAATTTAGGTACTTATACAATTCAAGGCAACAACATGCAACATAAGGCAACATTCAGGTCCAAACAATCAATCATGACTTGTGTTCATTTTACTTTCAAATAGCATGTATCCCCCTCGCGGGTTTTAAAATCATTCAAAACAATTACAAAAGCGAGGTTATAGACTCACCTTGAGTAATAGTAGTAGCAAGACGACCTTCGACGATAGTTGATGCCCGATAAACACGAAAACCGCTACCTATCAAATAAGGTGCGCTCATTTATAATAAACTCGAATAAAATCCATTCTTAATAACATCAAACTCAAAATCATGAAATCACGACATACCCGAAAGAAAACAATACAAGTGATACTATTTCTTCCTTCTATATGTTTATTCTATTAGTTAATTCTTTCGATAAAAATCTCTCGGTACACACCAAATGTGCGGGCTCATTTACCCCACTTAAACACGTCAAATACTTATGATACCAATCAGAGATATCAATTACTATATATAGAAAGACCTGTTAAAATACCATCAAAAGATTTTACTTTTAAAGTTCCCTGCCCGACACATCTTTGAACTACAAAAACCGGACAATTTTACGTCACCGATTCATACAACCATTTTGACCATTCTAAACAATTCCTTTTAAAATTCCGACACTTGAGTTTGAAAATAGACTCAAAACTCTTAGTTTAGAACCAAACATCAGACCTTGACCATTTCACAACTCATTCTATAGTCCCCAAGATTCGATTCAAATATCGACAACAACTTTGGATTGTGTCGATACTCGTCTCCCGGTACACGAATAATCAAAACATCATAACTTCTCGCTCGTTTGGAGCTAGAAGCTCTACTTTATATCAAATCAAAGCTAACAAAATTCTCTACAACCTTATGCTATTAGTTTAACCATTTTCAAACATTAAGGTACCCAAAATTGGCCTTGAACCTACTGATGTAAAACACCTCTTTAAAAATCAGGCTAAATCAATTTTTCAACCAATTTTAATCAATCTCATAATCCTAATATCATCCTACTATCGTCTTAAACAATTAATCTAACCCATAATACCCTTGAATAATCAATCAAAAATTACCTACTCAAAATAATAAACATGCAATACTTAAAATATATATATATATATATATATATATATATATATATATATATATATATATATATATATATATATATATATATATATATATATATATATATATATAATATCACTAACAACAACTATATAATAAGAAACTAGATCAAACCACCTTGGATCATCATCAAAATTTGAAAGTTGTTGCATGTTGTAAATTTTTACATCAAAATGATCCTTGTTGAATTTGCCACATGGGATATCAATTAGTTTTCATTGATTCAATGTAAATTTTGAAAAATCAAAGGGTTTAGGGTGGTGTAGGGTGACGGTAAAGAGAGGGAGGAGAGAGGGATGGGTTTGATTTTGTTTTCACACATATTATATGTGTTTTTTTAGTGGAAATTGTTTATATAGTGGGCTTGGAGGGTTATTTTTGCCAATTTATGATAGTTTTGGTCCAAAATGCATTTAAATAGTTGTAAGGGTAGAAATTTAAATTGTCAATTTTGAACATATTTACGAGGCTCGGGTTTCGTAATAATACTTTTCAAAAGTTAAAACGCACTCAAAATATGATAATAATATGATCCCGGTTTGACTTAATACGCAATTAAAAATAAAAACGTCAAAAATATAAACATCGAGACAACAAATAATAAAACATAAAATCTCGGGCATCCGTCGATATCGTAATCACTAATAATCCTCACGATTAGTGAAAAGGTAAAAATAAGACTTCCAACGTCGTTTTAAATAAAACCACCAATCGTCATATCATTCAAACTCATCAAAAATTTCAAAATTATTCGTAAAATAATATTAAATAATATTAAATAATGACCGCGGGTTCAGGTTATCACATCCTACCCTCCTAAAAGAGAGCGACGTCCCGGCCTCGGCCCCTCTTATACTCATATTCCATACCTCCAGAACAAAAGATAACTCTTTTCCTTAAAGAAATCCTCATGCTTCCTTCACAATTTCAGATTCCACTCCTCGAATTCTTGTATCTTCACAATATAATTCTTACTATGTTTTAACCTCTTAAGAACTCTTCACAGTTCTCGTCTATGAAATGCAACTTATCTTCAAGTTAAATTCTTTCCTCGTTGTTCCCAAAACAAAATTCACCCTTCATAACGACACCTTATGCATAACCATGTTTCCCAATTTCAAACTCCATCGATTTCTTCGAATGCTAACTTAACTCTTCTGATGACTCCTTGTTACTAATGAATGATCCTTAACCCATACAATCTTATCAATATTTCCAATATCACTTCTAGTTCAGTCATTCAATTCCACCTACATTTCTGCAATACACAAAAAACCTAACTTACGTCCATAAGTCACGATCTTTAACCTTCACAATTTAAAGTTCTTTGTGTTCCATCAATAGTACAGCCTCATTACTAGCATGACAACCGTTGTCGTATAAAAATTCCAACAATTCTTATGCCAATCACACACGCACAAGTATACCGTTCGATGTTCGAGTCGTTCTTTCACTCTGTCCATCATTCTCTGTATAACACACAATACTCAACTCAACTTTCACCTTTACCCAAACCAAAACGTATCGATTACTTGACTTGTGAGATTCCTTCATCACTAAGTCTCACTCGCTCAACTCAGGTATGTTAGGAGTGCTCAATATACCATGTCTAACTTGACTTTACAACATCCTTTCCATAAGTTTGACAAAATGTTGAAATCACTTACCTTGACATCCTTCTCAAATTAGACCACTAACTTAAAATTTCAATATCCTTTCTATCAAGTTCACACTTTTGTCATTACCAAAACTCAAACCTTAGAAGCTTTTTCCTTTTTCTACCTGATAAGTGCATTAGCTACCACATTCGCCTATCCCGGATGGTAGCGAATCTCGTAGTCATCATCACTCACAATCATAACAATCAACATACTCAAGTACTCGAAATATATAATTGGTGATCCTCTACTCATTTCCTTTATCATCCCAAGAAATTAATTATGGAGCAAACTTCTATGATCCTTTATTATTACACTCTTGATTCCATATAAGTAATATTTATACTATCTCAAAGCAAACACCACAACTACATAACCCTTATGAGACGCATCACAGCAAACTACAAACTATAAATACTTCAGATCCTTGCAACAATGAAAACATTAGTGCAAAACACAACCTACCCTTCAGTGTTCAGAATACAGCTTCCCCATCTGATAAGGATCAGATCTAGAAACTTACAATTTAGATGTATAAGTGGGACTCACACATCCAATTCTTCTTAGTCAGCTTAATTAATGGTTTAACAATCAATGAAAACCTTTCGATAAACCTTCGATTATTCCCAGCTTAGACCAAGGAACAAACAGATTTCCGTCGGCGTCGTTGGTACCGACCAATCCTTAATCGTTTCAATCTTGGCAAGATCTTCACGAATACCTTTGTTGTCAATCAACTGCCTTAGAAAACGCAAATATTTCAACCAACATTCACACATAGGAAACTTTACATACAGTTTCTCTTTTTCCACTCATCCCAAAATTATCTTCATATGCTACTTATGTTCCTCCTTCCCTCTTGGAATAATATAGAATATCGCCAATAGATACAATGACTACCTCATCCTCGCAAATCTTACACACAAGATTCACCCAGTCCATGAATATGGCAGACACGTTTGTCCATTCCAAAAACATCACTTGCTACTTAAAGTACCCACATCAAGTACGGAAAATAGGAATATCTTCTTCTCTAACTCTCAGTTAATGATAACCAAAACTTAAAACGATCTTTGAGTACACACTGGATCCAGACTACTGGTCAAATAACTCAATCCTCGGCAGTGGATACAAATTCTTGACAGTTAATTTGCTAAGCTCACGATAGTCGGTACACATCCGAAGCAATCCATCCTTCTTTGACAAACAACACAAGCGATCGCCATGGCAACAAAACTTAATCTAATACATCCCTTATTCATCTATCCTCGCAGTTGACCGGATAACTCACTCTACTCTGACGGTGCCAGATGATAAGGCATACAAATACCACTCAACGAAACGTAGAAGCACTACACCTATCGCTTAAAATACTCAATCGAAACGAATCCCTCTTCACAAGACGGCAACAATTCGGAAATACTTCAGGAAAACCTCATAATACTCTCTAATCATTAACAGATCTCACAACTTCTCCTCAACTACCCTATCACTAATTACCTGAGCTAGAAATACATCACATACCTTTTCCACATACTTCCTTATTTCCAAACAAGACACACTTCCTACATGGATAGTTCACTCATCACCTTTCACAGTCAATACTCAGCTTCTCAGCAAAATCTAAACCAACCGCTATCAATTTATGGTGAAGATTGATTCAATCTCAAGAATCAACACTACGCACAACTAACCCATTCATACCCAAAATCTAAATCTAAAGATTCCAACCCTCTGAGCATCAAGTCGATACTAAACACCTACATTCCTAAATTCAAGGAACACACTCTTAGTATAGAACTAATACTAGCAACCTTTCCATCGGTTAATTCCACATCATAGTTAATTGTCAATCTTATTAACTCTCCATTGATAAAACAAATAAATCTTTACATTTCTACAGTTTCCATCTGATCTAAAATCAAACAACATGCTAACATTAAGAACATCAAATAGGAATATACTATTTACAACATTCAGACCTTAGGGTTTGTCAGCATCATTCAAACGTAAATTAGAGCGGAAACATTCCTATCTTGTCAATTTCCTTTCCTTGGACAATTCCCTTGCTTGTGTCCTTTCTCGCCATGGCTAAATCATATCACAACTCCAGGGTACTAATTCCAGTAACTAATCCTCTTATTCTGCACTTAGCAGTTTTATGACTTGGTTGTCCTAACTCTAGCCGCAAATGTGGAAAATCACCTACATGGTATAAAGTACATCAACACACTTACAATTTATCCTGTTATTTCCAGACACAGTGGCTGCACGAAATTCCTCATTCCTTCCATAGTTTAAATACTGGTTTCGGTTCTGTCTTTGGTTATTGTTATTACGGTAATCCCCACGATTGTGACCTCGATTTTGGTTGGACTGAGAAGATTCCCACTTTCTCTTATTGTTTTCAACAATGCTATCTTTCCTAACTTGCATTTTCACGTCCATAAAATCATGCGCCATCTAAACAACTTCATTGGAAGATGTAGGTTTTGAAGAAATAGTCTCACCCTTGATGTTATTAGACAATACTTTAATGTACTGCTTCATTGTCTTACGGTCATTCACAAAAGTATCAGGACATAGCAAATATAGCTTAGAAAATTTCCCAGTAAGCAGTAATAACATCGTTCCTTAGCACGAACTGCCTTAATTTAGATACCAACTGTCCTAGTTCCTGCTCAGGACAAAACCTAGCAGTCAATAGTCCTTTAGTCACGGTCCATATCCTACCATTAGCCACAACCAATTCTAAAGTAGTCACTTGGTTATTCCACCATCTTAGTGTACCATTCTGAAATATAGCAGCAGCAAATTTCACCTTATTAGTTTATGAACACCCACTATTCTCTGATAGTTGTAAAAATACCACTTATTTAGGAAAACAAGGGTAAAATAGGGTTAAGCACGACGATTTAGGAAAACCGTGTGTAAATGACCCTAAAGTGAGTTCGTTCTCAAGGAGGCTTGGTGTGTGTGTAATGAATTGATTATCTTTGTGATTATATTTGTGAGAAAGAAAAATAGAAATGGGATTAGAAGAGAATGACGGTTACAATGTCGAATTAAACTAAGACGAAAAAGGTGTATACGTAAAACCGTAAAAAGCACCAAAATTAAAATTTTACCCTAAAAATTACCAGAAATCACTAAAAATCCACAAAAATATTCTAAGGGTTTACAAAAAAATCCAAACTTGCTAAAACCTTTTATTTAATTAGATAATGACTTTTTAATGCTAATTAAAGCCCTAAAAATCAAAATTAACTAATAAAAAGTCCAAATCAAGATCTTAAAGTTTGTAAACCTTTAAAATAACCTAATTAAGCTAAAAAGTATTTTTCAAAAATTTAAAACCAATAAAAAACTATTTTTAAACAATTAAAAACTATTAAACACTAATAAAACTTAAAATAATTCTAGAGAATAATTAAAAGACTCAAAAAATATTTAGAAAGTTTCAAAATTCCTAATTAAGTGATTAGAATCTAGGAAAAATATAAAAAGTTAAAAAATCAGACTTTTAATTTTTAATAATAAATAATATTAAAATATTAATAAAATCCAAAAATCCTAAAAAATTCTAAAAAGTTGCATACTAGCTTAATTTAACCTAAGTAACACAGAAAAGAAAGTGAAATTACCTAAATACCCTTAATGGGCCTAGAAAATAGGCTAAACCCAAAACAGATCACTTAATGGGCTAAATTGGGCCCAAAATGAAAAAGTGTCCAAAATAAGCCCAAAAAGTACTACTTGACTCAAAATTTGATTTTGAACAACTTTTTCGAAAGGCCCAAAAGCTGAAAGTGTGAAATAAGCTAGCTTATACCAAACATCTTATTCTTAATCGGCTTTTTGGCCCATTAAGCTATAAGCTAATGCCATAAGCTCAAATTAGACACACAAGCTTCTTTTGTCCTAAATAAGACTTCTGTAAAAAGAAATTTGAAATAAGCCCAAGGAATAAGCCTAAAAATGCAATAAGCAATCTACTGAAAATGACAAAATAGTCGTTTTTGAGTTCTAGGCCACCCCAAAAGCAGATTCAAGTTTCTAAAGCTTTTAAATGACTTAATTAAGCAAAATCAACAAAGAGTTTTCAAATAAGCTGACTCAATAAGCTAGAAAAAGCAAATAAGCACTTATGAAAAAGTCAAATAAGTTAGTTTTCTAGAAAAAAGTCAAAGTCAAAGTCCAAGAAGCTCCAGTCTAATCAAATGGGTCAAATAATGAAGATCTATCACAAAAAATAAGTTGTTGCAGGTCTGGATAAGCTAAAATAGCTTATTGATAAGCTGAGTACAAATTAACACTAGCAGGGATAGTTTTGGGTGTTGAGAAGTGGGAACTTTTCCCACAGCTTGACTTGTAGACTTTTTTTGTCTTTAGTGAACTTTTTTGAGATTCAGATTACACAAAGGCACCCAAATGATCTTTGGATCATAAGGAGTCAATAGCAATAAAAAATTCACAAACACAATCACCCAATTGATACAGTTTAATTAATAAAGCACCAGATATGATACAGACATGAACAAGTAAGCAGATTAGGTTCAATAAGCACTTTTAGCACAATTCAGCCAACCAAACTCAACCAAATGCATACACAAGCTATATTAAACTCAAATGAACAAGTCTAAACAAGTTTCATGCAATGATTCAAAGTTTTAAGCAAGATTCAAGCTAATGAATGTTACTGATGAACACTAACACATGCAGTTTTCACTTCGCTGATGTATTTGACCAACAAGCCAGATTCAAACCTCAAGATCTATCAAGTATGTTATAACAATGATGTTTTAACAGCTTATATCCCTAAACATGCATAAACTCTAGGTATTCCCAAAATTTTAGGTCAAAAATAGTCAAACTCAATAAGTTATAGCACAATCTTTGATTTCAAGGTTTAAGCCTAATAACTTGCAGCAAAACACTCTCAAACAAGTGTATGACAGATACCAAGCACAAATACACACTTCTAACAACACAATAACAAGATTTCAACTTAAACAGGTAGTCCCAAACACCCTTTTAACTTTTCAAAACCAAGTTTTTCAAATCAAAAGTGAGATTTAAGACCACCCAAGCCCAAATTAACTTAATAACAGCTAAGATAAGCAGATTCAAGCAATATTAGGCCACAAAATACACAAGAACATAAGTCACACACAAATATCACCAAAAAGCAAGATTTAAGCAAATTTTAGGATTAAGTATGTGTACCTCATGGATGTACATCCACACCTACGAATTTATGAGCTTATGTGCTAGCAAGAACAAGCAGAAGCTTCCAATAACAAACCCTGCTAAGATTCAACAAAGTTAGAAGCAAAAATCAAAAATAGAAAGGTGACTTTTTTTGGAAAATAAACTTGATTGATGCAACCTTGTTACCCCGCACTTGATTATTCCCAAGTTATAAGCCTCACCACACCTTAATATCACAATTGGGATGCTATAATCAGCCCTATAACCCAAGAATTACAAGGTTTGAACAAGAACTTAGCAAAATATCAAATTTTGATCCAATGTGTAATTTCTTACACAAGGTTTAAAAAACGTTTTTAGGTTCAATTTCAGTTAACATATAACAATAACAAGCTATGAATTAAATGGCACTTGGTCTTTCTTCAACAAAACTCAACACACTTCCATTAACAGAAAAGTGGATTTACAAGTTGTTGAACAAGGAAAAACCAAAAAGCAATTGTGCAAATGAGACCCTATGGCTTTATATAGAGCCTTACATGTGAACTAAGAACAGATAAAAACACTAAACCCTAATGCTTAAAGTCCCAAAAATTCCCTTGGGATTTTGAAATTTGAAGACTGAATTTGTATGTTTGTGAAGGAACATGTGATGCCAGTGGTGGATATGCAATCTTGGACGTCCATTATATGCTTGAAAAGTAAGCAAGGTTTTGGGGCGTTGATCTTCTGGCTCATTCTTGTTTGGACGTGAAGGGTGGGTCAGGGGAGGTAGCATGTGACAAAAGGGATGACGAGGTGGAGGGTTTTAAGGTTGGGTTGTGATAATAGGACCCTTAATCATTATTCTGGAAAGAATTAACCCCTAATTCATAATAACTAAGGAATGCCTAATTGTGTTCTTGAGCTGATGAACACATGTTTTGATCTTGTTTAAGGGTGGATTAACTTTAAATTGGTGTTAAGGCGCCAAGGTTAATTTATTAATTAACCCGGGTGAGTGGAAGGCTGAGGTGGAGGAAAGGTGAGTTATGATTGGAGGAGAAGAGGTAGTGGGGCACGTGTCACCCCACTATTGGTCTAGGTATCTATCTTGTCTGGCCACATTTAACCCCCCTTCTTTCTATCTTCTTTCACTTTGTGTTTAAACATAGAAAACTGAATTCCTTTTGTAAATAAACTTTCAGTTTTCACACTTCGGCCACAAATACTTTTCCAAAGTATTTTCAGGGGTATTTCTTGCCAGTTTGTGATTCTTGAGGGACTGATTTGGCATTTTCTTGATCGATAATGGTCTTAACTTGTATGATTGGCATTTGGAGGACTAAATTTGCCAAGTCTTCATTTTTGAAGGACCATTCTTGCCAAATGTTGAAAGTCAAGGGTCCTTTTTATAATTTTGAGATTTTCAAAGGACCAAACTTGTAATTATGAAGATACAAGGGTATAAAGTGTCAATTCTTCCATATTGGAGGACCCTTCTTCATAATTATTCAAGTCTTCAAGGGTTTTCTTTGGAAAATTCTTCATTAGGGCTTGGTTCATTGTGCGGCTTCGTTTCCCGTGTTCGTTTTTGCATGATTCTTGTGATCTTTCGTCATTTTCTCAATATCCGTACCTAAAATACACAAGTAACAAACACAAGCATACATATGGGTATTTTGATGATATTTAAAGCATTTTAAGCCCTATTTGGACGATGAGACTATGTATAAAAGCAGTCTCATCACTCCCCCATACTAAACCATTGTCGTGCCCTCACGCAATGCTAGAATAAAGTATCGTAGCACCTCCAAAATTCATTTTTATTCACTTTATTGAACTATAAACTAGCTATACTACTACTATTACTACTACTTGCGTTTTAGACATAATGTATGATTTTCATCGCAAAATGGGACGTTTAGGTTCATAGAATAAGAACACGTGAATGCTTCGTTAGAAATAATTTCATTGTCCTTGATTTTCACCCCAATTCCATGCCAAGCGTGTAACGAGATCATTGTCATTATAAGTTAGTTATGCTAACACTACTCATATGTTCTAATCACGTACTTATCCTCCCAATTTCCTAAGTTGTATCTCTTCTATTTTATTTTGTCTTGAATGTTTCATGAGGATACACTTTTTGACTTATGCGATAATAGAGATTTAGGTCTAAAAATAGAGTCCTAACGGTGTAACCAAGACCATCAAATCAATAACCTCTCCTAATAGACAACGATGTCAAAAAATTAAGTTGATAAGAAGAATCGATAAACACGGTTTTATAACGGTTTTGAACATGAGACTTATTACCAAGACTTTTATACGCCCCCTAACGGAAGGGCCTTATTATCTTTGGTTTACCTCCATCTTTTATTCAACTTCGCCATGAAGCTTTTATTATGACTTTGGTCTTTCCTTGCCTTTTATTATCCACCTCATCGGTAGTTTAATTAGCCAAAGACGTATATCCTCACGCTAAGGCGAATTTTGGATCTTTAAAGCTTCAAAGATTAAGGCTTGATTCACTTTCAATTTTGCATAGATTTTTGGGCCTTGTGGGGCTTCAAATTGTTTGCTTGATGTAGGTGAGCACTTGAAATCTTGTTATTGGGTGAAGATTTTGATTATTCGGGTGCCAATACTTCAAAACCGTGACGCTGGCGATACCTTAATGTCTTCCTAATTTAATTACACGAAAGCTACTAGAAAAGACTAGAAACCCAACAATCCCAACTAAACCGCTAAGTCAATATTTACTAAGCAAAAAATATTTACATGCGAAGGGAGAATAAGCAAACAACGAGAACACATGAGTTTTTGAAAGAATACGAGTATTCTACGTTTAGTATACTAACTTATAATTAACCCTATCATTTCTCGTCCTCATTTAAGAGACTTAGCCTAATGTGAAGTTAAGGAATCAAAGCTAAGTGCTCAACACGCACGGTCGAGTCAAAAATTACTCTTATTCTCGCCATCGGAAAATCTACATTCGTGTCTTCAAACACTTATAAAACATGTGAAAAGTTTTAAAATTTGGCCATTTTTAGCCTTATTTTGCAACAAAACGATAAACAAAAAGATAAACTTTGGAAAGCGTGAAGGTTTGGAAAGGCAAGTATCTATTTACCCCCCCATACCAAAGTTAAACATTGTCCTCAATGTTTCGAGTCTAGGGGTGCAAACACCCCCATACTAAAGACGTAGTCGAATGCCTAATCTAGCATGGAAAGGGTGTAACCCTTAAATTTAAAGCCGTTTATGAAGTGTGCTAAAAACCTAAGGTTAGAACATCAAAAGGATATTTCATGGATATTGAGAAAGTCTTCAAAGCAAACGATCGAGTGCTCCTATAAAACGAACACGAGCGGCTCCAATCGTGAAGATCATGATCATCTAAAGTCCACAATTCACAAACAACCACGGAACAAAGGTTGGAAGGGCACAAATCCCCACACGTTACTACATTAGAAAGCGATAATATGTACATAGGATAAGCATGGGACTCCCCCACGAGGCACCTCGTTTTTTATTACCGATTCATGAGCTCGACTCGATCCCCTCAGTACTAATTATCATTGGGGAAGGTGATTTGGTCGAGGTAGTTCAAGGATGGAACTTCCCCGCCAAAGTAGTGCTTCAACCTATGTCCATTCGTCTTGAAATTGGGGCCATCATTTTGAGCTAGCTCGATGGTCCCATATGGAAAAACTTGAGTCACGGTGAATGGACCAGACGAACGGGATTTCAACTTACCGGAAAAGATTTTCAAGCGAGAATTAAAAAGCAAAACTTGATCCCCAATGTTAAAAACCCAGTTTTTAATTTTATAATCATGCAACTTTTTTGTTTTTTCTTTATAAATTAATGAATTTTCATAAGCATTGTCCCTCAAGTCATCCAATTCGTTTAATTGCATTTTCCGGTGTTTTCCCGCGGTCTCCATGTCATCATTGCAATGCTTTAGGCCCCAATAAGCCTTGTGTTCTAATTTGATAGGCAAATGACAATTCTTCGCATACAGAAGCTTATAGGGAGTGCACCCAATGGGCGTCTTATGAGCGGTCCTAAAGGCCCATAAAGCATAGTCCAACTTATCCGACCAAGATTATCGGTTTTCCCCAACGGATCTCTCCAAGATCCTCTTCAACGCTCAGTTTGAAACCTCGACTTGCCCACTCGTTTGCGGGTGATAAGCCGTAGAAAGCCGATGTGTAACCCCATATTTCCTTAGGACCCTTTCGAATTGGTCGTTACAAAAATGGGTTCCACGATCGCTTATGATCGCACGAGGGGTTCCGAACCGAGAAAACAAGCTTTTCAAAAACTTGACTACCACACGAGCATCATTGGTGGGCAAAGCCTTAGCTTCCACCCACTTAGATAGGTAGTCAACCGCGACGAGGATGTACTTATTACCACGAGATGATGGGAACGGCCCCATAAAGTCTATACCCCAAACGTCAAAGATCTCACACACTTGGATGATATTTTATGGCATTTCATCTTTTTGTGAGGCTTTTCCTTGTCGTTGGCATGAATCACACGACTTCACAAGATCTTGTGCATCTCGGTAAATAGTAGGCCAAAAGAAGCCGGCATCAAACACCTTCTTAGCCGTGAGATTTGCACCGTGGTGACCACCCATGGGTCTCTCATGGCAAGCTCTAAGGATGTTAGAAGCTTCGGTGCCAAATACACAACGTCGGATGATTTGATCCGCACAAGTTCGAAACAAGTAAGGGTCGTTCCAAAAGTAGAACTTGACGTCACGAAAGAATTTTCGTTTTTCTTGAGTCGTCATACCCTTGATGATGAAGTTACCCGCATGGTAATTTGCAAAGTCCGTAAACCATGGGGTGGAAGAATCAAGCTTAGAATTCACTACACCAAGTGTCTCGAGTGGAAATGTTTCGGTGATTTCCTTAGGCTCGTAAACACTTTGGTGAGGATCTTCCAAACGAGAAAGATGATCGGCCGCTAGATTCTCGGCTCCTTTTTTGTCAACGATTTTGTGATCAAATTCTTGAAGGATGAGAATCCAACGAAGTAATCTAGGCTTAGCATCTTGCTTAGCCATGAGTTACTTGATAGCCGAATGATCCGTATACACTATGCATTTAGCCACGACGAGATAAGGTCGAAATTTCTCAAATGCATACACCACAGCAAGGAACTCCTTCTCCGTTGTAGTGTATTTTAGTTGAGCCTCGGTCATCGTCTTGCTAGCATAGTGAATAGGCAAGAAGTGCTTATCATGACGTTGCCCCAAAACGGCCCCAATAGCGTAGTCACTAGCATCACAAATGAGCTCAAAGGGGAGGTTCCATTTGGGAGCAATAAGAATGGGAGCTTCGGTGAGTTTCCTCTTAAGGATTTCAAAAGCTCGTACACAATCTTTGTCAAAGACAAAAAGTGCCTCTTTTTCAAGAAGATGTGTAATAGGTCGAGAAAGTTTTGAAAAATCCTTGATGAATCGACGATAAAAGCCCGCGTGGCCTAGGAAACTCCAAACTCCCTTAACGGTTTTGGGATGAGGTAATTTGGCGATGACGTCTACTTTAGCTTGATCTACCTCAATCCACGCTTTCGAGACCTTGTGCCCTAAGACGATTCCACTCTTAACCATAAAATGACACTTTTCCCAATTGAGCACAAGGTTGGTTTCCTCACAACGTTTCAACATTCTCTCAAGATTCGACAAACATGAAGTGAACGAATTACCAAACACAGAAAAGTCATCCATGAAGACTTCCATCGTCTTCTCGATCATATCATGAAAAATAGCCATCATGCACCTTTGAAAGGTTCCCGGTGCATTTCAAAGTCCAAATGGCATTCTACGATAGGCAAACGTTCCATATGGACACGTAAACGTAGTTTTTTCTTGATCACGAGGATCGATGGGGATTTGGAAGTAACCGGAAAAACCATCTCAAAAGCAATAGAAATCGTTTCCCGCAAGACGCTCCAACATTTGGTCCATGAAGGGCAAGGGAAAATGGTCTTTTCGAGTGGCTTCATTCAACTTTCGATAGTCAATGCACACTCTCCATCCGGTCACGAGTCTAGTGGGAATTAACTCGTTGGCATCGTTTGGCACAACGGTCATTCCTCCCTTTTTAGGGACACAATGGATAGGACTCACCCAAGGGCTATTGGAAATAGGGTAAATTAATCCCGCGTGAAGGAGTTTAAGGACTTCCTTTTTAATGACATCGTGAATTTTGGGGTTCACCCTCCTTTGAAATTAGATTGCGGGCTTGTAATCCTCCTCCATTAAGATTTTGTGGGTACAAAATTTGGGATCAATCCCCTTAATGTCGGATAACTTCCACGCAATTGCCCCTTTGTGATCCTTTAGAACATCGACAAGTGCGGTTTTTTCATCATTCGAAAGTTCCTTCGCAACAATAACCGGCAACTTGTCGCCCTCCTCCAAATAGACATATTCGAGATGAGGAGGTAAGTCTTTCAACTCGAGGACATGTGGTTCCTCAATTGAAGATTTGGGCTCGATACTCATAACCTCCTCGGGTGGAGGAAATGGGAAATCGTTAAGAAAATCCTTGATAATCGAGAAGTCCTCATCGTTGTCGAGGTCTTCGTTACAAGTACGTGGAACATCGAATTCTTCCAACGTAAAACCACCACCTTCAAATGGAGTGAAGGTTGGTTTCAAATTATCAAGAATTGGATCTAACATCGTGGGATTGCCACTAGTTTCTTCATCACCAAAACCTAGAATTTCTTGTGAAAATTTCTCGCAAACCACGTCAATCATATCAACGAGGTTTATGGTTGCTACGGAATAAACATGAGAAATTTGAGAGTTTTGAGTTGCGTTTATAACAAGTTCCTCGTCGTTGAAACGTAAGGTGATCTTTCTAGCATGAACATCGATCAAAGCCATAGACGTATCTAAAAACGAACGACCTAAAATGAGAGGAACTTGAGGATCCGTGGGAATATCAACAACGATAAAGTCTACGGGATAGTAGAACTTTCCCACTTTCACAAAAACGTCTTCCGCCAATCCACATGCGGGAATCGTGGAATGGTCGGCCAACTCGATAGACATTAGTGAAGGAGTAAGATTAGGAAGATTGAGCGACTTGAAGATTGCAAGTGGCATCAAGTTAATGCTAGCACCAAGATCGGCCAAGGCAAAGCATTCCTCCATATCTTGGATTGCACAAGGGATAAAAAATTTACCGGGATTACCGACTTTTTGAGGTATGCAATTAAGATAAACCAACAAACAACTAGACAATTGATGCAATTTCTCCTTGTTGTTCAACATACTCTTAAAGTTAGCGGCAAATTGAGGCATCATGAACAAAGCATCGGCGAAACTCACATTAAAGTGCAAATCACGAAACATTTTCATAAAAATCTCAAATTGGTAATTGTCGCTCTCTTGACGTTTCTTCTTTCTAAGTCTTGATGGATAGGGCAAGGGTGGTGTGGGTTTAGGCATAGTAGGCATAGCCTTTGGAATCTTGGGTTCCAATGTTGGTAATGGGTCAACCGTAGGTGTGGCATGAGCGGTACTTCGTGGGATTGGGACATGCTCCTTTTGGACCACCACCTCGGGTTCTTCCTCAATTGCTTCCTCCGTAGGAGCAATTGGTTGAGGAGTCGGTTCCTTAAGTGTCTTACCACTACGTGTGGTAATCACTTTCATCTCACCCTTAGGGTTTGATACGGTGTTGCTAGGAAGACTACTCAAAGACGGTTTACACATTATTGCCTCAAACATAGACGAGATTTTATCTTCAAACTTGGATTGCCTTTTCTCGGCTTTGACCATTTCTTGTTTAATCTCATGTTGCCCTTGTTCCATTTTTTGTTGGTTTTGTTGTAACCTAGTTACGGTTCCTTCCATCTTGTTGGTATGGATTTTAAGTTCATTAGCTAACTCATTTTTCAACTCTTTCTTCAAGTCGTTCTTAAACTCGGATCTTAGGCTAATGATTTCTCTTTGAATATTGTCAAACCTAGCATCATTCCCATTAGCGTATTCAACAAATTCATTTGGAAGATCTTTCAATGTTTGCAAACCTTTGTTGTTGTTTTGAAAATCATTTTGATTTTTGTTTGAAACTTGATTATTAGCACCTTGATTCCCATAGTTTCCCTTGTTGTAATTTTTTTTGAAACCAACTTGATTGTTGCGATAGTTGTTGTTAGCATTTTGATTTGAAACAAAACCCGGTGGAGTCAATTGATTAGAGCGGGTAACTTGACAGTTTTGGTTGTAAGTTCCCGTGGCCGCGTAGGCACTCGAAGTGTTACCACCGTTGGTAATGCACTCGGAGAAATCATGACCTCAACCACAATACATGCATGAAACCTCAACCGCTTTAGCCGTAGCGGGAGCACTTGGTTCTCCAACTTTAAACTCAATCAAAAGTCCTTTTAGCTTATCAAAAATCTTGTTTTCCATGTTCGCCTCAATTTGGCAAGCATCGATGGTAGTAGACAAAGAAGGTGAAGCCGAAGACGAAGCCTTACGAACACTAGACGTGCTACGAGGACTATACACCTTAGATCTATTCTCAATTATCACCAAAGCTTCCTCGACCGTTTTACACAAAAAATTACCACCCGCGGCGGCAGTTAAATAATCCCTTTCATGATCATTAAGTCCATTGTAAAACGTGTCAATTTGATGCAAGTCGGAAAAACCGTGATGAGGACATTCATGTAACATTTCCTTAAACCTATTCCAAGCCGTTGAAAAACTTTCATTAAACATTTGTGAAAACTTTGAAATCTCGTTTTTCAAATGCGTAGTCTTAGAGGGCGGAAAAAATTGGTTCACAAATTTAGACACGAGATCCTTCCACGTCAATATAGAATTGGGTGGCTCTTCCTCTAACCAAATTTTAGCGGGCCCCGCTAATGAATACGAAAAAAGCATCATCTTAATCGAGTCATTCGAGACATCCTTAAACTTGCAAGTGGCGGTAAGACGATTGAATTGGCGGATATGGTTGTGTGGATTGTCCTTCTCATCACCACGGAATTTGTTGTTTTGGATCATCGACAACAAACCCGTTTTCACCTCAAAATTCTCCGCAAGGATAGCGGGAATCACAATAGCTTCTCCATAACCCTCGGTGGGTGCTTGAAGTAACTCCATCATAGTTCGATTTGCCATGGTTGGTGCTTCTCTTACAATGGGTTCGTCAATAGGAGACTCCTCACTAGAAAGATTTGGAGTGGGAGTTTTGTTCTTTCGTTTACGTGCATGTCTTGCTTGATTACGAGTTAGCATAAACGTCACGTACAACGAGGGGATGAGCAAAGAAGATTCTTTTTGGTGTTTTGTATTTTTCAATTTTTTTTTGTAGTTTTTGATTGTATTAACCTTTTTTGGATTTTGTGGAATGTATTAAGTAGACACAAATCTAAAAATCTCCTCCTTAATAAAATCTCTTGATTAAAGAAGCCTCAAGGAATGAAAATGATCACGTGAAGTGAACGCCTTCAATGACTTTAGAACGTTGGTGGATCACCAAAACCTTCAAGAGGGTTTAATCAATTGAAACCAAGAAAATATATATGATACTTAGTAATACTTTGGGCGGCAAAACCCTCGATTAGCTCTCAAAATCAAATACTCACAAGCAAGCAGGGAAACGAGGCGGCGCGAAGCACTTAAGAGCCTTTTTCCTTAGGATATATTTTATAATATCCGCATTATACCCACCTTATAGTTTGTATTTTTCAAAATTGAGCTTCACGAAAGTATTTATCTATTTTTGCCTTTTTCTTTGGTTTGAGATTCGAATACAATGATTGGGTAATGACCTCCCAAGTCAAGGTTGTGATTTCTCACGTATTTGGAGTACTTGTGAATTTATTGTTCTACGTATACACTATAGTAATAGTATTCACACAAAAAATTAAAACCGATAATACGTATTAGTAGAGTGCTACTAATACAAATACTATTTATGGTTAGTATACAAATACTATTTTGGCGCCGCTGCCGGGGAGGCGTGTTGTGTTTTGATTTGGAATTGTTGTTTTTATATTTGTGAGGAAGAAAAATAGAAATGGGATTAGAAGAGAATGACGGGTACGATGTCGAATTAAACTAAGACGAAAAAGGTGTATACGTAAAACCGTAAAAAGCACCAAAATTAAAATTTTACCCTAAAAATTACCAAAAATCACTAAAAATCTACAAAAATATTTTAAGGGTTTACAAAAAATCCAAACTTGCTAAAACCTTTTATTTAATTAGATAATGATTTTTTAATGCTAATTAAAGCCCTAAAATCAAAATTAGGGTGATAGGACCTAGTAGTAGTTTTTGTTCTTGCTTTTCCTGGTTCACTTACTTGTAAATACCTCTTTTATGAATGAAAAAAGATTGGTTTAGTTTTGTGAAGAAAGCAAGTCCCGAATTACCTGCTTGTTTCTTTTAAGTTACTGATAATAGCATTGTTTGGTTTTGTTCCAAGTGTTAAAAAGTTTTTGAAATTCTCACTAGTTATCCTTGCTAAGTACATTGGGCTCAATAGCTTGGGACACGGGACTTATATTTGATCATCATCTCATAAAGCCTAGTCGGGTTATGGTATAGTGAAGATATAAGGCTTGGGGGTTATACGCTCGTGGTGCCAAAGTCTTGCAAGGGACTAGCTTTACTTTTCCGTTGCTCTTTATATAAATCGTAGCTAACCCTCATTGATCCAAAGCCTTCAAACTTTGATCCTTGAGTTCCGATTTCTTTTATTCTAGCATTGGGAAGCTTGTGACTAATTCGCCGTCACATAAGCTCAAAAGTCAAGAGCGTGGATGTACGTTCTTGCCATACATTTTCTTCCCTTTTTTATTTTTCTCTCTTATCTGCTTATTGTTTAAATGTTCATGAGTGTTTGTTGCCTGTTTAGTCTTGTTGATTTCATGATATTTGAACTTGCTTAGTGTTCTTGTTTATAGTCTGTTACTGCGTTCCTTTTCTTTGACTGGTATGTTTTTGTGCATTTGACGTTATTGTGTGAACTCTTTGAGATAACCAATTGCCTACAACTGTCATCAAACTTGCAGTAGGGATTTATGTATTGCTTTGTGTGCTTTAAAACCAATAAGTTTGAAATCTGCCAAGAGTTTGGGGTATATTGTTGACTGCTTATTGGGATTCGAGTTTTTGTATGCTTATTGTATGCTCATGATACATTTTCTTGGCCCTTTGATCCCTATTGGTATACATATTTTTGGATTTTAGTTTCACTGTTTAAAAGCTTGTCACAAGTCAAGCTCACATTTGTGATCTGAGGTGATGATATAGTGGCTGTAAAGTGATTTTGTTGTTAGTACCTTGTGATTCCAAACGAAGGAAACCAGTAGAAACCTTAAGCATACCATACAAAGGAACCAAAAAACAGTAAGAGGGGTGTTCTGTCAGTTTGGTATAACAGTTTGCTTGCTTTTGTTATTTACTGCTTGTGAGTGATCAATAGGTCCCAATTTATTGCTATTTGATGTTTCTTGCGGGACTAGTGCTTAAATTCTATGTTACCTTAGTTGTTGGGATGTATCCGATATAGGTTGGTGGGTAGAACTCTCTTAAACTCAGTGTATTGCACTTTGAAACAGTTAAACATTGCCTGCCATTGGACTTAAAATCAGTGTATTGATCTTGATTGTTCTTGTGTGTTTGGTCACTTAAATTTGTTGCTTTTGTGTTATTTGTGACTCCCACAAGTCAACTGACTTGTGGGGTGCCTCTCCTTGCCAAAACATCAAGCTACTCACATCATACAACTAAGACAAGGTCCTTAGCAAAGAGTGACAATTCCTATTGTCTGTTTTCATCTATTTTTTTTACTGTACCAACATCTTGATACTAGGCACGTTTTTTTATTCTCACTAGCTCAAATTCTATTGAACTTAGTTTATGTTGGGGTGTTGAAGTTGTTTAAGTTATCAGGGTGTGTGTATGGATTATAAGAAAGTAAAAAAAAAGTGATCAGTGAAATTTGGGGATTTTGAGCATCAATTTTGAGATAATGTTGAGTGTAATTCTTGTTTGAGTTTGTTTTTGGAATTGGTGTGTATAACTGTGAGCAAGACCACAGAACATAAAAGTAGAAAAAGGATTTGAAGTCTGGTATTTTGAACAATCATTTGCTAAATTTGAGTCCAATTCGTATTGTGTCTGTGTTTGGGATTTGGGATTTGTCAAGTTGTTGTGTATAAGGTGAGTAAAAAAGAAAAATAAAAAAAAAAATTTTCAAAAAGGACGTGGCCAGGACTCGAACCTGCGCCACTCCTCTCACACACTAACGCCTCAACCGCTATGCCCTTGGGTCTTATACTGATAACATTCCATTTTTATATCCATTTAAGGGGTTTTGTCTTTAGGCTTATATAATCAATTCACATCATATAAGCTGGATTCCAGCTTATTTGATAAGCATTTTTCAAGTTTCTGATTTTTCCTGAGTTTCTTTACTACTTTAGGATCTTTTTGATACCAAAGTTTTATTTTTCACTTTTTTCTTTTATTTTATATTATTATTTTAATACCTGGTTTTTAGAAAATAGATAAAAATAGTATATTTAGCTTTAAAAATTTTCAAAAATAGTTTTTAGGTTTTATTTAGTTAACTTGATATTTACAATCATTTAAATTTTCATTTTATTTAATTTTTAATTTTATTTAATTTTAAGGTTTTTCTTTAAATTTAATAATTAATTTAAAGTTATTAAATAGGTTTTTGGAAATTTGGTTTTCAAAATTGGGATATTTGTATTTTTCTTTATTTTAAGTAATTTTTTGGTAATTTTTAGAATACTTTCATTTTTCGTCAAATTTTACGATTTTACGTTTTTACGTCGTAGGGTAATTTTAGCGTAATTCGTCTTTTTCTTTCTCTTTTCTCATCAATATAATCACAAATTAATCATCTCTTAACACACACACCAAGCCTCCTTGAGAACGATCCCACACTAAGGGTCATAAGTGCTTTCATTTTCCTAAGCGAACACTTAATACTTACCGCTTTTACCTCGTTTTCCTAAACGAGTGTGAATTTACAACCATCATTTTTGGCGCCGCTGCCGAGGAGGCGTGTTGTGTTTTGATTTGAAAATTTTTTGTTTTGATATAGCCATAATAGCTAATTGTATTAGTAGCACACTAATACGTATTATCGATTTTTCGTTTTTTGTGTGAATACTATTACTATATTGTATACGTAGAACAATAAATTCACAAGTACTCCAAAAGTGTGAAAACACAAACTTGACTTGGGAGGTCATTACCCAATCATTGTATTCGAATCTCAAACCAAAAGAAAAAGGCAAAAATAGATAAATACTTTCGTGAAGCTCGATTTTGAAAAATACAAACTATAAGGTGGGTATAAGGCGGGTATTATAAAATATACCCTAAGGAAAAAGGCTCTTAAGTGCTTCGCGCCGCCTCGTTTCCCCGCTTGCTTGTGAGTATTTGATTTTGAGAGCTAATCGAGGGTTTTGCCGCCCAAAGTATTATTAAGTATCATATATACTTCTTGGTTTCATTTGATTAAACCCTCTTGAACGTTTTGGTGTTCCACCAACGTTCTAAAGTCATCGAAGGCGTTCACTTCACGTGATCGTTTTCATTCCTTAAGGCTTCTTTAATCAAGAGATTTGATTAAGGAGGAGATTTGTAGATTTTTGTCTACCTAATACAATCACAAAATCCAAAAAAAGTAACAACAATCAAAAACCACAAAAAAATTGAAAAAGTAAAAACACCAAAAAGAATCTTCTTTGCTCACCCCCCCCCCCCCCCCCCCCCCACGTTGTACGTTACATTTATGCAAACTCGCTCCAAAGCAAAACGTGCACGTAAACGTCGTCAAAAGGAAGGAAACCAAACACCTTCTAGTGAAGAATCTCCCATTGTCGAACCCATGGTAGAACAAGAAGCTCCCATGGCTAATCGTACTATGATGGAGTTGCTTCAAGCACTCACCGAGGGTTATGGAGAAGCAATTGTGATTCCCGCTATCCTTGCGGAGAATTTTGAGGTTAAGACGGGTTTGTTGTCCATGATTCAAAACAACAAGTTTCGTGGTGACGAAAAGGACAACCCTCATAACCACATTCTCCAATTCAATCGTCTTACCGCCACGTGCAAGTTTAAGGACGTCTCTAACGACTCGATTAAGATGATGCTTTTTCCGTATTCCTTAGCGGGGCCCGCTAAAATTTGGTTAGAGAAAGAGCCACCTAATTCTATATTTACGTGGAAGGATCTCGTTTCTAAGTTCGTGAACCAATTTTTTCCGCCCTCTAAGACTACGCATTTGAAAAACGAGATTTCGATGTTTTCGCAAGAGTATAATGAGAGTTTTTCAACGGCTTGGAATAGGTTTAAGGAAATGTTGCACGAATGTCCTCATCATGGTTTTTCCGACTTGCATCAAATTGACACGTTTTACAATGGCTTGAACGATCATGAGCGTGATTATCTTAATGCCGCCACGGGCGGTAATTTTTTTGTGTAAGAAGGTCGAGGAAGCATTGTTAATCATTGAGAATAGGTCTAAGTTTTATATTCCTCGTAGCACATCGAGTGTTCATAAGACTTCGTCTTCACCTTCGCCTTCATTGTCACATACCATTGATGCTTGCCAAATCGAGGCTAATTTGGAAAACAAGATTTTTGATAAGCTTAAAGGATTGTTAATTGAGTTTAAAGTTGGTGAACAACCCACTCCCGCTACGGCTAAAGTGGTTGAGGTTTCTTGTATTTATTGTGGTGGAGCTCACGATTACTCCGAGTGCATTACCAACGGTGGTAACACTTCGAGTGCCTACACGGCTGCGGGAACTTACAACCAAAACGGTCAAGTTACCCGCACTAATCAATTGACTCCACCGGGTTTTCCACCAAATCAAAATTCTAACAATTATCGAAACAATCAAGATGGTTACCAAAACAATCAAAGAAAGAATTACAAGGGTAATAACAACTATGGGAATCAAGGGAGTAGTAGCCAATTGCAAAACCAAAACCAAAACCGTAATTTTCAAAACACAAGTCAAGGTCTTCAAAATGTTTACACTAAAGAGCTTCCAATTGACTTTTTGAATTACGCTACGGCAAATGATAAGATTTTGGAAAACATTCAAGAGAAATTGGCTAGTCAAGCTAGGGAAGCGGCTAAAAACGCAAAGGAGTTAGCTAATTTAGATAAGGAAAATACCAATATGAAAAATGAGTTCAAAAATTATTTTGCTAATCAAATTAGAGGTCAAAACAATAAAATTGAGCAAAGTCGTTATAGACTTGAACAAAGGATAGACCAAAAAGCCGCTAGTCAAGATGTTAAGCTTAATGCTATTTTGGAAGCGGTCATGGGGAACAAAGCCTCTACTTTGGGTAGTCTACCTAGTAACACCATATCAAACCCGAAGGGAGACATGAAAGTGATTACCACACGAAGTGGTAAGACACTTAAGGAACCGACTTCTTCAACCAATCGCTCCTACGGAGGAAGCAATAGAGGAAGAACCCGAGGTTGTGGTCGAAAAGGAGCAAATTCCAAGCCCACGAAGTACCGCTCATACCACACCTAAGGTTGACCCATTACTGTTAGGTCTACTTGATGTAGATCTTGCAGCCTGTCAGGACCGGTGAATGACTTCTGTAGTCACAAGTCAAATCAAAAAGAGACTCTATACACAATATGAATGTAGAATATAAATATAATTAAGAAGAACAGAATAACTATAAAGACTTGATCCTTTCTAAGGATTTCTAATATTGATAATCACTAGAACTACGTTTTGTGAAGGTGTGTCTAACCCTCTGCCTAAGGTTCCTTTTATACTACAAGGAAACCCTAATACAACATTAAAAAAAACGTGTAAAACTGATATGCATATCCTTTCCTAACATATCTCATGCATATCCTAACAGAATATTAAGTAAATAATAAAGTTTGACTTCGACTAGAACCAGGAGCAGGACTTGCTCCTACTACGACTAGGACCAGGAGGAACTACATACCTCCTAGTCTACCTGTTGGTTTATTGAGTTCATAACAATTATTCAAAACCCTAATATGGATCAAAGAACGCATAGCGGAAGCGATTAACAAGATCAATTAGTTTAACACAATTATATTAATCAAGATTAGGGTTACATACCTTTATCCTAGCAAGATCCACAAGACGACGGAACGAACGGCAACTAGGGTTTATCACGAACACCACCAAGAATATAATCTAAAGGAAGATTATATCACGCTCTTTTACACACGTAATACAACGAGTTAACCGTGAGTCTAGCACGATCAAACCGAGCTTCAACGCTTATGGATTATCTACCCAATAACCCTAGAGAGGGATTAGGACTAGATAAAATAGAAGAACGAAAGTCAACGAAAAACCCTTGTGGGGTATGTGTTGCGATCGCAGGGCAAGAGAAGAAGGGGAGGGACAAAAAAAATAATGAAGGCCTTGGGGTGTTTATATAGGCTTGGCATTCCTTGGGCTCCAAGTAATAAACATGGATTAGGAAACAAAAAGTTTCCCTCTCCCCCCCTTTGGTTTGGCCGACGACTACACAACCCCCAAGGGGTGTTTGTGTAGTTTTTCTTACTCCTTCTTTTAGCTTCTATTTAGTTTCCATAACGGTCGTTATAACTTAACTTTTATTTATCAACGATCGTTAGTTAAGCTTAGGTTTGATTTAATAAATATATATAAAATATATTTAATAAACAAATCAACTCTTTACGTTATGTGTGCAATCCCGTGATCCCGAGTTCGATCCTATCTCCCGACTATTAATTTTAAGTCCATAAACTTTCAGCTCCCACTTGGACAAAATTCTAATATCGTGATCACATTGACTAGCGTCTAGTTACACTAGCAATGTCACTAGTACAAACCGGGTAAGGTCTCCTGGACAAGAACCTTTTAACGATTACATCATTATTATTATCCTTTCATTTCAAATACATTGTTAATAAGGATATGGATCTTAGTCATTCCTTCATTAACTATTCTGTTTCTCGTTTACGGATATAGCAAGATTACCAAAACACATTTGGGTGTGGCCACACAAACATCTTACTACTTCCCCGAGGGGCCTAGTTGTATTTATACTTCAAAATAAACTTTGAAGGAAACGAATCCCATTTCGACTACAAGCAAAACACATGAACTTCGCAACACTTCTGAAAATAACCCTTATGACTACCAGTTACGTTTAGCGTTAGGTTACCTTACAGAAATGCACTACATTCAATGCAGTTTTCTGGTATCTCAGGTCTAAGGATAACTATTTATGATTTACTTAATGACAAAGATCCATAAAGTAAAATCACATAGTTGGGATAAGTCCAATATTTGATCCATCAAATATCATCCAAAATTGACCAATATACTTTCAAGTATACTCTGTCACTATTTTGAATTGTCTTAGTTTAATAATACTCCCATATTATTAATCGACAACGGACATTTAGAAACATCAAAATGCTCATGGATTAAAACATGTAAAATAGGATACAAAATTAAATAACAGAAAAATAAACGAAACTCAATCTTTATTTCATCAATTTAATAATGTCTTACATCATTTATCCAAATACTAATCAACAGATTTATTGCATGAATTCGCTAGCTAGTTGCAGCCCAATTGCCTTGGCATGCTTAACTACCTTTGGCCTAGATAAAGCCTTAGTAAAAGGATCAGCTACGTTATCATCTGTGTGAACTTTAATTAATTTTATTTCTCGAGCTTCCACTTGTTCTCGAACGTAGTGATATCTACGTTTAAAGTGTTTGGCGCCCTTCATGACTCCAGGGTCATTGGCGAATATTATTACCGCAGAATTGTCGCAATATATATCAATAGGTTCTTTAATTGAAGGCATCACTCCAAGATCTCCAATAAACTTCCTAATCCAAACAGCTTCCATTGCAGCTTTTGAAGCGGCCATGTACTCAGATTGAGTCGCATGCATAGCAATGGTTTTCTGCTTACTGCTCTTCCAGTCAACTGCTCCTCCATTGATGACAAACACGTAACCCGTCTGAGACTTCGTATCGTCTTTATCACATTGCCAGGACGCATCACAGAACCCTGTTACATTCAGTTCTGTGTCTGGTTTACCCCCGTATACCAAAAACATATCTTTCGTACTCCTCAAATACTTTAGAATATGCTTAACAGCAGTCCAGTGGAACTTTCCTGGATTCTGTTGGTATCTACTGACTAAGTTCTGAGCAAACGCCACATCAGGCCTTGTACATCTTAAAGCATACATAATAGATCCTACTGCCGAAGCATAAGGAACCTTCTTCATGTAAGCCACCTCTTCAGGTGATGATGCATCTTTCTCATGACTTAACTCATGCTTAACCTCCATCGGTAAGAAACCTTTCTTAGAGTTATGCATGTTGTATTTCTTTAATATCTTATCAATATAAGCATCTTGGCTAAGACCAATCAACCGTCTACTCCTATCTCGATAGATATTAATTCCCAGAATATATGCAGCATCTCCCAAATCTTTCATAGAAAAACATTTACCAAGATAATCCTTAACTTCCTTAAGTCTTGGAATGTTACTTCCCATGATTAATATGTCATCGACATAAAGAATTAGGAACACTACATTACTCCCACTAGCTTTGCGGTATACACATGGCTCATCACGATTTTGAATAAATCCGAACTTTTTGATTTCTTCATCAAATCGCTTATTCCATTGACGTGACGCTTGCTTCAAACCATAAATAGATCTTCGAAGTTTGCACACGCGCTTTGGATATTTAGGATCAACGTACCCTTCTGGTTGTTGCATATAGATATCTTCATCTAAGCGACCGTTCAAGAAGGCAGTTTTAACATCCATTTGCCATATCTCATAGTCATAGTATGCTGCTATAGCTATGAGAATCCTAATAGCTCGTAAGTCTGCTACAGGAGAAAATGTCTCCTCGTAGTCTATGCCAAAAGTTTGAGTAAAACCTTTAGCCACTAAACGTGCTTTGTAGGATTGTACATCACCATCCATGTCAGTTTTCTTCTTATAGATCCACCTATTTTTCACTACTTTAGCATTTTTAGGTGCGTATACAAGAATCCAAACATCATTGATTTCCATGGATTTCATTTCCTCATTCATCGCAATTATCCATTTTGACTTTTCTGGATCAGACATTGCGGATCGATAGTTAGCAGGTTCACCAAGATCCCCTACTTCCTCCTCATCATCCTCTATGTAAAGACATAGTTTGTCCGGCGCACGTATAGTCCTTTGAGACCTACGTGGAGGAATTAATTCCGGTGGAACACTCAGACTTTCTGGTTCTACAGGAATTTCATCGCTAGTATTTTCAGAAAGCAATGTATCTTCTTGAATTTCTTCAAGATCATAATTTCTCCCACTGAATTCTTGATTTACAAGATCATTTTCAAGGAAGTCTCCATACCGAGCCACAACTACTTTGTTCTCAGCCGGATAATAGAAGTAGTAACCCATAGTTTCCTTAGGGTAACCTACAAAGATACATTTTACTGAGCGTTGTTGGAGTTTATCTCCAGAGTCACGTTTCACATACGCCTCACAACCCCAGACTTTTAAATAAGACAAATATGGCTTCTTGCCATGCCATAGTTCATATGGTGTCTTATCTACCTTCTTTGTGGGAACCATATTTAGAATACGAACAGCAGATTCAAGAGCATAATCCCAAAAAGATAATGGTAAAGTTGTAAGATTAAACATAGATCGTACCATATCCAATAATGTACGATTTCTCCTTTCGGATACACCATTTTGTTGTGGAGTATACGGAGAAGTAAGTTTCTGAACAATTCCATTCTTACTTAAATAATCTTTAAACTCTTGACTTAAATATTCACCACCACGGTCAGAACGAAGAGCTTTAATCTTCTTTCCTAGTTGTAACTCTACTTCTGCCTTAAACGTCTTGAATGTTTCAAATACCTCATGTTTATGCTTAAGTAAATAAACACAACCATAACGGCTATAATCATCCGTAAACGTTAAGAAGTAGCTAGCACCTTTCCTTGACACATGTCTAAGTGGTCCACACACATCAGTATGTATCAAACCAAGTAGTTCAGTAGCCCTGTCAATATTGCTATTAAAAGGTTTCTTGGTCATCTTTCCAGAGATACAAGATTCACATTTATCAAATGATTCATCATTGATACTTTCCAAAAGCCCATCACGTTGCAGCTTTTGTATGCGAGTCTTCCCAATATGGGCAAGCCTACAATGCCAAATATAAGAAGAGTTCTTGTCTAAATTTCTCTTCTTATTCATGCTAAAAACAGAATTATTTTTCCTCTTGGAATTTTCATCATGCATGTTAATTTCAAAAACACCATTCACAGAAATTGCATCAAAATAGAATAGACCATCTTTGAAAACAGAAATTCTATTATTATCAATCGTGTGAGTAAATCCAAGATCCAACATACAAGAAAAGGAAATAACACCCCTAACAATTGTAGGTGCATAATGACAATTATTTAAAAACAGTACTAAACCCGAAGGTAAAACTAATTTAAATATTCCTATAGCTTCAACCGGTGCTTGTGCGCCATTGCCCACTTGCAGAGATTGTTCCCCGTAGGATAGTCTCCTCTTCAACTCAAATCCCTGCAGGGTATTACAAATGTTAATACCACATCCCGTATCATATACCCAGGAGTTTGATTTGTATGAAAGATTAAATAACTCTATCATAAATAAGTTACCTGAAGATGGTGCTGCAGCAACTTGCTCAGCCTTCTTCTTATGTTCTGCCATTTCATGGAGATAGAGAGAGCAATTCCTCTTCCAGTGTCCAGTCATTTTGCAGTAGTGGCATGTCTCATCTTTCTGAGATTTCTTAGCAAAGTTCTGCTTCGGCTTAGATGTAGTCGCAACTTGCTTGCTCTTATCAGCCTTGCCTTTGCCTTTCTGCTTCTTATTCCCTTTCGGTTTAGGTTTAGACACTCTACCCTTTTGTACATAAAGTACTTGAGGCGTAGCAGTGGATGCCTTATCTTTCAAACCCTTTTCGAAGTAAATGAGCATTGCATGCAAATCATTCACTGTCTTCCCCGTGCAATGCATATTATAGTTACGAACAAAATCACCAAAGTCCTTATTAAGGGACCTATTGATCAAGTTAATAGCCATATTATGATCGAAGGGTTGTCCTAGTGCGATGAGTTGTTCCATATAACCCCTCATCTCCATGTAATGTGCACTTACGGACTTACCAGGAGCTTGCTTGCAACTATGTAGAGCATCAACAAGATCATAGATCTCTACAGCTTGTGGCGTTTCATACACTGCCTTGAGTTCATCAAGCATTTGCTTAGGAGGAAAAAGCTCATACTTCCTTTGAAGTGATGGAGCCATTCTCCCTAACATTACAGCAGCCACCTCATGGTGCTTCTTAACGTTAGCAGCGTGTTGAAGCCTTTCCGCATCAGATGCATCTTCAGCAAGATCCTCCGGAAAAGGAGTTTCCAAGATATTGATAGTACCCGCTGCTCTCAGAACAATTCTTAGTGAGCGGTACCAATCATTGAAATTAGGACCAGTAAGTTCAGGCCGTTCAAAGAAAGCTTTGAACGCCGAGCTTATTGTCAGATTGCTTTCGGGTTGAGCCATTTCTACAGAAATAAGTTCAAACATTAGTATTTTCGATAATACAATTCAAGAAAATAAAATTACCCCGGTAATAAAACCATAGTATTTTCCTTGAAAAACTAGAACCCATATTGACATAGATTCATCACATCAGTTGATCTGCTAGTGACAAATGTATTCAACATAGTAACTTGTCGAACAATAATTGCCCAAATCAAATTGCAATTTCTAGATATGTTAGGGATTTACATTGCCAAAATCATTTGCATTGTAAACATGTTTTATCCCTACATTATGCCTTAAGTTTCCAGTTCTCACTGAGTAACTTAATTAAGTCGACTAATCTAAAGAACGTAAAACCTTCATGTGCAATCTTATTCAGTCATGAAGTTTTCTCTCCATTACAACATCGTCCGATATCTTATATGACGACAATTGCAACTTCAAGTGTTCGTCAATTAGAGGGCATATGACTTAAATTTAGGGTATAGATTTTGGTGCCAAAATCATGTACGGAGAAGCATGCATACATCTCCATAACATAAGTTTAATAAAACGTTTAGTAAACCTTTTGGTGAGACTAAAAGTTCATCATATACTTGCAAGTTGAGGTATTGGTTAAATCAATTAAAGATTTTACACACAACTAAATTCACACCGTACTTTTTCTAGAACGTTAGTTATAGCACAAAGCCATAACTTTATTCATTGTGTTTCGGATGTGAATTAATGTAGTTAAATCAACCTTAAAGAATTGTACCAATAACAACCGTAGGTAATTCCAATTTTGACGCACAGGCGAGCCGGGAATTTGGTCAGCGTAAAAGCATAGCACCTCCTTCCTTAACCGGGTACATGACCAGCGGTGCGTTATACCCACTTTATAGTTTGCCAAAATTGAGTAGGCCGTTAAGTTGCTATTGCAATTCTAATCAACACAAATCATATGTATTTTACATCTCAAAACAATTCATTAATTTTGATAAGATTTAGTCCATATTATTTTTCTTGGAAAAAATTACCCTTGTTTACAACATACAATTAAAAAAAACGTATGAAAACAAGTAGTACAAAAAAAACTAAATTAAATAGCCACATGCAAACCAATTTATTCAAAGATCATCAAATCTAGGGTTTTTATAAACATAAAAAGTCTTCCCTAATTTTAAAACTTTGAATCAAATAAAGCAAATAGCAATCAAAATTATATGATCCGTAAAAAACATGCACGTTCATTACGGATCTCCCACATTCTCTTAACAATTAAAAAACTACGGATCGTAACCACACATGACATAACAATTAATTCATGCAAAACATCTAAAGTCAATTACCATGTAATTTTAGGGTTTACAAAAAAAAAATTTTTTATAAAAAATTCGACATAAGTCGATTTTAATAATAATAAAAAACAAAACCCTAATTTTTCATAAAACCTAAAAAACAACATGTAATTTTTTAACACAAATCAATATTAGTTAAAAAACTTTAGATCTTGATAATTATAATCATGTTAAAACGGGCTCTCGATGCCACTGTTGGTTTATAGAGTTCATAACAATTATTCAAAACCCTAATATGGATCAAAGAACGTATAGCGGAAGCGATTAACAAGATCAATTAGTTTAACACAATTATATTAATCAAGATTAGGGTTACATACCTTTATCCTAGCAAGATCCACAAGACGACGGAACGAACGGCAACTAGGGTTTATCACGAACACCACCAAGAATATAATCTAAAGGAAGATTATATCACGCTCTTGTACACACGTAATACAACGAGTTAACCGTGAGTCTAGCACGATCAAACCGAGCTTCAACGCTTATGGATTATCTACCCAATAACCCTAGAGAGGGATTAGGACTAGATAAAATAGAAGAACGAAAGTCAACGAAAAACCCTTGTGGGGTATGTGTTGCGATCGCAGGGCAAGAGAAGAAGGGGAGGGACAAAAAAAATAATGAAGGCCTTGGGGTGTTTATATAGGCTTGGCATTCCTTGGGCTCCAAGTAATAAACATGGATTAGGAAACAAAAAGTTTCCCTCTCCCCCCCTTTGGTTTGGCCGACGGCTACACAACCCCCAAGGGGTGTTTGTGTAGTTTTTCTTACTCCTTCTTTTAGCTTCTATTTAGTTTCCATAACGGTCGTTATAACTTAACTTTTATTTATCAACGATCGTTAGTTAAGCTTAGGTTTGATTTAATAAATATATATAAAATATATTTAATAAACAAATCAACTCTTTACGTTATGTGTGCAATCCCGTGATCCCGAGTTCGATCCTATCTCACGACTATTAATTTTAAGTCCATAAACTTTCACTACCTATTACATATAACTATTACAATGGTCCTAACTATCCTCCCCTAAACTTGAATTTGACCTGTTGAGTTCAAGTTTCCTGGAAAACATGCAAAGAAAGCCCGAGGATTGTATCAGCAAACAAAGAGCAGCATCAACAATATAAGAATCAGAGTAACCGCCGCAACATGAAACACTAGAAGCTTCTCCAAAGCTTGTAACAAATCAGCATCGTGTTGAATCTTATCAGCAACATGAGCAGATTTGATGAGCCTTTACCAAGTAGCTGCTCGCTCTTGGGCTAGCTAGTCATTCTGGTGGAATAAGCATCACCCTGGGAGACTAGAACCCAGCCCAACTCTTAGAACGTGAATCAATGGTGAGTGGGAGTACCCTGATGATTTTAGGCAAACCATCACAGCCGTCAACGGATTTGATGCGTCTTTACCAGAAGCCGTACCCCTCTGGACTCGCCAACTCTTAGGAATGAAGCATCGGTGAGTTGAACACCCTATAGCTTTAAGCAAGCTATTACAGCTATCAACGGATTTGATAAGATCTTTACCAAGAGCCGTACCCCCTTGGATTAGCCACTTTTCAGTCTAGGACCATGGCAAGTGAAAACCATCCAGTTTTGGGTAACCTGGCAACCGTCAACGGATTTGAGAATCACACCAGGAGCCGTACCCTCAAGGTGAATCAACTTTTTCTTGTCGATTAGACATGGTAAGTTGAGAACCATTTGTTGTGTGGACCACGTCCAACACCAAGTGAAACCAAGTACCAGGACAAGCTCAAATCAGTAACCAGAACCCACAATGATAAGCAGCCAAGGGATATTATTCACAAGTATAAAATCTAAACTGTGTTTAAAGTATAAGCAGATATTATATAAAAAGTATATATATATTTTTTTTTATTTTTTTTTATGAAATATGTTTTTTTTTTTTTTTTTTAACTCTAAAGAATGAAGTTCACCAATCACTGTACATATTGGTGAAAAGAATGAAAATAAGAACAAATGAACAACAATACAAAGCATAAACACTTACAACCCAATCACCTTACATACCAGAAGCAGCCTTCTTATCTGCTAGCAACTGTGCCTGAATACCTTCTACCAATGCCGTGGCCATAGATGACTCATTTACAGATGGAGCAGTAGAAATTTGCAAGTGACTTGCTAACATCGCCTCCATCGAAGAAATAGTCAAAGGATACTCCACATCTGTCAGCATAAACACCCTATGACCCGACTCTAATTCCAACATATGAACTCCACATCCAGCATATAGCTTCCAGCGCAAAATCTCCCATTGCATTTGATCCTTCCAGATGCCCGAAACAGGAGCATTAGGAGGAGGATCCAACATTAGCTTGAGATCAGCCCAGATACGCAGACCAGGCCAGGAAGACACAGCCATTGGGTCAAACGGCATACTAGAATCAACAAGTCCATACAACGCCATAAGATCCATACGGTCAGCCCAAGACAACACACCCGGCAAATCCGTTGCCAATCGCACAGACCCATCACTCAAAGTAATCCGATGGGATACACCACCAGGAAGTGTTGTAGAACGCTCGACCGTATAACCAGTAATGCTCCCATTGCCCAAGGGTAAGTCAGAATCGCTGTCAGAAGCTGCATCAATTAAATTCTCAGGATCACGCTTCTCAAAAGGAACGGTCTTACCACGGCGAATACGACGAGCCTGTTTCTGGCGAAGGGAACGTCTAGGTGTGGGATCAGAAGGTGTTGATTCAACCTTAACCTTAACCTCAGCAGCAGCAGGGGAAGCAGTAGAAGTAGACTCATGAATGTGTCCACCCAATGGACCACTAGGAGCTGCATCAGAAGTAGGATTAGGTTGAGTTCCAGAAACTGGTGGTGATGGAGATGGCACATCAGATGTAGTAGGTATGGTGGTGGTAACAAAGGTGGTTGTAGGAACATGTGTGGTGGTGGTAGTAACAAAAATGGTAGTAGCAGGACCAGCAGTAGAACCCAACGGAGCAACCAAAGGTGTAGTAGAAGGACCAACGAAAGTAGCAACAAAACCAGAAGGACTACCAGCAGAACCAGGAGTGGGTGCAGACGAAGGACCAGTAGAATCAGCAGGCATAGAAGCAGTCACACCACGAGGATGGTAAATAAATCTTTCCGGAATAGGATGACTCTGACGCTTAACCATCTTTTCATAAAGGGCCTTTAGCTCATCAAAAGTCAAAGCCCGCACCCGAGCCCAAGTCCAAGGAGCATTGAAATGAGCAGCAGACTGATATTTCACATAACGTTGCATCTGCTGGCGCTCCTCAGCCCGAGATAAAGGTCTGTTCCTTCTCTGTTTCTTAAGTTCTGCAGCAAGAGCCAACTGATGCTTACGCATTAATACCATAGCCCGCGGAATACAATTGTGTTCATCAACATCATCACCCAAAAGATCTTTAAACTGAGCATAATCCCGAGTGAGAACAGTCAACACTTGCATCCATTCACTATCACTCCAATGCATGGCATCATGCTGAATTTGTGCACGCCTGCGTTCTCGAAGCTCTTCCTCAGCAGCCCTATCAGCTTCATCAATCTCAGCCTGAACCCGACAAGCAGCCTCTTCACCAAGCCTGTCCTCTTCAATCTGTCGACGAGTACGCTTGCGAGATGGAGATGGAGCATCAGTCATTGGGGCTTTTCCATTTGGATCATGAGAGGGACCAGCATGAGAACCATCAGCAGGATCAGAATCACCACCCATAGAAGGGGGAATAGCACCAGGAGAAGGAACATTGGAGGACATTGGAGGAACCGGCAAATCATCATAAACTTTATCAGCAAAGGCAGCATTTGCCAACAACGTCAAGCCATCCTCAACATTCTCCGCACCCTCTTCATCAGAATCTGAATGGACCACATACTTCTTGCGACGACGTTGTTGAGTGTCCAACGCCTTGATGCGATCAGCCAAAGGAAGAACAAACTCCCTTGTAAGCTTCCGATGTTGGTTTAAATCAGCTTCCAAACAAATCATCCGCTCATGGTACCTGCGCATAAGATTAAGCAAAGAGATCAGTGTAGTAGGCTCCTCCGCCTGCCCACCAAGAAAACTTGGATCAGGGAAAGCATCACTGGAGCCCGAAGCAACATGTGGGTCAACCTGTGGAGTACTAGCATCAAACGGTTTATCAGTCGAGTGAGGGGTAGGACTAGGAGGTGGAGTCTCCACAAATGGAGACCGTTGTGGGACTAAGGAAGGACCAGCCTTGGTAGGAGACGGTTTTTCAACCACCACCTCCTCAACTAGCTCCTCCTCTACCACAGGAGTGGCACCAACAGTAGGAGCCTCCTCCTCCATGGGGTCATCATCTATCACAACAAACTCAGGAGCCTCCTCTTCCTCACCCATAGGACCCTGAGCCAATCCCAACATGGCTTCAGTCAGGGGCCTCCAATCCCCAGTAAACCCATTCATCATATTGTAATATACTTTAGCTGTAAGTTTAGACGGCACATGCTCAGTCCTATCACGAGGGATACAAACAAGGATTTGCTGAAGAAACCTAGGGTACATAAGAAACTTCTTTCTTGAACCAGCAGTAGACAAATTACTAACCATCCCCTCAAATAGATAATGAGAAAAATTAAACACTCTACCCTGGGCTAAACAAATAAGACCAGTAGCCAAAGGAGTAGGGAAAGCATCCCAACTCCCAGACTTGGGACTCATACAATGGATTAAAAAGTGAACCAGAAGCTTCCATTGGGGGGAAAACCTATTTTTCTGGAAGTTAAACTTTCCCCCATGTTCATAACCTATAGCAGCCATCCCCTCCAATACTTCCGAATTGGGGATTGATTCAACACCCCCCTCATCCTGAAGATGAAGAGAAGAGCGAATAGAAGCCTCATTCACCACATATGCACGTCCATCTATGGTAGCATGGAGTGCACGTGGACGACCAGCCACATTCACAAGTTGAGCAGACGCCCAAAATTGACGAATCACACTATCATATATGGTGGGACAGACAGTAAATGCAAACCTTAAGTTAGAAGCTTCAATGAAATCCAAGATGTCAGCAAAATTTTCACGATTTGGACCATCACCCAGATAAGCAACACGGTTGTGAGCAGGTTGGTAAGCAAGAGCAGCCATGGATCTTGATGAATTGATGGAAGAAGGATTGGGATTAGGGTGTAGAGAGTAGAAGCGGTTTTGTGTGTGTGCTAATTGTAATGAGTGAGTCAAGGGTGTATGTTGACCATATATAAAGAAAGTGGTAATTGTTCATTGACCCCTATTAATGGGGGGTTGCCCTTTCAAATTAAACCATAATTGCATAGTAACCACTTGCCCTTTTTAACATAATAACCAACTCCCAATTAACATGCCTAATTCAAACTTGTAAATACCAGGATTGGGAGCGTTGACAAAAAGTCAAAGCACGCAATGGTCAAACCAGGAGCAAAACGTGATTAACAAAGGACAAAAGGAATGAACAGTATGCCAGACCAGTACCAGGAGCCAAACACCACTTGACATGGAAGGATTATGAAACCACCAGAAGCCAACCAATTATAACTAGAAGCTGACCAAAGAGGACCAGAAGCCAGTCATGTAAGGCCATATCCACCAGAAGAGAGCAAAAATCCTCCATCATAATTACCACACACCATCAGAACCAGGAAACCATGTTGTTAAATACTATCAATATGTTAGTCTGACCTAATATGTACACAAAGCCTCCCCTTAGGCTTTGCCTCCCCTCAATCCTAGACCTCAAGGATTGACCATCCCTATGTGAACCACCAAGTGGTTAAACCGAGGACCGTCAAAAGCTTTAGTTAGCAAATCAGCAACATTGTCATCCGTATGAACTTTAAGAACCTGTATCAGCTTCTTCTCATTGGCATCCCGTATAAAATGATGCCGAATCTCAATATGTTTCATCCGCTGATGAAATACAGGATTCTTCACAATGCAAATAGTGCTTTGATTGTCAATAAAATTTTTGGTATTCATAAAATTGAAACCATAATCCAACATCTGATTTTGGATCCATAAAACTTGTCCACAACAACTACCAGCAGCAACGTATTCAGCTTCTGTTGAAGAAGTAGCTACGATTGTCTGTTTCTTACATTGCCATGAAATAAGTCGACGACCCAAAAATTGACAACCACCAGTAGTAGACTTCATATCATTGTTAGCACCAGCATAGTCACTATCACTATAGGCTTCTAGAACAAAAGGAGATTCTCTAGGATACCAAAGACCCAATTTAGGTTGAGCCTTGATATACATGAAAATCTTCTTCACTGCATTTAAGTTCGAAACCGTTGGAGTCACCTGGTGTCTAGAACAAGCACTTACTGCAAACATAATGTCCGGACGTGATGCAGTCAAATACATGAGGGAGCCAATCATAGACCTGTACGTGTGAACATTTACCGGGGGGTCTGGCTCATTCTTAAGTTTGATTTTAGCAACTTCATAAGGAGTTGCTATTGGTCTAAGAGGATCCATGTCAAACTTCTGAAGAATCTCATGGACATATTTATCTTGACTGATGAAAATCCCATCCGATTGTTGCTTGACCTGAAGACCAAGGAAGAATGACAGTTCTCCCATTACACTCATCTGAAATTCGCCTTTCATCAAGTGTTCAAACTCATCACACCACTCCTTCCTTGTAGAACCAAAGATAATGTCGTCCACATAAACCTGAACAAGGATAATATCCTTGGAATTCCGCCGAAGAAATAGTGTTTTTTCAATAGTACCTCTTCTATAGCCATTCTTTAACAAGAAAGTTGAAAGACGCTCATACCAAGCTCTAGGAGCCTGATGTAACCCATAAAGAGCCTTGACCACCTTGTAGACTTTCTTGGGATGAAGTGGATCTACAAACCCCTTAGGTTGAGTAACATACACTTCCTCGTCAATTTTGCCATAGAGAAATGCACTCTTGACATCCATCTGGAACACCGTAAAGCCAACATATGAAGCAAAGGCCAAAAACAGACGAATGGCCTCGATCCTGGCAACCGGCGCAAAGACTTCAGTATAGTCAATGCCCTCAATTTGAGTGTGTCCTTGTGCGACAAGCCTAGCTTTATTCCTTACGACAATTCCCCGTGCATCCTTCTTGTTCTTAAGAATCCATTTGGTATTGATAGCTGTCTTTCCATCTGGTTCAACCAGAACCCAAACATTCTGAAACAAGAATTGCTGCATTTCCTCCTGCATAGCCTCCACCCAACTTTGATCCTCAAGTGCATGAGAAACAGACCTAGGTTCCACCTGTGAAAGAAAACAAGCAAACAAACAGTGTTGAAAGTCCGTATGATTATTACGCTTTTGATCCTCAATATAGCCCACAAGAGCATGATGATCAGACGAGGCCTTCTGCTGCATTCTGCGTGTCTTGACGGTAGAACCAGGATCTCCTATAATTTGAGTGGTAGGATGATCTTTATGTGATTGCAAGACTGGATTGGAAGAAACCTCCACTTCTGGTGCCAAGTTATTGAGATCACCAACAAAGTCAGCATCATATGAAGCATTTTGGAAAATCCTATCTACCGGTTGTTTATGAATATCATCCAGCTTGGTAGAAGACTTCTTTTCATGGTTCCCCAAATCAGAAGGACTGGAGAAGCGAGTATTGGAAGAAGACTCACTAGCCGGAGTACCAGTAGGTGATAAGCTAGCACTAGGAGCAGAAGCTGGAGTACCAGGAGCAACTTTGTCAGTAGGCTCAACCAAGGGAAACTCAAAACTACCTTGAGCAGCTGCTTTAGTTGCTTCTTGTTGCTGTTTGAGAAGAGTGTCAAGAGCTGCTTGGGAATCCTGTACATCCAATGGAGATGCATCACTAGGAGGAGTGGGAGAAACCATGGTGGAATAGGATGGAACCACAAAAATGTCATCCTCATCATCTGAATCAGAAAGACTAGAAGGTACACCAGTACTAGAAGTTGCAAACACTTGTGGTCCTGCATCATGGTTAGTTTTGAAACGAAAATATCCTAACAAATCACTAAGATAATCAAGATCAAAATACCATTCTGGACCTTTGCCTTGGATGTTTGACTTCTCCTCAAAATACCTGAGATTAATAGTTTCAATGATCCGTTTGGCTTGAAGATTGTAGACACGATACGCCCGAGAATGAGCTGAATATCCCACAATGTATCCTTCATCTGCCTTGCCATCAAACTTCCCCAAATAGTCACTAGTATTCAGAATGGTGACTGGACACCCAAAAGGCTTCAAATGAGCAATATTTGGAACTTTGCCCGTGAGCAGCTCATAAGGAGTCTGCTTGTGAGGATTGGTAATAGAAACCCTATTCAAAACATAACTTGCAGTATTAACAGCTTCTGTCCAGAACATGGTTGGAAGCTTGGAATCGGCAAGCATAGTTCTTGCTGCTTCTATTAGTGTCTTGTTCTTTCTTTCTGCCACACCATTCTGTTGAGGAGTCCTAGCAGCACTATAATCTCTTTTGATGCCCTTAGCATTGAAAAGTGCGATGAGGTCTTTATTTTTAAACTCGGTTCCATTGTCGCAACGAATACCTTTAACTTTCTTGGACAACTGATTCTCTAACAAGGTAAGAAAATCTCTAAGAATTGAGTAGGTCTCACTTTTGGCAGCCATGAAGAACACCCACGTAAACCTGCTATAACCATCAGTTACCACCAAACAGAATTGCTTGTGGTCAATGCTCCTGATGTAAGTAGGACCAAATAAGTCCATGTGTAGAAGCTGCAATGGTTTAGTAATAAGACTTAGAGCAGTAATGGCCTTGAAGGATGCTTTGTGCTGTTTGCCTTTGCTGCAGGCAATACAATTTATATCATTTCTAAACGTCTTGGGAGGTAAACCAGAGACCAGATTCAGATTTGCAAGTTTGTGAATGGTCTTGAAGTTCACATGCCCCATCCTTCGGTGCCATTTAGTGGCTTCATCTACAGAGGCTTTTGCAACCAGACATGCTAGTTGACCAGTAGGGTTGACTTCATTCAACTTGATGCTATAGAGATTGTGTCTTCTAGGGATTCTGAGTAAAACTTGTGAGTCATCCGGAAGCTGAAAGTCTTTGGAAAGCACAAGTGCATCAGTATCGGTGAAGAGAACAAACTGCTTCTTGTCACAAATCTGAGAGACCGATATCAAGTTGAAATGTTGAAGTGCTTCCACATAGTAGACCTGCTCAAAATTAAGATTTGGAGTCTTTATCGTTCCTTTGCCAGTGATTCTGCCTTCACCCCCACCAAAATAGACCTTGCCACCATGAAATGGTACAAAGTTAGAGAGAAGACTCTTATTGCCAGTCATGCTCCTGGAGCAACCACTATCAACAATACCTAGACTAGGATCCTGGTATGGAGTAACCTACAACAACAAGAGAATAAAAATGCAAAAGTTAGTGTCTTAAGGGGACCCAAACCTTTTCAGGTTTGAGCCTGCCTTGTGGATCATTAGAAGAGTGCCAAGAAGATTGATGAGATCCATCGTTGTTCCTTGGTTGCCTATGCATCATATGGGTATTATTATTTGACCAAGAACAACCTGCTGAGGGCTTAACAGCAGTTCCCAAATTTCCCAAACCAAAATACGTGTGGTCTACATTATGTGGATAGATTGGATTAAAATTTTGAAAATAATTACTGGTTGTTTGGAATCCACTATCTCTCCAATAAGCAGACGCGAAAGGAGAGGATACTCTAGAAGTATTAAATGTTGGAGCACTAGGATTAAGTCTTCTAGAAGCATATGAAGCAGCTCCTGGTGAACCAGGAGCAGGAAAAGCATGATTAACAGATGCATGTGAGTCATAATAATCACAATCTTTAATTAAATGAAAGGCACTGCCACAAACAAAACATGTTTTGAAAGACCTTTTATTAGAATGAGATTGTTTCATACTGCCTACTTTATTACACACATTTCTAGGAAAAACATTCTTCCTAGGACTCAATAAACAAGGACCAGACACACTAGACTTGACAGCAACTTTTTCTTCACACTTCCTAGCACCAGTAGCAGCATGTTCATTCAACTTGGAACTTGTAGGTCTTGACTCTTCACTTGAACCACTAGATGCAGAGTCTCCGACTTTGTCACTGAAAGTACATGAGACAAAGTCATTAGTATTAGTAGAACTTGTTGGGGACTCAAGCATCTGTGATCCATCCGAGTCATTATGCCATGTGGTGGGTATAAAAGTTCCAGTAAGAGGAGGAGGGACAGCATGCATTTCTGCTGCTGGTTTAAACCTATTGTAACTAGGTTTGCCCTCATCCTCTTTGTCGGCATCAAAGACACTTGAGAACGATAAGTCAAATACATCTTCTGAATCAATATATTTTTCAAATCCTAACCCTCTTTTAGTTCTGCCAGACATACTACTATCAATTAATTTTGAAAGATTTTTAGGTGCCTTTTGCCATTTGTCAAATCTTAGCATTGTAGCATTTAATTTAGCTTGCATCTCCTCTTTTTCTTTGATACTAGCATCTCTTTCTGTTTCTGTATATTTAAGCATATTAGTCGTGTTTTCTAAATCAATGCTTAGTATCCTGATTTTATCCTCATACGCACGTTGTGTATCTAGTAACCACCTCTTTTGTTGTTCCAAAGTATTTAATGAAGCCTTATAGGCTTGAACCTCTAAAAAATACTTATCATTTTGATCATTTACTTCATTAAATTGGGACAACAATTCTGAGTATTTATCATGACAACCAAGAGGACAATGTTGTACCTGAGGTGAGATGCCCATAAGAGCAAACTCGTCTGCTTCTTCTGCATCAGAGAGATTCCCAGCAATCATTGCAAACACGTCAGTCGAGGACTCAGCTGTCTCCAGAGTAGAAGCCTGATGATCATTCCAGTTGACCATAGAGTCAACAGATACCAATGCCTTCTTGTCATCTTTTATCTCCTGAACCTTGAAAGCGGAGTACCTGCTCTTCTCCTAATCATTCTTGCTGGGGCACTCCCTTGCAAAGTGTCCCTGTTGCTGGCAGTTATAGCATCGCACCTTGCTTCTATCGAATCTTGCAGGCTCCCGAGGGTTGTAATTAAATTTCCTTTCTGCTTTCTTCTCAAACTTGTGAACCCTAAGAGTAAGCATGGCCATCTGCCATTTAAGATCCATCTCATCTAGGTCAAGTTTATCGACCTGTTTGAAGTCATCAAAGGCAAGTTGTTGTTCAGCATTAATATCAGCAACAAACGAATGAAGAACAGCTTCTACCATACTACCAGACTTGGCAGTAGGTTCAGGAGCAGAAGTATGCTGGAAAGTGTGCTGAGAGGACACAATGTTGCTTGGGCTACTTGCATATGACATAGGACTGGATGCCATAGAACTTACAAAGGCCGAGTTGGCAGGAGTGGGAAAAGAGTCGCTTGAAAAGCCTCTCACATGAGGTTCAAAAGTTCTGAGCTTATGAAACAAATCATCGAAGCTGAGATAGTCAAGCCCACCTTTGGCTTTGAGAGAGATCACCACCTGATTCCATGAGTAGGGTAAGGCTTTAAGAAACCTTGCATTAATATCACCATCATCAGGCTTGGACCTAAGTTGATTCAACTGGCTCAATATCTTCTGGAACCTATCATACCCTTGATTCAGACCTTCAGTTTCTGAGATTTTGAATTCTGTGAATTCATCTCTCAGCATGGACCTTCGCATTTTCTTTGACTCCTCATTCCCGTCGAACCTTGCTTTTATGCCATTCCAGATCTCTCTGGCATCATCCAAATGGTAGAAGTCACCCATGTGATCTTCAGGAAGAGATTGAAGCAAGATCGTTTTGGCTTTTACCTCCTTCTGAATAGCTATGATTTCCTCATGAGATTTAGGGTCAAGAAGAGTAATTTTACCATTCTTGTCTCGTCCAGTAAGCTTCCTGCTGTTCCCATTCAGAATGATCTTCCAAAGATCTTGATCAGTGTTGGTGATCCACCATTCCATCTTCATTGCCCAGTTATCATATTCACCCTTCTTTAGAAGAGGGAATTTACCATTCGTGTAAGAGACCGTAGCCAGGATCTGCTGAGGTTGCACAATTTTAGGAGTGCCGTCTTCTCCTGTTTGAGTAGAAGATGAGGCAGACATGACAAAAAAATGTCAGAAATAAGAAAACTTGATTCTTCTTGTATAGAGACCCTCCCAGGCTCTGATACCACTTGTTGGGTCTACTTGATGTAGATCTTGCAACCTGTCAGGACCGGTGAATGACTTCTATAGTCACAAGTCAAATCACAAAGAGACTCTATACACAATATGAATGTAGAATATAAATATAATTAAGAAGAACAGAATAACTATAAAGACTTGATCCTTTCTAAGGATTTATAATATTGATAATCACTAGAACTACGTTTTGTGAAGGTGTGTCTAACCCTTCTGCCTAAGGTTCCTTTTATACTACAAGGAAACCCTAATACAGCATTAAAGAAAACGTGTAAAACTGATATGCATATCCTTTCCTAACATATCTCATGCATATCCTAACAGAATATTAAGTAAATAATAAAGTTTGACATCGACTAGAACCAGGAGCAGGACTTGCTCCTACTACGACTAGGACCAGGAGGAACTACATACCTCCTAGTCTACCTATTACATATAACTATTACAATGGTCCTAACAATTACCAACATTGGAACCCGAGATTCCAAAGGCTATGCCTATGCCTCAACCCACACCACCTTTTCCCTATCCATCGAGAGTTAGGAAGGAGAAACATCAAGAGCGCGATAATTATCAATTTGAGCTTTTTATGAAAATGTTTCGTGATTTGCACTTTAATGTGAGTTTCGCCGATGCTTTGGTCATGATGCCTCGCTTTGCCGCTAACTTTAAGAGTATGTTAAACAACAAGGAGAAATTGCATCAATTGTCTAGTTGTTCATCGGTTTATCTTAACCGCATACCTCAAAAAGTCGGTGATCCTGGTAAATTCTTGATCCCTTGTGCAATCCAAGATATGGAAGAATGTTATGCCTTGGCCGATCTTGGTGCTAGCATTAACTTGATGCCACTTGCAATCTTCAAGTCGCTCAATCTTCCTAAACTTACTCCTTCACTAATGTCTATCAAGTTGGCCGACCATTCCATGATTCCCGCATGTGGATTGGCGGAAGACGTTTTTGTGAAAGTGGGAAAGTTCTATTATCCGGTAGACTTTATCGTTGTCGATATTTAATACTAGGATTTTTACAAATTCTTTTTCTCTCTATTTATCATTCCACAAATCGACTTGAATTGATTACCGATTTAAACGTAAGATTTAATTTGTTCTTGGTAACTATATTTTTGGTATTTTAAACTAAAATCTATTTAATAATAAAAACTACTATTTGAAAAATATCCTTACTAACACTAAAAATTAAATCTATGTAAAACATACTATTTAAATATTTAAAACTAATTTAAACAAAATCTGAAAACTATTTATCTAAAAACTATTTTTAATTAAACTAAATTGAATTTTAACTAATTTAAAAAAACTAAAACAATGTAAATAAAACTTGTAAAAAAACGTATTAAAGAAAACTGATAGCTAAAATTAAAACCTATATTAATTGGAAGACGAATAATTAAACACAAATGTAAGACAAGCAAAGATGGTAAAGTTGTTGGACAACTGAACGAGAGGTCCAGGGTTCGAGACCCATAATGGACAACTTTTTGGCTATTAATTATTTTTATATTTTTTTGGAACTTTTGAACCAGCAGACCAAGTGTGTCTGCGAGTTAAGCAATAATACATCAAAACCACCAAAACCGAAAAACAGATAAGCACAATATAAAACAAATAAGCAGACTTAAACAAAAACAAGCTGATAAAATAGATATACTAAAAATCAATAAGCAAATCCCAAAAGCTGAATTAAATAAGCTAGTTATCCTAAATAAGCAGTTAAGCAGATTCTACCAAACCAATTAAATACTAAGCAGACTAAATAAAAATATAAGCAGTTAAAAATTTATCAGCTACCAATATTTAAACATAAGCTATTCAGAACCTGAAGCAGATTAAAAACTCTAAATAAACAAGAACAATAACCGAATCAGATAACTAAAACTGGAATAAAACTAAGCAGATAGAACATTCTAAAACTGAAAATTAAACAAATGATATATAAACCGAAAATGAATAAGTAGATGTGAAACTAAAATCAAATTACCAAAATATTAAAAGCATATACAGAATAACCTAAACTCAAGAAGATCTAAAACAACTTAAATATTCAAACAGTAACCAAAACAAATAATAATATAAGCTAAAATTAAATAAGCTACAAATCCTAGCAGATAAACAAGCAGAAACTAAATTATCAATAAAAAAATAAACTTAACAAAAATTTTAAAAAGAGATTAGAACCTTGTGATGTTAACCGTTGAGCCGAAGGGTGAGCGCTGAGATCCCTTTTGGTTAAACCGAATCAAACACCACCACCTTATATCTCACCGTAATCATCAACTAGGAACCAAACAGCTTCTGGAAATCTTCGAACCAGTTTTTTTAATAATTTTCAGTGGGGAAAATTATTTCCACTCTTTTTATTTTTTTTAATTTTTTTTATATTAATAATAATAAAAACAGTAACAAAAAGACACAAGATTATAATGAAGCTTTGACAGAAAATTAAATGAGATACGAATTAACTCAAAATAAAATTTCATTAATAATAAACTGATTACAATACCTCGAAAATTGAAAATACAATTTATCCTAATATCTAATTTGCATAAAAATAAAATTAAAACTAATTTAATCATACTCCTAATTTAATTAAAAAAACAGTAAATAAAGAAAAATGGAATATATTTGATTACAATTTGTGAGGGGTTTTATAGGTGAACCCTAATGCCTTGTTGATGAAGATTGGTGCCCACGGCGTATCATCCTGGCCCTTCTTTCTTCTCTTCTCTCTCTTCTCTTGAATCAACGGCAGAAATCACCCAAGGGTCACACGGATCGCCCTCGTGGAGGTTTTGTGTTTCTTAGTGCTGAGATGGCAAATAGGGATTGGTGGATTGATTGTGGTGAGGTGGTGATAACCAATCACAAAGGGAATGGATGCCACGTTGGAAGAGGAGGACCACCTATTTTCCATCTTGCTCATCCAAAATCCATGGGGATTCAATTGGGCGCGTGTGAATCAAGTGTTAAAAAACCCCAATTTTTACTGAGTGATTAGTGAATACGGTAGATTAGGGTTTTGGGTAAAAAACGGTAATGGGGAAGCTGCGTTTGGGGGAGAGAAATAAGGTGGATGCGTGTGTTTTGTTCTTGTTATTATCGAATGGCAATAAATAGGTTAAAAATGTGTGGATGTGGGGAAAGTTGTGAGTTGACCAGTTATTTGTTTGACTCCACATTGTTTCCTCCGTCTAACTATTTCAATCAAATGGGCTTTGGCCCAAGATTACTTCCAATCCGTGTGTTTATTAAAAAGACTTGGGCCATTTGGGCCTTTAAGGGCAAAACTGATTTTACTTGTTTTTGCTATTGGGCTTTTAAGCCTAATAGATCCAATGTGGGACCCACAAGCCCGATAACTTTGATAAATTAAATCCCCAAATAAAACGACTTGATCTTTGGCATTTTGGTCTTTTCTTAAAAATCGTATCGATTTTGCCGGGTTTCGTGATCTTCGGCACACTTTTGGTCTCTTGACTTTGTCTTCGTCTCTTTGTGGACTTTTCTTCAACATTTGACCGTGAAATCCCGTGTTTTATTTCCTTTTGATCATTTGTACCTATTTAACACAAAAACACAAAACCACGCGTAATTCCGACTTTTACGATATTAAACACATGATTAGGTCTTGTTTTTCCTTGATTTTAGTGGCAAAAGGATAAGTGTTTACACACTTATTTAATCCCCTACACTTGACCATTGCAATGACCCCATGCAATGCATAGTTTTAAAGCATAAAGTTACATTTTACTCATAATTAACCCATCTTGGCCTTATTAAGATATACTATTATTACTACGATGAAAGGATTGAAAAACTTAAAAGGAAACAAAAGTTATAATAATTTATTAACTTGGAAATTATTTGATGGAAGAAACTCGTAAAGAAGTCTAAGACTTTAAATTAGGGCTTTGGTGTTATGAATATTAATCACCCTCAAGTTTCACGTTCCCCATACCAAGCTTAAAAACGAGATCATTGTTTACCATAAGTCCTTAAGTTAAAACCACATATATAAGATAATTGTGTAATACTCTTTCTTCAATTCCTACGTTGTATATCTAGATTTTATTGATTGTCATTCACCCGTAGGCTCATTTGACTTATTTGATTATTATTATTCCAAAAATGAAGGCCAAACGGTGCAAACCCGACACTCAAAACCTAACCTCGTCCTCAAAAACGTTGTCACTAAAGTAAGCCCACATCAAGGATGATTTAACACGATTTGGGGAATAAATTCCCGGGCCTAAAATTTGGCCAATAGTACTACTTTATTAATTATTCCTCCAAAGTCATGTTGACTTTATGTGGAGTTTAGCAAGTTCACATCATATACCCTTAGGCTCTTTAAGATGCAAAAATGCTCCCCGTCTATTGTCCACACCCTAAGGCTCCTTGAACGATAAATGAGGGAATTGATTTTTGATCAATTTTTATTCAACACTTACCATGCCATACACCTTAAGGCTCTAATGACAAGGTTCGTGCTACATGCCCCACACCCTAAGGCTCCTTGAGGTCATGTTTTAATATTATTCTTTTTTATTTATGATATATATAGTAGGACAGATTTCGTGGTCCCATGGTCTGAATACCTCCTACTTAGTGGTTATGAGCCACCTTAGTCGGAAGTCCACAACGCTGGCACCCTCAATGTGTTCATGCTTTAATTACAAGGAGAATAAAGATTTGGCTAAGAGTTAAGATATCGAATCTACACCACAAAAATCCTCATTTATTAAGCAATTAAATATACACGCGGGAAGAAAGAGCCACAAAAACTCATATAAGCAAAAATTAACCCTTAAACTTATTATCAACTTTATCATCTCTCGTTCTCCACAATTTAAAATCTCAAGGAATGAGACTCGTGGATGCTTAGCCTAATAAACCAATTAAGGTCCATATGGTTACGGATACTAGCTAGAGTAAACTTGGATAAGCAAACTCGGGTTGAGTCAAAATATTCACGACGGGCCTAATATATCAAAGATATCTAAACTTGTTAAAACCATTTTATTCATTTATTTATTTTTGACTTTATTCTTGAATTGGAAATTATTATGATGCGATGACAAAAGGAAAGAAAATAAATGAAAATACTATTAGGCCAAAATAGATCAAAAATTTGAAAAACGTTGAAAATTTTTAAAATTTTCCGGTTAAATGGGGTCAAATTCATGGAAAAACCCACTAAAATTTCGATAGAAATCCCCCCTACACTTAATAAAAACATTGTCCTCAATGTTTAAGCATGTGGGAGAATAAACTCCCCTACACTTAGGACATTGAGTAAGTTGTTTAAAATCGAGTTAAGGAAGGGACAACTAAAGTGATTACCTTTATTCGTTTTATATTTATACATGATTGAATCACAATAGCAAAAACTTATCGAGGGAACCGGGTACACAGGAAACACGGGATCACGGGTCGCGTCAAAAGCACCAAAAGTGGATCTTGAAAGCACACATCCCTGCACAACATTACTACACACAAACAACCTACAAGGCTCCCCCTACACTTATTGTAGAAAATAGATAAAAATAGATCATCAGGTTGCCTCCCGAGAAGCACTTGTTTTTGTTAACCGAGTCACGAGCCTGACTCGACCCCGAATTAAATTGTCCATAGGGAAGCCTTGAATGTAATACCGGGATAAAAAATCTTATCCTCGGTCCCGGATGAACATAATAAATGAGAGGCAGGAGGTTAAGTCATAAAAGGTAAAAAGGTCCTCTCAACATATGTGAAATTATCATCCACGGGAGTATCAATATTAAGAAACTCATCGATCTCGGGAATGAGAAAACCATCATCATCACTAAAAGTGATATGTGGAAGAGAATCGATGGTAGAATCAAAAGTAATTGGCGAAGAGGCAAATGTTAATCTATCAAAATCCAAGTTTTCAAAATCAATATCAATATCAAGTTTTAAAACTCCATTTGCCTTCTCATCAATACCATGATCACAATTAAGCTCATGCGAGAAATCCAATAACACGGGATCATAAAAAGCATCTTCGTGATGGAATTTCTCAATACTTGGGGTATAAAAGTCATCACTAAGGAGTAAAGAATCCGATAAATCATTAGTATCATGGTTTTCAAAAGTCGGTTTTGGTAAAATAGGAGAATCATCCTCATCCGAACCCGAGGAATAATTAAAAATGTAGTCAGAATCACAAGATAACTCATCCCTATCTACAAACTCCTTAGGTGTAGGACAAATTAAGGGTTATTCTTCTATGCACTCATTATAAAGTTCTTCACACTCCTCAAAAATTGGTTTATCAAAACATGTCTCGCTAAGAGATTTGAAGAAAGCATAAAGTCATTTGAAGGAGTAGGTGAACGATTCATAAAAATAATGGGGTCATCAATGGGTAATGGAGGCTCAAGGATAATCTCGGGAATTTCCTCAATAGGTGAGGAAAGAGGAGAGCTAATTGTATCCGTGGGTGTCAACACCGGACGGTGAGTAAAACTCATGATAATCTTCGGGCCTTGTCTCTCCTTTATTGGCGGAGAGATGGAAGGATCCACAGTGGGAACATCACTACTAGTAGTGGTGTTAGCCTCAATATCAACTCTCAAAGACGGCTCAATATCAAATTAAGCTTGATAGGTTTCTAAAATGAGCATGAATTTCCTATCGGTGGACTCTTGCATTTGTCTAGTAGATTCTTGCATTGCTTTCATCATTTTCTCATGTTCGGTCAATTTTTGTAGAACCAAGTCCATTTGAGGGTTGTGCATGTTCATTTGATTAAAGTTTTGAAAATTGCCGTCATTTGGAAAACCTTCATTATTTGAAAACCCTTGATTTTGAAATTCCCCATAAAACCGTTGATCATAATGTGGTGGGTCACTAGTTGTAGGAAAACTAGGGGAGCCAAAATAAGTATTAGTAGCATAACACATACTTTCCTCATTATTATAAACCTCCTCATAAGTTTTGTCACAATTAAAATAAGCATGAGGTCCACCACAAGTCGTACACTCCTCGGACATAATCTTATAACGCTCTTCTTGCAATATTTCCCAAATCGGACGATTATCCATGGTAGTGTCGAAAGAAATCGAAATAACAATAATACGTAATATTTTTGGTGTAATACTTTAGGAAAAGTATTACGTTTTGATTTTTTTTCATTTTTTTAATTTTTTTATTTTTTTTGGTGCAAATCTTAGGAAAGAATTTGCTTTTGTGATTTTTTAATTTTTTGTATTTTTATCTTTTTGATTTTTTTTTTATGTTTTTGATTTTTTAACAAGAAAAATAACGTTCAAAATCGAACGGATCCCAAAATCCAAATCGTCTCACGACAAATCGTCAATCGTAACGAGCGAAGCGGCAGCGACGCCATTTTAATACTAGGATTTTTACAAATTCTTTTTCTCTCTATTTATCGTTCCACAAATCGACTCGAATTGATTACCGATTTAAACGTAAGATTTAATTTCTTCTTGGTAACTATATTTTTGGTATTTTAAACTAAATTTAATAATAAAAACTACTATTTGAAAAATATCCTTACTAACACTAAAAATTAAATCTATGTAAAACTTACTATTTAAATTTTAAAACTAATTTAAACAAAATCTGAAAACTATCTATTTAAAAACTATTTTTAATTAAACTAAATTGATTTTTAACTAATTTAAAAAAAAACTAAAACAATGTAAATAAAACTTGTAAAAAAAACGTATTAAAGAAAAATGATAGCTAAAATTAAAACCTATATTAATTGGAAGACGAATAATTAAACATAAATGTAAGACAAGCAAAGATGGTAAAGTTGTTGGACAATTGAACGAGAGGTCCAGGGTTCGAGACCCATAATGGACAAGTTTTTGGTTATTAATTATTTTTATATTTTTTTGGAACTTTTAAACCAGCAGACCAAGTGTGTCTGCGAGTTAAGCAATAATACAGCAAAACCACCAAAACTGAAAAACAGATAAGCACAATATAAAACAAATAAGCAGACTTAAACAAAAACAAGCTGATAAAACAGATATACTGAAAATCAATAAGCAAATCCCAAAAGCTGAATTAAATAAGCTAGTTATCCAAAGTAAGCAGTTAAGCAGATTCTACCAAACCAATTGAATACTAAGCAGACTAAATAAAAATATAAGCAGTTAAAAATTTATCAGCTACCAATATTTAAACATAGGCTATTCAGAACCTGAATCAGATTAAAAACTCTAAATAAACAAGAACAATAACCGAATCAGATAACTAAAACTGGAATAAAACTAAGCAGATAGAACATTCTAAAACTGAAAATTAAACAAATGATATATAAACCGAAAATGAATAAGTAGATGTGAAACTAAAATCAAATTACCAAAATATTAAAAGCATATACAGAATAACCTAAACTCAAGAAGATCTAAAACAACTTAAATATTCAAACAGTAACCAAAACAAATAATAATATAAGCTAAAATTAAATAAGCTACAAATCCTAGCAGATAAACAAGCAGAAACTAAATTATCAATAAAAAAATAAACTTAACAAAAATTTTAAAAAGAGATTAGAACCTTGTGATGTTAACCGTTGAGCCGAAGGGTGAGCGCTGAGATCCCTTTTGGTTAAACCGAATCAAACACCACCACCTTATATCTCACCGTAATCATCAACTAGGAACCAAACAGCTTCTAGAAATCTTCGAACCAGTTTTTTTAATAATTTTCAGTGGGGAAAATTATTTCCACTCTTTTTATTTTTTATTTTTTTTATATTAATAATAATAAAAACAGTAACAAAAAGAAACAAGATTATAATGAAGCTTTGACAGAAAATTAAATGAGATACGAATAAACTCAAAATAAAATTCATTAATAATAAACTGATTACAATACCTCGAAAATTGAAAATACAATTTATCCTAATATCTAATTTGCATAAAAATAAAATTAAAACTAATTTAATCCTACTCCTAATTTAATTAAAAAAACAGTAAATAAAGAAAAATGGAATATATTTGATTACAATTTGTTAGGGGTTTTATAGCGAACCCTAATGCCTTGTTGATGAAGATTGGTGCCCACGGCGTATCATCCTGGCCCTTCTTTCATCTCTTCTCTCTCTTCTCTTGAATCAACGGCAGAAATCTCCCTAGGGTCACACGGATTTCTCTGGTGGCGGTTTTGTGTTTGTTAGTTCTGAAACGGCAAATAGGGATTGATGGATTGATTGTGGTGAGGTGGTGATAACCAATCACAAAGGGAATGGATGCCACGTTGGAAGAGGAGGACCACCTATTTTCCATCTTGCTCATCCGAAATCCATGGGGATTTAATTGGGCGCGTGTGAATCAAGTGTTAAAGGGAAAACCCCCAATTTTTACTGAGTGATTAGTGAATATGGTAGATTAGGGTTTTGGGTAAAAAAAGGGTAATGGGGAGGCTGCGTTTGGGGGAGAGAAAGAAGGTGGATGCGTGTGTTTTGTTCTTGTTATTATCGAATGGCAGTAAATAGGTTAAAAATGTGTGGATGTGGGGAAAGTTGTGAGTTGACCAGTTATTTGTTTGACTCCACATTGTTTCCTCCGTCTAACTATTTCAATCAAATGGGCTTTGGCCCAAGTTTACTTCCAATCCGTGTGTTTATTAGAAAGACTTGGGCCATTTAGGCCTTTAAGGGAAAAACTGATTTTACTTGTTTTTGCTATTGCGCTTTTAAGCCCAATAGATCCAATGTGGGACCCACAAGCCCGATAACTTTGATAAATTAAATCCCCAAATAAAACGACTTGATCTTTGGCATTTTGGTCTTTTCTTAAAAATCATATCGATTTTGCCGGGTTCCGTGATCTTCGGCACACTTTTGGTCTCTTGACTTTGTCTTCGTCTCTTTGTGGACTTTTCTTCAACATTGACCGTGAAATCCCGTCTTTTCTTTCCTTTTGATCATTTGTACCTATTTAACACAAAAACACAAAACCACGTGTAATTCCGACTTTTACGATATTAAACACAAGATTAGGTCTTGTTTTTCCTTGATTTTAGTGGCAAAAGGATAAGTGTTTACACACTTATTAATATTCCCACGGATCCTCAAGTTCCTCTCATTTTAGGTCGTTCGTTTTTAGATACGTCTATGGCTTTAATTGATGTGCATGCTAGAAAGATCACCTTACGTTTCAACGACGAGGAACTTGTTATATACGCAACTAAAAATTCTCAACTTTCTCATGTTTATTCCGTTGCTACCATAAACCTCGTTGATATGATCGACGTTGTTTGCGAGGAATTTTCACAAGAAGTTCTAGGTTTTGGTGATGTTGAAAATAGTGGCAATCCCACTATGCTTGATCCCATTCTTGATAACTCGACACCAACCTTCACTCCATTTGAAGGTGGTGGTTTTACGTTGGAAGAATTCGATGTTCCACGTACTTGTAACGAAGACCTCGACAATGATGAGGACTTCTCGATTATCAAGGATTTTCTTAACGATTTCCCATTTCCTCCACTCGAGGAGGTTATGAGTATCGAGCACAAATCTTCGATTGAGGAACCACCTATCCTCGAGTTGAAAGATTTACCTCCTCACCTTGAATATGTATTTTTGGAGGAGGACGACAAGTTGCCAGTTATTATTGCGAAATATCTTTCGGATGATGAAAAAACCGCACTTGTCGATGTTCTAAATGATCACAACGGGGCAATTGCGTGGAAGTTATCCGACATTAAGGGAATCGATCCCAAATTTTGTACCCACAAAATCTTAATGGAGGAGGATTACAAGCCCGCAATCTAATGTCAAAGAAGGGTGAACCCTAAAATTCACGACGTCATCAAAAAGGAGGTCCTAAAACTCCTTCACGCGGGAATGATTTACCCTATTTCTGATAGCCCTTGGGTGATTCCTATCCATTGTTTCCCTAATAAGGGAGGAATGACCGTTGTGCCAAACGATGCCAACGAGTTAATTCCCACTAGACTCGTGACCAGATGGAGAGTGTGCATTGACTATCGTAAGTTGAATGACGCCACTCGAAAAGACCATTTTCCCTTGCCCTTCATGGACCAAATGTTGGAGCGTCTTGCGGGAAACGATTTCTATTTCTTTTTATATGGTTTTTCCGGTTACTTCCAAATCCCCATCGATCCTTGTGATCATGAAAAAACTATGTTTACGTGTCCATATGGAACGTTTGCCTATCGTACAATGCCATTCGGACTTTGCAATGCACCGCGAACCTTTCAACTGTGCATGATGGCTATTTTTCATGACATGATCGAGAAGACGATGGAAGTCTTCATGGATGACTTTTTCGTGTTTGGTAGTTCGTTCGCTTCGTGTTTGTCGAATCTTGAGAGAATGTTGAAATGTTGTGAGGAAACCAACCTTGTGCTAAATTGGGAAAAATGTCATTTTATGGTTAAAAGTGGAATCGTCTTAGGGCACAAGGTTTCGAAAGCGGGGATTGAGGTAGACCAAGCTAAGGTAGACGTCATCGCCAAATTACCTCATCCCATAACCGTTAAGGGAGTTAGGAGTTTCCTAGGCCACGCATGCTTTTATCGTCGATTCATCAAGGATTTTTCAAAGATCTCTCAACCTATTACACATCTCCTTGAAAAAGATGCACGTTTTGTCTTTGATGAAGATTGTGTATGAGCCTTTGAAATCCTTAAGAGGAAACTTACCGAAGCTCCCATTCTTGTTGCTCCCAATTGGAACCTCCCCTTTGAGCTCATGTGTGATGCTAGTGACTACGCTATTGGGGCCGTATTGGGGCAATTTCATGATAAGCACTTCTTGCCCATTCACTATGCTAGCAAGACGATGACCGAGGCTCAACTAAAATACACTACAACGGAGAAGGAATTCCTTGCCGTGGTGTATGCATTTGAGGAATTTTGACCTTATCTCGTCTTGACTAAATGCATAGCGTATACAGATCACTCGGCTATCAAGTATCTTATGGCTAAGCAAGATACAAAGCCGAGATTACTTCGTTGGATTCTCCTCCTTCAAGAATTTGATCACAAAATCATTGACAAAAAAGGAGCTGAGAATCTAGCGGCCGATCATCTTTCTCGTTTGGAAGATCCTCACCAAAATGTTTACGAGCCTAAGGAAATCACCAAAACATTTCCGCTCGAGACACTAGGTGTAGTGAATTCTAAGCTTGATTCTTCTACCCCATGGTTTGCGGACATCGCAAATTACCATGTGAGGAACTTCATCATCAAGGGTATGACGACTCAAGAAAAACGAGAATTCTTTCGTGACGTCAAGTTCGATTTTTGGAACGACCCTTACTTGTTTCAAACTTGTGCGGATCAAATTATTCGACGTTGTGTCTTTGGTACCAAAGCTTCTAACATCCTTAGAGCTTGTCACGAGGGACCCACGGGTGGTCACCACGGTGCTAATCTCACGGCTAAGAAGGTTTTTGATGCCGGTTTCTTTTGGCCTACTATTTACCAAGATGCACATGCACTTATGAAGTCATGTGACTCATGCCAACGACAAGGAAAAGCCTCACAAAAAGATGAAATGCCACAAAATATCATCCAAGTGTGTGAGATCTTTGACGATTGGGGCATAGAATTTATGGGGTCGTTCCCGTCATCTCGTGGTAATAAGTACATCCTTGTCGCGGTTAACTACCTATCTAAGTGAGTGGAAGCTAAGGCTTTGCCCACCAATGATGCTCGTGTGGTAGTCAAGTTTTTGAAAAGCTTTTTTTCTCGGTTTGGAACCCCTCGTGCGATCATAAGCGATCGTGGAACCCATTTTTGTAACGACCAATTCGAAAGGTTCCTAAGGAAATATGGGGTTACACATCGTCTTTCTACGGCTTATCACCCGCAAACGAGTGGGCAAGTCGAGGTTTCAAACCGAGCGTTGAAAAGGATCTTGGAGAGATCTATTGGGGAAAACCGACAATCTTGGTCGGATAAGTTAGACGATGCTTTATGGGCCTTTAGGACCGCTCATAAGACGCCCATTGGGTGCACTCCCTATAAGCTTGTGTATGGGAAAAATTGTCACTTGCCAATTGAATTGGAACACAAGGCTTATTGGGCCCTAAAGCATTGTAATGATGACATGGAGACCGCAGGAAAACACCGGAAAATGCAATTAAATGAATTGGATGAATTAAGGGATATTGCTTATGAAAATTCATTGGTTTATAAAGAAAATACTAAAAAGTTGCATGATTCAAAAATTAAAAACCGGTTTTTTAACATTGGGGATCAAGTTTTGCTTTTTAATTCTCGTTTGAAAATCTTTTCCGATAAGTTGAAATCCCGTTGGTCCGGTCCATTTACCGTGACTTAAGTTTTTCCATATGGGACCATCGAGCTAGCTCAAAATGATGGCCCTAATTTCAAGGTGAATGGACATAGCTTGAAGCACTACTTTGGCGGGGAAGTTCCGTCCTTGAACTACCTCGACCAAATCACCTTCCCCAACGATAATTAGTATTGAGGGGATCGAGTCGAGCTCATGACTCGGTAATAAAAAAACGAGGTGCCTCGTGGGGGAGTCCCATGCTTATCCTCTGTACATATTATCGCTTTCTAATGTAGTAACGTGTAGGGATTTGTGCCCTTCCAACCTTTGTTTCGTGGTTGTTTGTGATATGTGGATTTTAGATGATCATGATCTTCGTCGATTGGAGCCTCTCGTGTTCATTTTATGGGAGCACTCGATCGTTTGCTCTGAAGAATTTCTCGATATCCACATGATATATCCTTTTATGTTCTAACCTTAGGTTTATAGCACACTTCATAAACGGCTTTAAATTTAACGCTTACACCCTTTCCATGCTAGATTAGGCATTCGACTACGTCTCTAGTATGGGGGTGTTTGCACCCCTAGACTCGAAACATTGAGGACAATGTTTAACTTTAGTATGGGGGGGGGGGGTGAATAGATACCTGCCTTGCCAAACCTTCACGCTTTCTAAAGTTTATCTTTTTGTTTATCGTTTTGTTGCAAAATAATGCTAAAAATGGCCAAAATTTAAATTTTTTCTCATTTTTTATAAGTGTTTGAAGACACGAATGTAGATTTTCCGATGGTGAGAATAAGAGTAATTTTTGACTCGACCGTGCGTGTTGAGCACTTAGCTTGGATTACTTAACTTCACATTAGGCTAAGTCTCTTAAATGAGGACGAGAAATGATAGAGTTAATTATAAGTTACTATGTTTACTATGCTTAACGTAGAAGTCGCTCTTCTTTCAAAAACTCATGTGTTCTCGATATTTGCTTATTCTCCCTTCGCTTGTAAATATTTTTTTCTTAATAAATATTGACTTAGCGTTTTAGTCTTGATTGTTGGGTTTCTAGTATTTTCTAGTAGCTTCCATGTAATTAAATTGGGAAGACATTAAGGTATCGCTAGCGTCACGGTTTTGAAGTATTGGCAACCCGAATAATCGAAAGCTTCACCCAATAATAAGATTTCAAGTGCTCACCTAAATCAAGGAAACAATTTGAAGCTCACAAGGCCGAAAAATCTATGCAAAATTGAAAGTGAATCAAGCCTTAATCTTTAAAGCTTTAAAGATCCAAAATTCACCTTAGCGTGAGGATATACGTCTTTGGCTAATAAAACCACCGATGAGGTGGATAATAAAAGGCAAGGCAAGACCGAAGTCATAATAAAAGCTTCATGGCGAAGTTGAATAAAAGATGTAGGTAAACCAATGATAATAAGTCCCTTCCGTTAGGGGGCGTATAAAAGTCTTGGTAATAAGTCTCATGTTCAAAACCGTTATAAAACCGTGTTTATCGATCCTTCTTGTTGACTTAATTTTTTTGACATCATTGTCTATTAGGAGGGGTTATTAATTCGATGGTCTTGGTTATACCGTTAGGACTCTATTTTTAGACCTAAATCTCTATTATCGCATAAGTCAGACAATGTATCCTCGTGAAACATTCAAGACAAAATAAAATACAAGAGATACAACTTAGGAAAATGGGAGGATAAGTACGTGATTAGGGCATATGAGTAGTGTTAGCATTACTAACTTATAATGACAATGACCTCGTTGCACGCTTGGCATGGAATTGGGGTGAAAATCGAGGACGACAAAATTATTTCTAACGAAGCATTCATGTGTTCTTATTCTATGAACCTAAACGTCCCATTTTGCGATGAATATCATACATTATGTCTAAAACGCAAGTAGGAGTAATATTAATAGTATAGCTAGTTATCATTCAATAAAAGTGAATAAAAATGAATTTTGGAAGTGCTACGATACTTTATTCTAGCATTGCGTGAGGGCACGACAATGGTTTAGTATGGGGGAGTGATGAGACTGCTTTTATACATAGTCTCATCGTCCAAAAAGGGCTTTAAATGCATAAAATATCATAAAATGGCCAAATATATGCTTGTGTATTTTAAGTACGGATATTGAGAAAATGACTAAAGATCACAAGAATCATGCAAAAATGAACACGGGAAACGAAGTCGCACAATGAACCAAGCGCTGGTATTGATTTTCCAAGAAAGACCCTTGAAGAGTTGAAGATTGAACAAGAAGGGTCCTCCAATATTGAAGAATTGACACTTTAAACCCTTGTATATTCATAATTACAAGATTGGTCCCTAAAGTTTGTCAAATTTACAAAAAGGACCCTTAACTTTGAAGAATTGGCAAATTTAGTCCCTCAATAAAACTAAATTGTCAATATTAGTCCTCCAAGAAGTCAACAAACAAGTCAAGACCTTGAAGAAAGAAGACATGTCATAACCAGCCCTTGAAGAATCATTAAAATGCAAATCAAGTCCTTGTGAAAAACTTTGAAAGTATTTTTGCCAAAATCGTCAAATGGCCAAAGTTATTTACAAAGAAAATGGAATGAGAATGGCTTGTGAATTCTGTGAACACTTTTTAGAAGAGGAGGGGGAATTACTATCAGACATGCAAACTATACCCACCTATCCTAGCTTGCCACGTCACCACCTCCACTCACATCCTAATCTATATTATTAAAACGTTTTTAAATACGTTTATTAAAACTATTTTGGTGGCGGGAATCATCTACTGCTCACATTAAACACCCCCAAAATTTACCAGTTAAACCCAAGAACCCTAATCTCAAAAAACCTTAATTACTTTGTAACTGAACCACATAATCTCTAGAAAACAAATTACACATCTCCTAATCATTTCCAAACCCCCAAAAATACATCACCATCACCCAGGAACCCTCCCACATGGTCCCCTGCACAAGAAAACAAAGGGTGTACAGTGAATCCATGGTCAATATTAATCCCTTCATGGCTACACTTTATTGGACGCTTGGGATTAATTATCAACAGCTATATAAGTCACAAGGCTCCAAGATCATCACACGGCATGATTCAAAATCAGCATATTCCACCTTATATCTGAATCTTCAAAGGGGTATTTTTGGACATTCAAGAGTTAGGGTTTGCTTATTTTTTATTTTTCTAGAACAGCTTGTAACCCCTATATAAAGGGTGATAGGACCTAGCAGTAGTTTTTGTTCTTGCTTTTCCTGGTTCACTTACTTGTAAATCCCTCTTTTATGAATGAAAAAAGATTGGTTTAGTTTTGTGAAGAAAGCAATATATGAAGAGCAGAACACAAGCATAATATCAGTAATAAGAGCCCATATTGCTAGTCAGGCAATATATTATAATTCAAATCATATATCATACACTATTCCTAAGACCGCAGCCTCAGTATTACCATTATCGGTATTATTATCGGATTATTATAAGCCGCATGACATTGTTACCTTTCTATAATATACAACGGTTCGCGAACCCGGCAAATATTTGCCCATTTAAATCAGCGTGTCGTCACAAAAATCACGCTATATAAACCCTCTCATACATAAATTCGCTTGCCAATCAATGTGACACGACGGGGATCAACCGTCAAGACGCGAACTGGAGTGATCTTCCCCAAATAGTACTATTAGATGCATAAGCGTCTACAAACTCCTGGTAGTTCACAATTCATGCTAATGGGACTTATAGTGACATAACCTAACTAATAATAATCCATTTCAATCGTTCACTGGGTCATCTAGTCAATCGGGTCCATATCAATAAGCATACAATCGGGACCACTTGTGTTCTATTTTTATTAAAACTAGCATGTTATCTCCTTCGCGAGTTTATAAAACATTTCATAAAACATTTAAAAGAGTGCGAGGCTATGAACTCACGTTAGTTTGGAAAGGCGGGTTATCGGCAACTAAAGTGTATGGCGCGCATCGCGATCACGGGATATCTAAACAAATAATACTCGATCTTCGACTATGTCGAATAATATTTATAAAAAGTTGTTATGTATATGCAATCAAGTCATAAACATGATGATCAAGTGGGATTGTGTGACAATCCGTCAATTTGAGGTCGTTATTTTATTCTCAAGTATTATTTTAAAATCATTATTTTATTGTTAATTTATGAACTCACTCACCATTAGGAAGAAATTGGGGTTTACGTCTTAAAGTAGCATCGACTACGTCTAAACCGGAGAACTCTACGTTACGTGCTTACATTTACATACACCGTTTTTGTGACAAGTCCGACATTTCAGGAAATAAATTTATTCTCGAATATTATTTTGGAATTTTAATTTGTGTTGGTTCATAAACTTACAAATTTACGAGAAGAAATTAGGACTTCCGTGCTTAATTTAGCGTCTTTTACGATTACACCGGAAACCCTAGGTTTACGTATTTACGCTTTTGAATTCCGTTTGTGATGAGACAATTTTTATTACAATCTTTTTGTGCCGTAGATTCATAATTCATAAAAACGTTTTTCGTAAAACAACCCGAGGGTACGTAAATCAAGGAAACTAGAATCGAGGAGTACCCGTAAATTAATGGGGATGAGACATGTTTACACTTGCCACCCCCATACATGTGGCGGCAAGACTAGTAGCCACACCACCCTTTGGTGGCAAGCTAACACAAGCTTAAAGGACACATGTACTTACACTTTACCTAAACCACCAAAGCCTTAAAACACCTAACACCAAACCATTTCTCTCATTTGATACATGCAAACCACTCCAAAATCTCTCTCTCCCTTCTCTTATTGCCGTCCATACTCCATCACTAAACACCACCATTTGATCAAATTTCTACCATAAATCTTGTGTTTAACTTGCATAAGATGAAGACCCTTTGAAGACTTGGTGATTTGAGGTGATCCTAACAACTAAAAAGAAGTTTTTCTTAGAGTCTAGGGCTGATTTTTCTCAAGGTTTTGCATATACTTGGTGATCTTGAAGGTGGTCTTGGTATATCATAAGATTGGTTATCAAAAACCAAGTCTTGTTCTCAACCTTTTCATCACTTTGGTGGTATAGAGATTGTTTCTTCCTATCATCTTGTTATTTTGTAAATGTAATCATGTATTTTATTGAATAATGTATATGTATATGATGATTAATGATGATCAAAGTATTATGTGGGGATTTTGTGTTAATATTTGGTTAAAAAGGCTAAAATCAACAAGTAAAGATGTTAAAAATCTTGGTTAGATTCATAGGCTGTATAAAACAGTAAGTATCAACATGATAACTTGGTAAAATAGCTTGTAATATTGAATATACAGTTAGATATATGATTTTTACATATGTGGTGAGTTGGCCTGATAGTTGTATTTTTACTACCTTTTAGGAAAAGAGCGTAGAAGTGGCAAGTATTAACAAGTGATTTAGGATTTGTGGCTTATTTAGTTTTTCTAAAAGTTAATTTGGTTAAGTTTTTGGTTAAGTGCTTATTTGATTTTAGCTTATTTTTGTTTTTCCCGGATTAAGAACCCCTCTTTTTCTGACTTAGGTTCAGTTTTCATCATTCCGGATTAGTATTTTATCAATTATTCCGGATTACTTTCCATTTGTCCCATTCCGGATTGCTTGAGAGATATGGATTCCGGATAGGGTCAAGCATTGGCATTCCGAATTGCATTGGAATTTAGTGATTCCGGATTAGTAATGATCTAGGATTCCGGATTGTCTATAGTTACTCATTCCAGATTGCTTTCAAGATTTGTTATTCCGAATTAAACATAGAACCTATATTCCGGATTGCATCTAAACTCTGGATTCCGGATTGTGTTTAGTATCTTCATTCTGAATTGCTTCCTGTTTTTACATTCCGGATTGGATTGAGTGTAGGGATTCCGGATTGAGTTTAGATCACTCATTCCGGATTGTGTTAGGATTGGGGATTCTAGATTAGTCTTAAAACACGGATTCCGGATTACTAGTTTTCCTTTATTCCAACTTATGTTTTTATTTGATTTCCAAATTCTTTTCAAACTTTATTTTTCCCGCCATTTTTACTTACCTTTATTTTAAATTGTCTTGTTTAGTTTTATTTTCAAATCTACTTTTAATCAAGTTTTAAATTTACTTAATTTCTTTTAAACTTTGCCATTTATTTTACACTTTTCAAGTTTTTATTTTTAAATAGAAATGGATAACCACCTTTTCTTTTATTCACCAAAAACAATTGAGTCACACTTTCAACCGTGATCAATTCGATTAGACCAATCTCAAAGAACTAAAATCTCAATATTAGTATTTTCTTGAGTCAATCTAAGTACGTTAAACAAATGCTTAAGAAATTTGGATTAGAGGTGTAAAACCCGCTTTAAATTGCCTAAGATCATTAAATGCATGAAAAGATGGTCAAATTAAAGCTTCACGAATAATTAATATACGACACGTATCACGAGCATTTAATATAAATATTATGTATATTAATTAATTACTACAAGTATTACGTATGCAATTATTAATTATTAACTCACAATAAGTATTTACGTATAATACGTATAAACGTAGCAAGAATAAAACACGACATTTAAACACGAACATACACGTGACTTATTTAAAAAAAACAAAACAAATATATATATATAAGGGGGTGTTTGTCGACGGCTTTAAGAAGAAGGAGAGGGCTTTATGGCCCAGACCATTTACCAATGTAAACCAAATAACAAATACATCTCCTGGGAAATCATAATTTCACTTTACAGAATAAAATAAAACCCTAAAACCTCTATCTTTTCTTCTCTTTGGCCGCGACATCTCAAGAACACAAGGGGAAGGATCTTTGCTTTTTGATCTTAAATAAATACGAGTTCATGTTTGTGATTCAGTCATTAGACTATTCACGCATTCGGTATCTCGATTACCTTAATCGCTTTTTTTATTTTCTTATGTTCATGATCATTAAAAAACCAATTAGAAAATATGTAATTAAAAAGGATTAAACATAGGTAAACGGATTTTTGTTTGGTTTGTTGTCGTTGGCACGCAAACCGAGATCTAATATGGTCTCGATGGTGGGTTTTGGTAAACAGCCGAACCCCATAAGGGGTCAGCATGTGGTGTTCCTTGTCAGTCGTAACCCCAACAACCCCAAACGAGGGTTGTTGGTTGAATAACAGTGGAAACCGAGAGCTTTATGGTCTGGGTGGGTAGTCTGTACGCAGCAGGGGAAACCCGACTTCAGCCGGTGGGAACATAGGTCACGGCAGGGGTAGTTTTGGCACAGGAGTGGCACCGACTACAGCCGGTGGCTGCTTTGGGTTCACGGGGGCAAGGCCACAGCTGAGGAGCTGTGGTGTTTGTTGGTTGTTTTCGTTCGACCGAGACACGGGTGTGTGTCTCGGTAGGCTCATGGTTGGGGCTCGGGTAGAACCGAACACACCAAAGGTGTATTTGGCTAACACTTTTGGATAAATACTTTATGTTATTTTATTTATTTAGTTTTGTTAAATAACACATGGTTTAATTTAATTAATTAAATAGCAAGGCTTATGTTATAATTTATTTAAATAATTATCATGATATAATACATGGCCATTTTATTTAAATAAACTATATGTTATAATAATGATTAGAAATAATTATTCATGGTATAAGTACATGTGCATTTAATTAATTAATTTAATAACTTAGCTTAATAAATTAATTACATTTTTTAACCAATGTTTAATTAAATTAATAACATGCTTTAATTTAATTATACAATAATCATTTAAGGTAAAGTTTAATTAATATAATCATGTAATTTTATTAATTAATAATTGCTTATAATATCATGTATTATATTATTAATTAATAATCATACGTTTAGACTAAGTATTTATTATTATTAAACTTTACTATATATTATTATATTTAATAATCATGACTTATAATATATCCTTATTAAACTAGAACTTATATCACATACTTATTTAATGAGCTTATTACTAATTATGGAAACATGCTAAATATGAAAACTTTCTATTTTTAAATACTTGCTATTTTTGAAAACTTTCTATTTTTGGAAACTTGCTATTTATGGAAATCTACTATTTTTAGAAAGTTACTCATTATGATACAATAAGTACATTAACACATAAAAACATGAAATACACTAATCAGAACACATAAAAAACATTAAGAAAACACATGATTAAACATGAAACAGTAAAACAAGTCAAGAACACTTAAAATAAGTTAAGAACAAGTAAAACAAGTCAGAACAAGTAAAAGTAAACTAATAACCATTAAGTATAAGTTAAAGAAACAACTTATTCATGCCCCTTTTATTATGTAGCTATGGTGAAGTCAGAGTAATTCATCTGCATTCGTTTTCATCCTCATTACTGGACACAAGGTACGGATATTCTGTCCTTCAGTAAGGACACTCTCTTCCTATATTTAGGATTCCCCGTTTGCAGCCATTTGGTTTCCCCAGTAGTTTACAGTAAACTTCTCAGTAGTTAATATGGTTAATATTTTAGATTGCCTGAGCTATAAACAAGCATGCAAGTTTCACCTAGTTATGAAGGTACCATAACCATAACACTTGAGGCACCGATGTTATGACTCTTCCACATTGAGAGTGATTGGTCATGGAGTCCCTTTCAGTTATTGGCCATTTATATTATTATCATGTGGGGCGAATGGCTTCATCCTAGTACATGTTTTACAGATTACACGGTGATTGTGGTGTGTGCTCTACATCTATCACATTAGGCTGATCCCTCCACCCAGACTATTATAATTAGAGGGAACCCTTCTAAATGCATGACGAGGTCACCCCTCTATGTATTCATGCAAGTTGATACCTTCATGACCTATATGGGCTCTTGGGCATTTAAAATACAATTTTACAAATTAAACGTAAGTCTTTCTAGTATAAACATAAACATCATACTTTTCAGTATAATTCAGTTTCAAAACAACTTCCAGGTTTTCCAGGACTTGGACATTTTTCGCTGATTTTCATATCTTTTGCTTATGTTTCTTTATTCATTTTTATGTCATATATCCATTCACTGAGCGTATTTCTTAGCCATATATTTTCCTTTCCATGACCCAAATGGCAGGTACCCAAGAACAGACTTGAACATGGATAAGATGTGCATAGGATGGGAGCTACCTTATACTTCTTTCCCTTTTGCACTTCATTTACTTTATGTTTGTTTGAGTTTATGTTTGGGAACCGATGTTTGATTCCGATTTTTCTTATTGTCATTTATGTTTTAGGACATTTACCTTGTAGGCTTTGATGACACGCCATAATTATCATGTAACGGTCCACTTATCAAAGTGGGGTGTTACAATTATGGTAACAGAGCCCAAGGTTTCGACCTATTGGCTCTAAAACGTGACCTGTGGCTAGTGGGTAGTCACCAGGATCTTCCTAAACTGACAGTTGATTTTTCTATTTATTCATTTATTTCATGTATCATTGTTTTCTGTTAAGTTTTGACTAAGTTATGGTTGGTACAGGACTTGCCATATTTAGTCGCATGTGCTTTCTTTGAATTTTGTTTTGTGGGCTGACCCATAGGTGTGCACCCTTGCTCATGTCAATCTCTGTTGGTTATGCTTTTATGTTCTTTATGACAACTATGTTTTCATCATCTCTTGTGGATTATGTTTTCATGCTGATTATGTTTTCATGCCTCCTTATGTTGATTAAGTCTCATCATGTTGATTAGGCTTTTATGCTAGACATTGATGGATTTCATTTAATCTTGCTTTCGTGACAGTCACGGTTTGTTTTCATTAATCATGCTCTCATACTAATCATCGTTGAAATTTCGTTAATCATAATTTTGTGTTTTCTTTATGCAACCAGAATTATGTCTACGCCGGAATGGCTAGGCTATCATGTTGCTCGCTTTAGTTCGATTTTCTAACCACTAATCATTTATTTCCTTAAAAAGCATGTCACATGATTGACACCCATATCGATCATCTCATGTCCATTCCATATGTCCTCCATGTACCATATTCCATGTATACTCCATGTACCATATTCCATGTGTACTCCGTGTACCGTATTCCACGTGTACTCCATGTACCGTATCCCATGTGTATTACACTTACAATACTCCACAAGTACGCTAGGAGATTCTCAATCATCTTAGGCGTATTCCACCTGCTGATATTCTACAAGATGATGATGCCGCTCATAACTTGGAGATGTTACAAAATGCTGATGCTGCTCATAATTTGGAGGCCCTACAAGATGCTGATACTGCTCGCAACCTGGAGATCCTACAAGAAGAAGACAAAGGCGTCAGATCAAAGCGATCGAACGAGAAAGATGCTTTACCACCAGATGATTTCCATCATAATCAACGTCCTTACCTTTTAGTTAAATGACACACGTCATTCAGTTGTCTTTTCAGTCATATGAGTGGGAATCGGTACCATCCGGCCACTCAACTGAATAGTTACATGAGTCACAGTCATGAGAATGACCGTCATGGAACTGACAGACAAGACGATAGTAACCACTACTGTGACAGCAACAATAACAACATAAACTTTCGTAAAGGACGTAACTAGATGTACTAAGGCCAGAAGTCCAACTGATCCGCCAATCCTTGCATTATGACCAAAATTTTCAACTTTATTCATTTTCACATCTAAGAACACATGTCAAGACATCCGTCAATAAACACGTCCCACGTACATTTTCTGAGTACACATGTCAAGACATCCATCAAGACGCATGCCTCACATATGTTTTGAGGACACATGTCAAGACGTCAGTCAATACACATGTCTCACGTATACTTTCTCAAGACACATGTCAAGATACCAGTCAAGACACATGTCACACATATATTTCTCAAAACATGAGTCAAAACACATGACTTACGTGTAACTTCTGAACCAGACCCTAGTAATTCAGGGTACCCTCCAAGGGGTATCCCCATCCTATTGTGCCTTGTACTAATCAGGCCACTAAAATTTCAGTACCATCTCTGGCGTATTGTTCATGTTTGGACACACAGTGTTTGTTCTGTGTGAGATGGGCGAAAAACATTTAGTGACATCTGCTACGTCTACCTCATATAGTGATATGACACCTTCATTTCTCGATCACATATTATGTAACACGCTCAAATTTCGTATCATAACAGCGGAAGGGTCAATAGAGTGTTACGGGTTAGCACAATAACTCAAATCATAGACAACGCATAAAAAGGGTTGTACAAAGCCAAACATACATTCATTCGAATAAAAGTTTAAAGTTTACACAAGGTCCCTAGTTTTTACAGTCATGAAGTTACAAAACATATTTCGAATGAATAGTATTAATAAGTGGGCCATCAGAATCGATCTCCGTCCAAGTTACCTTCAAGCACCTGAGATAAAACATGCAAAAAATAAATCAGCGAATGTCGAGTAAATACATAGAGTTTAGTAAAAATCGTTATATAAGAACAGTTATGAAAAGCAGAACACAAGCATAATATCAGTAATAAGACCCCATATTGCTAGTCAGACAATATATTATAATTCAAATCATATATCATACACTATTTCTGAGACCGCAGCCTCAGTATTACCATTATCGGTATTATTATCTGATTATTATAAGCCGCATGACATTGTTACCTTTCTATAATATACAACGGGTTGCGAACCCGAAAAATATTTTCCCATTTAAATCAGCATGCCGTCACAAAAATCACGCTATATAAACCATCTCTTACATAAATTCGCTTGCCAATCAATGTGACACGACGGGGATCAACCGTCAAGAAGCGAACTGGGTTGATCATCCCCAAATAGTACTATCATATGCATAAGCGTCTACCAACTCCCGGTAGTTTACAATTCATGCTAATAGGACTTATAATGACATAACCTAACTAATAATAATCCATTTCCTTCGTTCATTGGGTCATCTAGTCAATCGGGTCCATATCAATAAGCATACAATCGGGACCACTTGTGTTATATTTTTATTAAAACTAGCATGTTATCTCCCTCGCGGGTTTATAAAACATTTCATAAAACATTTAAAAGAGTGCGAGGCTATGAACTCACGTTGGTTTGGAAAGGCAGGTTATCGGCAACTAAAGTGTATGGCGCGCGTCGCGATCACAGAATACCTAAACAAATAATACTCGATCTTAGACTATGTCGAATAATATTTATAAAAAGTTGTTATGTATATGTAATAAAGTCAAAAACGTGATGATCAAGTGGGATTTTATCACTTTACACAATATTATTAGTTTTTAAGCATCTAGTTAACTTAATTCAACTACACAAATTTTGGCCCATTTATATGTTATGGCCCAATCGGCCAAATAGGAGTCCAATATGTTCTATTAGTACATTTATCCATTTAGGACTAGGCCTCTACTCATATGTTGGGCCCAAGTGGGTTGAGCTCATGAGCAAGTCCAATAGTGCTAAACCAAACTAGTTGGGCCTAGTGGTCCAACAAGGCTAAATTGGTCCATTACGGGTCCATAAGTTACATAGCTCGGGTTTGTCGGTTTTTGCTTGTTAAATGTGTTTTTATATAAGTAGGTGTTCTATAGAAATATTACATTAGATGGGTCCGACCATCTAAGTTTTATTTGGCGAAATCGTCATCCTTTCGGTTTTAGCCGAAAAGACGTAAAAGTCATATATATAGTTTGTAGTTAGAAAACTATTTGAGTTTTATTTTAATAAAATGTGATATTTATTTATTCTAGTATATAAACATATTTTTATAATAGTTATAATAAAATATTTACCTTTTTCATATTTACTTATATATAATTTTCCCTTGTATTACCATTTTATGTACAAAGGTCTTATATGAAATCTGATCTAAAAACTCATGTTCACCATTTTTAGCAAATATTGAGTTCTATAATGACTTAGAACCCCAAATGTTTGCTGTAGAAACTTAATAATATGCTCTACAATTTACTCTTCTATGGCTCCTTCTCAAACAAAACCTAAATATGACTTTTAATCCGTCCAAGACAGACCAGTCAGATTTGCACATCAAAAGTATTTTGGCCATATCTTGCTCATTTTTAACATTCCATTGTGTGGCCAATTAACCACTTGTTTAAAAATAATTTATCTATCATTTTATCAAATCATTTAATCAATTTAATCAACTAAAAATGTTGAAACTTACTGTTTTTCACAGCCTACTTATCTAGTTATGTTTTTATCATCTTTTACTTGTAGATTTAGCCTCATTAACTTATTCTAATGACACAAAATCCCCATACAACACTTTGATCATCATTCATAACTATCATACATATATATTTGAAAGTAAATAGACAATTACTTTTAAAAAAATAAGAAGATGATAGAAAGAAACAAATTTTATACCAACAAAATGATGGAAAATGACACCCAAGTCTTGATCTTTAACCCAAAGTCTTTACCCTTTTAAATCAACTTTTTGTGATCTTCAAATGTATAAGCTTTTCTTTAGAAATCAGCCCCAAAACTCCATAGAAACCTTATTTCACAACTTGAAATCACCTCAAATCATCCTTCTTTTATGTAGGTCTCATTATATCTTGAATGTAACTTAGGTTTTAGGTTGAAATTTTATGAAAATAATGGTGTAGTGGTGATGGTGGACGGCTACAAGAGGGAGAGGAGGAGAGTTTGATGTAAATTTTTGGTTAACACATGCAAGAATGAGTTGTGTGTGAGAAGTTTTGAGTTTATGTATCTTGATAAGTCATGAGACAAGTGTCTCATGGTTATGTTAGAAATTTGACACCAAAGAGGCAAGCCCTCCTGGTGAATCCGCCCCTATTAGGGATGGGACAAGTGTTATACTTGTCTCATCCTTAATATTTTACGGGTACTCCTCGATTCTAATTCCTCGATTTACGTTCCCTCGGGTCGATTTACGAAAAACATTTTTATAGAATATGAAACTACGGCACAAAACGACTCTAATAAAATTTGTCTCATCAAAAACGGAGCACAAAAGCGTAAATACGTAAACCTAGGGTTTTCGGTTTAAACTTACAAGAGGTTAAATTATGCACATAAACCCTAATTTCTTCCCATAATTATATGATTTCATGAACCAACACAAAATAAAATTTCAAAATAATACGAGGATAAATTTACTACCTGAAAATGTCAGACTGTCACAACATTTCCTCCTAAAAAGGGATCTACGCCCTCGTAAATCCATTTTATTTCGATGCCCGTTTCTTATTAAAGTCGAAGAGGTGTGGGTATTTCTTCCACATTTCATCCTCTCGCTCCCAAGTAAATTCTGGCCCATGCTTTGAATTCCACCGAACCTTAACAATAGGTATTTGACTTTGCTTAAGTTGCTTTACTTCACGATCCATAACCTCTACGGGTTCTTCTATTAAATGCAACTTCTCATCAATTCTGACCTCATCCAACAAAATTATCTCATCACCCTTAGCTAAACACCTCTTCAGATTAGATACATGGAATGTATTGTGGACACCATGAAGTTCTTAAGGTAACTCTAATTTATAAGCCACTAGACCAATTCTAGATAAAATCTTGAATGGTCCGATATAGCAGGGATTCAATTTTCCACGCTTTCCAAATCTTATGACGCCATTCCACGAAGACACTTTCAACATTACATGGTCCCCCACTTTGAACTCCATCGGTTTCCACCACACATTCGCGTAACTTTTCTGTCTACTTCGAGCTGTCAACAACCGTTTCTTAATCTTAACTATCATTTTCGTAGTCTCCCGAATCAATTCCGGTCCGGTGAGCTGGGTATCTCCAACTTCACTCCAACATACAGGAGATCTACACTTTATATCATATAAAGCTTCGAACGGTGCAGCCTTAATACTAGCATGATAGCTGTTATTATATGAAAATTCTGCCAATGGCAAATGTTTATCCCAATCTTTACCAAAATCAATCACACATACCCTTAACATATCCTCCAGTGTCTGTATCGTCCTTTCACTCTGCCCATCAGTTAGGGGGTGATAAGTAGTGCTCATATCAAGATTCGTTCCCAAAGATCTTTGGAGGGATCTCCAAAAAATTGATGTGAATCGAGGGTTTCGATCAGAAATAATCGATACAGGCACTCCATGCTTACATACAACCTCCTTAAGGTAAAGACAAGTCAGCTTCTCCAGTGAGAACTGCTCTTTAATAGGAATGAAATGAGCCGATTTGGTCAGTCTGTCGACAATGAACCAGATCGAGTTATTTCCAAAAGATGTTATAGGGAGCTTAGTGATGAAATCCATCGTGATTCGTTCCCACTTCCATTCTGGAATTTCGGGTTGTTGAAGTAGTCCTGATGGCTTTTGATGTTCAGCTTTGACTTTTGCACATGTCAAACATTGACGAACATACATTGCAATATCGGCTTTCATATTCGGCCACCAGTATAACTTCTTAAGGTCAAGATACATTTCGTCAGAACCAGGATGAATGGAATATTTAGATTTATGGGATTAGAACATAATTAAGTCTCTTAAACCTCCATACTTAGGTAAGCACATACGACCTCTTAAGCATTTCACTCAGTCTGCTCTAACCTCTAAAGGATCTCCTCCACCTCGAAACCCTTCATTATCAAAAGTTTCTTTCTTGCAAGCTTCTATTTGTGCATTTCTGGCTTGATTAGGAAAATTATTGTACACAGTCATGACTAGAGAACGCACCCTGATCGGTTCTCTATCCTTTCTACTTAATGCATCGGCAACAACATTTGCTTTTCCTGGGTGATACTTTATCTCACAATAATAATCACTTAACAATTCAATCCATCTACGTTGCCTCATGTTTAGTTCTTTTTGGTCGAGGATATACTGTAGGCTTTTATGATCGGTGAATACCGTACATTTTGTGCCATACAAATAATGTCTCCACAACCTAAGAGCAAAGACTACAGCTCCTAGCTCTAGATCATGAGTAGTATAATTTTCCTCACTTTTCCTTAACTGCCTTGAAGCATAAGCTATCACCTTCTCTCGCTGCATTAAGACAGCTCCAAACCTCTAAGATACGCATCACAAAATACCACAAAATCTTCGCTACCTTCGGGTAATGATAAAATAGGTGCACTACATAAATTTTGCTTTAATAGCTGAAAAGCTTCATCTTTTTCACTTCCCCATACAAAAGGTTTATTCTTCTGAGTAAGCTTGGTCAGGGGTTTATCTATTAAAGAAAATTCTTTAATGAATCGTCTATAATAGCCAACCAATCCTAAGAACTGTCGCACCTCCGTTGGCATTGTCGGTGCATACCAACTCTTAATGGCTTCAATCTTTACCGGATCAACATGAATTCCATCTTTGTCAATCACATGACCAAGAAATTGAACAGAGTCCAACCAAAAATCACATTTCGAAAACTCTGCGTACAACTTTTCGTCCTTCAACAAATTCAAGATAGTCCTTAAGTGTTCCCCATGCTCTTCTTTATTCTTGGAATAGATTAGAATGTCGTCAATGAACACGATCATAAATTTATCCAAATAGGGGTTGCAAACTCGATTCATTAGATCCATGAATACCGCCGGTTCATTAGTTAACCCAAATGATATTACTTGAAATTCGTAGTGTCCATAACGAGTTCTAAATGTAGTGATAGGAATATCTTCTTCACAGACGCGAAGTTGATGATATACAGATCGCATATCAATCTTAGAATATACACTAAAGCCTTGTAGTTGATCAAATAGATTATCAATCCTTGGTAAAGGATATCGATTTTTAATCGTCATCTTGTTTAGCTCACGGTAATCGATGCACATATGGAAAGATCCATCTTTATTTTTAACGAACAAGACCGGAGCTCCCTAGGGTGACGAGCTTCGTCGAATAAAACCCTTATCAGACAACTCCTTGAGTTGTTCAAATAATTCTTTCATTTCAGATGGTGTTAGTCGGTAAGGCGCACGCGCCACCAGTGCAGCACCAGGAACAAGATCGATCCGAAACTCAACTTGCCTTATCGACGGAAGTCCAGGAAAATCATTGGGAAATACCTCAGGAAAATCACAGATAATAGGAACGTCTTCAAGTCATTTCTCCTTAGACTTATTCCCGATTACTTGAGCTAAGAATAGCTCGAAACCGTTCCTGATGTACTTTTGGACCTTAATAAATGAAACGATTTTCAGACGAGATTCACCTCGATTACCATCAATTACCAACATCTTATTCTTAAGGGTAATTTTAACTTTCGTTTCTTCACGTAAAATTGCAGCATTATTCTAGGATAACCAATCCATCCCAATGATAATGTGAAAGCTACATAGTTCGATTAACATTAAATCAGTCGGGAAGGTATGGTTTAATAGATTTAGAGATCACCGTTGCAATAACTTATTAGTTCTTACCAATTTAACATCAGCCAATTCTACTTCGTAACTGGTATATATCTCAACAGGTTCAATGTCAATAAGGGCACTAAATTTGGTATATACAAAGATCCTATCAACACCCGAATCAAATAGAGCAACAACATAATGATTGTTGAGTAAAAACGTACCAGTAACGACATTCAGATCCTTCTTAACATCAACCATCCCAAGTTGATAAGCACCACCCTGGTTGTTTCTTCCTTGACCATTCTTCTTCAACTTTGGGCAATCTGGCTTCTTATGGCCCTCTTCTCCACAATTGTAGCAAATGATTCCCCTCTACTTTTCCACTTTGTGACCTAGCTTTCCACAATTTTTGCATTTCCAGCAATCAACAACATGCCTCTTATTACCATACTTTGGACACTTTTCATCATTACGGGTGTGTTGTTGGTCAGAGCATTTGCATTTCCCCTTCTTTGATTTTGACGACGACTGAAATTTTGCCTATTGTCACCTCGACCTCCACGATCGCCTTCACGCTTTCTCTTCTCACCAACATGCGCTTCATCCTCCTTATCCTGAATGATTTGTCTAATGAGCTGATAAGCCATTCGTACTGCATCATCAATGGTCAATGGCTTTGACGATGTCACATCCCCTCGGATATTTTTGGTCAACCCTTTAATGTATTTCTCAATTCTTATTTCGTCAGGTTCAACCAACCGAGGACACAACAAAGCCAGCTCATGGAATCGATTAGTGTATCCATCAATGTCCACTCCTTTCATTTTCAAATGAGTCAATTCTTGTTCGAACCTTATAATCACACTACGAGGACAAAACTCCCGAGTCATCCACTTTTTAATTTCAGACCATGGAGTAGCATTAGCGGCATCAATGCTCATAAAAGCAATCCTCCTATTCCACCAAGTCAATGCACGACATCTAAGAGTAGCCATAGCAAAAGTCACCTTATCTTCCTCCTTACACTTACTGATGCAAAACACAGACTCCATCTTTTCAATCCATTTACTTAATCCTACCGCACCTTCAGTTCCATTAAAAGGGAGTGGGTCACATTTCATGAATGTCACATAAGTACAACCACCGACTTCGGCTGCATTAAGTCCAGGTCCTCCAACATTTCTTCCACCGTTCATACCATTATCATTCGCACCATTTCCATTCACACCATTAACATTCACATTATTACCGCCAGCTCGACTACCACCAGCTCCACTACCACCAGCTCTACTACCGCCAGCTCCACTACCGCCAGCTCCACTACCGCCAGCTCCACTACCGCCAGCTCCACTACCGCCAGCTCCACTACCGCTAGCTCCACTACTGCCAGCTCCACTACTGCCAGCTCCACTACCGCCAGCTCCACTACCGCCAGCTCCAATTCTAGCATTTGCCATAAACTTAGCCATAGATGCGGCAACTTGTTCCGCAATGATCTTGCGCATTTCTGCCTCAGTCATGGTTTTCTTGGGCGGCATGATTCTATTATCACAAAATTCAAAGTATGATAAGCATTCACTCAATGATGGATCTAAATAAAAGGATCAAATTGATAATCAAGGAAGAAAAATATAAATAAGGCACGACATGCAACTTAAGACAAAAGATACATATTTCATTAGATCATAAACGACTACATCATCTTAGTTCACTTTCCACGTCATAATCCTAACACTATACAAGCTCAAAAGTTATGCTAGATCTACTAAGCGACATACCGGTTTAGTTAAGGTTTTACAAAAGATATTAAGGATACTACTAAGGATAAACTAGTCTATTGAGAACTGTTAGAGGGTCCATCATCCTTTTTCATTGGTATCTTTCTCGGACGACCACAAGACTCATCATAATCAGTTGGGCGCCTAGGAACTACTCATGTCTCAACCATCTCAGCATAAAACCTACTGTTCCAACCACTAGACACATGTAACTCTCTTTCCACCTTCTCGTGCATTACGCGAGCTACATTCAACTGAATCTCCATCGAGTTCACCTTTTTCTTCAGCTCCGCATATTCCCCACTCTCCAACACAGACAATCTCCTAAACACTTCATTCAAACTACGCTCCACATCACTCAAACCCAAATCAAGCAACTCTCACTCTTTCTCGCCAATCTTTGTCTTCGACTCCAATAAAGCAACATGAGTCTGACAAACACCTAAACCAATCTCTGTCATACTACCTTGGACTCGGGAAGCATCTAAATCACGTCTCAAATCCCAAGGTGCAAGTCCATCAACATGTGTCACCTATCGAACCCTCGACGACTCTCCCATCACATGTACACTCTTCTAAAAGTCATCCATATCAATCGGCCTTCGGGTAGTAGTCCCATTAGTGCCATCAGGTGCATCATCATCCTCATCATTCTCTGAATCAGACTCGGACGATTCATCACTAGGTAAGTCAGAATTAGAAACAGACCACTCAACTGGAGGGGTTAAAAGCTCACCATCCTCTATATCTTAAGGAAAAATATGCTCCGCCTCATCATCATCAATCCCATCACCTATATCTACCTCCTCCTCGACATCCTCATCGTCATCCTCATTACCTACAACATCTATATCAGCCTCTTCATCTTCCTCGACACCAACATTATCATCCTCTACTATATCAACATGTAGGACAATTTGATCTCCTAGTCCTATTTGGGGCTCAGGATCCTCGAATGGTTCCTCCTCTTCTTCCTCCATATCTTCTTCTACATTATAATCCACTAAGTCTAGGTAAGGGTTATCATCTAGGTTAGGTTCAGGAATAGCGGGATTCTCTACGGGAATGTTAGTGTCTTCCATGACAAATCTGCATTATATAATATACCTCGTATTAGCGTAAAAATAATTATTAAATAATTATGTACTGAAATCACGACATATATAAATTAGATTATATATCCAAAAATATATCTTCTCAATAAGGCTTGTTGGTAACATCAGAGATCTTTGGCACCGTTATAGTCAAAAGATTTTTAAACATTTTACTCAAAATATTTATTTTAAAAATATTTATAGTTAAAAGATTTTTGAAATGTTTTATTCAAAACCTTGGTTTTAAAAATCTTTCGTTCTCTATAACGAGAGCTCTGGTACCAAACTGTAACACTCTCAAATTTCGTATCGGAACAGCGGAAGGGTCAATAGAGTGTTACGGGTTAGCACAATAACTCAAATCATAGACAACACATAAAAAAAAGGTTGTACAAAGCCAAACATACATTCATTCGAATAAAAGTTTAGAGTTTACACAAGGTCCACAGTTTTTAAAGTCATAAAGTTACAAAACATATTTCGGATGAAAATTATTAATAAGTGGGCCATCAGAGTCGATCTCCGTCCAAGTTACCTTCAAGCACCTGAGATAAAACATGCGAAAAATAAATCAGCGAATGCCGAGTGAATTCATAGAGTTTAGTAAAAAACTGTTATAAGAACAGATATGAAAAGCAGAACACAAGCATAATATCAGTAATAAGAGCCCATATTGCTAGTCAGGCAATATATTATAATTCAAATCATATATCATACACTATTCCTAAGACCGCAGCCTCAGTATTACCATTATCGGTATTATTATCGGATTATTATAAGCCGCATGACATTGTTACCTTTCTATAATATACAACGGTTCACGAACCCGACAAATATTTGCCCATTTAAATCAGCGTGTCGTCACAAAAATCACGCTATATAAACCCTCTCATACATAAATTCGCTTGCCAATCAATGTGACACGACGGGGATCAACCGTCAAGATGCGAACTGGAGTGATCTTCCCCAAATAGTACTATTAGATGCATAAGCGTCTACAAACTCCTGGTAGTTCACAATTCATGCTAATGGGACTTATAGTGACATAACCTAACTAATAATAATCCATTTCAATCGTTCACTGGGTCATCTAGTCAATCGGGTCCATATCAATAAGCATACAATCGGGACCACTTGTGTTCTATTTTTATTAAAACTAGCATGTTATCTCCTTCGCGGGTTTATAAAACATTTCATAAAACATTTAAAAGAGTGCGAGGCTATGAACTCACGTTAGTTTGGAAAGGCGGGTTATCGGCAACTAAAGTGTATGGCGCGCATCGCGATCACGGGATATCTAAACAAATAATACTCGATCTTCGACTATGTCGAATAATATTTATAAAAAGTTGTTATGTATATGCAATCAAGTCATAAACATGATGATCAAGTGGGATTTTGTGACAATCCGTCAATTTGAGGTCGTTATTTTATTCTCAAGTATTATTTTAAAATCATTATTTTATTGTTAATTTATGAACTCACTCACCATTAGGAAGAAATTGGGGTTTACGTCTTAAAGTAGCATCGACTACGTCTAAACCGGAGAACTCTACGTTACGTGCTTACATTTACATACACCGTTTTTGTGACAAGTCCGACATTTCAGGAAATAAATTTATTCTCGAATATTATTTTAGAATTTTAATTTGTGTTGGTTCATAAACTTACAAATTTACGAGAAGAAATTAGGACTTACGTGCTTAATTTAGCGTCTTTGACGATTACACCGGAAACCCTAGGTTTACGTATTTACGCTTTTGAATTCCGTTTGTGATGAGACAATTTTTATTACAATCTTTTTGTGCCGTAGATTCATAATTCATAAAAACGTTTTTCGTAAAACAACCCGAGGGTACGTAAATCAAGGAAACTAGAATCGAGGAATACCCGTAAATTAATGGGGATGAGACATGTTTACACTTTCCACCCCCATACATGTGGCGGCAAGACTAGTAGCCACACCACCCTTTGGTGGCAAGCTAACACAAGCTTAAAGGACACATGTACTTACACTTTACCTAAACCACCAAAGCCTTAAAACACCTAACACCAAACCATTTCTCTCATTTGATACATGCAAACCACTCCAAAATCTCTCTCTCCCTTCTCTTATTGCCGTCCATACTCCATCACTAAACACCACCATTTGATCAAATTTCTACCATAAATCTTGTGTTTAACTTGCATAAGATGAAGACCCTTTGAAGACTTGGTGATTTGAGGTGATCCTAATAACTAAAAAGAAGTTTTCCTTGGAGTCTAGGGCTGATTTTTCTCAAGGTTTTGCATATACTTGGTGATCTTGAAGGTGGTCTTGGTATATCATAAGATTGGTTATCAAAAACCAAGTCTTGTTCTCAACCTTTTCATCACTTTGGTGGTATAGAGATTGTTTCTTCCTATCATCTTGTTATTTTGTAAATGTAATCATGTATTTTATTGAATAATGTATATGTATATGATAATTAATGATGATCAAAGTATTATGTGGGGATTTTGTGTTAATATTTGGTTAAAAAGGCTAAAATCAACAAGTAAAGATGTTAAAAATCTTGGTTAGATTCATAGGCTGTATAAAACAGTAAGTATCAACATGATAACTTGGTAAAATAGCTTGTAATATTGAATATACTGTTAGATATATGATTTTTACATATGTGGTGAGTTGGCCTGATAGTTGTATTTTTACTACCTTTTAGGAAAAGAGCGTAGAAGTGGCAAGTATTAACAAGTGATTTAGGAAAACCACAAGTAAATGACCCAAAGTGGGGATCGTTCTCAAGGAGGCTTGAGTATTGTGTTAAGAATTGATTAACTTTGTGATTATAATTTATGAGAAAAGAAAAAGAGAACGGATTAGAAAAGAATGACGGTTACGATAAAGAATTAAACTAAGACGAAGTCGTGCACGTAAAACCATAAAAAGTGACAAAATTTAAAAATTAATCTAAAAATTCCTAGAAAATTGGAATAAATCCTAAAAAATGTAATTAGTGTTTACAAAAAATCAAAAATCACTCAAACCTTTTATTTAATTAAATATTAATTTTTTAATGCTAATTAAAGCCCAAAAAATCAATTTAATTAACAAAAAGCCCGAAATGAGATTTTTTAACTTGTAAACCTCTAAAATGACTTCACTAAATTAAAAACTATTTTTGAAAATTTTAAAATTAATTATAACTATTTAAAAATGATTAAAAACTAATAAAATTTAAAATAATTCTAAAATTAATCTAATGACAATAAATGTAATCTAAAAATTAAAAAATTCCTAATTTAATGTATTTGAACTAGGAAAAATGAAAAACTTGCAAAAATCTAAATTTTAATTTTAATAATAAAATATTAAATAAATATCCAAAATTTATAAAAAATTCTAAAAAGTTGCAAACTAGTTTTTTTTAACCTAATAAACACTGAAATGAACTTGAAATTACCTAAATACCCCTATTGGGCCTTAAATAGGCTAAATGACAAAACAGATCCTTAATGGGCTGAAATTAGGCCCAATAAGAAAAAGTCAACCAAATAAGCCCAAAAGTTCCTATCTGACTCAAAATTTGATTTTATGCACAAAACTCAGAAGGCCCAAAAGTTGAAAATATGCTTATCACAACTTAATAAGTCAACAAATTATTCTTAATGGGCTTTTGAGCCCATTAAGCCATAAGTTAATGCAATAAGCTCTAATTTGACACACAAGCTTATTTTGAGTTACCAAAGAGATCTATGAAAAAAAATTTGAAAAAGCCCAAGAAATAAGCCTGAAATAAGCAAAAGCTCTCTTCACAAAACGACAAAATAGTCGTTTTTGAGTTCTAGGCTACCTCAAGTGCTGATTCAACTTGCAAAAGGTTTTAAATGACTTAATTAAGCAAAATAATCAAAAAGTTTTCCAATAAGCACACTGAATAAGCTAGAATAACCAAATAAGCACTTATGTAAAAGTCAAACTGTTTGGTTTTCTAGTCAAACTTAAAAGTCAAACCATAATAAGCTCCAGTTCAAATCAATGGGTCAAATAAGGAAGATCTATCACAAAAAATAAGTTGTTGCAAGTCTGGATAAGCCAAAATGGCTTATGAATAAGCTGTTTGATAAATTACACTAGTAGTGGCTAGCAACAGGGGAAAGGAGTTCCCACTGCTTGACTTTCTTGACTTTTTGTCTTATGTGAATTTTTGTTGGATTCACGTTAAGCAAAGGCACCCAAGTGATCAGTGAATCACAAGGAGTCAATAACAACAATAAAAACACAAATTCACCAAGCCAATTAGTACAGTTTAATCAAAAGATCCACAGACATGCACTAGATATGAACAATAAGCAGTTTTCAACCAATAAGCACTTTTAGCAAGAATAAGCCAGCCAAACTTCACCAAATGCATACACAAGCTATAAATAATTCAAATGAACATAAATAAACATGTTTCATGCAATGATTCAAAGTTTAGATCAAGATTCAAGCCCTTAAATGTTACTGATGAACAAGAACAAGCAGTTTGCACACTTTGTTGATATACTTGACCACAAGACCAGATTCAAACCCTCAAATCTTCTTAACAGGTTATAATAACTATGTTTAATCACTTGTTATCCCTAAGCATGCATAAAAACAAAGTGTTACCAAAGTCTTAGGTCAAAACAAGTAGATTTCCAATTTTTATAGCACAATCAAGATTTTGATGTTAAAAAGCCAAGAACTTGCAGCAATTAGCGTACAACCAAGTATATATCAGATACCAAAACAAATAAACAACAACCCATAACTCAATAACAATTTGCAAGCTTAAACAGGTTAACCCAAACACCCCTTAACTTTTTCTTCAATCCAAGATTAACAAAGAAAGTGTGTGATTCAGTTTATCCCAAGCCCAATCTAACACAATAAAATCATCATCATGCAGTATCAAGCAATTTTAAGCCACAAAATCAAAAAGAACAACAACAGAACATAAATTCACAAAAATCAAGTATTTTATCAGATTTTTGAGAAAAGGACTCAAACCTCATGAATGTACATCCACACTCACGAATTTTTGAGCTTATGTGCCTAGGAAAAAAAGGCACAAGCTTCCACAACAAAGCTGCTAAGATTCAACAAGGTTAGAGCACAAATATATAAAATAGAAAGATGAAAAATGCTTGATTAATGCAACCTTGTTCCCACTCCTTGATTATCCCCAAACCACAAGCTTACAACACCTTGATAATCTTCTTATCAGGGGTGCTATAATCACTTGCAATCCAAAAATTCCAAGGGTTTGAACCAAGAACTTAGCAAAATATCAAGATTTGGAAAATTATGCAATTTCTTGCACAATGGTTAAAAACAGGTTTTGAAACTTCAAAATCACAAACATGAAACATAATCAAGCAAGTAATAAGTTGGCACTTGGAAAACGTCACACAATTTCAAACACTTTTCATTAATCTTGAACAAGGATTTACAGAAATGTTGACCAAAGGAAAACAAGAGCGAAAGCTAAATGTTGCAACTCCTATGCCTTATATAGGCTACATGGAAGAACTAGAAAGCATAAAAACGTAAACCCTAATGCTGGTGAAGTCCCAAAATTTCCCCTTGTGAGGTTTGAAAACTTGGAATCATGTGATGTTTCTTTGGCAGTTTGTGGACTTGTGAGCTGTTGGAATTTGATCAATGGCTCACAATGAGCTTAAGTTTGAAGCTAGAATATTGGGTGTTGGGTGTTGGTCTATTTTGGCATCTTCTTCAAAAACGAGTGTGGGAGGTTCAACATGTGAGCTTGGAGATGATGAGGTGGCAAAGTTAAGGTGTGGGTTATGATTATGGCCACCTTAATCTTAAATCTTGATAGTTTGGGGGATTAATTTTGGCTTAATCAAAAATCCCCAATCTTTATTCTTGAGTGACCCGAATTACCTTCTTGTTTCTTTTAAGTTACTGATAATAGCATTGTTTTGTTTTGTTCCAAGTGTTAAAAAGTTTTTGAAATTCTCACTAGTTATCCTTGCTAAGTACAATGGGCTCAACAGCTTGGGACACGGGACTTATATTTGATCATCATCTCATAAAGCCTAGTCGGGTTATGGGGTAGTGAAAATATAAGGCTTGGGGTTATAAGCTCGTGGTGCCAAAGTCTTGCAAGAGATTAGCTTTACTTTTCCATTGCTCTTTATATAAATCGTAGCTAACCCTCATTGATCCAAAGCCTTCAAACTTTGATCCTTGAGTTCCGATTTCTTTTATTCTAGCAGTGGGAAGCTTGTGACTAATTCGTCGTCACATAAGCTCAAAAGTCGAGAGCGTGGATGTACGTTCTTGCCGTACGTTTTCTTTCCTTTTTTTATTTTTCTCTCTTATCTGCTTATTGTTTAAATGTTCATGAGTGTTTGCTACCTGTTTAGTCTTGTTGATTTCATGATATTTGAACTTGCTTAGTGTTCTTGTTTATAGTCTGTTACTGCATTCCTTTTCTTTGACTGGTATGTTTTTGTGCATTTAACGTTATTGTGTGAACTCTTTGAGATAAACAATTGCCTACAACTGCCATCAAACTTGCAGTAGGGATTTATGTATTGCTTTGTGTGCTTTAAAACCAATAAGTTTGAAATCTGCCAAGAGTTTGGGGTATACTGTTGACTGCTTATTGGGATTCGAGTTTTTGTATGCTTGTTGTATGCTCATGATACATTTTCTTGGCCCTTTGATCCCTGTTGGTATACTTATTTTTGGATTTTAGTTTCACTGTTTAAAAGCTTGTCACAAGTCAAGCTCACATTTGTGATCTGAGGTGATGATATAGTGGCTGTAAAGTGCTTTTGTTGTTAGTACCTTGTGATTCCAAACGAAGGAAACTAGTAGAAACCTTAAGCATACCATACAAAGGACAAAAACAGTAAGAGGGGTGTTCTGTTAGTTTGGTATAACAGTTTGCTTGCTTTTGTTATTTAATGCCTGTGAGTGATCAATAGGTCCCAATTTATTGCTATTCGATGTTTCTTACGGGACTCGTGCTTAAATTCTATGTTACCTTAGTTGTTGGGATGTATCCGATATAGGTTGGTGGGTAGAACTCTCTTAAACTCAGTTTATTGCACTTTGAAACAATTAAACCTTGCTTGCCATTGGACTTACAATCAGTGTATTGATCTTGATTGTTCTTGTGTGTTTGGTCACTTAAATTTGTTGCTTTTGTGTTATTTATGACTCCCACAAGTCAACTGACTTGTGGGGTGCCTCTCCTTGCCAAAACATCAAGCTACTCACATCATACAACTAAGATCCAAGGTCCTTAGCAAACAGTGACAATTCCTATTGTCTGTTTTCATTTATTTTTTTACTGTACCAACATCTTGATACTAGGCACGTTTTTTTATTCTCACTAGCTCAAATTCTGTTGAACTTAGTTTCTATTGGGGTGTTGAAGTTGTTTAAGTTATCTGGGTGTGTGTATGGATTATAAGAAAGTAAAAAAAAAGTGATCAGTGAAATTTGGGGGTTTTGAGCATCAATTTTGAGATAAAGTTGAGTGTAATTCTTGTTTGAGTTTGTTTTTGGAATTGGTGTGTATAACTGTGAGCAAGACCAAAGAACACAAAAGTAGAAAAAGGATTTGAAGTCTGGTATTTTGAACAATCATTTGCTAAATTTGAGTTCATTTCGTATTGTGTCTGTGTTTGGGATTTGTCAAGTTGCTGTGTATAAGGTGAGTAAAAAAGAAAAAAAAATATTTTTCAAAAAGGACGTGGCCAGGACTCGAACCTGTGCCACTCCTCTCACACACCAACGCCTCAACCACTATGCCCTTGGGTCTTTTACTGATAACATTCCATTTCAATATCCATTTAAGAGGTTTTGTCTTTAGGCTTATATAATCTATTCGCATTATATAAGTTGGATTCCAGCTTATTTGATAAGCATTTTTCAAGTTTCTGTTTTTTCCTGAGTTTCTTTACTACTTTAGGATTTTTTTAACACCAAAGTTTTATTTTTCACTTTTTTATTTTATTTTATATTATTATTTTAATACCCGGATTTTATAAAATAGATAAAAAAATAGTATATTTAGTTTTAAAAAATTTCAAAAATAGTTTTTATGTTTTATTTGGTTAACTTGAGGTTTACAATCAATTAAATTTTCATTTTATTTAATTTTTAGTTTTATTTAATTTTAAGGTTTTTCTTTAACTTTAATAATTATTTTAAAATTATTAAATAGGTTTTTGGAAATTTGGTTTTCAAAATTGAGATATTTGTATTTTTCTTTATTTTAAGTAATTTTTTGGTAATTTTTAGAATACTTTCATTTTTCGTCAAATTTGACGATTTTACGTTTTTTACGTCGTAGGGTAATTTTTAGCGTAATTTTTCTTTTTCTTTCTCTTTTCTCATCAATATAATCACAATTTAGTAATCTCTTAACACACACACCAAGTCTCCTTGAGAACGATCCCACACTAAGGGTCATAAGTGCTTTCGTTTTCGTAAACAAACACTTAATACTTACGGCTTTTACCTCGTTTTCCTAAACGAGTGTGAATTTATAACCATCACCAAACAAGTCCATATGCAGCAAGTGAAGTGGTTTAGAACTAGAGTGTACCAGTTTAGACTTAAAGGAGACTTTGTGCTGCTTGCCTTTAAGGCATGCAACACAAGAGTGGTCATTGTCGAAAGACATGACAAATTCTTATTCATCCTAATTCCATTAAGATTCACGTTATAAATGTCCTTATGCCTAGGTGTTCTATAATCAATGAATTTCTCATCAGGTATTTTAAAATCTTTGCTTAACACCAAGCATTCAGTATCAGTAAAAAGAACCTTATTTTTGTTATCACAAACTTGTGATACACTAAACAGATTATAATCAAGTTCTTTTACCAGAAATACGTTTTGAAAACATAAATTATTGGTGATAAGAGTGCCATTGCCAGTAATAGTTCCATATCCTCCTCCAAAGTACACTTTGTCACCATCTTTAATGGGGGTAAAGTTTGTCAAATAATCTTCCTTCCCCGTCATGTGCCTAGAGCATCCACTATCCCAATAGCCATGATTATTTACCTGCTTTTGAATGCCCTGTACATAAAGAAAACAAATTAGTTTTCTTTGGGAACCCAAGCCTGAGCAGACTTGGATTTATTTGGTTGTTCAACAAGAACAGACTTAGTCCTTATCACAACCCCTTGTTCATCCCTTTTTGGGTTGAACACCCAGTTAACCCCAATTAGTTTAGTTATGACCTTTGAAATATAATGAAATATGTTGCAGGTCATAGAAATCCTATCTGAATTAGGGTTTTGGTCTTGTTTGGGTCTCCATGTTAAGCTAGAAGAAGCTTTAGACCCCTTTCCCTTTGAATGAATGTATTTGTTATTACTTGGTCTAACAACATTGGAAACATTACTTTCAACGTTAAAATTGTTCTTGACAACGCCAAAATTGCACTTGTCAGCGCCAAAACTAGGGTTTGCTACAGGAACCCGTTGTCTGTTAGACCATGTATTTGTCTTTTCAAAAGTCCTTTGTCCATAAGTATTAGACCCTCTAGTAAAGAATGGAGCTGGTCTAAAGACTTGTGGACTTGGTTGGGCAAAGGTATGGATTTGACCATGGTTGACTTTCTATCAGCGTTGACTTTTGAAGCATTGACACACTTATAAGCCAAATGTAAAAAACTCCCACAAGTATAACAAGATTTTCTAGACATAAATCTAGGTCTAGATGAAAAGAAAGCTGTCCCATTATCACTAACTTGACTTTTTGGTGACCTAGGTTTTCTATACATTTTTGTAAATTTAATACTAGGTTTTCTATCAACGTTTAAGCCAAGGTCAACAGTCTTTCCAGTAGTAGGGTTGGTCACTTTTATGGGTGTAGACTCATTTGGGCTTTCACTAAGCATGCCACCTTTAACAAACAAAGTAGGATTGGCTTTCTTCCATTGGTCCAAATCAGTCAATTTCTGCTTATATTCCTCTACTAGAGTAAGAACCCTTGGTGGAGGAATAAATTCCTTTTCTCGGAGTTCTGGAATACCAATCCAAGACAAATCCTTTCTAAGGACACCATAGATATTCCTAGCAGGTGGTGGAACATCAGCATACTCTTTCATCCCAATCTCAGTCATATCCCTAGAGTCTCTTTGTTCACTAACACATTTTTCTAGGGTTTGAGAAGCTTTATCAAATCTTTGAATTTTAAGACCTACATTATCTTTGTTTTTAATGACCTCATCTAATTCAGCTTGCATAACACCTTTGGATCTCTCCAAGATGTCCCTAATCTCAATACTAGCATGGAGGTCATGAGTCAAAACATTGATTTGATCTTTTAGGTCAAGCTCCATTTTCTTATATTCAGCCACAGTCTTTTCAGTTTGAACAAGTGCAAGTTGATAATTAGATAACTTGCATTTTTCATCAAAAACATCTGATTTTAACATTAAAATTTATTTGTTAAAACTTTTTAGTGTTTAAACGACAACCTTTACTACAAAATGCATCATCATATACCTCATTATCTGATGAAGATGAAGAATGTGCCATGAGAGCATAGTGAACATGCTCTTCTTCTTCCTTCTCTGCAATCAAGGCCTTGTTCTCTTCCACATCTTTGGGCATAAAGCTCCAGTCCCAGCCAACACCATCAATCTCTTGCATGGCAACCATAGCTTTTGTATCTTCAACCTTGATGATTTGGCTTGAAGGATTTCCAGCATCAGATCTTCTTAGAGATCTGCACTCTCTCATAAAGTGACCTATTCTATGGCAATTGTAACACTCAACCTTGGATTTATCAAACCCAACAGTGTCTTTAGCATTAAAGGTCATCTTCTTCCTGAATCTCCTATTCCATCTATTAGCCCTTATGCTTGCAAGTGCCATATTCCACTTTATGTCCATCTCCTCCAAATGTTCATCACTGATTTTCTCAAGGTCCTCATATGTAACTGAACCATTGGACAATGCATCAATATATGGACACACAGTATCTAGATCAATACCAGCAAGTCTAATCTTTGGTGAGTCAACATTGTATGTGTCGGCGTCTGAATGTGGGGCGCTGATAAAGCTTGATCCAACGTTGACACAAGGTGATCCAGTAACTGGGTTCACGTATGACTCCCTTTGATCAAATTGACCTTCACTATGTGAGAAGAAGGCCATGCTTCCATTGGTAAATTTGCTTCCTTCATCCAAAAGGATTTCATTCTCTACAATCTTCAGTTTATTGTAGACTTCATCAAAAGTGGAACTTTTGTGAGCATTAGTAGCAATTATAGACCTTGCTTCAATCTTCCATGCATCACCAATACTTTTAAGGAAAGTGGTAATGGTATCTGCATCATCATGCGCTATTCCTATAAATGACAATTTGCTTGTGATGTCAAGAAGTATGCTTCTCACCCCACTTAGGTTTTCATTAGGAAGAGCTTTGAACACAGCATACTCATACAAGAGTTGCTTCTTTTTCTCTGAGGCAGTATCATCATTACCACCATAAGTGACTTGAAGGGCTGCCCAAAGCTCTTTGGCAGACTCAAAAGCTCTATACTTGTGTTGATTGGCTGGTCCTAAAGAAAGTTTGAGAATGATTAGAGTTTTAATGTCGTTCCTTTTCTGTGCAATGTCCTCAGTTGAGACAGCTCTCCCATTTGTTGGTTGTTCTTTTTTATCCGCTTCACTTGAGCCTGGAGTTGATCTTAAAGTAATAGTAGCTTAAATCTTGGCAGCCTTATCGAATGTGTTTCCATATTCAATAATTTCCCATAGGGTGTGGTCATGGATTTGAAGGTACTGCTCAAAATTGAACTTCCATAGCTCAAAGTTGTCAGGGTCTAGCATGGAGATTTTTAGGTTATGGCTTGAGGAGGAGGTCAACTCTGGAGTAGACATATTGTCTGGTTTTTAGGGTTTCTTGAAAAATTAGGGTTTTTGACGATTTAGGGTTTTTAGGGTTTTGTGTTCTTTAGATCAAAGTTCCTCAACAAGCTCTAATACCACTTGTTGATCCCAAACTTAGATTGATTTACCTTTGTGTAAACGAGATTGAATCAAGTTAAACACTTAGAGAAACTTTGTTGTATATGAAACAATCTAAGTATTATGCGGAATTAATACTTACAAGAAGAACACACAAACAGAATAAACCAAACTTTCACTTTGATTGATTAATCGAACTTGCGTACAATGAAAGTGTAAAAACATATATTGAACTAAAACCTAAAGGCCTCCTTTTATAGATTAAGGAACCTTGTACAAGAGTCTACGTATCAACTATTTTAGGTAAAGATAAACATAAGAAATACATTGTCGAACATATCTTTACTAGAAATATAAAACTTGTAGACTAAGTATCCTATCAGTGACTGACTTCTTCTCATCAACGCTTGACTTCTTCTTGTCAACGCTTGATCTGACAACGCTTGATTTCTTCCTATCAACGTCCAATTTCCTCTTGTCAGCGTTTAAGTGTCTTGGCTTCATTTTATTCCCAACATTGATCACATATACATAACAACTCTTTATAAATATTACTTGACATAATTTAAGATCGAGTATTATTTGATTAGGTAACCTTTGATCGCGACGCACACCGTACGCCTTAGTTGTCGATAACCCGCCTTTCAAACCAACGTGAGTTCATAGCCTCACACTCTTTTAAATGTTTTGTGAAATATTTTATAAACCCGCGAGGGAGATAACATGCTAGTTTTAATAAAAATAGAACACAAGTGGTCCCGATTGTATGCTTATTGATATGGACCCGAGTGATTATATGACCCAATGAATTATTGAAATAGATTATTATTAGTTAGGTTGTGTCACTATAAGTCCCATTAGCATGAATTGTGAACTACCGGGAGTTGGTAGACGCTTATGTATATAATAGTACTATTTGGGGAAGATCACCCCAGTTCGCGTCTTGACGGCTGATCCCCGTTGTGTCACATTGATTGGCAAGCGAATTTATGTATGAGAGGGGTATATTTAGTGTGATTTTTGTGACGACACACTGTTTTAAATGGGCAAATAAATTCTGGGCTAGCTACCTGCTGTATATTATAGAAAGGTAACAATGTCATGAGGCTTATAATAATCCGATAATAATACCGATAATGGTAACATTGAGGTTGTGGTCTCAGGAATAGTGTATGATATATGATTCGAATTATAATATATTGCCTGACTAGCAATATGGGGTCTTATTTATTGATATTATACTTGTGTTCTGGTTTTAGATAACTGTTTTGTATAACGGTTTTTATTATACTATAAACAGCGTTATAAAACGTGTTATATGATGCTGTTACGACAATGGTTCGTATAATGGTTGTGACGACAAAGGCCTAAGTTATGATTTACGACAATGATTCGTATAAAATGTTTTTGGCCTATGTTATGATTTACGACAATGATTCGTATAAAATGTTTTTAGCCTATGTTATGGTCTACGACAAAGAATTGTACAAAATGTTTTTTGGTAATGATTATATACCGGTTTTATGTTAATGGTTGTTATTAAACTCTATGGACTCGCTCAGCTTTCGCTGACTTTTAGCATGTTTTATCTGAGGTACTTGAAGGTAATTCTCGGGAAAACGACAAGAGTTTATGGGCCGCTTTTAAATAAAAATTTACATTCGAATGTTTTGTAAATTTTTAAGACATACTTTGATCATGGACCTATGTAATTTGATATTTATGAATGGAAAATGCTTTGTTATTAAACGACGCTATTCTTAAGCGTTGTCTATTATTTGAGTAACGTGCTATCCAGTAACACCAACGACTCTTCTGCTGATCCGAAACGTATATATTTGGGGGTGTTACAGTTTGGTATCAGAGCTCACGCTATATAGAACAAAAGATTTTTAAAGGAAATTTTTAATAAAACGTTTTGAAAAATCTTTTGACTATAACGGTTACGAAGAATTCCCGAGTTACCGACAAGACCAGACTGAGAAGTGTTATTTTAATATATATATATATAACTTAGATTATATATATGTTGTAATTTGATTACATGATTGTTTGATGATTATTCTAATACTTATACAAGATATTTATACGACGTGGATTGTCACAAGGAACCCTAACTCTTCTAGCGATTCAATCAAATCTATTCCTGTAGGAAATCTAGCTATTCGAGATCTGAACGAGGTCGTGGATGTTCATAATTCTAATGAAATAGTTGATATTCCTAACAATATTGATTTAGTTGATTATGACACTGAAGATGAATTGTCAAGAATAAATCTGATGTCGATGTTGTGACGAACTTTCCTTATAGACTAGAGTTTGACAAAACCTCGTCACCTAGAAATGTGTCGTCCGACTCGGTGTCATCCAATTTTTTTATTCGAAAATCGAGAAGGTCAATGATGCACTTGAGGCTATTATTGGAACCCTTACCCAAAAACCTCATGCCACTTGTACCTTTCCGAGAAGTCTATTTGAATGTGTGAGTCATTTCCTGCTCGTGACTCACTTGATAATTGTTGCTATAGGAGCTATAGAATTGGAAATTTAGTGGTGTTAATGTCAAGCTTTTATTGCCCTTTCAAGGTCTTAGAATAAGGTTGAAAGTGTTGGAGAACTAGGTAGAATGTCGCGTTAAGTATAAGTTGGTTGAAGCTCGGATAAAGTTAGAATTAACTCGTTTAGAATGCGAGATTGTTAAGGAGAAGTCGTTGAGTCCTGTGGTTGAATTATAAGGTTTTAAATGATTTTTGGTTCGTGTTAAGGGTTATTCCTAGGCCATTGTCCAATTACGAGGATGACCAGTGTCCAAGAAATAAATTGAAGAAATCTTCTTCTGAATTGGGACCGATGGATCTTTCGGGACACGTGGAACACCTAATGACTCTTGTAGATTAGTATTCATTTTAGTATCTTTTAAAATCACTAACTTATCTGAGATATCAGTTTGTGGGACGAGTCCTTGGAATTGTATAACATTACTTGATGACATGTAATGTGTGACGATACAACTTTTGACTTGTTTGTGATTAATGAAAAGGCTATCTTCGATTGCTAAAATCTACATGTATCGATGTTATCTATATTTTCTTTCTCCTTCCTAATGTTCGCATTAGTGATGCAACCACTGAACGATTACTCATCTCGATTTGAGTTGCGTTGTGAATTATTCTATCGTATTCCTGAGTGCCATCGATGTCATGAACCTCATGATTATTTGGCTAAGCTCATTTCCTATCATATCATAATTAGTTCTTGGTGAACAAGTCTTCATCACTCTTTTGCAGATCACTCATTGTTTTTATAAGTTAAAACAGTATCAGCTAAGAAAATTTAATTTTCATCACCATATGGATTATTTAAATTGAGACTTATAAATAATCATTATCGAAATAAAGTTGTTTATGAAACACCTTAAAAATTTAATTGCTTTCATAACGAAGAACATCTCTACAGATTCATTTTGATTTTTATTCCATAATTAAGCATGAATATATATTTTATTTTATTTTTAACATGATGACAAATGTAAAACCCGCAAAAATAAGGTCATTACTTAATTCTATCTTTCAAATATTTTTGAAACATTCAATGGCGTTAAATACCATTATATTTAACGGTTTAAGTTGAAACCGATATTTAATATTTTATTTTTATGTTTTGACGAGTAACGAGGACTATTAGTGATCGCGATACCGCCGAATGCCCAAAATTTTACATTTTATTAACGATGGTTTCGATATTTAATATTTTCTATTGTTGTCGTTTAATTTTTATTTTATTTTATTTCACAAGTATGTTTCGTTATTTAAATTAAACTTTTATGTGTCATTCGTTCATTCGACACATTTACTATTTTAAGTCATTTATATATCAAAATATAAATGTTCTCTGTATGTCGATGTTTTTATTTTATATTGAGCGTTTATTTTCCGTATTTAACTCCATTGAATGTTTCAAAAATATTTGAAAGATAGAATTAAGTAATGACCTTATTTTTGTGGGTTTTACATCCTCACCACCTTAGGAGAGAACCGTCCCGGGGCTTACTTATTCTTAAGTCCATCTACGAATAAATGTGGATACTTGCTCTTGAAGTAGTCCTCTCGCTCCCAAGTGTATTCGGGTCCACGTCGGGAATTCCATCATCATAGATCAACAAGGAATGATCTTAAAGATACATAAAGCACAATGACACAAAATAATATACACTAGTCACGTGGGGATCCACATGGCTTAGTTGATTGTGACTTGCTTGCAGCAGTGTAAACTGCTTCCTCCTCCTCGAAGACGTAATTGGGCGGTGGTAAATTCGTAAGATAGATATAGGGTCATAATAAAATGAAACAGAATAATTTCCAAAAATTCAAATAATATAGAAAATCCTTCAGATAAAATACAGGAAAAATTCAGAAATTTATTTAAATAAATCATTAGTATATGATAAACTTTTATCGAAAAGTTTAACAATATTAATATATATCGATAAGGGATTATAGTGTTTATTTATAAATAATTGGCAATAAGGGATACATACTAATACATACTAAATTTATAATCCCAGGAGTAGCTTGAACCTGAAGTCACGTGAAGTCAAGTGCACCGACTCTTTGAAAATAAAAACTGACAGTTATAGTTTAGGGTTTCCAGAAAACGGCCTAATTCTCTATAACTCATGGCTTTGGTACCAATATTTAACACCCCCAAATTTACACGCAGCGGAATACATCTTTGGGTGTTAAACAATGATACATTAACACATAATTTATAAAGAATGACTCGAAAAGAGACGTTTTAAATTTACCGTTCCTAAAACATTTTCAGAGTAGCGTAGTCCCAAGACATCGTAACCAAAGTACAACTAAAACAAAAGATTTAAATTGTTTTAAGCAAAGGAACGATAAACATTCAAAGATTTTGAACAACAAAAGCAGTGCGCAACTTCATCCCCGTGACTCCCAAGCTTCAGACTCCTTGATTACCTGAAATACATGTGAGAAAATCATCAAAAAAAATGTTGAGTGAAATCTATAGGTTTATATAATCATCTTGAACACAATCAAAAGTTATAATTTGATGGCATACTTGAAGGCAACAAGCATCGAATAATTTGCATCAACAATATAATTGTATATAGCAACAAATTGCATTAAGCTCATGGAACCGAACCCTTAGACACTCCCATATCAGTCTAATAAGACGAGAGATTTATTAATTGTCATTACCTCCAGACTATAGGCACATTGCCGCGTACCAGACTTCTTAATACAATATATTCAAACAGTGTGGTTGTCAGGCATAAGCTTCTATGAACAAGTCCACACAAACTGAACCGGGGCGGCTTCCCCCATAGATCTATTAATCGTACTAGCGGTTAACCCATCATAGGTTAATTAACGGTCCACAATTGAGGATTTAACAAAGGCAATCACTTAATACAATTTAAGGCAACCACGGGTCCATTCTTAGAGGGACAAGCATACCATAAAAATCTTGTGTTCTAAGTCTATAAAAACATGTATTCCCCCTCGCGGGTTTTTAAAATATTTAAAATTGATCAAACGAGGCTGTAAACTCACCTTAGCGATATCGATATCGAGGTAGGATACCGATCAAGATAATAATGGCCGGAGTGAAACGATGAAACAAGATAAACCAAAAAACCACCAACTTCTAACGACGAGTAGATAAAGTGGCTCGTATTAGAAGCATAAACAATAACGATCACCAAAGAAACTCTCGAAAATCGATCTCGCTAGACGCGACGTGCTTTGATCAATTATATCAAATCCGGACCATTGTTTTATCCATGGCCATAATAGTACACAAATTTTGTTGAAGCAAATATGTGTTTAGTACCATTTTATCAAGTTGCAAGTTTATAAAAAAATAAAATATCAACTATTCTTCATCAATACGCAAAGGAAACACAATCAGACACGTTTCGACTATGAAAACTATGCAATCCTCCATTTGACACGTATATCCATATCTTTTATTTCATTAAGTATATAAACTATTAGATAAAAAAAACATACTTTACGTTCTAATTGTAAAAAAAAGGATGAAATAAGTATAATAATGCATGGTGGCGTTTTTTTAAAGATAAGGTGAGAGTATTAGTTAATTTTATTTGGAAAGTTGAAAAAGCGGGTATTATCAAAACCCGATATTCTAAAAGTTACGCGATTTAAAAGATACGCGTAAAACACATTATATTTAACGGTTTAAGTTGAAACCGATATTTAATATTTTATTTTTATGTTTTGACGAGTAACGAGGACTATTAGTGATCGCGATACCGCCGAGTGCCCAAAATTTTACATTTTATTATCGATAGTTTTGATATTTAATATTTTCTATTGTTGTCGTTTAATTTTTATTTTATTTTATTTCACAAGTATGTTTCATTATTTAAAATAAACTTTTATGTGTCATTCGTTCATTCGACACATTTACTATTTTAAGTCATTTATATATCAAAATATAAATGCTCTCTGTATGTCGATGTTTTTATTTTATATTGAGCGTTTATTTTCCGTGTTTTACGCGTATCTTTTTAATCGCATAACTTTTAGAATATCGGGTTTTGATAATACCCGCTTTTTCAACTTTCCAAATAAAATTAACTAATAGTCTCACCTTATCTTTAAAAAAACGCCACCATGCATTATTATACTTATTTCATCTTTTTTTTACAATTAGAACGTAAAGTATTTTTTTATCTAATAGTTTATATAGTGAATGAAATAAAAGATATGGATATACGTGTCAAATGGAGGATTGCATAGTTTTCATAGTCGAAACATGTCTGATTGTGTTTCCTTTGCGTATTGATGAAGCATAGTTGATATTTTATTTTTTTATAAACTTGCAACTTGATAAAATGGTATTAAACACATATTTGCTTCAACAAAATTTGTGTACTATTATGGCCATGGATAAAACAATGATCCGGATTTGATATAATTGATCAAAGCACGTCGCGTCTAGCGAGATCGATTTTCGAGAGTTTCTTTGGTGATCGTTATCGTTTATGCTTCTAATACGAGCCACTTTATCTACTCGTCGTTAGAAGTTGGTGGTTTTTTGGTTTATCTTGTTTCATCGTTTCACTCCGGCCATTATTATCTTGATCGGTATCCTACCTCGATATCGATATCGCTAAGGTGAGTTTACAGCCTCGTTTGATCAATTTTAAATATTTTAAAAACCCGCGAGGGGGAATACATGTTTTTATAGACTTAGAACACAAGATTTTTATGGTATGCTTGTCCCTCTAAGAATGGACCCGTGGTTGCCTTAAATTGTATTAAGTGATTGCCTTTGTTAAATCCTCAATTGTGGACCGTTAATTAACCTATGATGGGTTAACCGCTAGTACGATTAATAGATCTATGGGGGAAGCCGCCCCGGTTCAGTTTGTGTGGACTTGTTCATAGAAGCTTATGCCTGACAACCACACTGTTTGAATATATTGTATTAAGAAGTCTGGTACGCGGCAATGTGCCTATAGTCTGGAGGTAATGACAATTAATAAATCTCTCGTCTTATTAGACTGATATGGGAGTGTCTAAGGGTTCGGTTCCATGAGCTTAATGCAATTTGTTGCTATATACAATTATATTGTTGATGCAAATTATTCGATGCTTGTTGCCTTCAAGTATGCCATCAAATTATAACTTTTGATTGTGTTCAAGATGATTATATAAACCTATAGATTTCACTCAACATTTTTTTTGATGATTTTCTCACATGTATTTCAGGTAATCAAGGAGTCTGAAGCTTGGGAGTCACGGGGATGAAGTTGTGCACTGCTTTTGTTGTTCAAAATCTTTGAATGTTTATCGTTCCTTTGCTTAAAACAATTTAAATCTTTTGTTTTAGTTGTACTTTGGTTACGATGTCTTGGGACTACGCTACTCTGAAAATGTTTTAGGAATGGTAAATTTAAAACGTCTCTTTTCGAGTCATTCTTTATAAATTATGTGTTAATGTATCATTGTTTAACACCCAAAGATGTATTCCGCTGCGTGTAAATTTGGGGGTGTTAAAGATTGGTACCAAAGCCATGAGTTATAGAGAATTAGGCCGTTTTCTGGAAACCCTAAACTATAACTGTCAGTTTTTATTTTCAAAGAGTCGGTGCACTTGACTTCACGTGACTTCAGGTTCAAGCTACTCCTGGGATTATAAATTTAGTATGTATTAGTATGTATCCCTTATTGCCAAGTATTTATAAATAAACACTATAATCCCTTATCGATATATATTAATATCGTTAAACTTTTCGATAAAAGTTTATCATATACTAATGATTTATTTAAATAAATTTCTGAATTTTTCCTGTATTTTATCTGAAGGATTTTCTATATTATTTGAATTTTTGGAAATTATTCTGTTTCATTTTATTATGACCCTATATCTATCTTACGAATTTACCACCGCCCAATTACGTCTTCGAGGAGGAGGAAGCAGTTTACACTGCTGCAAGCAAGTCACAATCAACTAAGCCATGTGGATCCCCACGTGACTAGTGTATATTATTTTGTGTCATTGTGCTTTATGTATCTTTAAGATCATTCCTTGTTGATCTATGATGATGGAATTCCCGACGTGGACCCGAATACACTTGGGAGCGAGAGGACTACTTCAAGAGCAAGTATCCACATTTATTCGTAGATGGACTTAAGAATAAGTAAGCCCCGGGACGGTGCTCTCCTAAGGTGGTGAGGATGTAAAACCCACAAAAATAAGGTCATTACTTAATTCTATCTTTCAAATATTTTTGAAACATTCAATGGAGTTAAATACCATTATATTTAACGGTTTAAGTTGAAACCGATATTTAATATTTTATTTTTATGTTTTGACGAGTAACGAGGACTATTAGTGATCGCGATACCGCCGAGTGCCCAAAATTTTACATTTTATTATCGATAGTTTTGATATTTAATATTTTCTATTGTTGTCGTTTAATTTTTATTTTATTTTATTTCACAAGTATGTTTCATTATTTAAATTAAACTTTTATGTGTCATTCGTTCATTCGACACATTTACTATTTTAAGTCATTTATATATCAAAATATAAATGCTCTCTGTATGTCGATGTTTTTATTTTATATTGAGCGTTTATTTTCCGTGTTTTACGCGTATCTTTTTAATCGCATAACTTTTAGAATATCGGGTTTTGATAATACCCGCTTTTTCAACTTTCCAAATAAAATTAACTAATAGTCTCACCTTATCTTTAAAAAAACGCCACCATGCATTATTATACTTATTTCATCTTTTTTTTACAATTAGAACGTAAAGTATGTTTTTTTATCTAATAGTTTATATAGTGAATGAAATAAAAGATACGGATATACGTGTCAAATGGAGGATTGCATAGTTTTCATAGTCGAAACATGTCTGATTGTGTTTCCTTTGCGTATTGATGAAGCATAGTTGATATTTTATTTTTTTATAAACTTGCAACTTGATAAAATGGTATTAAACACATATTTGCTTCAACAAAATTTGTGTACTATTATGGCCATGGATAAAACAATGGTCCGGATTTGATATAATTGATCAAAGCACGTCGCGTCTAGCGAGATCGATTTTCGAGAGTTTCTTTGGTGATCGTTATCGTTTATGCTTCTAATACGAGCCACTTTATCTACTCGTCGTTAGAAGTTGGTGGTTTTTCGGTTTATCTTGTTTCATCGTTTCACTCCGGCCATTATTATCTTGATCGGTATCCTACCTCGATATCGATATCGCTAAGGTGAGTTTATAGCCTCGTTTGATCAATTTTGAATATTTTAAAAACCCGCGAGGGGGAATACATGTTTTTATAGACTTAGAACACAAGATTTTTATGGTATGCTTGTCCCTCTATGAATGGACCCGTGGTTGCCTTAAATTGCATTAAGTGATTGCCTTTGTTAAATCCTCAATTATGGACCGTTAATTAACCTATGATGGGTTAACCGCTAGTAAAATTAATAGATCTATGGGGGAAGCCGCCCCGGTTCAGTTTCTGTGGACTTGTTCATAGAAGCTTATGCCTGACATCCACACTGTTTGAACATATTGTATTGAGAAGTCTGGTACGCGGCAATGTGCCTATAGTCTGGAGGTAATGACAATTAATAAATCTTTCGTCTTATTAGACTGATATGGGAGTGTCTAAGGGTTCAGTTCCATGAGCTTAATGCAATTTGTTGCTATATACAATTATATTGTTGATGCAAATTATTCGATGCTTGTTGCCTTCAAGTATGCCATCAAATTATAACTTTTGATTGTGTTCAAAATGATTATATAAACCTATAGATTTCACTCAACATTTTTGTTGATGATTTTCTCACATGTATTTCAGGTAATCAAGGAGTCTGAAGCTTGGGAGTCACGGGGATGAAGTTTTGCACTGCTTTTGTTGTTCAAAATCTTTGAATGTTTATCGTTCCTTTGCTTAAAACAATTTAAATCTTTTGTTTTAGTTGTACTTTGGTTACGATGTCTTGGGACTACGCTACTCTGAAAATATTTTAGGAACGGTATAAAACGTCTCTTTTTGAGTAATTCTTTATAAATTATGTGTTAATGTATCATTGTTTAACACCCAAAGATGTATTCCGTTGCGTGTAAATTTGGGGGTGTTAAAACAAAATTTTAACGAACTGAGTATTGCATCATTAATCCTAAGTTATACATAGAAGCGCGCCTACATACAATTTGGAAGGGACCATGCAAGGCTGATTAGTAGTCACAATGAAATTGTTAATAAACACTACATTTTTCTTTGTAATTGTGAAAGATTAAAATTTTTATGGAGTTTGCAAAAAGTGACAATTTGGGACATATTGGTAGGGACACCTACATATGCGCCTTATCCTTTTCCCAATTGAATTTACTCTTTGTGGATATTATCTTATTTGAAAATTTATATCAACTTCTTGTTCATTTCTTTCATGATAAGATTCCTTGGAAACTTATCTAATTATCGGTTGTTGATATTTGGCTTGGAGTTTCAACATTCCTATATTGTCTTTTAAAATAGACTGCCTTTGAGTAACGTGAGTAACGATCCCAGGTGCCTTCGGATGCGAAAACAAATCTTTAAAACATGGAATATATCCATATTCATTAATATTTTCGTCTTTATCTGATTTAACATTCTCCCGTGATAATCATGCGTTGACCTCACTCTTTTAATGTTAGCTATGTCTCTAGATATCCTTAAATTGTGAAAGATTATTCTTAGCTTTTGGTTAATTGAGAAGTAGTGAGCACCAATAAGATTCAAAAAGTATGTATACTTAGCCTCCTAAGTAGTTCTTGTCTTATCAACGGTAATAAAACTGGAAGGATGGTGGTGTCAGTTAGGATGGAATCATTGCTATGACGTGATGTCATTTTCTTAATTGATGGGAGCATGGGTAGAATTCCCCTAAAAGAGAAGATGTTGATTATCAAAGGTGATCTAAATAATTCCCGATGGGTGATCGTATCCTGCATTCACGCTTGAAATTTTACCATGAATGATTGTGAACTAGTCATAGATCTAGCGATCTAGAAAGAACCTAAGGTGAATTAAATAAGAAAATGTTCCTTTTATCTGAGACTTTCTAAGGTATTTGCTGATGAATTACCTAGACTTCCGCCATTAAGGCAAGTTGAATTTGGTATTGATTATATTCCCGGTGTTGCACCTGTGGCATGTTCACCATACGTCAGCACTGTGACACCCCGGGTAGGGTCAAAATATGCAGAAACATCCACGGAGATGTCACTAGGGTGGATCGATAGCATATAGTCCATAGAGCATAAGATAAAGAGTTAGTCAAATCAGATTACATGTTTATTTAAACAAATAAATAAAAGTTGTCTTAAACATGGTGATGAGTGATTGTTTGATTTTCACAAATAGAACCCTGGACGAGTCCTATAATGCAGATTACTAAGATGCTGGAGACCATGCACACACCACGTACTAACTTCATATTCCTATGCAAAACATACTAACGGGGGTCAACATAAAGTTGGTGACTTTACAGATTTTAACAATTAATTAGTTTGGACATACAATAATCATAGAAGTAATAATGCACAAAGCATTCTTACTAAAATGTAGATAACATTTGTTTATTATTAGAAACTGAAGCTTAACCTCCTTAGTCCTCAACAGATGAGGACGTAGTGTCTTACAAAAAGACACCCATTCCAGTTCCAACATGGTATACGTCTGTTGTCCCGACCAACGCACAATGAGCATGACTCACCCAGACGGGGATGGTCAATCCCTAATAGATCTATTTATAACATTCAGGCGATTTACAACAATTAACAGTTTCAATAATAATCAATCATAGTCAAGTTTATACAATCCAGTTGTGTCCATTATATGTTTGCATATTTTTCTTTTCCAAAAGGGAAAGTTTCACTAAAAGTTTATACGAGGCTGTAAACTCACCTGGGAGTAAGCAATCGCTGTTTAATACGAATATCCAATTAAAGCTCACACCAAAGTTATGCCTAATCAGATAGTACAGTCTTAATAGATAGTACAAAGAACATATATGTATGCTTATACGGATTTTAGTCAGTTCATTTATACTACGGTATTTATCTAAATAACCGTAGTTCAAGTATCATCAATATTCATTTAACTTATTTATATAAGTTTCATCTCTAAGTAAACATAAATGTTTAACTATTAATATCAGTTAGCATACATGTAATTATAATAATCATTCACTTACATTTAAGTTTCTTTATTTAAGTGGACATATAAGGTCTTACTTTAAATATTAATTTTACGTTTTTATGTTCAAGTATTATAATCATTAATTTACTATTATTAAGTACACATAAAGATTTTACTTAATATTAGTTCATGTTCGTAGTTTATGTATTATACTCATTCATTTAAACTTTAATATTAAGTTTCATATTTTGAGTAGGACGTATGATGTTCTTCTTAAATATTAACGTTCAATTTATCCATCGTTATTATAATTTTTATTTTTCTAAAAGTATATAGGTTTATGTATGAGTATACATATTCATAGTTGTTTATACAATTATTTCCTAAAGTAAATATAAATGTTATAAAAAAATAATATTTTATTTAACTTTAAAGTTTCCATAAATTATTTTAATATAAAATAATTTAAACTTAAGAATTTATACCTTAATTCTTATGGCCTAAGTATTTTAATTATGTTTCATTATAATTAAAATAGGTTTTAGGGCTTGTTGATGTTTCGGGATATGGCAAAACTAGTCCCTCTATATTTTTAAACAATATAACTTTCGGATTTTACATATTTAGTACCAAGGGCTTGTTAAAGTTTCGGGTAATGGAAGTCCCCCTAGTTATATATAGGTTTTGTAGCTTTACTAAAATTACAAAAACAACCCCTAGGGCTTCTTTAAGTTTCGGAAAATTACAAAAGTAGTCCTTAGGGTTTTAAGATAACAAAATAACTTTTAGAAACTTTCCAAAATGGTCCCTAGGGTTTTATTTGCCACTGATAGTATTTATTAAACCCTAGAATTTTGGATATTTAGATTTTCAGTCCTTGTATTTACTAGTTTATCAAAACAAGTTTCATAAGTTACGGTTTTAGTCCTCAAGTTTTATAAATTGTCATTCTTGTCCAAAAAGTTTTTATGAGTTATATTTTTATTATAAAAACTTTTATTTTAATATTCAAACTTTATATGGGCTCAAATGGGCTAAACATCTAATGGGCTATTTTAGTGGACTTAAATATATTCCAAGTCCACTAATTTATTTAAATGGGCCTTTAAATCATTTATTGGGCTTAATACATTTTTAAGTCTTTTAATTAGTTAAATGGGCCTAAGTGTAATCTTAGGTCCATTTAAGTTACTAAGATTTATCAAATGGGCTTATTGGGTCCATTAAGTTTTAGATTAACATTTCATGGACTTAATTAGTCCATTAACATTACTTTATGTTTTATATATGTTTTTACTTAGGATATTCTTATAAGCTTATTATGAGCTTATTAATGTTTAGTTTCAAATCTAAATAGATGGATAAAACTTAAAGTTTGTTTTATGTGTTATACCAAATTAGATCTAGGTGTGTTATAAGATTACAAGTAAGTCATAAGCCCTAATAGAAGCTTATATCTCACAGCTAAGATTAGTTATAGCTTATTAAGATAAGTCAAGTGTCATTTTAAGGTTGCATGTAATTTATAAGTGTTAAAAACATAGATCTAGCTATGTACACATCAAGAAAATAAGTCACAAGTCCAAAATGAGATTTGAACTATGTCTAGACCTAAAAATCAAATATTGATCTATGTACACACATATGTAACTCACGGCTATATTTTTAAATCTTGGTATTTCCAAGATGAACACTTCAGCTAGTTTTTAAGTCTTGTAAATATTTACAAAAATACAATCATGATTATCTAGGTCACATGCATGTTCCCAAGGTTATTATCATTCCAAGAAGACAATATATAGCCCATGGCTATATTGTTTTCTCCCAATATTCCCAAAAGATCTATAAGCTTATTTCATGTTTATCATGTTAAGTAAACACTTATTGTTAGATCTAGGTTGTATAATAACATGCATGTACATCTAACCCATTTTGGGTCATATATAACCCACGGCTACCTATATTCACATAAGTTACTTTGATGATTTTTAATAGTCCATTTAACATGTAACACTTCATATTCCATTATTCAAACTTAGAAAACAAATCATATAGTCACCACTAAATTTAGCCGTGACCTTTAAGGTCATGGTTTTCATGATCTATAAGTTACACAAGTTCATTTCATAAGATCTATGGTTATTGGTTAACCAAAGTCCCATAGACAAGATTTATAACTCATGCAAGGTTTAGATTTATAAAAGGTTTTATATGGTTTTTAAATCAAGTTTAAAACATAACACATAAGTCATAAGTTTCTTATTCAAAGATTTTAAATCATGAACATGATTTGCATAAATATGTCGTGACCTATAAGGGTTATAGCTTTATCAAATCTTGATTTTAACATGTTATTTACTTGTGTTATAGGTGTATGATGATGCATGCATGAAAGAATGAAAGAATATGATGTGTATACCTTTCTTGCCTAAAGGTACCAAGAATAATCTAGATGAACAAAGAGGTTTGAGATCTACTCAAGGTGATGAAGAAAACCTTAATACAAATCAAGCCGTGGCCTTGATGATTTAGCTAGGGCTTGATTGTAGTGATTCCAAGAGAATGATACTACTAATGATTTGTAGTAAAGATAGGACAAGGATCTTGGTGGATTTAATACTTGGTTTTTGGATGTATATGGCTTTAAGCCGCATGATTTGAGAGAGAAGAGGGTGAGAGAACAAGTTTAGATTGCATGTGTGTGAGAATGTGTGTGTTTCGGCTTAAAGAGAAGAGAGGGAAGGGAATGTAAAAGGCATGATTGCCTAGGTAAGAACACTTGTGCCAAGTGTTGGCTTTTGTGTTTCCCATGCGTCCCTTCTCCTTCCACATGCCCTTGGTGCCGTGTAAGGCTATCCAAAAGAGAGGGTGGGCTTGTGTTGGGCCTATGTTGGGCTTACACACAATGGAGGGTGATGGTCGTGGGCTAGTCCAAGGGTTTGAATATACCCTTAGTTCACTTACACACATATTGTGGCTAAATACTTACTTATAGTATATTTCCAAATTGTCTTAAGTGTGGTACACACAATGTTAGTTATAACTTCATTACTTGTTTTTCCTAGTTGGATGCTCATGGTTTTAAGTTATGAAGCTATTTTCAACAAAGATGAATGTAGAAGTATAGTTACATGATAGACATGTTTATTCACATCTTAAGGAAACATAACATATTAATAAGTGTTCTAGGATTATTGGGTGGAAATCTATTATATAAAATCATGGTAAAATCATGGATTTTACAGCACCACCCCGTTACTTTAGCTTTGTCCTCAAAGCTATTAAAAACATAGTCATCTCTTGAGTGATAGATGTTCTAAGTATATTATTTGTTTCAGGTTCTCTCTCAAGTGCTGATGGCGGCATGAACGCAAAGTAGTCTATACCTAGGTTACTTTTATACGTCTGATTCGGCATTAACGCAAGCTTCTGTCATTACAGGTGAACAGAGGAGAAGACAAAGAGATTTTTATTCGGGTTGTACTATTCATCCGATTGAGCAGTAGAAGAGATTACTGCTATGGTCGGATAGGAGCAATGCAAAGAGATCTTTATCCGAATCGCATTATACATCCGATTGAGCAGTAAAGGAGACTGCTGCTGTGGATGGATAAGGAAGGAATGCAAAGAGATCTTTATCCAGATCACACTATACATCCGATTAAGCAGTAAAGGAGACTACTACTGTGGATGGATAGGCAAGAAATGCAATGAGATCTTTATCTGGATCGCACTATTCATCCGATTGAGCAGTAAAGGAGGCTGCTTCCGTGGATGAATAGGAAAGGAATGCAATGAGATCTTTATCTGGATCGCACTATTCATCCGATTGAGCAGTAAAGGAGACTGCTGCCATGGATGAATAGGAAAAGAATGCAAAGAGATCTTTATCTGGATTGCACAATTCATCCGATTGAGCAATAAAGGAGACTGCTGTCGTGGATGAATAGGAAAGGAACGCAAAGAGATCTTTATCTAGATTGCACTATTCATCCGATTGAGCAGTAAAGGAGACTGCTGCCGTGGATGAATAGGAAAGGAATGCAAAGAGATCTTTATTTGGATCGTACTATTCATCCGATTGAGCAGTAAAGGAGACTGTTGCCGTGGATGAATAGGAAAGGAATGCAAAGAGATCTTTATTTGGATCGCACTATTTATCCGATTGAGCAGTAAAGGAGACTGCTGCCGTGGATGAATAGGCGCAGGCTGCTTAACGGGGTCACAGCTATACCCTTCCACGATCTGGGAGAAGACCAATGGCGTGGTGGATTTGATTAGGAGGACAAATCCATTGAAAATGGTTTCTGATATGAGGAGGACACGCCAGCATGTTTCATATGCTGGGGAATCTAGGGATGCACTGTATCTACATTCTTTCCATGGGTGAGATACAAGTTATATCTCCATACCCGAGGATGAAAATTGGGGGTTGAAGGTAAAACAAAACATTTTTAACTTTAACCCCTCCTATATAAACAACTTTAAGAAAAGACTTACGATCTTTACCTCAAGCTAGAGGGATACAAACATTAGTTAATGGTACTAAAGTTTCTACCGAACAAAGATGTTAAGATTGTTGTTGATGGTGATTGCGTAAGAAGTTGCAAAGAATCTGCTTCCTTCTCCGCGGGGTTGAGCGAGAGGGGCTCAGAAAAGAAGTACCTCAAATGGTGGAAATAAAAGAAGATACCAAGAATAAAGAAGTGCGGGCCTTGTAGGGTGTCGTAACAAGGGTCATGCACTCACTATTATTGGTTCAAAATCTGTACAAATTCTGACTTCTAAAGAGAGGAAATCACATCTCCCAGAGTCTAGTGGGTGATGGTATTGTCGAACTAATTAGACCCAAAGAGGAAAAAGGAATGTCCAAAAACATGGGACATTCAACATCTCCTTACGGGGAATGTCGGACATAGACCTACAAAGTACACCCATTGTGAGTTAGATGTACCTTTCAGGTTTAGGCAGGGAAGAGACATGTTAGGGAAATGGATTATTCCCGGACCAAGTACTCTCTGGCTTGTTAGTGCTAGAGATGACACTGAATCTAGTGTTAACTATATCGGGGTTATGGCTCCCCAGTATAATCAAGGTTTCATCTTCCCAAGGTAAGCGAACCAATTTGTGGGCATATGGGATAATTGCGTGGTACTTGCTAGTCTATACACTCTAATGACGACATTATAGCTATCAAGACTTTCTAGGATCTGATTGACGTAAAACGGTGACTTGGAAGGTTTTAAGGAACAACCTCGAATGATGGTGTTTAACTATCATAACTTTTCCGTCGACTATTCCACCGTATAATGGGAGTCTAGAACTATCGGAGGGATTTCCATTACCTTACTAAATTTAGCAATTGTAGTGCTTTGGTCTACACATGTATCAGACAATATAGATGCATATCATTGGTTTAGTAAGAACATACCAGGTACGATGTTGGAGTCTGGATTTGCTTGGGCATTGTCGGCCATGTACACTTGCGAAGAAGTTCCCTTGTTGTCCTTCTTCTGGTTGGCCCACTTGGGACAATCGGGTCTCACATTCCTGGGGTTCCACACTCGTAACATACCACAGCTTTCTTTGGTCCGCTACTGCTCCCACCAGCGGGGTTTCGGTTTCCCTGCTGCCCACTTCCACTCCCACGTGCATTGGACTTGCCCTTGTTGCTGTTCCCGAGATCGGTATTGGGTCGACCTGGGGTAGCAACATTGGTTTGAAAATTGCGAGCAAAATGGCCCTGTTGGACACACTTGTAGCATCCTTGACATTGTCCTCCAGCAACATGATGGTAGTTGCACTTTCAACACTTGGGCTTGGTCCCTGAGTAGTTCTTGGTGCGTGTTGTGGGAGTAGTGTCATCTGTTTTCCCAACGTTTTGCTTTTTGGAAGGCTGCTGGTGCTGGCTACGAGAGTTTTCATCAAATAACCTCTTGTTGTCTGTTTGCCTCTCAGACATATTGCGGGCTCGTTTGTTGATCAGCTCAGTCGCAAATTCGATAACACCTTCAACAGTGGTGGGTCGTGAAGCTAGCACACTGTCATGAATGTTGTCAGGGAGTCCGCTGACATACTTTTCAATCTTGTCACTCCTTAGAGGAAACATTCTAGTGCACATCAAGCTTAACTCTTGAAATCTTTGGTTGTACCAAAGGATATCATTGTTCTTACACTTGAGATCCCACAGCTCGACTTCTAACTTCTTCATTTCTCCTCTGGGACAATACTTTTCAGTGATCCTTTCTTTGAGGTTGGCCCAAGTAAGAGTGTAAGCAGCGTCATGTCCAAGGATGGCGATCAAAGAGTTCCACCAGGTAAGGGCACTCTCGAGTAAGGTGCACGTAGAAAACTTAACTCGGTTCTATTCAGCACAACCACTGATGCGAAAGACTGTCTCTAGTCTTTCAAACCACTGCATCAATTCAACAACTCCTTCTTTCCCTCGGTAGCATGAGGGTTTACATTTTAAGAAGTCGGGGTAAGTGCAACCCCTGTTAGTGTTATTTCTGCGTGCATCGGATTTTGGATCATTGTTTGCATTTGGGTCAGCTCCTCTGGCTGCCATGGCTGCTGTGATGCCTTCACTTATTATTTCCCGTAGTTGTGCAGCAGTGACATTTCGAGTAGCTTCTGGGGATTCAGCATTGTCGGTATAGGAAGTGGTTGCATTATTGGGATTTGACCTCGTAATCACCATTTGTCTATAATCATATACAAAATGAGATTATTAGTTCAAGCATTAGTACAGTTTTTATATTATTTGCACGAGGAAACTTATGCACTGATTTCATAACAAATTTCGATAACCTGTCTAGATCTCATAATATAATACATTTCACAGCAGATATAACAAAGAAAGTGATTACATGTTATTTCCAGGAGAAATTTAACAATCATCTAGCATAACACAATCTAAGTCATAGGCCGGTCGGGCCTAATCCAAAGTAATGATACACACAGTCTTTAAAACATCATATCCCAAAGTTACATGTCCCAAAAGAAAAGAAAAGATAAGTACGGGATTACATCATCAAAAGCTAAAAAAGAGATAAAAGTACAAAGGCCCTATGTCATGATAGCCGAGATGCAACCCGTAAGCTTATCATGACGTACAAGAAGTCTAGTACGTCTATACTAATCCTGCCTGGATGGTCCACTAGATAATGTCGGGGCTGATGGTGCGGATGGAGCTGGTGGGGCTACAGAATTCTTCCTGGTGTTCCACAAAGTCCGAACTGTCGTTCGGGTCTCCTTGAGCGTACGGAGTGCAGACAGTAGCTGGTTCCGGAGTCTATCGATGACCCCTCGGAGATAAGCCATCTCCCTAGTAACCCCATCATGCCGGACAGTGGCGAGATCAAAGAAAATGGATAATGATTGCTCATGAGTGGTAAGAGCAGCACGGGTCTGATGCTGCAGACCCTCCATGACCTGAATGCGCTGGTGGAGGCGGTAGTTCTCATCCAATAACCACTTCAGTGCCTCGTCCGTCCTAGCCTGGATGCCCTTAGCGGTCTGGGAGTCTCCCCTCATAGTGCGGAAAAGAGTGTCAATACGATCATAGATGACGGCATGGCTTTGTTGATTGACTGCCAACTGGCTGCGAAGGTCGGATATCTCTTGCTCATGGCGTGCGGCCAGTACAGAGATCTGAGCCTGGATGGAATCGACACGCCCTGCCCTAGAGCCTTCCCCGATCTCATAAGTGGAGACGGGTGCGAGCCCGGAGAAATAGCCCGATGATAAGGATGGAGGCATGGAAGATGGTATACTGGGAGGGACCCTGTCCTCCTCCATAGAAGTTGGGGCTGGTGTGGCTGATGTTGAGATAGAAAAAGGGTCCTATGGGAGTACAGATTCAATGGCTGGGTTATCCTCTGAATCCGAGGCTGACAACCATCCACACTGCGTCGATCGTGGGGATGAACAAACAACTAGAGTAGGAGCAACTCTGGGTAGAACAGTCGTGGATGCAGTAGGCGGGGTCATGATGCTCTGAAATAGTATTATTTTAAGTTTGAAGTGAGTATAAGCTTACAAACAAAGAACAATATTATTTTAGATTACATGTTTTATGAAAATATATCCCTTTTTAAACAATTATTATAATGTTTTAAGGTTACAAATATTAATACTTATACATATATATATATATGTATTATTATTTAAGTAGTCCAGTTACCAATTTGTAAGTGCAAAGTTTGGTTTAATAATACCCATATTCTGATTTCAGTATTTTACTATGTAGTGTAAAATTTTCAAGTTTAGCACGTCTAACATTTTTCATAGCAATAACTCACTAAGCAGTATTAATAATCAAGTTCAGTAAACATATGTATATACAATTAGTTCACATAGCATAAAATGCCCTAAGATCTATATGCTTAACTAATACGGTCCCAAAATAAAATCCCAAAAAGATTTTTTTATAAGTTATAATCCAGTTTTAAATAAAAGAAAAGTCATTTTATTTTTATTTTATTTAAAAATTTATCTGGTTCTTATTACTAATGCTCTGATACCATTCTCTGTGATAACCCGGGTAGGGTCAAGATATGCGGAAATATCCACGGAGATGTCACTAGGGTGGGTCGATAGCATATAGTCCATAGAGCATAAGATAAAGAGTTAGTCATATCAGATTACATGTTTATTTAAACAAATAAAAAAAAGTTGTCTTAAACATGGTGAAGAGTGATTGTTTGAGAAATAGAACCCCGAACGAGTCCTACAATGCAGATTACTAAGATGCTGGAGACCATGCACACACCACGTACTAACTTCATATTCCTGTGCAAAACATACTAACGGGGGTCAACATAAAGTTGGTGAATTTACAGATTTTAACAATTAATTAGTTTGGACATACAATAATCATCAAAGTAATAATTCACAAAGCATTCTTACTAAAATGTAGATAACATTTGTTTATTATTAGAAACTGAAGCTTAACCTCCGTAGTCCTAAACAGATGAGGACGTAGTATCTTACAAAATGACACCCATTCCAGTTCCAACGTGGTATACGTCTGTTGTCCCGGCCAAGGCACAGTGAGCATGACTCACCCAGACGGGGATGGTCAATCCCTAATAGATCTATTTATAAAATTCGGGCGATTTACAACAATTTAACAGTTTCAATATTAATCAATCATAGTCAAGTTTATACAATCCGGTTGTGTCCATTATATGTTTGCATATTTTTCTTTCCCAAAAGGGAAAGTTTCACTAAAAGTTTATACGAGGCTGTAAACTCACTTGGGAGTAGGCAATCGCTGTTTAATACGAATATCCAATTAAATCTCACACCAAAGTTATGCCTATTCAGATAGTACAGTCTTAATAGATAGTACAAAGAACATATATGTATGCTTATACGGATTTTAGTCAGTTCATTTATACTACGGTATTTATCTAAATAACCGTAGTTCAAGTATCATCAATATTCATTTAACTTATTTATATAAGTTTCATCTCTAAGTAAACATAAAATGTATAACTATTAATATCAGTTAGCATACATGTAATTATAATAGTCATTCACTTACAATTAAGTTTCTTTATTTAAGTGGACATATAAGGTCTTACATAAAATATTAATTTACGTTTTTATGTTCAAGTATTATAATAATTCATTTACTATTATTAAGTACACATAAAGATTTTACTTAATATTAGTTCATGTTCGTAGTTTATGTATTATACTCATTCATTTAATCTTTAATATTAAGTTTCATATTTTAAGTAGGACGTATGATGTTCTGCTTAAATATTAATGTTCAATTTATCCATCGTTCTTATAATTGTTATTTTTCTAAAAGTATATAGGTTTATGTATGAGTATACATATTCATAGTTGTTTATACACTTATTTCCTAAAGTAAATATAAATATTATAAAAAAATATAATATTTTATTTAACTTTAAAGTTTCCATAAATTATTTTAATATAAAATAATTTAAATTTAAGAATTTATACCTTAATTCTTATGGCCTAAGTATTTTAATTATGTTTCATTATAATTAAAATAGGTTTTAGGGCTTGTTAATGTTTCGGGATATGGCAAAACTAGTCCCTCTATATTTTTAAACAATATAAGTTTCGGATTTTACATATTTAGTACCTAGGGCTTGTTAAAGTTTTGGGTAATGACAGATTTAGTCCCCCTAGTTATATCTAGGTTTTGTAGCTTTACTAAAATTACAAAAACAGCCCCTAGGGCTTCTTAAAGTTTCGGCAAATTACAAAAGTAGTCCTTAGGGTTTTAAGATAACAAAATAACTTTTAGAAACTTTCCAAAATGGTCCCTAGGGTTTTATTTGCCACGGATAGTATTTATTAAACCCTAGACTTTTGGATATTTACATTTTCAGTCCTTGTATTTACTAGTTTATCAAAACAAGTTTCATAAGTTACGGTTTTAGTCCTCAAGTTTTATAAATTGTCATTCTTGTCCAAAAAGTTTTTATGAGTTATATTTTTATTATAAAAACTTTTATTTTAATATTCATATTTTATATGGGCTCATTAAATGGGCTAAACACCTAATGGCCTATTTTAGTGGGCTAAAAAATATTCCAAGTCTACTAATTTATTTAAATGGGCCTTTAAATCATTTATTAGGTTTAATACATTTTTAAGTCCTCGAATTAGTTAAATTGGCCTAAGTGTAATCTTAGGTCCATTTAAGTTACTAAGATTTATCAAATGGGCTTATTGGTTAAGTTTTAGATTAACATTTCATGGACATAATTAGTCCATTAACATTACTTTATGTTTTATATATGTTTTTACTTAGGATATTATTATAAGCTTATTATGAGCTTATTAATGTTTAGTTTCAAATCTAAATAGATGGATAAAACTTAAAGTTTGTTTTATGTGTTATACCAAATTAGATCTAGGTGTGTTATAAGATTACAAGTAAGTCATAAGCCCTAATAGAAGCTTATATCTCACGGCTAAGATTAGTTATAGCTTATTAAGATAAGTCAAGTCTCATTTTAAGGTTGCATGTAATTTATAAGTGTTACAAACATAGATCTAGCTATGTACACATCAAGAAAATAAGTCTTAAGTCCAAAATGAGATCTAAACTATGTATAGACCTAAAATCAAATATAGATCTATGTACACACATATGTAACTCACGGCTATATTTTTAAATCTTGGTATTTCCAAGATGAACACTTTAGCTAGTTTTTAAGTCTTGTAAATATTTACAAAAATACAATCATGATTATCTAGGTCACATGCATGTTCCTAAGGTTATTATCATTCCAAGAAGACAATATATAGCCCACGGCTATATTGTTTTCTCCCAATATTCTCATAAGATCTATAAGCTTATTTCATGTTTATCATGTTAAGTTAACACTTATTGTTAGATCTAGGTTGTATAACAACATGCATGTACATCTAACCCATTTAGGGTCATATATAACCCACGGCTACCTATTTTCACATAAGTTACTTTGATGATTTTTAATAGTCCATTTAACATGTAACACTTCATATTCCATTATTCAAACTTAGAAAACAAATCATATAGTCACCACTAAATTTAGCCGTGACCTTTAAGGTCATGGTTTTCATGATCTATAAGTTGCACAAGTTCATTTCATGAGATCTATGGTTATTGGTTAACCAAAGTCCCATAGACAAGATTTATAACTCATGCAAGGTTTAGATTTATAAAAGGTTTTATATGGTTTTTAAATCAAGTTTAAAACATAACACATAAGTCATAAGTTTCTTATTCAAGATTTTAAATCATGAACATGATTTGCATAAATATGCCGTGACCTATAAGGGTTATAGCTTTATCAAATCTTGATTTTAACATGTTATTTACTTGTGTTTATAGGTGTATGATGATGCATGCATGAAAGAATGAAAGAATATGATGTGTATACCTTTCTTGCCTAAAGGTACCAAGAATGATCTAGATGAACAAAGAGGTTTGAGATCTACTCAAGGTGATGAGGAAAACCCTAATACAAATCAAGCCGTGGCCTTGATGATTTAGCTAGGGATTTATTGTAGTGATTCCAAGAGAATGATACTACTAATGATTTTTAGTAAATATAGGACAAGGGTCTTGGTGGATTGAATACTTGGTTTTTGGATGTATATTTTAACACCCCCAATTTACATTGCGCAGCGAAAAATACACAATTGGGTGTTATTCACAAACTTCATTTCACAACTCTTTAAATGACCCAAAAACAGTATATTTAAGAATAAATATGGAAATAATTTAAATCAATGTCTAAAACCTTCAATCCCAAGTAAAATCAGTTTAAAATATATCAGAGTAGCGTCCAGTTTTCCCTAGGATCTTAATCAAGACAACAAACCTTTTACCAAAATACTTGACCATTTACTATATGTTTATGACAATAGGGAAAGAAATCCGTTTTAGAGCAAATTACTAAAAAAGCAATCCCGCATGCTTCTCCAGCAAGCTCCGCAACTCAACAACTTCAAGTACCTGAAATACATGCTTAAAATCATCAACACAAAGATTGAGCAAGTCTATTGATTTTACAAAACATAATTGAACACATCGTAAAAATCATTCACAATTGTTTAATAGAATTGTGGACATACAATCTATCAATCAGGTATATCATATTAAAGCAGTAGCTATTGAATTGTATTAAGCTCATGACACCGACCCCTTAACTTAGTCACCCACGCAAAATGCCAGCATGACTAGAAAAATTACCAGTGCCCCTACTAGGGTATTAATTACAAGAATACCAATTCTCATTCACGTAAAATTATCCTTCCAGCGGGTTACTCAGTGTAAAGCCCTGGTCTCAAATAGGGTTGTTAGCCCAATTTTACTATTATTAGAATAAGCGGCTATTCCCAACTCGCAACATCAAGTCAGAAGATAGTTAACGGCTCATGAATTTAGGGTCTTATGCAATTAGGTACTTATACAATTCATTTCATCAAAGGCAACATCGGGTCCAACAATTACTCATGACATGTGTTCATTTTACTTCAAATAGCATGTATCCCCCTCGCGGGTTTTAAAATCATTAAAACAAGTAGAAAGTGAGGCTATAGACTCACCTGAAGTAATAGCAGTAGTAAGACGATCTTCGACGATAGTTGATGCCCGTAAACACAAAAACCGCAACCTATCAAATAAGGTGCGTTCATCAATAATAAATTCGAGTAAAATCCATACTTAGTAATATCAAACTCAAAATCATAAAATCACAGTCAATCCAAAAATAAAAATAATACAAGTGACCTTTTATTTCATTCTATACATTTATTCTATTAGTTGACTCCTTCGATAAAAATCTGCCGGTACACACCAAATGTACAAGCTCATTTACCCCACTTAAACACGTCAAATTTTTATGATACTAATCAGAAACTTCACTTACTATATATAGAAAGCCCTGTTAAAAACTCATCAAAAGATTTTACATTTAAAGTTCCCTGCCCGACACATCTTTGAACTACAAAAACCGGACAGTTTTACGTCAACAATTCATATAGTCTTTTAACACATTTATTTTTCTCCGTTTATGAAAACGACACTGAACTTTGAAAATAAACTCGAAATCCTCATACTTAACATTCAAAATCAGTCCATGACATATTTAAAAATCCATTTTATAGTCCCCGAGATTCGATCCAAATATCGCCAACAGTTATATATTGTGACGATACTCATCTCCCGGTACACTAAATAATCAAACTAACGTAACTTTTCGCTCGTTTGGAGCTAGAAGTCCTACCTTATACCAAAACGAAGCTAAAAACATCCTCTACAACAATATCTAATTAGTTCATCTCAAACTCAAACTCATATTTTCAGAAGATTCACTTTAATAATCTGCTATAAAATATATATTTAAAAATCCTTCAAAATTAATTTTTCACCACATTTTAACCCCATTTTTACCACTATAATAATTCTTACACTACTGGTTTATATCATAACACACTAAATCATCCTAAATGATTAATTCATAAAAACCAAACTAAAAAATATCAACATGCAATCATAAAAACAAATGTATATGAACATAAACACCTACATACAACAACAATTTAAGATCAAACAACAAGATTTTTATCCAAAAATGGGTTTTTCAAAAATGTGCTTGCATGTATGAAATTTTCATACCAATGGATAGAGAATGATGAAATTAAGATGGTTCATTGATTAGAATTAAGAGATTCCAGCTAGAAATCAAAAGTTTTGGGGTGTTTGTATGGTGAGGGTGGACGGGAAAGAAGAGCAAGGGAGGGAGAGAGAGAAATTTGAATGTGTTGTGATTGTGTATGTGTTTTTGTTTTCGTTTTTTCCATTTTATATGGGGAAAGTTTAGGGTAGTTTTTGCCAATTGTGATTCTTTTGGATCAAAGTGCAAATACTTTGTTAAAAAGCGGGAAATGACTACTAGTCACTTTTGAAAATTTTTACGGGTCTCGAGTTTCATAAAAGTGCTTCTCAAAACTTAAAACGCACACAAAATATGATATTATATAGTCCCGGCACGACATAATACGACATTAAAATAAAAACATCAAAATATTAAACATCGACATGTTTAAAATAAAATGTAAAATTTCTCGGGCATCCGTCGATATCGTCATCACTAATAATCCTCGCAACTCGTCAAAACGTAAAAATAAAAATTCAACATCATCCAAATCAAATTACCAATCGTCATAATAATCAACCTCGTCAAAAATCTCAAAAATATACGTAAAAATATAATTAAATAATGACCACGGTTTTGGGTTGTTACATCCTACCCTCCTAAAAGAGAGCGACGTCCCGGCGCTCAACCCGCCTCATACTCGCACTTCCTCACTTCTAGAGTCAGCGTGACCTCTTATCCTCAAGAGATACTCACGTCTTTCACACCAGTCTAACTCAATTCTTCTGATATCACCATGTCCACAACTATTACTACACTTCAACTTTCAATTTCACCTTCTATTATGCTAATATTCCTTCATCATTCATACTTCTTTCTGCATCACTTTCTCAGTGTCATTCCTGCCCCAATACTCTGACAACATACCCCACAACTATGTATGTTCTAAAATTACACCTCTTAACTACTAGTATGACGATTATCATCGCATAAAGATTCCATCTTCACTAATTTCCATTAGTCCTCATAGTAAAATATTAAGATATCATCATCCCACGTTTCAATTATATGTTGATGTGATTGATACCAAATTCAATTATCATCGTTCAATTCATCCTTTCACTCTGTCCATTGCTTTCTGAAAATACGCAATATTCCTTCTTAACTCATTTCTTCACACTTTCTGTAGAAATCTCTAATATCCAAAAGTAAATCTCAATCTCTGGTTCACATATAATATGTTTAAACCTTAATCCAATACTCATACTTCATCACAACGATTTCCAGTATTCAAAATTACTCTGCCTCTATGTCCCGAGGTTACACTTAAACTAAATACAATGAGATTATCCATAATTCTAACCAGTCACTTAAATACTTTCCATACTCATTTTCCACTTCATTCTAACAATCTCTACACTGAATTACTATACCTTCCTTAGTACATTATTACATCTTTCTCATATCATATTACTGTTTAAATAACTCCGTTAGCCTCATATATTCAAATCTGAAATGTATAATGGGTAGATCACTTCCTGATATCGTAATATATTTTATTCCGACCATTCTGTATTAAAACTTCAATTTTGTAAAATTCCTTCAATACTACATGCGACACTCTCAGCACTCTAAGAATAATTAAATTCTCTTTTTGATCTGAACAATTCATTCACCACTAGTCCTTGCATTCTTAACACACTCTCTGATCTAATAGAAGAAAAAATAAATAATCACAATAACCGTTTTTGTCCCACAAAAACATACATCTCAACTCTCTCATTTCTATTACCATTGTATTTCAAAATTTCCATCAATCTGTTGATCTTCTTTCTTTGATATTCCTTTTTCCATTAGTTTATCAATTCAACTCTAAGGTTCTTTCCATTCTATCCATTCTGCTTGTTGCGACCAATATTCTAATTATCTCAAAACTCAAGAGTCAATTCTCAATTACTTCATAAACTTTATAAACTCTTTTTTTTCCTTCTCCTTCTTACTAAATACTCACTAGTCGATAGTGAAAACATCCACACTTATCCTTCATAATCTGAAACATACTTCGTAATACAGAACTATAACATACCCCATCTAAAATTTACCGATAGTTATTTCCCAGTCATCATTAAGTAATCCTTGACTCCTTTCTTTAAAATCTCCGAATGGCATTTATACACAAGTCCTTCTCATTCTTATTTTCTTCATACATGATTCCATACAAGTAATACTTTTCAATCCCAAAACAAATACTACAATGTCCAATCTCATGATCATATAAACCCCGTTATATTTCTTTATTCAAGTCAACACACTACTATTGCTTTCCTTTCCACTTGATATTATCCAAATATCATTATCGCAGCTCTATAATTCCTTCAGATTTCTCCAATACTAACTATACAACATAGAACTTCAATCTATCCTCAGCGTTCATAAACAACTTCCTCAACTACAAAATCAGATCTCACAACCACAACTTAAATATATGAATGGATTTCACACATTTAGTTCTTCTTTGTCAGCTTTATCCTTGGTTCAACAATCAGTGAAAACCTCCGATAATACTTAGCATACACAAAGGAATTGACAAGCTTCAGTCGGTTTCGTCGGTATCCATAAAGCCTCAATCGTTTCAATCTAGTCAGATTTTCACGATCACTTCAGCCATAGATCGCACATTCTAAAACATCTATAATACTCCAACTAAAATTCTTATCCAAAGAATTTTACACACCGTTCCTCCTTTTTGATAACAATTTTCCAATTGTTAGGGATTACTTTTCTTTCCTTCAATCATCTATTCATCACACTAAACATTCACAATCGATAATGGACACCGATTTCTGGTGCTTAGTTTGTTCAGCCCCACAGCAATCATATTATTCACATAACATCCAGCCTCTTTACTTACATACATTATTACTTCTCTGACGACTTACCCTTCCAGTCAAATCAGATTATCCTTATTGTCTCATCTGCCAATCCTTACAATCAAACATATTACCATCCTCAACTTCCTGACAATGCCGTATAATAAAATATACAATCAGATTGCATAACTCCTATCACCAAGCTAACACTAAGCTTCCTTTTTCCTATGACGACAGTGAACTCTACGATTCCGCAGAACAATCACATAGTATCCTCAAGTACTAACTCATCTTCTAAGTCTTTTACGACTACTACTAGTAAAGCGCACAGAAAAATTCGAATTATTGTAGTTTCCTACTACATACCTTCTCATCATTGACCAATAAAATTGTCGAATAGAAATTCCACTGATTACTTCCTGAAATCAGTACTCAATGCTCAACAACATTCCAATTTAATTCTTTCCACCTTTATTTATCATATCCTATGATATTCATCCTTATCCTATTTAACTTTCCCACAACTCTAGTTCAGTTAATTGCGCTATACTTCTTAATTCCATATGCTCCAAAAATATTTCCTTAATATATACATATATATTATTCTTCCTTTGGTGAATTTCTCATTTCAACCAATCACAAATTCTCGTTGATTTCTCGTCCTTAGTTCAGCTAAAATCTAACATCTTTAAATCTTAATATATCCTCAATAACACCTTCAGAATTTAATACACCATCAATAACACCTTCAGAATTTCAATAAAATTCTAACTCAATGATTACCAGATAAGAATATACAAATTAGTACATCTAAATCTCAAATCTTATCAGCATTTCCAAAATATAGGCTGTAATAGCAGCAACATTCCTTTCATACTGATTTTCCACTATCTGAATAATTCCTTTATTCAATCTCCTTTACCGAAATGAAAACATCTCATTACCATAGAAAATACTAATTTTTATACCACATTCCTTGTTATTTCTTTAGCAGCTCGACCTCCAGCTAGTCCGTACTTACATCAAGTAAATAGATAATTACTTAAGTGGTATAAAATATGTAATCTACACATCATACTTCCTCATGTTTACCCGTTTCATAGCAACTACTTGAATGCCAACTCTTCTTATCTTAGACTATTAAATTCCAAGTTTACCTTATATTAGAGGAAATAAATTCCTATTCCTTATTGGCATTCGCAACAACACCATTCCTTTACCCTTTTCTGCCACACTTAATTTTGAATCAGGATCAATCTTTGAATTACTATCTCTTTTCGTCTAGTTGAACATTCCGAAATGACTATCGATATATCAAACATCCATCAGTTACTCGAACTTATCCATATAGTTGCACCTTTCCAATTACCATCAATAGTCGTACGGCACTCTTCACTGCATCTCTTCTCATTCCTAAGAATCCAACACACAGACATCCTTTTAAAATTTTGCAGAATAACAACAACATCTCCAACTGGAACAACAGCATCTTCAATCTAAGCAGCATCTTCAGTTTCAGCAGCATCTTTAGTTTCAGCAACATCTTCAACTAAAACAGCAGGATTTTCAATCTCAGCAGCATCTCGTCTCCTCAGCACTATCAGCTTCAAACAATCTAACAACTATTCCCACAATGATATAATCTACCCTAATGGTTGACAACCTTTGGAGACATATTTCAAGATACTTAGTCACACACACAGGAATCCCTGCTAATGATAGAAACATATCTCACTCAACTCTTTCCATTGTTATCACATACGAAAGAGACTTGATAAGTATACACATCGAGATAGAAAGAATAGGATCTTTTCATCAAGATATAACATGAATACTGCATACGCCAACAACACAATACTACCTAAATTCCACAATCATCTTACAAAAGAGAGAATAACAAAGACACATCAAAATACTAAAGGGTAATAGTAGATTTCATCCATAAATCCGAGAAAATCGCAACAAAACCTTGTCACTAATGTCACTTACCCTTATCATCCTAAACAACAACAATAATAATAATCCATCACAATACTACCTCACAACATCTAAATAATCCAAATACAACATAATAATACATAAATTGAAATACAACAACAATCCATCACTACATCACTCCATAAGATGTGGTCCATCACTTTCTCCAACTTGGCTCGTTCCTGCTTCATCTTCATCTGGTCCTAACTTGCAGCACCTCCCTCTTGGATCTAAACATGGTGAATTCCTAAATCCATACCTCAAAATCCCTCCTTGACACGGCGGATCTATCATATAATGAGAATTAGCGTACACCTCACTATCCTGAAACTTCCAATGTGGCTCAAGATACGGCCTAAGATGAGCTACATATTCACTTAACATGCGAAGCCTATCTATCTCTTTCTGATACTTCTCAAAATCAGTTCCATAACTTCTCACTTCAGTTCTAACCTCAGTTCTTCCAACCTCACTCTCAGTCATATAATTATCACTATCAGATTCTACAACATTTTTCTTATCATTCTTATCATCCTCGTAATCTAACCATCCACCTAAAATCTTATGATCACCTACATAGTGATTCTGCAAACTCCATTGACCTACAACAAATCCCCCATTCTTGACGTAATATGGTATGTCAGACATTTTCTGAAATCACAGAAATTTCAAAAGTACATAAGGTCATTATTCAAAAATATATATGCAATGCATAACTATGCAAATGCAAATGGATTACGTATGCCAAATATATATGTATGCGATGCAATGCAATGCAATGCAAATGATAATTATACAATATTCATAAAGATGAAATTATGATGAAATTATGATGAAAGCACTCCACGTCCTTTCATTAATACCAATACCTCATTGCAGTATTTACTTAATAAATACTCAAGAATTCACAACAATTATAAGGGATACATCTATAATAACAAAGCATAACAAAAATAATAATCTTACCAGAGCCTTGCAGAGAAGTTGTGTTGCTTTTATAAAATACTTTCGACACCAAAGTTATAGTTTAGGACATTTTTCAAAAATCGACCTAATTCGCTATAACTAAAAAGCTCTGGTTACCGATCTTTAACACCCCCAATTTACATTGCGCAGCGGAAAATACACAATTGGGTGTTATTCACAAAATTCATTTCACAACTCTTTAAATGACCCAAAAACAGTATATCTAATAATAAATATAGAAATAATTTAAATAAATGTCTAAAACCTTCAATCCCAAGTAAAATAAGTTTAAAATATATCAGAGTAGCGTACAGGTTTCCCTAGGATCTTAATCAAGACAACAAACCTTTTACCAAAATACTTGACCATTTACTATATGTTTATGACAATAGGGAAAGAAATCCGTTTTAGACCAAATTACTACAAAAGCAATCCCGCAATCCTTCTCCAGCAAGCTCCACAACTCAACAACTTCAAGTACCTGAAATACATGCTTAAAATCATCAACACAAAGGTTGAGCAAGTCTATAGGTTTTACAAAACATAATTGAACACATCGTAAAAATCATTCACAATTGTTTAATAGAATTGTGGCCATACAATCTATCAATCAGGTATATCATATAATAGCAGTAGCTATTGAATTGTATTAAGCTCATGACACCGACCCCTAAACTTAGTCACCCACGCCAAATGCCAGCATGACTAGAAAAATTACCAGTGCCCCTAATAGGGTATTAATTGCAAGAATACCAATTCTCATTCACGTAAATTTATCCTTCCCGACGGGTTACTCAGCGTAAAGCCCTGGTCTCAGATAGGGTTGTCAGCCCAATAGTACTATTATTAGTGTGATACCCTAGAACCGAGGTCACTTACCTTACACTAAATTACGCTTATTTTTGAAATTTTTAAGAAATTTTATTTGCTATATTGGTTGAAACCAATGTTTGAGGTCGTAATCTTGACGATTGACGATTTAAGAAGAACGATGACGACTACGATCCCGATGGATGCCCAAATTTCTATGTTTATTGTCGTTTTATCGATATTATAATTTTTCGAGGATTTTACTTTCGGTTTGTGATAAGTTGAGTCGGGTGCGTTTTATTGCTTTCCGGGTACATTTAAGATGTCCTAAAAGTATTTTGGAGTGTTCGGGATGATCCCCGACTCCCGCAAAATTTTCCAAATTGACTAGTGAGTCATTCCCGTAAACATTTGAGGTCGTTTTGACTTAAGGCCAAAAGAATGCTATAATTGCACAACAAGGGCTTCCAATTTTACAAGGTGTAAACCAAACACACACACAACACAAAATTCACCAAAAATTTTCTTCACCCTCTCTCTTTTCTCTCTTTAGGCCGACGGCCAAGAACCACCACACCACCACCACATATTTTTTTTCTATCTTGTTTTAATTAAAACTAAGGTTAGACCACTTCTAGTTTAATCATTACAAGTGTTTTCATATACTTTAATCCAACATGCATCCATAAAATTTTTCAAGAATCAAATGGGTTTTTCAAAAATTTGTTTTGATGTTAATTGAGTACATGCATGTTTAATTGGGGTATAATATATGGATAATCACCCAACAAACCAACCAAAATCAATTTGGTTGGGGTGTTTTGATCACCCACACCCCACGGCCAAATGGGGGTGTTTGGTGGATCATGGTGTTTGTTGGTTTTTGCTTGTGAGTTATGTTTAATTCATGTTTTTAGATGTTTTTGAGTGGGTAAACCTCATTGCATGTTTGATTTGGTGATTGGGTTTCGAGATGGATTTTGTATTTTAGGGGTTAAGGACTGATTAGGATGGTTAGTCATGGTTAGGAGTGTTTAAGTTGAGGTTAGGTGTCGATAAAATGGTTTGGAAACGAGTATTGGATTGATTTTGAGATGGGTAATTTTAGGCAGAATGTTTAGGATGTTTTCATAAATTTGATTTTGTAAACAGGTCATGAGACTAGGATATAGTTGTATAGCGTCTTCTTAGCTTCTATTTGGTATAAGATAGAGCTTACGACTCCTAACGAGTCAAAAGTTATGATGTTTTGAAAATACGTGTACCGGGAGATGAGAACCTACATAATCCGAAATTATGTTTGGTTTTGGGTCAAATCCCGGGGACCATAGATATAGTTTGGTAATTGGTTAAAGGTTGATTTTTGGTCTCAAACCTGCATTTGTGAGTCTATTATTAGACTTAGGTGTCAAATGGGTCAATGGTATATTTTAAATGGGTCAAATGAGTCCAACTTGGTCAATGTGCAAAATCTGTCCGAAAAACGTAGGTTTAGTAATGTGTTGAGTAACGGGTCGTAAAAGCGAAAACTTTTAATGGGAATAAAAATGGGTTTTCTACAGGTCTTAAGGTATTTTTGAGAATTTTCCCAAATTTTATTAAAAGGTTTAAGTCTAGTGAAACAGCCCATACTTTTGGGTAAGTATCGGCGAAAAACGTGAAAAGGGTAATAACGTTAATAACATGGATGAATAGTATAAAACGAGTAACAAATATTTGTTTGGTTTTGGCGTGAGTTTGTAATTATCACAATTGACTAATATGTATGTAATATACAGTACTTAAAGATTATAAATGAGATTACTCATTACGCGTTATTGTTTGTTAGGTGTTGAATTCCCCGGGCATCCTCATCTTCGTTAGTGATCGTCACTCAAATCGTCGACTACTCTATATATATAAGGTGTGAATTTGTAGCCTCGCTTACTATTGTTTTAAATTGTTTTACCCGCGAGGGAAATGCGTGCTAGTTTTCTAAAAGGAATATATGTCATGAATGATTATTGGACCCGAATGTTGCCTTAAATTGTGTTGAGTACCTAGTTGCAAAAGACCCTATATTCATGAACTATTAACTATTGTTTAATCCTAGTGTGGATTGAAAATAGCCGCTTATACATATGATAGTACTATGGGGTTGACGACCCTATCCGAGACGAGGGCTAGTACGTTGAGTACCCCCTGCGGACGGATAATTTGTGATAAGAGATAAGGTATAATTGCAACTGATGCCTTTAGAAGGGGCAATGGTTTCATCTTAATCACGTCGGTAATTATTACGCGGGTGATTGAGTTAACGGATTAGTGTCATGAGCTTAAACACAATTGTCATAACCTTGAAAATAGATTGTTTGATCGACAAGTCTATGAATGATCGTGAATTATTTTTATACCACATATGTTCAAAATGAGATTATAAAACCTATGAATTCCACTCAACATTATTTGTTGATCCAATTTAGCATGTGTTTCAGGTAACCGATGAAGTGTAGCATGGAGCATGCATTGGATGGGAGTTGTGTGTGGCTTGGCGTCTACTTGTTTTTCCACCCATATTTAACTTGAACATTTAAATTTTTCTGTCATGTTGTTGAAAATGTATCTTTTGGGGTTGAGATTCGTGTGGACCGAAACGCTAACTCTTTGTTGTATCATTTTGGGTTTGGAAAACCGTAGACATGTATGTTTTTAACAATGTTTAAATTATGTTAAAACTTTTACGTCTCTTTGAGTCGTTTGATATATCTTGTGTGCGATGATAACTGCCTAGCACCCAAATGTTGTAGTTCCGCTGCGCATAGCATTTTTGGGGTGTTAGAGATTGGTAATCAGAGCCATGAGTTATAGAGAACTAGGTTGTTTTGAAAAATTCCTAAACTATAACTTTTGGTGTCGTAAGAAATTGTCCAAGCACACAACTATCCTGCATGGCTCCGGTAAGGTTTATTATTGTATTCATGGTATAGATGTATACCTTTGAGTTGAAATAATATATGTGGGTATTTATTACGTAGATATTGAACTACTATATGTAAACGTTGAAATTATACGTGGAGTACTCGATACCGTAATTCTTGTATTACATATGCATGAGCATCATATTATCGCATTTTGGGCATGTGTACCACCTTTGCATTGCATTTGCATGCATGTATTTATAAATATTCAATATTAATCTTACGTACCCTCCAAAATTCTCTGTTATTGCAGGAATGGCCGAGGTACCGCCTTACGAAAATGGAGACGAATACGTCGTAGGACACGAAGGGGGACCGTTTCCTCCGAACCCGCCAAATGGTGACAATGGATGGGTAGCTACAGAAGAAGCGATAGAGCCGGCAAATGACAGTGACGAAAGTGACGTGGACAACTTCAGCGTTAGTAACGATGGTGGAGAGGATTCCGAGGAAGAGGATCCGGTGGATGATGGAATTCCCGAGAATGCTGTCGGTCAGACCGAGCCCGACTTATTTCAATCTCTAAATTCGCCGAAGGGATATGAAGTGCCTCCGACAGGCCGATATGATCAGCAACCCGTTCGTCCCCCGATTGACAATTGTAAGGATTACCTGAGGACGGTGCCAGGGTTTACTCGAGTAAGTAATGAGAGTGTTGCGGAATCCAGCAATGCATCTAGATCACGATCTATTCATGAAAATGTGGCGAAGGTCTATTTTCCGAGGCCAAGAAACTATTGGGATCCTGAGAATCGTTTGAGAAGAATGGATAGATTGATGTACGAGCGGTACCTGGTGGAAACTAGAGTAATCAAAAGGTTCGACGAGAATGAGAGGGCACATCAGAGGTTGTTAGCAAGAACTGCAAGGATTGAATTTGATGGAGTGGTAAATAAGAGTGATATTAACAGTTTGAGATCGATGATAGCAAACCTTAGTTCTAGCCTTGAGCAAGTTAGGGAGGATCAGGCGAGGTTGACTAGGATGCAAAGTTGGGAGCATCGAGTTAGAGCATCTCTGCCACCAGATTGGAGATTTGTAGACGACTTGGAGATGGAGGCTAATGATTTTATGGTCCAGCCACCTGCCAGAGGTGTGTGTATCACTTTAGGGAATCAGGTAGCAGTGGAGTGTGGATCTACTTCTAGGACGAAGAAGGAAACTGAGTGTGGGCCGAATGATAAGGGAAAGAGGAAGATGGACGAGGACGAGGAAGACAGTGATGAAGAGCCCGAAGAGGATGAAGAAGAACCACCATCCAAGAGGTCGTGTGGATCACCACGTGACTAGTTGCTTGTATTTTATTTTATCTTTGATCATTGTAATCGAACTATTTTAGACTTTTGTATGATGGTATTGTGATGAAAAACTTGATGACTTAAGTTTGATGGTGTATGGTTGTAGTGGCATTACTTGTCACAAATTTTGGTTGATTTATCAATACAATCCATGTTTACCTTTCATAATCTATGATATGTCTTTAATTTGCTCTTTTGTGATGTGAATTGATGAATATTAGTAACCTTTTAGTGATGTATCGTTGTACTTATAGTATGTCTTGAAAGAGAAATCCATCTTAATCTTGATGTGTATACTTAATTTGTTTTTCTATTTTCCCTGTCTTTGCAGAGAGGTGTACTTGAGAATTCACCACGCCTCCAAAGCTAACAACTGACCGTGTGAACACAATGATTCAAGAAGCAATTGCAAATGCACTCGAAGCGGATCGTGCAAACAGAAACCCAGATCAAGGTGGAAATGCAGAAAGACAGCAAGCCCCGAGGGAGTGTACTTATGCTGGTTTTATGAAATGCGGTCCCACGCAGTTTCGTAGAACTGGCGGAGCCCTAGAACTCCGAAGGTGGTTAGAGAAGATCGAAAGTACTTTTGAGATTAGCGGATGTTCAGAGGCAAATAAAGTCAAGTTTGCAGCTGCCACTTTTCTTGATGACGCCTTAAGTTGGTGGAACAATCAAGTAGCCACTGTCGGATTAGCGGTAGCAAATGCGAGGACTTGGACTGCTACAAAGGCTCTCTTGACCAAAAAGTTCTGTCCCGAAGAGGAGCTGGGTCAACTAGAAGATGAGTTAAGGCATTTGACTTTGAAGAACAATGACATTACAACATATACAAGGAGGTTTAATGAATTGAGCCTTTTGTGTCCCGATGCCTTTGCTGATGATAACAAGAAAATGAAGCAGTACATCAAGGGTTTGTCAAGCAATATCAAGGGTGAGACAACTTCATCTAAGCCTGGGTCATTCGATGAAGCAGTCCAAATGGCTCACGCGCTAATGGATGTCAAACTGCAAGATAAGGACTTCATTGCCGAAGGAAACAAGAGAAAGTGGGAGGCAGCTCAGAGTAATCAATCCCAAGGTCAAAATCGTGGAGGAAACCGTAACAACCAAGGTCAGAACCGCAACCAGCAGTTCAACCAGAGAAGAAATGATGGGATGAGGGTTGTCACTAACCCTAGAGGAGCTAAGGTGAATCCCCACTGTGGTCGATGTAATTTGTACCATGTAGGGAATTGCCCACCTGCGTGTGGCAAGTGCGGAAAAGCGGGTCATAGAATTTCAGATTGCCGAGCTAAAGGGGTAGCTACTGGGGCAAATGCCACGAAGGTGATGGTTTGCTTCGGATGTGGAGAAAGAGGGCATAAGCAGGGGAATTGCCCGAAGGCTGGAAACAGGCAAGGAGGAAATAATGATGCGGCTGTGTATCGAGTAGGGACTGCTGATAAACCACAAGGCCCTAATGTGGTTACCGGTACGTTTCTGCTAGACGCTTGTTATGCTACTATATTGTTTGATTCTGGTTCCGACAAGAGCTTCGTAGATGTTAAATTTAGTCGTCATATCGATAGAGAACCGGTAATGTTAACGACTAGTTATAACGTGGAATTAGCCGATGGGAAGATCGTTAGTACAAATTCTATACTAAAAGGGTGTACCTTTAAGTTAGGAAATTACGCTTTTGATATCGACTTAATGCCCATAGAGCTAGGATCGTTCGATGTGATCGTTGGAATGGATTGGCTGATTGCGCATAGTGCCGTGATCGTCTGTGGAGAAAGATTAGTCCAAATCCCGTTGAGGAATAGAGTTTTGACTGTGAAGGGAGATGAATGCACCTCTCGTTTGAAATTGATATCTTTCTTGAAAATGATGAGATATGTAGAAGATGGATGTGATGTGTTTCTGGCTCAAGTTTCTAGTGATGGTGAATTAGAGGCAAAGTCAGAAGAGGTACCTGTAATTCGCGAATATCTGGAAGTTTTTCCTGATGAGTTGTCGGGTTTACCACCCACCCGTGAAGTCGAATTTCGAATCGATTTGATGCCGGGAGCTGCACCAGTTGCTCGTGCACCCTATCGATTAGCACCAAATGAGTTAAAGGAGTTATCGGATCAACTGAAGGAGATGATGGATAAGGGATTTATTCGAACGAGCTCATCACCATGGGGAGCGCCAGTGTTGTTTGTGAAGAAGAAAGATGGGTCGTTCCGGATGTGTATCGACTATAGAGAGCTCAACAAGCTGACGGTTAAGAATCGGTATCCATTGTCGAGGATTGACGATTTGTTTGACCAATTGCAAGGTTTCTGTGTATACTCAAAGATCGACTTGAGATCAGGGTATCATCAACTGCGTGTGAGAGAGGATGATATCCCTATAACTGCCTTTCGTACGCGGTATGGACACTTTGAATTCCGAGTGATGCCTTTTGGGCTAACAAACGCGCCTGCGGTATTCATGGACCTTATGAATCGAGTATGCAAGCCGTATCTAGATAAGTTTGTCATTGTATTCATCGATGATATTCTTATTTACTCTAAGAGTAAGGAAGAGCACGAGAAGCACATGAGAAAGATATTGGATCTGCTGAAGAAAGAGAAGCTGTATGCAAAGTTCTCGAAGTGTGAGTTTTGGTTAGAGTCTGTGCAATTCCTTGGGCACGTAATTGATAGCAAAGGAGTTCGTGTGAATCCTGCCAAAGTCGAAGCAATCAGGGAATGGTCGGCACCGACAACGCCGACTGAAGTTCGACAATTCCTTGGTTTGGCTGGGTATTATCGGAGATTCATTGAAGGATTTTCGTTGATTGCGAAGCCATTGACAAAGCTTACAGAGAAGAATAGGGTGTATGAATGGGGAGATTATGAAGAACTCGCTTTCAAAACACTTAAGGACAAGTTATGTTCTGCTCCGATATTGTCATTGCCAGAAGGAACTGAAGACTTTATGGTGTATTGTGACGCGTCTCATAAGGGTTGTGGAGCTGTGTTGATGCAGCGTGAGAAGGTGATTGCTTACGCGTCGAGAAAATTGAGGAAGAATGAAGAAAACTACACTACGTATGATTTGGAATTGGGAGCTGTAGTTTTTGCGCTGAAATTGTGGAGACACTACTTGTATGGGACGAAGTGTGTTGTATTCACTGACCACAAGAGTTTGCAGCACATTTTAGACCAAAAGGAGTTGAACATGAGACAGAGGCGATGGGTAGAACTACTGAGTGACTATGACTGTGAGATTCGCTACCATCCTGGCAAGGCGAACGTCGTAGCGGATGCACTTAGTAGGAAGGATCGAGAGAAACCTTTGAGAGTCAGAGCTTTAGTGATGACTGAGGGTGTTGATTTAACTGAAACAATATTGAAGGCTCAAGAGAAGGGATTAATGAAAGAGAATGTTGGTGCTGAGAATCTAGGGAGACTATTGAAACCTCTTTTCGTGGTTAGGTCAGACGGGCTGAGATGTTTCGAGAATCGGATTTGGTTACCGTTGTGTCCATCCGAGGAAGGAATGCCTGGAGTACGAGATTTGGTTATGAACGAGTCTCATAAGTCGAAGTACTCGATACATCCTGGATCGGATAAGATGTATCATGATCTGAAGAAATTCTACTGGTGGCCGAATATGAAGGCGGATATTGCTCGTTACGTTAGTAAGTGTTTAACTTGTGCGAAGGTTAAAGCCGAACATAAGAAACCGTCTGGGCTGTTGGTACAGCCAGAGATCCCAGAATGGAAATGGGAAAGGATCTCTATGGAATTCATGACGGGTTTACCTAGAACTCCTAGTAGACGTGATATAATTTGGGTAATAGTGGATAGTTTGACGAAATCTGCTCACTTCTTACCTATGAAGAAGACGGACAGCATGGAGAAACTGGCCAGTGTGTACGTGAAGGAGATTGTCTGCAGACATGGTGTACCTTTATCGATCATTTCGGATCGCGATAGTAGGTTTACTCGGAATTTTGGAAATCTCTTCAACGTGCGATGGGCACTGAATTGAGTTTGAGCACGGCCTATCACCCGGAGACTGATGGCCAAAGCGAATGAACTATTCAGACGATGGAGGACATGCTCCGAGCATGCGTGATTGATTTTGGAGGAAGTTGGGAACGCCACTTGCCTTTAGTGGAGTTTTCGTATAATAATATTTATCATGCGAGCATCAAGGCTGCACCATTCGAAGTGTTGTATGGAAGGAAGTGTAGATCACCTGTGTGTTGGAGTGAAGTAGGAGAAAGTCAGTTGACTGGACCCGAAATGGTTTTGGAGACGACAGAGAAGATTGTGCAAATCAAGAACCGATTACTTGCCGCAAAAATCCGACAGAAGAGTTATGCCGATAATAGAATAAAACCGTTGGAATTTGAGGTCGGAGACATGGTTATGCTTAAGGTTTCACCGTGGAAGGGTGTGATTGGCTTTGGGAAGAAAGGAAAGTTGAGTCCGAGGTATATTGGACCATTTAAGATCATTAAACGAACTGGACCGGTAGCGTATAAGTTAGAGTTGCCGAATGAGCTTAGTGCTATTCACGACACGTTTCACGTATCAAATCTGAAGAAGAGTTTGGCGGATAAGGAATTGGTGATTCCTTTCGACGAGATTCAGCTGGACGACAAAATGCATTTCATGGAAGAACCCGTGGAAATTATGGACCGAGAGGTCAAGAGGCTGAAACATAGTAGAATTCCCATTGTGAAGGTGAGATGGAATTCTAGGTGTGGACCGGAATACACTTGGGAACGTGAGGACTTTTTCAAGGAAAGGTATCCTCATCTGTTCCAGCGGCACGAAATGTGAGTATAAGAAGAGGCGAGCGTCGGGACGTCGCTCTTTTTAAGGAGGGGTGGATGTGATACCCTAGAACCAAGGTCACTTACCTTACCCTAAATTACGCTTATTTTTGAAATTTTTAAGAAATTTTATTTGCTATATATTTTATCATTTTGGTTGAAACCAATGTTTGAGGTCGTAATCTTGACGATTGACGATTTAAGAAGAACGATGACGACTACGATCCCGATGGATGCCCAAATTTCTATGTTTATTGTCGTTTTATCGATATTATAATTTTTCGAGGATTTTACTTTCGGTTCGTGTTAAGTTGAGTCGGGTGCGTTTTATTGCTTTCCGGGTACATTTAAATTGTCCTAAAAGTATTTTGGAGTGTTCGGGATGATCCCTGACTCCCGCAAAATTTTCCAAATTGACTAGTGAGTCATTCCCGTAAACATTTGAGGTCGTTTTCACTTAAGGCCAAAAGAATGTTATAATTGCACAACAAGGGCTTCCAATTTTTACAAGGTGTAAACCAAACACACACACAACACAAAATTCACCAAAAATTTTCTTCACCCTCTCTCTTTTCTCTCTTTAGGCCGACGGCCAAGAACCACCACACCACCACCACATATTTTTTTTCTAGCTTGTTTTAATTAAAACTAAGGCTATACCACTTCTAGTTTAATCATTACAAGTGTTTTCATATACTTTAATCCAACATGCATCCATAAAATATTTCAAGAATCAAATGGGTTTTTCAAAAATTTGTTTTGATGTTAATTGAGTACATGCATGTTTAATTGGGGTATAATGGATGGATAATCACCCAACAAACCAACCAAAATCAATTTGGTTGGGGTGTTTTGATCACCCACACCCCACGGCCAAATGGGGGTGTTTGGTGGATCATGGTGTTTGTTGGTTTTTGCTTGTGGGTTATGCTTAATTCATGTATTTAGATGTTTTTGAGTGGGTAAACCTCATTGCATGTTTGATTTGGTGACTGGGTTTTGAGATGGATTTGGTATTTTAGGGGTTAAGGACTGATTAGGATGGTTAGTCATGGTTAGGAGTGTTTAAGTTGAGGTTAGGTGTCGATAAAATGGTTTGGAAACGAGTATTGGATTGATTTTGAGATGGGTAATTTTAGGCAGAATGTTTAGGATGTTTTCATAAATTTGATTTTGTAAACAGGTCATGAGACTAGGATATAGTTGTAGAGCGTCTTCTTAGCTTCTATTTGGTATAAGATAGAGCTTACGACTCAAAAGTTATGATGTTTTGTAAATACGTGTACCGGGAGATGAGAACCTACATAATCCGAAATTATGTTTGGTTTTGGGTCAAATCCCGCGGACCATAGATATAGTTTGGTACTTGGTTAAAGGTTGATGTTTGGTCTCAAACCTGCATTTGTGAGTCTATTATTAGACTTAGGTGTCAAATGGGTCAATGGTATATTTTAAATGGGTCAAATGAGTCCAACTTGGTCAATGTGCAAAATCAGTCCAAAAAACGTAGGTTTAGTAATGTGTTGAGTAACGGGTCGTAAAAGCGAAAACTTTTAATGGGATTAAAAATGGGTTTTCTACAGGTCTTAAGGTATTTTTGAGAATTTTCCCAAATTTTATTAAAAGGTTTAAGTCTAGTGAAACAGCCCATACTTTTGGGTAAGTATCGGCGAAAAACGTGAAAAGGGTAATAACGTTAATAACATGGATGAATAGTATAAAACGAGTAACAAATATTTGTTTGGTTTTGGCGTGAGTTTGTAATTATCACAATTGACTAATATGTATGTAATATACAGTACTTAAAGATTATAAATGAGATTACTCATTACGCGTTATTGTTTGTTAGGTGTTGAATTCCCCGGGCATCCTCATCTTCGTTAGTGATCGTCACTCAAATCGTCGACTACTCTATATATATAAGGTGTGAATTTGTTGCCTCGCTTACTATTGTTTTAAATTGTTTTACCCGCAAGGGAAATGCATGCTAGTTTTCTAAAAGGAACATATGTCATGAATGATTATTGGACCCGAATGTTGCCTTAAATTGTGTTGAGTACCTAGTTGCAAAAGACCCTATATTCATGAACTATTAACTATTGTTTAATCCTAGTGTGGATTGAAAATAGCCGCTTATACAGTTGATAGTACTATGGGGTTGACGACCCTATCCGAGACGAGGGCTAGTACGTTGAGTACCCCCTGTGGACGGATAATTTGTGATAAGAGATAAGGTATAATTGCAACTGATGCCTTTAGAAGGGGCAATGGTTTCATCTTAATCACGTCGGTAATTATTACGCGGGTGATTGAGTTAACGGATTAGTGTCATGAGCTTAAAAACAATTGTCATAACCTTGAAAATAGATTGTTTGATCGACAAGTCTATGAATGATCGTGAATTATTTTTATACCACATATGTTCAAAATGAGATTATAAAACCTATGAATTCCACTCAACATTATTTGTTGACCCAATTTAGCATGTGTTTCAGGTAACCGATGAAGTGTAGCATGGAGCATGCATTGGATGGGAGTTGTGTGTGGCTTGGCGTCTACTTGTTTTTCCACCCATATTTAACTTGAACATTTAAATTTTTCTTGTCATGTTGTTGAAAATGTATCTTTTGGGGTTGAGATTCGTGTGGACCGAAACGCTAACTCTGTGTTGTATCATTTTGGGTTTGGAAAACCGTAGACATGTATGTTTTTAACAATGTTTAAATTATGTTAAAACTTTTACGTCTCTTTGAGTCGTTTGATATATCTTGTGTGCGATGATAACTGCCTAGCACCCAAATGTTGTAGTTCCGCTGCGCATAGCATTTGTGGTGGTGTTAGAGATTGGTAATCAGAGCCATGAGTTATAGAGAACTAGGTCGTTTTGAAAAATTCCTAAACTATAACTTTTGGTGTCGTAAGAAATTGTCCAAGCACACAACTATCCTGCATGGCTCCGGTAAGGTTTATTATTGTATTCATGGTATAGATGTATACCTTTGAGTTGAAGTAATAAATGTAGGTATTTATTACGTAGATATTGAACTACTATATGTAAACGTTGAAATTATACGTGGAGTACTCGATACCGTAATTCTTGTATTACATATGCATGAGCATCATATTATCGCATTTTGGGCATGTGTACCACCTTTGCATTGCATTTGCATGCATGTATTTATAAATATTGAATAGTAATCTTACGTACCCTCCAAAATTCTCTGTTATTGCAGGAATGGCCGAGGTACCGCCTAACGGAAATGGAGACGAATACGTCGTAGGACACGAAGGGGGACCGTTTCCTCCGAACCCGCCAAATGGTGACAATGGATGGGTAGCTCCAGAAGAAGCAACATCAAGTCAGAAGATAGTTAACGGCTCATGAATTTAGGGTCTTATGCAATTAGGTACTTATACAATTCATTTCATCAAAGGCAACATCGGGTCCAACAATTACTCATGACATGTGTTCATTTTACTTCAAATAGCATGTATCCCCCTCGCGGGTTTTAAAATCATTAAAACAAGTAGAAAGCGAGGCTATAGACTCACCTGGAGTAATACCAGTAGTAAGACGATCTTCGACGATAGTTGATGCCCGGTAAACATAAAAACCGCAACCTATCAAATAAGGTGCGTTCATCAATAATAAATTCGAGTAAAATCCATACTTAGTAATATCAAACTCAAAATCATAAAATCACAATCAATCCAAAAATAAAAATAATACAAGTGACATTTTATTTCATTTTATACATTTATTCTATTAGTTGACTCCTTCGATAAAAATCTGCCGGTACACACCAAATGTACAAGCTCATTTACCCCACTTAAACACGTCAAATTTTTATGATACTAATCAGAAACTTCACTTACTATATATAGAAAGGCCTGTTAAAAACTCATCAAAAGATTTTACATTTAAAGTTCCCTGCCCGACACATCTTTGAACTACAAAAACCGGACAGTTTTACGTCAACAACTCATATAGTCTTTTAACACATTTATTTTTCTCCGTTTATGAAACCGACACTCAACTTTGAAAAAAAATCGACATCCTCATACTTAACATTCAAAATCAGTCCATTACATATTTAAAAATCCATTTTATAGTCCCCGAGATTCGATCCAAATATCGCCAACAATTATATACTGTGACGATACTCGTCTCCCGGTACACGAAATAATCAAACTAACGTAACTTTTCACTCGTTTGGAGCTAGAAGTCCTACCTTATACCAAAACGAAGCTAAAAACATCCTCTACAACAATATCTAGTTAGTTCATCTCAAACTACAACTCATATTTTCAGAAAATTCACTTTAATAATCTGCTATAAAATATATATTTAAAAATCCTTCAAAATTAATTTTTCACCACATTTTAACCCCATTTTTACCACTATAATCATTCTTACACTACTAGTTTATATCATAACACACTAAATCATCCTAGATGATTAATTCATAAAAACCAAACTCAAAAATATCAACATGCAATCATAAAAACTAATGTATATGAACATAAACACCTACATACCACAACAATTTAAGATCAAACAACAAGATTTTCATCCAAAAATGGGTTTTTTAAAAATGTGCTTGCATGTATGAAATTTTCATACCAATGGATAGAGAATGATGAAACTAAGATGGGTCTTTGATTAGAATTAAGAGATTCAAGCTAGAAATCAAAATTTTTGGGGTGTTTGTATGGTGAGGGTGGACGGGAAAGAAGAGCAAGGGAGGGAGAGAGAGAAATTTGCATGTGTTGTAGTTGTGTATGTGTTTTTGTTTTTTCCATTTTATATGGGGAAAGTTTAGGGTAGTTTTTGCCAATTGTGATTCTTTTGGATAAAAGTGCAAATACTTTGTTAAAAAACGGGAAATGACTACTAGTCACTTTTGAAAATTTTTACGGGTCTCGGGTTTCATAAAAATGCTTCTCAAAACTTAAAAGGCACACAAAATATGATATTATATAGTCCCGGCACGACTTTATACGACATTAAAATAAAAACGTCAAAATATTAAACATCGACATGTTTAAAATAAAATGTAAAATTTATCGGGCATCCGACGATATCGTCATCACTAATAATCCTCGCAACTCGTCAAAACGTAAAAATAAAATTTCAACATCATCCAAATCAAATTACCAATCGTCATAATAATCAACCTCGTCAAAAATTTCAAAAATATACGTAAAAATATAATTAAATAATGACCACGCTTTTGGGTTGTTACATATATGGCTTTAAGCCATATGATTTGAGAGAGAAGAGGGTGAGAGAACAAGTCTGGATTGCATGTGTGTGAGAATGTGTGTGTTTCGGCTTAAAGAGGAGAGAGGGAAGGGAATGCAAAAGGCATGATTGCCTAGGTAAGAACACTTGTGCCACGTGTTGGCTTTTGTGTTTCCCATGCATCCTTCTCCTTCCACATGCCCTTGGTGCCGTGTAAGGCTATCCAAAAGAGAGGGTGGGCTTGTGTTGGGCCTATGTTGGGCTTACACACAATGGACGGTGATGGTCTTGGGCTAGTCCAAGGGTTTGAATATACCCTTAGTTCACTTACACACATATTGTGGCTAAATACTTACATATAGTATATTTCCAAATTGTCTTAACTGTAGTACACACAATGTTAGTTATAACTTCATTACTGGTTTTTTCTAGTTGTATGCTCATGGTTTTAAGTTATGAGCTATTTTCAACAAAGATGAATGTAGAAGTATAGTTACATGATAGACATGTTTATTCACATCTAAAGGAAACATAACATATGAATAAGTGTTCTAGGATTATTGGGTGCAAATCTATTATATAAAATCATGGTAAAATAATAGATTTTACAAGCACCATCTGAATCAAAAGAGTTACCGTGCAACTGAGAGAGTTGTCGAAGAAAGCTTTTATTCTACCGAGCTCGTCATCATAAAGAGCTATGGTATTATCATTCATATACTCATTGATTACCGTGAACTGAATAAATTGACGATCAAAAGGATATCCATTACCCAAGATGAAATATTTGTTCGATCATTTACCAGGCTCTAGCGTATATTCAAAAATTTGATCTACGACATGGTTATCATCAAATCCGCGTCCGCAAAGAAGATTAGTGATGAGATGGCATTTATACATGATCACATCGTTCTTTTCGGGCTTTAAATGCATAAAATGTCATAAATATACCATATATATGCTTGTATTTGTTTACTTGTGTGTTTTAGGTATGGATATCGTAAAAAAGACAAAAGATCACAAGAAACAAGGAAAAGCGGACACGAGAAACGAAGCCGTATAATGAACCGGGCCCTAGTTATGGATTTCTCAAAGAAAAACCCTTGAAGATTTGAAGATGTACAAGATTGATCCTTAATTTATGAAGAAATGACACTTAATACCCTTGTATATTCAAAATTAAAAGTTTGGTCCCTTAAGTTTGTCAAAATTACAAAAAGGTCCTTCAACTTTGAAGATTTGGCAAGTTTAGTCCCTCAACAATTCTAAATTGTCAATAATGGTTCCTCATGAAGTCAAAGATACATTGAAGACCTTTAAAGATGAGAAATGTCCAAGATCAGTCATCAAACTATGAAAAAATGGCAAAACAACCCTTGAAACCCTTGTTGAAAAGTTTGGTGGCCAAAGTGTGAAAACCAAAATTTATATAACAAAGGAAAACGTTTGTTTTGCTGAATAAACCATGTTTACACACTTTACTAAAACACAAAGGCTCATATTGTCAATACTCAAAGTTCAAATGTCACAAACACGCGCCAAACAGCTTTACACCCCCTTTTTCGGATCAAACGATTTACTATTTACCCATATGAACCCAGAATAACCTCCACTTAAAACAAAGGGTTAATTTCAATTACCCAGTCCCACGTTTGATTCACATGCTCAAAAACCTATCCCACACCAAAAACACTCAATCCCACTCACCAATGGCCCCCACCATTCAACCCGTTACCCAATCATGTGACACCCTCCTCTCCAAGTAAAGCTACATGTCCAAATCAACAGCTAATACTCATTGCTTGGCCCCAAAGCTAAATTGAACGTCTCTGATTCATTTGGAAAGCTCAACAACAAAATTCGTCTAGAAGATTTCAAGGGCACTTTTGGGATTTCATAGCCTAGGGTTTTGCTTATTTGTGCCTTGTATTCGTCTATATAAAGACTCCTCAACATGTGAGAGAGCTTTTGTTCCAGATTTTAGCTATCTTCTTTGTAATCTCTTTTTATGAAATAAAATTTGAATTTCTGAAAATCTTTAATTCTCTTGTGTTATTTCTAAAAGTTTGGTATCTGAATAGCTAAGATATGAGTTCCAATTTATCATTTGTTGGTTTTTAAGGAAAGGTTTTATGGAATAAAACTCTTGTTTTCAAAAAAATCAGATTTCATAGTTATTTGTTCATCCTTGTTGTTTGTTGTTCTTAGCCGGTACAAGGAAGCTGGTGCTTATTTTTCTAGCACCTAAGCTCAAACAATCCAAGGTGTGGATGTACATCTTGGAGGTTTGCATCTCTAATCCTTTTTCATTTTTCTGATTTTGTATGCTTTTTGGTGATTTTTGCATATTTGTTTGTGGATCTATGTATTTGTGGTGGATTTGTGTTTCTAAGGGTTGGAATATTGTTGCTAGGTTGTTTTAATCTTGGATTGAAGGTTAAATCACAACAATCCTTTGGGAAATTGAGAGATCAGATTCCAAAGGGGTGATTGGGTTAACTGATTTTTCAAGGTTCAAGGCAAGCCTTGTGGTTGTTTTTGGTTCTTTTGTGTTGTTATCTGTTTATCTGGTATTAAGGGTTGGTTATCTACAATTTTGTGGGTTTGAACACCTAAATCAATCAAAGGGTCATAAAATCAGTTTTACTTGGTAATTTTGGCTAAAATTTTGGGGACACCTAGATCTAAGGGTAGACTAGGGTTAACAAGTGTTAAATTTAAGTTAATACAACCAGGGAAGGGGATTTGAAGGATTGAAATTGGATTGGTGGTCAAATAGATCAGCAAAAGGATTTTGGATAATCACCTTTGCTAATCAGTAACTTTTTGTGCTTGAATCTGCTTATTTACTTTGATCCATTGCTTGAAACAAGTTTATTTGTGCTTATTGGACTTTATTATAGCTTGTGTGTGCATTTGGTTCAATTTGGCTGGCTTATTTTTGCTAAATCTGCTTATTTGTTCATAACTGCTTATTTTCAAGGTATGTGGCATATCTGTGAACTGTTTGCTTATTATGTGCTTATTGAGTGAACCAAATTGTAATTTCTTTGTTGATATTGACTCATTGTGATCCACTGATTACAATGGTGCCCTTGTTTCCATTTGAATCCAACTGGATCTCTCTAAAAAAGCAAGTCAAATAGTCAAAGCAGTGGGAACTCCTTTCCCCTGCTGCTAGCCACTGCTAGTGTTATTTCAACTGGTGCTTATCAATAAGCTGTTATAGCTTATTTTAACCTGCTACAACTTTGAATTTGTAATAGGTGTCACTTATTTGACCCATTTGTTCATTCTGGAGCATTTGAGGGGTTGAGTTTGAGGTTTGGCTAGAAAACCAAGAACTTTGACTTTTACATAAGTGCTTATCAGCTTATTCTGCTTATTTGGCTTGGCTTATTGAACTTTTCTTTGTTGATTTGTCTTAATTAAGTCATTTAGAGTCCTTTGCAACTTATTAGAAGGCATGAGGTGGTGTAGAACTCTAAGTCGACTATTTTGTCTTTTAGTGAAATTCTACTTTGCTTATTTCTGGCTTATTGGGTTTGCTTTTTCAAAATTTCTTTTCACAGATCTCTTAGGCATCTCAAAAGAAGGTTGTGTGTCAAATCTGAGCTTATGGCATTGGCTTATTGCTTAATGGGCTTATTGGCCTAATAAGAATAAGTTGTTGACCATTTAAGCTGTGATAAGCTCAAAACCAGCTTTTGGGCCTTCAGACTTTTATGTTTAGAATTAAATTTTTAGTTAGATAGGGCTTTTTCAGGTCATTTGGGATTAGTTGAAGTTTTTGGGGCAAAAAGCCCATTAGATTGGACTGTTTTCAATTTTAGCCCATTTGGTGGCCTATTAGGGGTATTTTCGTAATTTCACTTTCATTCTCTGATTATTTAGGTTAAAATAAACTAGTTTGCAAGTTTTTAGAAATTTTTATAATTTTTGGATTTTTAATATTATTTTAATATTATTTTATTATTAAATTTCAAATTTCTCATTTTAGCACTTTTTTATTTTTCTTAGGTTAATTACATTAAAATAGGATTTTTGCAACTCTTAGATTAATTTTATCATCATTTTTCTAAATTCTAGAATTATTTTAAGTTTTTAATAGATTTTAATCATTTTAAATAGTTTTAATTAGTTTAAAATTCATAAAAATAGTTTTTATTCTTATTTAGTCATTTTAGAGGTTTACAAGGTAAAAAATCTTTATTTGGGCTTTTTAATAATTATTTTGATTTTTAGGGCTTTAATTAGCATTTAAAAATTAATATTTAATTAATTAAAAGGTTTGAAAAAGTATTGATCATTTGTAAACTCTTAGTTTATTTAATTTTATTTTTGGTAATTTTTTGGGAATTTTTAGAATTAATTTTTATTTTAGCTCTTTTTTACGGTTTTAATATTATTCGTCCTAGTAATAGTTTTCAAGTCTTCGTCATTCTATTTTCTCATCCCCTTCTTTCTAATATTAATCTCACAAATCAATTACGAATTATTCACACACATATACCTCCTTGGAAAACGAACTTAATTGGGTCATTAACACTTGATTTTCCTAAATCATTTGTTTAATACTTTCCGCTTTTACGCCTTTTTCACAAGAGGTGTATTTTACCTACAATCATTCTGGCGCCGCTGCCGAGGAGGTATGTCGTGATTAATTTGTCATTTTGTTTTTAATATTAGCCATAAATAGTATTTGTATTAGTAGAACTCTACTAATACGTATTATCGGTTTTTTTCGTTTTTCTTGTGAAATTATTATTACTATATTGTATTAAGCATCACAACAAATACAAAATATCTCCAAAAGTGTGCAAACACAACCTTAATTGGGATTTGATCTCCTAATTATTGTATTCGAATCTCAAACAAAAAGAAAAAGGAAAAAATAGATAAATACTTTCGTGAAGCTCGATTTTGAAAAATACAAACTATAAGGTGGGTATAAGGCGGGTATTATAAAATAAACACGAAGGAAAAAGGCTCTTAAGTGCTTCGCGCCGTCTCGTTTCCCCGCTTGCTTGTGAGTTTTGATATTGAAGGCTAATCGAGGGTTTTGCCGCCCAAAGTATTATTACGTATCATATATATTTGCTTGGTTTTCTTTGTGATTAAACCCTCTTGAACAATTTGGTTTTCACCAAAGTTCTAAAGTCATTCGAAGGCGTTCACTCCACGTAATCGTTTTCTTTCTTTTAAGGCTTCTTTAATCAAGAGTTTGATTCAAGGAGAGATTTGGTAGATTGTTGTCTACAAAGATACACAAATTCCAAAAAAATAAAAACAATCAAAAACACAAAAAAAATTGAAAATCCACAAAACACCCAAAAAGAATCTTCTTTCTCACCTCTCATTCTACGTCAAGTTTATGCTAACTCATAATCAAGCAAAACGAGCTCGTAAACGTCGTCAAAGTCAAGGAAATCAAGAGCCTTTGATTGAAGAACAAACTCCAATTGTCGAACCCGTTGTAGAACCAATAGTCGTCATGGCTAATTGTACTATCATGGAGTTGCTTCAAGCACCCACCGAGGGTTTTGGAGAAGCTATTGTGATTCCCGCCATCCTTGCGGAGAACTTCGAGATTAAGACGGGTTTAATGTCGATGTTGCAAACAAATAAGTTTAGGGGTCATGAGAAAGACAACCCGCATTACCACATAAGGAATTTTAATCGTGTCACCGCAACAAGCAAGTTTAAGGATGTTCCACATGACGCCATTAAGATGATGTTTTTTCCATAATCGTTAGATGGACCCGCTAAAATTTGGCTCGAGAAAGAACCGCCAAATTCGATTTTGACATAGGGTGATCTCGTTTCTAAGTTTGTGAACTAATTTTTTCCACCATCTAAAACAACACATTTGAAAAATGGGATTTCAAGGTTTGTACAACGTAATAATGAAAGTTTTTCAATGGCATGGGAACGATTTAAGGAAATGTTACATGAATGTCCACACCATGATTTTTCGGAATTGCATCAAATAGATACTTTTTATAATGGGCTTAATGATCATGAACGAGATTATTTGAATGCCGCCGCGGGTGGTAATCTTTTGTGCAAAACGACCGATGAAGCTTTAAAGATTATCGAGAATAGATCTAAGGTTTATAACCCTCGTAACACACCGAGTGTTGCCAATATTTGTTCATCATCGTCGTCATCGTCTCGTAACACGAATGCCTTACATAATGAAGCAAATGAAGAAAATCGGTTTTTCGATAGATTTGCAAATCTTATGACTCATTGGAAAGCACAAGATGCTTTGAATTCCGCATCGGTTAAAGCGGTTGATAAGAGTTGTTTATCTTGTGGTGGAGCTCATGATCTTTCCGAGTGGATTACTGCCGGTGGTAACACTTCGAGTGCTTACGTATCAACGGGAACTTACAACCAAAACGGCCAAGGTTCCCGCCTAAATCAAGCTCCACCAAATCAAAATGCTAATAACTATCGAAACAACAATCCAAATGGTGGTTATCAAGGCAATTCACGTAATTACAACAAAGGGAATTATCAAAGTGGGAATGGAAAAATTTCAAATCAAAACCAAAACCGTAATTTTCAACCTACTACTCAAGGTTTTCAAAATGATCACAACAAAAATCTTCAAGGAGAATTTTTGAATTATGCTAAAGCAAATGATGCTAAATTTGATAATATGCAACGTGAGATGATTAGCTTAAGATCCGAGTTGAAAAACGAGCTTAAAACGAACTTGCTAATGAACTTAAGACTCATGCTAATAAAATGGAAGGAAACGTTCAACGTCTTCAACAAAATCAACAAAAGATGGAACAAGGACAACATGAGATTAAGCAAGAATTGTTAAAAGCGGATGCTAGGCAATCAAAATTTGAAGACCGTATGGAAAAAATGTTTGAAGCAATCATGTGTAAACCCTCTTCCTCGGGTGGTCTTCCTAGTGATACCATTGAAAACTCGAAGGAAGACATGAAGGTTATTACTACTCGTAGTGGTAAAACTTTCAAGGGACCAATCTCTCGTCCAAGTACTTCTACGGAGAAGGAAATCGAGAAAGAGCCCGAGGTGATGGTCGAAAAGGAGCATATCACAAGCCCACGAAGTACCGCTCATACCACACCTATGGTTGAACCAATACCAATCATGGAACCTGAGATTCCAAGGCCGTTGCCTAATGTCCAACCCACACCACCCTTACCTTACCCTTCGAGACGAAACAAAGAGAAATTGCAAGAACGTAACAAACAACAAATCGATCTTTTTATAAAAATGTTTCAACAAGTTCATTTTGAAGTAAGTTTAGCCGACGCGTTGTTATATATGCCTCGTTTCGCTTCCACTTTTAAAAGTATGATGAATGATAAGGAAAAGCTTTCAAAGCTTGCTAATTGTTCTTTGATTTATCTTAACCGTATACTAGAAAAAGTTGGTGACCCGGAAAGTTTCTCATTCCTTGTGATATACAAGATATGAAAGAATGCCTCGCCTTGGCCGATCTTGGTGGGAGCATTAATTTGATGCCATTTTCCATTTGGAAATCGCTTTCGCTTCCGGCTCTTACTCCTTCGAACATGTCTATCGAGATGGCCGATCATTCTACGATTTTAGCATGTGGAGTAGCCGAGTATGTTTTCGTGAAAGTGGGGAAGTTTTATTATCCCGTTGATTTTATAGTAGTTGACATCCCCGCGGATCCTCAAGTTCCTCTAATTTTAGGTCGTCCATTTTTAGACACCTCGAGATCGCTTATCGACGTTCATGCAAGAACTATTACTTTGAGATTCAATGAAGAAGAACTTGTTATAAACGCTACTCAAAACTCAAAACCTTCTCATGTTTATGCAATCGTTACCATCAATCACATCGACTTAGTTGATGTGGTTTGAGATGAGTTTTCACAAGAAGTGTTAGGTTTTTCCGATAGCTCGTCAAGTGGCAATCCCACTATTTTGGATCCAATTCTTGCTAATTCTACACCAAATCTCACTCCATTCCAAGGAGGCGATTTTACTTCAAATGAAATCGACAATGAAGATGAGGTGATTATTAGTGATGAAACTTCTATTCCACCATTTCTTCTTCCGATAGAAGTTATGAGTGTTAAACAAAATCTTCAATCGAGGAACCGCCAATCCTTGAATTGAAAGATCTTCCATCTCACCTTGAATACGCATTCTTGGAAGGTGATGACAAGTTGCCGGTTATTATTGCAAAAGGTCTTGCTAATTATGAACAAACCGCGCTCTTGAAAGTTCTTAGAGCTCATAAAGGGGCAATTGCATGGAAAATTTCCGACATTAAGGGTATTGACCCAAAATTTTGTACTCACAAGATTTTAATGGAGGAGGACTACAAACCCGCAATTCAAAGTTAAAGAAGGGTAAACCCCAAAATTCACGATGTCATAAAAAAGGAAGTTTTGAAACTCCTTGACGCGGGAATGATTTATCCTATCTCCGATAGCCCATGGGTGAGCCCAATCCATTGTGTCCCTAAAAAAGGAGGAATGACCGTTGTGCCTAATGAAAACAACGAGTTAATTCCCACTCGTGTTGTGATCGGTTGGAGGGTGTGTATTGACTACCGAAAGTTAAATGACGCTACTCGTAAAGACCACTTTCCTTTGCCCTTCATGGATCAAATGTTGGAGCGACTCGCGGGAAATGAATTCTATTGCTTTTTAGATAGTTTTTCCGGTTACTTTAAAATCCCTATCGACCCTCGTGATCAAGAGAAGACTACGTTTACGTGTCCTTATGGAACGTTTGCTTATCGTAGGATGCCTTTCGGACTTTGTAATGCACCGGGTACATTTCAACGGTGTATGATGGCTATTTTTCACGATATGATCGAGAGGTCGATGGAAGTGTTTATGGATGACTTTTCGGTGTTTGGTAATTCGTTCATGTCGTGTTTATCTAATCTCGAGCAAATGTTAAAACGTTGTGAAGAAACCAACCTTGTGCTTAATTGGGAAAAATGTCATTTTATGTGTAAACAAGGAATCATCTTAGGACATAAGGTGTCGAAAGCGGGGATTGAGGTTGATAAAGCTAAGGTAGACGTCATCGCCAAGTTACCTCATCCCAAAACCGTTAAGGGAGTTAGGAGTTTCCTAGGCACGCGGGCTTTTATCGTCGTTTCAGCAAAGACTTTTTGAAAATCTCTCGACCTATGACACACCTTCTCGAGAAGGATGCTCCTTTCAATTTCAATGAGGATTGTGTTAAAGCTTTCGAAACTCTTAAAAGGAAACTTACCGAAGCTCCCATTCTTGTTTCTCCTAATTGGGAATTACCCTTTTAAATCATGTGCGATGCAAGTGATTATGCTATAGGGGCCGTCTTAGGGCAACGTTATGAAAAGCATTTCCGTCCTATCCATTATGCTAGTAAGACGATGACCGAGGCTCATTTAAAGTACACCACAACGGAAAAGGAATTCCTTGTCGTGGTCTATGCTTTTGAGAAATTCCGACCTTATCTCGTCTTAACTAAAAGCATCGTGTATACCGACCATTCGGCTATCAAGTATCTCTTAGCTAAGCAATATGCTAAGCCGAGATTGCTTCGTTGGATGCTCCTCCTCCAAGAATTTGATGTCACCGTGCTTGAAAAAAAATGAGCCGAGAATCTAGCGGCCGATCATCTCTCTCGTCTAGAAGATCCTCACAAAGATGTTTTCGGGAACAAGGAAATCACCGAAACATTTCCTCTTGAGACTCTCGGTGTAGTGAATTCTAAAGACACCACCCCATGGTTTGCCGACATTGCAAATTACCATGCGGGCAATTTCATAATCAAGGGTATGACGACACAACAAAAGAGAAAATTCTTTCGTGACGTCAAGTTCTATTTTTGGGACGACCCTTATCTCTTTCGGTTTTATACGGATCAACTCGTTCGACGTTGTGTTTTCGGTTCCGAAGCTTCTAACATCCTTAGAGCTTGTCACGAGGGACCCACGGGTGGTCACCACGGTGCTAATCTCACGGCTAAGAAAGTGTTCGATGCCGGCTTCTTTTAGCCTAGAATCTATCGTGATGCACACGCACTTGTGAAGTCGTGTGATTCCTACCAATGTCAAGGAAAATCGTCTCAACGTGATGAAATGCCGAAAAATATAATTCAAGTGTGTGAGATTTTCGACATTTGGGGCATAGACTTTATGGGGCCGTTCCCATCGTCTCATGGTAACAAGTATATCCTCGTCGCCGTCGACTACCTTTCTAAGTGGGTGGAAGCTAAGGCTTTACCTACTCATGATGCTCGTGTGGTAGTGAAGTTTTTGAAGCAACTATTCTCTCGGTTTGGAACCCCTCGTGCTATTATAAGCGATCGTGGAACCCATATTTGTATTGACCAATTCGAGAAGGTCTTAAAGAAATATGGAGTTACTCATCGTCTTTCTACGGCTTATCACCCGCAAACGAGTGGGCAAGTCGAGGTTTCAAACCGAGCTTTGAAGAGGATTTTAGAGAGGTAGATAGAAGAAAATCGTGCTTCATGGTCCGACAAACTCGATGACGCTTTATGAGCCTTTAGGACCGCTTATAAGACACCTATCAGTTGTACTCCTTATAAGTTAGTCTATGGGAAGAATTGTCATTTGCCCATTGAATTGGAGCATAAGGCATATTGGGCCCTTAAGCATGCAAATTTTGATTTAAAGACCGCGGGAGATCATCGGAAAAAATAATTGAATGAATTGGATGAATTAAGAGACAATGCTTACAAAAATTCATTGATTTTGAAAGAAAAGACTAAAAAGTTTCATGATGCAAAGATTAAAAACCGGGTTTTTAACGTTGGTGATCAAGTGTTACTTTTTAACTCTAGATTAAAGATATTTTCCGGGAAATTGAAATCTTGTTGGTCGGGTCCTTTCACCATTACACAAGTATTTCCTTATGGGACCATCAAGCTAGCTCAAAATGATTGTCCTAACTTTAAGGTGAATGGACATAGACTTAAGGACTACTTTGGTGGGGAAGTTCCTTCGTTAGACGACCTCGACCAAGTCACCTTCCCCAATGATAATTAGCATTGAGGGGATCGAGTCGAGCTCATGACTCGGTAATAAAAAACGAGGTGCCTCGTGGGGGAGATCCCATGCTTATCTTTTTATGCTTTCTAATAAATAATGAGAGGGGATTTGTGCCCTTCCAACTCGTTGTCTCGTGGTTTTTTGTGAATGTGTTATCTAGATCAACATCATCACTACGATTGAAGACTCTCGTGTTCGTTCTCATGAGCCTCGATCGTTTGCTTGAAGAAGTTTTTCACGAATCCATGACATATCCTTTATTGTTCTAACAATTACCTTTTAGCATAATTAATAAACGGCTTTAGATATATTGTTGATCACCCTTTCCATGCTAGATCCTAAGCATTCGATTCTTCGTCTCTAGTATGGGGGTGCTCCACCTTTAGACTCGAAACATTGAGGACAATGTTTAATTTTAGTATGGGGGTGAATATATACTTGCTTTGCTACGCCCTCACGTTTTCCAACTTTCAACGTTTTGTTTTGTTTTGTTGCTAATAAGGCTAAAAATGGCCAAATTTTAAAAATTTTCTTAGTTTTAATAAGTGTTTTTAAGACACGAATGTATATTTTCCGATGGGTAGAATAAGAGCTAATTTTTGACTTGTTGGGCATTTGGAGCCCTTTATATTCCTTAACCCGCTCGAATCAAGTTTTGCTAGACTTTTATATAGGGAACTTTAAAACGCGAAAGTCTTAGCTCATTTGGGTTAAGAACAAGAACTTTTCGCAAGTTCCTATAATTGATCCTAGAAAGTCACTTATCAAGGGAACTATAAAATGCATTCTCTAAACTTGAAAAAGTCCAAGAAAGTGCAAGATCCTATAGGTGGCTTGAAAACCCAAAACTTTGATTTGATATAGTCTTAATGAAAGCTAATCCAAATTTGGCTTAATTTTGACTTGCATGGCTAAATATTCACGAGTCTCTTTAATTAGAGGTCTTTAAATAGTGAAGAACGAGAGATGATAGAGTTATACAAGTAATCATGCTAAACATAGAACATGAAAATGTTCTTTCAAAAACTCATATGTTTATAATTGTGGCTTTTTCTCCCATAATATCAATGCATTAGGAATAAAAATAATTGCAATAAGTAAGGTCGTACAATTTGAAAGGTTACTTAGCTTCTAGCACAAGATCGTTTAAAAGTTGCCCGGGGTTGAATAGAGTTCATAGCCAAGGCATAACTTATTGAAGCGGGATGCGAAGATTGGTGAAGATCCAAAAAGGCCCTAACAAGGCATGAGGAGCTCTATTTTGTTGCTAAAGATCCAATATGATGTGAAGTATCATTATTCCAAAATCAATATGAAGGATCGAGACACACGACGAAAAGCAATTACTCCGCTAAAGATCATGGAGAAAGTCTATCCAAAAAGACCCTTACAAGGTATGAGGATGAATATATCCAAGTCCTAAAAGGAGGCGGATTTGTTGTATATCAAAGTCCAAAATAAAGATTGAAGAAAAATGATGAAGTCGTGGTCCAAGTATGAAGAATCTCTCAAAAACGTCAAGTGAAGAAATTCCAAAATATGAAGAGAAGACCATAATTTCAAGAACGTCTTCCTAAGATTTGAAGTATGAAGAACATGCAAAATATCGTTCCGAGAAAGGTCTCAAATCGTGAAACGAGTTATGTCAAGATATGAACTTAAGGAGATACTCGAGAAGCCGTTTTAAAAGATTTTGTCCTTCGGCTAACTATCGATTAAATCGTGCTACTTTACTTTCGGACTAATAAATACTCAAATAAGTCAATATGAATCACTTGTGATCCATGACAAATAGTTAAAAAATTCTAGAAACCCATTTCTTTTCATAATAACTAGGATTGCGGGGAGAAAAAGTATTACATAATTTGAACGTATGAGTAGTGTTAGCATTGTGACCAACAATGATCTCGTTTTTGCACTTAGCATGTAATGTATGATAATTAAGGATGACGTACTTTACTCTATGGGACATTTACTTGTTTCTATTCATTGACCCTAAAAGTCACACACGTGATGAAAATCATACATTATGTCTTTACACATCTTCGTAGTATTGTTGCAAATCTTTTACTTTTCAATAAAGGGTAATAAAACTGAATTTTGGTGATGCTTAGATACTTTATTCTAGCATTACGTGAGGGCACGGCAATGGCTTAGTATGGAGGAGTGATGAGATGGCATTTATACATGATCTCATCGTTCTTTTCGGGCTTTAAATGCATAAAATGTCATAAATATACCATATATATGCTTGTATTTGTTTACTTGTGTGTTTTAGGTATGAATATCGTGAAAAAGACAAAATATCACAAGAAACAAGGAAAAACGGACACGAGAAACGAAGCCGTACAATAAACCGGGCCCTAGTTATGGATTTCTCAAAGAAAAACCCTTGAAGATTCGAATATGTACAAGATTGATCCTTAATTTATGAAGAAATGACACTTAATAACCTTGTATATTCATTATTATAAGTTTGGTCCCTTAAGTTTGTCAAAATTACAAAAAGGTCCTTCAACTTTGAAGATTTGGCAAGTTTAGTCCCTCAATAATTCTAAATTGTCAATAATGGTCCCTCATGAAGTCAAAGATACATTGAAGACCTTCAAAGATGAGAAATGTCCAAGATCAGTCCTCAAACTATGCAAAAATGGCAAAAACAACCCTTGAAACCCTTGATGAAAAGTTTGGTGGCCAAAGTGTGTAAACCAAAAGTTATATAACAAAGGAAAACGTTTGTTTTGCTAAATAAACCATGTTTACACACTTTACCAAAACACAAGGGCTCATATTGTCAATACCCAAAGTTCAAATGTCACAAACACGCGCCAAACAACTTTACATCCCCTTTTTCAGATCAAACAATTTACCGTTTACCGACATGAACCCAGAATTACCTCCACTTAAAACAAAGGGTTAATTTCAATTACCCAGTCCCACGTTTGATTCACACGCTCAAAAACCCATCCCACACCAAAAACTCTCAATCCCACTCACCAATGGCCCCCACCATTCAACCCGTTACCCAATCATGTGACACCCTCCTCTCCAAGTAAAGCCACGTGGCCAAATCAACAACTAATACTAATTGCTTGGCCCCAAAGCTAAATTGAACGTCTCTGATTCATTTGGACAACTCAACAACAAAATTCGTCTAGAAGATTTCAAGATCACTTTTGGGATTTCATAGCCTAGGGTTTTGCTTATTTGTGCCTTGTATTCGTCTATATAAAGACTCCTCAACATGTGAGAGAGCTTTTGCTCCAGATTTTAGCTATCTTCTTTGTAATCCCTTTTTATGAATTAAAATTTGAATTTCTGAAAATCTTCAATTCTCTTGTGTTATTTATAAAAGTTTGGTATCTGAATAGCTAAGATCTGAGTTCCAATTTTTCATTTGTTGGTTTTTGAGGAAAGGTTTTATGGAATAAAACTCTTGTTTTCAAAAAATTCAGATTTCATAGTTATTTGTTCATCCTTGCTGTTTGTTGTTCTTAGCAGGTACAAGCAAGCTGGTGCTTGTTTTGCTAGCACCTAAGCTCAAACAATCCAAGGTGTGGATGTACATCTTGGAGGTTTGCATCTCTAATTGTTTTTCATTTTTCAGATTTAGTATGATTTTTTGTGATATTTGCATATTTGTTTGCGGATCTGTGTATTTGTGGTGGATTTGTGTTTCTGAGGGTTGGAATATTGTTTCTAGGTTGTTTTAATCTTGGATTGAAGGTTAAATCACAACAATCCTTTGGGAAATTGAGAGATCAGATTCCAAAGGGGTGTTTGGGTTAATTGATTTTTCAAGGTTCAAGGCAAGCCTTGTGTTTGTTTTTGGTTCTTTTGTGTTGTTATCTGTTTATCTGGTACTAAGGGTTGGTTATCTGCAAATTTTGTGGGTTTGAACACCTAAATCAATCAAAGGGTCATAAAATCAGTTTTACTTGGTAATCTTAGCTAAACTTTTGGGGACACCTAGATCTAAGGGTAGACTAGGGTTAACAAGCGTTAAATTTAAGTTAATACAACCAGGAAGGGGATTTGAAGGCTTGAAATTAGATTGGTGGTCAAATAGATCAGCAAAAGGATTCTGGATGATCACCTTTGCTAATCAATAACTTTTTGTGCTTGAATCTGCTTATTTACTTTGATCCATTGCTTGAAACAAGTTTATTTGTGCTTATTGGACTTTATTATAGCTTGTGTGTGCATTTGGTTCAATTTAGCTGGCTTATTCATGCTAAATCTGCTTATTTGTTCATAACTGCTTATTTTCAAGGTCTATGGCATATCTATGAACTGTTTGCTTATTCTGTGCTTATTGAGTGAACCAAATTGTGATTTCTTTGTTGATATTGATTCCTTGTGATCCACTGATTACAAGGGTGCCCTTGTTTCCATTTGAATCCAACTGGATCTCTCAAAAAAGCAAGTCAAATAGTCAAAGCAGTGGGAACTCCTTTCCGTTGCTGCTAGCCACTACTAGTGTTATTTCAATTGGTGCTTATCAATAAGCTGTTCTAGCTTATTTTAACCTGCTACAACTTTAAATTTGTAATAGGTGTCACTTATTTGACCCATTTGTTCATTCTAGAGCATTTGAGGGGTTGACTTTGAGGTTTTACTAAAAAACCAAGAACTTTGACTTTTACATAAGTTCTTATCAGTTTATTCTGCTTATTTGGCTTGGCTTATTGAACATTTCTTTGTTGATTTGTCTTAATTAAGTTATTTAGAGTCTTTTGCAACTTATTAGAAGGTCTGAGGTGGTCTAGAACTCTAAGTCTACTATTTTGTCTTTTAGTGAATTTCTACTTTGCTTATTTCTGGCTTATTGGGTTTGCTTTTTCAAAATTTCTTTTCACAGATCTCTTTGGCATCTCAAAAGAAGGTTGTGTGTCAAACCTGAGCATATGGCATTGGCTTATTGCTTAGTGGGCTTATTGGCTTAATAAGAATAAGTTGTTGGCCATTTAAGCTATAATAAGCTCAAAACTAGCTTTTGGGCCTTCAGACTTTTGTGTTTAGAATTAAATTTTGAGTCAGATAGGGCTTTTTCAGGTCAATTGGGCTTAGTTGAAGTTTTTGGGCCAAAAAGCCCATTAGATTGGACTGTTTTCCATTTTAGCCCATTTGGGGGCCCATTAGGGGTATTTTGGTAATTTCACTTTCATTTTCTGATTATTTAGGTTAAAATAAACTAGTTTTCAAGTTTTTAGAAATTTTTATAATTTTTGGATTTTTAATATTCTTTTATTATTAAATTTCAATTTCACATTTTAGCACTTTTTATATTTTTCTTAGGTTAACTACATTAAAATAGGATTTTTGCAACTCTTAAATTAATTTTATCATCATTTTTCTAAATTCTAGAATTATTTAAAGTTTTTAATAGATTTTAATCATTTTAAATAGTTTTAATTAGTTTAAAAATTCATAAAAATAGTTTTTATTCTTATTTAGTCATTTTAGAGGTTTACAAGGTGAAAAATCTTTATTTGGGCTTTTTAATAATTATTTTGATTTTTAGGGCTTTAATTAGCATTTAAAAATTAATATTTAATTAATTAAAAGGTTTGAAAAAGTATTGATCATTTGTAAACTCTTAGTTTATTTAATTTGATTTTTGGTAATTTCTTGGGAATTTTTAGAATTAATTTTTATTTTAACTCTTTTTACGGTTTTAATATTAGTCGTCGTAGTAATAATTTTCACGTCTTCGTCATTCTATTTTCTCATCCCCTTCCTTCAAATATTAATCTCAAAAATCAATTACAAATTATTCACACACATATACCTCCTTGGGAAACGAACTTAATTGGGTCATTAACACTTGATTTTCCTAAATCATTTGTTTAACACTTTCCGCTTTTACGCCTTTTTCACAAGAGGTGTATTTTACCTACAATCAATTATCTGTTCCAATCACTACATCCAGAACTCGTAATGAACATTATGAGTTTCATGTGATGTCGTTTAGATTGACCAACGCACCGATCGCATTCATGAATTTGATGAATCATGTGTGTAAGTCGTATCTCTTTAAATTCGTGCTCGTTATTATCGGGGACCATGTGCTTGTTTCTAAGAATGAGAAGGAGCTTAGTAATCATTTTTAGACTACCTTGATCTAGCTGAGATGTGAAACATTGTGCATTAAATATTTAAAGTGGGATGTTAGGCTTGATCCCTTACATTCTTTGACCGTGTGATAAAAGGTAGTGGAATCTATTTTGACTCTTCAAAGATCGGAGCCATTAAGGCTTTGGGTTATACCAAAAAGGAAGTGCGAAGATGTTTGGGTTTGATAGATATTTATCGAAGGATTATTAAGGAATTATTCCCTCATACCCAGATCATTTAACTAAACTCCCTTAGGAGTAGATGTTTGTGTATACCTCAAGACAACCTAGGAGAGGAAACCATATAACCTATGATTTGGAATTTGGAGCGGTAGTTTTTCCTATTCAACTATGGAAACATTATTTGTGTGGCATTAAGTGTACGGTATTCACCAAACGCAATTGCCTACAAAATATTTTGGATCAGGAAGAGCTAAACATGAAGCCGTGTAAATAGTTTGAGTTTCTGAGTGATTATGGTCATGATATTTATTTCATCGGGGAAGGTGAATGTAGTTGCTGACGCGTTATGTAGAAAGGATAAAGAACCAATTAAGATGTGCTCCTTAGTAATGACCGTGCAGAATAATTTGCCCGAGAAATTTAGAAATAGCCAATGCTTGTAAGAAGGATAATATAGATGATGAAGGGTTTCGCTGATAATGAGAACCATTAGAGATGGGAGCAGATGGTGTTAAGTATTTAAAAGGTAGTTTGTGTTTGCCTAAATATGGAGGATTTTGAGATTTAGTCATGATGGAATCTCATAAGTCTAAGTATTCTAATCAATCCGTTTCTGATACAATGTATCTTTATCTGAAGAAGTTCTACTGCTGGCCAAACATGAAAGCTGACATCGCCACATACATTAGTAAATATTTAACTTTTGCGGAGGTCAAGGCTAAACACCAAAATCCATCAAGATTGCTTCTACAGCTTATTATTCCTGTTTGGAAGTGGGATAGAATCACCATGGATTTTATCACAAACCTTCCAAGGACATCATCTGGATTTGATTCTATTTGGGTCATCGTCGACAGACTGACCAAACCTGCTCATTTCATTCCCGTTAATAATAGGTTCTCGATGGAGATGTTGGCTCATTTGTATTTAAAGGAGTTGTGTAAGCATGTTGTGCCCATATCGATTACCTCTATCAAGATCCTCGCCTCACGTCAAATTTCTGAAGATCCCTTCAGAGGTCATAGGGAACAAATCTTGATTTGAGTACTGCTTACCACCCATAATCGGAGGGACAAGGTGAAAGAACAATACAGACACTAGAAGGCTTGTTTTATGCTTGTATGATTGACCTTCGGTAATGAACAGGATAAGCAATTTCCTTTGGATAGGTTATCATTGATAATTATCGCATTGGAATTGAGATCGAATCTTGTAAGGATTTATATAAAGAGCACTTGTAGGTGGGAGTTGGGATGAAGATACCCGACCCGCGAGACCTGAAATGATTGTGGAAATTAGGATCTGATTATTGACTGCCGGTAGTGGGCAGGAGGTTATGTCAATGTGAGATGTAGATCTTGAAGTGCAGGATGGGTAGCGAAGTTATGCCAAGAATTTCCACCGTGGAAAGGTGAATATATGACCTGAAAGATCATGGGAAGCTAAGTCCCTGTTGTATGGGACCATTGAGGTAATGTAAAGAGTTGGTCCGAGAGGCATATAAGCTAGACTACCCTAGGACTTCAAGGACTGCATGAAATATGTTCCGTATATCGAACTTGATAAAATGTCTATCAAGTGAAAATCTGATTATTTCTTAATGAAGTTTGGGTCGGCGAAAAGTTGCATTCATCAAAAACCCGTGGACATCATGGAAAGAGAAAGTAAGTCAACTTAAGCATGATCGTATTCCCATAGTTACGTTTGATGAAACTCGTGTATTATAATGAATTACGCTTGAGAGAAATGACTGAATGTGGAGGAAATACCCACATGTCTTTGACTCTATAAGAAGCGAGTAGTAAGATGAATTGATCTTTGAGGACAAAGATTCTCTTTAGGGGGATATGCTGTGACAATCCGTCAATTTGAGGTCGTTATTTTATTCTCAAGTATTATTTATTATCATTATTTTATTGTTAGTTTATGAACTCACTCACTTTTGGGAAGAAATTAGGGTTTACGTCTTAAATTAGCATCGTCTACGTCTAAACCGGAGAGCTCTACGTTACGTGTTTACGTTTACATACTCCGTTTTTGTGACAGTCTAACATTTTCAGGTAGTAAATTTATCCTCGTATATTATTTTAAAATTTTATTTTTGTGTTGGTTCGTGAACTCACATAATTACGGGAAGAAATTAGGGTTTATGTGCATAATTTAACGTCTTTTATGTTTAAACCGGAAACCTTAGGTTTACGTATTTACGCTTTTGTGCTCCGTTTTTATGAGACAATATTTATTAGTGTCGTTTTGTGTCGTAGTTTCATATTTTGCAAAAACGTTTTTTCGTAAGTCGACCCGAGGGCACGTAAATCAAGGAAAATAGAATCGAGGAGCACCCGTAAAATATTAGGGATGAGACAAGTATAAAACTTATCCCACCCTAATAGGGGCGGATTCACAAAGAGGAAACCCCTCTTGGGTGTCAACTTTCTAACATAACCATGAGACACTTGTCTCATGAGTTATCAAGATACAAATCCCAAAATTCTCACACACACAACTCACACTTGCAGGTGTTAAGTAGAAAACTTCTCAATCTCTCTTCTCTCCCTCTTGTAGCCGTCCACCATCACCACCATACCACCATTTTCATAAAATTTCAACCAAAAACATAAGCTATATTCAAGATATAATGAAACCTACATAAAAGAAGGATGATTTGAGGTGATTTCAAGTTATGAAAAAAGGTTTCTATGGAGTTATGGGGATGATTTCTAAAGATAAGTTTACATATTTGAAGATCACAAAAACTTGATTTAAAAGGTTAAAGATTTGGGTAGAAAGATCAAGCCTTGTTCATCCAAATTTCATCATTTTCCATCATTTTGTTGGTATAAAGATTGTTTCTTTCTATCATCATCTTATTTTTGTAAATGTACTTGTCTACTTACTTTCAAATGTATATGTATGATAGTTATGAATTATGATCAAAGTGTTGTATGGGGATTTTGTGTGTTAATGATGCTAAATCTACAAGTAAAAGATGATAATAACATAACTAGATAAGTAGGCTGTGAAACACAGTATGTTTCAACATTTTTAGTTGATTAAATGGATTAGATTATTTGATATAATGATAGATAAATGATTTTTAAACAAGTGATTAGTTGGCCACACAATGGAATGTTAAAAATGAGCAAGATATGGCAAAAATACTTTTGATGTGCTAATCTGACTGGTCTGTCTTGGACGGATTAAAAGTCACATTTAGGTGCTGTTTTAGAAGGTGCCATAGAAGAATAACCTATAGATAATATTATGTAGTTTCTACAACAAAAATTTGGGGTTCTAAGTCATTATAGAACTCAATATATGCTAAAAATGGTGAACATGAGTTTTTGGATCAGATTTCATATAAGACCTTTGTACATAAAATGGTAATACAATGTAAAATTATATATAAGTAAATATGAAAAAAGGTAAATATTTTATTATAACTATTATAAAAATATGTTTATATACTAGAATAAATAAATATCACATTTTATAAAAATAAAACTCAACTAGTTTTCTAACTACAAACTATATACATGACTTTTACGTCTTTTTGGCTAAAACTGAAAAGATGGCGTTTTCACGAGATAAAACTTAGATGGTCGGACCCATCTAATGTAAGATTTTTATAAGACACCTACTGGTATAGAAACACAACAAGACAAAACTGACAAACCCGAGCTATGTAACTTATGGACCCGTAATAGACCAAATTAGCCTTGTTGGACCACTAGGCCCAACTAGTTTGGTATAGCACTATTGGACTTACTCATGGGCTAAACCAACTTGGGCCCAACATATGAGTAGAGGCCTGGTACTAAATGGATAGATGGACTAATAGAACATATTGGACTCTTATTGGGCCTATTGGGCCTTAACATATAAATGGGCTAAAATTAGTGTAATTGGATTAAGTTAACTAGATGCTTAACAACTAATAATATTGTGTAAAGTGATAAAATCCCACTTGATCATCATGTTTATGACTTGATTACATATACATAACAACTCTATATAAATATTACTCGACATAATCTAAGATCGAGTATTATTTGTTTAGGTAACCCGTGATCGCGAGACACGCCGTACGCCTTAGTTGCCGATAACACGCCTTCCAAACCAACGTGAGTTCATAGCCTCGCACTCTTTTAAATGTTTTATGAAAAGTTTTGTAAACCCGCGAGGGAGATAACATGCTAGTTTTAATAAAAATAGAACACAAGTGGTCCCGATTGTATGCTTATTGATATGGACCCGGTTGATTATATGACCCAATGAATGATTGAAATGGATTATTATTAGTTAGGTTATGTCACTATAAGTCTCATTAGCATGAATTGTGAACTACCGAGAGTTGGTAGACGCTTATGCATATAATAGTACTATTTGGGGAATATCACCCTACTTCGCGTCTTGACGGCTGATCCCCGTTGTGTCACATTGATTGGCAAGCGAATCTATGTATGAGAGGGGTATATTTAGTGTTATTTTTGTGACGACACGCTGTTTTAAATGGGCAAATGAATTCTGGGCTAGCTACCCGATGTATATTATAGAAAGGTAACAATTTCATGCGGCTTATAATAATCCGATAATAATACCGATAATGGTAACATTGAGGCTGTGGTCTCAGGAATAGTGTATGATATATAAATTGAAATATAATATATTGCTTGACTAGCAATATGGGGTCTTATTTATTGATATTATACTTGTATTCTGGTTTTACATAACTGTTTTATATATCGGTTTTTATTATACTATAAACAACGTTATAAAACGTATTATATGATTCTGTTACGACAATGGTTCGTATAATGGTTGTGACGACAAAGTCCTAAATTATGATTTACGACAGTGATTCGTATAAAATGTTTTTGGCCTATGTTATGATTTACGACAATGATTCGAATAAAATGTTTTTGGCCTATGTTATGGTCTACGACGAAGAATTGTACAAAATGTTTTTCGGTAATGATTATATACCGGTTTTATGTTAATGATTGTTATTAAACTCTATAGACTCGCTCAGCATTTCGCTGACTTTTAGCATGTTTTATCTCATGTACTTGAAGGTAATTCTCGGGAAGACGGCAAGAGTTTATGGCCCGCTTTTAAATAAAAATTTCCATTCGAATGTTTTGTAAATTTTTAAGACATACTTTGATCTGTGGACCTATGTAATTTGATATTTATGAAAGAAAAATGTTTTGTTATTAAACGACGTGATTTTTAAGCGTTGTCTATGATGTGAGTAACGTGCTATCCCGTAACACCAACGAATCTTCCGCTGATTCGAAACGTATATATTTGGGGGTGTTACAAGTAAGCCGTTAGATTATTATTGCAATTCACCAATCAACGTAATTTTATGTAATTTAGATCTCAAACAAATCTTAATTTTAATATGATTTAGTCCATATTATTTCTTTTCAAAAAAACCCTTGTTTACAACAATTCAAACAATTTTAATATAAACAAGTAAAAAAAACTAAACCATAAACACAGAATAACGATTTATATGTGCAATAAATAAATCAAATAACCACATGCATACGATTTATTCAATAATCATCAAATCTGGGTTTTTATATTCATATAAAAGTCTTTCCTAATTCAAGATTTATTGAATCAAATAAACAAGTAGCACATAAAATCATATAAACGTATAATTTTACGATCCATGAAAACATGCACGTTATCATGGATCCACCCACAAATTTTAACAATTAAATCTCTACGGATCGTAACCATACATGACATAACAATTAATCATGCAATTTAATCTAAAATAATTATATAAAACCCTAAACGAGATCAACGCAAACATATAGAGGAAGCGATTTAACAAGATCATAATAACACAATTATAATTAATCGAATTAGGGTTACATACCTTTTCGCTAAAGCAAATCCACAAGATGAAGAACGAATCACCAATTCGAGTTTATACCGTATACCACCAAGATATAGTCTAAAGCAAGCATATATTACGATCTTGTACACACGTAATACAACGAGCTAACCGTGATTCTAGCACGTGTAAATCGATCTTCAACGCTTGTGGAAAATCTACCCAACAACCCTAGGGAGGGGCTAGGACTAGATTAAACGCAAAATCGAGCAAACAAGAAACCAATCGAAACCCCTTTGTGGGTTTGTCTTGCGATCGACCAAAGAGAGAAAGAAAGAGGGAGTGAAGAATTATGAGGGTGAGGGATTGTATATATAGGCCTAGTAATTCTTGTAGCCCAAGAAAAACAAATAAAAGGGATGTTTTTTCCTTCCCCCTTGTGTGCCCTAACAGACGATCGAATACCCCTCAATGGGGTGTTCTGGAACCTTCTATTCTTCAACTTTCTATTTATTCCACAAACGCTCGTTAATACTTAATTCTTAACTATTTAACGATCGTTAAAGTTATAGCTCGGTTTAATTTAATAAATGCATATATATATATATATATATATATATATATATATATATATATATATATATATATATATATATATATATATATATATATATATATATATATATATATATATATATATATATATATATATATATATATATATATATATATATATATATATATATATATATATATATATATATATATATATATATATATATTAAATAATTTAATAAATACAATAAATATAATTATTAAATAAATTAACTCTTTACGTATTGAATGCAATCCCGTAATCTCGAGTTCGATTCTATCATAAGACTGTTAAATATAAGTCCATACACTTTCAGTTATGGCTTGTATGAGGAAATGAAGGATAGGTTGTAGGATTTGTCTTATAGTTTGTTCAATATTCTGGAAGAAATCATTGAAGGTGTTAAGGAAAAGAAAGGCCATTGTGACATAATGGATATCTACATAGAGGAAGATGAAGTTGTCGATGAAGATTAAGTTTGATAGTTGGAATATTTTTATGAATGATGTTGATTTCTCGATGAAGTTTGGTGATGTTTCTTTTGTCCTCTTTAATTAGCTATGCTAATATGTTTTATGTTATCTTTTGGAATCTGTAAAGGATGTAGATGATGATGTAAATTTTGACTCAGGTTAATGTGATGTAACTGATTATGTTATGTTATTTGTTTATGTTTCCTTTAATTCTATTCTGTTTTAGTAGCTTTGTAGGTTGTTTAAAATGTTTACTTAGTGAGAAACGCGATTAACCTTTGGTTTGTTTGTAAATAAGGTTAAACTTAGGTTCATGCATTTAGCTGCATATAAGATTAGATCCTTGGCCATGGTATTTTGAAAACAACCATGTAGGGATATTATAATAGTAATATCAATGCTATTTTTTTTGCAGTTTCAGAAGTAAACAGGACACGAAACATATCTACAAGCTGTTAGTATTTACGTTAGTTGAAGTGTGACCTTGCCTTATCAAACCCGATCCTTGTTTAAAGATTGTACATAAACAAATATTAGCTGAAATTTCTAATTTATTTTATGCCCAATTAAATTGTTCATTCAGTTTTGGGCATTGTATTTCAGTAGGTTTTATTTGATGATATGAATTTGGTGATATAGTCAACAAACAAATTTCATTTTGGTTTTGTTTCTATAGGTAAATGTTGTTTATTTTAAATATTCTCATATTTTCCTATATTAGGTTATGCTAGATTCCTTCTTATTGATAGTGTCAGCAAGTATCTGCTTTCGAAATCACTTTGCCAATGGAGCCTTAATTAAGATTAGAAAGGTAATGAGTGTAGGTTATGTATAAGAATGAATACATGAACCGTTTCCAATTTCAAGACACTTCAAGAATTGTAGAGTTTGTCCGTCTTCAGACACTTGGGTAATTCCATAGGGATGCTACCTATTGAATCGTAGTACTAGCTAATACTTCAAGGAAAATAACAACGGGAACATCCACACCAAGACCATCAGGACCATGCACCAAGGGTGCAGATTTTTCTCTTATTTTGTGGTTCTCACCACCTAGGAAAACTCAAGGAAAAAGGGTTGTTTTTTGGGTTTGTGAGTGTTCGCGGAGTATATTTGTATAAACTTGAGTAACTTTATATATTTGTTTTGGTGGTGTCTATAACCCCTAAAATATGGTGGGTTTGGTGGTGAGCTCAATAGTGATGTGATGCGGCCGTGGAGCGGGTGTGTTTAGTGACCATATTCCTTAGTCTTAGCTTCGTCATTTTGTCATTCCTCATCTCCTTCACACACATGTACACTATACATATCCCTCATATCCTATATTATGTTACTTATTAAGAAGAATTAACGACCCCGCACTTAGTGGCATGGTCTTTCCCAACGGTACATATATAATGCAAACTAATAATTAATACTCCAAATGTACATATGTCTTAACCATATATTCATTTAAGGATTATACAGAGGCAGAGTACTGGAAATATTGCTCGGTTCATGTTGATTGGAGAGTTAGCATCACATCAACCCAAAAACGTCACATCTATTGTCTAAGAAGCCCAACCCTAACCTACACGTATCTATAACTTGTATGATGAGTTTATAAATCCTACGAGTTATATAACATAACAGGTCAACCATGTTAACTAGTTTAGCACATAATATTAACCTTGATCGAGACCTTCAGCAATGACTATGTCGACTCTAAAGGTAATCCTATGGTTGGTATTATAGGAATGCAAACCTAGTTGTTTATAGTTGTTTTCATAAACTACTAACATTAGTGTAAGATTTGAAGTTCAAAAGCAGGATTCAAACAATGCTCAGAGACTAGACAATCTCAATTTGATTGATCGTATGTAAAAAAACACATGTTTTATTAAGTCATCACAAACCCTCGAATCTCCACTCAAAGTAAAACTTTTGCTTGGTCGGAAAAACCATTTTTAGACTCGAGAGCGTTGAGAGGTTTCCCTAAAATATAACACTTTTTTATTTGGTTTAAGAGGAGTTATAAGAGGGTTAGGTGTCGTAACACCAAACCAACACCACGTCAACCAAAAAGTACAGTCACATCAGCGTCACATCAGCATAGCACTAAACCAACACCAACCCCTCTAATCATATTACCAACCAACACCACTTTTCTTTTCTTTTTTTCATAAATCCCCCTCAACAATTATTTCATTCTTCAAAAACAAACTACCCATTTCATTAATGAACTAAAAATAAAATACATTACGAAATAAAAAATACATTACGAAAATAAAAAAACATACCGAATATAAAAAAACATACCGAAATAAAAACACATTACGAAAAAAAATGAAGAAGGTCCGGTCCTATCATCTCGGCCCATATCATTGCTCATTTTTTCTTTGATCAATTGTTTTTTTATTGATCCCTTATGATCTTGTTAGCCTAGCTTATAGACTTAGACTACACAGGATAAATCCTATATAGTATTAGTAGAAACTTTTAATGACTACCAAAGAGTATACGAAATCTACTCCGTTGGAAATACGTTTTTCCTAGTTAGAAGACTCGGTCACTCCAACAATATAGTTAATAGCTCGTAGTTTAGAGCGCTCGGTACAGTGGCTCGTGGTTTGGCTGGCCACCATGGTACCGCCAACCACACCATGGGTTGCGTTATGGGTTTTTGGCTGGCAGTGGCTAGTTGGTGTTATGGATTATGGCGTGAGGCCATGGCGCAGCAAACCACACCGTGGCTCGCGCCATGGGCTGCGTTATCATTTTTTTAAAAAAATGTTGAAAATGTTACCGTTGGGGCAACGGCTATTTTTTTGGAGTGTTTTTTGACCGTTTGGGTTTAAAAAAACCCATTTTTCCCTTTATTTTTACTATAAATCCCCTTTAAAACTACCAAAAAATTATACGTTCTTCTATAATTCACTACCTCTAATTTCTATATTTTTTTCTAGCCACCATGAGTCAACATCCAAACCAATACCCGAATCAATGGATAAACAACTTTTTATCCGATCCTTAAAATAAATTTTCGACTACTCAATTATCAAATTCGTCTACTTCGTCTAACCCGAATACTCCCTCATCTGCAACATCTAGCACATCAAGAACTAAACAATTTTATTCATTGTCAACTATAATCAACTCCCAAATCCTTTTGTTAACTTCCCACAACAAAACCCGTTTGTTAATTATACACTCGAGGCATTCATTTTATGGTTCCAACAATCTCAACAATCGCAAGTCTTCCAACAATCACAACAACAAAATTTCCAAAACTTTCCTCAACACTCGTCACTAGAACCTCAAGAGCCCGAAGAAAATGATGAGCCTGAAGAACTCGAAGAACAACCTGCGGGTCCATCGAATAAAAGTGGGAGAAAGAAAAGTGTTATTAAAAAACCTAAAGAAAGCCCCACCACTACCCCCGAAGTCAGACCGTTCTTTTTGGACCCAACGTGAAGAAGAAGTGTTGGCCGAGTGTTGGATTCAAGTATCCGAAGACCCGAAGGTCAGGACCGATCAAACACATGATGCGTTTTGGTTCCAAATTATGGATATGTATAACGATCGGCTTAAGGATGAGGGTTTTAAACCTCAGAACAAAAATATGTTGACCGAGAAGTGGTCGACTTTGAACGGCGAGGTTTTCAAGTTTAATTCATTTTATGAAAACGCAAACTCTTGAGTGGCGAAAATGAAGATAATTTGATTACGAAGAATTCCTTTGCGCGATAGCGACGAAGAAGGTGGCAAGTCCGATAGGCGAAGAAATTCTTTTGACTTTCGTTTGTGCCATGGCGGCTAGCGCTCCTAAGATACTTGTATTTCTCATTCACAAATTCCTTTTTGTTTATGCTTCTAACTCTCAGTTTGGTCCTAATTCTGATTCATTTTGTTACTAGACTACCCCTCTTCCCGAAAGCTTCGCGGGGACTACTTTACGAGGACGGATGACCGCCCGTAGGGGGTTTATTGCATAAGGCCCCTGCAGAGGAAAATCTTTATCCCAACGAATATAAGATGCTCAGTCAGAGCGAAAGCGTTCAGGCAAGGTTATCGTTAGACAATGTAGTGCAAGCGTGGCTCGCCTGAATGCCAGTCTTTCCTTGCCGTCAACTCGACGACGTCGTCACCTGCAAGATAAGGCTAAAAACTTGACTTTACTAACCAAGCTAGGGGAAACCCGCTTTGACCTTTTCTACTCCCACTGGGATTTCGTTAGGGGAAGCTCTGAACCTCCACAGTTGAGCGTTTCTGTCCAATCGCTACATAGACACAATACAATGTCTCACTCTCACATGTGTTAGGGCCCATAAGCAGTGACAATTTCCTATTAAGACTCGCTAAGGCGGGATCCTTAACCCCGCAGTAGTTGACAGCTTGGCTGGGGCAGATCTTTAATCATTATCCTTCTTCGAGCTGAAGCAGACAATTTGAGTATCCTAGCAGCTACAGCAGCAGAGAGGAGTCTATGTTTCTTTGTCTACAAGGATTTTGGATTTGTTCATATTGATCAAATTATATCTGGCCTTGTTTCGACCTGAGATAATAAGCTCATGAGCTTGGTCTTACTTCACTGTCGAGAAACGAAAAAAGACTTCCTAGTACTATCTAGGTGTGAAGAAGCCCGGGTTGCGCCCGAGCCGAGTGACATAGGTGCACAAGAGTGCTTCGCGCCACAACCATCTCTTTTTTATAGGTTCTACGGACCGATGCCTGCTGCTTCATCTTGTTCAGGTAAAGGTTGACAAAGCCAGTGATGCTTAGCTGGTCTTTTGGTATGATCAGCCCCATTGGGACTGAGACACGGCTCGGACTCCCGCGATGGCAGCAGTGGGGAATCTTTGACAACGGGCGACCAAGTAGTTCCACCTCTGATTTCAATATGTTCCCGTCTAGTCGCCAAGATTCATCAAATGCGGGTTGCCACACCCTTTCTCGAGGAGCCCTTTACGAAACTTCGCCTAAAAGAGATATCAAACTAGTTTTGATAATTCAAGAATGTTATCACGGACGAGCCACGTGCAGGGAAACTTACACGTGTGGTTCTGAAACGGGCGGACGAAATGGAAAAAGAAAGAAATCGGAAATCAACGTCGGGTGATGAGTTTGTTTCTAGGTGAAAAGGGAACAAGGAGTTTCCACAAAAAAGTGTGCGGCTTGTTTCTAAAGACAAGTATAAATGGAAAGATCCCGATTCAACTCGAACACGCCGTGCCCGAGGGTGGGTAGCCGATTTAGATCCGGATCTTTTCAATGATGATGAGATCCCTCGTCCATCTGGTGTTCCAAGGAAGTCCAAGGTTCAACGCTCCTCAAGCCCATCCGCCACCTCAGGGTATCAATAAAAACAATTGCTCGAATTACTACAACAACAAATGTTATCAGATCGTGATGCTAAACAGGAACGATTGGAACGAGAGGTGGCGGCAAGACTAGAAGTGGTTGAGATTCAAAAAAGGAATGAATAATTGCAAATCCTTCGATACGACACTCTTGGAATGAGTCCACAAGACGTGGCGAGTATCGAAAAGCTCAAAAACAAGGCGCGCGCGAAATATTTTAATTTTTAAGTTGTATTTTTTTAGTTTTTTTCTAGTCCGTGCTTGTTTTGTTATTTTGTCTTTGTTTTAATTTCGTGTTTTTTTCCGTCTAATTTAATTTTAGTAATTGTATTTTTATTTTTGTTAATGAAAAAATTAAGTTTTAGTTAATTAATTGTTGAAATGTAAAAAAGAAGTGTGGGGTCACGATAAGCCGAGAAAAGTTGGCGTTAACCAGGGAGGAGATTTGGTGGGTTATGGGGTGTTTTGGTGTTATGGGAGATAAGCTGCTGTGGCACACCTTTTTGCCCACGGCTTGAGCTCCACGGCTCAACCGTACCTAGCCCACTTAGTTATTAGTTAAACACTAAGCAAACCTCGTCCATGGCATGTCATGGACCGGAGGCCCAAGCCCATCTTGTGGGCTTGGCTATAAATACATTCTCTTTTGATGGAGAGGGTGTTGGTCAGTTCATTTTACACACTATATTTCACACGTATTTCTCTCACTTCTCTCTCTAACTTTCTCTCTCTAGAAACCATCAACCTCTCTCTATATCTTGTATTCCCAATATTCTTCGATTGGTATCAAGATCAATGGGATGAAATCATAGTACTATGTTTGTAGTTTGGTTCGTCGCATATATATACATATAAGGCTCGATCAATTTTTTTGTGTTTTTATGGCTCAAATCTTCATCTAAACCTTCTACTATGATTCGATAGTGTTTTGTTTTAAATCTTTTAGCTAAAAACACAAAAAAATTTGCTTGTTTGGATTGATTTTTGGTGAAAATCTTTTACAAAAAGTACAAATTATCATTTAAATTCTTCGTCGAAAAATTTGAAAAAGTTTGCATTTTATGGTTCTATAGAGGTTCTAATACTTGGAAGTACAAGTCGTTTCGTTGGATTCGATCAAAAACTTTATTTTTTTGAAGTTTGAAATTCTTATTAAAATCTCGGTTTGTTTAAAACCCTAATATACCGAGTTTTGCAATTTTTTTGGTACGAGATTACTTAGTTTTGGTACCGAGATTACAAAAGTTGTAGTACCGAGTTTACACAAGTTCTAGTACCGGGTTTTCCAAAGTTCTTGTACCGAGTTTACTCAAGTTCTAGTACCGAGTTTACCAAAGTTCTTGTACCGAGTTTACTTAAGTTCTAGTACCGAGTTTACCAAAGTTCTTGAACCGCGATTACTGAAGTTCTAGTACTGAGTTTCCTGTAGTTCTCATACCAGGATTACTAAAGTTCTCATACCGAGATTACCTAAGTTCTTGTACCGAGTTTCCAGTACATGGGTTACATAGTTTTGGTGTACCGAGATTACAACATTTCTAGTACCGGGATTACACAGTTTTGATGTACCGAGATTAATACATTTCCACTACCGGGATTACATAGTTTTGGTACACCGAGATTACAACATTTCCAATACCGGGATTACACAGTTTTGATGTACAGAGATTACTACATTTCCAGTACCGGGATTACATAGTTTTTGTAAAACCCGCAAGCTTTTACCATGAACAGTACACTTATAATCGTACGTACATGATTAAAACTTCCCCAATATAACATGTTTACGTTTCACGAATATTAATTACAAGATTACATACGTGTTATTACAGGATAAGTATTTAAGCATATTAATACACGATAATTATTATCAACAATAATTATAATCACGAACATGAAATCACGAACGTAAATAATCACGAACCTATTATTATGTATTTACGTATTTATTATTACGATTATGTACAAGAATATACTATAACACGAACAACTAATAAGAAAATTACGTAAACACTGTTGAGATTTAATACCTAGTTAACCATGTAACTACGAGTGCGCAGCGGAATGGATCTAGTTTGAGCAATTATGATTAACACGTAATTAATAATAAACAATAAAGTAAACGCGAAAACTAACCTTCGTCCAAAAGCAATGAAACTAAAACGAGTGATAAAATATACCACCTCTATGGTTGCTCACACAAACACGTCAAATGAACACGTCCGGATTGCTAGCCGAACTCCACGTATGCCCAAACACCAAGTGTCGAAAAACCCGATCCGAACCAAAAAAACAAAACAGCCTAAAACTGCTTTGTTGTCCGAGATATAGCTTTACCCGAGAACTTTTCCCTTTGCTGTAAGATATCGGACAACACTGTCCGATCTGCACAGAAGCTTTTGTCCGAGAACGATCAGAAAGAGCCCGGAATAGCTTCTGTGATCTGTCACGCCTTTGACAGATTATCCCACGGTTTGTAAACCTTTAGTAGTATCAAATAACAACTACTAAACAACTTGGATTGATTAAATGCAAGTGATTTGAGATGGAGTGATCAATTTAAGATTATAAACCCTAATTGAGTTTAAACCCAAATTGATTAAGAGTATGTTAATGGCAGAGCTTTTCTTTGGTTTTGCTTTGTGAAATTCGTGTGTTATGAGCTGGGTTGAAGGGTGTTTATATACCCATCAAATCCCACTCATGATAAGTCAAAAACTCTTCAAGTTTAAGCCTTATCCCACACAAACGCCAATGTTTATCATGACTCTTCTTTACTCCTTATCTCAAATGAATCTGGACACTCAAGTAATCATTCTAGATCTTTCCTCGGCCTACTAAAACAAATTTAGGACAGCCATAAAAGTTCTTACATGATTAGTCCAGTAGTTTACAATTTCTAAGCATATCGTGAAGTAAAACGCACTCTAAGTGTTTAACGTGTGTGCCCCCAATAGGCTCACACACCTCTAGCCACATTTGGCTAATCCAAGAGCATGAACTAACAGCTCCCACTTGGTCGTTGGAGTAGACAACACAAATGTAAACGACGGAAACGTCTAGCAACGCTCACACTCGTTATTTAACTAGAGGTGTCTGAGATATAGTTTCATAGAACATTCTCAGTAGCATGGTCATTTATGTCTTGCTTTCCATCATCCTTTGTTATAGATACCGTTAAACCATGGATATGGATCCTAACTCATTCCATATAGTTTAACCATTTAGATTCTCGTTATTGAATTCAATTCAGATATACCAAATGTAACCAAGATTCATCTTGCATTACCATTTGGGTTCGGCCAAACAATTATCTGATTAATTCTAGAGAGGCGCCATGGTATCATTCTGCACATACTAAGTGGAGTAACAAATCCTTTATTGACTACAAGTGTTGTGGATGCTGCTTCACATCACTCTGAAAAATAGCTTTTATAACTACCTTATTCAGGACAGCGTTTTGCATATAATTACGAAAGTGATATCCACACATGCAGAACTTGTTTGCATCTCAAGTCTAAGGATGACTTAACAGACCATTTTCAACATCTTACTCATGACATGGATCCAAAAGTAAATGTTTGAAGTTGGGGAATCCAGTATGCATCCCTTATGAACACATATGAGTTTGGCTTAGAACAATTCTCATTCTCACAGAATATATCCAACACTCACATTTTCCTTATGTAACTATTCCCATATTGCTAACCGACAATGGATATTTAGAATGATTAAATCATTCATGGATTAAACATGCAAATATAGAATAACAAATTTTATATGAATGAAATAACAAATACCTCGTATCTTTATTTATCAGAAAATAAAACTGTCTTACAATTCCAAATTATCCAAATACTAATTAACATACAGATTTACATGAGACTACTAGCTGGTATCAAACCAATACCCCGAGTCAATTTAGAATGCTTAGGGAATGCTAACGCCTTCGTAAATGGATCAGCTAGATTGTCATCTGTATGAACTTTTGCTATCTTAACATCACCCATCTCAATGGTTTCTCGAAGATAGTGAACTTTTGCGCGGAAATGTCTAGCACCCTTGGTGACTCCGCTTTCATTAGCTATAGTAATGGCTCCAGTATTGTCACAATACATATCAATGGGATCTTCAATTGTGGGCATAATACCAAGCCCAGAAATGAACTTACGAATCCAAACAGCCTCTTTAGCTGCATCAAAAGCAGCTATATACTCAGCTTCTGTAGATGAAGTTGCAAAAATACTTTGCTTTGTGCTCTTCCAGTCAACAGCACCTCCATTTAGAACGAAAACATATCCAGTCTGAGATTTTAGGTCATCAGCATCTGTCAGAATTCCAGCATCAGTGTAGCAAGAAACCCTGAGCTCTCGTTTTTCGTCACCACCATAAACCAGAAACATATCCTTAGTATTCCGTAAATACTTAAGAATATTTTTAACAGCAGTCTAGTGAAGTTCACCAGTACTCTGTTGAAATCGGCTTGTTATTTTCTGAGCGAACGCAACATCAGAACGAGTACATCTCACAGCATACATAATTGATCCTATAGCCGAGGCATAAGGAACATTATGCATGCGTTGCTTTTCAGCTGGTGAAACAGCACATTGTGACTTACTCAATTTAGGGCTTTCATGCATTGGGATAGTTCCACGCTTGGAATTCTCCATATGAAATCTTTTCAAGATTTTCTCAATGTAAGCACTTTGACATAAACCAATTAACCGTCTAGATCTATCTCGGTAGATCTTGATTCCAAGAATATATGCAGCTTCTCCTAAATCTTTCATAGCAAAACATTTTCCAAGGTAGGATTTTACCCCTTTCAACATTGGAATATTGTTCCCCATGAGCAATATGTCATCAACATATAGAATTAGGAAAGTAACATTACTCCCACTGGCTTTGTGATATACACATGGCTCATCTTGATTCTGAGTGAAACCGAATTTCTTAATCTCATCATCAAAACGCTTATTCCATTGCCTAGATGCTTGCTTAAGTCCATAAATGGAACGCTTGAGCTTGCATACTCGGTTAGGATATTTAGGATCGACAAAACCCTCAGGTTGCACCATATAGACTTCTTCGGAAAGATGTCCATTGAGGAAAGCGGTTTTGACATCCATTTGCCAAATCTCATAGTCATAGAACGCGGATATGGCTATAAGAATCCTTATAGCTCTAATGTCTGCTACAGGAGAAAGGTCTCTTCATAATCAACCCCGTAGGTTTGAGTGAAGCCCTTTGCTACAAGACGAGCTTTAAAGGTGTGTACTTTGACATCCATGTCAGTCTTTTTCTTGAATAGCCACTTGCTACCAACGGTTCTACCGTTAGGAGGAAGATCAACTAATACCCAGACATCATTATCTTTCATGGACTGCATCTCCACATTCATCGCATTAAGCCATTTTTCGAATTCAGGATCCAATAATGCAGCTTTATAGTTAGCGGGTTCTCCAAGATCCCCTAACTCATGCTCCTCAGCATCGACGTATAAACACATTCGATCTGGTGCACGGCGTGTCCTAGAGGACTTACGAATGGGATTGATATCACTTTGAGGTTCTTCAATTTCTTGATCATCCTCATCATGATCTAAGCCAGTGTCATCAGAAGGATTTGTATCTTCATCTTGAATAATTTCAAGATCTTCTATACTCTCACTTGCTTCTTGATCTAAGAGATTACTCTCAAAGAACTCAGCATTCCGAGCAACAATAACTTTGTTCTCAGGTGGGTAGTAGAAGGAATATCCCATCCTTTCCTTTGGGTATCCTACAAAGATACACTTAATAGATCTGGGTTCCAGTTTGTCAGGTTTGGTCATCGTATCACGTTTAACCAAAGCTTCACAACCCCAGACTCTTAAGTAAGACAACTTAGGGGCTTGCCCATGCCATACTTCGTATGGTGTCTTTTCAACCTTCTTAGTTGGAACCATGTTGAGTATGCGTGCAGCAGACTCAAGGGCATAATCCCAAAAGGACTTTGGAAGAGTAGTTTGACTCATCATGGATCGAACCATGTCTAGCAGTGTTCGATTCCTCCTCTCAGACACCCCATTATGTTGAGGTGTGTAGGGAGGAGTTCGATGGGCAATAATCCCATGCTCCTTAAGATGATCCAAAAACTCTTGACTCATATATTCACCTCCACGATCAGATCGTAGTGATTTTATGGTCTTACCGAGTTGATTTTCTACTTCCTTTTGAAACACTTTAAATGTCTCAAACACTTCATGTTTATGCTTTAACAGGCAAACATAACCATACCGACTAAAGTCGTCAGTAAAAGTAACAAAGTAGTTAGCTCCTTGCCTTGACATGATTCTAAATGGGCCACAAACATCAGTATGTATTAGTCCAAGTAGATCTTTAGCCCTTTCCACTTGATGTGAATAGGGTTTTCTTGCCATCTTCCCAGACATACAAGAGACACACTTTTCAAATGACTTAATGTCAGTTGAGGTGAGAAGTCCATCATGTTGCAACTTCTCCATGCGTTTCTTGCTTATGTGTCCAAGACGACAATGCCACAAGAGAGTAGAGTCCAAAGTTAATTTGGCTCTTTTATTGCTAACAGCAAACATAGAACTATCATTTGTTTTAGAACAAGACATATCAATTTCATAAATGCCATCCCCTCGGGGAGTAGCAGTAAAATAAACAACGTTATTCCTAGAAACTGAAATTGCATTATTCGAATCAAAACAGTTTACAAAACCATCTTTAAACAAACCAGAAACTGAAATAATCCCTCTAGTGATAGAGGGAGCATAGTGACAATTGTTCAAAACAATAACTAATCCACTAGGGAGACATAAATGATAATTTCCAATAGCTTCGACTCCTGTACGTTGACCATTGCCCATGTACAGATTCAAAGCTCCTGGATTTAGCTTCTTACTTCTCCTTAGACCCTGAGTATTATTACAAATGTGAGTACCACAACCAGTGTCATATACCCACGAATTACTCGGAAGGGAATATAGTTCTATAGTGAAAATACCTGAAGTGTTGGCTTCTTGAGGCAACCTCTTCTTTTTCTGCAACTCGGCTAAGTGCTCGGGACAGTTCCGCTTCCAATGACCTAGCTGACCACATTTGTGACAGGGGTCGTCCTTAGCAGGATTATCCTTTTTGGGTGGTGGAGGATTTCTATTCTTGGGAGCATAAGATGGTTTGTGCTCGGGAGCATAAGCCAGCTTATTCTTTCCATTACCATAATTCCCCTTCGCAGCCTTAGGCGGTTTTCTACCTTGGTTTTTCTGGACCTTGCCTGCACGCACATTATGAAGTGCAGGTGAAACAACCTTCTTGGGAAGTGTTTGCTCATGTTGTTTAAGCATGGCATGCAGTTCATTTACCGAATTCACAGTCTTCCCCATGCCATGCATGTGGAAGTTTTGAACAAAACTGTCATACTCCTTGGAAAGGCCTATCAAGATCAGGCTTATTCCATAGCTGACAGTCACGGGTGACCAAGACGCTCCAAGTTCTCAATGTAGCCCTTCATCTTAAGAACATATGAGCCTACATTTTGACCATCCTCAAGCTTGCACGCGTGAAATTCACGCGCAGTTTGAAGAAGTTCCTGTTCTGCTTGCTGAGAAAACATGGTTTTCAGCTCCTGCAACATGTCATATGCTCCGAGATGGGTTAGATTTCGTTGGATCTCTAAGTCCATAGTCATGAGCATAAGGGCAGCAATGTCCTTTGACCCTTTGACCCAAGCAGCATGAGCTGCAAGAGCATCGGGAGGGACTTGGTGACCAGGAGTTGCAACAGGTGCAGCAGGAATTGGATGTTCCAAGTATTGTTCCTTGTCTTCAGCTGATAGGATAATGCGCAACTGGCGGTACCAATCAATGAAGTTAGGCCCAGTGAGTTTGTGTTTCTCGAACAAACTCCTGAGTACCGAATTGTTTCCGACATTGGTAGTCATCTACAATTAAAAAGTTCAAACAATTAGTATTTTCGATAATTACATTCTTAATAGAATTAACTACCCAATTAATTACTAATTAAGACTAAGATCCATCTTGTACTCCCACTCTTACAAAAGGACTGTCCAATATGTAAACAAGTGGGGCAAGAGGTAAGCGACGAGCGTTAATTGCATAACATGCAACTCTTAGACTTTATGAGACCGTTCAAGACACTAGTAAAACGGTAGTAGTGTCATGAGCATGTTTAGTCTCATCTTATGCCTCTGGTCCAGGGTCTGACGCATACTCGAGTTAAGTTAACCAAGCAAGAACATGCAAATATCACACAGGGTCTGACCGTCGTGAAAAATTTGCCATGGGTTTGACAAGGCCCTTAGGACTGTCCAGAGAAGCCAAATCAAATGCATGTGTTCTTAGTTGGCTGGCATACACTTAAATTTCACATAGGGTATAACACATAAATGTGGTAAAACATGTGTACAAAGAAGCATGTAAACAACTTTGTAGCACGATTTTTAAAAACTTTTAGTAATGACACTGTAGTGATCTACGATGGTTCACGGTAGCTCCAATCGAACTCGCAAGCAAGCGCAGGACCAGACCAGCGCAAGGCAATAGTCGGATATCCTTTAGGTGTGACTGTGTGCACCGGCTTATACCCGCCTTATAGTTTGTTCTAGTGGGTGAGCCGTACATCCCATGAGTCCATAGCGTCCAGTTTTTATTTTCATGAAAGCGTGTTTCAATAGTGTTTAGGTCCTTTTATTTTATAAAACACTTTTCCACGTAACACATAACCGGTCACAATGAACATGTATTTAGGCGTGTAAAATATTGACCAATTTCAATGTCATGTTTCTCTATAAGTATTTATCCATATTGCATGCAATTTAGGTGTTTTGAAAAACATGTAACAATAATGCAATTAGGAAAACAAATACAACAAACATAAGACATTAAGTAAACACATAAATCCGAGACCCCGAAGAGTCTTCCCCAAACGAAGAACCATAAGACTCTCATTAGGTTTTCATCAAGTGCCTAAATCGCCCCATGCATCACATTACGTGATTGTAGTGAGTCTTATAGCCGGATAACACATAAAATAATCATGACAAAACAATTAACTATTAATTTTTTTAATTATTTTATGTATTCTAATTAACCATTTAATTTTAATTATATGTTTCTAATTAACAATTAATTTTAATAATTACCATCTTGTTATTTTTTTATAATTAATGACAAGTACACAATTTAATTGTCAAATAAAAATAAAACAAATAACTAAATTAGGTTTCATGCATGCGGTTTCGCGTGTTTATTTAAAACGTGTAACCCATAACCACCAAACGAGCATGACTCGTGATGCCACTGTTGGGATTTAATACCTAGTTAACCATATAACTACGAGTGCGCAACGGAATGGATCTAGTTTGAGCAATTATGATTAACACGTAATTAATAATAAACAATAAAGTAAACGTGAAAACTAACCTTCGTCCAAAAGCAATGAAACTAAAACGAGTGATAAAATATACCACCTCTATGGTTTCTCACACAAACACGTCAAATGAACACGTCCGGATTGCTAGCCGAACTCCACGTATGCCCAAACACCAAGTGTCGAAAAACCCGATCCGAACCAAAAAAACAAAACAGCCTAAAACTGCTTTGTTGTCCGAGATATAGCTTTACCCGAGAACTTTTCCCTTTGCTGTAAGATATCGGACAACACTGTCCGATCTGCACAGAAGCTTTTGTCCGAGAACGATCAGAAAGAGCCCGGAATAGCTTCTGTGATCTGTCACGCCTTTGACAGATTATCCCACGGTTTGTAAACCTTTAGTAGTATCAAATAACAACTACTAAACAACTTGGATTGATTAAATGCAAGTGATTTGAGATGGAGTGATCAATTTAAGATTATAAACCCTAATTGAGTTTAAACCCAAATTGATTAAGAGTATGTTAATGGCAGAGCTTTTCTTTGGTTTTGCTTTGTGAAATTCGTGTGTTATGAGCTGGGTAGAAGGGTGTTTATATACCCATCAAATCCCACTCATGATAAGTCAAAAACTCTTCAAGTTTAAGCCTTATCCCACACAAACACCAATGTTTATCATGACTCTTCTTTACTCCTTATCTCAAATGAATCTGGACACTCAAGTAATCATTCTAGATCTTTCCTCAGCCTACTAAAACGAATTTAGGACAGCCATAAAAGTTCTTACATGATTAGTCCAGTAGTTTACAATTTCTAAGCATATCGTGAAGTAAAACGCACTCTAAGTGTTTAACGTGTGTGCCCCCAATAGGCTCACACACCTCTAGCCACATTTGGCTAATACAAGAGCATGAACTAACAAACACGACCACGAGAACACGAAATATTTAGAACACTGAAAACAATGGGTTTCCCCTTGTGGCCCCACCTACCCGCGGCATGAACAAGAAAGGGGGCCAAGCCCACCTTTAATTTTGATAAAATAGGAAAAAGGGAAAATCTCTTTTCATAATTCAAGATTTCACAAAATAATTAAAACCCTAGCTCTTTTTCTCTCCTCTCTTGGCCACCGGTTTTAGAACACCACCAGGAGGGTGTTATTGATCTTGGTTAATTAGACTGTAGTGTATTGTTCGTGTTATCGTCCTCCTTTTTATTCACGTATTGGTAATCTTTAAACCCTTTCTTTTTAATTCTTTTATTTATTAAGAACACATGAAATCATAAGGTTTATGAAAAACTAGTTAAAAAGATGTTAAATAAATCATGGGGTAATAAATCATGAAGGTTTTGGGTGTTTTGGTTTGGCCGACACATAAAACCGAGAGCCCCAGGCTCTTGGCTTTGTTGGTTTTGCACCAACAGCCAAGACCAAATGGTCTCGGTGTGGTCTTGGTGGTTCGGTAGCAAGAACAAGGGACCCTGACGCATGTCGGGGTGTGGTTTGGTCTTTGGGCGTCTCGACTAAAAACAAACAAGCACCACCGGTCAAGGACCGGTGGCTATTTATAGAAAGCAGGGGGAACTCAGGCCGCGGCAGGGGAAACACCGGTTAACTGCCGGTGGGAACTTTGCTCGGGCAGCGGCTAGCCGAGGACCAAGGGAACCACCGGCTCAAGCCGGCGGTATTATTGCGAAGGCAGGGGCAACCGGCAAGGTCCAGTTTGCCACTATTTTCGGTAGGGTTTGTTCGGTTCGGTTCATGATTCACGGGTCCGGTTCACGACATGTTTAGATTTAAAACACGGGTTCGATTCATTACTTATTTTTACAAGTTAATTATTTTTACAAGTTAATTATTTTTACAAGTTAAATAATTACAAGATTTATTAAATTAAATTAACATGCTATATATAATTAATTTAATTTAGACATGAGTTTGGTTAATTATTATTATTAATAATATATGATTTTAACCTAAGTATTTTATGATTTAATTTTACTAAAGTAATTAATTAATTATTAAAACATGACATGTAATTAATTAATTTCCATGACTGAGGTTATATTAATAATAAATATTAATACATGTTTTAACTTAAGTATTATATACACATTAATTTAATTAAATCATGTTATATTTAATTAAATCTTATAACATATAGTTTATTTTATTTACATGTATTAATTAATAAACTATACTATTAATCTCATGACTTAGAATATTAATCAGTAAAACTTAAGCTTATATTATTAGCTTAATAATCCAGCTTATTTTTATTTATGGAAACTTTCTATTTTTGGAAACTTATTTAATTTAAGCAGCTAATTTATTTATGGAAACTTTCTATTTTTAGAAACTTATCTATTTCAAGCAGTAAATCTATTTTTGTAAACTTTCTATTTTTTTAAACTTTCTATTTTTGGAAACTTTCTATTTTAGGAAACCTGCTATTTTTAGAAAGTTACTTATTATTACACAAAAAGTATAATAATACAAGAAATGCAAGTAATACTTAATCAGAATATCCAGAATACATGATAAACACAGCATAACGATAAAATCAGTAAAACATGACATGAACATGTAAAACAAGCTAAGACATGATATAAAACTAGTTACGTACACAGTAATCAGAATACTTATACACGTATATTATCTATGTAGCATTAGTGAGATCGAAGTAGGACTCTCTTCCGTTCGTCTTCTTCGTTCACTGGACATAAGGTACGGATTCTCCGTCCTTTCAGTATGGACATCCTTTATTAGGATTCCCCGTATACAACCAACTGTTTTCCCAGCATATGTTTTATATGTTTTGATTTGCTTATGTTTAAATAAATGCCTAAGCCATATACATACCTGACCAGTTTCACCTAGTTATGGAGGTATCATAACCATAACACTGGAGGCACCAGTGTTATGACTTCACCACGGTGGAGTGATAGCTCGTGGCGTCCCTTTCAGCTTTTGGCCATATCATTATGTTATCATGTGGGGCGTATGGGTGCATCCTAGGTTACATGTTTTTACAGATTATTCAAGTAAATGTGGTGTGTGCCTTGCATCCTTCACAAGGAGCTGATCCCTCCTACCCATTTACCAATTAATTAGAGGCAGCCCCTCTAATTGCATGACGAGGTCACCCCTCCAAGTATTCATGCACGTTGATATTTCATGACCTATATTGGCTAATGTTTAACATGTTAAACAGTTTTCATAAGATAAACATAAGGCTTTTCAAACTATAAAACCAGTTTTACTAAGTTATACCAGGTTTTCCAGGACTTATACATTTCCGCTGCTATTAAGTCTTTATTATGTTTCAGTCATTCTTACTATGTCATATATCCGTGCACTGAGCGTTTTGCCCAGCCGTTACATTCCTTCCATGTCCCAAAACGGCAGGTACCCAAGGAAAGAATCGAGCATTTGGAGGACATGCATAGGATGGAAGCTGCCATAAACTTCTTCTCCTTTTTGCCTTCATATACTTATGCTTGTTTCGTCTTTATTCATTTCATTTCCTTTATTTATGTTTTGGGCTTATGTTTGGGAACCGATGTTTGATTCCGATTTCCCCTATGGTCATGTATGTTTTACTATATATTACCTTGCATGCTTTGATGACACGCCATAATTACGCGTAACAGTCCACTTATCAAAGTGGGGTGTTACAATTATGGTATCAGAGACAAGGCTTCGACCTGTAGGCTCTAAAACTTGACCTGTGAATAGTGGGTAGTCACCAGGAGTTTCCTAAGCCAACGCTTATTATTCCATGTATTGATGTTTTCAGCACAGTGATGTTTTAACCATGATGTTTTCAGCACCTTGATGTTTTCATCGATATTGTTTTACTAATATGGATGAACAACCGTCATTCATATTTAGGTACGTGTCATTGTTTCATGCATGATGTTCTTCGTGAACTGTGACTATGTGGATTGAACCCCAGTAGTTCATAATTAGTCACATAAAATTTTATTTTCTGATAAGTTTTGAACAGATGATTTTTACTTATTCATGTTTCATCTATCATTGTTGCAGGAATTTTGACTAAGTAATAGTTGGTACATGACTGGCCCTATTTAGTCGCATGTGCTTTTATCGAAACTTTTAACTTTGGGACCGACCCATAGGCGTCCCCGCGCCCTGTCATTTTGTTTTGGGTATACTAACCATAGGCGTTTACCTTCACACATAAAAGTTTTACAAACTACATCATGCATTCATGCACTGTTTTCACGCATAATTTTTTTTCATGATTATTGCAGAAAATTTTGTTCATGTTTAGTTATATTATGCTCTAATCAGATTAATCATATCAATTTTGTATTGTGAACCGATCCATGGTCGTTCACACCTGTGATTTTCAAATTTCATCTCATTACAGTCATATTTATTTCATGTCCACTCATTAAAACTTTCATGATCTTTATGTCGATTATGTTTTCATGCTACCATGGTTAACCTTATTTTCATGTTGATTATGTTTATACTCCTTCATGATTGATTTCATTCCAAGATTTTTCATGATGATTTCATCTTCATGTTAAGTATGTCTTAAGTATCCTTATGATTGATTATGTTCTCGTCATGTTGAGCATGCCCTCATGCTAGACATTGAAGAATTTCATTAAATCCTATTTTTATGATAGTCAAGGTTGGTTTTCATTAATCATGCTTTCATGATAACCATTGTTGAATTTCGTTTCACCAACCTTCTGGGTGTTTTCTCTATGTAACCAGAATGACGTTTATGCTGAAATCGCTAGGCTATCATGATGATCAGTCCAGTTTGGTCTTCACATTGTTTAACCAATTATTCCCTGTAACATTATGTCAGATGATCGACCCATATCGATCATTTCATTTGCATTCCATGTGTACCACATGTACCGTATTCCATGTGTATTACACGTACTTTGATCCAGGTGTATTTTACCTTCAATGCTCTACGAGTATTCGCTAGTCGATTCTAAATCATCTCAGGTGTAATCCACTTGCTGATACTCTACAAGATTGTTGATAGGGTTGATGTTGTGGATGTTGGAGACGCTACGAGATGCTGATGCTATTCACAACCTGGAGATCTTACAAGACGAAGACAAAGGCGTTAGATCAAAGCGATCGGACGAGAAGATGCTTCACCACCAGACGATTTCCATCAATCATCGTCCCAAATTCTTAGTTACATGTCACACGTCATTCAGTTGTCGTTTCAGTCATATGAGTGGAGAACCGGTACTAGCCGGCCACTTAGCTGAATAGTTACATGAATCACAGTCATGAGAATGACCGTCATGGAACTGACAGACAGGACGATAGTAACCACTACTATGACGACAACTATCCTAGAAATCGCAACCGAGTCTCCGGCCGCGGACGTGATCAGAGATACAAAGGATCAGTATTCCAACCGATCCGTCAATGCTGGCATAATAACCTAATATTTGTTGTTCTATTTGTTTCACACCTCGAGACACATGTCAAGACATCAGTCAAGACACATGTCTCATGTATGCTTTCAGAAGACACATGTCAAGACACATGTCATGCTTATATTTCCAAGACACGATTCAAGACACATGACTCACGTCAAATTCTGGAACATCCCTAAGAAATTCAGGGTACCCTCCAAAGGGTATTCCCATTTCGTTGTGCCATGTATTAATCAGTCTACAGGAATTTCCGTACCAGCACCGGCATATCAGTGAGAACTATCACGATTGCTCGATTGACACTTTCATTTCTTGCACCCATATTTCATATATTCATGACCATAAAGGACGCCATTCGTATCCCCCTTGTAAAAGAAGGTTTTCCTTCAGCCTAATGATGAGATCCAAGCTGCTAACGCATTACCTCGGACAGATGCGAGTTGAAGTTAATCCTACTTATGGACTACGAGCAGCACACCCTGCTACGATTCATGATTTTGTACAGTAATGTTCAGGCTCCTGAATACATTCAGCATGGTTTTCCATCAGGAAAATCTGTACAAATTATCTATGCTTTCCAAGCACGTGCTTTGTTAGCCATGACTGCTAGAATTTTCTAGCTGTCAGTTAAGACACAACCACTGCAGTTCCTTTTACGCATAACCAGCCGATTATACCAAAATCTTCCTATACATTCCAGAAGAACCTTCAAGGAGGACGGTAACATGAGATTATGTGTCGACTACCGTCGATTTAAAACAAATCACCATCTATAACCGTTATTCTCCTCCACGTATTGACAACACGTCCAATCGACTTTAAGGTGTTAATCACCTTTCCAGGATCGGACTCATGATCATTCTGCCAACGGTGACGAGTGAAAGAGCAGAACTTTTCCATGACTGCTATTCGTACACGACTCGGTCATGCTAGATTCATGATTTTGTATTAGTCTCATAAATGCCCCAGCAGCATTATGGACTTAATAATTGAGTTTCCATGAACTCGTAAACAAATTCATCAGTGTTTTCATCAAGGATAACCTAATTTTCTCTAAATCTAGAGAAGAGCAGGAAGGCCATATTTGCACTAGGTTTCAAATTCTAAGACAGGAGAAATTTCACCCTGAAATTCTCTAATCTAAATTTTGGTTGATTACAGTGACACGCTGAATCACATGGATTCTCACGGTTAATCTTACCATGACTCAGCTTATGCGTGAAGGTGAGAACCCTACACTACATTAGGTGTTACAGAAAATCCTACGCTAAGAGAACTCTAATTTCGGAGACTTATAGTTCCGCAAATTTCTATGTATCAAGTTTCTACGAAGCAAGATATAGTTACGCTCATATCTATGTACCTGACATACCAACAGGCTAAGATAGAACACCAACTGACTGGGATGTTTTCCATCATCGGGAAAAGGTGAACAACAATGGGGCAAGATCTCCATGGATTTTGGTTACCAGATTAACGCAAACTCAGAAGAAGCACGATGCTATCTTGGTTATTGTCGACAGTTCGATCAAGTCTGCAGAATCCTTACATCTGCAAGGATTTTAGAACTAACAGATTATTCGGACATGTTCCAGCCAAGGCTCATCAGATCACTTGGTAACAACTCAGCTATCGGGTCAGACAAAGGTCCACATTTGTGCTCCTTATTTACGTCCAAATCCTTGTTCTAATTTTATGACTTGCTTTCACACTCACGTTCATGACACTATTCACGTTCATGATCGTATCCTAGCTTACGATTTTACGTTCATTTTTCGTTCTTGGAAGTTTTACAAGAACTTGAGAGACCGACTCAAGTTTAGTATAACTCTCTATCCTAAGATAGATGTTTCACGTCACATTCCATGTCTCACCTTATAGTGTTTGGCGTTACTGTCGCCGTATTCCATGTTCATGATATGTTTCACATGTAATGTTCATTCCACGTTCCTCATATCACGTTCACGATATGTTACACGTATCATTGATCACGATATGGTTGCTCATATTACACTCACCATATCTCCACGTATCACGTTAAAAATTGTTCACGTATCACGTTCACAATTTTTCACGTACTACGTTTCAGTATGTCTCGCGTATCATTGCTAAGACAAAACTATTATCAGTTAGTTGGGATATTTCGCATTATAACGTTTCAGTTACCCTTGCACGTTAATTCTTATTCCCTCGATCAAAATCAGGGGATCTATCTTACGTTGATAACCATGAACTTTTACGTATTTTCAAGTCAAGGTCAGGATGACCTGGCGAAGATTTATCAGTGGTTTCAAGATCTTGTGGAGGAACCGTTACGAGAGGGAAGCCACTTGGAAACGGACGAGTCCATCCAGATTTTAACCTCTCATCCTTCCATAATTCAGTAAGACTCTTTTAGTCACGGCACGTTCCATGTCCTTTTAGCCATGTCACGTTCCACGTTCCTTTATACCATGTCACCTTCATGTCCTTTTATCTTACATACCCTCTCAGTTTGATTCGGGTATGTTTCTCCTTCAGTTTACTTTATCTATAATTCGGGGACGAATTATTCTTTTTAGGGGGGAAGAGTTGTAAAACCCGCATGCTTTTACCATGAATAGTACACTTATAATCGTACGTACATGATTAAAACTTTTCCAATATAACATGTTTACGTTTCACGAATGTTAATTACAAGATTACACATGTGTTATTACACGATAAGTATTTAAGCATATTAATACACGATAATTATTATCAACAATTATTATAATCACGAACATGAAATCACAAACGTAAATAATCACGAACCTATTATTATGTATTTACGTATTTATTATTACGATTACGTACAAGAATATACTATAACACGAACAACTAATAAGTAAATCACGTAAACACGACCACGAGAACACGTAATATTTAGAACACGGAAAACAATGGGTTTCCCCTTGTGGGCCCCACCTACCCGCGGCATGAACAAGAAAGGGGGCCAAGCCCAGCTTTAATTTTGCTAAAATAGGAAAAAGGGAAAATATATTTTCATAATTCAAGATTTCACAAAATAATTAAAACCCTAGCTCTTTTTCTCTCCTCTCTTGGCCGCCAGTTTTAGAACACCACAAGGAGGGTGTTACTGATCTTGGTTAATTAGATTCTAGTGTATTGTTCGTGTTATCGTCCTCCTTTTTATTCACGTATTGGTAATCTTTAAACCCTTTCTTTTTAATTCTTTTATTTATTAAGAACACGTGAAATCATAAGGTTTATGAAAAACTAGTTAAAAACATGTTAAATAAATCATGGGGTAATAAATCATGAAGGTTTTGGGTGTTTTGGTTCGGCCGACACACACAACTGAGAGCCCTAGGCTCTCGGCTTGGTTTGTTTTGCACCAACAGCCGAGACCAAGTGGTCTCGGTGTGGTCTTGGTGGTTCGGCAGCAAGAACAAGGGACCCCGCCGCATGTCGGGGTGTGGTTTGGTCTTTGGGGGTCTCGGATAAAAACAAACAAGCACCACCGGTCAAGGACCGGTGGCTATTTATAGAAAGTAGGGGAACTCAGGTCGCAGCAGGGGGAACCACCGGCTAACTGCCGGTGGGAACTTTGCTCGGGCAGCGGCTAGCCGAGGACCAAGGGAACCACCGGCTCAAGCCGGCGGTATTCTTGCAAAGGCAGGGGCAACCGGAAAGGGCCGGTTTGCCACTGTTTTCGGTAGGGTTTGTTCGGGCCGGTTCATGATTCACGGATCCGGTTCACGACATGTTTAGATTTAAAACACGGGTTCGGTTCATGACTTATTTTTACAAGTTAAATATTTACAAGATTTATTAAATTAATTTAACATCTATATATAATTAATTTAATTTAGACATGACTTAGGTTAATTATTATTATTAATAATATATGATTTTAACCTAAGTATTTTATGATTTAATTTAGACTAAAGTAATTTATTAATTATTAAAACATGACATGTAATTAATTAATTTCCATGACTTAGGTTATATTAATAATAAATATTAATACATGTTTTAACCTAAGTATTATATGCACTTTAATTTAATTAAATCATGTTATATTTAATTAAATCTTATAACATATAGTTTATTTTATTTACATGTATTAATTAATAAACTATACTATTAATCTCATGACTTAGAATATTAATCAGTAAAACTTAAGCTTATATTATTAGCTTAATAATCTAGCTTATTTCTATATATGGAAACTTCCTATTTTTAGAAACTTATCTATTTCAAGCAGTAAATCTATTTTTGGAAACTTTATATTTTTGGAAACTTTCTATTTTTGGAAACTTTCTATTTTAGGAAACCTGCTATTTTTAGAAAGTTACTTATTATTACACAAGTATAATAATTCAAGAAATAAAAGTAATACTTAATCAGAATATCCATAATACATGATAAACAGAGCATAACGATAAAATCAGTAAAACATGACATGAACATGTAAAACAAGCTAAGACACGATATAAAACCAGTTACGCACACAGTAATCAGAATAATTATACACGTATATTATCTATGTAGCATTAGTGAGATCGAAGTAGGACTCTCTTCCGTTCGTCTTCTTCGTTTACTAGACATAAGGTACGGATTCTCCGTCCTTTCAGTATGGACATCCTTTCCTTATTAGGATTCCCCGTATGCAGCCAACTGTTTTCCCAGTATATGTTTTATATGTTTTGATTTGCTTATGTTTAAATAAATGCCTAAGCCATATACATGCATGACCAGTTTCACCTAGTTATAGAGGTACCATAACCATAACACTAGAGGCACCAGTGTTATGACTTCACCACGGCAGAGTGATAGCTCGTGGCGTCCTTTCAGCTTTTGGCCATATTATTATGTTATCATGTGGGGAGTATGGGTGCATCCTAGGTTACATGTTTTTACAGATTATTCAGGTGAATGTGGTGTGTGCTTTGCATCCTTCACAAGGAGCTAATCCCTCCTACCCATTTACCAGTTAATTAGAGGCAGCCCCTCTAATTGCATGACGAGGTCACCCCTCCAAGTATTCATGCATGTTGATATTTCATGACCTATATTGGCTAATGGTTAACATGTTAAACATTTTCATAAGATAAACATAAAGCTTTTCAAACTATAAAACCTGTTTTACTAAGTTATACCAGGTTTTCCAGGACTTATACATTTCCGTTGCTATTAAGTCTTTATTATGTTTCAGTCATTCTTACTATGTCATATATCCGTGCACTGAGTGTTTTGCTCAGTCGTTACTTTCCTTCCATGTCCTAAAACGGCAGGTACCCAAGGACAGACTCGAGCATTTGGAGGACGTGCATAGGATGGAAGCTGTCATAAACTTCTTCTCCTTTTTGCCTTCATATACTTATGCTTGTTTAGTATTTATTCATTTCATTTCCTTTATTTATGTTTTGGGTTTATGTTTGGGAACCGATGTTTGATTCCGGTTTTCCCTATGGTCATGTATGTTTTACTACATATTACCTTGCATGCTTTGATGACACGCCATAATTACGTGTAACGGTCCACTTATCAAAGTGGGGTGTTACAGTTTTGGTGTACCGAGATTACTAACTTTCAGTACCGGGTTTATTAAAGTTCCAGTACCGGGCTTATCAAAGTTTCCAGTACCACGATTATATAGACTTTAGTACCAAGATTAGCTACCTTTAAGAACCGAGATTATCGAAGAACCGAGATTAAAAACTTAGCATTTTTAAATATTTCAAATTTTTGGAATTTAGGAAATTTAAGTTGTAATCCGATTTGGTTTTACTTCGAGGCAAACTTGGAGGATTTTTCATCCACAATCCACATCAACAAACAAGGTTTCAAGAACATTATGGTTTTTCATTGGTTTGTAGGATCCCGCGAATTTATTTTTCAGTTTTCCCACGAATTTAAAATCCCATATTGTTCTTTTCTATCGAACACAATTACTCAATTTCATTGCTTGATCAACAAGGTAATCCTTTGTTAGAGTGAAACAAGATGACTCCACAATCTTCGATGCCGTCTCTTTCAGATTTGTCGATCATTTCGGGTACGGGTACCCGCCCACCTATGCTAATCAAAGATCTCTATGAGTCATGAAAAATTCGCTTGAGATTATATATGTTAGCTAGACCAAATGGAAGGCTTATTCTTGACTTAGTGTTAAAAGGACCATCAGATTGGGGCACGCTTACTAAAGAAAGTGTGACTCGACCTCGGGAATTTAGTGATTTGACACTGTCACATCAAATTCAAGGCGACTGTCACGTTAAGGCTACCAACATAATTCTCCAAGGTCTTTGTAGAATCGTGATAATCTTTGTATTTCAAGAGGGTTGATGTTTTCTAGTGAGAGAAAGTAGAGAGGGAAGTGAAAGAAAAAATATGTTTATTACTTATGAAAATGAAACAACCAACACCCTTTCCATCAAAGGAAAGGGTTTAAATACCCACGCCTTGGTGGGCTTGGGCCTTGCAACCCATGGACATTTCCATGGGCTAGGCTTTTACACAATATAAAGTAAATAACTAACTACGAGCCTACAACGTTTAATTATATTGTTGGAGTGACCGATACTTCTAATATATGTTAAAAACGTATTTCCAACAATCTCCCCCTAAGGGAGGTCACTCCAAATTACAATGTCCTAAACCTAGCATACTATACTAAGTCTTTGTCTTGAGCTCGTAGTTGTTTTCTCTTTTCTTCTTTCTTTTCTTTTATGAATATGTTGATAATCTTATAGCTTTGGCTGAGAGCATTGTTCTTTTGACCCTTCACGTGCGATCTTTGCCTTCTTGTGATTCTTGCCTCCTCTTGACTCCATGTTCCACACAATTATGTTTTTTTGTTGAATTCTTGAAAGCCTCAGAGTTTGGTACAGTGGAAGACTTCATTTTGAACTTTCTTGAATTTTGCTGAAATTGATATAGAAAAACATAAGCATGTGGGAACGACTTCATCTGGTACACCGCAACGCCACCGTCTTCAAATGCCGCAACATAACAAGACACGAACGAAATGGCTTAGAACATCTCATTCTAAATCGGTAGCATTTTACCTCCGGTCGGTGAAGACCGTTGGACGATATCAGATATCGTACCTATGACGGATAGTTTCAATTAAGTAACTTCCTGACAGGATTTCGCGGGTAAACCCGTTCTCTTTGTTCGACGATCACTAAGCCTGACTGCGAACATAAAGAGTGAATCACTTGCATAAATTATCCTTGTGATTGAAGCCGTCAATTCATGAACCTAGAACAAGTGAATTTCAATTAAGATTTTCACCATTGTTGCTTTCCAGTTGTCACGAGCTTGATTCATATAGAATCTTGCACGTCACCTACCAAGTGCTGTTTGATATTAACACTAGAAGGATTTCCACTCGTCACTGTGAACACTAAAGTGTGTCACTCTGAGTGTTCTGGCAAGATCATACGATAATGCGTAGAGGCCTGGAACGAGTTTAAGTTCAATTAAGAACTAAACTACTGTTTCTTTCCAGTTTTCACAAGATTGGTTCTTAAAGAACCGCACGTGTCACCTACCATGAGCTTGTTTGATGTTGGTTCAAGCAGGATTTCCATCTTCATTGTTATACTTGCGTATCACTCGGATGTTCTAGCAATATTACAAGAATACTACGTAGGACTCATAAAGATCTCTTACTTTTCACAGTGTGTGAAGAAGCAAGTAATAAATGGAAAGTGTCCTAATGAGACTTTTGATGATCTCGTGGCTCTAGACTCGATAGCGGGTTTTGATTTAGTGAGCGATAGCTGGAGAGGATTGCCACCTACTCAATATCAGTCTATTCGGAGTGAATAAACCAATAGATAATGTGTTGAGCTCCGTGTGATTAAAACAAACATCTTTTGAGAGATATTTGAGTTAGTTGGGAGGGGTTGTGCATGACATCACTGGGTCCAGGATATCTTGTCTTCAATATTGAGAATCATTTAAAAATGATCCCAATAATAGATGTGTTGACCTGGTTTCTTTCCTAAGTTGTAAGGAGGGCTTCTTTCTTTACACCCTTTATCTTTACATTTCTTTTTCATTCTTCAACCCCTTCAGTACTTACCAATACATCATCACTAGCACCTTGTTGTGATTGTTCTAGTGCTAGCATCAGTAATTAGTCGGTACTCTGCTACGTTCACAATCATCTCCAACTTTCCTAGGACTTCTAATTCTATCCAGGGAATTGTCCTTGGGAAGATTCCATCGGTTCTGATGAATCATTGGACTAATACCTAATCCTACCACCCTTTTGTCACCACATCCGTCGTGAATTAAGTGTGTTTTGGGTAAGTATTGTCACCATGAAAAAATCCTTGAAAATCACTTAAAGCACTTGTGATATTATAATCAAAGTTTTTGTGCCTTAAGTGTTTTGTTCATCAAAAACGCTCCCCCTTAACATGTGCATTACACATATTAAGTTGGTTTATCTTTTAAGTCTTTTTCATTTTTTAGCCAAATATCATTAAGTCTCCTTAATCCCATTTTCTCCCCTTATCCAAAATATTAACCATCAATATTTTAGATATTAATGGATTAACCGGTCTTTGGGTAATAAAATGAAATTAGATGCTGGCCAAAGAACATATCAATGCTCCCCTCAAATTAATGAGGGTTAGTTGTAGTGCTCGAGTACGATATGTTTGAAAGATTTAGAATCTCGAGAAAATTCTTGAAAAATATCATACTTTCACACTACAACATGCCAAAAAAGCTGAGTATACATAAATTAACATATTCACAGTAATAGACATATGGAGTTGACCTGATAGTAGACGATCCATAATTAAATAGATCGTTCCGTGAACCTATGGTGAGCTCCATATGGTCTTCCACCTACGAATCGTTCCACACTTCGTAGCAACCGGCGCTTCCTTAAAAGTTCCTCGATCTTTTTGATCGCGTACTTAGCTCCTTTTTTGCATTGGCTCGTCCAGGTGTACTTGATTGCTGGAAGCGGTAGGTCGGCATTGAGAACAGTCAGATCATCACGAACATGTTTGAGCGTACCATCGCTGAATTTGTGCAGTTCAGAGAATCGCATAAACTACATGACGCCAGTCTCATTCGGATAAAATATCCCTACTTCCGGTGTCGTGGTTCCCATGTAAGGCTTTTTGTTCTTGTGGAAATTACTGAGTGGAGTTGTATGGGGACGTTGCAAGTTTAGATGCTTTTGATAGCTCTCTACTCCAAGTTGAAAATCTTCCACCCGGTGTTTGATGACGATTTTTCTAGCATATTGACGAAGGTTGGAGCTCAACGCAATGACTATCCCAGGTTGTAAATGGTCGACTTTTTCTTGAGCCAATAACAACAAAAGATCTTCGATGTCTTCAAGGCGAAGGTACTGGAGATCACTTTCGTCAATTCTATATTCTTTTTCATCAGTACGTTTGAACACGATCATAACCGAATACAGTCTGAGTAGTTGCTCCTTGGATGCTTTTAATTCTATGATCTGAAACAATAGAAGAACCCTCTTTGGACGATGGAAGTGATTGTAAGCTAACTTTTTCTTTGCATTCCAATGAAAAATGCCATGTGATGCAAAAGTATCATAAAACTTGAGCAACTTCCTTCTCCATAACGCATCAGGTACTTCATCTTCAATCCATGGTACGTTCTCCAGATTGATAGCCTTGAGCACAGTAAGTGATGTGGCATATTTCTTCGCGCCTTTTTCAAGATACTCAAGATCATGAGATACGAAGTGTTCTATTGGAATCGTTGCAGAACCGACGATGACTGTGTGTGTAAGAGGTCGTAACACTGGAGTCTGAATTCCTGTACTCGTTGCTCTCATGGCCTTTGTAAGCTCATTTAAGTGATATCCAGCCTCAATATGGCTGATCTTCAAAGTATCAAAGAAGTCCACATCTGCGGCTGCCATTTTGATAAGATCCAGAGTCATTGTTGGTTTCCCATGATGATACCTTAGAAAGGCCGAGAAATCGATTGGATTGTTTAGGTATTGAGTGAGTTCCATTTCTATTGTTGTGGCGAAAGGATGTTGTGGTGCTGCATTTATAAGCCAAAGTTGCTCCTGTACCGTGTCATCGATGATAAGAGATTCAGCAAACGTTGGTTCTAGCACATTTAAGTCTTCAACTTCCATATCAGAATTGTGCTGATCTTCAGATGGTGTTGAAGGTTGTTCTTGTGTCATCGGTATATCATCATTGGGCATAGAGACTGGAATTTTGTCTTCTAGCATAGGTTTTACAGATTCCTTGTGAGAATCAGTATTAAAAACTGGTTCAGTAGATATACATGTGTCAGTATGCTGAGATTCTGGTACAGTAGCGTCCGCCGTCTTTTCTGTAGTTTCAGCAACGCTTTCTTCAGCTTCCTCAATACCTTTCTCAATTTCCATATCACCTTCACCCTTATTTGACTCGTCGCCATTCGTACCCGTTTTGTCATTCTTATCGCCCTTTTTGGTTTCATTCCCGTCGTCATTATCATTAGCATCATCGTCATCCCCATCTGTATCCTCGTCCTCGTCTTCATCTTCATCCTTATCCTTATCCTCTTCTTCCTCATCCTCTTCCTCATTTTGATCATCATCACCATAATCCTCATTACCGTTACCCTCGTTATATGCCTCCTCGAGCTCTTCTTCATCTTCAGACTCAGAGTCTTCAGTATCTGCAGGTGAATCTTCAATGATTGCTTTGTTGAGATATTGCAGAACTTTTCGTTTATATTTCGATTTACGAGGCCCCATATCTTTCAGACGTGTTTGCAACAAATTCATTAGTTGAAGGGTAGATAAAACAGTACTGAAAAGAGTTGGTAGCTCCTGATCAACATATGACTTTACTTCTCGTCGAATGATGTTGGTCATATTCTCATTAATTGACCCAAGAAAGGCATCATTCTCTTTGTCACGAGTTTTCTTCTCTCCAAGAAATGTTTTATGTTGTTTTTTAAGTTTAGACACGCTGTCGGATATTTTCTTAAGTGTAGGCTCATCAGGTTGCGGTTCCTTGAGATTTTGCGTGTCAGGTTTGGTGAATCTTTCAGTCAGTGCGGCTATTTGTTTAGCTTGAGCCTCCGACTGTTGTTGAAGAGACTGAATCAGTGGATCACTGACTATGAGGAATGGGGTGGAGGTGGATGATACTTGTTGTACTGATGGTGGAGGTGTAACCATGAGTGTTAAAGTGGTGGTGGATGATACGGGTTGTTCAAGGATAGGTGATGGTGTAGTGTAAAATCCATGATTTTACCATGAGAATAATGTAATAAAAATCTACTCAACGATCCTAGATCATTTCTCAACCTAGTAATAGTAATCGAATTTCGAGGACGAAACTCAAGGTGGCATGTGGATGGTGTAAAACTCGAGATTTTTCGTTCATTAAATAATAATAGAGTATGTTTCAAAAACCCTTTTTGAACCATACAAAAATCATCAGATTTAAGAATTTGAAAAAAGTCATACAAACCGCGTACCGACAATTCAATAATTTAACTACATAAATTATTGTCGAGAAATACTTGATAAACAATTTGATTAAATTGTTTAATATTACATTTATCTATGGAATGATTAAATGAGAAGTATTTCTACTAAAACGATACTTAAGTTATCAAAAGATAAATGACAAATACTTGTTGTTTAAATAAACGAACACGTATTTCGTATTTATACGTCATATAAATACTCCATTTGATTGGAAAAATGATTTTTGGATCAATTAGGAAATCCTCGTAAGATGAATCAAAAATTCATAAACCTTGAACGTGACCCGAACCGTGTAATAACGAAAGTTATAATACAAGATACACTTTAGGCCCATTTGTGACCTTATAAGCCCAACTATTTAAATCTTGGATAGTAATGGGCTTAATAAGCCCAATAAGAGATTTAAGGAGCCCAACCACCCTTTTGGCCCACTAGACAAGCCACCAACACACCTCACTTCCCCATTGGGCTAATTCTAGGTTGGTGACACATGTCCATCATGTCCACCCACCTTTTTGCTTCTCATTGGATAATGTCTAAGTAGGTGACACTTGTCACACTTCCTCCCACCCTATATAAGGGCTATGTCTCCTCATACTCTTTATTTTTCTCACACAAAACACACACACATACCAAAAATTCTCTCTCTCTTTTCTTTTCTTCTTTGAGCCGTGAACCCCAACCCACATAGATCATCAAATTTTTGATTTTCTTGTTTGAAACTTCAAAAACAAATCAAAGACCCATCTTGGAAATCTCGAGATCTACACATTGGTATGTAAATCTCCTACATGCGTTACACTTTCAAGATTTTCTTTTATTTCCATGATGGATCTATACATGCATCAAGTAAAACGTGTAGATCTACCCCGGATCTATACATGCATCAAGTAAAACGTGTAGATCTACCCCGGATCTATACATACATCAAGTAAAACGTGTAGATCTACCCCGGATCTATACATGCATCAAGTAAAACGTGTAGATTTACCCCGAATCTATACATGCATCAAGTAAAACGTGTAGATCTACCCCAGATCTATACATGCATGATGGTTACATCAAGTGAAACTTGTAGATCTAGTCCGGATCTATCCATGCATGGTGGTCACATCAAGTGTTGATAAGATATTGGATGGTTACTTGCTCACTCACTAGTACAACGACTTTGATAAGCCTCGTAAGATCTACATCTCGTTCTTATTTATCATTCCTTTTATTTTATTGATCTTATATATATTCCGAATATATATATATGTATGAAATGGATTAATTAGTATTGGGACATTGTATATGAGATTTTGACCACTAAAAATCAAGCTAAACAAGCACTAGTAACGATTTGATTCATAACAATTTTTGAACCGTAACAAAAACAGATTGCATGGCAAACTCATTAGGTTTGGGATACTAAAAACTTACATATTAAGATAGAGATTTGTTTTGTGGTTAATTCCCCGGGTGGCTCGTCTCGTGACGAATTTTAGATAGTAAGATATGACCAAAATAGTGAAAACTAGTCGGATCTGAACATACTGTTTTGATGGACTGTTTTCTCGTAATATTTGTATACTGACCTACGAATATGTAAAACTAAAAGTTGTAGATAAAATCATGAAGAACTAGAATCAATTGGATGATTTACCAATTCCTTACGGTTTGGAAATGGTGACCAAAATAGTGAAAACTAGTCAGATCTGAACATACTGTCTTCACGGACTGTTTTCTCATATAAGAACTTAGAATCACTGAAAAAAGGTAAAACTGTAGGTTATAGATAAAATCATGAACAAGTAGAATCAATTGGATGATTTACCAGTTCCTTACGGTTTGGAAATGGCGACCAAAATGGTGAAAACGAGTTTGGCTGCCCAAAAACAGCCAACTCTTCTAAGTTAGGAAATAGGTTAATTAGCTATGAAAAGTATAAATTTGGGGTAATTAGACTTATAATAATTATATACATGAGTTAATAATGGTTTTGGTAAAAAGAACACACTTAGATGATTTACGGTTCAAGAGGTATGAACAAATTAGTGGGACATGTCGGGAAATTATAATAAACGGATTATAACTCATTAACGTAAAATGTGATGATTCTTAAATAAACCAACGTGGTAGGATCCACTTGTCGGGGATTTTGGAATTATTTATATACTGATGACTAGATGACCCGAGACCCGACCAACGTGAAATATTAAGTGTATGTGGTTGTGAGGTGTTTTAGAACCCAAAAACTATACAAAGTGGACTTGGGTCATAAAAGCCCAACTTACACTTGAAATGGCTATTGGGCCACTATTGGACCTGAGATTTATAACCAACTTAGAGTAGTATACTGAATTTAAAATGGACTTAAGTCAAATACTTGGGTAGAGGACCACTATTGGGCTTAAGATGGGCTAAAAGTGTCAACATGGATTTTTCACTTAAAATGACTAAGTTTTCACCTAAAAGTTTTATAAAGAATCATAAAACTTATGCAATGTCCAAGAACTTATTAAAACATACTTATTACATATATGTACGATTTATTTCTTGTCTCAAGCCTAAGACGCGCCTCGTTATCTTTAGGTCTCGTATGATCATGTATCGATTGTTGACATGTATTCTTGATTGACGTTCGTTCTCTATTAACTATTGTGACGATTGTATCAGGTGAGTTTGCAGCCCCATTTAAACTTTGATAAAACTTTCCCTTTTGGGAAAGAAAATATGCAAACATATATTGGACATAACTGGATTGTATAAACTGGATTATGATTGCTTACTATTGAAACTGTTAAATTGTTGTAAATTGCCCGAATGTTATAAATAGATCTATTAGGGATTGACCATCCCCGTCTGGGTGAGTCATGCTCACTGTGCCTTCGCCGGGACAACAGACGTATACCATGTTGGGACTGGAATGGGTATCTTTCTGTAAGACACTAAGTCCTCATCTGTTGAGGACTATGGGGTTAAGCTTCAGTTTCTAATAATAAACAAATTTTATTTACATTTTAGTAAGAATGCTTTGTGCATTATTACTTCTATGATTATTGTATGTCCAAACTAATTAATTGATTAAAATTTATAAATTTACTAACTTTATGTTGACCCACGTTAGTATGTTTTGCACAGGTTATTTAGCAAGATTATTTGAGCATGGATTGAGCATCATTTAGGAGAATAAAAATGACGGGGGATTATCTTTTACTGGGATATTCATAACAAATGTTATTCAACGATTTAAATGATTGTACCAATTCAATGTTTACATCAGTTGTATTTCAAAAATCATATAATTATGATCTGTGCTTTGTATGCTATTTGCTCATCGATCCACCACTGTGATACCCGCTTTATGGGAGTGTTACAGAGAATGGTATCAGAGCTTTAGTTATAGCGAACCAGATTAATTTTTAAATAAAATAAGAATAAAAATATTTTTCTTTTATTTAAAACTGGACTATAACTTTATAAAAATCTTTTGGAGATTTTTTTGGGACATACTTAGAGAGCATATAGCATAGGGAGCATGCATAACTATATGATTTAAGTGCGCATTCATTATTCTATGCATTCGTAATTGTTGATTGTATTAGATGCTAACTTGTACGTATTTACATAATATAAGTATTTAATATTTATTATAGAAATATTAAATACTCAAGTACTTAACAAAACAAATAAACATGCCATGTTAGTAGGGAGCTTTATACTAAAGATGTTCCATCTCGATATTACGTTTTGACTGAGTGGTTGGGTTTACGATTTAAAGTGCCCTCGCTCCTCAAACGTTTATAGAATGGCTTCTGAAGTATGATGGCCCGAACAATGCATTATAACCACGAACAATCTAATATATAACGGACACATGGAAATATTTAAATGGAAATTTATATAAAAACTTTGGGAACATTGGAAGTCTAACAGAATCTATAGAACCCGTTAGAAAATCTAAGAAAATTTTAAGTCTCTAAAAATCTAAATAGATCTATCTATTTTACTCAAACTTAGGAAATCTTTAGTAAACTTAATTATATTTTATAAATATTGAAAAATCTAATGAAATGTTCGGGGAAATCTAAAATTTGATTTTATAAAATTTTCTTTGGAGATCTTAAATTAACCTTTAAGAACCAATAAGCTTGTAAGGTTTCATAAACTTCACACCTAGATAAATGGTTAAGTAATATTAATGGACTAGTTAAGCACAAGTAACAGTAACCCAAGACTTGAACAGGCCCTATAGGCCCAATACCATGTAGCCGAACCATTAACTAAACATATTAGGCCCATTTAATGCCTAGTAAGCTCACTTAGCAAACCTTGAATTATTAATGGACTAAAATATGTTTTGGCCCATTCGGAAGACCATTAGGCCCATTTATTGTCTTATGGACCTATGTAGTAAAACTCTAACATTGATGGATCTAAAACTGTAATTAGGCCCATTAAGAAATCCTTAGCTCATAAGAATTATTAATGGATCTGGTAAGCTCAATAAGGGTTTGGGAAGCCCATTAGCTCTTTTGGTGCACTTAATAAGCTCACTTAGTGATTTTGCACTTAAGTAAAGTTTTTATACCAAGGATATAACTATAAAAACTTTTAGACTAAGAACGTTAGTTTATAAGACTTATGGATTAAAACCATGACATTTGAAACTTGTCTTGATAAAACAGAAACTACAAGGACTAATATTATAAATATTTGAAAGTGTAGGGATTAATAAATGCCATTCGTGACTTATTATACCTTAAGGACCACTTTTGTAAATTCTTGGAAGTTAGATTGTCATGTTATGACTCTAAGGACTAATGGTGTAATCAACCGAAACAATTAGAAGCCCTAAGGATTAGTTCGCCACTTATTGGAAGTTATAAAACCTAATGTTAAATAGAGGGACTATTTTCACCATCTCCGGAAAATACTAGAAACCCTAAGGACTAAAGCTGTTAAGAGCCAGAAAATGTACATTTGGTAAAATATAGAGGGACTTGTTTTGCCAATAGCCGAAACTTAGGAAAACCCTAGAACCATTATTTCATTTAAGGCATTAAAACTTGAGCATACTATCTTTGCATAGTTATTCGATGAATAGGAACTGGTTAGTCTATTCTAACCACTAGGATAACTGACAGGCCACTTAATGAAAACGAATTTACAACAAACATACAAATTGGAATATTTAAAAACAGACTAGGAAGCATTACCTAGCGTGCTACATTTTATTAAATGCTTGAACTTGTTGTACGTGTATATATGTATATATATATATATATATACCCTATGATCTATATGATATAATGCCTATGCTTATGATTGTAATATATTATTATATTATATTATACATATGAACTCCTTGTTTGATGTGTATTCTTGCGCACGTTATCACGCATCAACATGTATTTTCTCTCGCTTATGATTTTGTACGTATATCTACGGAACACGACTTATTAACGACTCATATACGCGTGCTTTTTATAATATCATGTGGTATTATTAGGATAAATTTTCATCTTTAAATGATGCGGTGGGACCCAAAAATCAAGGTACTTATGATCCTATATTTTACATATGGGACCTGAGCCTCTTGATCTTAAGTTAATTATGATTTCGTCTTTAGACGGTATGAGACGTCTAAAGGTGAAACCATAGGCCACCGGACCAGAAGTTTAGTTATAAAATTCGTATCAAGGTGGAATGGGACGCCCGAAGACGAAAAGTTATAAATAAACGGGCTGTAAAGTATCTTAATAATATCTATTATCTTAGATGTTATATTTATCCTAAATAATAAGACTTGCCAGGAATATTTAGGCAAGGTGGGCTATGAAATCGTTATTGAAACGAGTAAGAACGCTTGTTCGTTTGAATAAAGAAATCATAGGTCACCGAATGGAGTTGTAAATTTCACCTTACATGGATAAGGACGCTTGTCGATGTAAATAGAAATTTATAATCACATGGGCTTAAATGTATTCGACATAACTCATTATTGATATTATTTTATATATCCGACTATGTAACGTATCCCTCCTTGACACGCGATTTCCTCCAGTAATATCTTATCGTTATTACATCACCATCTAGAAACCTAAGAAGACTCGTATTCATCTCTTTTGGATCATAGCATTGTGCTCTTGATTTTTGGGCTTATCCTTAGCCCAAATATCACTTCCGCTGCATTCGACCGCGTTAGGGGATGTCCATTTCCGTTGCATTTGATTCCTTTAGAAATGTCCATTTTCCGCTGCATTTGAATATTTTGATGGTGCCTACTTTCCACTGCATCTGACCCCTTTCATGGAGAGTTCTTTTCCTCTACATTTTGAACCCTTTTCGGGAGTACCCACTTCCGTTTCATTTGACCCCTTCGGGGTGTCATAGAAAATAAAGGTGGTACATTTGCCATAAGGAAATGAAACCTCGATCGTTCGAGGAGACGGTAATTAAGACTTTGTCGACACTAGACTTAGTGTCACCTCTTGTACCGAAGCCCAGAAATACTTGGTAAGAGGATGCCCTATCTTCTTAACCCACATTTCATAATCGACGAGGAAGACAAACCCAAGCATAAAAGACATGCCCAACTCTCAATGGGTGTATTTTGTAGGGTTATGTTCGTCATCACCCAAAAAGCGTTATTTGATGTCCAAAACTCTTTTGGACAATCTCTTTCCTCTTCGGATCCAGTTAGTTCGACAATACCATCGTCTAACTAGCCTTGAAATGAATGACTTCCCCCTTTTAGAAATCAAAATTTGTGCAAATTTTGGACCACCTACATTGAACGCACAACCTTTCCAGCATCACACAAGATGCACACTTGTTTATTCTTGGTATCTTCTTTGATTTCCATCATTTGAAGTACTTCTTCTCCATGCAACTTATGCCCCAGCTCAGTCACAAATGAAGCAGATTCTTTGTAACTTCCTACCAAGTAACACCAATAATAATCTTAGCCTTATCACTAAGAGAAGCATGGTGTCAAGCTAATATTTCCTTCCACAGGCTAGAAGTATATCGGGAAGCCCTTCGCGTGAAAATTGTAGACACAAGAGCGGTACCAGCCAAAACTATATTTCAAACTTGACATCGCATCAGCCTATTAAAGCTTAATAAGACTTAATAATCTCTTGAAGAACTAGTAGTAACATTAATGAACTGTTATCTACGCTCATCAAGATACATTGGGGCCCCAGAGGCACATATAAGAAAACTAAGACTTAAGACGAGTTTGTCCTAGTCAACCCAACCTTGTAAACTTAAAACATAAGTTCACAAGATTACCCCTCAAGAAAAAGTACTATCACTTGTCCCCTGAACAAGTAACTTCATCTTTAGCTTCGGGAGCGAAACTAAAATAACGGGGTGGTGTAAAACCCCTAGAAATTTGGGTTTCTACACACGCCACCGACTTCATTAACGTTATCATTCATCGTACTGTATTGTAATAAACTACCTTTACAATGTATCATCACAAGACTTACTGTGATTTGGCGAATGATTTATTAAACTTCTAAGTGACTCGTGAATTGTGCATGATAGCTTGAATACAACCCGAAAGCTTATCATGGTAAACAAAAGATCTAGTACATCTACTCAAATCCTGCCCAGCAGGTCTGCTAGATAGGGCTGGTACTGGTAGGGCTGATAAGGCTGCAGGTGCCGACAGGGTACTCTGCAATACCTCTATAAACCAATCAGGGCTCCTTAAGCAAACTGAGTGCAATCAACAACTAGGACCGCAGTCTGCCAACGACTCCTCGAAGATAGGCGGTCTCTGCTGTCACTCCATCGTGACAATCAGCTGCAAGATCAAAGAAGGTGGACAAGGACCGCCCTTGTGCAGTAAGAGAGATGTGGGTCCTACGCTGAAGACCCCCCCCCCCCCCCTCCAAGGTGTGATTATGCCAATGGAGGTAGTAGTTCTCCTCCAATAACCACTGCAAGGCCTCGTGGCCCAATAACCTCGTGCTATCTGGGTATTTACCTATATGGTCCAAGAGATAGAGTCTATGCGCTCATGCATGGCAGTGTACTCTACGTGGCTTTCTATCAACAGGTTGTGGACGTCCATCATGTTCTGCTCCTGGCTCATGGCCAAAGCAGCAATCCGAACTTAAACAGGACCAACATGTCTAGTTTCAGAACCTCTCCGACCTAAAATCCTAGCTTGTGGGTTTTCCAAATGAACATTAATCGTCGTGAGCTTAACCAACTAAAGGTAGTTAACCCTACCTCGACTCTTCCTAATTGAAAACCTCCTAGAGTGTCCTCTCTAAATTGTCATTATTTGTTTTGCGAACATATACCGCTTTGTCAAATTGACGGCCAAACTTTTCGGATAATTTTGTCCATCCGTGATTGATAGCAGCATCCAAATACTGCTCAATCGTATGTATAGGGCGACGCGAATAAAGATCTCCTTGCATTGCTTTCTGTCCATCCGTAATGGTAGCATCACTCAGATACTGCCTAATCGAACTTATAGAGCAATCCGAATAACTATCTCCTTACATTGTTGGCACCATTTGTTTCTGAGCATGTCTAAGACGAACCTTTAGATCTATGACATCTATACCCTAACAGATGACAAAGTTATCAATAGCTTCGAGGACGAAGCTAAAATAACGGGGTGGTGCTGTAAAATCCATGATTTTACCATGAGAATAATGTAATAAAAATCTACTCAACGATCCTAGATCATTTCTCAACCTAGTAATAGTAATCGAATTTCGAGGACGAAACTCAAGGTGGCATGTGGATGGTGTAAAAGTCGAGATTTTTCGTTCATTAAATAATAATGGAGTATGTTTCAAAAACCCTTTTTGAACCATACAAAAATCATCGTATTTGAGAATTTGACAAAATTCATACAAACCGCGTACCGACAATTCAATAATTTAACTACATAAATTATTGTCGAGAAATACTTGATAAACAATTTGATTAAATTGTTTAATATTACATTTATCTACGGAATTATTAAATGAGAAGTATTTCTACTAAAACGATACTTAAGTTATACAAAAGATAAATGACAAATACTTGTCGTTTAAATAAACAAACACGTCTTTCGTATTTATACGTCATATAAATACTCCATTTGATTGGAAAAATGATTTTTGGATCAATTACGAAATCCTCGTAAGATGTATCAAAAATTCATAAACCTCGAACGTGACCCGAACCGTGTAATAACGAAAGTTATAATACAAGATACACTTTAGGCCCATTTGTGACCTTATAAGCCCAACTATTTAAATCTTGGATAGTAATGACTTAATAAGCCCAATAAGAGATTTAAGGAGCCCAACAACCCTTTTGGCCCACTAGCCAAGCCACCAACACACATCACTTCCCCATTGGGCCAATTCTAGGTTGGTGACACATGTCCATCATGTCCACCCACTTTCTTGCTTCTCATTGGACAATGTCTAAGTAGGTGACACTTGTCACACTTCCTCCCACCCTATATAAGGGATATGTCTCCTCATACTCTTCATTTTTTCACACAAAACACACACACATACCAAAAATTCTCTCTCTCTTTTCTTTTCTTCTTTGAGCCGTGAACCCCAACCCATATAGATCATCAAATTTTTGATTTTCTTGTTTGAAACTTCAAAAACAAATCAAAGACCCATCTTGGAAATCTCGAGATCTACACATTGGTATGTAAATCTCCTACATGCGTTACACTTTCAAGATTTTCTTTTATTTCCATGGTGGATCTATACATGCATCAAGTAAAACGTGTAGATCTACCCCGGATCTATACATGCATCAAGTAAAACGTGTAGATCTACCCCGGATCTATACATGCATCAAGTAAAACGTGTAGATCTACCCCGGATCTATACATGCATCAAGTAAAACGTGTAGATCTACCCCGGATCTATACATGCATCAAGTAAAACGTGTAGATCTACCCCGGATCTATACATGCATGATGGTTACATCAAGTGAAACTTGTAGATCTAGTCCGGATCTATCCATGCATGATGGTCACATCAAGTGTTGACAAGATCTTGGATGGTTACTTCCTCACTCACTAGTACAACGACTTTGATAAGCCTCGTAAGATCTACATCTCGTTATTATTTATCATTCCTTTTATTTTCTTGATCTTATATATATTCCGAATATATATATATATATATATACATATATATATATATATATATATATATATATATATATATATATATATATATATATATATATATATATATATATATATATATATATATATATATATATATATATATATATATATATATATATATATATATATATATATATATATATATATATATATGTACGAAATGGATTAATGAGTATTGGGACATTGTATATGAGATTTTAAACACTAAAAATCAAGCTAAACAAGCACTAGTAACGAATTGATTCATAAAATTTTTTAAACCGTAACAAAAACAGATTGCATGGCAAACTCAGTAGGTTTGGGATACTAAAAACTTACATATTAAGATAGAGAATTTTTTTGTGGTTAATTCCCCGGGTGGCTCGTCTCGTGACGAATTTTAGATAGTAAGATATGACCAAAATAGTGAAAACTAGTCGGATCTGAACATACTGTTTTGATGGACGGTTTTCTCGTAAAATTTGTATACTGACCTACGAATATGTAAAACTAAAAGTTGTAGATAAAATCATGAAGAACTAGAATCAATTGGATGATTCACTAATTCCTTACGGTTTGGAAATGTTGACAAAAATAGTGAAAACTAGTCAGATCTGAACATACTGTCTTCACGGACTGTTTTCTCATATAAGAACTTAGAATCATTGAAAAAGGTAAAACTGTAGGTTGTAGATAAAATCATGAACAAGTAGAATCAATTGGATGATTTACCAGTTCCTTACGGTTTGGAAATGGAGACCAAAATGGTGAAAACGAGTTTGGCTGCCCAAAAACAGCCAACTCTTCTAAGTTAGGAAATAGGTTAATTAGCTATGAGAATTATAAATTTGGGGTAATTAGACTTATAATAAGTATATACATGAGTTAATAATGGTTTTGGTAAAAAGAACACACTTATATAATTTACGGTTCAAGAGGTATGAACAAATTAGCGGGACATGTCGGGAAAATTATAATAAACGGATTATAACTCATTAACGTAAAATGTGATGATTCTTATATAAACCAACGTGGTAGGATCCACTTGTCGGGGATTTTGGACTTATTTATATACTGATGACTAGATGACCCGAGACCCGACCAACATGAAATATTAAGTGTATGTGGTTGTGAGGTGTTTTAGAACCCAAAAACTATACAAAGTGGACTTGGGCCATAAAAGCCCAACTTACACTTGAAATGGTTATTGGGCCATTATTGGACCTGAGATTTATAACCAACTTAGAGTAGTATACTGAATTTAAAATGGACTTAAGTCAAATACTTGGGTAGAGGACCACTATTGGGCTTAAGATGGGCTAAAAGTGTCAACATGGATTTTTCACTTAAAATGACTAAGTGTTCACCTTAAAGTTTTATAAAGAATCATAAAACTTATGCAATGTCCAAGAACTTATTAAAACATACTTATTACATATATGTACGATTTATTTCTTGTCTCAAGCCTAAGACGCGCCTCGTTATCTTTAGGTCTCGTATGATCATGAATCGATTGTTGACATGTATTCTTGATTGACGTTCGTTCTCTATTAACTAATATGACGATTGTATCAGGTGAGTTTACAGCCCCATTTAAACTTTGATAAAACTTTCCCTTTTGGGAAAGAAAATATGCAAACATATATTAGACATAACTAGATTGTATAAACTGGATTATGATTGCTTACTATTGAAACTGTTAAATTGTTGTAAATCGCCCGAATGTTATAAATAGATCTATTAGGGATTGACCATCCCCGTCTGGGTGAGTCATGATCACTGTGCCTTGGCCGGGACAACAGACGTATACCATGTTGGAACTGGAATGGGTGTCTTTCTGTAAGACACTACGTCCTCATCTGTTGAGGACTATGGGGTTAAGCTTCAGTTTCTAATAATAAACAAATGTTATTTACATTTAGTAAGAATGCTTTGTGCATTATTACTTCTATGATTATTGTATGTCCAAACTAATTAATTGATTAAAATCTGTAAATTCACCAACTTTATGTTGACCCCCGTTAGTATGTTTTGCACAGGTTATTTAGCAAGATTATTTGAGCATGGATTGAGCATCATTTAGGAGCATAAAAATGACGGGGGATTATCTTTTACTGGGATATTCATAACAAATGTTATTCAACGATTTAAATGATTGTACCAATTCAATGTTTACATCAATTGTATTTCAAAAATCATATAATTATGATCTATGCTTTGTAAGCTATTTGCTCATCAATCCACCACTGTGATACCCGCTTTATGGGGGTGTTACATGTAGATTCAGTCACTGGGTCGGTAGTTGATACAGGTTGTTCAACTATTGATGACGATGTAGATTCAGTCGTTGGGACGGTAGTTGATACAGGTTTTTCAGCAGGTACGGGTGTGATAGTTGGTGATATTACATTAGTGATGGCCGGGGTGGTTAGTGGTGGAATGGTAGTTGATGTAACAGAAGTTATAGGAACACCCACCATATTTTCATTTGTCGATGGATCAGTATTTGTAACCTCGACACCCTCCCCTTCAAAATTAAGATATTTCATAACATCATCAGAGCCGGAAGTAGACTTACTTTGAAGTTGAATTACTGGTATGAAAGTTGCATCAGCATCGTCGTTTATCACAGTGTTAGTTGGTTCCGGTAAGGATGTGGTGATATTGGCATCATGATACAGCAAATTTGTTTCTGTGTTGTTACTGCCAACATCCTCTTCACTTTGCTCACAACTTTCAAAATTGAAGTTATCAACATCTTCATCGGTAGGATCTTCATAAAAGGCAATATCGGCATCAGGATTACCAAATTCCTCTAAGTCCTCAAACAGTGTTGAACCTGATCCTTTGGATGTTGCAAAAGCCTCCTCTCTGCTTTACTGAAGAGTAATACGCAGTTTTTTGGCTTCAGAAATGGTTTGTTGAGTTGGTTCATCTGAAGCAACAAGTGCTTCTTTACCTTTGGTTTGCTTTGCTTTCTTTGGCCTTCTTAGTGGTACTTCTTCGTAGTCATCCTCAGTGTGGATCATCTCATCTTCATCATCATCTTCATCAACTATTTGCATTTTCCCTGTGCCTTTATCTTTAGAGGAAGCAGTCGATTGGCGCTTGGAAACTCTTTTCTTTCGTTTACCTTTTTGCTTCTCTAAGGGAAGTGAATTTGCACGTCGAAACTATGTGTCAATATCGTGGAGCATCTCTTGATATTTATCACTTTCCTTGATTCCTTCATTGATCATTGCATCAGGTACTAGAGCTGGACGTAATGAAAATTTTGTGGATTGAGTATCCGCATTCATTTGTAGAATCACATAGTCATCATCTTTTGTGTGGTAGAAGAAATTCCCCCGAGTATCAATGTTTGGGTCACTCTTCATAAAGTGATTGATAATGAGCTTGGTGAATCTTGGGAATGGAACATGCACGGATTTCTTCTTGGTTCCAGTAAATTGATAACAAAATTATTGCCAGATAAGTAGTGCATAGTCCAATTTAGATCCCGTGTAAAGTCCCCAAAATATGTGAGCCTGGGGTGGTCTCATTACGTCGGAGCCCCGAGTCTTTGGAGTAAGACATTTGACAATGATGGTGATAAGTGCTTTCCAGGGTTGCCCTATGTGTGATGTATTGAACTGGGATAGGTTGTGGATTTCACCTTCATAATTCAGAGCACGAATAACTCGAAACAATTCATCGGTGTTTGGGTTAGCCACAAAGTGTTCTCCGTTTGCTAACTTAGGAAAGTTAAACAGATTCCTAAAGATGCTCAAGTTAAGTACGATTGGCATTTTGTTTAGTTGGAATGAGACAATATTTTTAGACAATTGACCCTGTGAAAGTGTTGTAGTGGTCCAGAACTCGTGCATGTAGACTTCGGGAACAGAGGTAGTAAGTCTGAATGCATCTTTGATAGGTGAGATATCAAGGATATCCGTGGCGATTTTGAAAGCTGCTAGAGACGGATCAAAATCCTCTTGCAAACGAGAGTTGTTCTCAGCATATGGTAGCCTATTGCTGAGTGAAACAAGTGCGAGATCAAGTTACTGCTGTTGTTCTTCTGTGATCGACATCTTCCTGCTTATATGACATAAACACAAATGATATACACAAACATATATATCTTAAATCCATGTCAAGCTGTAGCATTTGCAGTAACACACGACAAGCATTAGCGCATTACATTTATTGAATAACTATAACTTGATCTAGACACATGTCTATAGGAGCCACCTAACGTAATCCTAGCATGACATTCCTATCACTCATCACAATCTTATAGTTTTAACATAACACTATAGGCTATCACAAAATTTACCAAGACTACTCATCGCAATCCTTCAAGTCATCGGTGTAAAACCCGCATGCTTTTACCATGAATAGTACCCTTTAGATCGTACATACATGATTAGAACTTTCCTTTTATAGCACGTTACGTTTCACGTATAAGAATTTTAAGTATTACGTATGTGTTAGAACACGATAAGTATTTATTACGTATGAACACACGATAATTATTTCCTTTAATAATTATAATCACGAACATGCGATCATGAAATTATGAACGTAATTTTAATCACGAGCTAATATTAGTTACGTATATATATTTATCACGAACACGAATAAATATATTAAGTCACGATCAATAATTAATTAGAACACGTAAATAACGAACACGATAAAACACGAGAACACACTATAATATTTAGACTCGGGAAAATGTATGGGCTTCCCCAAGTGGGGCCCCCTACCCGCGACATACATAGAAACATGGGCTATGCCCATGCAAAATTTACTAACTAGGGGGTTAAGGTAAAAACTTGTTTCATTTACACAAAATCAAGAAAATAATTAAAACCATAAAAGTTTTCTTCCTTCTTCCTTCTCTCTTTGGCCGCCGGTTTTAAGGACACCAAAACGGGTGTTCGGGTTGATTTTGATCTTGGAAATTGTGCAAGGATTCGTGTGAGTTCATCCTTATTTGATCCACGTATTCGGTATAGCTTTTAACTCTTTTCTTTTATGTTTTGATTTAATGAATCACATAAAATCATGGTGTTTTTAATTAAGCTAATTAAAAACAATTATTCTAAACATGTTAATGATCATGGGGTAAATCAAACAAGGGTTTTAGGGGTGTTGTGTTGTAGCCGACGCCTAACCGAGCCCCATAGGGGGTCTCGGCTTGGCTTATTTAACACCACCGAGACCATATGGTCTCGGTATGGTGGTAGTGGTCCCACGGCAGGAGCAAAACCAAAGGGAAACCCGACGTGGTTCGGGTTATGATGTTAGTTACGGGTCCGGTTCATGGTTTTTAGTCACGGGTCCAGTTCATAAATTATTTCAAGGTTTATGATTTTACTAGTTATGTTTAGACTTAAATTATATTAATAAAAACATGACATGATTAATTTAATGTGCATGACTTAGGTTATAAATTTAATTATTAGTTCATGAATTTTAACCTAAGTATTTATATTTAATTAGACTTTATAATTAATTAATTATTAAAAACCATGACTATAATTAATTAATTAACATGACTTAGGTTATATTATTAATAGTTAATAATACATATTTTAACCTAAGTATTTACCTTTATTTAATTAAAATCATGATATATTTAATTAAATACTTTTAACTTATAGTTTATTTAATTTACATGTAATAATTAATAAACTATACTTTATAATCACATGACTTCGAATAATAATCAGAAAACACTTAGGTGCCGTTTGGTTGGGGTATATTGGAGGATATTAGGGGATATTCAAAATATTTACATTTTAATTTCCCCCAAATATCGTGTTTGGTATGCTCAACGAAGGAATTTAAAATTACCCGAAATGCCAAAATGAAGGATATTAGAATTACTCCAGAAAGTGAGGAATTTTAATTTACTTGAAAATTATTTTGAAAAACTTTTTTCCTAGCCATTTTTATTCGGGATTTTATGTTTATATTAAAAATTATAAAATTTTAAAAATTTATATAAAAATTATTTTCTTGGTTTTTACTCCTTTAAATAGCAAAAATAAGATTTATATAAAAAGCTTTTTATGAAACTCAAAACAAAAATAAAATTTACATAAAAAATTTATAAAACTTATAGAATTCTTTTATAAAATTTATAAAATTGTATAGTTTTTTATTAAATTTAAATAATTTTTTTATAAAATTCATTGAAATTTTTTATAAAATTTATGTAAATTTTATATAAATCTTTTTATAAAATTTATACAATATTTAAAGAAATTTTATAAAATTTATAGAAACTTTTTATAAAACTTAAATAATTTTTTTATAAAATTTATATAAATTTTTTATAAAATTTATATAAATTGTTTATAAAAGTTATAGAATTTTTTTATTAAGTTTATATAAATGTTTTATAAAATTAATTGATTTTTTATAAGAAAGTGAAAATTCGACTTTACTTTTTTAAATATAAAATTTATATAAAAAATATTTATTCGATAATTAGTTCAACTTAAAATCAAGATTTCAAAATATTGTGAATTTCTGCCAACCAAACAGGGGTAGACATTTTAAGTTCTGGAATTCTAAATTCTTAGGAATTTTAATTTACTAGAATTTAGAATTCCATAATTTCAAGATCTTGAACCAAACGGCACCTTAAGCTTATATAATTAGCTTATTTAACCAGCTTATATCTATTTATGGAAACTTTCTATTTTTAGGAACTTATTTAATTAAGGCAGCTAATCTTTTTATGGAAACTTTCTATTTTTAGAAACTTATCTATTTTAAGCAGTATATCTATTTTTGGAAACTTTCTATTTTTGGAAACTTTCTATTTTTGGAAACTTTCTATTTTTGGAAACTTTCTATTTTTGGAAACTTTCTATTTTTGGAAACTTTCTATTTTTGGTAACTTTCTATTTTTGGAAACTTTCTATTTTAGGAAACCTGCTATTTTTAGAAAGTTACTTATTATTACACAACAAGTGTAATAATACATGAAATACAAGTAATACTTAATCAGAATAGACAGAATATAAGATAAACACAGTATAAAGCTTAAAACAGTAAAACATGACATGAACGTATAAAACAAGCTAAGACATGATATAAAACCAGTTACGTATTTAGTAATCAGATACTTATACACGTATGTATTTATGTAGCATTAGTGATACCAAAGTAGGACTCTCTTCCGTTCGTCTTCTTCGTTCACTGGACATAAGGTACGGATTTCCGTCCTTTCAGTATGGACATTCTTTCCTTATTAGGATTCCCCGTATGCAGCCAACTGTTTTCCCATAGTATAAGTTTATATGTTTGATTGCTTATGTTTAATTTAGAATACCTGAAGCCATATACATGCATGACCAGTTTCACCTAGTTATAGAGGTAGCATAACCATAACACTAGAGGCACTGGTGTTATGACTTCCCCACGGCGGAGTGATTGCTCGTGGCGTCCCTTCAACTTTTGGCCATATTATTATATTTACATGTGGGGCGTATGGGTGCATCCTAGTTGCATGTTTTTCAGCAGATTACTCAGTGTGAATGTGGTGTGTGCCTTGCATCATTCACAAGGAGTTTATCCCTCCTACCCAAAAACCAGTATATTAAATTAGAGGCAGCCCCTCTAATTTGCATGACGAGGTCACCTCTCCAAGTATTCATGCACGTTGATTTTCATGACCTATATTGGCTAATGGTAAAATATGTTAAACAGTTTTTATAAGACAAACATACGGCTTTTCAAACTATAAAAGTAGTTTTACTAAGACTTAACCGGATTATCCAGGACTTAGTTTCTTCCGCTGTTATATGCTTATATGCTTATATTATTCATGCTTTATTGTACATCCGTGCACTGAGCGTATTGCTCAGCCGTTTTCCTTTTCATGTTCCTAAAATGGCAGGTACTCAGGGACGCTCGTAGACTTTAAGCGTATGTGCATATGGACTGGAAGCTTTCTAGCCTTTCTTTACTTTATGCATTATCTATACTTTGATACTCTTTCCATGGACATTGTTTAGTCCTTTCATTTACAGTACTTATGTTTGTGTGTGATGAGCTTTACTTTTGGACTACCGATGTTTGATTCCAGTATTTCCTTTTTATGGTCATGTAATGTTTTAGACATTATCCTTGTATGCTTTGATGACACGCCATAATCACGCGTGACATTCCATTTATCAAAATGAGGTGTTACAGTTATGGTATCAGAGCCAAGGCTTCGACCTGTAGGCTCTCAAAACATGACATGTGATTAGTGGGTAGTCATTATGGTCTTCCTAGAACTGACAGTCGGTTTTCATACATTCTTCATTTTCATGCATACATATATATGACATTGTCGCAGGTTTATGACTAAGTAATGGTTGGTACAGGACTGGCCCTATTTAGTCGCATGTGTTTTATCGAAACTTTTAAATTTGGGATCGACCCATAGGCGTCCGCTCGCCATGTCTTTTATTTTGGGTGAACTGACCATAGGCGTTCATTCTCGAGCATACAAAAGTTTTCATAAAACTGCATCATGCATTCATGTACAAATTTTCTTGCATAAAATTTTTTTCTCTTGATTTATTGGTATAAATTTTTTTTATGTATATATTTTATGTTTGATCAGTTTAATCATGTATTTTATGTTATACTGTCAGATGGAAAACACAAACAATATCCGGGAGATGGTTGCAACTGCCAATGCAGATTTGCAAGACATCCTTCATCAGAACAACAACTATCCTCCCCCACCTAGCATTTTCCCCACGGAAGGAAGGAATCGTCTCTTGAGAGAATACTATACCATTAGACAGCGACTTGATGAAGACAGCAATGACTTCATGCAGCGTTTTCTTCGATTTGTCGGTGTCCTGGGAGCAGCTGCGGGCAACACTGAAGAACAGGCACAACATTTTCGTTGGGCCCTTAATCCAATGATTGCCAATAACTTAGAAGGTGCTCCGTTGGACACGGTAGCACAAGTGGCCGATGCAGCACGTAAGTTGGAGATGTTGCATGGAAGAGATGAGTTCGGGGAGGCAGAGAAACCCGATAAGAGGTAAAAATTCGTAATCAAGCGGTGACCAATCCGTATTCTTTCTATATATGTCAAATATTTCATTTCTTTAAATTGTATCTTCCAGGCAGAAGACTGGGGACCGGTCTCAGCCGGCTACTGAGTAGCAGCCTAATTTGTAAAACCCGCATGCTTTTACCATGAATAGTACCCTTAAGATCGTACGTACTAGATTAAAACTTTCCTATTATAGCATGATTGCGATTACGTGTTAGGATTTTACATATTACGTACGTGTTAGAACACGATAAGTATTTACTACATACGAGCACGTAATAATTATTTGACAATAATTAATCACGAACATGCGATCATGAAATCATGAACGTAATTAAATCACGAACTATTATTAATTACGTATATATATTTATTACGAGCGTAAATAAATATATTAAGTCACGGAAATTACTTAATGAGAACACATTAAATGCGAACACAAGTAATCACGAACGAGTAACTAAACATCGAGACACGGAAAACGGTACGGGTACCCCATGTGGGGCCCCTACCCGCGGCAACAAGAGAGAAATGGGCCAAGCCCATTTCAATTTTTCACTAAAAGGGGTTAAGGAAAATAACACTACTCATTTAACTTTACAGAAGAATTTTACAGAAACCTAAAATCCTCCTCCTCCTTTTTTTCTCTTTTGGCCGCCACCCTCAAACAACACCAAAGGGGTGTTTGTTGATCTTTGATCTTGGAATTGTTGTTGGTGTTCGTGTTTGTTCATCGTTACTTAGATTCACGCACTCGGTAATTCTTTTAAACCTTTTTCTTTTGATTTAATCTTTTAATTAATTAAGAACATGTTATGTTTTTCTATAAAACCTAATTAAATCATAGATCTAACATGAATTTGGGTTTGAATAAAATCAAAAGGGATGTTTAGGGGTGTTTTGTTCTTGGTCGCAGCCTACACCAAACCCGAGAGGGTCTCGGTTTGGCCATTCGACCACCACCGAGACCATATGGTCCCGGTTGGTTGGTGTGGGTCCCACGGTAGCATCAAGACACGGGTAACCCCGAGTTGGTTCGGGTATGGTGTCGATTTCATGTCCGGTTCATGGTTCTTAGTCAAGATCCGGTTCAAGGTGTATGTTTAGATTTTTATTTTTATGATCTTATGTTAAAATTAAATTAATAACATGACATAATTAATTTAATAACATGACTTAGGTTATATTAATTATTAAAATCATGAAATTATTAACCTAAGTATTATATATTTTAAGACTTATAATTAATTAATTATTTAAAAACCATGGTTATAATTAATTAATTAATATGACTTAGGTTATATTATTAATAAATAATAATATATGTTTTAACCTAAGTATTTAACTTTATTTAATTAAAAACATGTTATACTTTAATTAAATATTTTAACCTATAGTTTATTTTAATTACATGAAATAATTAATAAACTATACATTATATCATAAGACTTAGAAATAATCATGAAAACACTTAGGCTTATATACTTAGCTTATTTAACCAGCTTATTTCTAATTATGGAAACTTTCTATTTTTAGAAACTTAATTAAATAAGGCAGCTAATCTATTTACGGAAACTTGCTATTTTTAGAAACTTATTTAATTAAGGCAGCTGATCTATTTATGGAAACTTTCTATTTTTAGAAACTTATCTATTTTAAACAGTAATTCTATTTTTGGAAACTTTCTATTTTTGGAAACTTTCTATTTTAGGAAACCTGCTATTTTTGGAAAGTTACTTATTATTACACAGTAAGTATAATAATACATGAAATACCAGAAATACTTAATCAGAGTAAACAAATATAAGATAAACACAGTTTAAGGCTTTAAACAGTAAAACATGATAAGAACATATAAAATAAGCTAAGACATGACATAAAACCAGTTACGTATTTAGTAAGCAGATACTTATTCATGTATGTATTTATGTAGCATTAGTGATACGAAAGTAGGATTCCTCTCAGTTCATCTTCTTCGTTCACTGGACATAAGGTACGGATTCCCGTCCTTTCAGTATGGACATTCTTTCCTTATTAGGATTCCCCGTATGCAGCCAAATGTTTTCCCGTAGTATAAGTTTATATGTTTGACTTGCTTATGTTTAATTTAGAATACCTATAGCCATATAGATGCATGACCAGTTTCACCTAGTTATGGAGGTACCATAACCATAACATTAGAGGCACTGATGTTATGACTTCACCACTTTTGGCCATTTATTTTATTTATCATGTGGGGCGTATGGGTGCATCCTAGTTACATGTTTTCAGTCAGGATTTCATGGTGAATGTGGTGTGTTCCTTGCATCCTTCACAAGGAGCTGATCCCTCCTACCCAAAAACCAGTATATTAAATAAGAGGCAGCCCCTCTAATTTGCATGATGAGGTCACCCCTCCAAGTATTCATGCACGGTGAATTTTCATAACCTATATTGGCTAATGGTAAAATATGATAAACAGTTTTCACAAGATAAACATAAGGCTTTTCAAACTATAAAACCAGTTTTATCAAGACTTAACCAGGTTACTCGGGACTTAGTTTTCTTCCGCTGTTATATGTTATATGCTTATCTATTCATGCTTTATTGTACATCCGTGCACTGAGTGTATTGCTCAGCCGTTTTCCTTTTCTATGTTCCCAAAACGGCAGGTACTCAGGGACGCTCATAGACATTAAGAGTACGTGCATATGGACGGGAAGCTTTCTAGCCTTTCTTTACTTTATGCATTTCCTTTCTTTGATACATTTCTATGGACATTGTTTAGTCCTTTCCTTTACTATACTTATGTTTGTGTGTGATGAGCTTTACATTTGTACTACCGATGTTTGATTCCGGTATTTTCCTTTTATGGTCATGTAATGTTTAGACATTTTTCCTTGTATGCTTTGATGACACGCCATAATATCATATGACATTTCCATTATCAAAATGGGTGTTACAATTATGGTATCAGAGCCAAGGCTTCGACCTGTAGGCTCTCAAATATGACCTGTGATTAGTGGGTAGTCACTACGGTCTTCCTAGAACTGACAGTTGTTTTCATGCATTCATCATTTTTAATCATACATATATATGTCATTGTCGCAGATTTATGACTAAGTAATGGTTGGTACAGGACTGGCCCTATTTAGTCGCATGTGTTTTATCGAAACTTTTAAATTTGGGACCGACCCATAGGCGTCCCCTCGCTATGTCTTTTGTTTTGGGTGAACTGACCAGAGGCGTTCACTCTCGAGCATACAAAAGTTTTCATAAAACTGCATCATGCATTCATACACAAAATTTTCTTGCATAAAATTTTTCTAGTGAAATTTTGGTATAAATTTTTTTCATGTATATATATTTTATGTTTTGATATGTTTAATCATATGTTTTATGTTATACTATCAGATGGTTCTCACACGCGAACAGAAACAACTCAATGCTGCAATTCAAGCTGCTATGCAAGCTTTGCTTCCTCAACTGAGGAATGACATCAGGGCTGAAGTTCAAGCTGCCAACAATCAGCAGCATAATCAGGCACCTCCTCCTCCTCCTCCAGTGACATTATCAGTATGGCTGGAGAGATTCAACAAGCTCCGCCCTCGAGCTTTTGAGAAGACAGATAGCCCCAGTTATGCTGAAAGCTGGTTGGCTCACATCGAGAAGATTTTCAATGCTATCGGTTGTGACCCCGTATACAAGGCGAGGTTGGCATGCTATCGGTTCGAAGGCGATGTGTTAAATTGGTGGTTAGCGTTGATGTAGTCTGAAGGTGGTGACGAGTGGGTTGCTGGTTTGACTTGGGCTCAGTTCAAGGACAGGGTGATGGAGCAGTTCTTTCCCAAGGCTGAGTAGGACAAGCTCAAGAGAGAGTACCATGGGATCTGACAGAGAGCTGGGGAGAATAGCAACGAGTTTATGCAGCGCTTTCTTCGCTTAGCTGGATTCCTTGGTGCGACAGCAGGTACTCCTGAAGAGCAGGCACATCACTTTAGATGGGCTCTTCGCACATCGGTCGCAAACAATCTGGTGTGTGCTACGTTCAACACTGTAGCACAAGTGGCTGATGCAGCATGTAAGCTGGAGATGCTGCAGGAGAGAGATGAGTTCGGGGAAGCTGAGAGACCCGACAAGAGGTAAACATTCGTATTCAAGCGGTGATCAATCCATATACTTTCCATATATGTCAATTATTCATCTCTTTAAATGTATCTTCCAGGCAGAAAACTGGGGACCGGTCTCAGCCGGCTACTCAGCAGCAGCCTCATCAGCCCAAGGGAAACGGTCAGACTAACGACCGTTCTGCTACGGATAGGCGTGGCGGTAATGATAATTACCGTAACAATGCTGGACACTCCAACAGCAGCAGGTACTAATACTTACGCATTTCATTATGATTTCATGTTATAATTCATATTCTGACACTTCAGCAAAACTTCAACCAGGAACCATGGAAACGGTAGGGACCAGAACCAGAGAGGTTCACAGCCTAGCCGTCCAGCCATCACTGGTATTCAATCTTACGACTTTCCACATTGTCCTTTGTACCCAATTATCATGTCTTATGTAAAATGTTTTATCAGGTTCCCAGCCAGCCAGAGCACCTGCTGGAGGATTTACTCATCCTCTTTGCTCTACTTGCCACCGTAGGCACCCAGGGCCATGTCGCCTTAATACTGACGCGTGCTTCAAGTGTGGTCTTCCTGGCCATATCATGAAGGATTGCCGTAAGGGCGAGATGGAGGGTACATCAGGACATGCTGATACCAAGCCGCCTCCTACTACCGGGCGTGTCTACACGACATCTAGAGACCAGGCCAACAAGTCTACAGGTACCATCACTGGAATCTTGTATATGTATGGTCAAGCTGCATGTGTTCTTTTCAATACGGGTGCTACTCACTCGGTTATTTCTACTGCTTATGCTAAGAACATTAGGATGCTCCCCATGCCACTAGAAAATAGGCTTACTATTTCCACGCCTTTGAGGGACTCTGTATTAATCACTCATGTATACAAGAGTCTTCGCCTAGAATTTGACGATAAGGTTCGACCTCTTGACGCACTTCCGCTGGACATGAATGACTTCGACATGATTTTGGGCATGGATTGGCTATCCAAGCATCATGCTACCATAGATTGCCATTCATATCGAGTTATCTTCGGTGATGTGAATGCACCAAAGTACATTCATAACGGCTTCATACCTGGACGGTCTGTACAAGTCATATCTACCCTGCAAGCGCGTGCACTACTGTCACATGGCTGTGAGGGTTATCTAGCTACGGTTCACGACATGGATGCTGAATCCCCATCAATTCAGGATCAACCTATAGTGTCGGAATTCCAAGATGTTTTTCTAGCAGAACTTCCGGGCATACCACCTGCACGAGAAGTGGAATTCAGTATCGAGCTTATTCCAGGAGCTAAACCAATCTCCAAGGCTCCTTATCGCATGGCTCCCATAGAACTGAAGGAGCTGAAGGATCAACTGCAAGAACTTCTTGAAAGAGGTTTCATTCAACCGAGCGCATCTCCATGGGGCGCACCGGTCTTGTTCGTTAAGAAGAAGGACGGCAGTATGCGTCTTTGCATAGACTATCGCGAGCTCAACAAGATTACTATCCAGAATAGATATCCACTGCCACGTATTGACGATCTGTTTGACCAACTCCAAGGGGCCAAACACTTCTCCAAGATTGATCTTAGGTCAGGCTATCATCAGCTACGTGTCAAGGAGCAGGACATCGCTAAGACTGCTTTTCGTACCCGCTATGGCCACTACGAGTTTGTAGTTATGCCATTTGGCTTGACAAATGCTCCAGCAGTGTTCATGGATTTGATGAACAGAGTCTTCCATGAATTTCTGGACAAGTTCGTCATTGTTTTCATCGATGACATCCTGATTTTCTCAAAGTCCAAGGAGGAACACGAAGACCATCTTCGTACAATACAATAGATTCTTCGCCAGAAGCAGCTGTATGCTAAATTCTCTAAGTGTGAGTTCTGGTTAGACAAGGTGGCATCTTAGGTCACATTGTATCAGCAGAAGGAATCACTATGGATCCAACAAAGGTTGATGCCATTACTAAGTGTCCAAGGCCGACATCAGCGACGGAAGTCCGCGGTTTCTTAGGCTTAGCTGGCTATTACCGTAGGTTCGTGGACAACTTTTCCCGCTTAGCACTACCATTGACCAAACTGATGCGGAAAGGGGAGAAATTCGTCTGGACTGAAGAACGAGAGAAGAGCTTTGAAGACCTGAAGTAGAAGCTAGTATCTGCACCAATTCTTACTCTCCCATCTGGTACGGGTGGATTTCAAATCTACAGCGATGCATCGGGGAAGGGACTTGGCTGTATTCTCATGCAACATGGGAAAGTGATCGCGTACGCTTCACGGCAGCTTAAGCCTTATGAAGAAAATTACCCCACGCATGACTTGGAACTTGCAGCAGTGGTGTTTGCATTAAAGATATGCAGGCACTACTTGTATGGAGAATCATGTGACATTTTCATGGACCACAAGAGCTTGAAGTATATCTTCACTCAACATGAATTGAACATGAGGCAGAGGAGATGGTTAGAGCTGTTGAAGGATTATGACATTAATCTACAGTATCATCCCGGAAAGGCAAATGTAGTAGCAGATGCTCTTAGCTGGAAATCTGGAATGATCAACGGCATTAAAATCAAGGAGGAAATCATAAGAGACTTGGAGCGACTTGACATCGAGATCATGGTACGTGGATAGCACGGTTACTGGGCAAATCTGAGAGTAGAACCCGAGTTACTTTCTAAGATCAAGGAAGCTCAGAACGATGACGGAGAAATCTAGGCGATAGTACAGAATTTGGAGAAACAGACATAATTCAGAGTAGATGCAGATGGTATCGTATGGCAGGGCACGAGACTTTGTGTTCCTGATAACCAAGAACTCCGGGAAGCCTTGTTAGCTGAAGCTCATAGCTCTCCATTCTCTATACATCCTGGTTCGACTAAGATGTACCATGACATCAAGCAGTACTTTTGGTGGAGTGGTATGAAACAGGATGTGGACACTTACGTCTCCAAATGTCTTACCTGCCAGCAGGTTTAGATCGAGCATCAGCGATCTGGCGGTCTCCTTCAACCGTTTGATATTCCAGAATGGAAGTGGGACAAAAGCACCATGGATTTTGTTACTGGTCTTCCGCCTACCAAGAGGAAGCACGATGCAATTTGGGTTATAGTAGATCGACTTACCAAATCAGCTCATTTCTTACCGATCCGTAAGGAAGATCCGGTAAGTAAACTCGCCGATACGTACAGAAGAGAGATCATGAGACTCCACGGTGCACCATCCAGTATCATCTCAGACATAGATCCTCGATTCACTTCGCGCTTTTGGAATAGTCTGTAGAAAGCTTGGGGTACACAACTTAAGCTTAGCACGGCCTTTCATCCTCAAACGGACGGACAGTCAGAATGAACCATTCAGACATTGGAAGATATGTTGAGGTCATGTGTGTTGGAATGGACGGGTGATTGGGACGATTACATCTGTTTGGTGGAGTTTGCATACAACAACAGTTGGCACGCAAGTATCAACTGTGCTCCTTTTGAGATGTTGTATGGCAGAAAGTGTCGCGCCCCAATCTGCTGGGATCAAGTTGGTGAGCGAACACTTGAAGGACCAGAAATCATAGAGATGACCAATGAAAAGATCGCAGTAGCTAAGCAGAAAATTCAGGAAGCACGGTTACGTCAGAAGAGTTACGCCGATAAGCATCGTAGGGACATACACTTTAACGTAGGAGATCACGTTTTCCTTAAGGTTTCGCCGGCACGTGGTGTTAGACGCTTCGGGATTAAAGGGAAGCTCAGTCCTCGTTTCATCGGACCGTTTGATATCATTGAACGAGTCGATGAAGTATCTTACCGATTGGCGTTACCTCCGCAGCTTTCGCATGTGCACAATGTGTTTCATGTGTCCTTACTCAGAGGGTACCAGTATCATCCCCTTCACATGGTTCAGTATCCACTGGAACAGATACGTGAAGATCTCACTTTTATAGAAGAACCCGAACGAGTTTGATGTTGAGTTTTTTACCACCCTTTAGGAAAAGAGCAATAAATAGGGCAAGTGAGCACGACGATTTAGGAAAACCGTGTGTGAATGACCCTAAGTAAGTTCGTTCTCAAGGAGGCTAGTGTGTTATGTGTGTAATGATATGGATTAATTTGTGATTATATTTGAGAAAGAAAAATAGAAGAGGGATTAGAAGAGAATGACGGTTATCAAGACGGATTAAACTAATTCTAAAAAGGCGTACACGTAAAATCCTAAAAACCACCAAAATTAAAATTTAAACCTAAAAATTTCTAAAAATTACCAAAAATCCTTAATAATATTATAAGAGTTTACAAAAAATCAAAACTTGCAAAAACCTTTTAATTAATTAGATAATGACTTTTTAATGCTAATTAAAGCCCTAAAAATCAAAATTAATTATTAAAAAGCCCTAAACAAGATTTTAAAGTTTGTAAACCTCAAAAATACTCTAATTAAGCTAAAAACTATTTTTCAAAATTTTAAAACCAATTAAAGCTATTTTTAAACAATTAAAAACTCCTAAAATCAATTAAATCTTAAATTAATTATAAAAAATAATCAAAAGACCTAAAAAATATTTGGAAAGTTGCAAAAATCCTAATTAAGTGTTTAGAACCTAGGAAAATTTTAAAAACCTAGAAAATCAGACTTTTAATTTTTAATAATAAAATAATATTAAAAATCCAAAAATTATAAAAAATTCTAAAAACTTGCAAACTAGCTTAATTTAACCTAAATAACTCAGAAATGAAAGTGAAATTACCTAAATACCCCTATTGGGCCTAGAAAATGGGCCAAACCCAAAACAGTCCCTTATTGGGCTTAATTAAGGCCCAATAAGAAAAAGTGTTCAAATTAAGCCCAAAAAGCATAGGTTGACTCAAAATTTGATTTTAAACAACTTTTTCCAAAGGACCAAAAGCTGAAAATGTGAAATAAGCCAACTTATAATAAGCAGCTTATTCTTAATGGGCTTTTTGGCCCATTAAGCCATAAGTTGTTGCCATAAGCTAATATTTTACACACAAGCTTCTTTTGACCTAACAAAGACTTCTGAAAAAAGAATTTTCAAATAAGCCCACTTAATAAGCCAGAAACAAGTCACCAACTTATTCACAAAACGACAAAATAGTCATTTTTATGATCTAGACCACCTCAGAAGCTGATTCAAGTTGCAAAATGTTTCTTTTGACAAAACTAAGCTTAAAAACCAAAGACTTTTCAAATAATCACACTCAATAAGCTGGAAAATCAAATAAGCACTTATGTTAAAAGTCAAACAAGTTGGTTTTCTAGTAAAAAGTCAAAGTCAAAGTCTCATAAGCTCCAGTTTACTTAAATGGGTCAAATAATGAAGATCTATCACAAAAAATAAGTTGTTGCAAGTCAGAATAAGCTAGAATAGCTTATTGATAAGCTGATGACAAAATTGCACTAGCAGAGGCTAGTTTTGGATGTTGAGCAGTGGAAACTTTTTCCACTGCTTGACTATTTTGACTTTTTGTCTTTAGTGACTTTTTCTTGGATTCAGATTTCACAAAGGCACCCAAATGATCTTTGGATCAAAAGGAGTCAATCACAATCAAAATAACACAATCACTAACACCCAATTGATACAGTTTAATCAATCAATCATCAGACATGATACAGACATGAACAATAAGCAGTTTAGCACTTAAGAGCAGTTTTAGCACAAATCAGCCAGCAAAATTCAACCAAATGCACACACAAGCTATAATAAACTCCAATAAGCAAGTCTAAACAGGTTTCATGCACTGGTTCAAAGAATTAAGCAAGATTCAAGCAATGAAAGTCACTGATGAATACTAACACATGCAGTTTTCTACTTTTGCTGATGTATTTGACACACAAGCCAATTTCAACACCTCAACTCTTTCAAACAAGTTATATTAACTTTGTTTAAACCACTTTTATCCCTAAGCATGCATACACACTAAGTGTTCCCAAAATCCTAGGTCAAAACAAGCAGAAACAAGGTCTATATAGCAGATTGATTGATTCAAGTGTTCAAACCCAAAAACTTGCAGCAAAACACTCTCAAACAAAGGTATAGCAGATACAAAGCATAAACAACACCTTCCCTTAACACAATAACAAGTTACAAGCATAAACCAGTAGACCCAAACACCCCTTTAACTTTTTCAAATCAAAATTTTCAAAAGCACAATGAGACTTCAGGCCAACCAAGCATCAATTAACACTCAAACAAGTATAATAAACAGATTCAAGCAAGAACAAGCCACAAAATTCACAAGAACAACAGTTTCATACAAATATCACCAAAAATCACAATTTAAGCAGATTTGGAGATTAAGTATGCAAACCTCATGGATGTACATCCACACCCACGAATTTTGAGCTTATGTGCTAGCAAGAACAAGCACAAGCTTCCACAATAAGCCTGCTAAGATTGAACAAGGGTTAAGCAAAATATCATAAAAATCAGAAACTTTGAAAAACTTGATTAATGCAAACTTGCTACCCCACACTTGATTATCCCCAAGTTATAAGCCTCACCACACCTTAACCAACTCAGTTAGGATGCTATGATCAGCCCTATAGCCCAAGAATTCCAAGATTGGAACAAGACTTAGCAAAATATCAAGAAATTGAGGAAATATGCAAACTTTTGCACACTCCTCTTTTGAAAACAGGTTTTGAACTTCAAGAACTAACAAGCATATAACAAATGAAAGCAGTAAACAAGATTGGCCAATGACTTTTCTTCAAGATTTCAAACTCAATTTCATTAACTTAGAAATAGGATTTACAGAAACTTGAACCAAGGAAAAATCAAAAGCAAAAACTAAATGTTGGAACCCTAAGCCTTTATATAGGCATACAATGATCTAAGTTACTGAATAAAAATGTGAACCCTAGCTACTTGATCTTCCAAAAATGCCCTTGAGGTTTTGGCATCTTCTTGAATCATGTGACTGAATTTGGAGCCTTGTGGTAGCTGGCAAGTGCAAAAGTTGATCCAAGGGCTCCAAATGAGCTTAACTTCAAAGCTATGTTGTGGGGCGTTGGATGACTGCCACTGTTTTGGCATCTTTTTCAAGGGTTAAAAAGCAGGGGAAAACATGTGACCTTCAGATGATGTGGCAAGCTTTTTGAAAGTGGGGTTAAGGTTATTAGTCCCTTAATCTTAAATCTGGAAGAGATTAAGGGCTAATTTCAAGTGTAATGAAAATACCCAATTTTCATAAGAACACTAAGAACACCTCATTTGATCTGTTTACTTTTTTAAATAAGTTGTTAGGCGCCATAATCTTTATTTAAATAAAGATTAGTTAAATACGGGTGTGAGTGGGATGTGATGTGGCACCAGGGTGTGTTTTGATTGGAGGAGGGGAGTAAGTGGGGCACGTGGCAGCCCAGGAGTGGTCTATGTATCTTCTTTTTCTGCCAGCTTAACACCCCCATCTTTCAGAAACTTGTCATATGCCTTCCAAACTTCTATCAACGCTTGTTTTAGCTTTGTCAACTTTTTCCTTTTTACAATTTTGGCCCAAAAACTTTTACAAAGTGAAATCAGGGGTAATTCTTGCCATATTTAAATTCTTCAAGGGCTGGTTGGGTATTTTCTTCAATGTTAATGGTCTAGACTTGTATGATTGTCATTTTGGAGGACTGAATTTGCCAAGTCTTGATGATTGAGGGACCATTTCTGCCAATTGTTGAAAGTTGAGGGTCCTTTGTGTAATTTTGGAATTTTCAAAGGACCAAACTTGTCATTTCTTGTACTTTGAAGGACTTTATGATATATTTGACTTTGTGGATGGTATTGGTTGACAATTTAGCTTTGTTGAGGGGCTAAACTTGCCAATTCTTCAAAGTTAAGGGTCCTTTTTGTAATTTTGACAAACTTTAGGGACCAAACATGTAACTATGAGGATACAAGGGTATAAAGTGTCAATTCTTCATAATTGGAGGACCCTTCTTCATAATTCTTCCAATCTTCAAGGGTTGATCTTTGGAAAGTCTTCATTAGGGCTTGGTTCATTGTGCGGCTTCGTTTCCCGTGTTCGTTTTTGCATGATTCTTGTGATCTTTTGTCATTTTCTCAATATCCGTACCTAAAATACACAAGCAACAAACACAAGCATATATTTGGGTATTTTGATTATATTTAATGCATTTTAAGCCCTATTTGGAAGATGAGACTATTGATAAAAGCAGTCTCATCACTCCCCCATACTAGACCATTGTCGTGCCCTCACGCAATGCTAGAATAAAGTATCAAAGCATCTCCAAAATTCATTTTATTCACTTTATTGAAATGATAAACTAGCTACTCTACTACTATTACTACTACTACTTGTGTTATAGACATAATGTATGATTTTCATCGCAAAATGGGACGTTTAGGTTCATAGAATAAGAACACGTGAATGCTTCGTTAGAAATAATTTCATCGTCCTCGATTTTCACCCCAATTCCATGCTAAGCGTGCAACGAGATCATTGTCATTATAAATTAGTAATGCTAACACTACTCATATGTCCTAATCACGTACTTATCCTCCCATTATTCCTAAGTTGTATCTCTTATATTTTATGATGTCTTAAATGTTTCACGAGGACACATTGTTTGACTTATGCGATAATAGAGATTTAGGTCTAAAAATAGAGTCCTAACGGTGTAACTAAGACCATCAAATCAATAACCCCTCCTAATAGACAACGATGTTAAAAAATTAAGTTGACAAGAAGAATCGATAAACACGGTTTTATAACGGTTTTGAACATGAGACTTATTACCAAGACTTTTATACGCCCCCTAATGGAAGGGCCTTATTATCTTTGGTTTACCTCCATCTTTTATTCAACTTCTCCATGAAGCTTTTATTATGACTTCGGTCTTGCCTTGCTTTTTATTATCCGCCTCATCGGTGGTTTTATTAGCCAAAGACGTATATCCTCACGCTAACGCGAATTTTGGATCTTTAAAGCTTCGAAGATTAAGGCTTGATTCACTTTCAATTTTGCATAGATTTTTCGGCCTTGTGGGGCTTCAAATTGTTTGCTAGATTTTGGTGAGCACTTGAAATCTTATTATTGGGTGAAGCTTTCGATTATTAGGGTGCCAATACTTCAAAACCGTGACGCTGGCGATACCTTAATGTCTTCCCAATTTAATTACACGGAAGCTACTAGAAAAGACTAGAAACCCAACAATCCTAACTAAACCGCTAAGTCAATATTTATTAAGCAAAAAAAATATTTACAAGCGAAGGGAGAATAAGCAAACAACGAGAACACATGAGTTTTTGAAAGAATACGAGTACTCTACGTTTAGCATAGTAACTTATAATTAACCCTATCATTTCTCGTCCTCATTTAAGAGACTTAGCCTAATGTGTAGTTAAGGAATCAAAGCTAAGTGCTCAACACGCACGGTCGAGTCAAAAATTACTCTTATTCTCTCCATCGGAAAACCTACATTCGTGTCTTCAAACACTTATAAAACATGAGAAAAATTTAAAATTTGGCCATTTTTAGCCTTATTTTGCAACAAAAATGATAAACAAAACGATAAACTTTGGAAAGCGTGAAGGTTTGGCAAGGCAAGTATCTATTCACCCCCCCATACTAAAGTTAAACATTGTCCTCAATGTTTCGAGTCTAGGGGTGCAAACACCCCCATACTAGAGACGTAGTCGAATGCCTAATCTAGCATGGAAAGGGTGTAACCAATAAGTAATAGCCGTTTATGAAGTGTGCTAAAAACCTAAGGTTAGAACAATCAAGGATATATCATGGATATTGAGAAATGTCTCCAAAGCAAACGATCGAGTGCTCCCATAAAACGAACACGAGAGGCTCCAATCGTGAAGATCATGATCTAAAAACCACATATCACAAACAACCACGAAACAAAGGTTGGAAGGGCACAAATCCCCACACGTAAGCTACATTAGAAAGCGATAATATGTACATAGGATAAGCATGGGACTCCCCCACGAGGCTCCTCGTTTTTGATTACCGAGTCATGAGCTCGATTCGATCCCCTCAATACTAATTATCATTGGGGAAAGTGACTTGATCGAGGTAGTTCAAGGATGGAACTTCCCCGCCAAAGTAGTGCTTCAACCTATGTCCATTCACCTTGAAGTTAGGACCATCATCTTGAGCTAGCTCGATGGTCCCATACGGAAATACTTGAGTCACGGTGAATGGACCGGACCAACGGGATTTCAATTTACCGGAAAAAAATTTTCAATCTTGAATTAAAAAGCAAAACTTGATCCCCAATGTTAAAAACCCGGTTTTTAATTTTAGAATCATGCAACTTTTTAGTTTTCTCTTTATAAATCAATGAATTTTCATAAGCAATGTCTCTCAATTCATCCAATTCATTTAATTGCATTTTCCGGTGTTTTCCCGCGGTCTCCATATCATCATTACAATGCTTTAGGGCCCAATAAGCCTTGTGTTCTAACTCGATAGGCAAATGACAAATCTTTCCATACACAAGCTTATAGGGAGTGCACCCAATGGGTGTCTTATGAGCGGTCCTAAAGGCCCATAAAGCATCGTCCAACTTATCCGACCAAGTTTGTCGGTTTTCCCCTACGGATCTCTCCAAGATCCTCTTCAAAGCTCGGTTTGAAACCTCGACTTGCCCACTCGTTTGTGGGTGATAAGCCGTAGAAAGACGATGTGTAACCCCATATTTCCTTAAGACTCTTTCGAATTGGTCATTACAAAAATGGGTTCCACGATCGCTTATGATCGCACGAGGGGTTCCAAACCGAGCAAACAAGCTTTTCAAGAACTTAACTACCACACGAGCATCATTAGTGGGCAAGGCCTTCGCCTCCACCCACTTAGATAGGTAGTCAACCGCAACGAGAATGTACTTATTACCACGAGATGATGGGAACGGCCCCATAAAGTCTATACCTCAAACGTCAAAGATCTCACATACTTGAATGATATTTTGTGGCATTTCATCTTTTTGTGAGGCTTTTCCTTGTCGTTGGCATGCATCACAAGACTTCACAAGAATTTGTGCATCTCGGTAAATAGTAGGCCAAAAGAAGCCGGCATCAAACACCTTCTTAGCCGTGAGATTAGCACCATGGTGACCACCCGTGGGTCCCTCATGACAAGCTCTAAGGATGTTAGAAGCTTCGGTGCCAAATACACAACGCCGGATGATTTGATCCGCACAAGTTCGAAACAAGTAAGGGTCGTTCCAAAAGTAGAACTTGACGTCACGAAAGAATTTTCGTTTTTCTTGAGTCGTCATACCCTTAATGATGAAGTTACCCGCATGGTAATTTGCAAAATCCGCAAACCATGGGGTAGAAGAATCAAGCTTAGAATTCACTACACCAAGTGTCTCGAGCGGAAATGTTTCGGTGATTTCCTTGGGCTCGTATTCACTTTGGTGACGATCTTCCAAACGAGAGAGATGATCGGCCGCTAGATTCTCGGCTCCTTTTTTGTCAACGATGGTGTGATCAAATTCTTGAAGGAGGAGAATCCAACGAAGTAATCTCGGCTTAGCATCTTGCTTTGCCATTAGATACTTAATAGCCGAATGGTCCGTATACACTATGCATTTCGTCAAGACGAGGTAAGGTCGGAACTTCTCAAATGCATACACCACGGCAAGGAACTCCGTTTCCGTTGTAGTGTATTTAAGTTGAGCCTCGGTCATCGTCTTGCTAGCATAGTGAATAGGCAAGAAGTGCTTATCATGACGTTGCCCCAAAACGACCCCTATAGCGTAATCACTAGCATCACACATGAGCTCAAAGGGGAGGTTCCAATTTGGAGCAACAAGAATGGGAGCTTCGGTAAGTTTCCACTTAAGGATCTCAAAGGCTCGTACACAATCTTCGTCAAAGAGAAAACGTGCCTCTTTTTCAAGAAGATGTGTAATGGGTCGAGAAATCTTTGAAAAGTCCTTGATGAATCGACGATAAAATCCCGCGTGGCCTAGGAAACTCCTAACTCCCTTGACGGTTTTGGGATGAGGTAATTTGGCGATGACGTCTACCTTAGCTTGATCTACCTCAATCCCCGCTTTCGAAACCTTGTGCCCTAAGACGATTCCACTCTTAACCATAAAATGACATTTTTCCCAATTGAGCACAAGGTTGGTTTCCTCACAACGTTTTAGCATTCTCTCAAGGTTCGACAAACACGAAGTGAAAGAATCACCAAACACGAAAAAGTCATCCATGAAGACTTCCATCGTCTTCTCGATCATATCATGAAAAATAGCCATCATGCATCGTTGAAAGTTCCCGGTGCATTACAAAGTCCGAATGGCATTCTACGATAGGCAAACGTTCCATATGGACACGTAAACGTAGTTTTTTCTTGATCACGAGGATCGATGGGAATTTGGAAGTAACCGGAAAAACCATCTAAAAAGCAATAGAAATCGTTTCCCGCAAGACGCTCCAACATTTGGTCCATGAAGGGCAAGGGAAAATGGTCTTTTCGAGTGGCTTCATTCAACTTTCGATAGTCAATGCACACTCTCCATCTGGTCACGAGTCTAGTGGGAATCAACTCGTTGGCATCGTTTGGCACAACGGTCATCCCTCCCTTTTTAGGGATACAATGAATAGGACTCACCCAAGGGCTATCGGAAATAGGGTAAATCATTCCCGCGTCAAGGAGTTTAAGGACCTCCTTTTTGATGACGTCGTGAATTTTGGGGTTCACCCTCCTTTAACTTTGGATTGTGGGCTTGAAATCCTCCTCCATTAAGATTTTGTGGGTACAAAATTTGGGATCGATTCCCTTAATGTCGGATAACTTCCACGCAATCGCCCCTTTGTGGTCCTTAAGAACATCGACAAGTGCGGTTTTTTCATCATTCGAAAGATCCTTTGCAATAATAACCGGCAACTTGTCGTCCTCCTCCAAATAGACATATTCGAGGTGAGGAGGTAAATCTTTCAACTCGAGAATAGGTGGTTCCTCAAGTGAAGATTTGGGCTCGATACTCATAACCTCCTCGGGTGGAGGAAATGGGAAATCGTTAAGAAAATCCTTGATAATCGAGAAGTCCTCATCGTTGTCGAGGTCTTCATCACAAGTACGTGGAACATTGCATTCTTCCAACGTAAAACCACCACCTTCAAATGGAGTGAAGGTTGGTGTCGAATTATCAAGAATTGGATCCAACATAGTGGGATTGACACTAGTTTCTTCATCACCAAAACCTAGAACTTCTTGTGAAAACTCCTCGCAAACCACGTCAATCATATCAACGAGGTTTATGGTTGCAACGGAATAAACATGAGAAATTTGAGAGTTTTGAGTTGCGTTTATAACAAGTTCCTCGTCGTTGAAACGTAAGGTGATCTTTCTAGCATGAACATCAATCAAAGCCATAGACGTATCTAAAAACGAACGACCTAAAATGAGAGGAACTTGAGGATCCGTGGGGATATGAACAACAATGAAGTCTACGGGATAGTAGAACTTCCCCACTTTCACGAAAACGTCTTCCGCCAAACCACATGCGGGAATTATGGAATGGTCGGCCAACTCGATAGACATTAGTGAAGGAGTAAGATTAGGAATATTGAGCGACTTGAAGATTGCAAGTGGCATCAAGTTAATGCTAGCACCAAGATCGGCCATTGCGTAGCATTCTTCCATGTCTTGGATTGCACAAGGGATCAAAAATTTACCGGGATCACTGACTTTTTGAGGTATGCGATTAAGATAAACCGACGAACAACTAGACAATTGGTGCAATTTCTCCTTGTTGTTCAACATACTCTTAAAGTTAGCGGCAAATCGAGGCATCATGACCAAGGCATCGGCGAAACTCACATTAAGGTGCAAATCACGAAACATTTTCATAAAAAGCTCAAACTGGTAATTGTCGCGCTCTTGACGTTTCTCCTTCCTAAGTCTCGATGGATAGGGCACAGGTGGTGTGGGTTGAGGCATAGTAGGCATAGCCTTTGGAATCTCGGGTTCCAATGATGGTAATGGGTCAACCGAAGGTGTGGCATGAGCGGTACTTCGTGGGATTGGGACATGCTCCTTTTGGACCACCACCTCGGGTTCTTCCTCAATTGCTTCCTCCGTAGGAGCAATTGGTTGAGGCATCGGCTCCTTAAGTGTCTTACCACTACGTGTGGTAATCACTTTCATCTCACCCTTAGGGTTGGATATGGTGTTGCTAGGAAGACCACTTGACGACGGTTTACAGATTATTGCCTCAAACATAGACGAGATTTTATCTTCAAAATTAGATTGCCTCAATACGGCTTCGGTTTGCCTTTTCTCGGCCTTAAGCATCTCTTGTTTAATCTCATGTTGCCCTTGTTCCATCTTTTGTTGGTTTTGTTGCAACCTAGTGACATTTCCTTCCATCTTGTTGGTGTGGATTTTAAGTTCATTAGCTAACTCATTTTTCAACTCTTTCTTCAAGTCGTTATTAAACTCGGATCTTAGGCTAATGATTTCTCTTTGTATGTTGTCAAACCTAGCATCATTCCCACTAGCATATTCAACAAACTCACTTGGAAGATATTTCAATGTTTGCAAACTTTTGTTGTTATTTTGAAAATCATTTTTGTTTGAAACTTGATTATTAGCCCCTTGATTCCCATAGTTTCCCTTGTTGTAATTGTTTTTAAAACCAACTTGATTGTTGCGATAGTTGTTAGCATTTTGATTTGAACCAAAACCCGGTGGAGTCATTTGATTAGAGCGGGAAACTTGACCGTTTTGGTTGTAATTTCCCGTGGCCGCGAAGGCACTCGAAGTGTTACCACCGTTGGTAATGCACTCGGAGAAATCATGACCTCCACCACAATACATGCAAGAAACCTCAACCGCTTTTAACCGTAGCGGGAGCACTTGGTTCACCAACTTTAAACTCAATCAAAAGTCCTTTCAACTTATCAAAAATCTTGTTTTCCAAGTTTGCCTCAATTTGGCAAGCATCGATGGTATTAGACAAAGAAGGTGAAGCCGAAGACGAAGCCTTACGAACACTAGACGTGCTACGAGGACTATACACCTTAGATCTATTTTCAATTATCACCAAAGCTTCCTCAACCGTTTTACACAAAAAATTACCACCCGCGGCGGCATTCAAATAATCCCTTTCATGATCATTAAGTCCATTGTAAAACGTGTCAATTTGATGCAAATCGGAAAAACCGTGATGAGGACATTCATGTAACATTTCCTTAAACCTATTCCAAGCCGTTGAAAAACTTTATTAAATTCTTGTGAAAACTTTGAAATCTCGTTTTTCAAGTGCGTAGTCTTAGAGGGCGGAAAAAATTGGTTCACAAACTTAGACACGAGATCCTTCCACGTCAATATAGAATTGGGTGGCTCTTTCTCTAACCAAATTTTTGCGGGCCCCGCTAAAGAATACGGAAAAAGTATCATCTTAATCGAGTCATTAGAGACATCCTTAAACTTGCAAGTAGCGGTAAGACGATTGAATTGGCGGATATGGTTGTGTGGATTGTCCTTCTCATCACCACGGAATTAGTTGTTTTGAATCATGGACAACAAACCCGTTTTCACCTCAAAATTCTCCGCAAGGATAGCGGGAATCACAATAGCCTCTCCATAACCCTCGGTAGGTGCTTGAAGTAACTCCATCATAGTTCGATTCGCCATGGTTGGTGCTTCTCTTACAATGGGTTCGTCAATAGGAGACTCCTCACTAGAATTGTTGGGAGTGGGAGTTTTGTTCTTTCGTTTACGTGCACGTCTTGCTTGATTTCGAGTTAGCATAAACGTCACGTACAACGAGGGGATGAGCAAAGAAGATTCTTTTTGGTGTTTTGTATTTTTTCAATTTTTTTTTTTTGGTTTTTGATTGTATTAACCTTTTTGGAGTTTGGTGAAATGTATTAAGTAGACAAAAATCTACAAATCTCCTCCTTAATCAAATCTCTTGATTAAAGAAGCCTCAAGGAATGAAAACGATCACGTGGAGTGAACGCCTTCGATGACTTTAGAACGATGGTGGAACACCAAATCGTTCAAGAGGGTTTAATCAATAGAAACCAAGAATATATATATGATATGTAGTAATACTTTGGGCGGCAAAACCCTCGATTAGCTCTCACAATCAAATACTCACAAGCAAGCGGGGAAACGAGGCGGCGCGAAGCACTTAAGAGCCTTTTTCCTTAGGATATATTTTATAATATCCGCCTTATACCCACCTTATAGTTTGTATTTTCAAGATTAAGCTTCACGAAAGTAATTATCTATTTTTGCCTTTTTCTTTGGTTTGAGATTCGAATACAATGATTGGGTAATGACCTCCCAAGTCAAGGTTGTGATTTCTCACGTATTTGGAGTACTTGTGAATTTATTGTTCTACGTATACAATATATTAATAATATTCACACAAAAACCGAAAAACGATAATACGTATTAGTAGAGTGCTACTAATACAAATACTAATTATGGTTAGTATAAAAACAACAATGCCAAATCAAAACACAACACGCCTCCCCGGCAGCGGCGCCAAAATGGTGTTGAGTTTTTTTACCACCCTTTAGGAAAAGAGCAATAAATAGGGCAAGTGAGCACGACGATTTAGGAAAACCGTGTGTGAATGACCCTAAGTAAGTTCGTTCTCAAGGAGGCTAGTGTGTTATGTGTGTAATGATATGGATTAATTTGTGATTATATTTGAGAAAGAAAAATAGAAGAGGGATTAGAAGAGAATGACGGTTATCAAGACGGATTAAACTAATTCTAAAAAGGCGTACACGTAAAATCCTAAAAACCACCAAAATTAAAATTTAAACCTAAAAATTTCTAATTAAAATTTAAACCAAAAATCCTAATTAAGTGTTTAGAACCTAGGAAAATTATAAAAACCTAGAAAATCAGACTTTTAATTTTTAATAATAAAATAATATTAAAATAATATTAAAAATCCAAAAATTATAAAAAATTCTAAAAACTTGCAAACTAGCTTAATTTAACCTAAATAACTCAGAAATGAAAGTGAAATTACCTAAATACCCCTATTGGGCCTAGAAAATGGGCCAAACCCAAAACAGTCCCTTATTGGGCTTAATTAAGGCCCAATAAGAAAAAGTGTTCAAATTAAGCCCAAAAAGCACAGGTTGACTCAAAATTTGATTTTAAACAACTTTTTCCAAAGGCCCAAAAGCTGAAAATGTGAAATAAGCCAACTTATAATAAGCAGCTTATTCTTAATGGGCTTTTTGGCCCATTAAGCCATAAGCTGTTGCCATAAGCTAAAATTTTACACACAAGCTTCTTTTGACCTAACAAAGACTTCTGCAAAAAGAATTTTCAAATAAGCCCACTTAATAAGCCAGAAACAAGTCACCAACTTATTCACAAAACGACAAAATAGTCGTTTTTATGATCTAGACCACCTCAGAAGCTGATTCAAGTTGCAAAATGTTTCTTTTGACAAAACTAAGCTTAAAAACCAAAGACTTTTCAAATAAGCACACTCAATAAGCTGGAAAATCAAATAAGCACTTATGTTAAAAGTCAAACAAGTTGGTTTTCTAGTAAAAAGTCAAAGTCAAAGTCTCATAAGCTCCAGTTTACTTAAATGGGTCAAATAATGAAGATCTATCACAAAAAATAAGTTGTTGCAAGTCAGAATAAGCTAGAATAGCTTATTGATAAGCTGATGACAAAATTGCACTAGCAGGGGCTAGTTTTGGATGTTGAGCAGTGGAAACTTTTTCCACTGCTTGACTATTTTGACTTTTTGTCTTTAGTGACTTTTTCTTGGATTCAGATTCACAAAGGCACCCAAATGATCTTTGGATCAAAAGGAGTCAATCACAATCAAAATAACACAATCACTAACACCCAATTGATATAGTTTAATCAATCAATCATCAGACATGATACAGACATGAACAATAAGCAGTTTAGCACTTAAGAGCAGTTTTAGCACAAATCAGCCAGCCAAATTCAACCAAATGCACACACAAGCTATAATAAACTCCAATAAGCAAGTCTAAACAGGTTTCATGCACTGGTTCAAAGAATTAAGCAAGATTCAAGCAATGAAAGTCACTGATGAATACTAACACATGCAGTTTTCTACTTTTGCTGATGTATTTGACACACAAGCCAATTTCAACACCTCAAATCTTTCAAATAGGTTATATTAACTTTGTTTAAACCACTTTTATCCCTAAGCATGCATACACACTAAGTGTTCCCAAAATCCTAGGTCAAAACAAGCAGAAACAAGGTCTATATAGCAGATTGATTGATTCAAGTGTTCAAACCCAAAAACTTGCAGCAAAACACTCTCAAACAAAGGTATAGCAGATACAAAGCATAAACAACACCTTCCCTTAACACAATAACAAGTTACAAGCATAAACCAGTAGACCCAAACACCCCTTTAACTTTTTCAAATCAAAATTTTCAAAAGCACAATGAGATTTCAGGCCAACCAAGCATCAATTAACACTCAAACAAGTATAATAAACAGATTCAAGCAAGAACAAGCCACAAAATTCACAAGAACAACAGTTTCATACAAATATCACCAAAAATCACAATTTAAGCAGATTTGGAGATTAAGTATGCAAACCTCATGGATGTACATCCACACCCACAAATTTTGAGCTTATGTGCTAGCAAGAACAAGCACAAGCTTCCACAATAAGCCTGCTAAGATTGAACAAGGGTTAAGCAAAATATCATAAAAATCAGAAACTTTGAAAAACTTGATTAATGCAAACTTGCTACCCCACACTTGATTATCCCCAAGTTATAAGCCTCACCACACCTTAACCAACTCAGTTAGGATGCTATGATCAGCCCTATAGCCCAAGAATTCCAAGATTGGAACAAGACTTAGCAAAATATCAAGAAAATGAGGAAATATGCAAACTTTTGCACACTCCTCTTTTGAAAACAGGTTTTGAACTTCAAGAACTAACAAGCATATAACAAATGAAAGCAGTAAACAAGATTGGCCAATGACTTTTCTTCAAGATTTCAAACTCAATTTCATTAACTTAGAAATAGGATTTACAGAAACTTGAACCAAGGAAAAATCAAAAGCAAAAACTAAATGTTGGAACCCTAAGCCTTTATATAGGCATACAATGAGCTAAGTTACTGAATAAAAACGTGAACCCTAGCTACTTGATCTTCCAAAAATGCCCTTGAGGTTTTGGCATCTTCTTGAATCATGTGACTGAATTTGGAGCCTTGTAGTAGCTGGCAAGTGCAAAAGTTGATCCAAGGGCTCCAAATGAGTTAACTTCAAAGCTATGTTGTGGGGCGTTGGATGACTACCACTGTTTTGGCATCTTCTTCAAGGGTTAAAAAGCAGGGGAAAACATGTGACCTTCAGATGATGTGGCAAGCTTTTTGAAAGTGGGGTTAAGGTTATTAGTCCCTTAATCTTAAATCTGGAAGAGATTAAGGGCTAATTTCAAGTGTAATGAAAATACCCAATTTTCATAAGAACACTAAGAACACATCATTTGATATGTTTACTTGTTTAAATAAGTTGTTAGGCGCCATAATCTTTATTTAAATAAAGATTAGTTAAATACGGGTGTGAGTGGGATGTGATGTGGCACCAGGGTGTGTTTTGATTGGAGGAGGGGAGTAAGTGGGGCACGTGGCAGCCCAGGAGTGGTCTATGTATCTTCTTTGTCTGCCAGCTTAACACCCCCATCTTTCAGAAACTTGTCATATGCCTTCCAAACTTCTATCAACGCTTGTTTTAGCTTTGTCAACTTTTGCCTTTTTACAATTTTGGCCCAAAAACTTTTACAAAGTGAAATCAGGGGTAATTCTTGCCATATTTAAATTCTTCAAGGGCTGGTTGGGTATTTTCTTCAATGTTAATGGTCTAGACTTGTATGATTGTCATTTTGGAGGACTGAATTTGCCAAGTCTTGATGATTGAGGGACCATTTTCTGCCAATTGTTGAAAGTTGAGGGTCCTTTGTGTAATTTTGGAATTTTCAAAGGACCAAACTTGTCATTTCTTGTACTTTGAAGGACTTTATGATATATTTGACTTTGTGGATGGTATTGGTTGACAATTTAGCTTTGTTGAGGGGCTAAACTTGCCAATTCTTCAAAGTTAAGGGTCCTTTTTGTAATTTTGACAAACTTTAGGGACCAAACTTGTAATTATGAGGATACAAGGGTATAAAGTGTCAATTCTTCATAATTGGAGGACCCTTCTTAATAATTCTTCAAATCTTCAAGGGTTGATCTTTGGAAAGTCTTCATTAGGGCTTGGTTCATTGTGCGGCTTCGTTTCCCGTGTTCGTTTTAGCATGATTCTTGTGATCTTTTGTCATTTTCTCAATATCCGTACCTAAAAGACACAAGCAACAAACACAAGCATATATTTGGGTATTTTGATGATATTTAATGCATTTTAAGCCCTATTTGGAAGATGAGACTATGTATAAAATCAGTCTCATCAGAGTTCTTGACAGACAAGAACGAGTCATGAGAAGGAAGACGATTCCATTCGTCAAAATCCTATGGAGGGATCATACCGAGCAGGAAGCCACTTGGGAAACAGAGGAGTCTATCCGGGCTTCTTACCCTCATTTCATATTTTGAATTCGGGTATGTTCTTCTTTTCCAGTTTAATTTATCTATAATTCGGGGACGAATTATTCTTTTTAGGGGGAAGAGTTGTAAAACCCGCATGCTTTTACCATGAATAGTACCCTTAAGATCGTACATACTAGATTAAAACTTTCCTATTATAGCATGATTACGATTACGTGTTAGGATTTTACGTATTACGTACGTGTTAGAACACGATAAGTATTTACTATGCACGAGCACGTAATAATTATTTGACAATAATTAATCACGAACATGCTATCATGAAATCATGAACGTAATTAAATCACGAACTATTATTAATTACGTATATATATTTATTACGAGCGTAAATAAATATATTAAGTCATGGAAATTACTTAACGAGAACACATTAAATGCGAACACAATTAATCACGAACGAGTAACTAAACATCAAGACACGGAAATGGTACGGGTACCCCATGTAGGGCCCCTACCCGCGACAACAAGAGAGAAATGGGCCAAGCCCATTTCAATTTTTCACTAAAAGGGGTTAAGGAAAATAACACTACTCGTTTAACTTTATAGAAGAATTTTACAGAAACCTAAAATCCTCCTCCTCCTTTTTTTTCTCTTTTGGCCGCCACCCTCAAACAACACCAAAGGGGTGTTTGTTGATCTTTGATCTTGGAATTGTTGTTGGTGTTCGTGTTTGTTCATCGTTACTTAGATCCACGCACTCGATAATTCTTTTAAACCTTTTTCTTTTGATTTAATCTTTTAATTAATTAAGAACATGTTATGTTTTTCTATAAAACCTAATTAAATCATAGATCTAACATGAATTTGGGTTGGAATAAAATCAAAAGGGATGTTTAGGGGTGTTTTGTTCTTGGCCGTAGCCTACACCGAACCCGAGAGGGTCTCGGTTTGGCCATTCGACCACCACCGAGACCATATGGTCCCGGTTGGTTGGTGTGGGTCCCACGGCAGCATCAAGACAAGGGTAACCCCGAGTTGGTTCGGGGTATGGTGTCGATTTCATGTCCGGTTCATGGTTCTTAGTCAAGATCCGGTTCAAGGTGTATGTTTAGATTTTTATTTTTATGATCTTATGTTAAAATTAAATTAATAACATGACATAATTAATTTAATAACATGACTTAGGTTATATTAATTATTAAAATCATGAAATTATTAACCTAAGTATTATATTTTTTAAGACTTATAATTAATTAATTATTTAAAAACCATGGTTATAATTAATTAATTAACATGACTTAGGTTATATTATTAATAAATAATAATATATGTTTTAACCTAAGTATTAAACTTTATTTAATTAAAAACATGTTATACTTTAATTAAATATTTTAACCTATAGTTTATTTTAATTACATGAAATAATTAATAAACTATACATTATATCATAAGACTTAGAAATAATCATGAAAACACTTAGGCTTATATACTTAGCTTATTTAACCAGCTTATTTCTAATTATGGAAACTTTCTATTTTTAGAAACTTAATTAAATAAGGCAGCTAATCTATTTATGGAAACATGCTATTTTTAGAAACTTATTTAATTAAGGCAGCTGATCTATTTATGGAAACTTTCTATTTTTAGAAACTTATCTATTTTAAGCAGTAATTCTATTTTTGGAAACTTTCTATTTTTGGAAACTTTCTATTTTAGGAAACCTGCTATTTTTGGAAAGTTACTTATTATTACACAGTAAGTATAATAATACATGAAATACCAGAAATACTTAATCAGAGTAAACAAATATAAGATAAACACAGTTTAAGGCTTTAAACAGTAAAACATGATAAGAACATATAAAATAAGCTAAGACATGACATAAAACCAGTTACGTATTTAGTAAGCAGATACTTATTCATGTATATATTTATGTAGCATTAGTGATACGGAAGTAGGATTCCTCTCAGTTCATCTTCTTCGTTCACTGGACATAAGGTACGGATTCCCGTCCTTTCAGTATGGACATTCTTTCCTTATTAGGATTCCCCGTATGCAGTCAAATGTTTTCCCGTAGTATAAGTTTATATGTTTGACTTGCTTATGTTTAATTTAGAATACCTATAGCCATATACATGCATGACCAGTTTCACCTAGTTATGGAGGTACCATAACCATAACATTATAGGCACTGATGTTATGACTTCACCATGGCGGAGTGATTGCTCGTGGCGTCCCTTCAGCTTTTGGCCATTTATTTTATTTATCATATGGGGCGTATGGGTGCATCCTATTTACATGTTTTCAGTCAGGATTTCATGGTGAATGTGGTGTGTGCCTTACATCCTTCACAAGGAGCTGATCCCTCCTACCCAAAAACCAGTATATTAAATTAGAGGCAGCCCCTCTAATTTGCATGATGAGGTCACCCCTCCAAGTATTCATGCACGGTGGATTTTCATGACCTATATTGGCTAATGGTAAAATATGATAAACAATTTTCACAAGATAAACATAAGGCTTTTCAAACTATAAAACCAGTTTTATCAATACTTAACCAGGTTACTCGGGACTTAGTTTTCTTCCGCTGTTATATGTTATATGATTATCCTATTCATGCTTTATTGTACATCCGTGCACTGAGCGTATTGCTCAGCCATTTTCCTTTTCTATGTTCCCAAAACGGCAGGTACTCAGGGACGCTCGTAGACATTAAGAGTACATGCATATGGACTGGAAGCTTTCTAGCCTTTCTTTACTTTATGCATTTCCTTTCTTTGATACATTGCTATGGACATTGTTTAGTCCTTTCCTTTATTATACTTATGTTTGTGTGTGATGAGCTTTATATTTGGACTACCGATGTTTGATTCTGGTATTTTCCTTTTATGGTCATGTAATGTTTAGACATTTTTCCTTGTATGCTTTGACGACACGCCATAATATCATGTGACATTTCCATTATCCAAATGGTGTGTTACATAATCAGCCCAAGGGAAACGGTCAGACTAACGACCGTTCTGCTACGGATAGGCGTGGCGGTAATGATAATTACCGCAACAACGCTGGACACTCCAACGGTAGCAGGTCCTAATACTTACGCATTTTCTTATGATTTCACGTTATAACTCATAATTCTAACACTTTAGCAAATCTTATTCCAGGAACCATGGAAACGGTAGGGACCAGAACCAGAGAGGTTCACAGCCTAGCCGTCCAGCTATCACTGGTATTCAATCTTATGATTTTTCGCATTGTCCTTTGTACCCTATTATCATGTCTCATGTAAAATGTTTTATCAGGTTCTCAGCCAGCCAGAGCACCTGTTGGAGGATATACTCATCCTCTTTGCTCTACTTGCCATCGTATGCACCCAGGGCCATGTCGTTGCGACACTGACGCATGCTTCAAGTGTGGTCTTCCTGGCCATCGCATGAAGGACTGCCGTAAGGGCGAGATGGAGGGCACATTGGGACATGCTGATATCAAGCCGCCTCCTACCATTGGATGTGTCTACACGACATCTCGAGATCAGGCCAACAAGTCTACAGGTACCATCATTGGAATCTTGTATATGTATGGTCAAGCTGCGTGTGTTCTATTTGATACGGGTGCTACTCACTCGGTCATTTCTACTGCTTATGCAAAGAACATTAGGATGCTCCCCATGCCACTAGATAATAGACTCAATATTTCCACGCCTTTGAGGGACTCTGTATTAATCACCCATGTATACAAGAGTCTTCCCCTAGAGTTTGATGATAAGGTTCATCCTGTTGACGCACTTCCGCTGGACATGAACGACTTTGACATGATTTTGGGCATGGATTGGCTATCCAAGCATCATGCTACCATAGACTGCCATTCATATCGAGTCATCTTCGATGATGTTAATGCACCAGAGTATATTCACAACGGGTTCATACCCGGAAGGTCTATACAAATCATATCTACCCTGCGAGCACGTGCACTACCGTCACATGGCTGCGAGGGTTATCTAGCTACGGTTCATGACATGGATGATGAATCTCCATTAATTCAGGATCAGCCAATAGTGTCGGAATTCCAAGATGTATTTCCAGAAGAACTTCCGGGCATACCACCTGCACGAGAAGTGGAATTCAATATCGAGCTCATCCCATGAGCTGAACCGATTTCCAAGGCTCCTTATCGCATGGCTCCCATAGAGTTAAAGGAGCTGAAGGATCAACTGCAAGAACTTTCTAGAACGAGGTTTCATTCGACCAAGCGCATCTCCATGGGGTGCACCGGTCTTATTTGTTAAGAAGAAGGACGGCAGTATGCGTCTCTGCATGGACTATCGCGAGCTCAACAAGATTACTATCAGGAATAGGTATCCACTGCCACGTATAGACGATCTGTTTGACCAACTCCAAGGGGCCAAACCCTTCTCCAAGATTGATCTTAGGTCAGGCTATCATCAGCTACGGGTTAAGGAGAAGGACATTGCCAAGACTGCTTTCCGTACACGCTATGGCCACTACGAATTTGTAGTCATGCCATTCGGCCTGACCAATGCTCCAGCAGTGTTCATGGATTTGATGAACAGGATCTTCAATGAATTTCTGGACAAGTTCGTCATTGTCTTCATCGATGACATCTTGATTTTCCCAAAGTCCAAGGAGGAACACGAAGACCATCTTCGTACTGTACTACAGATTCTTCGCCAGAAGCAGTTGTATGCTAAATTCTCCAAGTGTGAGTTCTGGTTAGACAAGGTGGCATTCTTAGGTCACATTGTATCAGCAGAAGGAATCACTATGGATCCAGCGAAGGTTGAGGCTATTACTAAGTGGCCGAGGCCGACATCAGCGACTGAAGTCCACAGTTTCTTAGGCTTAGCTGGCTATTACCGTAGGTTCGTGGAGAACTTTTCCCGCCTAGCACTACCATTGACCAAACTGATGCGGAAAGGGGAGAAATTCGTCTGGACTGAAGAACGAGAGAAGAGCTTTGAAGACGTGAAGAAGAAGCTAGTATCTGCACCTATTCTTACTCTCCCAGCTGGTACGGGTGGATTTCAAATCTACAATGATGCATTGGGGAAGGGACTTGGCTGTGTTCTCATGCAACATGGGAAAGTGATCGCGTATGCTTTACGGTAGCTTAAGCCTTATAAAGAAAATTACCCTACGCATGACTTGGAACTTGCTGCAGTCGTGTTTGCATTGAAGATATGGAGGCACTACTTATATGGAGAATCATGTGACATTTTCACGGACCACGAGAGCTTGAAGTATATCTTCACTCATCGTGAATTGAACATGAGGCAGAGGAGATGGTTAGAGATGTTGAAGGATTATGACATTAATCTGCAGTATTGATGTGTCGTGGATTAACACATATACGTTATAGGACAAATTTAGGTAATTACCTTTAGGAAAAAGTAATTAACCAAAAATAAGTCAAAGACGGATACGATTAAACACGTGAGTGAGTCGAGTTCGTTGTACACAGAGATCTTATGAATTTGAGACGTTTCGTTTTGATTTGGACAATCGATTTGAATGTGTCGTTGGTTTTTAAAACTAAAATTAACTGTACGAATTTTAAATTAATAAAACTTATCCTAAAGTGCATGAATCGTTAAACCCCGCTATTTAAAATAAAATCTAACAATTAATTACTTAAAAATTAAAACTTTATTTAAAATTTAAACTAATTTAATTATCTATGAAAATTTTAATCTATTTAATAATCTAATAAAAATAAATCTATTTAATTAAAACTAATTTACTTTATTTATTGAAAATTACTTTAAACAAATTATTTAAAAACTATATTTTTTTTTATTTTTTTTAATTTTTTTTTTAAAAATTATCTTATAAACTACCCTTTTTTTTTTTAAGAAATTACTTTATTTAAAATTTTGATTAAAAGTTGTAAAGGAAAATAAACGGATAAAAATTAAGTAAAAATTACAAAAGAAAAACAGCCAAACTAACTATATTAATTAGATAACAAGAAACAAAATAAAAAAAACAGTTAGCCCAACTGGTAAACACGCTGGACAAACAAACGTGAGGTCACGGGTTCAATCCCCATGGATGACATATTTTTGTGATTAAAATCCTTTTTGACTGATAGTCTTAGGAAAGACTAAGTAAAAGCTTATTTGTTTAAAAACTGTGAGGACACAGCTTAAATGAGCTTATCAGACCAATTTGATATGATAAGCTGTACACAAGAACGATTAAAATAGCAAGAACAAATAAGGGATAAACTACCAAAGTTATAAAGATTAACAAATAAGAAAGTACAGGCAGTCAAATAAATTCTATCAACTTATCAAAACGCATATAAAATCAGACAAAAAGAAACGGGAAACAATCAAGCTATAATAAATCACAAATCCAAACCGAATATGCAAATAAACTCAGCAGGACTCTACAACATTTTACTCTAGCTAAAATAAAAACTCAGCTAAATCAGTAGTCAGCTAAATCCCATTCGTAGAATCATAACAGAACATTCACATTATCATTGAACAGATCTAAATCAAAATCATATCTTTACTCAGAAAACAAAAACCTACATCAGGTCCATTCTTAGATTCAATGATAACAGACTAAAAAAAACACATTCAGCGGTATAACTGATTTTTAACATAATCGGAAATCAACATCATTCAAAACTAGAGCTCTTATAATCTAATGACTATCTAACAAATATAGATTCATGAAATCAGAACAAACAGATTTAGATTCTCTAAAATAAAGCTAAAATTTTATCAGTCTAAATTAAAAACTTCAGTCCAAATCTAAAATCCTTACAACTCAAATTGACATTCAGTAAAATAACAAACTTAAATCAAACATCTCTAAATTTATGAACCATCACAAATAAACTTCAGATAAGCAGAAACAAATATACTTTAGCATCTTAACAATTACAGATTCATATAAACAGTTAAAACAATTTAATCTAATTAAATGTAAGATAAAAGAAGATAGCACCTATTTGAAGATAGCCTTTGAGACGTAGGTATGCGCTGAGCATCCTATAAACAATCCGCAACCACCATTCACCTTTTCACCATCACCAAATAAACATCATCGATCATCAAACGAACCTCCATACGAATCCTTCGAACCATATGAAACCAATTTTCAACTTATCCAGTGGGGACAAGCTAGATCCAAACTTCCCTTTAATATTAAAAACTAAGCTATTAATTAGCTTAAATTCAATATTTCAACTATTATTCTCGAAAAAACAGATAATAGATATAATCATGTAAATTTATTTAAGCAGTGCACAAAATTAAAAAGAAACACGAGTAAGATGAAAAATATAAAACGTTTATTAAATATCAGCAATATTACAAAGCTTTAAAATGAAAATACAATATTAAATCCTATCTCTATTTTAGCAGAATAACATTAAAAAGAAAAGAAGGGATAAAATTACACAAGAAAATGGGGGTATTTATAGCCCCCCCCATAAGGCATCCTTCTGCGAATATCCGAATATCCAAGGGGATATTCCTTTTGATTTTGTAGCCCTTGATCTTGATTCTTCTCTCTCTTTATTGGATCGGATGGTGGAGGATTCACAAGTTCACGCGGATTGCCAGAGTGGCACTAATTTGTGCTACTTGTGCTTCTTTTGAGGCCTGTGATTGGTGGGATAGACTAATTGAGGTGTTGAAGCCAATAATCTTGTGCCACGTATCACTTTTCTTCCAGCCATTCTCTTCCTATAACTATGGGGGTTTTATTTCCCTTTACTTGAATTAGCTGATTAATTAAAAAGCCCTGAATAAATCGGATTTTTTACCAAACTAGGGTTTGGAACAGTGGGGTATTTTTACTGGTTATGGTGGGTTAGGGAAGAAAGGCATAGAAAACATCGAAAAAGAAATAATGTGTGTGTGGGAATAATGGGATAAAAACGTGTGAAGTCAAATAAGTGGGTGAAAGGGACGGTTCAATTTATGTGGTGTAATGTTGACTGAAAATAAAACAAACCCTAAAGGCCCATTGACTTCATTCGTTTCCTTTTTCATTTTAGTTATGAAAACATTGGGCTTAAAGCCCAAGTTCTATTTCCATCCGTCTAATAAACTTCTCATATTGGGCCATTTGAACTTAAAACGTATTTTGGTCCTTCTTTGAACTCCAAATGGGCTTTTAAGCCCATTTCCCAAATGTGGGACCCACTTGGCCCGTTTTCTTGCATAATTATCAAATCCACTCAAGTCGAACTCGATTTTGGCTTCTTCAATCTTTTTCTTCAAACTCGTGCTGGTTTTGCCGGTTTTCGTGAACTTGGTACCTACACACATCAAACACCAAAACAAACATATACAAGGCATATTTGATAGATAATGTGCAATATTTCATTGCTTTTAGCTACAAATGATATGAGTAAAAACACTCATATCAAATTCCCCCATGCTAAGCAATTGCCGTGTCCTCACGCAATGATAAAATAAAACTATATCTACACCATTATTCAACTTTTATTTTGTAAAATAAAATAATTAAGGATCATAAAAGCTCAAATAGATTTATCGTCCTCGACTATTCACTTTTCCATGCCAAGTGCAAAAACAAGATCATTGTTATTATAAGTTGGTAGACTAACACGAATTCATGTGGGCCAATTATTCACTTAGACTCCCTTATTCCTAGGTGTATCTCTTATATTTTATTGTTGTCACGAATGATCACGAGGATGCATTGTTGACTTATTTCGATAATTTATTAGGCCAAAAATAAAGTGAACGATTTAATCAATAGTTAGCTAAAGGACAAAATCTTTTAAAACTGCTTCTCGGGCTTTCATAAAGTTCATATCTTGGCATAACTTGTTTCGCGATTTGAGACCTTTCTCGGATCGATATTTGGCAGTGACTTTATACTTCCAATCTTGAGAGACGCTCACGAAATAATGGTCTTCTCTTCATAATATTTCTTCACTTGAAGTTTTGAGAGATTCAAACTTGGACCACGACTTCTTCATTTTTCTCCAATCTTTATTTGGGATTTTGATTAACAACGATTCACCTCCTTTTTGGACTTGGCTTCATTTATCCTCATACCTTATTTTGGTCTTTTTGGATAGACTTCTCCATGACTTTTTGGGAGTAATTTGCTTTTCGTCGTGTGTCTCGATCCTTCATATTGATTTTTTGATAAATGAATCTTCACATCACTTGAGATCTTTAGCAATAAAACATAGCCCTCATGTCTTGTTAGGACCTTTTTGGAATCGCCAATCTTCGCATCCCGCTTCAATAAGTTATGCCTTGGCTATGAACTCTAATCCATACCGAGCAACTTCTAAACGATCTTGGGCTAGAAGCTAAGTAACTTTTCAAATCGTTCAACATTATTTATTGCAATTAAAATTTATTAACAAGTGATGGGAGAATAGGCTCATAATTAACTCACATAAATTCCCGAAAGAATACCACACTTATAATTGGCTCTATCATCTCTTGATCTCCATATTGTAAAATTCCAAGAATGAAATCAATGGATACTTAGCCTATTAAATCAAAGTTTTGGGTTTTCAAGTCATCTATAGGATCTTGCAACTTCTTATACTTTTGCAAGTTTTAGAATTTGCGTTTTAAAGTTCCCTTGATAAACGACTTTCTAGGATCAATTATAGGAGCTTGCGAAAAGTTCTTGTCCTTAACTCATATGAATTAAGACTTTCGCGTTTTAAAGCTCCCTATATAATAGCCTAGCAAAACTTAATTCAAATACGTTAAGGAAAAGCTAAGGTTAAAAACCGAGTCGAGTCAAAAACTATTCTTATTTAAAAGCTTACATTCGTGTCAAAAACACTTATTTTATTTATTAAAACTTAAAAATAACACTAAAAAAAAATTAAAATTTTATTGAAAAATGAGAAAAGCAATACGTTTGGACACAACAAAAGCAATTGCAAGCGATTATATCGATTGACTCCCCCATGCTAAAACCAAACATTGTCCTCAATGTTTCTTAGCTCAAGAGTAACACCCCCTTGCTAAGACACGAAGAGTCTAATGCAATCTCCTAGCATGGAAAGAGTACGCAAATCTATAACCCGTTTATTAATTATGCCTCAAGATAAAACGTTAGTCGATAATAATCAAGGGAAAGAAAGTGTGCCCCTTTTAGCATTCAAAGAATGGAAGATCAAGTGGACCGGCAAAAACCGAACACGAGAGTCTTCAAATATTAGGGTCGTACCTAAGATCACATCACAACAAAACACGAGCACGAGCTTGAAAGATCAAGCCTTATTAGATGTTAGAAAATAGAAAGAGAATAGAAAGACTCGTTTTTGTTCACCGAGTCATGAGCTCGACTCGATCCCCGCATTCATTGGTCCTTAGGGAAAGTGGTGCAAACCGGCATATTTTAATAAAATCTAACATAAAGCACGATGCCGGGGTCAAAGATCTCATCCTCGTTGTCGGATGACAAACGAAAGGATAAAACTCCAACACAAATCTCTAACAAGAGATGGTAGTCACAAACAAAAGTATGGATGTAGCATGCTCCACGAGATAAACTCGCACCAATATGATCGAAAAATCTTTCAATTATTACATCGGTGAAAGGCCGAGATTTCCCTAAATCAACGATTCCGGGATCGAATACCTCGTCCTCGGTGGAGAAAGGAATAGACAACAAGGTGTCGTCCCCCCATGCTAATCCTAAATCATATGAAGCACATGGTAAAGGTGGTGCAAAAGTCTCAACACTAGTGGTTTCAACTTGCATGACTTTGTCGACTTTTTCACTCTTAGGAACGTGAACAAAGGGGTCATGGTACTCAATATGAGTCACATGAAAAACCCGCACATTAAGATCAACGCGAGTGGGAGGGAGATTGGGAATAATGTAAATTTCTCCATCCGAGTCGACATACTCATCATAAAAGGTGTGATCATCATCACAAACCTCATCAACCTCCTTCATAAGAAGATCATCATCACAAAGGTTGTGAGATCTAGGAGGTATGATGTTCTCAAAATCCTCTTGAAATAATGGATTATTGTTCAATGAAGCTTCAAATAGAGGATTTGAGTAAGTGACAAAAGTGTCGTCATCCTTGTCATCACAAGAAATTTCCGACAAAGTATCGAGTGTGTCACACTCGGATACTAGATCATCATTCTCATTAGAAGGCAATTCATTGGCAAATTCCTTGAGAATGGTAGGTAAAACACAAGAATCACGTTCGATCTCGAGATCGGAAACGTCTTCACTTCCCCGTGGAAGTGGATCAAGGATAGCAAAAAGTTCATCGACGAACTTATCCAACGAATAGTCACTAACCTCACTCGGTGTGAAGTTAGGAATCAAAGGCTCTTCAATTGAAGATTGTGCCTTAGGAACATCAACATGATCCATAGAAGAGAGTGAAAATGAGTCCATTTTTAAAGATTGTTCAATTAAAGCAATGTCACTCTCGGGATCAAAATTCTCATTATCAAACTCACTAGCATCGAATGGCTCACTCAAGTAATCATCAATTTGTTTTTCAATCTTATCATCCTCGTGTGGAGTGAGTATAGAAGAGGTAACATTACAACATGATTCAACAAAATTAAGTTCTTCACTTTCCGATTTCTTAGGAAGCAATCTTGAAATTTTTTCCGGTTTGAAAATCATATGTTTATCCCCATTAAATAATTTAAGCTCCCCTTCTTTCATATCAACTAAAACACCGGCCGTACACAAAAATGGTCGTCCTAAAATTATAGGCGCACGAGGATTCGGCTCATAATCAATGATAGCAAAATCGGCTAGGTAAACGAACTCCCCCACTTTAACAATGACATTTTCCGCTATACCAACCGGTCGAGTGGTGGTACCATTAGCAAGCTCAATGATCATTCGAGTGGGTATAAGTCGCAAATAGTCAAGAGTTTTCCAAATGGACAAGGGCATTACGTTAATACTAGCTCCTAGATCGGCTAGAGCTTTGTATTCCCCAAGCTCATCGAAAACACAAGGTATCAAAAAGTGACCCGGATCATTATACTTCTTAGGAAAGAGATCAATGAAATCCGAGGTACTAATCACATTTAAAGTAGCCTTGGTGACATTCCAAAAGGTTTCTTTAGGTGGCACAATAAGCTCAAGCTTCCTTTCTAAATTATCATAAGCGGTGATAGCCTTAAGTTCTCCTCTCGGGTTAGGAATGGTATTACTAGGTAAGCAACCCGAAGAAGTAGATGGTTTAGACATGAATCCCTCAAACATCGAAAGCAATTTATTTTGATTTTGTTCCACACTTTGTTGCAAACGATTTTGACCTTGCTCAAACATTTGTTCAAATCTTTGTTCAAATCTTTGTTCCATTCTTTGTTGATTAAGCTCAATCTTGTTATTTTGCCCCTTAATCGTATTTTGAAACTCATTTTTCAAAGTTTCCATTTGTCCTTGAATGTTATTTTGCAAAGCTTTCATATTTGCCTCATTTGATTTCATGTAGCTTGACAAATCATTTTGATTATTCCCTTGAAAACCTTGATTGTTTTGATTAGCATTAAAACCATTTCCTTGATTATAATTCCCTTGGTTACCACGGTTAAAATTATTCCCATTATTCCCATTGTTGTACCTATTTTGAACCGGTGGAAAACCCGGTGGAGCAACATGATTTTGACGAGGAACTTGACCGTTGGAGCCATAAGTTCCCGTCGCGGCAAAAACACTAGCTTGATCAAACCCCGCGTTCAAACAAGCATAATTAGGATGTGCTCCACCACATGATACACAAAATTTCCCAATCATATTAATCGATCCATGAGGATTCTTCCTAATCTCACTCAATAAAGTCGCAAATCCACTATCAATCTTAGAATCCAATCTAGCAATCTCGTGATTTGATGAATTCACATTGGAAATAACCGGTGTGTTTCGTGAATATTGTGCTCTAGACTTATCCTCAATTATTCTCCACGCGTCTCTCGGTGTTTTTCTTAAAAGATTACCACCCGCGGCGGCGTTTAAAGAATCTTGTTCAATCATATTAAGCCCATTATAGAAAGTATTAATTTGATGCAATTCCGAGAAACCGTGGTGTGGACATTGTCTTAACAAATCCTTAAATCTTTCCCAAGCAACCCCAAACGATTCATGCACTTTTTGTTCGAATCTAGTGATCTCATTTTTAAAGTGTGTTGTCTTGGAAGGTGGAAAGAAATAATTCATAAACTTCGACACTAAATCATCCCAAGTTAAAATCGAACCCGGTGGTTCTTTCTCATACCAAAGCTTAGCATTACCCTCGAGCGAGTACGGAAAAAGCATTAGCTTAATCACGTCATTCGGCACATCTCTAAACTTGAGAGTCGAGGTAATTCGATTAAAATTCCGAATGTGAGAATGCGGACTATCGGCCTCATTGCCACGAAATTGGTCGGCACGAATGAGCGATAAAAGACCCGTCTTAATCTCAAAATGATCCGCCAAAATAGCCGGCACAACGATTGCTTCCCCATACCCTTCGGTGGGTGCACGGAGCAATTCCTCCATTGTACGGTTATCGGCCATCTCTACAACAATAGGTGGAATCTCGGGTTCCACTATTCGTTGTTGACGATTTCTATTTCTACGAGGAATATTTTCAAGCCTATTAAAATCTATCACAAGACGAGAAGAACGTAATTGCATACACTACAAAGACGAGAATTTAGAGGATTGAAGAAAAGAAATTAGACAAGAAAGAAGATTATTTTTGGTATTTTATTTGGTATTGCTCAATCAAAAATGATCGATAAAAAACAAGGAATAAGGATAACTACTATGGAAGTAAATTACCCTCGATCGACTTTGAAACGATAGGTGAAAACCTAAACGTCTCGAGGTTCAATAAGTAAACAACAAAAAATAAGATTTAATACTACTTGAGTCGGCAAACCAATAATAGGTTGTCCCTCTCAATATACGCACAAGCAAGCGGGGAAACGAGGTGGCACAAAGCACTTAAAAACCTTTTTCCTTAGACGGCCTTTTATAGCACGTCGCCTTATACCCACCTTATAGTTTGTATAAATCGAGTTCAAACTTCTTATTAGTATTTATCTATTTTGCCTTTATTTTTGTTTTGGGTTCGAATACAATAGCTAGGTGATGAAATCCCAACTAAGGCTTATTTGAAAAGTATTTAAAATTGTTGTTCTACGTAATACAATATATTATTCACAAAAAACGAGAAAAACGATACATACTACTTAATAGAAAAATAACAAAACTTTCCGAGGACGGAAAGGGTCTTCAAATCCACGATCAACAAATCTCAACAAAAGCGAATCGTACACAAGATCCCCGGCAGCGGCGCCAAAATTTTTGATGTGTCGTGGATTAACACATATACGTTATAGGACAAATTTAGGTAATTACCTTTAGGAAAAAGTAATTAACCAAAAATAAGTCAAAGACGGATACGATTAAACACGTGAGTGAGTCGAGTTCGTTGTACACAGAGATCTTATGAATTTGAGACGTTTCGTTTTGATTTGGACAATCGATTTGAATGTGTCGTTGGTTTTTAAAACTAAAATTAACTCTACGAATTTTAAATTAATAAAACTTATCCTAAAGTGCATGAATCGTTAAACCCCGCTATTTAAAATAAAATCTAACAATTAATTACTTAAAAATTAAAACTCTATTTAAAATTTAAACTAATTTAATTATCTATGAAAATTTTAATCTATTTAATAATCTAATAAAAATAAATCTATTTAATTAAAACTAATTTACTTTATTTATTGAAAATTACTTTAAACAAATTATTTAAAAACTATATTTTTTTTATTTTTTTTTTAAAAAAAATTATTTTATAAACTACCCTTTTTTTTTAAGAAATTACTTTATTTAAAATTTTGATTAAAAGTTGTAAAGGAAAATAAACGGATAAAAATTAAGTAAAAATTACAAAAGAAAAACAGCCAAACTAACTATATTAATTAGATAACAAGAAACAAAATAAAAAAAACAATTAGCCCAACTGGCAAACACGCTGGACAAACAAACGTGAGGTCACGGGTTCAATCCCCATGGATGACATATTTTTGTGATTAAAATCCTTTTTGACTTATAGTCTTAGGAAAGACTATGTAAAAGCTTATTTGTTTAAAAACTGTGAGGACACAGCTTAAATGAGCTTATCAGACCAATTTGATATGATAAGCTGTACACAAGAACGATTAAAATAGCAAGAACAAATAAGGGATAAACTACCAAAGTTATAAAGATTAACAAATAAGAAAGTACAGGCAGTCAAATAAATTCTATCAACTTATCAAAACGCATATAAAATCAGACAAAAAGAAACGGGAAACAATCAAGCTATAATAAATCACAAATCCAAACCTAATATGCAAATAAACTCAGCAGGACTCTACAACATTTTACTCTAGCTAAAATAAAAACTCAGCTAAATCAGTAGTCAGCTAAATCCCATTCGTAGAATCATAACAGAACATTCACATTATCATTGAACAGATCTAAATCAAAATCATATCTTTACTCAGAAAACAAAAACCTACATCAGGTCCATTCTTAGATTCAATGATAACAGACTAAAAAAAACACATTCAGCGGTATAACTGATTTTTAACATAATCGGAAATAAACATCATTCAAAACTAGAGCTCTTATAATCTAATGACTATCTAACAAATATAGATTCATGAAATCAGAACAAACAGATTTAGATTCTCTAAAATAAAGCTAAAATTTTATCAGTCTAAATTAAAAACTTCAGTCCAAATCTAAAATCCTTACAACTCAAATTGACATTCAGTAAAATAACAAACTTAAATCAAACATCTCTAAATTTATGAACCATCACAAATAAACTTCAGATAAGCAGAAACAAATATACTTTAGCATCTTAACAATTACAGATTCATATAAACAGTTAAAACAATTTAATCTAATTAAATGTAAGATAAAAGAAGATAGCACCTATTTGAAGATAGCCTTTGAGACGTAGGTATGCGCTGAGCATCCTATAAACAATCCGCAACCACCATTCACCTTTTCACCATCACCAAATAAACATCATCGATCATCAAACGAACCTCCATACGAATCCTTCGAACCATATGAAACCAATTTTCAACTTATCCAGTGGGGACAAGCTAGATCCAAACTTCCCTTTAATATTAAAAACTAAGCTATTAATTAGCTTAAATTCAATATTTCAACTATTATTCTCGAAAAAACAGATAATAGATATAATCATGTAAATTTATTTAAGCAGTGCACAAAATTAAAAAGAAACACGAGTAAGATGAAAAATATAAAACTTTTATTAAATATCAGCAATATTACAAAGCTTTAAAATGAAAATACAATATTAAATCCTATCTCTATTTTAGCAGAATAACATTAAAAAGAAAAGAAGGGATAAAATTACACAAGAAAATGGGGGTATTTATAGCCCCCCCATAAGGCATCCTTTTGCGAATATCCGAATATCCAAGGGGATATTCCTTTTGATTTTGTAGCCCTTGATCTTGATTCTTCTCTCTCTTTATTGGATCGGATGGTGGAGGATTCACAAGTTCACGCGGATTGCCAGAGTGGCATTAATTTGTGCTACTTGTGCTTCTTTTGAGGCCTGTGATTGGTGGGATAGACTAATTGAGGTGTTGAAGCCAATAATCTTGTGCCACGTATCACTTTTCTTCCAGCCATTCTCTTCCTATAACTATGGGGGTTTTATTTCCCTTTACTTGAATTAGCTGATTAATTAAAAAGCCCTGAATAAATCGGATTTTTTTACCAAACTAGGGTTTGGAACAGTGGGGTATTTTTACTGGTTATGGTGGGTTGGGGAAGAAAGGCATAGAAAACATCGAAAAAGAAATAATGTGTGTGTGGGAATAATGGGATAAAAACGTGTGAAGTCAAATAAGTGGGTGAAAGGGACGGTTCAATTTATGTGGTGTAATGTTGACTGAAAATAAAACAAACCCTAAAGGCCCATTGACTTCATTCGTTTCCTTTTTCATTTTAGTTATGAAAACATTGGGCTTAAAGCCCAAGTTCTATTTCCATCCGTCTAATAAACTTCTCATATTGGTCCATTTGAACTTAAAACGTATTTTGGTCCTTCTTTGAACTCCAAATGGGATTTTAAGCCCATTTCCCAAATGTGGGACCCACTTGGCCCGTTTTCTTGCATAATTATCAAATCCACTCAAGTCGAACTCGATTTTGGCTTCTTCAATCTTCTTTATCAATCTCGTGTCGATTTTCATCGGTTTTTGCGAACTTGGGTACCTACACACATGAAATAAGAAACAAGCATTTCCAAGGCATATTTGATAGATAATGTGCAATATTTCATTGTTTTTAGCTACAAATGATATGAGTAAAAACACTCATATCAAGTATCATCCCGGAAAGGCGAATGTAGTAGCAGATGCACTTAGCAGGAAGTCCGGAATGATCAACGGCATTAAGATTAAGGAGGAAATCATAAGAGACTTGGAGCGACTAGACATAGTGATCATGGTACGTGGACAACACGATTACTGGGCTAATCTTAGAGTAGATCCCGAGTTACTCTCTAAGATCAAGGAAGCTCAGAAAGATGATGGAGAAATCTGGGCGATAGTTCAGAATTTGGAGAAGCAGACGGAATTCAGAGTAGATGCAGATGGTATCGTATTGCAGGGCACGAGACTTTGTGTTCCTGATGATCAAGAACTCCGGGAATCCTTGTTAGCTGAAGCTCATAGCTCCCCATTCTCTATACATCCTGGTTCGACTAAGATGTACCATGACATCAAGCAGTACTTTTGGTGGAGTGGTATGAAACAGGATGTTGCCACTTACGTCTCCAAATGTCTTACGTGCCAGCAGGTTAAGATCGAGCATCAGCGATCTGGCGGTCTCCTTCAACCGTTAGATATTCCAGAGTGGAAGTGGGACAAAATCACCATGGATTTTGTTACTGGTCTTCCGCCAACCAAGAGGAAGCACGATGTAATTTGGGTTATCGTAGATCGACTTACCAAATCAGCTCATTTTTTACCGATCCGCAAGGAAGATTCAGTCAGTAAACTCGCCGATACGTATAGAAGAGAGATCATGAGACTCCACGGTGCTCCATCCAGAATCACCTCAGACAGAGATCCTCGTTTCACTTCGCGATTTTGGAAGAGCCCGTAGAAAGCTTGGGGTACACAACTTAAGCTTAGCACGGCTTTTCATCCTCAAATAGACGGGCAGTCGGAGCGAACGATTCAGACATGTTGAGGTCATGTACGTTGGAATGGACGGGTGATTGGGACGATTATATCTGTTTGGTGGAGTTTGCATACAACAACAGTTAGCACGCAAGTATCAAGTGTGCTCCTTTCGAGATGTTGTATGGCAGAAAGTGTCGCGCCCTAATCTGCTGGGAACAGGTTGGTGAGCGAACACTTGAAGGACCAGAGATCATAGAGATGACTAATGAGAGGGTCGCAGTAGCTAAGCAGAAACTTCAAGAAGCACGGTCACGTCAGAAGAGTTACGCCGACAAGCATCGTAGGGACATACATTTTAACGTAGGAGATCACGTCTTTCTTAAGGTTTCGCCGGCACGTGGTGTCAGACGCTTCGGGGTTAAAGGGAAGCTCAGTCCTCGTTTCAACGGACCGTTTGATATCATTAAACGAGTCGGTGCAGTATCTTACCGTTTAGGGTTACCTCCGCAGCTTTCGTATGTACACAATATGTTTCATGTGTTCTTACTCAGAGGGTACCAGTATCATCCCCTTGGCATGGTTCAGTATCCACTGGAAAAGATACGTGAAGATCTCACTTTCATAGAAGAACCCGAACGAGTTCTTGACAGACAAGAACGAGTCATGAGAAGGAAGACGATTCCATTCGTCAAAATCCTTTGGAGGGATCATACCGAGCGGGAAGCCACTTGGGAAACAAAGGAGTCTATCCGGCGGCTTACCCTCATTTCAAATTTTGAATTCGGGTATGTTCTTCGTTTCTAGTTTACTTTATCTATAATCCAGGGATGAATTATTCTTTTTAGGGGGGAAGAGTTGTAAAACCCGCATGCTTTTACCATGAATAGTACCCTTTAGATCGTACGTACATGATTAGAACTTTCCCTTTATAGCACGTTACGTTTCACGTATAAGAATTTTAAGTATTACGTATGTGTTAGAATACGATAAGTATTTATTACGTATGAACACACGATAATTATTTCAAATAATAATTATAATCACGAACATGCGATCATGAAATCATGAACGCAATTTCAATCACGAGCTAATATTAGTTACATATATATATTTATCACGAACACGAATAAATATATTAAGTCACGATCAATAATTAATTAGAACACGTAAATCACGAACACGATAAAACACGAGAACACACTATAATATTTAGACTCGGGAAAAGGTACGGGCTACCCCAAGTGGGGCCCCCTAACTGCGGCATACATAGAAACATGGGCCAAGCCCATGCAAAATTTACTAACTAGGGGGTTAAGGTAAAAACTTGTTTCATTTACACAAAATCAAGAAAATAATTAAAACCCTAAAAGTTTTCTTCCTTCTTCCTTCTCTCTTTGGCCGCCGGTTTTAAGGACACCAAAAGGGGTGTTCGGGTTGATTTTGATCTTGGAAATTGTGCAAGGATTCGTGTGTGTTCATCCTTATTGGATCCACGTATTCGGTATAGCTTTTAACTCTTTTCTTTTATGTTTTGATTTAATGAATCCCATAAAATCATGGTGTTTTTTATTAAACTAATTAAAAACAATTAATCTAAACATGTTAATGATCATGGGGTAAATCAAACAAGGGTCTTAGGGGTGTTGTGTTGTAGCCGACGCCTAACCGAGCCCCATAGGGGGTCTCGACTTGGCTTATTTAACACCACCGAGACCATATGGTCTCGGTATGGTGGTGGTGGTCCCACGGCAGCAGCAAAACCAAGGGGAAACCCGACGTGGTTCGGGTTATGATGTTAGTTACGGGTCCGGTTCATGGTTTTTAGTCACGGGTCCGGTTCCTAAATTATTTTCAAGGTTTATGATTTACTAGTTATGTTTAGACTTAAATTAAATTAATAAAAACATGACATGATTAATTTAATGTGCATGACTTAGGTTATAAATTTAATTATTAGTTCATGAATTTTAACCTAAGTATTTATATTTAATTAGACTTTATAATTAATTAATTATTAAAAACCATGACTATAATTAATTAATTAACATGACTTAGGTTATATTATTAATAGTTAATAATACATATTTTAACCTAAGTATTTTACCTTTATTTAATTAAAATCATGATATATTTAATTAAATACTTTTAACTTATAGTTTATTTAATTTACATGTAATAATTAATAAACTATACTTTATAATCACATGACTTAGAATAATAATCATAAAACACTTAAGCTTATATAATTAGCTTATTTAACCAGCTTATATCTATTTATGGAAACTTTCTATTTTTAGGAACTTATTAAATTAAGGCAGCTAATCTATTTATGGAAACTTTTTATTTTTAGAAACTTATCTATTTGAAGTAGTAATTCTATTTGTGGAAACTTTCTATTTTTGGAAACTTTCTATTTTTGGGAACTTTCTATTTTTGGAAACTTTATTTTTTTGAAAACTTTCTATTTTTGGTAACTTTCTATTTTTGGAAACTTTCTATTTTAGGAAACCTGCTATTTTTAGAAAGTTACTTATTATTACACAACAAGTGTAATAATACATGAAATACAAGTAATACTTAATCAGAATAGACAGAATATAAGATAAACACAGTATAAAGCTTAAAACAGTAAAACATGACATGAACGTATAAAACAAGCTAAGACATGATATAAAACCAGTTGCGTATTTAGTAATCAGATACTTATACACGCATGTATTTATGTAGCATTAGTGATACCAAACTAGGACTCTCTTCTGTTCGTCTTCTTCGTTCACTGGACATAAGGTACGGATTTCCGTCCTTTCAGTTTGGACATTCTTTCCTTATTAGGATTCCCCGTATGCAGCCAACTGTTTTCCCATAGTATAAGTTTATATGTTTGATTGCTTATGTTTAATTTAGAATACCTGAAGCCATATACATGCATGACCAGTTTCACCTAGTTATGGAGGTACCATAACCATAACACTAGAGGCACTGGTGTTATGACTTCCCCACGGCAGAGTGATTGCTCGTGGCGTCCCTTCAGCTTTTGGCCATATTACTATATTTATCATGTGGGGCGTATGGGTGCATCCTAGTTACATGTTTTTTAGTAGATTACTCAGTGTGAATGTGGTGTGTGCCTCGCATCCTTCATAAGGAGCTGATCCCTCCTACCCAAAAACCAGTATATTAAATTAGAGGCAGCCCCTCTAATTTGCATGACGAGGTTACCCCTCCAAGTATTCATGCACTTTGATTTTCATGACCTATATTGGCTAATGGTAAAATATGTTAAATAGTTTTTATAAGACAAACATAAGGCTTTTCAAACTATAAAACTAGTTTTACTAAGACTTAACCGGGTTATCAAGGACTTAGTTTCTTCCGTTGTTATATGCTTATATGCTTATATTATTTATGCTTTATTGTACATCAGTGCACTGAGTGTATTGCTCAGCCGTTTTCCTTTTCATGTTCCTAAAACGGTAGGTACTCAGGGACGCTCGTAGACTTTAAGCGTACGTGCATATGGACTGGAAGCTTTCTAGCCTTTCTTTACTTTATGCATTATCTATACTTTGATACTCTTTCCATGGACATTGTTTAGTCCTTTCATTTATAGTACTTATGTTTGTGTGTGATGAGCTTTACTTTTGCACTACCGAAGTTTAATTCCGGTATTTCCTTTTTATGGTCATGTAATGTTTTAGACATTATCCTTGTATGCTTTCATGACACGCCATAATCACGCGTGACATTCCATTTATCAAAATGGGGTGTTACAATCCGAATAAACCACTACATCACAATCCTAAGTCCATCTCAATCCAACTTTCCATCGTTATCTTATAACCATCGCAATGTTTAACCATCGCAATCCTGCCCTATCGCAATCTCACAATCATCGCAATATTGAAATAACCATCGCAATGTTGAAAAAAATATCGCAATATGTCCCCATCGCAATACCATTACGATGCCATCGCAATGATGCCTCGGAGTGCACAATCGCAATATGCCATCGCAATGTGTCATCGTAATGACCCATCGCAATGAGCCATCGCAATGAGCCATCGGAATGACCCATCGCAATAACCCATCGCAATGATCCATCTGAATGACTCATCGTAATGACCATGCATCGTAATGTGGTTGTCGCAATGTTCACCGCAATCCGAGACATGGATTCGATTTTAAAGTTTGACTTTGCGATTAAGGGACATTGGCAATGTTTTAAGCAAAACTGGGCAAGACCTATGTTAATCTAGGCTATAGCAACAAATCCCACCAAGCAATTAACAATTTTATCACAAAAAATCAAAACCCTAATTTTTGATTAAATCACGAATTGGGGGGTTTGTTTGTTATGTTAAGATGATAACTGTGATAAACATATAAACAAGTTATGATACCTAGATGGAGGGACGGATGAATTCGTAGCAAACAAAGATCAAGATGAAGGATTAAAGATTTGACAATGGCGGGGAGTGTTTGTGTTTGTGTTTAGTGATGGAAAAGAAAAAAACGAAGAGGGGGGGGGAGTATAATGGTTGACTGTGGTCAACTTAATGCCAAAATGATACTTTAGACCCCCTGTTTGCAAAAACTACAATAATAGTCCACCAGTTAGTAAGGCTTGTTAAGGGCACTTAGATGAACCAAATGATTTAACAAGGTACTAACCCACACACAAACACGAACACTTACACTTAACGCCTAATTTCAAACAACCTATTCCTCAAGCCATATTCCACACAAGGCACACATAGCATATAATGATGAAAATTATCGGTTTATATTTTCTGAAAACCCTTTTTGAAGATCAATTTTAACTCCAAAGCATTTAATATTTGCTCCCCCTTAAACACGGACCCGTTTTCTATTTAAAAAGTTGTAGTCATTGTTTTAAAGAAGCAAATATCCATGAAGACTTTTTCCGGTTTAGTGATTGGTTGGAAACGATTCTGGTGGCAATACGGTTTCTCTTATTTTGACAAAATAAATGCACTGAAACGTACACTTATTTGTGTTAGACCAAGTCATAAAGTAGACTCGGTCCCTTACAAGGTTTTAAAGTAAACCTTGCCCGAGAAAATTAATTCCCGTTGTGAGCCAACGTTTTCATAAGAAATACGTGACTTTAATGCGAAAAGCGGGTTGCAGTCAGAAATAACTACAAGCCATAATGGGCATGTCTTAAAATATTTACAACTTTTATACGAACTCTATTTATGGCACCGTGTCAATATTAATCAACATTTCTAAGGCCATAAAAATATTACCGTACTAAAAGACATACCCGATTTAAAATGAAAAATATTTTTGGATTTTTTGAATTTTATAATTTTTATGGTTTTTGTAGGTTTTATATTTTTGTATTTTTCTTTTGATAATATACAAGATCACGATAAAAGAATACTCTAGAATAGTTTACCACCACTATTCTGAAGATTCGTATGCCAACTCTTTTAGTGTCGCTGGTGAGAATGATTTCATGCCTAGATTTTCGATCAAAAATTCGATACGTCCTCGATCTAAGGCCTTTGTGAATATATCCGCCAGCTGATACTCAGTGTTGACAAAGTACAGTTCGATCACTCCATTTTCCACTTGCTCTTTGATGAAATGGTAGCGTATGTCAATGTGCTTCGCCCGAGAATGTTGAACGTAGTTGCAGCAAAGGGAAATTGCACTTTTGTTATCACAGTACATCGGGATTTTGTTGAAACCAAGACCGTAGTCAGTTAATTGTGATCTCATCCAAAGAACTTGAGCAAAACAACCGGACATAGCAATGTATTCAGCCTTTATACTTTATATCGCAACGCTTTTTCTGCCTTTTGGATGCCCAACTAACAAGTCTATCTCCAAGAAGTTGCACACTGCCAGAAGTGCTACGTCTAGTATCTTGACACCCAGCATAATCCGCATCTGCATATGATATTAGTGCAATAGAGGAATCCTTCGGATACCACAGACCACGATTAAGTGTTCCTTTAAGATATCGAAAGATCCTTTTCACAACATGTAAGTGCTTTTCGGTAGGCCGAGCCTGATACCGGGCACACATGCATATAGCAAATTGCAAATCAGGCCTGCTAGCAGTCAGATAAAGAAGGGTGCCGATCATTCCATGGTAAAGTTTAGGATCGACAGCTATCCCTTCCTTATCCTCATCTAACTTGGATCTCTCCACCATTGGAGTATCCACGGGGTCACAATTTTCAAAATGATACTTCTTTAGTGATTCAAAAGAAAATTTGGATTGATTAATGAAGATGCCTCTGGGATTTTGAGAAATTTGCAACCCTAAGAAAAATGAAATTTTTCCCATCATCGACATCTTAAAACGTGTGGACATAATTTTCTCAAAATGGTCAGACAGTCTTTGAGTAGTGGCAGCAAATATTATATCGTCAACATAAATTTGTACCAGTATCATGCAGTTGTCTTCCTTGAGAATGAATAGTGTTGGGTCCACTTTGCCTTTGGAGAAGCCTTTCGAGATGAGATACGACGACAGAAGATCGTACCACGCGTGTGGAGCTTGTTTCAACCCATAAAGAGCCTTCTTGAGCTTGTACACGTGATTAGGATACTCCGAGTTGACGAATCCATTCGGCTGGCTTACTTATACATCTTCCCTTAATTCACCATTAAGAAATGCCGTCTTAACATCCATTTGGTAGACGATCATGTTCATGTGAGCAGCATAGGCAAGGAATAGTCTAATTGTCTCCAATCATGCAACAGGAGCAAAGATTCTTCAAAGTCAATACCCAAATCTTGTTTGTAACCTCTAGCAACCAATCTAGCTTTGTTCTTTAGCACTACACCTAACTCATCGAGTTTAACCTTATATACCCACAACAATGTAAGGATTTCACTGTTGTTGGGTAAAGGAACTAATTCCCACACTTCAAGACGTTGAAATTCATTAAGTTCCTCTTGCATGGCGTCAATCCAAGATGATTTTGTCATGGCTTGTTGCCAATTTTTAGGTTCAGTATCGGAAACAAATGCATCAAAGTAGCAATATAATGCATGTTCTTGGAGTTGGTGGCGTGTTAAGACTAGTCGATCGATATCACCAATGATATTGTGGATTAGGTGATCCTTTTTCCATTTTGTGTTGTGAGTTTCAATCCGTGGTGGTCGGGAGTGAACGATTGTAGGAGCTTCCTCTGAGGTATACGCACCGTTAGGGTTTTCGGGTATTTGTGAACCAAAGAATGGAAGCTCTTGTAGGTGAGAAATTTCTAAATCGTGATCAAAGAAATCCTCTTCAACATCATAAGGAACGAGTGGGGTGATGATTCAGGTGTAGTTTGAGAATTGGTGGGGGATGGATCATCTGGTGCAATAGTAACGGTAGATGCATCGGACTGATTTCCATTATCTTGAGCAACAACTTCGGGCATCAGAGCTACTGCTGCGGGTATTGGAAAATCATCACTAGGTGGATCAAAGAATTCATCAAACATAGGTTGAAATAACTCATCCCACTCGGACCTTGTAGGTGGTGTGAATGATGGAGAAACAAGATTCTTGGGAGTTAATCTGGAACTAATCGTACTGGTTCCCATCTCATGTAATGCGGGTTCAGAGCTGTGTTGCTCAGAAGCCATGGCTGTTAGCTCATCAAAGTCGGCATCCAAAGTTTCTACTATCTTGCCAAGACGACGGTTATAAATTCGGTAAGCTTTCTTTGCGGTGAGTAACCAATGAAAATTCCAATATCAGCCTTCGGTTGAAGTTTGCCCAAATTCTCACTATTAGTATTCAGATAGCAAAGTGCACCAAACACATGAAGAAATGAAATATCGGGTTTGTGTCCATGAAGTAGCTCATTATGGAGTTTTACCATGGCGTTTACGAATGATGGAGCGGTTTTGGGTATAACATGCGGTTGCCACTACTTCAGCCCATAAGAATAAAGGAGCATTTGCATAAATCAACATAGTTCTAGCAGCTTCCATAAGTGTACTGTTGCGTCTTTCAACGACACCATTTTGTTGTGGAGTGCGAGCCACTGAAGTTTCATGAGAAATACCAACCTCTTCATAGTAATTTCGTAGAGTCTGATTAACAAACTCAGTTCCGTTATCAGTCCTAATGCGGCGAACAGTAGCATTAAGGCGTACTTGGATCATCTTAAGAAAAGTAATGATATAGTTCGGTACTTGATCCTTGGTTGCTAAGAACTTTACCCATGTAAACCTGGAGAAATCATCCACCATGACGAGGATATACTTTCTACCACTCACACTAGCCGTACGCATTGGCCCGCAAAGATCCATGTGCAAAAGATACAGTGGTTATTGGTTGGTGTCTTCAGCTTTAGGTTTTTGTATGATTTCTTGGTGCTTTTCCCCAAAGAACACGTGGAACATAAATGATCCTTGTCGAACTTAAGTTTTGGAAGACCACGAACAAGTTCGTTTTTAGCCAAATGGTTTATAGCATCAAAATTAAGATGAGATAACCGACGATGCCACAACCATGACTTGGTCTTAGATGCTTTGGAGAGAAGGCATACAGGAGAGGCGGCCATCATGTTTTGAATGGACAGTGTATAAAGATTATCCCCTCGAGAACCTTTTAACAGATCATTTCCAGCAAGATCGCGAATAAAGCAAGTATGTTGTCGAAAAGCAACCTCAAGGTTTGAATCGCAAAATTGTCCCACTGAAAATAAATTATGACCAAGTCCCTCCACATAATATACCCTTGAAATTGTAACATTCCCAATTTGATATTCACCGTAACCCATGATCTTCGCAATATGGTCGTTTCCGAATTTCACCGTCCCTAAAAACTTGCTGACGAAATTTCTGAGCATCGAGCGGTCTCCAGTCATATATTTGGAGCACCCTGAGTCCAAATACCAAAGAATAATTTGGACGACCTGAAAATATCACCAAACAAAGACGATGTATCAGAATCTAATTGTTCCTCTGAGTTAGCAGGTACAGATGTAATTATCTTAGATTTGCTATCAGAAGAGTTTTTAGGCTTCCAAATTTGCTTACTTGTTGTTGGCTTAGATTCTAGTTGTCTAGTATTTGAGGCACTTTTTGACTGGGGACTTCATCACTGGTAGGCACTATAGTGGAGGCAGACCTAGTGAAAGGGCGTTTTTTTCCATTTTTTGTGCTTGTGTTTCTTTTTAAAGGACGCTGAGACCTATCTTCAGTGGATGTGATCCTAGTTAAAGGGCACTTAGTTCCATTTGCAGTAAAGGTCCTACCAGTGGGTAACCATTGCCATCCAACCTGGGTGAATTTCTTCCCCGTTGGTTTCCATTCAAGATTGTTTCTAGTGGCATTCATTTCATTAACATGGTCAACAAGGCATAAATCATGACGTTGAGAAAACATGCATTCATTACAATTCCAACATTTCAAATTATAATTCACATTTTGCTTAGGTTTCCACTCAGAGAGAGAACCTTTTGTCTTAGCTACATGATTCTTTTTATTTAAAACTAAAATAACATTCCTATGGTGAACTTCTACTTTCTTCTTCGCAATCCTACTAGTGGAAGGCTTGATCCTATCTTTCTTATCTTGAGATCCTTTAGCCTTAGTAGACATAATTACTCCTGTAGAAGCTAAGGGAACATTAGTGACAGATTATGACTTAGCCTTGATGGGTGTGTTTAAAACAGGCTTAGCTCCTGGGGTCTTATTTAATGGATTTATGGCAATGGTGGGGGTTTGTTGTTTAAGTGGTGCATAACCCGGTTCTCCTATGTATTTCAAGTGCTCTAAGCATTGTTGTACCCTCTCATTGTACATGAGCATGGTAATAGTGACTATTCCTAGGGTCAAGTTCATAGAGATCATCTAACTCTTCCCTAACAAGATCCGCGTACTTAACTGCATGCTCCATATAGGACTTATTTGATAGTGAATTGTTCTTATGGTACGGGTTCTCAGTGATCACCACCTTGTTGGTTTTTGGAGCACTAGAGGTCGGGGCAGAGACTATAGCTGTATTATCAACACCTTCTCGTCCTTTGAGTTGAAGTGTCTCCTTTAATTCAGTTATAACCATGTTTTTGTCTATGAGCTGAATATTTAGGTCAGAGATTTCCTCACATTTCTTGTTCAGTTGGTCAATTAATGACTTTTTCTCTGTCGCATTAAAAGCGAGGTATTCTTCTATTGAACTAGAATTATGTGAGTCACCCTGCCTTACTTTTTCACGCTCTCCTAGCATAGAAGTAATTCTGTTTTCTAGGACATGATTTTTAGTCTCTACAGCCTCTAGTTCCGTTTTCGTTGCTAGTAATTCTCTCTTAAGTCTCGTAACATCTTCCTCTAATGATTGCATCACCTGAATCATCTTGTCACTTGTCTCAACGTTGTTTTCATAAACATTTAGTTTTGAAAGAGTTTGATTTTCAAGTTCAAGAGCCATAGAGTGTTTTTCAACCTTGTCAAAACGTTCTGAAAGTAAATGATAAGAATCTTGAAGCTTTAAAAATTCAGCGTTGGATTCGTGACAAGAATGATTATCTACATTATTCACAGGCGCAACAATATTCACAGAAAGATCATGCACATCATCACATTTATTCACAGCAGATGTAATCTCAAGAGCATATTCATTAGTAACAACATGCATCACTTCGAGAGACACTATATGTTCCAAGAATCGGTCATATTCGGACAAAATCTTTTCTTTTTCAATTAGATGTTGTTCATAAGAATCATCCATTTTATTAAAAACTTTTCGAACTTCACCCAATTCAAAGTTAAAATTTTCCCCAACATTTAGAAGACCTTCTTTAACATTGTTTACAAACGGAACGATCTCTTTCTCAAACACCATTTTCATGTGTTCGAAAGCCCATTCTCCAGCGGTTTGAGCTGTTGAAGTCGTACATTCCGTGATGACCTTGTCAAAGTTGGTAAGATATCGCCAAATCTCTTTCAAGTTTAGCAGTACCGTACTTACTGGTGGAAGATCCTTTAGAATTTCCTTAGGTGCATCCAAATTGACAAGTATAGGAAGTATACTAAGACTTTCTTTAGTAGGCATGTAAATTGGTGTATGGATAAATTTCCTTTGCATATTAAAGCGAATCCTTAGATCTATTTTTGCATTTTCTGCATTAAGCTGAGCATAATCATACTCAGGATATGTAAAAATCATTTTTGACCGATTCTCTTCATGTAGTGATGAATTCTCGGGTTCATTTGGAAACACAATCAGATCTAATACCAAACCTAACTTGGTAGCATCGTAAAGTCGTGGGTTGTGGTTAAATACTTGCTTTGCATACCCCGGGTTAGGTGGTAGGTCTATTAGACGAGATAAAGTGAATTCCTTAAACGATGCATGAAACAAGTGTACTAGATGTGAAGCAGAGTATTGTTTTAAAAGCTTAATTTCAGTTTGTTTAATTCTCTCAGACGTCTTAATTTCCGTTTCAACCCTTTTAGACTCAAGTATTTCAAAATCCGTTTGAAGTTGTTGAAACTTATTAATGACTGACTCTTTTTCTTTAAGTTCTTTTGAAAGATTTGCTCTTAAACTTTCAATTTCAAGCAGGTTATCCATTTGGACTTTCCTAAACCTATCAAATTCAGGATTGGTTAATGTAGTGGTCATTGGAGTTAATTCCAATTTGACCTTTTCCTTATACAAAGCAAGCTCGTCAGATAATGTCTGATTAATCCCGAGGGTGTGACTGATCACATTATTCATTTGGCTAAGCATAGATGTCGACACGAAGACCAAACCATGTTGAGCAGGCGAATTTGTAGACAGAATAGCTTTCGGTTGTGTTTCACTCAAAGTCTGGGGACTTGCATTAATATTGCTATCATTTTTTGTCTCCTCGTTTGAGCTACTAACCACCGGAGGCTGTTCCGGATACTCAAACACTTGCTCAACTTGATAAGGTACAATACTAGTAGTAATGGCAGTATTTGGTACCTCGGAAATTGTGTCAGCTCCATAAAGTGAGAGATTTGCCATGAGAGCTGCCTTGGCGGTATTAAGATCATAACAGTCAGAGTCGTATGCATCCAGATCATCACATTGATATGCGGCATTGTTTGTGATGGCTGCTGTGAGACCGTCAGTGTCCGCAACTCCTGGATCTACGAGAAATGCTAACTCTTCTTCATCGAGCTCACGTCCTTGGGCTTGAGCATTCACCAAGTAGATCTTCTCCTGAAACAATGTGCTATCCCTTTTCCTCTTGGGCTGCTTACACTCTCGAGCCATGTGCCCTTCCCCTTTGCAGTTATAACATATTATCATCTTCATTTTGCTAGTCTTATTACCCCTTGTAGCAGCACTGTTAGATGGACGTGCACCAGCATTAGATGAACTTGGTCTCCCCTGAAGTGGTTGCACCGTTACTCTGCCATCTTGACTTTTAGCTTGTCGTCGAGAGTTAGAAGAGTTCCTCAACTGATTGTTTGTTGGAGATGGTCCTCTGTAACCTCATTTGTTCAACGCTTGAGTGATGTAAGCAGACATTTGAGCAAGTATATCAGTAGGATTGTCCCCTTGTCTAAACTCAGGGACTGGAATCTCTTCATCACAAAAAAATATTGGTGCTGGTTGAGCTACAAACTGATTGGAAGGAGCACTAACATGTTGAGGAGCCTCATGTTGTTGATAGGAGATGGCAGGGTTTGTTGGAGGTTGATAAGGTGAGTATGGTTGTGAAGCATAAGGTAACTGATGTGAGTCTCCTTGTGATGATGTTGCTGGTTGCTTGTATTGTTGCTGATAAGATGTAGGTGGTTGTGGCAAGATCGAGTACTATGGAAAGCATGGGGTTTGATACAACGGTTGATAAGAAGATTGGTGTCCCAAAGCAAACGGAGAGTTGTGATATGACAAAGTTGGATGATTTGCCATTAATGCCAATGGTTCTTGGTAAGATTCCTGGGAGATGCATTTTTGGATCACGTGTTTCTCGTGTTGCTGCAAGAAAGCATAGAGTTGATCTAAATTTGTCTTGTGCAAATCTCGAATCATTTTAACATCGGTGACATATTGGCTCCACTATGGGGGTAACACGTTCAAGAACTTGGTGTTTAGTTGAAACTGAGCAATCCTTAGATTATACACGTTCATATCATTCATCAAAGTGGTGAAACGCCAGTAGTAGTCATGAAGTGTTTCCCCTGAAATGTAGGTGAACCTATCAAACAAGTCATACAATTGACACTCTCGTTCTTGCTTAGTTAGTGAATTCCCTTGTACCAAAACAGTTAAACGATCCCAAAGATCCTTTGACACTGTGTGTTCTCTTACCATTCGATAAATATCGGGTGGAAGAGCCTGAAGTATGGTCTGAACAGCTCTTTCATCCGCATCAGCAATGAGTTTGTTAGCATCCGTTAACTCATGATACAATCTTGGCCGCGTCACATTGTCGACAGTAACTTCTCCCCAATCGAGTGGACCTTTCTCAATGGATTGAACCATAAGTCTCCCATGGGGTTTAACCATAATGTAAGTTCTCATGCGACCTTGTCATGATTCGAATAAGTCCTTGATGAGCAACGGTGGGCGGGTATCGGTACCCGAGATAATTGAAATATCGGTAAGCGATGTCATTGTTGGCATATATGAATTTGAATTCATTTTATGATCCCTTGAATAAAGATTATCAAAAATGATCGAGCAATGAAATAAGGTTATGTGTTTTTGTATTGTTGAATTAAAGATGTTGTTATCTTTTTGTTGTGTGTGTTTTTGAAATTCCCAAATTAATGCAAAGTAGAAAAATCCTCTAAGTTATGAAACTTTTATCCCAAATAGCAAATTCTATCGGAATGTCTCCTGTCGCAATGTAAGGTCTGTCGGAATACCCCTTCTCTCGCAATAAGTCCACTTGTCGGAATGTGAGAATTGTCGCAATGCTACTAGTATCGGAATGAGACAAGTATCGCAATGCTACTAGTATCAGAATGAGACACCTATCGGAATATGAGGACTATCGCAATATGGCCAATGAAATTTTGACAGAGTGACGTTTCAATAAGCCTTAAAGCCATCGAAATCCACGATCGCAATGAGCAACCTCAATATACGTCGGAATAAGGGTATCGCAATACCTGGTGATCGTAAAGTAAAACCCTAGGGTTATTGCGATCAAACTGTACTTACCTGTGCACTTTCCGATGAATTCTGTCGCAATGCAAAGATGAATTTCGCAAAGTTGAAGCAAATAAATTCGTAACTTTGAGCCAAAAGATTTGTGTTTTAACTGAAACCAAGATACCCAAATTACTAATACAACTATGAAGAAGGTATACGACTATGAAGAACGCTAAAAACACGAATTTTTTTGAAGCTTTGGTGAAAAAGATCAAACAACCCACGAAATGCTTAATTAAGAATGAACAACACAAAGACCAACCTATATTTCATCCCATAGCTCTTGATACCAATTGTAGAATCGTGATAATCTTTGTATTTCAAGAGGGTTAATGTTTTATAGTGAGAGAAAGTAGAGAGAGAAGTGAAAGAAAAACTATGTTTATTACTTATGAAAATGAAACAACCAACACCCTTTCCATCAAAGGAAAGGGTTTAAATACCCAAGCCTTGGTGGGCTTGGGCCTTCCAACCCATGGACATTTCCATGGGCTAGGCTTTTACACAATACAAAGTAAAAAACTAACTACGAGCCTACAACGTTTAATTATATTGTTGGAGTGACTGATACTTCTAATATACGTTAAAAACGTATTTCCAACAGTCTTCCACCAAATATCTATAAACTCGTGAGTCATCATGAAATTGCAAGAATTATGGGAGCGCATTAGTACTTTGATGCAAGGCACTTTGCTGACAAAACAAGAACGCGAATCTCAGCTATATGATTTGTTTGATAGGTTAACCTATATCACAGGAGAGTCACTTCATGACTTTTATTCGAGATTTGCTACATTGCTTAATGAATTGAATATCCACAACATGAAGATTGAGCAATTTCAAATCAACACCAAGTTATTGAATACTCTACCCCCATAATGGAGTCGCTTCGTTACTGATGTCAAGTTGATGAAAGATTTACACACTACTAACATGGATCAACTTCACACTTATTTGCAACAACATGAAAAACATGTACAACAACTTCGTGTGTCATGATCAACATATCATGATCCACTTGCCTTTGTTTCTAATCATCAATTGTCTCCATAAGACAATGCACTCTATTCATCTAGGCAGCAATCATATCACAAGCCTTTGTATAAATCACCAAGCTACCACATTATTCTCTTCTACCATAACGAACTAGTGATCATCAACAATATTCTCCTTATCAAGCATCATCATATCAAGTGATTCCATATCAATCAAGTCAAGTTCATCAACAACATCTTACTTGTTGGAAATACGTTTTTCGTATTTAGAAAGTCTCGGTCACTCCAACAATATAGTTATAGGCTCGTAGTATAAGTTTAATTAAAGTTTACATTAGCCCGACCCATGAGCATGTTCATGGGCCGGAGGCCCAAGTCCACTAAGGGACTTGGGTATATAAACCCCTTTCCACCATGGAAAGGGGTGTTGGTTGTTTCATTTACTAAATAACACTTTTACATTTTCTCTCATCTCTCTCTACTTTCTCTCACTAGAAACAACAACCCTCTTGATAAATCAAAGATTATCATACTTCTACAATTGGTATCAACAGCCATGGGATGAAATAGAGGTTGGTTTTGTGTTGTTCATGCTTACTTTAGTGTGTTTATATGTTTTTTATTGATCTTTACCCAAGTTTCAAATTTGTTTCGTGTTTTTGTTATTCCAAGTGATCCATATATCTTCTAAACAGTTTTGGTAGAGATTTGGGTGCTTTGGGTTGGTTCAAATCACGGATTTCTTGTCAAAAATTTCATCTTTTTACCTGTAAATCTTAAAACAGTACTGTTATTCCGACAGTTTTTATCGGAAAAGGGTTTAACTTTCTGATAGTTATTCCGATAACTTTCATTGGAAAAGGTTTTAAGTATTCCGATCGTTTTTCCGATAATTATTCTGATAGGATTGGTGATCAGTCATTGCGACGGTGTTTCCGATAGTTATTCCGACGGTGTTTCCGACAGGCATTCTGACGGTTTTCCGATAGTTATTCCGACGGATTTTCCGATACATATTCCGATAGGTGTTACCGTCTGTTATTCCGATACATTTTCAGGTATTCCGACAGGGTTTTTGATCACATTCCGACAGGTTTTTCCGATCATTATTCCGATTGTATTCCGACAGGTGGTATTCCGACAGGCTTGAGTTTTTGGTATTCCGACGGACTAAGTTTGAGAATTACGACGATTTTGAGATTTCACATTGAGATTGAATTAATTTGAGTATTGAGATAGTATTTGCACAACTTAGAGGATTTTTCGATCCTGTAAATTTCACAAAAACGCACAACCTAAAGATAACAACATCTTTGTTTCAACAACATTAAAACACATAACCTTATTTCATAGTTCGATCATTTTGGTAATCTTTATTCAAGGGATTAAAAATGAATTCACATTCATACATGCCAACAATGACATCGCTTACTGACCTTTCTATCATCTCGGGTACCGATACCCGTCCACCATTACTTATCAAAGAGCTTTTTGAAGCATGGCAAGGTCGCATGTTGTCTTATATTATGGGTAGACCCAGTGGGAGACTCATGGTTCAACCCATTGAGCAAGGACCATTTGATTATGGTGAGATAACTGTAGACAATATGACTAGGCCAAGGCTATTTCATGAACTAACGGATGCAAATAAAATCATTGCCGATGCGGATGACAAAGTCGTTCAAACCATCAAGCAAGCTCTTCCACCCGATATTTATCGTATGGTAAGCAATTACAAGGTAGCAAAGGAACTTTGGGATCGCTTAGAAGTTTTGTTACAAGGGACTTCACTTACCAAGCAGGAACGAGAGTGTCAACTCTATAACTTGTTTGATAGGTTCTCATACATTCTCGGGGAAACACTTCATAACTACTACTAGCGCTTTACTACTTTGATGAATGATTTGAATGTGTATAATCTTACAATTTCTCAGTTTCAAATCAACACCAAGTTCTTGAACACGTTACCCCAAGAATGGAGCCAATATGTCACTAATGTTAAATTGATTCGGGATTTGCACAAATCAAATTTATATCAGCTTTATGCTTTCTTGCAGCAACACGAGAAGCATGTGCTCCAGAAACGCATGTCTCAAGGATCTTATTCCGAACCATTGGTATTAATGCCAAATCATCCAACACTGTCATGTAACAACACTCTGTATGCTATGGGAAAACAATCTTATCACAAGCCCATGTTTCAGACTCCAAGCTTTCCATAGTATTCGATCTTACCACAACCACCTACATCATATCAGCAACAATATCAGCAACCACGTTATCATCACAAGGAGACTCACATCATTTACCTTATGCTTCATAACCATACTCACATTATCAACCTCCAACAAACCCTGCCATCACTTACCAGCAACATGAGGTTCCTCAACCCCATTACTCACAACATGTCAGTACTCCTTCAAATGTGTATGTAGCTCAACCGACACAAGTATTCTATTGTGATGATGATATTCCAGTTCCTGAGTTCAGACAAGGGGATAATCTTACTGATATACTTGCAAAAATGTCTACTTACATCACTCAAGCGTTGAACAAAAGAGGTTACAAAGGACCATCTCCAACAAATAATCAGTTGAGAAATTCTTCTAACTCTCGTCAACAAGCTACAATCCAAGATGGCAGAGTTACCGTGCAACCACTTCAGGGGAGACCAAGTTCATCCAATACTGGTGCACGTCCATTCAACACTGCTACAAGGGGAAATAACACTGGAAAAATGAAGATGATCATCTGTTATAACTGCAAAGGGGAAGGACACATTGCTCGGGAGTGCAAGCAACCAAAGAGGAAGAGGGATGGCACATGGTTTCAGGAAAAGATATACTTGGTTAATGCTCAAGCACAAGGTCGAGAGCTCGATGAAGAAGAGTTAACATTTCTAGTAGATCCAGGAGTTGTGGATACTGAAGGACTCACAGTAGCTTCTACCAACAATGTAGCATATCAATGAGATGATCTTGATGCATACGATTCAGACTATGATGATCTTAATACCGCCAGGGCAGCTCTCATGGCAAATCTTTCACTTTATGGGGCCGATACAATCTCTGAGGTACCAAATACTGCCAATGATACTAGTATTGTACCTTATCATGTTGAGAAAGTGTTTGAGTATCCGGAACAGCCTCTGGTGGTTAGTAATTCAAACGAGGAGACAAACAACGATAGCAATATCAATGCAAGTCCCCAGACTTTGAGTGAAACACAATCGGGAGCTATTACGTCTACAAACTCGTTTGCTCAACAAGATTTGGTTATTGTGTCGGCATCTATACTTGGCCAAATGAATAATGCGGTCATTCAAACCCTCGGTGTTAATCAGACATTATCTGTCGAGCTTGCTTTGTATAAGGACAAGGTTAAAACCTTGGAATTAACTCTAGTGACCCATACCTTAACCAATCCTGAATTTGATAGGTTTAAGAAAGTTCAAATGGATAACTTGCTTGAAATTGAAAGTTTAAGAGCAAATATTTCAAAAAAACTTAAAGAAAAAGAGTCAGTCGTTAATAATTTTCAAAAGCTTCAAACGTATTTCGAAATTCTCGAGTCTAAAAGGGTTGAAACGGAAACTAAGGCGTCTGAGAGAATTAAACAGACTAAAATTAAGCTTTTAAAACAATACTCTGCTTCACATCTAGTACACTTGTTTCATTCATCATTTAAGGAATTCACTCTATCACGTCTAATAGACTTACCACCTAACACGGTGTATGCAAAGCAAGCATTTAACCACAACCCACGACTTTATGATGCAACCAAGTTAGGTTTGTTCTTAGATCCGATTGGTAATTCGAATGAATCAGAGAATATGTCACTACATGAAGAGAATCGGTCAAAAGTGATTTTTACATATCCTAAGTATGATTATGAACAGCTTAATGCAGAGAATGCAAAAACGGAGTTTAGAATTCGCTTTAATATACAAAGGGAATTTATCCATACACCAACTTACATGTCTACTAGAGAAAGCCTTAGTATATTTCCTACACTTGTCAATCCGAATGAACCTAAGGAAGTTCCAAAGGGTCTTCCACCGGTAAGTACAGTATTGCTAAGCATGAAAGAGATTAGGCGATACCTCACCGGATTTGACAAGGTCATTAAGGAATGTACGACTCCAACGACTCAAACCGCTGGAGAATGGGCTTTCGAACACATGAAAATGGTGTTTGAGAAAGAGATCGTTCCGTTTGTACACAATATTAAAGAGGGATTTCTAGATCTCGGGGATAATCTTAATTTCGAAATGGCTGAATTTCGAAACGTTTTTTACAAAATGGATGATGCTTATGAGCAACATCTAATTGAGAAAGAAAATATTTTGTCCGAATATGACCGATTTTTGGAACAAGTAGTGTCTCTCGAAGTGATGCAAGTTGTTACTATTGAATATGCTCTTGAGATTACATCTGCTGTGAATAAATGTGATGATGTGCCAGATCTCTCTGTAAATATTGTTGCACCTGTGAATAATGTAGAGAATCATTCTTGTCACGAATCTAACACTGCATTTTTAAAGCTTCAAGATTCTTATAACTCACTTTCAAAATGTTTTGACGAGGTTCAACAACACTCTATTTCTCTTGAACTTAAAAATCAATCTAAAAATGACACTCTTTCAAAAATAAATGATTATGAAAACAACGTTGAGACAAGTGACAAGATGATTCAGGTGGTGCAGCCATTAGAGGAAGAAGTTACGAGAGTTAAGAGAGAATCACTAGCAACAATACTGGAACTAGAGGCTACAGAGACTAAAAATCATGTCCTAGAAAATAGAATTACTTCTATGCTAGGAGAGCTTGAAAAAGTAAGGCAGGGTGACTCACAAATTTCTGGTTCAATAGAAGAACGCCTCGCTTTTAATACGACAGAGCAAAAGTCATTAGTTGACCAACTGAACAAGAATTGTGAGGAAATCTCTGACCTCAATATTCAGCTCATAGACAAAACATGGTTATAGCTGAATTAAAGGAGACACTTCAACTCAAAGGACAAGAAGTTGTTGATAATTCAGCTACAATTTCTTCCTCGACCTTTAGTGCTCCAAAAACCAAAAAGGTGGTGATCACTAAGATCACTACCATAAGAACAATCCCCTGCTCTATATGCAACATGCAATTAAGCACGCAGATCTTGCTAGGGATGTTGTAGATGATCTCTATGAATTAGATCCCTCAGATAGTCACTATTACTCTGCTCATTCTTATATTGAGAAGGTTCAAGAATGCTTAGAGCATTTGACATACATAGGAAAACCGGGTTTTAGACCACCTAAGAAACAAACCCCCACCATTGCCATAATTCCATTAAATAAGACCCTAGGAGCTAAGCCTGTTTTAAACACACCCATCAAGGATAAATCAAAATATGTCACTAATGTTCCCTTGGCTTCTACAGAAGTAATTATGTCTACTAAGGCTAAAGGATCTCAACACAAGAAAGATAGGATCAAGCCTTCCACTAGTAGGACTGTGAAGAAGAAAGTAGAAGTTCTACCTAGGAATGTTATTTCAGTTTTAAATAAAAAGAATCATGTAGCTAAGACAAAAGGTTCTACCTCTATGCAGAAGCCTAAGCAAAATGTGAATTCTAATTTGAGATGTTGGAATTGTAATGAATGCATGTTTTCTCAGCGTCATGATTTATGCATTGTTGATCACGTGAATGAAATGTATGCAGTTAGGAACAATCTTAAATGGACTCCAATGGGGAAGAAATTCACCCAAGTTGGTTGGCAATGGAAACCCACTGGTAGGACCTTTACTGCAAATGGAACTAAGTGCCCTTTAACTAGGATCTTATCCACTGAAGTTAGGTCTTAGCGTCCTTTAAATAGGAACACAAGCATTAAAAAATGGAAAAACGCCCTTTAACTAGGTCTGCCTCCACTATTGTGCCTACCAGTGAAAAAGTACCCAGTGAAAAAGTACCTTAGAGTATTAGACAACTAGAATCTAAGCCAACAACTAGTAAGAAAATTTGGAAGCCTAAAAACTCTTCTGATAGCAAATCTAAGATAATTACATCTGTACCTGCTAACTCAGAGGAACAATTAGATTCTGATACATCGTCTTTGTTTGGTGATATTTTTAGGTCGTCCAAATTATTCTTTGGTATTTGGACTCGGGGTGCTCCAAACATATGACTAGAGACCTTGAAGTATGGGAATTAGTTCCTCTACCCGACAACGTTGACATCCCTACTTTGTTGTGGGTATATAAGGTTAAACTCGATGTGACAATCGTCAATTTTCCATCTTTATTTTTCCCATGTATTTATTTAATTTGAGCTTTGAATCTGGTGGATTTAACAAATTGAGAAGTTATCTCATGTTTATGGAATATCATGGTTTTTATTTTTTTTATGTGTTATTATTTGTACTTAGCATTATTTGGAGTCATTAGGAAAAATCGTGTCATTCATCACATCATCGTTCGAGCCTAAATATTTGATGTTAACTAGTCAAGTTAACGATTCAAACAAGTTTTACTATACACAAAAAAAAATACTTACACTTTACCATTTCATCATACCTATAAATTTTCCTTACATTATTACACTAATACACTTTGTCCCTATTTTACTTCTACCATTACAACTTCAACACATACTATCCTAAATAATTCAAATACAATCCACTAACTTTTAAACCTTAAATTAATATAACCTATTTAGAGTAAGTAGACAATACCCTTTACCATTCAAAAATTCAAACTTAACCATTTCCCCTTTTGATACATATCAACCGAGACATACATATTGTATGAATCGGCCCAAGGCCTTCACCAAGTACCAAAATTTTGTAGTTTACCCTATTTGCTAATCACCAACTTTGCATGACCCAAATCCCTACCACCCTAACTACTTTTATCCCATATGATACTCACTTCTATAAACTAAACAAATTCACACAACATAAAACTCACTACCTTTCTCTATTCTCTCTTTCCCTACAAACACAACACTCATTTCCATCTTTCTTCTCTCTGCCAAGACTCATACAACACCAACCTCACCCTCCATTTTCATTTCATATAAGCTTATAAGAAAATTTGCAAACACCTTACCAAAACACATAAACAAATCACATACACTTACTTAAACATATTCAAGAACACAACACAACGATGAATGTACACGACTAGAGTTTGCCGAGCTAAAGATTTTCGTGGGTTTGAGCTAGGACGAAGTGGGTTGCGGATTTGGTTCATCTTTCGGGCTTAAGGACGAGTTAGGGTTTCGAGTTGCGGGTTCATTTTAGGGTTTTCATAAGTTTGGTTCGTGGGTTCTTGTTCCATCGTTTCATATAGCGTTGTAAGGCTCTAAAACCTTCGTTTATTTTTGTTCATAACATGTTGCATGTACTTGCACATCTAAAAACCATTTGCTTTCAACTATTAATAAGCTTTTTATATGAAATCACAACTTTCTTCAAAAAAAATGGCTAAATGGGTACGTTGAAATCATAAGCAAAACTATATTTTCTAAAGTGAGTGCATCATATATGAGAAACATAAGGTTTTGAGACGAAAAGTTTAAGGTTATTTGAGCTAAAAACATGTTTTAAGTTTTGTGTAAATATATGTTGTTCAAACGTGTATACCGAGTCAAAACCACGTCAAATCGTGTCATTTTTTTGGTGGGATTTATAGTCGGTGTCGTAACGGTTATCGTGCAATTCGAATTTTTGAAAATCATCAAGTAACGAATGCACAATTTGATACGTAAGTCGCGTTTTGAATTTTGGCCCAAATGGTGGCGTTTGCTTCTTGTTCTTACGTCAAAGATGAAAGCCAAAGTAAAAGTACAATTTTTTTTTAATATAAGCAAAGTACTACTGTGTGTCTGTGTTGTCAGGGAGCACAAGTGACCAAACAAATATGACCATTGTCATTGTATGGATTTTAAGTATTAAGATTTGTAATAGAAAATTAAACCCCACTTAATTAGTAGACTTATCAAAATTGGACCCCTTAATTAATTTAAACTTAAAAATTAAAACTTAATAAATATTAAATAAATATTAATATAATTTAACCCGGACTAAATTGGTGTCACGGTTCGCGCGTGGAGCGTGGGAGTAGGCATTCTTCGTGTAAGTCGTATATGCCGAGTCCCATTGACTCTAACCGAACTAAAAGACCCAATTAAAGTGGGTCCCGGACAAGGGTCTCATAATTTATTTATTGACGACCCAAAAGGGACGATCACTTTATTTATTTATTTTGGACACTCATATTAATAAATAATTGAGACTAAAAATAATAAGACAAATATGACTGACATATATTATTTGGACAAAAATTAGGATTAGGACCGTACTATTATATGGACTGTATTGGACTGATACTTGAACTATTATTGGACATAGATAGAGACCAACTACCAATTGACCCAACTAAAAATATAATTAATTGTCGCGTCTAATTTTCTAAAAGGTCTGTCTTGTGTCATTTTAAATTAATTATTTTTGTGTGCGTTTTTATTTTATAAAACTTGACATTTTCATATATAGTTTAATTTTTGAAATAAAAAGTAAATATTTTTATTTATTAATTAATTGGTGCAAGTACAATGTAATGTAAGAATAATTATTTAATTGCTTTACTTGTAGCTTAGCTAGTTATTATTATTGCTAGGCTGCGGTTTGGGTTGACGTTGTTGCGAGCATTTTTCTGTGCCTACTGTTTGATTACTTTTGCTTGACTATCATTTGAGGTGAGTTTATAGCCCCACTTTTTAACTGCTTTTACTGCTTTTTGGGATGAGACATTGCTTGATTTAACGTATGAACACAAGTGCATTAACTGATTTATATACTAGTCTAAGTCCCACTTAAAACCCAGTTGCTTTGGCCCGTGAATCGTGAACCGTTAATTACTTTGTGTAAGCGCGAATGTTATGGATAGATCTATCGGGGTTGACGCCCCTGTCTGTTTTGGTCCAGCAGGGGACAAGCGGGCACAGTTTCATTTGAGTCTGAGATAGGATGTCGTGGGTTTAGGCATCCAGTTGGGCTACATTTATATGATTATACTGCCGGTGTTGTTAACGCTTCGGTGTCACGAGCTTAGACTGTAATAAATGCTTTTATGATGGCTTTGTATTTGTTATATTGTCATCATGGTTGGGAAAATCTTGTGGTTCATAAACACTTCAAATTAACTAAACCTATGAACTCACCAACTTTATGTTGACGCTTTAGCAATGTTTTTCTCAGGTATTAAGAACGAGGATGCTATGTGAGGTCTCATGCACTGCCGTCATTTCTATTGAAAATAAAGATCATTTGTACCATTTGAAAACTATGTTTTTGTATCTGTGACCAGTTTTTATGCTTCCGCACTATGTTTAAACTCTTTATTTTATCAAATGCAAGTGATCAATTTTCCGAACGTCTCATTTAGAGGTCGTTCTTTGTAACTGTGTGTATGATAATCATGACGTCACCACTCCCGTGTTGCCATTATACTCTGATATTTTGGGAGTGTGACAGATTGGTATCAGAGCCATGGTTATAGAGAACTAGGTTGCATTTAGTAACTCTAGACTATAACTGCTATATGTTTAATCGATTATCATACGGATTGTAAGTATTAAGTATATATATATACATGGATATATATATATATATATATATATATATATATGTAATGAACAATTATTATTGGAGTCGAGTGATTCAACGTTATATAATATATGATAAATGGGATACATGTGATTTAACAATTACGAGATATATTTATATGGGGTACATGTGCAACAACAAAATCTGAGTTATGTTATATGGGATACATGTGGTTTGAACAAGGATTGCTATATATTATGCTGATGTCCCTAACACGGGTTATTTATGGGTATTTATACATATCTTATTTGTTTATATTGTTGAGCAATACATTACCGTACCGTATGTGCCATGATTGTTATATCTGGCAAAACATTATTATCTTGTTTACCTTTTAGATTATGGCACCTGTTCGAAGATCTGAGACGCAGAATCCACCAGCCGCTACCGGTGGAATTGACCCGGTCTTGCTCAGCCAAATGATCGCGGAACGAGTGGCTGAGGCACTCGCAGCAGCTGAAGCGATCCGTACAGCGAGCACGCAAGAGGAGACAAACCAAGGGGCCACTGTTGCCAATACGCGGACCTGCACCTACAAGGAATTCCGTGCGGTTACACAAGTGAGTTTCCGTGGTACTGAAGGTGCAGTGGGTTTGACTAGATGGTTTGAGAAGTTGGAATCTCAATTTGGGATTAGCAATGTTGCTGAAGCTGATAAGGTGAAGTTTGCATCAAGCACATTGGTGGATAGTGCTTTGACTTGGTGGAATGTTTATGCTCGTGCAGTGACCATTGATGTTGCACAAGCTACACCTTGGAGTGAGTTCAAGGCTATGTTTGTTAGGAAGTATTGTCCACGAAATGAAGTCAATCAGATGGAGGTTGAGCTATGGAACTTGAAAGTCAAGGGTACCGCCCTTACTGCTTACAATCAGCGCTTTCAAGAGCTAATTTTATTGTGTCCCGAAATGGTGCCCAACAATGACCGATTGTTGGAGCGATACATTGAGGGCTTACCTTTGAACATCAAGGGGAATGTGACTTCATCAAAGCCGAATGACTTGCATGAAGCAATTGATATGGCTCAGAGTTTGATGTACCAAGTGGTGCAAGAGTTGGGGGAGAATGCACCAATAACAACAACAACACTAATAACTACAATCAAAACAAGCGTCAAGAGGTGGCTAGGGTATTTACTGCTGGGCAAAGTAATGCTGGAAACTATGTTGGAAGATTTACTTTCTGTGGAAAGTGTGGCCGACACCACGAGGGAGCATGTCCTCCTACATGCTATAACTGTGGAAAGGCTGGACATAAGGCAAAGGAGTGTCGAGCACCACCTCGTCCTGCTAACCAAAGAGGACCGGGAACTCAAGGTGGACAAGGAGCGAATGTTACTTGTTTTGGGTCTGGAGAGAAAGGGCATTACAAGAATAAGTGTCCAAGCAGTGGGAACCAAGGTCGTAGTAATCAAATTCGAGGCAACCAAAACCACAACCAGGTGAACCAGAAGCAGAACCAGGGGAACCGGGGAGGAAATAATCGAGCCACAACCAGTGCCCCAAGTGGATTCACGGCACCTAGCAAGGTATATCATTTGTGTGCTGAGGCTGCAGTGCAAGACAACAATGTTGTGACTGGTACGTTCCTAGTCAATAACAACTATGCTTCAATATTATTTGATTCTGGTGCGGATAGGAGTTTTGTGTCATCTGCATTTAGTGAACGCCTAAATATCACCCCTACTGCGTTAGATACTAAGTATAATGTAGAACTAGCCGATGGGAAGTCAGTGACCACTGATGCTATTCTGAAAGGATGTAGTCTAAGGTTACAAGATCATTCGTTCAGTATCGACTTACTCCCCATAGAATTAGGAAGTTGTGATGTCATCATTGGAATGGATTGGATGTCGAAGCAGCACGCGGAAATTGTATGTCATGAGAAGTGCGTTCGTGTTCCTTATGGGAACGATGTACTAATCATACAAGGCGAAAGAAGTGGAGTGAAGAATAGATCGAGACTGGAAGTCATCTCATGTATTAGAACCCAAAGATACATTAAGAAGGGATGTCCAGTGTTCTTGGTTCAAGTAACGCAAAAGGAGGAAGAAGAAGATCATGAGAAGAAGGTTGAAGATGTACCGATCGTTAGAGATTTTTCAGACGTATTTCCAAAAGACTTACCGGGGTTACCACCAACACGACAGGTGGAGTTTCACATAGAGCTTACACCAGGTGCTGCACCCGTTGCTAGAGCACCATACCGCTTAGCACCAGCAGAGATGAAGGAGCTAGCTGAACAACTAAAGGAACTTTCTGACAAAGGTTTCATTAGACCGAGTTCCTCACCCTGAGGAGCACCGGTCCTATTTGTCAAAAAGAAAGATGGATCCTTTAGGATGTGTATTGATTACCGAGAGTTGAACAAGCTGACGATAAAGAACCGCTACCCATTGCCAAGAATTGATGATCTTTTCGACCAACTGCAAGGATCTAGCATATACTCGAAGATTGATTTAAGGTCGGGATATCATCAGCTAAGGGTTAGAGAAGAAGACGTCCACAAGACGGCTTTTAAAACCCGATACGGACACTACGAGTTCCAAGTTATGCCCTTTGGTTTGACAAACGCACCCGCGGTATTCATGGATCTCATGAACCGAGTTTGCAAACCATACTTGGACAAGTTTGTGATTGTATTCATCGATGATATTCTCATCTACTCTCGTAATGAAGAAGAACACAAGGAACATTTGAAGACCATACTAGAGCTGTTGAGGAAGGAGAAATTGTATGCAAAGTTTTCCAAATGTGAGTTTTGGATAAACACAGTGCAATTCCTTGGGCATGTAATAGATAGCAGTGGTATCCACGTTGATCCTGCTAAGATCGAGGCTGTGAAAGATTGGGCGACTCCTACAACACCCACGGAGATCCGCCAATTTTTAGGTCTTGCTGGTTACTATAGGAGATTCATTGAGGGTTTCTCCAAGATAGCTAAACCAATGACGGAGTTAACTCAAAAGGACAAGAAGTTTGAGTGGAAAGAAGATCAAGATTTGGCATTCCAAACATTGAAGCAGATGTTGTGTGAAGCACCTATACTAGCCCTACCCGAGGGTAATGAAGACTTTGTGGTGTATTGTGATGCATCCATAAAAGGGTTAGGTGCGGTGTTGATGCAAAGGACTAAGGTCATTGCTTATGCGTCAAGACAACTAAAAGTGCACGAGAAGAACTACACAACTCATGATCTAGAGTTAGGAGCAGTGATGTTTGCCCTAAAGATATGGAGACACTACCTTTATGGCACAAAGTGTGTTGTATTCACTGATCATAAAAGTTTACAACATATCTTGAATCAAAAAGAACTCAACATGAGACAACGACGTTGGATAGAGTTGCTCAGTGATTACGATTGTGAGATCCGTTATCACCCGGGCAAGGCAAATGTCGTAGCTGACGCTTTGAGTCGAAAGGAGAGGATTCTTAGAGTGAAAGCCTTGGTGATGACCATTGGCTTAGATCTTCCATCCTTAATTCTCAAGGCTCAGAGGGAGGCAGTAGAGGAGGAAATTCTCAAGACTGAAGATGTTGAAGGCATGATAAAGAAGTTAGAAGCTCGCTCGGATGGAACATTATGCCTTGATAATAGGAGTTGGTTACCGTGCCATGGTGACCTACGACCTTTTATTATGCATGAGTCGCATAAGTCAAAACCATACATCCGGGATCTGACAAGATGTATCATGACCTTAAGATGTTGTATTGGTGGCCGAACATGAAGGCGGACATTGCTACATATGTTGGCAAGTGCTTGACTTGTGCCAAGGTCAAGGCCGAACACATGAAACCATCAGGACTATTGGTCCAACCCGAACTACCAGAATGGAAGTGGGAAAAGATCACTATGGATTTCATTACAAAGCTACCTAAAACCTCAGCTGGATTTGACACTATTTGGGTCATCGTCGACCGACTCACCAAATCGGCTCACTTCATACCAATCAAGGAGACAGATGGAATGGATAAGCTAGCAAGAACATACTTGAAGGAAGTAGTCACGAGGCATGGTGTGCCTGTGTCTATGATCTCTGACCGAGATAGCCGATTTACTTCGCAGTTTTGGGAGTCGCTGCAGAAAGCATTGGGAACGCAGTTGGATATGAGCACTGCGTATCATCCCCAAACTGACGGTCAAAGTGAAAGGACCATTCAAACCCTAGAAGATATGCTGAGAGCTTGTGTGATCGACTTTGGAAATGGATGGGATAGGCATCTGCCATTGGTGGAGTTCTCATATAATAATAGTTATCACACTAGCATTAAGGCAGCACCGTTCGAAGCATTGTATGGTAGAAAGTGTCGTTCACCCGTGTGTTGGGCAGAGGTTGGTGATGCTCAACTCACTGGACCCGAGATCATACATGAGACTACTGAGAAGATCTTTAAGATCAAGAGCCGTATGCAAGCAGCACGAGATCGACAAAAGAGTTATGTTGACAGGAGACGCAAACCTCTTGAGTTTGGAGGTTGGCAATAGAGTCATGTTGAAGGTCTCACCTTGGAAGGGTGTAATTCGCTTTGGAAAGCGTGGAAAGTTGAATCCTCGTTACATTGGACCATTCAAGATTATAGAGAGGATTGGCCCCGTGGCCTACCGTTTGGAGTTACCTCAAGAACTTAGCCGAGTGCATAATGTGTTCCACATTTGCAATCTGAAGAAATGCTTATCCGACGAGACACTCGTTATTCCTTTGGAAGAGATCCAACTCGACGACAAACTCAACTTCGTAGAAGAACCGGTGGAGATCATGGACCGTCAGGTGAAACAGCTCAAGCAAAGTCGTATACCTATCGTGAAAGTCCGTTGGAATGCACGTAGAGGTCCAGAATACACGTGGGAACGTGAAGACCAATTCAAGATCAAGTATCCTCATCTTTTCGCTAATCACCCTACTACAACAACGTCTTGATTTCGCGACGAAATCTCTAAAACATGGGGATACTGTGACAATCGTCAATTTTCCATCTTTATTTTTCCCATGTATTTATTTAATTTGAGCTTTGAATCTGGTGGATTTAACAAATTGAGAAGTTATCTCATGTTTATGGAATATCATGGTTTTTATTTTTTTTATGTGTTATTATTTGTACTTAGCATTATTTGGAGTCATTAGGAAAAATCGTGTCATTCATCACATCGTCATTCGAGCCTAAATATTTGATGTTAACTAGTCAAGTTAACGATTCAAACAAGTTTTACTATACACAAAAAAAAATACTTACACTTTACCATTTCATCATACCTATAAATTTTCCTTACATTATTACACTAATACACTTTGTCCCTATTTTACTTCTACCATTACAACTTCAACACATACTATCCTAAATAATTCAAATACAATCCACTAACTTTTAAACCTTAAATTAATATAACCTATTTAGAGTAAGTAGACAATACCCTTTACCATTCAAAAATTCAAACTTAACCATTTCCCCTTTTGATACATATCAACCGAGACATACATATTGTATGAATCGGCCCAAGGCCTTCACCAAGTACCAAAATTTTGTAGTTTACCCTATTTGCTAATCACCAACTTTGCATGACCCAAATCCCTACCACCCTAACTACTTTTATCCCATATGATACTCACTTCTATAAACTAAACAAATTCACACAACATAAAACTCACTACCTTTCTCTATTCTCTCTTTCCCTACAAACACAACACTCATTTCCATCTTTCTTCTCTCTGCCAAGACTCATACAACACCAACCTCACCCTCCATTTTCTTTTCATATAAGCTTATAAGAAAATTTGCAAACACCTTACCAAAACACATAAACAAATCACATACACTTACTTAAACATATTCAAGAACACAACACAACGATGAATGTACACGACTAGAGTTTGCCGAGCTAAAGATTTTCGTGGGTTTGAGCTAGGACGAAGTGGGTTGCGGATTTGGTTCATCTTTCGGGCTTAAGGACGAGTTAGGGTTTCGAGTTGCGGGTTCATTTTAGGGTTTTCATAAGTTTGGTTCGTGGGTTCTTGTTCCATCGTTTCATATAGCGTTGTAAGGCTCTAAAACCTTCGTTTATTTTCGTTCATAACATGTTGCATGTACTTGCACATCTAAAAACCATTTGCTTTCAACTATTAATAAGCTTTTTACATGAAATCACAACTTTCTTCAAAAAAAATGGCTAAATGGGTACGTTGAAATCATAAGCAAAACTATATTTTCGAAAGTGAGTGCATCATATATGAGAAACATAAGGTTTTGAGACGAAAAGTTTAAGGTTATTTGAGCTAAAAACATGTTTTAAGTTTTGTGTAAATATATGTTGTTCAAACGTGTATACCGAGTCAAAACCACGTCAAATCGTGTCATTTTTTTGGTGGGATTTATAGTCGGTGTCGTAACGGTTATCGTGCAATTCGAATTTTTGAAAATCATCAAGTAACGAATGCACAATTTGATACGTAAGTCGCGTTTTGAATTTTGGCCCAAATGGTGGCGTTTGCTTCTTGTTCTTACGTCAAAGATGAAAGCCAAAGTAAAAGTACAATTTTTTTTAATATAAGCAAAGTACTACTGTGTGTCTGTGTTGTCAGGGAGCACAAGTGACCAAACAAATATGACCATTGTCATTGTATGGATTTTAAGTATTAAGATTTGTAATAGAAAATTAAACCCCACTTAATTAGTAGACTTATCAAAATTGGACCCCTTAATTAATTTAAACTTAAAAATTAAAACTTAATAAATATTAAATAAATATTAATATAATTTAACCCGGACTAAATTGGTGTCACGGTTCGCGCGTGGAGCGTGGGAGTAGGCATTCTTCGTGTAAGTCGTATATGCCGAGTCCCATTGACTCTAACCGAACTAAAAGACCCAATTAAAGTGGGTCCCGGACAAGGGTCTCATAATTTATTTATTGACGACCCAAAAGGGACGATCACTTTATTTATTTATTTTGGACACTCATATTAATAAATAATTGAGACTAAAAATAATAAGACAAATATGACTGACATATATTATTTGGACAAAAATTAGGATTAGGACCGTACTATTATATGGACTGTATTGGACTGATACTTGAACTATTATTGGACATAGATAGAGACCAACTACCAATTGACCCAACTAAAAATATAATTAATTGTCGCGTCTAATTTTCTAAAAGGTCTGTCTTGTGTCATTTTAAATTAATTATTTTTGTGTGCGTTTTTATTTTATAAAACTTGACATTTTCATATATAGTTTAATTTTTGAAATAAAAAGTAAATATTTTTATTTATTAATTAATTGGTGCAAGTACAATGTAATGTAAGAATAATTATTTAATTGCTTTACTTGTAGCTTAGCTAGTTATTATTATTGCTAGGCTGCGGTTTGGGTTGACGTTGTTGCGAGCATTTTTCTGTGCCTACTGTTTGATTACTTTTGCTTGACTATCATTTGAGGTGAGTTTATAGCCCCACTTTTTAACTGCTTTTACTGCTTTTTGGGGTGAGACATTGCTTGATTTAACGTATGAACACAAGTGCATTAACTGATTTATATACTAGTCTAAGTCCCACTTAAAACCCAGTTGCTTTGGCCCGTGAATCGTGAACCGTTAATTACTTTGTGTAAGCGCGAATGTTATGGATAGATCTATCGGGGTTGACGCCCCTGTCTGTTTTGGTCCAGCAGGGGACAAGCGGGCACAGTTTCATTTGAGTCTGAGATAGGATGTCGTGGGTTTAGGCATCCAGTTGGGCTACATTTATATGATTATACTGCCGGTGTTGTTAACGCTTCGGTGTCACGAACTTAGACTGTAATAAATGCTTTTATGATGGCTTTGTATTTGTTATATTGTCCTCATGGTTGGGAAAATCTTGTGGTTCATAAACACTTCAAATTAACTAAACCTATGAACTCACCAACTTTATGTTGACGCTTTAGCAATGTTTTTCTCAGGTATTAAGAACGAGGATGCTATGTGAGGTCTCATGCACTGCCGTCATTTCTATTGAAAATAAAGATCATTTGTACCATTTGAAAACTATGTTTTTGTATCTGTGACCAGTTTTTATGCTTCCGCACTATGTTTAAACTCTTTATTTTATCAAATGCAAGTGATCAATTTTCCGAACGTCTCATTTAGAGGTCGTTCTTTGTAACTGTGTGTATGATAATCATGACGTCACCACTCCCGTGTTGCCATTATACTCTGATATTTTGGGAGTGTGACACTCGATGAGTTAGGTGGTGTGTTAAAGAACAAAGCTAGATTGGTTGCTCGAGGTTACAAACAAGCTTTGGGTATTGACTTTGAAGAATCCTTTGCTACTGTGGCACGATTGGGGGCGATTAGACTATTCTTTGCTTATGCTGCTCACATGAATATGGTCGTCTACCAAATGGATGTTAAAACGGCATTTCTTAATGGTGAATTAAGGGAAGATGTCTACATATGCCAGCCGAATGGATTCGTCAACTCGGAGTATCCTAATCACGTGTACAAGCTAAAGAAGGCTCTTTACGGGTTGAAACAAGCTCCACGTGCGTGGTACGATCTCCTATCATCTTATCTGATATCGGAAGGCTTCTCTAAAGGTAAATTGGATCCAACATTATTCATTCTCAAGGAGGACAACAACAAGATACTGGTACAAATTTATGTTGACGATATAATATTTGCTGCTACTACTCAAAGACTGTCTGACTATTTTGAGAAAATCATGTCCACACGTTTTAAGATGTCAATGATTGGAAAATTTTCATTTTTCTTAGGGTTGCAAATTTCTCAAAATCACAGAGGCATCTTCATTAATCAATCCAAATATGCTCTTGAATCGTTGAAAAAGTATGATTTTGAAAACTGTGACCTAGTGGATACTCCTATGGTAGAGAGATCCAAGTTAGATGAGGATAGGGATGGGATTGTTGTCGATCCTAAACTTTACCATGGAATGATCGGAACCCTTCTCTATCTGACTGCTAGCAGGCCTGATTTGCAATTTGCTATATGCATGTGTGCCCGGTATCAGGCTCAACCTACCGAAAAGCACTTACATGCTGTGAAAAGGATCTTTTGGTATCTTAAAGGAACACTTAATCGTGGTATGTGGTATCCGAAGGATTCCTCTATTGCACTAATATCATATGCAGATGCGGATTATGCTGGGTGTCAAGATACTCGACGTAGCACTTCTGGTAGTGTGCAACTTCTGGGAGATAGACCGATTAGTTGGGCATCCAAAAGGCAGAAAAGCGCTACGATATCAAGTACAGAGGCTGAATACATTGCTCTGTCCGGTTGTTGTGCTCAAGTTCTTTGGATGAGATCATAATTAACTGGCTACGGTCTTGGATTCAACAAAATCCCGATGTACTGTGACAACAAAAGCGCCATTGCCCTTTGCTGCAACTTTGTTCAACACTCCCGGGCAAAGAACATTGAAATACGCTACCACTTCAGCAAAGAACAAGTGGAAAATGGAGTAATCGAGCTGTATTTTGTCAACACTGAGTATCAACTAGAGGATATATTCACAAAGGCCTTAGATCGAGGACGTATCGAGTTTTTGATCGAAAAGTTGGGTATGAAATCATTCTCACCGGCAACACTTAAGGAGTTGGCAGAAGAATCTACATAATAGTTGTGGTAAATTATTCTAGAGTATCCTTTTATCGTGATCTTGTATATTATCGTCTATATTTAAACCACAAAAAGAAAATACAAAAATATAAAACTTACAAAAACCATAAATATTACAAAATCAAGAAAATCCAGAAACATTTTTCATTTTTAAATCAGACATGTCTTTTAGTACGGTAATATTTACGACCTTAGAAATGTCGATTAATATGACACGGTGCCATAAATAGAGTCCGTATGAAAGTTGTAAATATTGTAAAACATGCTCATATGGCTTGTAGTTATTTCTTACTGCAACTCGGTTTTCATATTAAAGTCATGTATTTCTTTGAAAACGTTGGCTCACAACGGGAATTAATTTTCTCAGGCAAGGTTTACTTAAAAACCTTGTAATGGATCAAGTTTACTTTATAACTTGGTCTAACACAAATTAGTGTACACTTCAGTGCACTTATTTTGTTAAAATAAGAGAAATCTTATTGCCACCAGAATCGTTCCATAAAATCACAAAACGGAAAAGGTTTTCATGGATATTTGTCTCTTTAAAAACAATGACTACATCTCTTTAAATAGAAAACGGGTCAGCGTTTGAGGGGGAGCAAATATCAAATCATTTTGAAAATGAATTGGTCTTCAAATATCTTTTCAGAAATCTTACTATGTGTGCCTTATGTGCAACGTGTGCCTTGTGTGGAAACTGATTTGGCCTTAGGTTATACCTCACATGCCTTAAGTCATATCGATACAAATGTTAGTGGTGTGTTCGTATTAGCAACTTAAATGTAGTCTGGTAAATGTGTTGTTAACTTGTTATCTTGCAAGTTTATACATCTTTGAAAAATGGGGGGACCAATATGCACTTTTGGCAAACTTGGTTTGAGAAGTTGACCTAAGTCAAAAGTCTCCCCCCCTGTTTATCATTCACGTTTCATACACACACACAACTTTACACCTTTCCGCCATTAACAAAGTTTTTCCATCCTTCATCTGTGTGCTATTATGCTTTGTTATCCTCTAGATAATTCGTCATTATGTGTTACTTATGAGTAATCTTCTGTTTATCATTCCATTCGCATACTACATCTCGTTCAATCAAGAATTAGGGTTTCGGATTATAAATGTGATCAAACTCATGATTGATAGAGGGGTTTTGTTCTTATACACATGATAAACATTGGACTTTAACAGTTTTGCTTAAAACATAGTTTTTGCCCAGAAAATCAAAAGATAAGAATCTGCCTTGTAAAATCCGCCCCAGATTCCGATGGGATTCCGATAGCGGATTCCGATATGGTATTCCGATGATAGGATTCCGATGTTAATATTCCGATGGTAGTATTCCGTTGGTAAGATTCCGATGACAATATTCCGATGGTAAGATTCCGATGGTAGGATTCCGATGGTAGGATTCCGATGGATTGATTCCGGTGGATTGATTCCATTGGATTGATTCCGATGGATTGGTTCCGATGGATCATTCCGATGGGGTCTTTCCGATGGGGTCATTCCGATGGGGTCTTTCCGATAGGGTCTTTCTGATGGGGTCTTTCCGATAGGGTCTTTCCGACAGGATCTTTCCGATGGAATCATTCCAATAGGTCACTTAGTGCTATGACTTGTTTACATTCCGATGGAATCCTGCATTGTGATAGATAGACTTTGTGATAGATAGATCTTGCGATGAGTGGACTAATAGACTTTGCTATATGATTGTTGTTGTTAAGTAATTTATTTCTCATCACTTTAAGATAGTAAGCTTCCATTTTATGCATTCGACTTAGAACTAGGGCCTCTAATACGAACATAATTTTGATTGGAGTTAATTAATTTTTTCTCATAAGAATACTTGAAAGGTTTCTTATTACAAAAATTCATCTTATTTTATAAGTTGATATTTCTGTAAACAAAAGAGATAAAATTATTTATTCCATATATTGTGTTTTGTTCTCAGGCAATGGAAGCAACCGCTGAGTTCAAACCTACTGAGGTTGAGGTTTTGCGAACAGCTACTGAGGTTGAGGTTTTGCCAACACCGACTGAGGTTGAGGTTTTGCCAACACCTACTGAGGTTGAGGTTTTGCCAACACCTACTGACGTTGTAGTAATGCCTAGGCCTACTGAAGTGGTTGTGGAACTTCGTAGTCATCTTTATGCTAGTTCTCCCACTGAAGTAGTGGTTATGAAAACCAGGAAACCTAAATCCTCAAGTAACTAAAGCTAGGTTGTTGGGTCCCTAGAATAACATGTCTGTGCTATACTACCATGCCTTTAGGTTTTAATCTGAATGTATGATTGTATTTCATATGAAGGTTGTCTGTATTATCTTATTGTGTTTAATGTGATGACATTTGTTATGTTATACTACAAATTTTCATGGATAATGCGATGTATATGTTTGTATATATCAATTATATATGTGTTATCTTAAGCAGGAACCATGTCAATCACCAAAGAACAACAACAACAACTAGACCTCGTACTAGTACCACTTAGTGATCGACTACCACTTGTAGAGAACAATTTTCGTCTAAAAGACGACTTTGATCCAAATGTGGAAGCTTTCAAAGTCGCAATGGACATCCTAGATATGTCACCGATAAAGGATGCCCTTAGAGCCACTACATCAGTTCCCGAAATTTATATTCACGAGTTTTGGGCCACAGCATCGATTACATCGGCAAAAACATTATCTAAAATGTCTATCACTTGCGAGATCAACAAGCAGCACTTCACTCTTGATTTAACTCAATTCAGGAAATTGTTCAAGTTCCCCAAATTAGCAAAAGGAGAACAATATGTGCCTAATCCAAACACAGATGAATTGCTTCGAGTAATTAGAGCTCTGAACTATGAGGGTGACATTCATAATATATCTCAGTTTTCCACTTCACACAGTGGGCAACTGTGGAAAGCAATCGTCACTATCATCACTAAGTGCCTCACTTCAAAGGCTCGTGGATTTGACCAAATGAGACCTCCTCAGGCTCATGTATTTTGGGGTCTATACACTGCATCTAAAGTGGATTATGCTCTACTTCTTTGGGAAGAATTTTGCTACCAGTTCATCGGCACCAAGAAGAAATCAATGCATCTTTCGTTTCCACGGTTCACGAAACTCATCATTAATAACTGATTTTTGGTTAGTTAATAAAAAGGTTTGCTTTTGCAAGATCTTTGTTTGCGTTGCTCGTACCCAATTGTGATTGTCGTTGTTTCGTTCTCGGTATCTTCTCGAATCGATCACGGTTAAAAGTGGAATTATTGTACTTGGTAACTAAAAAGGGGGAGCTTTGGTCTAAATCTACTAAAACGATAAGTGCAGGAAGTAATAAAATTAAACCAAAAGCAATTACTAGAAATAAACTTGAATAAAAATCAAACAGTAAAATACCTAAACTTGGAGAAAACAGCTTATTCGGAATAATTGCTTGATCCGGAATATCAGGGAAATTTAGCTCATGCTGAATAAATCAACTCATGCGGAATAACCTAAGAAACTGCTTCATTCGGAATATGTGTTGATCCGGAATGTTTGCTTCATGCGGAATATTTGATTCATGCGAAATATGGCCTTCATGCGGAATAACTATGGTTGATCTGGAATGTAGTGGTTGATGCGGAATGTTGACTGATCCAGAATAAATTGCTCATGCGGAATAACTAGTTCATGCGGAATAAGTGCTTCATGCGGAATATCAGTTGATCCGAAATAATGTTCTTATGCGGAATAATGTGCTTATGCGGAATAATTAAAAACCAAGCTTGATTCGGAATAATTAAAAGAAACCTTTATTCGGAATAACTACTCATCCGGAATATTGATTATTCCGGATGAACAAGTTGATTCGGAATGACTGAAAGAGATGAGCTGATCCAGAATATAAGATATGATCCGGAATATTAGATATTCCGAACCAACGAGTTTGATCCGGAATATATTGTTCACCCGGAATATTGATTATTCCGGATGAAGGTGCTGATGCGGAATATTAGATATTCCGAATCAAAGGACTTGATCCGGAATAAAATAGCAAAACTCTTGATCCGGAATAAGGTGTTGATCCGGAATCTGGGCAGGGGACAGTATAAAGAACGAAGAACAGGGGATGTTTTATACCACGAATTAAATCCAAAATCCACCAAGTTTTTAATCAAAACTTAAACCAATTTAACCACTAATCATTTACCAATGGTAAACATCAATCCAAAACAACAAAAACATAAAACCCACTTACTTTTCAAGATCAAACCAATGAAATAAAAACTTAGAACATTGAATCAACAAGAGAAGAAAGAAAGATTAAGTGGAAACTTGTATTAATGATTAAGATTCAACAAACAAAATGGAAGGATTAAACTTACAAGATTGGAAGAATCAAAGGAAATGAAAAACCACCAATCTCCTTAAGGGAGATGGTACCTACGAACTAGGAAAGAAAATAACAGAATGGAAAACTAGTTGAAAATGTGAATGGGAGGACTATTTATAGTGCTTGGCTTGGTTTGGTGAGTGGGCTTTCTCTCTTTCTTTTTGTCTTCTCGTCTTTTCAGAAAAGTTGACGTTTTCGATTTCGATTCGGGATTTGTCGACGAATAAATTCAACTCGTCTTTTAATTTCTTCATTTAATAGACTTGAGTTTCTTCGAAATATGTAAATCTTCCATCTTTGGTCCTTTTCTTCGATAAATCTTCAAATAGGACATTGACTTCAAATCTTTTGCATCTCTTGGACTATAGACTTCGTCTTTTCGTCTTTTTCTTCGATAAAACCCGTGCAATCCCATGTTTTCTTCAATATTTACCCGGTTGGCTCTGAAAACACAACAAACACACAAACCACGCATAATTCCAAACAAATGACATTAAATACGTGTTTTGGTCTCGTTTTAGCAAGAAATAAGTGGTAAAAGGATGGGTGTTTTCACAGCTATCAAATCCCCTACACTTAACCATTGCCATGCCCTCATGCAATGCTTAGTGATAAAGCAAATTTACACCTTTCTCATAATCAATCAACCTTGGCCTTATTAACATACTACTAAAACAAAAATTAGAGTACTAAGAGAAATTAAAACTTTAAAGGAAACAAAAGGATAGAAACCCTTTTCACTTGAAAATAGCTATATGGAAATAACTTGCAAATAGATCAAGGACTTACATTAGGGCTTTGGTGCTGCGAAGATTTATCACCCTCAAGTTTCACGTTCCCCAAACTAAGCTTAAAACGAGATCATTGTTATTATAAGTTAGCAATTCAAACACTTACACACATGGCTTAATTATATGCTTAAACTCCCTTATTCCTAGGTGTATCTATTATATTTTATTTTTGTCTTAGAATGATCATGAAGATGCATTTTTGGACTTATTTCGATAGTTTATTTAGGCTGAAAGCAAAGTAGGACGATTTGATCAATAGTTAGCTAAAGGACAAAATCTCTTAAAACTGCTTCTCGGGATATCAAAAAGTTCATATCTTGGCATAACTCGCTTCGCGATTTGAGACCTTTCTCAGGCCGATATTTGGCATGTACTTCATACTTCATATCTTGAGAGACGTTCTTGAGATAATGGTCTTCTCTTCGTTAATAGAGTTCTTCACTTGGAGTATTTTTTTGGGGTACTCCAACTTTGTTGACCACGACTTCATCATTATTTCTTCAATCGCTAATTGGGATTTTGAGATACAACGATCTACCTCCTTTTCGGACTTGGATCTATTTATCCTCATACCTTGTTAGGGTCTTTTCGGATAGACTTCTCCATGATCTTTATGGGAGTTGATTGCTTTTCGTCGTAAGTCTTGATCCTTCATATTGATTTTGGGAATAATGCTTTTCACATCACCTTGGATCTTTAGCAATAAAATTGAATCCTCATGCCTTGTTAGGGCCTTTTCGGACTCGCCAATCTTCACGCCCCGCTTCATAAGTTATGCCCTGGCTATGAACTCTTATCATTACCGAGCAACTTTTAAACGATCTTGGGCTAGAAGCTAAGTAACTTTTCAAATCGTACGACCTTACTTATTGCAGATAAATTATTAGCAAGTGATGGGAGAATAGGAAGATAATCACACCAAGTGTGCTTGTGCAAGAATACCGACTTATAATTGACTCTATCATTTCTCGTCCTCCACAATTTAAAATCTCAAGTAATGAGACTCGTGGATGCTTAGCCTAATAAACCAATTAAGGTCTACATGGTTAAGGATACTTGCTAGAATAAACTTGGATAAGTCTATTCGGGTTGAGTCAAAATAATCGCAACGGGCCTAATATGTCAAAGATTTCAAAACTAGCTACACCACTTTATTAATATTTTTGACTTTATTGCGGGATATATACATATGAAAGAAACAATAAAAATTTAAAAATTACGACTAAATGGCCAAAGTTAATTAAAAATTTGAAAAATGCTGAAAAAGATGTTGGGAATAAATTAAGGCTAGATCACTTGAGCGCTGACAAGAACAATTCAAGCGTTGACAAGAACAAAGCAAGCGCTGACAGCTCAAGCGTTGACAAGTTAAAGTCAAGCGTTGACACATTGAAGACCAGCACTGATGGAAGATATAATCTACATGTTTATTATATTCTAGAATACTTCTAATAAGGATAGAAACGACAATGTATTTTCTATGTTTATCTTTACCTAGAATAGCTGATACATAGCTTATTGTACAAGGCTTCATGTATCTATAAAAGAAGGCCTTTAGGTTAATGTTTGATATAAGTTTTATATAAGTTTTCATTCGTAAATATCTTTCATTGTAAGCAAGTTCGACATTCATAATCAAAGTGAAAGTTTGTTTACATCTTGTGTGTTCTTGTTTAAGTGTTAAATTCCGCATAACACTTAGATTCATAAAGCATATACAAAGGTTTCTCTACGTGTAATACTTGATCTAATCTCGTATACACAAAGCTAATCGATCTAAGTTTGGGATCAACAAGTGGTATCAGAGCTTGTTGAGAAACTTTTGATCTTTGAAGAACACCAGAACCCTAAAAACACCAAAACCCTAATTTTCTCAGAAACCCTAACAACATCATGTCTGAAGCAATAACCTCCTCCTCCTCCTCAGCCTTACCTAACATCAAGATTCACATGCTTGATGCAACCCACTTTGACTTATGGAAGTTCAACTTTGAACAATATCTGGGGATCTATGACTACACACTCTAGGAGATTATTGAATATGGAAACTCATTCAATAAGGCTCAAAAGATTCTTGATGCCATTAGTCAAAGAACAGATGTTGAAGGATGCCCTGAAGAGGATAAGAAAGAAAAACCTGGAGATGGTAGAGCTGTAGGTGCTGAAGATATTGCAAAGAAAAGGGTTGACATAAAAGCCCTAAATATTCTGAAAGTCTCGTTGGGACAAGAAAACCAGCACAAATATAGAGGCTATGAATCTGCTAAGGATCTTTGGGAAGCACTTGAAGTTGCATATGGTGGCAATGCAGACACTAAGGAAGAAAAGAAAAAGCAACTTCTGCATGATTATGCTGTCTTCAAAGCTCAACCCAATGAGAAACTGAGTAGTGTGAGAAGCAGGTTGCTTGACATCACAAGCAAGTTGTCCTTCATGGGGACACAAGTTGGTGATGTTGACACCAATGCTACCTTTCTTAAAAGTCTTGGTGAGGCATGGAAGATTGAGGCAAGATCTATTCTTGCCAACAATACTTACAAGAGCTCCTCGTTTGATGACATCTACAACAAACTAAGACTGTTGGAAGATGAAACTCTTTCAGAGCATGGAAGCAAATCTACCACCAGCAACATGGCCTTCTTCTCTCATAGTGAAGGTCAATTCAATCAGAAGGACTCTTATATGCATCCAGTTACTGGATCATCATATGTCAGCGTTGGAACAAGTCCTGTCAACGTCTCTTTTTCAGACGCTGACACATTCAAGAATGACTCCCCAAGAGTTAAACCTGCTAGTTTGGATTTGGATACTGTTTGTGCTTACATTGCTTCTTTGCCCAATGGTTCAGTAATTACATATGAGGACCTTGAGCAGATAAGTGATGAGCACTTGGAAGAGATGAACATCAAGTGGAACATGGCTCTTGCCAGTATAAGAGCAAATAGGTGGAACAGAAGGTTTAAAAAGAAGATGACCTTCAATGCTAAAGACACAGCTAGATTTGATAAATCCAAAGTTGAATGCTACAACTGTCATCGTATAGGGCACTTCATGAGGGAATGCAGATCTCCTAGAAGATCTGATGCTGGTAAACCCTCAAGTCAGGTTGTTAAAGCTCAGGATTCCAAAGCCATGGTTGCAGTTCAAGGAATTGATGGTACAGGATGGGATTGGAGCTATCTGGCCAAGAATGCTGAAGAGGATAAAGCTTTGGTTGCTGATATTGAAGAAGAAGAGCATGTTGAATATGCTCTCATGGCACACTCCTCCTCTTCATCTGATAATGAGGTATATGATGATGCTTTTTGTAGCAAAGGTTGTAGGTTAAACACTGAAAGACTTAACAAAGAGGTGTTAAAATTAAAAGATGATATGAGTACTGAAAGGTGTAAATTGTCTAATTACCAACTAGCTCTTACTGAAACTGAGAAAACCGTTTCTGAATACAAGAAAATGGAATTTGACTTAAAAGATAAGATCAATATCTTAAAACATGAGCTAGAGGGTAGTATGGATGTTAGGAACACCATGACAAAGGTTAATAGAGACCTACAGGCTAAGTTAGATGAGGCCATTAAGAATAAAGATAATGTTGACCTCAAAATTCAAAGATTTGATAGAGCCACCCAAACCCTAGGAGACTGTGTAGCTAAACAAAGGGATCCTAAGGACATGACTGGGATTGGGATGAATGATTACTCTCTGGTTCCACCACCAGCTGGTGACTTCTATGGTGTCCTTAGAAAGGACTTGTCTTGGACTGGTATACCAGAATGCCAAGAACAGGAATTCATTCCTCCACCAAGAGTTGTCACTCCAGTGGAAGAGTATCAACAAAAATTGACTGACCTAAATGAGTGGAAGAAAGCTAACCCTACTTTATTTGTTAAGGGAGGTTTGCTATGTGAAAGTCCCAATGAATCACCACCCATTAAGGTTACTCACCCAATCACTGGTAAAGCTGTTGACCTAGGCTCAAACACTGTTAGAAGACCTACCATTAAATATGCAGAGATGTATAGGAATAATAGGTCACCCAAGAGCCAAGTTAGCAATCATGGAACAGGTTTCTTCTCTACTAGACCTAAGATTGTGTCTAAGAAAGCCTGTTACACTTGTGGTAGCTTTTCACATTTGGCATACAAGTGTGTCAACGCTCCCAAAGCCAGCGCTGACAGGAACAATTTCAGCGCTGACAGGAAGAAAGTCAACGTTGTTAGAAAGTCAAACGTTGTCAGACCCAAATCTTGTGTGCAGCAAAGTCCACAAGTGATTAAACCTGCCCTATTCTTTTCTAGAAGGTCTAACACTCATGGACAAAGACCATTTCAAAAGACAAACACCTGGTCAAATAGGCAATGGGTTCTTGTAGCAAACCCTAGGTTCAACGCTGACAAGGGTAATTTCAGCGTTGACGGGACAAATGCTAACGCTGACAGAAACGTGACCAGGCCTAAATATTTGCAGCCACAAGGTAAGGGGTCTAAAGCTTCTTCAAGCTTAACATGGAGACCCAAGAAAGATCAAAACCCTAATGAAAATGGGATTTCAATGACTTGCAATAGATTTAATTACATTTCAAAGGTTATTACAAAACCTATTGGGGTTAACTGGGTATTTCATCCTAAAAAGGATGAGAATGGGGTTGTTGTGAGAACTAAGTCTGTTCTTATTGAACAACCAGATGAATCCAAGTCTTTTGAGACTTGGGTTCCCAAAGAAAACTAATTTGTTTTCTTTATGTGCAGGGCATTCAAAGACAGATCAATGATTATGGATATTGGGATAGTGGATGCTCAAGGCACATGACAGGGAAGGAAGACTATCTGACGAACTTCACCCCTATTAAAGATGGTGATAAGGTATACTTTGGAGGAGGATATGGAACTATCACAGGAAAAGGAACCCTTCTCACCAATAATCTGCGTTTTGAGAACGTCTTCCTGGTAAAAGAACTTGATTACAACCTGTTTAGTGTATCACAAGTTTGTGATAACAAAAATAAAGTTCTTTTTACTGATACTGAGTGTTTGGTGTTAAGTAAGGATTTTAAGATCCCTGATGAGAAATATATTGAGTATAGAACACCTAGGCATAAGGACATATATAATTTGAATTTAAATGGGATTAAAATGAATACCAATATGTCTTGTTTTTATGCTAAGGCCTCAGTAGATGAAAGTAATTTGTGGCACAGGAGACTAGGGCACATAAATTTTAAAAATATAAATAGACTTGTGAGGCTTGGTTTAGTTGATGGTTTGCCTGAGAAGGCCTTCCACAATGACCACTCTTGTGTTGCATGTCTTAAAGGCAAGCAGCACAAGGTCTCATTCAAGTCCAAACAGGTGCATACTAGTTCCAGACCTCTTCATATGCTTCACATGGACCTCTTTGGTCCAACAAATATAGAAAGTTTGAATGGTAAGTCATATTGTTTTGTTGTCACAGATGACTTTTCTAGATTTACTTGGACATTCTTTCTAGCTATGAAGAGTGACACATCTGATGTTCTTATTGATTTTATCACTCAGATTGAGAAGAGGTCTGGCAATGAGGTTAAAATGCTTAGGAGTGATAATGGTGGAGAATTTAGGAACAAGAAGCTAGATGATTTCTGTGCCAGGAAAGGAATTACTAGGCAATTTAGTATTGCTAGAACCCCACAACAAAATGGGGTTGCTGAGAGGAAAAATAGAACCCTAATTGAAGCAGCCAGAACAATGTTGGTTGATGCTCACTTTCCAATAGCCTTTTGGGCTGAGGCTGTTAATACAGCATGCTATGTGCAAAATAGAGCATTGGTTAACAAAATTCAGAACAAAACACCTTATGAGTTACTTTGGGGAAGAAAATCTAATATTGGTTTTCTCAGACCTTTTGGTTGTCATGTAGTAGTGCTAGATACTAGTGATGCCTTAGGGAAATTTAGTGCAAAAGGTGATGAGGGCTATTTCATGGGGTATTCAGTCCAGAGCAAGGGTTATAGGGTTTATCTTAAAGAGGAAAAACGTATAGTTGAGAGAGTACATGTTAGGTTCTTAGAGAATAAACCTAGTGATCCTGAAAGTGGTCCTAATTGGTTGTTTGATTTGGAACCCTTATCTAGAACTTTAAATTATATGTCTGTCACTAATCCAGACATTGTGAAGGTAACTTCAAATGTTGTGGAAGAACAAGTTGTTAATGTTTCAGGTACACAGGTTCATGAGAAGGTTGGATCACAAGCAGAAAAGGCATCTCCTACATTTGAATATGTCACAGTTCCCATTTGGACAGATGCTTTTGCTGCTGCTGCTGGACAAGATAATGGTGGTTTCCAAATACCACCAGATACAAACATGCATGGTTCTTCAGGCGCTGACAAAGGCAAATCTAGCGCTGACAAGACCAATTCAGACGTTGATGGCTCAGACGTTGACAACAACAGTTCAAACGTTGTTAGCCCAAGTGCTGACAAACAAGGTTCAGACGTTGACAACACCTTTGCACATCTTTTCTCTTCCACTTTTGAACAAGGTGAACCTTCCAATTCTTATGAAGAAGGTCATCCTTATGTTGATATAAGAGAGTCTGATGAAAAAGATATTGGTAACATGGAGCGTGAGGTTGAGGACACCAGACTTTTTGAAGGAGGGATTCTCACTTCCACAATGAAGAATCACCCCACATCTCAGATCATTGGTGATATTATGACTCCAGTTCAGACTAGAAGATCTCATCAAGGTCTTGGTGGGTTTATTGCCAATATACACAAGAAGGTTGATACCCCTCTTGTGCAAGCATGTTTGTTTGCATGTTTTCTGTCACAAGAAGAACCCAAGAAAATATTTGATGCTCTCAAAGAACCAAGTTGGGTGGAAGCAATGCAGGATGAGCTTCACTAATTTGCAATTCAGGATGTTTGGGAGCTGGTTGATTGTCCTAGATATGTCAGACCTATAGGGACAAGATGGGTTCTCAGGAACAAAAGAGATGAAAGAGGCATTGTGGTCAGAAACAAGGCAAGGTTAGTGGCTCAAGGTTATACACAAAAGGAGGGGTAGACTATGAGGAGGTCTTTGCACCAGTTGCAAGGATTGAAGCTATTAGGATTTTTCTAGCCTATGCCTCCTGCATGGGCTTCACAGTCTATCAAATGGATGTCAAGCGTGCTTTCTTGTATGGCACCATTGTTGAGGAAGTATATGTAATGCAACCTCCTGGTTTTGAGGATCCAGAGCATCCAAATAAAGTGTATATAGTCAAAAAGGCTATGTATGGCCTTCATCAAGCCCCTAGAGCATGGTATGGTACTCTGTCTACCTATTTGGTGGACAATGGATTCAAGAAGGGCACCATAGATCAGACACTATTTACAAAGAAGAAAGGCAAGGATGTGTTGCTTGTGCAGGTCTATGTTGATGATATCATTTTTGGGTCTACTGATCCAAAGATGAGTGAGGATTTCTCCAAGCTTATGACAGACAAATTCAAGATGAGTGTTATGGGGGAGATGAACTTCTTTCTTGGTTTAAAAGTTCAGCAGAAAGAAGATGGTATCTTCATCTCCCAGGATAAATATGTTGCTGAGATCTTGAAGAAGTTTGGCTTTTCTCCACATGAAAAGAGGGCTACTACTCCTATGGATAGAGAACACCCTTGGGGAAAGATTGGAGATGGGAAAGATGTTGATGTCAGGCATTATAGATCCATGATTGGATCCTTGATGTATCTTACTGCTTCTAGACCTGATATCATGTTTACTGTGTGTGCTTGTGTACGCCATCAAGTAACTCCCAAAGAATGTCACCTTTATGCTGTGAAGAGGATCTTTAGGTACCTAAGATGCTATCCTAATCTTGGTTTGTGGTACCCAAAGGATTCACCATTGGAGCTGATTGCATATTCAGATAGTGATTATGGAGGTGATAAGTTTGATAGGAAATCCACAACTAGTGGATGTCAGTTTCTTGGGAGTAGGTTAATATCTTGGCAATGCAAGAAACAAACAGTGGTGGCTAATTCTACAACTGAAGCAGAGTATGTGGCTGCAGCAGCATGTTGTGGTCAAGTGTTGTGGATTCAGAACCAGCTGTTGGACTATGGGTATAATTTCATGCATACTAAGATATTTGTTGACAATAATAGTACTTTATGCATCATTAAGAATCCTGTACATCATTCTAAAACTAAACACATAGAAATTAGACACCATTTTATAAGAGATTGCTTTGAAAAAGGTTTAATACAACCAGATAGGGTTGACACTGAGGAAAATGTGTCAGATTTATTAACTAAACCTTTTGATGTTGGGAGATTTCAATACTTGGTAACAAGTATTGGAATGGTTAATCTCACTTAATATGTGTTTTGAATTCTTTTTGTAAAAGTATGTACAGGATGATGCATTGTTATTATTGGTCTTATTGATGATTTAGATTTTCCACTATCTTTTTCTAACACTGACAAAGGTTGCTTGAACGCTGATAAGTGTTTTTGCAACGTTGTCAGCAATATAATTGTCTAACGCTGACAAAGCTTCCCTCAACGCTCTCATGTGTTATCGGGGCGTTGTCAGCAACAATGTTAGTTTTGTGGTTTTCAATCTAAATGTGCAGATGGTGTTAGCAGTATACCATTGGATACAGAGTTGCTTATGGATCAATTGAGAAGCATTTGGACAAGTTTTTATTTATGGATGATGGTTGGAATGTTTCATTCCTATCTTGACATAAATTTTTTATGTTCATGCATGATTTTAGCAAACTTTTTGTATCATAGTTTAAGGGGAGGTTTTAGGAACCTTTAAGATGTTTGGGTATCCATATGATACTCTTATCACAATTCTAGATTGTGTCCACATGTGAGTATGAGTTAGTTTTACTAAATCATGGGGCACTGTAGCATGCATAGTATATCAACTTTGCATGCTGCCAAGACATTTTTGGCCTAGAATTGGTTGTGGTCTGTTGGGAGACTTGGGAATGATTTTGATATGGGATTTACCTGGGAGTAACAAGGATTTTATAAGGTAACTTTGTTGTTAAGAGTTTTGGTTAGCAAGGGACACTAGAGGACTGTTATGTCTATCTTGCTTATGCAAGTGTGCATAACTGGACAGTGCTTGCCGCCCTATAATAATTATCAGCTTTTGGTTATCTTCTCTAGGATAAATTACTTGTTAAGGTCATTTTTCACTTTTTAAAATAATTTTATTTTTGGATGCTGACAAGAAATTTCCAAGCGTTGTTGTGACCAAATTGGACGCTGACATGGCTTTAGGCAAACGTTGACAAGATTATAGCCGTTGGGCGTTGATAGGTTATTTTTTACCGTTGACGCTCAATGGGACCTACCCAGTTGTTACTTTTTGACATATTTTCAAGCCGTAATTTTAGGAGTTGTTACTTTCATTTAATGCATGAGATAAACTTATAACTTTTTCAATATTTTCATGATTGATTTTTGAAAATCTTTGCCTATTTTTGGGCCAATCACATGCATTCTTTCTCTCCTATAAATTTGGCTCCTATTTCAAACAGGGTATCTATAATTCTTGTCTAACACTTTTCTCTTATCAACTTCATCTTCTACACTTAAAATTAACAGCTTTCATCAATGGCACCAAAGTTTAACTCAGCAGAATTGGAATTGGGGTTCAGATCACAACACAACATGATTGCTTATCTTGAAGCTGATGATGATCTGTTTCCTCAATACACACAAATGGTGGCGTATTTGAACGCATCCCCATTAAGGTATGCTCTTTCTCATGCACCACTCATTCCAGTCACACACATTAAGCAGTTTTGGAACACTGTTAGTTCCTCAACAGTTAATGGAGTGACCACATTAACTTCTATTGTTCATGGGAGGTCTTGGGTGGTTACTGAGGCTTTGGTACGCCAAGCCTTGCATCTTGATGATGCTGATGGTATAGTCACCCTTCCCATAAATGAAATAGAACAAGGGCTTAGGGCTTTGGGATATCTCTTTCCTGATGAAGGTACTCTAAACAAGTATCATAAGCAGGAATTTCCCCCAGCCTGGAAGTACCTCATACATATTCTCCTTCAATGTTTGAGTCCCAAATGTACTGCACACAATGAGATCAATAGATCCATTGCTAGTGTTATTGTGTGCATTGCAACAGGGCAAAAATATAACTATTCTAAAATGATTTTTGAGGGGATGTGTAAAAACAAGGGGACAAAAATGACTTTAGCTTATCCCCGTTTTCTGCAAATGATTTTTGATGATCAAGGTTACTGCTCAAGGGATCACAATGATTTTTATAAGATCCCTGAGCAAAAGAAATATATTTTTATGAAGATGGATTCACCACCCCATAGAGACTTACCTTTAACCCCAGCCATGCTTGTTGTTATTGCAGCAGCACAACCTCAACTAGACCCACAACCCCAACCAGACCCCCAACCTCAAATTGACCCTCAACCACAACTTGAACCCATTCCTGAACCTTTACCCTCACCTGACCAAATGCAAATTGACCAAGAACCCTTTGACGCTGACACATCAAATGTTGGCGTTGATGTGCCTATTTCCAACGCTGACACACAACCTTCACAATCCCAAACACCCCTTAACTAACCCACATCCACCCATTCTTCCACACCATCTTCCACACCACCTGAATATAGGTTGATGAAACGCCAAAGGACTACTGGAGTGTTCTCCTCTGGTGGTCCTAGCCATGAAGCAGAGAGAACCACCACCACAAGTGTGGCTGGTGACCTGGATGAGGCTGGGACTATTGGTTCTGGCTTAGATGCTGGTCAAGGCAGTCCCACCATCATTAAGTCCTCATCCTTGCCCAATGAATCTGACTTGGGAGGTCAAATTCCCATTTTAGAAGAGGGCAGACTGGAACCAATGACTCTTATGGAATTGACGGCAGTCTACATTAGCTTGCAAAAGAAAAATGCAGACTTAGTACAAATTGTCAGCTCTCAAGGCCTTGAACTCAAGCAATTGAGGGAGAGGATTGTTGTTTTGGAAAGTGATCGTGCTAGGAGGGGTATGGAGGAGTCTTCCAAAGGGGAGGAAGATCAAATAAATCTGAGTGATAAGGGCAGCCAGGATGGTCAATCAATGGATGTTGCTGAAGCCCTTACAACTTTGAAGAAACAAACAGGTTTTGATACGTCCTTAATCTATCCCACCAACCTAAATTTATCATTTACAGCTATGTTGAGAGAGGTTACACAAGGCGCTGAGGGAAAATATTTGAGCGTTGACAAGACAAATTTGGACGCTGATAGAAGTATTTTGGGTGCTGATAGAAGAAATTTGGGCGTTGACAGACCTGCACATGAAGGTGATGTATCCCAGTCATCATCTATCATCAAGGAGGTTTCTACTCAGGTATTACCATCTACCTTACCAACCATTGCACCATCAGATAAGGGTAAGGGTAAAATGGTAGAAGAGTTTGTTCCAAAAGATGCAGCCCAAGTTGAATTTGATAGAAGATTGGCTGAACAAATGATGGAACAAGATGAAAAGGAGAAGTCACCATTTGTTGTGACTTCAGAAGAAGAAAGTGATGGAGCTAGATCAGACTCAAGTGTAATGATTATAGAACCTGAAAGGCTTGAGTATGGAGATGAGTTGGCTAAAGAGAAGCTGAGAGAATTGAAATTGTAGGTTGACTTTGACATGCCAGAGGTGGTTCAAATGTACAACTCGTGGGAAGAAAGCTGCATGGATAATCCAGACTTGACCATTTCAGATCAAATATGGGGTTTGGAGCTTCTTCTTAGAGTTCAGAAGGATTGTAAGGTGATTTTGAAGCACAAGGCAAGCAATATTCTCTCAGAGTTGAAAAGGGATAGAAGGGAGCTCTACTTTATGTTGCTCAGATGTCATGGAGTTGGATGGACATATCAAAAGTTGAAGGCTTTGACATTTGATGAGTTGGAAAGCAGGGCTTATCCCATTTGGGTGAGAGTGCAGGAAGCAAACACTCTCAGACTTCTTTCAGATGAAAGAAAGGAGCAACTTGCAGAAGAAATGGAAATCAAGAAAGCTATGATGATTCCCAGGCCAGTGAAGAAGGGATTTAAATTTGAGTTTCCAAAAGATATGGATCCACTATATCCAAGTGAAGCAGTTATAAGAAAGAGCCTCAAGCTCTCCCCATTAGAAGCTTCAGATATGGTGCAAGTGTTACCATTAGATTCCAGGAATCCAATTGTGAGCTATGAAGAAGATGAATGTGGATTCTGGAAGATTGGCAGATTTGGCAAGGAGGTACACACTTTTACCACTCTCATATCTTTATTTGCAAGTTGTGATAGAGAAGACTTGGTGGACCTTTGGAGGTTGCTGGAGACCAAGTATGAGGCTGAAGCACCAACTTCAGCTAATGGAATAAAACTTTGGACCACATTCAAAAGAATGTGTGGGACAAAAGAGGAAGATCCTGCAATTTGGAAGGATCTTGAAGATGACCTCAGTGGTCTTCAATGGAGGTTATATTCGGCTGCTGGTGTATACCATTTGAGTTCTACAAAGTTTGCTGAGTATCTACTTGTGGATGCTCAGTATTTCATATCCAAGGCTGTTTTGGAAAAGATGAAGGACACTCAGCTGGAAATAGATTATTCAAGTGACGTGGCAAAAGATTTGATCAGATTTATTCATTACCAATATGAGAAGATTTGTCAGACTCCTCCTAGTCCTTAATGCTTATTCAGAAACTTGATCATAAGAGTGGATATAAAGTTTAGGGGAGGATTGTTGGGAATAAATTAAGGCCAGATCACTTGAGCGCTGACAAGAACAATTCAAGCGTTGACAAGAACAAAGCAAGCGCTGACAGCTCAAGCGTTGACAAGTTAAAGTCAAGCATTGACACATTGAAGACCAGCACTGATGGAAGATATAATCTACATGTTTATTATATTCTAGAATACTTCTAGTAAGGATAGAAACGACAATGTATTTTCTATGTTTATCTTTACCTAGAATAGCTGATACGTAGCTTATTGTACAAGGCTTCTTGTATCTATAAAAGAAGGCCTTTAGGTTAATGTTTGATATAAGTTTTATATAAGTTTTCATTCGTAAACATCTTTCATTGTAAGCAAGTTCGACATTCATAATCAAAGTGAAAGTTTGTTTACATCTTGTGTGTTCTTGTTTAAGTGTTAAATTCCGCATAACACTTAGATTCATAAAGCATATACAAAGGTTTCTCTATGTGTATTACTTGATCTAATCTCGTATACACAAAGCTAATCGATCTAAGTTTGGGATCAACAAAAGATGATTTTCCGGTTAAATGAAGGCACTTTAATGGAAAAGTCCACTTAAAACTTCGATAGAAGTCTGCCCTACACTTAAAATAAACATTGTCCTCAATGTTTAAGCATGTGGGAAAAGTCTCCCCTACACTTATGACATTGTGCACGTTGGTTAAATCAAGCTAAGGAAGAGACGACTAAAGTGATCAATTTCAAATGTGAGTATGAAGAAAATTGAATCACGATAGTTGAGAGATAGAACCGGATTTGCGGATAACATGGGAGCACGGTTCTTTAAAGATTCCAAGAGTGCACTTATCCCTGTAATCACATCACCATACAAACACAAGCAACCTATATAGCTCCCCCTACACTTAGGATAAAAAACGGGAAAGGGGGATAGATACTCGGGTTGCCTCCCGAGGAGCGCTTGTTTTTGTTAACCGAGTCACGAGCCTGACTCGGTCCCGAACAAATTCAAGGGAAACGTGGTGAGGGATGGAATCATCTCATGAGAGATGTCCTCACCAAAGTACAATTTCAAACGTTGGCCATTCACCTTAAAGTTGGGCCCATTTGGCTGAGAAAGCTCAATGGTGCCATAGGGAAAGACATTGGTGATGGTGAATGGACCAGACCAGCGGCTCTTCAACTTGCCCGAGAAGATCTTCAACCGAGAGTTAAAAAGTAAGACTTGATCACCAACGTGGAACTCTCGGTTCTTGATTTTTGCATCGTGGATAATCTTGGTCTTCTCCTTGTAGATCAATGAGTTCTCGTAAGCTTCATTCCTCAATTCATGTAGCTCGTTGAGTTGAATCTTGCGAAGATCACCGGCTTTGTTGATGTCGAAGTTAGCCCACTTCAAGGCCCAGTATGCCTTATGTTCCAGCTCGATGAGGAGGTGGCAGGCTTTCCGTACACAAGACGATAAGGTGTACAACCAATCGGTGTCTTATAGGCGCTACGGAAAGCCCATAGAGCATCATCAAGTTTATCGGCCCACGAGGCACGATGCTCTCCCACAGTACGTTCCAAAATTCTCTTCAATCCACGGTTGGATATCTCGGCTTGACCGTTTGTTTGAGGATGGTAAGCGGTGGAAAGACGGTGATTGACACCGTACTTAGCCATGACTCTTGCAAATTGATCATTGCAAAAATGAGTCCCGCGGTCACTGATTATAGCATGAGGAACACCGAATCGAGCAAACAGTTGTTTCAAGAAATTACAAACCACGCTCGCGTCGTTAGTGGGTAAAGCTTTGGCTTCAACCCATTTGGAAACGTAGTCAACAGCGACAAGGATGTATTTGTTGCCTTTAGAGGAAGGGAATGGCCCCATAAAGTCGATGCCCCATACATCAAAGATTTCACATTCTTGTATGAAATTTTGAGGCATCTCTTCTTTATGTGCGATCTTGCCTTGTTTTTGGCAAACATCACAATGTTTAACCATTTCGTGAGCATCACGATCAATGGTGGGCCAATAAAATCCCGAGTCAAACACTTTTTTGTCGGTATAGTTGGGACCAAAGTGACCTCCGGTGGGTCTAATAACTATAATTTTAGTTGATTAAAAATGTTGCTTTTGCAAGATCTTTCTTTGCGTTGCTTGTACCTAATTGATATATGTCGTTGTTTCGTTCTCGGTATCTTCTCGAATTGATCACGGTCAAAAGTGGAATCGTTGTAATTGGTGACTAAAAAGGGGGAGCTTTGGTCTAAATCTACTAAAATGATAAGTGCTAGAAATAATAAAATTAAACTAAAAGCGATTACTGAGAATAAAAATAAAGCTAGGATTTTAAAACTGGAAAAACCTGGAATAAAACTGTAAACTTACCTTAATCTGAATAATGGCTATCCGAAATTTTGTGAAGGTCTGCTTTACTCGGAATAATTTAATCTATGCGAAACATTTGTGCTATGCGGAATATTCTAACAGAAACCTTTATGCGGAATGTTTTGATCAGGAACCCTATGCGGAATAAATGGAAAAGATCCCTATGCGGAATATTTGGGCAGAAGCTCTATTCGGAATGTTTTAAGGAAGACACTATGCGGAATAATTTTGAAAAGAACCCTTATGCGGAATATTATGATAAAAAGCCTATGCGGAATGTTTGATAAAAAGCCTATGCGGAATATTAATAAAATACCCCTATTCGGAATAATTAAAAAAAATAAAGTTGTGCGGAATATATTAAGAAGACCCCTACTCGGAATGTTTTTAGACAGAAACTCTATTCGGAAAATAACCCCTACTCGGAATAATTAGATATTCCGAGTAAACAACAAATTCTCGTCCTTGATCCGGAATATTGAAAATTACGAATCAACAGTAAGTCACAAACCCCTATTCGGAATGTTTCTGGGCAAATACAGTAACTAATATGCGAAGAACAGGGGATTACAAAAGCACGAATTTAACACCAAAATTTACCAAGTTTTCAATCAAAACTTAAACCAATTTCACCACTGATCATTTACCTAAGGTAAACATCAATCCAAAACCATAAAATCGCAAAAGCCACTTACTTCTTATGATCAAACCAATAAAATAAAACTTGAAAACTTTGAATTATAAAGAGATGGAGAACAAGATGATGGAAAGATTAAAAATAAACTGGTATTAATGATTTAAGATTCAACAACAAAGTGGAAAGACTAAACTTACAAGATTGGAAGAAATCAAAGAAAAATGAAAACCACTCCTTAAGGGAGATGGTTTTCTCCCTACGAAATAGGAAAACTGTAACAGAAAAGAACTAGTGGAAAGTCTTGAATGGGAGGAGTATTTATAGGCTTCTCCCTTGGTTGGTGAGTGGGCTTTCTCCCTTTCTTTTTGTCTTCTCGTCTTTTCAGAAAAGTTGATGTTTTCGATTTCGATTCGGGATTTGTCGACGAATAAATTCAACTCGTCTTTTAATTTCTTCATTTAACAGACTTGAGTTTCTTCGACATGTGTAAATCTTCAATCTTTGGTCCTTTTCTTCGATAAATCTTCAAATAGGCCCATTGACTTCAAATCTTTTGCATCTCTTGGACTATAGACTTCGTCTTTTCGTCTTTTTCCTCGATAAAACCCGTGCAATCCCATGTTTTCTTCAATATTTATCCGGTTGGCTCTGAAAACACAACAAACACACAAACCACGCATAATTCCAAACAAATGACATTAAATACGTGTTTTGGTCTTGTTTTAGCAAGAAATAAGTGGTAAAAGGATGGGTGTTTTCACACCTATCAAATCCCCTACACTTAACCATTGCCATGCCCTCATGCAATGCTTAGTGATAAAGCAAATATACACTTATCTCATAATCAATCAACCTTGGCCTTATTAAAATTCTACTAAACAAAAATTTAAATACTAAGAGAAATTAAAAACTTTAAAGGAGATAAAAGGATAGAAACCATTTTCACTTGAAAATAACTATATGGAAATAACTTGCAAAGAGATCAAGAACTTACATTAGGGCTTTGGTGCTGCGAAGATTTATCACCCTCAAGTTTCACGTTCCCCAAACTAAGCTTAAAAACGAGATCATTGTTATTATAAGTTAGCAATTCAAACACTTACACACATGGCTTAATTATATGCTTAAACTCCCTTATTCCTAGGTGTATCTCTTATATTTTATTTTTGTCTTAGAATGATCATGAAGATGCATTTTTGGACTTATTTCGATAGTTTATTTAGGCTTAAAGCAAAGTAGGACGATTTGATCAATAGTTAGCTAAAGGACAAAATCTCTTAAAACTGCTTCTCGGGATATCAAAAAGTTCATATCTTGGCATAACTTGGTTCACGATTTGAGACCTTTCTCGGGCCGATATTTGGCATGTACTTCATACTTCATATCTTGAGAGACGTGCTTGAGATAATGGTCTTCTCTTCGTTAATAGAGTTTCTTCACTTGGAGACTTTTGAGGGGTACTCCACTTTGTTGACCACGACTTCATGATTATTTCTTCAATCTCTTATTAGGATTTTGAGATACAACGATCCGCCTCCTTTTCGGACTTGGATCTATTTATCCTCATACCTTGTTAGGGTCTTTTCGGATAGACTTCTCCATGATCTTTATGGGAGTTGATTGCTTTTCGTCGTGAATCTTGATCCTTCATATTGATTTTGGGAATAATGCTTTTCACATCACTTTGGATCTTCAGCAATAAAATGGAATCCTTATGCCTTGTTAGGGCCTTTTCGGACTCGCCAATCTTCGCGCTCCGCTTCATAAGTTATGCCTTGGCTATGAACTCTTATCATTACCGAGCAACTTTTAAACGATCTTGGGCTAGAAGCTAAGTAACTTTTCAAATCGTACGACCTTACTTATTGCAGATAAATTATTAGCAAGTGATGGGAGAATAGGCAAATAATTACACCAAGTGAGCTCGTGCAAGAATACCGACTTATAATTGACTCTATCATTTCTCGTTCTCCACAATTTAAAATCTCAAGTAATGAGACTCGTGGATGCTTAGCCTAATAAACCAGTTAAGGTCTACATGGTTAAGGATACTAGCTAGAATAAACCTAGACAAGTCTATTCGGGTTGAGTCAAAATAATCGCAACGGGCCTAATATGTCAAAGATTTCAAAACTAGCTACACCACTGTATTAATATTTTTGACTTTATTGCGGGATATATACATATGAAAGCAACAATAAAAATTTTAAAAATTACGACAAAATGGCCAAAGTTAATTAAAAATTTGAAAAATGCTGAAAAAGATGATTTTCCGGTTAAATGAAGGCATTTTAATGGAAACGTCCACTTAAAACTTCGATAGAAGTCCCCCCTACACTTAAGATAAACATTGTCCTCAATGTTTAAGCATGTGGGAAAAATCTCCCCTACACTTATGACATTGTGCACGTTGGTTAAATCAAGCTAAGGTAGGGACGACTAAAGTGATCAATTTCAAATGTGTATATGAAGATAATTGAATCACGATAGTTGAGAGATAGAACCGGTATTGCGGATAACATGGGAGCACGGTTCTTCAAAGATTCCAAGAGTGCACTTATCCCTGTAATCACATCACCATCCAAATACAAGCAACCTATATAGCTCCCCCTACACTTAGGATGAAAAACGGGAAAGGGGAATAGATACTCGGGTTGCCTCCCGAGGAGCGCTTGTTTTTGTTCACCAAGTCACGAGCCTGACTCGGTCCCGAACTAATTCAAGGGAAACGTGGTGAGGGATGGAATCATCTCATGAGAGATGTCCTCACCAAAGTACAATTTCAAACGCTGGCCATTCACCTTAAAGTTGGGCCCATTTAGCTGAGAAAGCTCAATGGTGCCATAGGGAAAGACATTGGCGATGGTGAATGGACCAGACCAGCGGCTCTTCAACTTGCCTGAGAAGATCTTCAACCGAGAGTTAAAAAGTAAGACTTGATCACCAACGTGGAACTCTCGGTTCTTGATTTTAGCATCGTGGATAATCTTGGTCTTCTCCTTGTAGATTAATGAGTTCTCGTAAGCTTCATTCCTCAATTCTTGTAGCTCGTTGAGTTAAATCTTTCGAAGATCACCGGCTTTGTTGATGTCGAAGTTAGCCCACTTCAAGGCCCAGTATGCCTTGTGTTCCAGCTCGATGGGGAGGTGGCAGGCTTTCCCGTACACAAGACGATAAGGTGTACAACCAATCGGTGTCTTATAGGCGGTACGGAAAGCCCACAGACCATCATCAAGTTTATCGGCCCACGAGGCACGATGCTCTCCCACAGTACGTTCCAAAATTCTCTTTAATCCACGGTTGGATATCTCGGCTTGACCGTTGGTGTGAGGATGATAAGCGGTGGAAAGACGGTGATTGACACCATACTTAGCCATGACTCTTGCAAATTGATCGTTGCAAAAATGAGTCCCGCGGTCACTGATAATAGCACGAGGAACACCGAATCGAGCAAACAATTGTTTCAAGAAATTACAAACCACCCTCGCGTCGTTAGTGGGTAAAGCCTTGGCTTCAACCCATTTAGAAACGTAGTCAACAACGACAAGGATGTATTTGTTGCCTTTAGAAGAAGGGAATGGCCCCATAAAGTCGATGCCCCATACATCAAAGATTTCACATTCTTGTATGAAATTTTGAGGCATCTCATCTTTATGTGTGATCTTGCCTTGTTTTTGGCAAGCATCACAATGTTTAACCATCTCGTGAACATCACGATAAATGGTGGGCCAATAGAATCCCGAATCAAACACTTTTTTGGCGGTGTAGTTGGGACCAAAGTGACCACCGGTGGGTCCTTTGTGGCAAGCCTGGAGAATGTCCAAAGCGGCCGGTCCGTCAACACATCGGCGAATAATCAAGTCAGCGCATTGTTTGAATAGAAAAGGGTCATCCCAAAAGTAAGTCTTAACATCGTTCAAGAACTTCTTCTTTTGTTGGGATGTTAACCCTTTGATGAGAACACCACCCGCTAAGTAGTTTGCAATATCGGCAAACCACGGGGTGCCATCAAGATTGAGATTTATATACATTAAGGTCTCAAGGGGGAAAGAGTCATTGATCTCTTTGTGTGGATGATCCCCTTGATATGGATCCTCAAGTCTGGTCAGATGATCCGCGGCTAGGTTTTAAGCACCCTTCTTATCACGAATTTCAATGTTGAATTCTTGAAGGAGTAGAACCCTGCGGAGAAGTCTTGGCTTAGAGTCGTGCTTAGTCATCAAGTACTTCAACGCGGAATGATCCGTGTATACGATGGTGGTGGATAAAACAAGATAGGAGCGAAATTTTTCAAAAGCATAGACAACAGCTAAAAGCTCTTTTTCGGTTGTCGTATAATGCAATTGAGCCCCCGTCATTGTTTTGCTAGCATAGTGGATTGGTTGGAAGTGTTTGTTGATCCTTTGTCCCAAAACCGCACCAATAGCAAAGTCGCTATCATCGCACATCAATTCAAATGGTAGCTCCCAATTAGGGGTAACCAAGACCGGTGCCTTAGTTAGCTTATCCTTAAGAAGATTGAAGGCTTCGATACACTCTTTAGAAAAGATAAAAGGAGTATCTTTTTCCAAGAGGTGGGTCATCGGGCGAGCGATTTTAGAGAAATCCTGAATGAATCGACGATAGAAGCCCGCATGACCCAGAAAACTTCTCACACCCTTCACGGTTGAAGGTGGAGGTAATTTGGCTATGACATCTACTTTAGCACGGTCGAATTCAAGACCGGCTTTAGAGATTTTGTGTCCTAGCACAATGCCTTCTTTTACCATAAAATGGCATTTTTTCCAATTCAGAACAAGGCGAGTGTCTTCGCACCGCTTAAGCATACGTTCCAAATTGGCAAGGCAAGAAGAGAAGGCATCCCCAAAGACCGAGAAATCATCCATGAAGACTTTCATGGTTTGCTCAACCATGTCATGGAAGATAGCCAACATGCACCTTTGGAAAGTCCCGGGGGCATTGCATAAGCCAAAAGGCATTCTTTTGTAAGCAAATGTGCCATAGGGACAAGTGAATGTTGTCTTCTCTTGATCTTGGGGATCGATGGGTATTTGGAAATAACCCGAGAAACCATCAAGAAAGCAGTAATATTCATTACCCGCTAAACGTTCAAGCATTTGGTCCATAAAAGGTAGAGGGAAATGATTCTTTCTCGTGGCATCATTGAGTTTGCGGTAGTCTATACAAACTCTCCACCCAGTAACGAGACGGGTAGGAATCAACTCGTTGTTTTGATTGGGCACAACGGTGATTCCGCCTTTCTTATGCACACAATGGACTGGACTAACCCATGGTGAATCCGAAATAGGGTAAATCATACCCGCATCAAGAAGTTTGATAACCTCTTTTTTGATGACTTCATGGATTTTAGGATTCACCCTTCGTTGGCTTTGAATTGTGGGCTTAAAGTCGTCCTCCATGAGAATTTTATGTGTGCAAAAGTGAGGATCAATTCCGCGAATGTCGGAGATTTTCCAAGCGACATCTTTTTTATGCTTCTTCAACACGGCGATAAGTCGGGACTTTTCTACTTCTTTCAGGTCCTTCGCGATGATGACCGGTAACTTCTCGTTGTCTTCAAGAAAAACGTACTCTAGATGAGGAGGTAGGTCCTTAAGCTCAAGAGTAGGAGGATCCGCAATAGATGGTGTAACTAACGATGGATCATCATTAGTCACCCCTTTAGGAGAGGGAGGAGGAAACGGGTCTTCATTGAGAAGTTTCTCAATAGTACGAATGTCTTCATCCCAATTAGTGGAAGAATCATCATACTTAATATCGAGAGGACCCAAGCTAGCTTCAAAATCATCCAAGTCACTTTCTCCAAAAGGAGTCAATGCCGGAGCAATTGAGGCAACGGTCTCAACATTGGGTAGAGAAGAGAGAGTACTTTTGCAAGCATCATGAAAATGTTCTTCACAAGCCTCATCGGGAACATCAATAGCATTAACACTCTCATACGAATAAGGTTGCTTAGAAATCTTACCCATGTTGAAGACAATTTTATCGTCACCAACTCTCATGATTATTTCGCTCGCGGCTACATCAATGAGAGTGCGACCGGTCCTCAGGAATGGACGTCCGACGATTAATGGAACACGAGGATCCATCTCGTAGTCAACGACAACAAAATCCACCGGGAAGGTGAATTTGTCGACGCCAACGAAGACATCTTCGGCTATCCCCACTGGATAAGCAACCGTACGGTTAGCTAATTCCAAAGTCGTTTTGGTGGGACTAGCTCGGGGAGAGATAATTGCTTCCAAACACTTAAAGGCATTAAGTTTATACTGGCACCTAGATCGGCTAGGGCCATGCAATTCTCTACTCCCGGGAAGTTGCAAGGAATCAAGAAGCGACCCGGATCACCAAGTTTGGTGGGAAATTTCCTTAAAAGAATGGCGGAACAATTCTCATTAAGGTGGGTCTGAGCAATGTCAAGAAGCTTTTCCTTATCACTTAGAAGATCTTTAAACATCTTAGCGTATTTAGGCATGTGAGCGAGAGCCTCGGCAAAGGAGATGTTAAAATTTAATTGTTTAAACATTTTTAGAAAGTTTGAAACCTGAATATCATCCTTGCTCTTTTGCTTCTTTTTCCTCAACCTTGAAGGATAAGGTATATTGTATGAAGAAGAAGGCTTTAGGGGAGTAGGATCACTCACAACCACGGGTGGTGGGGAAATGGGGATAGAAGGTGAAGGAGGTGAGGAAAGTTGCTCTTTTTCCGTGTTCACAATCACGGGTGGAGGTGTAGGAAGCTCGGGTTTCATATAACCTTTCCCACTACGAGTGGTGATTACTTTCATCTCCCCTCTTGGGTTCGCAACGGTGTTACTCGGAAGAGTACCCGAAGAAGAGGGTTGATTACCTTGGATGAGCGAACCAATCATATCACGAATGTTAAGCGCTTGAGTGCTGAAAGAGTCTCTGATGTCTGCACGAATTTCATTGCTTTGTTTTGCCATGTCATTCCTTAGCTCGGCTCGAATATCGCTCCCTTGTTTCGCCATGTCATTCTTCAAGTTGACAAATTGACTCTGAAGATTTGTCACCATCTCTCGATTAGTCTTCATGAACGTCTCGACGTCTTGATTCACTGCCATCGGTTGATTGAGAGGTGGAGCTTGGTAAGCTTGAGAATTTCCTTGAGTTGGGTATGGGTTTCTTTGGGATTGATATTGATTGTTAGCACGAGGTTGGGATTGGTTGTTTCGGTTATAGCTTTGTTGTTGGGTTTGGTTTGAAGGAGGGAAACCGGGTGGAGCAAGATAATTGTTTGAACGATAACTTAGCAAGCTACGGTCTCCTTGAGGGCGAGCTTGATAGCCTCCCGTGGGATAAGTACCGTATGCTACGTTAACGTTTTCAGAAAAATTGCCTTGGGTAGAAGGACAATCATTATAAGAATGTGGACCACCACATGTGTCACAAGAAATAGCAGCGGCTTTAGCTTGTTGAAAGTGGTTTGTGGCCATGGTCATGAAATTCTTGTTCATCTCAGCGAGTTGTCGAGAAATTTCAGTCATCTCAGGATTGGAAGTAGTAGAAGAAACATTGACTCTCGAGTTAGATCTTGAGGATGCGGATGAATCCCAATTCTTGTGGTGAGTAGTCATGTTTTCAATCAACTCTCTACACTCCTCCGGTCTCCTTTTCATAAAAGTACCACCGGCGGCGGCATTGATCGTGTCACGATCACGAAAAGTGAGACCATTGTAGAAAGTATCAATGAGAGTGACGGGAGCATGTTGTGATTTGGACAGCGGTCGATTAAATCATTGTATCGTTCCCAAGCATCAAAGAGCGATTCATCATTGTCTTGCATGAATCCACTAATTTGGTTACGAAGGCTCGTGACCATGGATGGTGGGAAGTAGCGCGACAAAAAGCGTTGAGTCATGTCGTCCCAAGTATGAATAGAGTTCTTTGGGAGACGGTCAAACCATTTTTCGGCATTGTGAGAAAGCGAGTGGGGAAAGAGTTGAAGGCGAAGGTCATCCATAGAAACACCGGGGGACTTCATGCTTTGGGTGATGGTAATGAATTTGTCGAGGTTTTTGTTGGCATCATCATCCGGAATTCCGCGAAATGGGTTAGTTTGCACTTGTTGGATCATGTGATGCTTTAACGAAAACTCATGAGCCGTGACTTGCATCGGCGCAATCGGGCCTCCACGTCCGTTCATGGTGGGTTGACATAGCTCCTCTATGGTTCGTAGGTCGGGTAAGGGTGGATTATTCATGTTTGGGTGGGGTGGATTATTATTGTTGTTGTTTGGGAGGGGTGGATTATTATTGTTGTTGTTGTGTACACCGGCCATGTCTAAATCTTCGAGAGTCTCGGGCTCTAAATAAGACGTTGATCGAGTACGCATACACTAAAAAGAAAATGCAAGAGAAAATATTTTTGGTTTTTATAGGTTTTTTAATGTTTTTGTATTTTTGAAAATTTTATATTTTTATGGGTTTTTGAAAATTTTTGTGCTTGAAAATAACGTTCCCGAAAGAACGGATCCCAAAATCCAATTTTTCTCACAAAAAACTGTTGATCTTAACGAGAAGAGCCGGCAGCGGCGCCATTTTAATAACTATAATTTTAGTTGATTAAAATTGTTGCTTTTGCAAGATCTTTCTTTGCGTTGCTCGTACCTAATTGATATATGTCGTTGTTTCGTTCTCGGTATCTTCTCGAATTGATCACGGTCAAAAGTGGAATCGTTGTAATTGGTGACTAAAAAGGGGGAGCTTTGGTCTAAATCTACTAAAATGATAAGTGCTAGAAATAATAAAATTAAACTAAAAGCGATTACTGAGAATAAAACTAAAGCTGGGATTTTAAAACTGGAAAAACCTGGAATAAAACTATAAACTTACCTTAATCTGAATAATGGCTATCCGGAATTTTGTGAAGGTCTGCTTTACTCAGAATAATTTAATCTATGCGAAACATTTGTGCTATGCGGAATATTCTAACAGAAGCCCTTATGCGGAATGATTTGATCAGGAACCCTATGCGGAATAAATGGAAAAGATCCCTATGCGGAATATTTGGGCAGAAGCTCTATTCGGAATGTTTTAAGGAAGACACTATGCGGAATAATTTTGAAAAGAACCCTTATGCGGAATATTATGATAAAAAGCCTATGCGGAATGTTTGATAAAAAGCCTATGCTGAATATTAATAAAATACCCCTATTCGGAATAATTAAAAAAAAGAAAGCTGTGCGGAATATATTAAGAAGACCCCTACTCGGAATGTTTTTAGACAGAAACTCTATTCGGAAAATAACCCCTACTCGGAATAATTAGATATTCCGAGTAAACAACAAATTCTCGTCCTTGATCAGGAATATTGAAAATTCCGAATCAACAGTAAGTCACAAACCCCTATTCGGAATGTTTCTGGGCAAATACAGTAACTAATATGCGAAGAACAGGGGATTACAAAAGCACGAATTTAACACCAAAATTTACCAAGTTTTCAATCAAAACTTAAACCAATTTCACCACTGATCATTTACCTAAGGTAAACATCAATCCAAAACCACAAAATCGCAAAACCCACTTACTTCTTATGATCAAACCAATAAAATAAAACTTGAAAACTTTGAATTATAAAGAGATGGAGAACAAGATGATGGAAAGATTAAAAATAAACTGGTATTAATGATTTAAGATTCAACAACAAAGTGGAAAGATTAAACTTACAAGATTGGAAGAAATCAAAGAAAAATGAAAACCACTCCTTAAGGGAGATGGTTTTCTCCCTACGAAATAGGAAAAACTGTAACAGAAAAGAACTAGTGGAAAGTCTTGAATGGGAGTATTTATAGGCTTCTCCCTTGGTTGGTGAGTGGGCTTTCTCCCTTTCTTTTTGTCTTCTCGTCTTTTCAGAAAAGTTAACGTTTTCAATTTCGATTCGGGATTTGTCGACGAATAAATTCAACTCGTCTTTTAATTTCTTCATTTAATAGACTTGAGTTTCTTCGACATGTGTAAATCTTCCATCTTTGGTCCTTTTCTTCGATAAATCTTCAAATAGGCCCATTGACTTCAAATCTTTTGCATCTCTTGGACTATAGACTTCGTCTTTTCGTCTTTTTCCTCGATAAAACCCGTGTAATCCCATGTTTTCTTCAATATTTATCCGGTTGGCTCTGAAAACACAACAAACACACAAACCACGCATAATTCCAAACAAATGACATTAAATACGTGTTTTGGTCTTGTTTTAGCAAGAAATAAGTGGTAAAAGGATGGGTGTTTTCACACCTATCAGGGTCCTTTATGGCAAGCCTTGAGAATGTCCAAAGCGGCCGGTCCGTCAACACATTGGAGAATAATCAAGTTAGCGCATTGTTTGAATAGAAAAGGGTCATCCCAAAAGTAAGTCTTAACATCATTAAAGAACTTCTTCTTTTGTTGGTATGTTAACCCTTTGATGAGAACACCACCCGCTAAGTAGTTTACAATGTCGGCAAACCACGGGGTGTCATTCAGATTAATAAACATTAAGGTCTCAAGGGGAAAAGAGTCATTGATCTCTTTGTTCAGATGATCCCCTTGATATGGATCCTCAAGTCTACTAAGATGATCCGCGGCTAGGTTTTCGGCTCCCTTCTTGTCACGAATTTCAATGTTGAATTCTTGAAGGAGTAAAACCCAGCGAAGAAGTCTTGGCTTAGAGTCGTGCTTAGTCATCAAGTACTTCAACGCGGAATGGTCTGTGTATACGATTGTGGTGGATAAAACAACATAGGGGCGAAATTTTTCAAAAGCATAGACAACAGCTAAAAGCTCTTTTTTGGTTGTCGTATAATGCAATTGAGCCCCCGTCATTGTTTTGCTAGCATAGTGGATTGGTTGGAAGTGTTTGTTGATCCTTTGTCCCAAAACCGCAACAATAGCAAAGTCGCTAGCATCACACATCAACTCAAAGGGTAGCTCCCAATTAGGGGTAACCAAGACCGGTGCCTTAGTTAGCTTATCCTTAAGAAGATTGAAGGCTTCGAGACACTCTTTAGAAAAGATAAAAGGAGTATCTTTTTCCAAGAGGTGGGTCATCGGGCGAGAGATTTTAGAGAAATCCTGAATGAATCGACGATAGAAGCCCGCATGACCCAGAAAACTTCTCACACCCTTCACGGTTGAAGGTGGAGGTAATTTGGCTATGACATCCACTTTAGCACGGTCGACTTCAAGACCGGCTTTAGAGATTTTGTGTCCTAGCACAATGCCTTCTTTTACCATAAAATGGCATTTTTCCCAATTGAGAACAAGGCGAGTGTCTTCGCACCGCTTAAGCATACGTTCTAAATTGGCAAGGCAAGAAGAGAAGGAATCCCCAAAGACCGAGAAATCATCCATGAAGACTTCCATGGTTTGCTCAACCATGTCATGGAAGATAGCCAACATGCACCTTTGGAAAGTCCCGGGGACATTGCATAAGCCAAAAGGCATCCTTTTGTAAGCAAATGTACCATAGGGACAAGTGAATGTTGTCTTCTCTTGATCTTGGGGATCGATGGGTATTTGGAAATAACCCGAGAAACCATCAAAGCAGTAATATTCATTACCCGCTAAACGTTCAAGCATTTGGTCCATAAAAGGAAGAGGGAAATGATCCTTTCTCGTGGCATCATTAAGTTTGCGGTAGTCTATACAAACTCTCCACCTAGTAACGAGACGTGTAGGAATCAACACGTTGTTTGCATTGGGCACAACGGTGATTCCGCCTTTCTTAGGCACACAATGGACTGGACTAACCCATGGTGAATCTGAGATAGGATAAATCATGCCCGCATCAAGACGTTTGATAACCTCTTTTTTGATAACGTAATGGATTTTAGGATTCACCCTTCGCTGGCTTTGAATTGTGGGCTTAAAGTCGTCCTCCATGAGAATTTTATGTGTGCAAAAGTGAGGATCAATTCCGCGAATATCGGAGATTTTCCAAGCGATAGCTCTTTTATGTTTCTTGAGAACTTCAATGAGACGAGTTTTCTCATCGGCTTCTAAGTCCTTAGCAATGATAACGGGAAGTTGATCAATGACTTCTAAGAAAACATACTCGAGATGGGGAGGTAAGTCCTTAAGCTCAAGAGTAGGAGTATCCTCAATAGATGGTGTAACTAACGATGGATCATCATTAGTCACCTCTTTAGGAGAAGGAGGAGAAAACGGGTCTTCATTGAGAAGTTTCTCAATTCTACGAATGTCTTCATCCCAATCGGTGGAAGAATCATCATACTTAAGATCGAGAGGACCCAAGCTAGCTTCGAAATCATCCAAGTCACTTTCTCCAAAAGGAGTCAATGACGGAGCAATTGAGGCAACGGTCTCAACATTGGGTAGAGAAGAGAGAGTACTTTTGCAAGCATCATGAAAGTGTTCTTTACAAGCCTCATCGAGAACATCAACAGCATTAACACTCTCATATGAATAAGGTTGCTTAGAAATCTTACCCATGTTGAAGACAATTTTATCATCACCAACTCTCATGATTATTTCGCCCGCGGCTACATCAATGAGAGTGCGACCGGTCCTCAGGAAGGGACGTCCAATGATTAATGGAACACGAGGATCCATCTCGTAGTCAACGACAACAAAATCCGCCGGGAAGGTGAATTTGTCAACGCCAACAAAGACGTCTTCAGCTATCCCCACTGGATAAGCAACCGTACGGTTAGCTAATTCTAAAGTCATTTTGGTGGGGACTAGCTCGGGGAGAGATAATTTCTTCCAAACACTTAAAGGCATTAAGTTTATACTGGCACCTAGATCGGCTAGGGCCATGTAATTCTCTACTCCCGGGAAGTTGCAAGGAATCAAGAAGCGACCCGGATCACCAAGTTTGGTGGGCAATTTCCTTAAGAGAACGGTGGATCAATTCTCATTAAGTTGGGTCTAAGCAATGTCAAGAAGCTTCTCTTTGTCACTAAGAAGATCTTTAAACATCTTCGCGTATTTAGGCATGTGAGCGAGAGCCTCGGCAAAGGAGATGTTAAAATTCAATTGTTTAAACATTTGAGAAAGTTTGAAACTTGAATATCATCCTTGCTCTTTTGCTTCTTTTTCCTCAACCTTGAAGGATAAGGTATATTGGATGAAGAAGAAGGCTTAAGGGGAGTAGGATCACTCACAACCACGGGTGGTGGGGGAATGGGGATAGAAAGTGAAGGAGGTGAGGAAAGTTGCTATTTTTCCTTGTTCACAATCACGGGTGGAGGTGTAGGAAGCTCGGGTTCCGTATAACCTTTTCCACTACGAGTGGTGATTGCTTTCATCTCCCCTCTTGGATTCGCAACGGTATTACTCGAAAGAGTACCCGAAGAAGAGGGTTGATTACCTTGGAAGAGCGAACCGATCATATCACGAATGTTAACCGCTTGAGTGCTGAAAGAGTCTCTCATGTCTGGACGAAGATCATTGCTTTGTTTTGCCATGTCATTCCTTAGCTCGGCTCGAATATCGTTCCCTTGTTTCGCCATTTCTCCCTTCAAGTTGACGACTTGACTCTGAAGATTCGTCACCAACTCTCTATTAGTCATCATGAACGTCTCGACGTCTGGATTCAGTGCCATCGGTGGATTGAGAGGTGGAGCTTGGTAAGCTTGAGAATTTCCTTGAGGTGGGTATGGGTTTCTTTGGGATTGATATTGATTGTTAGCACGAGGTTGGGATTGGTTGTTTCGGTTATAGCTTTGTTGTTGGTTTTGGTTTGGAGGAGGGAAACCGGGTGGAGCAAGATAGTTGTTTGAACGATAACTTAGCAAGCTACGGTCTCCTTGAGGACGAGCTTGATAGCCTCCTGTGGGATAAGTACCGTATGCCGCGTTAACGTCTTCAGAAAAATTGCCTTGAGTAGAAGGACAATCAATGTAGGAATGAGGACCACCACATGTGTCACAAGAAATAGAAACGGCTTTAGCTTGTTGAAAGTGGTTTTTGGCCATGGTCATGAAATCCTTGCGCATATCCGCGATTTGTCGGGTAAGTTCGGTAATCTCGGGATTGAAAGTAGTAGAAGAAACATTGACTCTCTTATTAGATCTTGAGGATGCGGATGAATCCCAATTCTTGTGGTGAGTAGTCATGTTTTTAATCAACTCTCTACACTCCTCCGGTATCCTTTTCATAAAAGTACCACCGGCGGCGGCGTTGATCGTGTCACGATCACGAAAAGTGAGACCATTGTAGAAAGTATCAATGAGAGTGACGGGAAGCATGTTGTGATTTGGACAGCGGTCGATCAAATCATTGTATCGTTCCCAAGCATCAAAGAGCGATTCATCATTGTCTTGCATGAATCCACTAATTTGGTTACGAAGGCTCGTGACCATGGATGGTGGGAAGTAGCGTGACAAAAAGCGTTGAGTCATGTTGTCCCAAGTATGAATAGAATTCTTTGGGAGACTGTAGGGTCTAAAAGATATAGATCTTGCAGCCTGTCAGGACCGGTGAATGACTTCTGTAATCACAAGTCAAATCACAAAGAGACTCTATACACAATATGAATGTAGAATATAAATATAAACAAGAGAAACAGAATAACTATGAAGACTTGATCCTTTCTAAGGATTTCTAATATTAATAAAGACTAGAACTACGTTTTGTGAATCCATGTCTAACCCTTCTGCCTCAGGTTCCTTTTATACTACAAGGAAACCCTAATACAGCTTACAAGAAAACGTGTAAAACTGATATGCATATCTTCTCCTAATATAACTCATGCATATCCTAACAGAATATTAAGTAAATAACAATGTTTGACTTCGACTAGAACCAGGAGCAGGACTTGCTCCTACTACGACTAGGACCAGGAGGAACTACATACCTCCTAGTCTACCTATAACATATAACTATTACAATGGTCCTAACAATCCTCCCCTAAACTTGAATTTGACCTGTTGAGTTCAAGTTTCCTGGAAAACGTGCAAATAAAGCCCGAGGATTGTAGCAGCAAAACAAACAGCAACATCAATAAGATAAGAATCAAAAGAACAGCTGCACGAACTACTAGAAGCTTTTCCAAAGCTTGGAACAAATCAGCATCGTGTTGAATCTTTACAGCAACATGAGCAGATTTGATGAGCCTTTACCAAGTAGCTGCTCGCTCTTGGGCTAGCTAGTCATTCTGGTGGAATAAGCATCACCCTGGGAGACTAGAACCCAGCCCAACTCTTAGAACGTGAATCAATGGTGAGTGGGGGTACCCTGATGATTTTAGGCAAACCATCACAGCCGTCAACGGATTTGATGCGTCTTTACCAGAAGCCGTACCCCTCTGGACTCGCCAACTCTTAGCAATAAAGCATCGGTGAGTTGAACACCCTATAGCTTTAAGCAAGCTATTACAGCTGTCAACGGATTTGATAAGATCTTTACCAAGAGCCGTACCCCCTTGGATTAGCCACTTTTCAGTCCAAGACTATGGCAAGTGAAAACCATCCAGTTTTAGGTAACCTGGCAACCATCAACGGATTTGATAATCGCACCAGGAGCCGTACCCTCAAGGTGAATCAACTTTTTCTTGTCGATGAGACATGGTAAGTTGAGAACCATTTGTTGTGTGGACCACGCCCAACACCAAGTGAAACCAAGGACCAGAACAAGCTCAAACCAGGAACCACAAGTCAAACCATCCAAGGGATATTATGTACAAGTATAAAAGCTAAACCGTGTTAAAGTATAAGCAGATATTATATAAAATGTATAATTTTTTTTATTTTTTTTTTTTTAAATGTTGGTTTTTTTTTTTTTTTTTTTTTTTTTTTTATTTAAACTATAAAGTATAAAAATCACCAAACACTATACACATTGGTGAAAAGAATCAAAATAAAGGAAAAACACTTACAACCCAATCACCTTAGAGACCAGAAGCTGCCCTCTTATCCGCTAGCAGCCGTGCTTGAATACCCTCCACCAAAGACGTAGCCATACTCGACTCATTCCCTGTAGGAGCAGTAGAAATCTGCAAATGACTCGCCAGCATTGCTTCCATGGAAGAAATAGTCAAAGGATACACAACATCAGTCAACATAAACACCACAAGACCAGAACCTAACTCCAACACATGGACTCCACAACCAGCATAAAGCTTCCAGCGAACAATCTCCCATTGCATTTGATCCTTCCATACGCCCAAAGGAGTAGCGGATGGAGGAGGATCCAACATCAGTTTGAGATCAGCCCAAAGACGCATACCAGGCCAGGAAGACACCGCCATAGGATTAAACGGCATACTAGAATCCACAAGCCCAAACAAGGTCATAAGATCCATACGGTCAACCCATGATAACACACCCTGCAAACCCGTTACCAATCGCACAGTCCCATCACTCAAAGTGATCCGATGGGAGACACCACCAGGAAGTGTTGTAGACCGCTCAGCCGCATAACCCGCAATGCTGCCATTGCCCAATGGTAAGTCAGAATCGCTATCCGAAGCTGCATCAATTAAGTTTTCAGGATCACGCTTCTCAAAAGGAACTGATTTACCGCGGCGAACACGACGAGTAAGTTTCTGGCGAGTAGAACGTCGAGGCGTGGGAGCCGAAGGAGTGGATTCAACCTTCACCTGAACTTCATCAACAACAGGAGAAGCAGTAGGAGTAGACTCATGAACATGTCCACCCAAAGAACCACTCGGAGCTGCATCAGAAGTGGGAGCATGTTGTGGTGCAGAAACTGGTGGTGATGAAGATGGCACATCAGATGGAGCAGCAGCAGGTATGGTGGAATCAACAAAAGTGCTTGCTGGAACAGGAGTGGTGGAAGGTCCAGGTGTGGTGGGGGTAGCATGAGTGGTGGTGGTTGTCACAAAGATAGTAGCAGCAGGACCAGTAGCAGAACCAATAGGCGCAACCAAGGGTGTAGTAGAAGGACCAACAGAAACAGCACCAGAACCAGAAGAACTACCAGTGGAACCAGGAATGGGCAAGGATGAAGAAACAGTAGAAGTAGCAGGCATCGAAGCTGTCACACCACGAGGATGGTAAACAAATTTTTCCGGTATAGGTTGACTCGCACGCCTCACCATGTTCTCATACAGTTTCTTGAGCTCATCAAAAGTCAAAGTCCGTACCCGTGCCCAAGACCAAGGAGCATTGAAATGAGCAGCAGACTGAAATTTGACATAACGTTGCATCTGCTGGCGCTGCTCAGCCTTAGAAAGAGGTCTGTTCCTACGCTGTTTCTTTAGTTCCTCAGCAAGAGTCAACTGATGCTTACGCATCATTACCATAGCACGCGGAATGCAGTTGTGTTCATCAACATCATCACCCAACAAATCTTTAAACTGAGCATAATCCCGAGTGAGAACAGTTAACACCTGCATCCATTCGCCATCAGTCCAGTGCATAGCATCATGCTGAATTTGCGCACGCCTTCTTTCATGGAGCTCTTCCTCAGCAGCAATGTCCTCCGCATCAAGCTCAGCCTGAACCCTACGAGCAGCCTCTTCACCAAGTCTGTCTTCTTCAAGCTGTCGACGAGAGCGCTTGCGGGTTGGAGATGGAGGATCAGTCATTGGAGCTTTGCCCTTAGGATCATGTGAAGGAGCAGCATGAGAACCAGCAGCAGCATCAGAAGCACCACCCATAGAAGGGGGAACAGAACTGGAAGAAGGAGCATGGGAGGACATTGGAGGACCAGGCAGATCATCATAAACTTTATCAGCAAAGGCAGCCTTTGCCAGCAATGTCAAGCCATCCTCAACATTCTCCGAAGCCTCATCCTCAGACTCAGACAGAACCACATGCTTCTTTCGACGACGCTGTTGATTCTCCAAGACCTTAATACGATCGGCCAGAGGAAGAACAAATTCCCGTGTGAGCTTCCGATGTTGGTTCAAGTCAGCTTCCAAGCAAATCATCCTCTCATGGTACCTGTGCATAAGATCTAGTAAAGATGTCAGAGTAGTAGGCTCCTCTGCCTGCCCACCAAGAGAACTTGGATCAGGGAAAGCATCACGGGAGCCCGAAGCAACATTGGGGTCAACGTGTGGAGTACTAGCAGCAAAGGGAATATCTGTCGAGTGTGGGGCAGGACTAGGAGGTGGAGTCTCCACAAATGGAGACCTTTGTGGAGCCGAGGAAGGACCAGCCTTGGGAGGGGATGGTTGTTCAACCACCACCTCCTCATCTAGCTCCTCCTCTACCACAGGAGTGGCATTACCAGCAGGAGCCTCCTCCTCCTCCATGGGGTCATCATCTAACACAACCAACTCAGGAGCCTCCTCCTCCTGACCTATGGGACCCTGAGCCAAACCCATCATGGCTTCAGTCAGGGGCCTCCAATCCCCAGAAAACCCATTCATCATGTTATAATACACTTTCGCTGTCAGCTTAGATGGTACATGCTCAGCCCTATCTCGTGGAATGCAAACAAGTATTTCTTGAATAAACCTAGGATACATAAGAAATTTCTTCCTAGATCCCGCAGTGGACAAATTACTAGCCATCCCCTCAAAGATATAATGTGAAAAGTTAAACACTCTACCCTGGGCTAAACATATAAGACCAGTAGCCAAAGGAGTAGGGAACGCATCCCAACTCCCCGACTTGGGACTCAGACAATGGATCAAATAGTGAACCAGTAGCTTCCACTGAGGGGAAAACCTATTCTTTTGGAAGTTGAACTTCCCCCCATGTTCATAACCTATGGCAGCCATACCCTCTAAAACTTCCGAATTTGGAAGTGAGACAACACCCCCCTCATCTTGAAAATGAAGAGAGGAGCGAATAGATTCTTCAGTGACCACATAAGCACGTCCATCTATGGTAGCATGGATTGCTCGTGGACGTCCAGCCACATTTACCAGTTCAGCAGACGCCCAAAATTGACGTACCACAGAATCATATATGGTAGGACAAACAGTAAACGCATACCTTAAGTTAGAAGCCTCAATAAACTCCAATATATCAGCAAAATGTTCACTATTAGGACCATCCCCCAGATAAGCAACACGATTATGAGCAGGTTGATAAGCAAGAGCAGCCATGGATCTTGATGAATGGATTGAAGAAGGATTTAGATTGGAATGAGAGGAGTAGAAGCGGTTTTTGTGTGTGTTTTAATTGTAATGAGTGTATGTTGACCATATAAGAAGAAGATAGTAACTGTTCATTGACCCCTATTAATGGGGGGTTGCCCTTTCAAATTATGCCATAATGGCATACTAACCACTTGCCCTTTTTAACATAAAAACTTACCCCCAATTGATTTGGTGAATTCAAACTTGTAAATATCAGTATTGGAAGCGTTGACCAAAAGTCAAAGTGCACAATAGTCGGACCAGGAGCAAAACGTGATTAATAAAGGACAAAAGGAATGAACAGTAGCCAGACCAGTACCAGCACCCATATCCAAACACTACTATACTGGGAAGGATTTGAGACCACCAGAAAGCATCCAATCATAACTAGAAGCTGACCAAATAGGACCAGAAGCCAGTCATGTAAGGCCATATCCATCAGAAGTGAGCAAAAATCCTTCATCAGAAACACCACACACCACCAGAACCAAGAAAGTATGTTCTTAAAAACTACGAATACGTTAGACTAACCTAATATGTACACAAAGCCTCCCCTTAGGCTTTGCCTCCCCTCAATCCTAGACTTCAAGGATTGACCATCCCAATATGAACCACCAAGTGGTTAAACCGAGGACCATCAAAAGCTTTAGTCAACAGATCAGCAACATTATCATCCGTATGAACTTTAAGAACCTGTATCAGCTTCTTCTCATTGGCATCGCGTATAAAATGATGCCGAATCTCAATATGTTTCGTCCGCTGATGAAAGACAGGATTCTTCACAATACAAATAGTGCTTTGATTGTCAATAAAAATTTTAGTATTCATAAAATTGAACCCATAGTCCAACATCTGATTTTGGATCCATAAAACTTGACCACAGCAACTAGCAGCAGCCACATATTCAGCTTCTGTTGAAGAAGTAGCTACTATTGTCTGTTTCTTACATTGCCATGAAATAAGCCGACGACCCAAAAATTGACAACCACCAGTAGTGGACTTCCTATCATTATTAGCACCAGCATAATCACTATCACTGTATGCTTCAAGCACAAATGGGGATTCTCTAGGATACCATAGACCCAATTTCGGTTGAGCCTTGATATACTTGAAAATCTTCTTAACTGCATTTAAGTTCGAAACCGTTGGAGTCACCTGGTGTCTAGAACAAGCACTTACTGCAAACATAATATCCGGACGTGATGCAGTCAAGTACATGAGAGAGCCAATCATAGACCTGTACATATGAACATTTACGGGTGGATCTGGCTCATTCTTAAGTTTGATTTTAGTAACTTCATAAGGAGTTGCTGCTGGACGAAGAGGATCCATGTCAAACTTTTGAAGAATCTCATGAACATACTTATCTTGACTGATGAAAATCCCATCCGATTGTTGCTTGACCTGAAGACCAAGGAAAAATGACAGTTCTCCCATGGCACTCATCTGAAATTCGCCTTTCATCAAGTGTTCAAACTCATCACACCACTCCTTCCTAGTAGAACCAAAGATAATGTCGTCCACATAAACCTGAACAAGGATAATATCCTTGGAATTCCGCCGAAGAAATAGTGTTTTGTCAATAGTACCTCTTCTATAGCCATTCTTTAACAAGAAAGTGGAGAGACGCTCATACCAAGCTCTAGGAGCCTGATGTAACCCATAAAGAGCCTTGACCACTTTGTAGACTTTCTTTGGATGAAGTGGATCAACAAACCCCTTAGGTTGAGTAACATACACTTCTTCGTCAATTTTGCCATAGAGAAATGCACTCTTGACATCCATCTGGAACACCGTAAAGCCAACATACGAAGCAAAGGCCAAAAACAGACGAATGGCCTCAATCCTTGCAACAGGCGCAAAAACTTCAGTATAATCAATGCCCTCAATTTGAGTGTGTCCTTGTGCGACAAGCCTAGCTTTATTCCTGACCACAATTCCCCGTGCATCCTTCTTGTTTTTGAGAATCCATTTGGTATTGATAGCTGTCTTCCCATCCGGTAGGTCAACCAGAACCCAAACATTCTGAAACAAGAATTGCTGCATTTCCTCCTGCATAGCCTCCACCCAACTTTGATCCTCAAGAGCATGAGAATGATGATCAGACGAGGCCTTCTGCTGCATTCTGCGTGTCTTTACGGTAGAACCAGGATCTCCAATGATTTGAGTGGTGGGATGGTCTTTATGTGATTGCAAAACTGGATTGGAGGTAACCTCCACTTCTGGTGCCATGTTACCGAGATCACCAACGAAATCAGCATCATATGAAGCATTTTGGAAAATCCCGTCTACTGGTTGTTTATGAATATCATCCAGCTTGGTAGAAGACTTCTTTTCATGATTCCCCAAATCAGAAGGACTGGAGAAACGTGTATTTGAAGCAGACTCACTAGCCGGAGTACCAGTAGGTGAGTGACTAGCACTAGGAGCAGAAACTGGAGTACTAGGAGCAGACCTGTCAGAAGGCTCAACCAAGGGAAACTCAAAACTACCTTGAGCAGCCGCTTTAGTAGCTTCTTGTTGTTGCTTTAGAAGAGTATCAAGAGCTGCTTGGGAATCCTGTACTTCCAATGGAGTTGCATCACTAGGAGGAGTAGGAGAAACAGTGGTGGAATAGGATGGAACCACAAAAATGTCATCCTCATCATCTGAATCAGAAAGACTAGAAGGAACACCAGTACCAGAAGTTGCAAACACTTGTGGTCCTGCATCATGGTTAGTTTTGAAACGAAAATATCCTAACGAATCACTAAGATAATCAAGATCAAAATACCATTCTGGACCTGTTCCTTGAATGTTTGTCTTCTCCTCAAAATACCTGAGATTAATAGTTTCAACTATTCGTTTGGCTTGAAGATTGTAGACACGATACGCCCGAGAATGAGCTGAATATCCCACAATATATCCTTCATCAGCCTTGCCATCAAACTTCCCCAAATAGTCACTAGTATTCAGAATGGTGACTGGACACCCAAACGGCTTCAAATGAGCAATATTGGGAACTTTGCCCGTGAGCAGCTCATAAGGTGTTTTCTTATGTGGATTGGTAATAGATACCCTATTCAAAACATAACTGGCCGTGTTAACAGCTTCTGTCCAGAACATGGTCGGAAGCTTGGAATCGGCAAGCATAGTCCTTGCTGCTTCTATAAGTGTCCGGTTCTTTCTTTCTGCCACACCATTCTGTTGAGGAGTCCGAGCAGCACTATAATCTCTCTTGATGCCCTTAGTATTGCAAAGTGTGATGAGGTCTCTATTTTTAAACTCGGTTCCATTGTCGCATCGAATACCTTTAACTTTCTTGGACAACTGATTCTCTATTAAGGTAAGAAAATCTCGAAGAATTGAGTAGGTCTCACTTTTGGTAGCCATGAAGAACACCCACGCAAACCTGCTATAACCATCAGTCACCACCAAACAGAATTGCTTGTGGTCTATGCTTCTGATGGAAGTAGGACCAAATAAGTCCATATGTAGAAGCTGCAATGGTTCAGTAATGAGACTTAAAGCAGTAATGGCCTTGAAGGATGCTTTATGTTGTTTGCCTTTGCTGCAGGCAACACAATTTATGTCATTTCTAAACGTCTTGGGAGGTAAACCAGAGACCAGATTCAAATTGGCAAGCTTGTGAATGGTCTTGAAGTTCACATGTCCCATCCTTCGGTGCCATTTTGTGGCTTCATCTTCCGAGGCTTTTGCAACCAGACATGCTAGTTGACCAGTAGGGTTGACTTCATTCAACTTGATGCTATAGAGATTGTGTCTTCTAGGGATTCTGAGTAAAACTTGTGAGTCATCCGGAAGCTTAAAATCTTTGGAGAGCACAAGAGCATCAGTATCGGTGAAGAGTACAAACTGCTTCTTGTCACATATCTGAGAGACCGATATCAAGTTGAAGTGTTGAAGTGCTTCCACATAGTAGACCTGCTCAAAATTGAGATTTGGAGTCTTTATCGTTCCCTTGCCAGTGATTCTGCCTTCACCTCCACCAAAATAAACCTTGCCCCCATAAAAGGGTACAAAATTAGAGAGAAGGCCTTTATTGCCAGTCATGCTCCTGGAGCAGCCACTATCAACAATGCCTAGACTAGGATCCTGGTATGGAGTAACCTACAACAACAATATAATCACAATGCCAAAGTTAGTGTCTTAAGGGGACCCAAACCTTTTCAGGTTTGAGCCTGCCTTGTGGATCATTAGTAGAATGCCAAGAAGATTGATGAGATCCACCATTGTTCCGTGGTTGCCGATTCATCATAAGGGTATTATTATTTGACCAGGAACAACCTGCTGAGGGCTTAACAGCAGTTCCCAAATCTCCCAAACCAAAATACGTGTGGTCAAAATAATGCGCATAGTTTGGATTATAATTTGGAAAGTAATTACTAGTTGTCTGGCATCTATTTTCTCTCCAAGAATCAGACATATAAGGAGAGGATACTCTAGAAGTATGAAACATTGGAGCACAAGGATTAAGTCTTCTAGTAGTATATGGAGCAGCTCCTGGTTTACCAGGAGCAAGTAAAGCATGATTAACAGATGCATGTGTGTCATAATAATCACAATCTTTAATTAAATGAAAGGGACTGCCACAAACAAAACATGTTTTGAAAGACCTTTTATTAGAATGAGACTGTTTCATACTGCCTACTTTATTACACACAGTTCTAGAAAAAACATTCTTCCTAGGACTCAATAAACAAGGACCAGACACACTTGACTTGACAGCGACTTTGTCTTCACACTTCCTAGCACCAGTAGCAGCATGTTTATTTGACTTGGAACTCGTAGGTCTTGACTCGTCACTTGAACCATTAGATGCAGAGTCACCGGCTTTGTCACTGAAAGTACATGAGACAAAGTCTTTAGAATTAGTAGAACTTGTTGGGGACTCAAGCATCTGTGATCCATCCGAGTCATTATTCCATGAGGTAGGCATGAAAGTTCCTGTAAGAGGAGGAGGAACAGCATGCATTTCTGCTGCTGGTTTAAACCTATTGTAGCTAGGTTTTCCCTCATCCTCTTTGTCGGCATCAAAGACGCTTGAGAAAGATAGATCAAATACATCTTCAGAATCAATATATTTTTCAAATCCTAAGCCTCTTTTAGTTCTGCCAGACATGCTACTATCAATTAATTTTGAAAGATTTTTAGGTGCCTTTTGCCATTTGTCAAATCTTAACATGGTAGCATCTAATTTAGCTTGCATCTCCTCTTTTTCTTTGATACTAGCATCTCTTTCACTTTCTGTATATTTAAGCATATTTGAAGTGTTTTCTAAATCAATGCTTAGTATCCTGATTTTATCCTCATATGCACGTTGTGTATCTTGTAACCACTTCTTTTGTTGTTCCAATGTGTTTAATGAAGCTTTATAGGCTTGTACCTCTAAGTAATACTTATCATTTTGTTCATTTACTTCATTAAATTGGGACAACAGTTCTGTGTATTTATCATGACAACCAAGGGGACAATGTTGTACCTGAGGTGAGATGCCCATAAGAGCAAACTCTTCTGCTTCTTCTGCATCAGAGAGATTCCCAGCAATCATTGCCAATACATCAGTCGTTGATTCCGCTGATTCCAGAGTAGAAGCCTGATGATCATTCCAGTTGACCATGGAGTCAACAGATACCAATGCTCTCTTGTCATCTTTAACCTCCTGAACTTTGAAAGCGGAGTACCTGCTCTTCTCCTGATCATTCTTGCTAGGGCACTCTCTAGCAAAGTGACCCTGTTGCTGACAGTTATAGCACCGAACCTTGCTTCTATCGAATCTTGCTGGCTCCCGAGGGTTGTAATTAAACTTCCTTCCTGCTTTCTTCTCAAACTTGTGAACCCTCAGAGTAAGCATGGCCATCTGCCATTTAAGATCTATCTCATCCAGATCCAGCTTATCGATCTGTTTGAAGTCATCAAACGCAAGTTGTTGTTCAGCAGTAACATCAGCAACAAAAGAATGAAGAATAGCTTCTACCATACTACCAGACTTGGCAGGGGGATCAGAAGCAGAAGACATGGGACTAGATGCATATGACATGGGACTAGTATGCTGAATAGTATGCTGGGGAGACACATTATTGCTCTGGCTACTTGCATATGCCATGGGACTAGACGCCATAGAGCTCACAAAGGCTGAATTAGCAGGAGTGGGAAAAGAGTCACTCGGATATCCCCTCACATGAGGTTCGAATGTTCTGAGCCTATGAAACAAATCATCAAAACTGAGATAATCAAGCCCACCTTTGGCTTTAAGAGAGATTACCACCTGGTTCCAAGAGTAGGGCAAGGCTTTAAGAAACCTTGCATTAACATCACCATCATCAGGCTTGGACCGAAGTTGATTCAACTGGCTCAATATTTTCTGGAACCTATCATACCCTTGATTCAGGCCTTCAGTTTCTGAGATTTTGAACTCTGTGAATTCATCTCTCAGCATGGACCTTCGCATTTTCTTTGACTCCTCATTTCCGCCAAACCTTGCTTTTATGCCGTTCCAGATCTCTCTGGCATCATCCAAATGGTAGAAGTCACCCATGTGATCTTCAGGAAGAGATTGAAGCAAAATTGTTTTTGCTTTTACCTCCTTCTGAATAGCGATAATTTCCTCATGAGATTTAGGGTCAAGAAGAGTAATATTACCGTTCTTGTCTCGTCCAGTAAGCTTTCTGCTGTTTCCATTTAGAATGATCTTCCAAAGATCTTGATCAGTGTTGGTGATCCACCATTCCATCTTCATTGCCCAGTTGTCATATTCACCTTTCTTCAGAAGAGGGAATTTTCCATTCGTGTTGGAAACCGTAGCCAGGATCTGCTGAGGTTGCACATTTTTAGGAGTGCCTTCTTCTCCTGTTTGAGTAGAAGTTGAGGCAGACATGATAAACAGATTGTTAAAAATAAGAGAACTTGATTCTTGTTGTATAGAGACCCTCCCAGGCTCTGATACCACTTGTAGGGTCTAAAAGATATAGATCTTGCAGCCTGTCAGGACCGGTGAATGACTTCTGTAATCACTAGTCAAATCACAAAGAGACTCTATACACAATATGAATGTAGAATATAAATATAAACAAGAGAAACAGAATAACTATGAAGACTTGATCCTTTCTAAGGATTTCTAATATTAATAAAGACTAGAACTACGTTTTGTGAATCCATGTCTAACCCTTCTGCCTCAGGTTCCTTTTATACTACAAGGAAACCCTAATACAGCTTACAAGAAAACGTGTAAAACTGATATGCATATCTTCTCCTAATATAACTCATGCATATCCTAACAGAATATTAAGTAAATAACAATGTTTGACTTCGACTAGAACCAGGAGCAGGACTTGCTCCTACTACGACTAGGACCAGGAGGAACTACATACCTCCTAGTCTACCTATAACATATAACTATTACAATGGTCCTAACAGAGACGGTCAAACCATTTTTCGGCATGGTGAGAAAGCGAGTGGGGAAATAGTTGGAGGCGAAGTTCATCCATAGAAACACCAGGGGACTTCATGCTTTGGGTGATGGTAATGAATTTGTCGAGGTGTTTGTTGGCATCATCATCCGGAATTCCGCGAAATGGGTTAGTTTTCACTTGTTGGATCATGTGATGCTTCAACGAAAACTCTTGAGCCGTGATATGCATCGGCGCAATCGGGCCTCCACGTCTGTTCATCGTAGGTTGGCATAGCTCCTACATGGTTCGTAGGTCGGGTAAGGGTGGGTTATTCATGTTGGGGTGGGGTGGATTATTATTGTTGTTGTTGGGTGGATTATTATTGTTGTTGTTGTGTACACCGGCCATGTCTAAAACTTCGAGAGTCTCGGCCTCTGAATAAGACGTTGATCGAGTACGCATACACTAAAAAGAAAATGCAAGAGAATATATTTTTGGTTTTTATAGGTTTTTTAATGTTTTTGTATTTTTGAAAATTTTATATTTTTATGGGTTTTTGAAAATTTTTGTGCTTGAAAATAACGTTCCCGAAAGAACGGATCCCAAAATCCAATTTTCCTCACAAGAAACCGTTGATTCTTACGAAAAGAGCCGGCAGCGGCGCCATTTTAATAACTGATTTTTGGTTAGTAAATAAAAAGGTTTGCTTTTGCAAGATCTTTGTTTGCGTTGCTCGTACCCAATTGTGATTTTCGTTGTTTCGTTCTCGGTATTTTCTCGAATCGATCACGGTTAAAAGTGGAATTATTGTACTTGGTAACTAAAAAGGGGGAGCTTTGGTCTAAATCTACTAAAACGATAAGTGCAGGAAGTAATAAAATTAAACCAAAAGCAATTACTGGAAATAAACTTGAATAAAAATCAAACAGTAAAATACCTAAACTTGGAGAAAACAGCTTATTCGTAATAATTGCTTGATCCGGAATATCAGGGAAATTTAGCTCATGCGGAATAAATCAACTCATGCGGAATAACCTAAGAAACTGCTTCATTCGGAATATGTGTTGATCAAGAATGTTTGCTTCATGTGGAATATTTGATTCATGCGGAATATGGCCTTCATGCGGAATAACTATGGTTGATCCGGAATGTAGTGGTTGATGCGGAATGTTGACTGATCCGGAATAAATTGCTCATGCGGAATAACTAGTTCATGCGGAATAAGTGCTTCATGCGGAATATCAGTTGATCCGGAATAATGTTCTTATGCGGAATAATGTGCTTATGCGGAATAATTAAAAACCAAGCTTGATTCGGAATAATTAAAAGAAACCTTTATTCGGAATAACTACTCATCCGGAATATTGATTATTCCGGATGAACAAGTTGATTCGGAATGACTGAAAGATATGAGTTGATCCGGAATATAAGATATGATCCGGAATATTAGATATTCCGAACCAACGAGTTTGATCCGGAATATATTGTTCACCCGGAATATTGATTATTCCGGATGAAGGTGCTGATGCGGAATATTAGATATTTCGAATCAAAGGACTTGATCCGGAATAAAATAGCAAAACTCTTGATCCGGAATAAGGTGTTGATCCGGAATCTGGGCAGGGGACAGTATAAAGAACGAAGAACAGGGGATGTTTTATACCATGAATTAAATCCAAAATCCACCAAGTTTTTAATCAAAACTTAAACCACTTTAACCACTAATCATTTACCAATGGTAAACATGAATCCAAAACAACAAAAACATAAAACCCACTTACTTTTCAAGATCTTAGAACATTGAATCAACAAGAGAAGAAAGAAAGATTAAGTGGAAACTTGTATTAATGATTAAGATTCAACAAACAAAATGGAGGATTAAACTTACAAGATTGGAAGAATCAAAGGAAATGAAAAACCACCAATCTCCTTAAGGGAGATGGTGCCTACGAACTAGGAAAGAAAATAACAGAATGAAAAACTAGTTGAAAATGTGAATGGGAGGACTATTTATAGTGCTTGGCTTGGTTTGGTGAGTGGGCTTTCTCTCTTTCTTTTTGTCTTTTCGTATTTCAGAAAAGTTGACGTTTTCGATTTTCATTCGGGATTTGTCGACGAATAAATTCAACTCGTCTTTTAATTTCTTCATTTAATAGACTTGAGTTTCTTCGACATATGTAAATCTTCCATCTTTGGTCCTTTTCTTCGATAAATCTTCAAATATGCCATTGACTTCAAATCTTTTGCATCTCTTGGACTATAGACTTCGTCTTTTCGTCTTTTTCTTCGATAAAACCCGTGCAATCCCATGTTTTCTTCAATATTTACCCGGTTGGCTCTGAAAACACAACAAACACACAAACCACGCATAATTCCAAACAAATGACATTAAATACGTGTTTTGGTCTCGTTTTAGCAAGAAATAAGTGGTAAAAGGATGGGTGTTTTCACACCTATCAATCATCAACCAGTTAATGAAGAGTATCCCATCTATTGACAAGCGTGGAAATTTCTTCTACCATACATCAGACCAAGACTACGTGTTGGATCATATGGGTGAAGACAATTATTCTACTAAGTACTCACTACGTCCAGCTTTAGTGCCAGATACAATGATCAATGAAGGGATCAAGGACAGTGAACCTTACGAAAAAATGCTCACAGATATTGATGCACAAATTAAAAGAGCAAACGAAGATCCATCTGAAAAGCAAAGGGTAAAAGGAAAAAGACTGTTGTCAAACGCCAAAAGACTTCCTCACCCAAAACCAAAGGCAAGGCTAAAGGGAAAGAGCCACTACGTGATGAACAGGAAGACGAAGAAGATTCTACAACATTAATGTCTGAAGAAAAATAGATGCGAATAGCACGTAAGAAAAGTAGGATGGAGGCACTGGCTAAGAAAACAGGTAGTGGTTCTGGATCAAAAATTCCTGAAGAATTAGCCCTGGAAGCTTTTGGAAATCCAAACGACTCAAATGATGAAGAAGAACAAGATTTCAGACTAGAGAAAAGAACCACAGACCAAACAAACCAAGATGATGATATCGTAGATGATTATATCAACTATGATTATGAAGACCAATCTTTAGGTGGAGGAGAAGATATGGAAACATTCCTGTACGAGGACGTCAACCTTAGCAAACCACTTCCTACTCCTTCAACAATGATAGCAGCAGAAGACGCTCATCTGACGATGTTTCCTATCCAACAACAAACACCTCCTCTGCTACCAGTATTCAACACTGTCGTGACAACCATCCCCCCGATTGAACCTACAATCGAAATCGTTCAACCTGCAATCGACACCGTTCAACCTGCAATCGAAACCGTTCAACCTGTACCAACCACCGCCCAAGTGATTACACCAACGCCACCACCGATCATCCATCGACCAGTACCAATCACCGCCCAAGTAATTACACCAACACCTCCACCGATCATCCATCAACCAGTACCAACCACCGCCCAAGTAATTACACCAACACCTCCATCGATCATCATCAACCAGTACCAACCAACGCCCAAGTGATTACACCAACGCCGCCACCGATCATCCATCAACCAGTACCAACCGCTGCCCCAGTGATTGTACCAACACAGCCACCTATCCTCGAACAACACGTACAAACCACCATCCAATCCACAACCTCTTTATCACTTGTGGTAACTCCTCCACCAACAACAACAGTACAACTACCATCCACCTCCAATCCATTTCTCACGATCAATGATCTACTCATTCAGCAATTCCAAAAACAGTTGGAGGATCAGGCACAACATATTGCAACTTTGAAAACATCAATCACTAAGCCTGATACAAAAGCTTTCAGAGCATAAAAACGTGAGCATTCCAAACTTGACGATGCATATGGCGGCGTGTTAAAACATCAAGAGAAACATAAGAAGTTCATTGCCGAAAAGGAAGCACGTGATAAAGAAAACAATCTCTTCATCAACCCCATCAATGATACCATGACTAACATCATTCAGCGTGAACTTAGGTCATGTGTACATCAGGAGCTTCCAATATTATTCACTAAAGGCCTTACTGACTTGCAGTTAATGCAGACTTTGGAGACTCGATTAACCAACATTGAGTCACCAAAAACAAAGCTCAACACAAATTGCAAAGAGCTCTTGCTAAAGTCATAATGGAAGCTTCTAACACATCACCATTAGAAGACTCTGAAGTTCCCCAATCTTCAAAGAAAAGGAAACGCCAGGAGCCTGAAAATGAAGATGGGGAAGAAAATGAGGAAGAAGAGGAAGAGAATGAGGAGGAGGAAGAACATTCTGACAAGAATGAAGAAGAAGAGGATGACGACGAGGATGAGGATGAGGATGAGGAGGAGGATGAGGATGAGGATGATGAGGATGACGATAGTGATGGGGATGACGATGATGATAATGAAGACGGTAATGGGAATGGTAAGGATAAGGAGAAAGGGGATGGTGATGAGGGTAAAGGTAATGGTACTGATGGTAAAGAATCTGAAGAATCCGAGAAAGTTGATGAGGAAGAGGAAGAAAGTGATGCAAGTTCAAAAGAAAAAGTTGGTGATAAACAACAAAACGAGAGTGAAAACAAAACCAATGACGAGCATGATGAAACCAATGACAACAACACAGGTAAGTACTCTGAACTGGTTCTTACTAATGTTTTACAAGAAGAACCTATAGAACCAGTGCTACAAGACGAACCAATGATTGAAGACGAACCGTCACCGTCTGTGGAACATCACTCTCCACCGCCTACACCAATTCAGCATCACATAGGAACAAATACAGGTATATCTTATGAACCAGTTCATACTACTGTCTCATCAGCAGCACCTGCAAAACACGAACCTATGCAAGAAGACGAACCGATACCATCTGTGATACATCACTCTCCACCTCAACATTACATCGATATGGATATTGACGACATAAATCAACCAGATCCTGAGTTTGCTGACACATTTATTATTGACGAGACTGTTCAAGAGCATCCATGGCTTACACAGGCAGCAACTGCACGTACAATCTCTGACAGTGAAAAGGCGGATCTTACACAATTCCTTAATAATCCAATCGATTTCTCTGGATTCCTGATGGACAAATATGGAGTGCCTACCATGGATACACATACACTTCAAAAAACGATCAAAGACAAGAACTTATGGGCTTCCACACAGATCGCCAAAAATGAGGGAGAATATCATTTCAATGAGCTCATGAAGGCAATCAAATCAACAGCATCAGGTGAACAAGCTCCAGTACTTCTTCCACTAACAGCTTTAGTTATTGCAGCAGCCAAGCACCTTTCAATGCAATACTTTGTCAACCGTGATCTGGATTACTTATAAAACGGCGCGAACAGGTATGCTAAATCACTAACAATGGGCAAGGCAGTAAACTTGGAGGACGTTCCTTGGATTGGAGATAAGGTTCCAAGACTATGGAGCAAAAAACTTGTCAAGGATTATGATCAATATGCGGAATTAGGTATCTCACATTGGCAAGGCAAGAAGAGGTCGGCTTACTATTTCTATAATCATACCAAATCAGGTACACCTATAATTTCAAACCGTCGAATCACAAGCATACCGGGAGTTAGCTTTCTACATATATTCGGGTATTCGTATTTGAAAGATATCAGATTCAAGCGAGAAGACGGTAAGACTTATAGTGTAAGTAAAGGGGATCTTCAATTCCTACGACTTGAAGATATTGAAGATTTTCTACTTATCTTGGCTCAAGGCAAGGTCCCTCACTTAGAACCTGACGAAGTCATTGCCCTAAGCTCCAACATTCGCCAATTTACTCGAAGAATTGTGATCAAGCATAGGGTTGAAGACTTACAACTTGATGTAGAGAGTTATCAATCCAGGCTAAATCTGAAACGACCTCATACAACACCCATGAGTCGCTTTCACCAAGCTAAGGAACCATATATGGGCACACTCCAACCAGAGATGGGCATATTCTACCTCAATTAAGAAGAGGTCATGCAATACATGCGACTATCAGAACTGCACAAATTTAGCGATGGTACTCTCAAACACGTACGTGACAAGTTGTTGATGCTCAACTCAGGTCAAGGCCTTCCAGAGGTAAAGTATACATGGGTAGGCCGGATTAAAAAAAAGTGCCAACCACACCATCTAGAAGATTGAGGAGAAGTTAAGGGATAGACGGTTGATCCGCAGTATTGAACGATTCATGAGTGGCAGACCGTATGGAGCACACCACGGGCTTGTGGAACGATCCTTTTAAAAGTGGTGATCGTACTACAATCAGGTCAACTCCATACACTAACTTGTGAATATGTATATAATATGTGCATAAGGCTTTTTTGGCTTGTTGTAGTGTGAAAGTATGAATTTTTTCAAGAATTTCTCACGAGATTCCAAATCTTTCGAACATATCATACTTAAGCACTACAACTTACCCTCATTAATTTGAGGGGGAGCATTAATATGTTCTATGGCCATCAACCAATTTAATTTTTAACCCAAAGACCGGTTAATCCATTAAGATCCAAAAGATTAATGGTTAACATTTTGGATAAGGGGGGAAAATGGGATTAAAGAGACATGTAAAACATATATGGCTAAAAATGAAAAAAGGGCTTAATAGAAAATCCAACTTGATATATGATACACATACGTTAAGGGGGAGCATTTTGTTGACAAAAACACTGAAGGTACAAAAAACTCTTGATATTTATATCACACGTACCTCAGTGATTTTAAGGAATTTTTCATGAAGACGAATACTTACCCAAAACACACTTAACTCATGACGAATTTGGTGACAAAAGGGTGGTAGGATTAGGTACTAGTCCAATGATTCTTCCAGAACTGAAGAAATCTTCCCAAGTACAATTCCATAGTTAGAAAATAGAAGTCTTTAGGAAAGATGGGGAATGGATTGTGAACGTAGCTGAATCCTGACCAAGTACTGATGCTAGCACTAGAACAATCACGACAAGGTGCTAGTGATGATGTATTGGTAAGCATTAAAGGGGTTGAAGAATGAAAAAGAAATGTAAAGATAAAGGGTGTAAAGAAATAAGCCCTCCTTACAACTTAGGCAGAAACCGGGTCAACTCATCTTGAAGACAAAAGTATCATGGACCCAGTGATACGATGCACAACCCCTCCCAGCCAACTCAAATATCTCTCAAAAGATATTTGTTTTAATGTCACGGAGTTCAACACGTTATCTATCGGTTTATTCACTTCGAATAAATTGATATTGAAAAGATGGTAATCCTCTCCAGCCTCCGCTCACCAAAACAAAATGCACTATTGAGTCTAGAGCCACGAGATTATCAAAAGTCTCATTAGGACACAATTTGAAAACAAGAAATATTTTTTATGAGTCCTACGCAATATTCTTGCAATATTGCCAGAAAATCTGAGTGATACGAAAGTATTACAATGAAGATGGAAATCCTGCTTGGGCCAACATCAACAAGCTCATGGTAGGTGACACGTGCGGTTCTTTAAGAACTAATCTTGTGATAACTGGAAAGAAACGATGGTTTAACTCTTAATTGAGATTAAACTTGTTCCAGCGCCTCTACGCATTATCCAAGTGATCTTGCCAAGAACACTCAGAGTGAAACTCTTTAGTATTCACAGTGAAGAGTGGAAATCCTTCCAGTGTCAACATCAAACAGCACTGCGGTAGGTGACAAGCAAGATTCTATCAGAATCAAGCTCGTGACAACTGGAAAGCAACCATGGTGAAAATCTTAATTGAAATTCACTTGTTCCAGGATTCATGAATTGACGGCTTCAATCATATAGATTTTATAATCCAAATGATTCACTCTTTATGTTTGCAGTCAGCTTTGGACGGTCGAATAAAGAGAACGGGTTTACCCGCGAAATCTTGTCAAGGAGATCTTTATTTAGAGCTACCTGTCACAAGTACGATATTTATTATCGTACAACTGTCTTCACCGACCGGAGGTAAAAATCTATCGAATTAGAATAAAATGTCAAAGCCGTTTTATTCTGTCTTATTATGTTGCTGCATTTGAAGACGGTGGCGTTGCGGTGTACCAGCTGAAGTCGTCGTCACATACTTATCCCTTCTGCATCAAATATTTCTACAAATTCAAGAAAGTATGACCTAAAAGTATTCCGCTGTATCAACTCTGAATCTTTCAAGAATTCAACAAAGGATAGGTATGTGGGACACGAAGTCACGAAGAGGCGAACATCACAAGAAGACAAAGATTGCGCGTGAAAGGGCAAAAGAACATGTTCTAAGCCAAAGCCTGATGATATATTTTTTTTTTCGTTAACCGTGATTTCCGACTCATTGGCCGACTAATCCACGGGGTTTGAGCCCACCGCCACACAGACTCAAACCAGGTAAAGCCCTCCCTTCACAAAAAGAAGAAAAGATAAAGAAGAAAAGAGAAAGTGGACTACGAGCTCAAGAACGAAGATCTAACATGCTAGATTAGGACTTTGTAAATTTGGAGTGACCTCCCTTTGGGGGAGATTGTTGGAAATACGTTTTTCGTATTTAGAAAGTCTCGGTCACTCCAACAATATAGTTATAGGCTCGTAGTATAAGTTTAATTAAAGTTTAGATTAGCCCGACCCATGAGCATGTTCATGGGCCAGAGGCCCAAGTCCACTAAGGGACTTGGGTATATAAACCCCTTTCCACCATGGAAAGGGGTGTTGGTTGTTTCATTTACTAAATAACACTTTTACATTTTCTCTCATCTCTCTCTCTACTTTCTCTCACTAGAAACAACAACCCTCTTGATAAATCAAAGATTATCATACTTCTACATTACTTATCAGGCATCACCATTACAACTAGTCACTTATCAATCATCTGAAGTTCATCACACCGCTTACTCACAACAAGTCAGCACTCCTGCAAGTGCATATTCTCCAAATTGTGATGGTCAATAAATACAAGCTTTATACAACAATGACCTCCCTGATATTCCAATTCTCGTGTTTCAGCAAGATGACAATCCCATTGAGGTATTGAGAGCTATGATCACTTACATGTCTCGGATGTTGAAAAGTAAAGGATTCCCTTCTACTAAAAATCAACTAAGAACTTCATCGAATCCTCGTCAGCAAGCAATGATTCAAGAGGGAAGGATTATAGTTCAACCTATTCGGGGGAGAACTAGTTCATCAAGCACAGGAGCAAGGACTCATAATGCCACAGCTAGTGGAAAATTTTTTGGGAAGCCAAAAACTGTGACTTGTTAGGGTCACATATCAAGGCAGCGTGCACAGCCGAAAAGGAGGATGGATGCTTCATGGTTTCAAGATAAGATCCTATTGGTAGATACTCAGTCACGTGGTCGTGAGTTAGATGCAGAGGAGTTAGCATTTCTAGTTGATCCAGGGGTTGTGGACAATGATGGTATTCAAGCAGCTCTCACTCAAAATGTAACATATCAAGCAGATAATCTTGATGCATACGATTCAAACTGTGATGATTTCAATACCGCCAAATCATCTCTCATGTAAAAACTTTCCTTCTATGGTTTTAGACAAGATATCTGAGGTACCAAAAGTTACCAAAGATACTAGTATTGTACCAACTCAAGTTGGACAAGAGTCTACGTAACCAGAAAGAATCCGGTTGTGAGTAACTCAAATGAAGAGACGAACAATGATAGAAATATCAATGTAAGTCCCATGACTTAGAGTGAAACACAACCGGAAGCTATTCCGAATATGGACGCTTCTGCTCAACACGATTTTGGTAATGGTTTTTGCAACTTTGCTTAGCCAAATGAATATTGTTGTCCAAAACACCTTAGGTGTGAATAACACACTTTCTGGCGAGATTGCTTTTTACAAAGAAAAATTTAAAACTTTGGAAATGAGCCCTAAGGCAACAACGTTAACTTACCTGAATTGATGAATTTTGAAAAGTTCAAACGGATTATTTACAAGAGACAGAAACTTTAAGAGTAAATCTTTCTATAGAAGTTAAAGAAAAAGAATCGGTTGTCAATAATTTTCAAAAACATAAAACGGATTTCAAAACACTCGAGTCAAAAAAGGTTGAAACGAAAATTAATGTTTCCAATCAGGTTCAAACAATAGATAATTTTCTTTTAAAACAATATATTTCGGCTGACACGGTACATTTGCTAACATCATCATTTAAAGAATTTGATTCAAAACGTCAAAAAAATTTATCACCTAATCCGGGTTATGAAAAGCAAGCTCTGCAAGAAAACCTCAAACTTTAGGATGCTACCAAACTTGGAAAGGTGATGGATGCTCCAAATGTTCGTGATGATGATGAAACTGTGTCACTCCTTATTGAGAGTCGGTCAAAAATGCTTTTAAAACAACAGGCAAATGATTTACTTGAGTCTACAACGGTAAATTGTAGGCCAATTGATTATGAAAAGCATAACAAATTAACTCTTGATTTTAGAACCCGCTTTAAAACACAAAGGGAAGTTAATTATGAACCAGCAAGAGTGTCTTCAAGCTATACGAGCAATGAAACTCCTAGTACGTCATCTACATTTGTTGAAAAGGAAATACCTAAGGCAACACCAAAGGTAATTCCACCGGTAAGTATGGTGTTTATAAGCTTGAAAGAGCTATGACAACATTTTGCCAATTTTGACAAGGTCATTAAGGAACGTATGACTCCAACGGCTCAAACCGAAGGAGAATGGGCTTTTGAACACACAAAATCTGCCTTTCATGATGAGATCGTTCCATTTCTGGAAAATCTTGAAGCAGGTTTTAAAACTCTTGATCAAAAATTAACATTTGTAATTAAAGAAGTTCAAATATTTTTCTATGAGATGGACGATTCTTATGAGCTAAATTTAATTGTGAAAGAAAATGTTTTGTATCAAAATGACCGACTCTTGGAACAAGTGATGTCCCATGAAATTGTGAAAGTAGGTGTGCATAGTTGTGATGATGTGAATGCTACTCTTGTGAATATTGATGCTAATGTAAATGTCGTGGTAGATAATCAACCTTATCAAAAACGTTTTGATGGACTCCAAAAGCTTTGTATTTCTCTTGAAGTAGAAAAACAATCTAAACCTGAGATTCTTCTATTAAACAACGTTCGTGATGATAAAGTTAATCCAACATTTGAAAAGATTTTTCGAATAAACAAAGCAACAATGAAGGGTCAGAAGTGTGACAAGGTGATTCAGGCATTAGAGGAAGAGATTATGAGACTTAAGAGAGAGTCACCCATAGAATAAGTGCAATTGGAACTAGAGGTCGCTGAGACTAAAAACCATGCCTTGGAAAATAGGATCACCTATCTTCTAGGAGAGTTTGAACGGGCCAAACAGGGATGTACCCAACTTATGATTCAATAGAACAAAGATTCGCTTCGAATGAAGCACAACAAAAGTCATATATTGACCAACTGAATCAAAAGTTTGCGGAAATCTCTGATCTAACCGTGCTACTCAACAACAAAAACATGGTTCTAGCCGAGTTAAAGGAAACACTTCGATTCAAAGGGAAATAAGTTGTCGATAACGCGGCTGCCATTTCAGCACCGTCCTCTAGTGCCTCCAAACCCAACCCAAGAGTGCCTTGAACCCACTTTTTAAGAATAATCAAGGTATCTATGCCAATTATATGAGGAAAGCTTTAGATCATGGCGACCTTTCTAGGGAAATTATTGATGAATTATGTGCTTCAGATCCTCAAAACAGTGACTTTTACTCGGTTTGTATTTACATTAACGGCCTATCTTGACTATATTAGTCCACCGGGTTCTCAATCACCAAACAAAAAGCTAGTTGCCATTACTCCATTTAACCAAACTGTAGTCACGACACCATCTTAAATACTAGGTCTACCTAATAAGGCGCACTTAAAATCTGCAACTAATGTTCCCATGTTGCCTTCTAAAGGAGTAAACTTATCTACTAGGGCTAAAGGATAAAAAACAAAGCAAACAAAGATAGGATCAAGCCTTCCACTAGTAGTACTATGAAGAAGAATGTAGAAGTCCATCCTAGGAATGTTATTTCAAATTTGAATAAAAAGAATCATGTAGCTAAACCTAAAGGCCCTGCGATTGTGCTGCAGCATAAGCGAAAAACGAATTCAGATTTGAAATGTTGGAATTGTAATGAATGTATGTTTTCTACTCGTCGTGATTCTTGTCTTGTTGATGATGTGAATGAATTGTATGCTCGCAAACATAATTTATAATGGAAACCAACTGGGAAAAAATCTTTACCCAAGTTGGATGGCAATAGCGTCCCACTGGTAGGACCTTCACTATAGTTGGATCTAAGTGCCCTTTAACTAGGATCACTCCCACTAAAGTAGGCATGAGCATCCTTTAAATAGGAACAAGAACACTAGAGTATGAGAACAACGCCCTTTAACTAGGTCCGCCCCTACAAAGTACCTACTAGTGAAGAAATACCTAAGGAATTTAGGCCACTAAAACCTGTTGTTAAGCCTATATATAGAAAGAAACCTTAGATATCTAGGGAACATAATGTGCGCAAATCTAAAATTATTATATCTATACCTGCAAATAGGGGTGTAAACGAGTCGAGCTTTTAACGAGCTACTCGAGCTCGAGCTCGTTTAACTCGAGTTTGAACTTAATACTCTCGAGCTCGATCCGATCTCGAACAAATATTAGTGTTCGTTTAATTTGGCGAGCCGAGCTTTGAAAACTAATATTAGGCTCGGCTCGTTCGAAAACTCGTTTAAGTGTCTCGAGCCGAGCGAGCTTAACGAGCCGAACATGCTATTTGAGTTTAACGAGCCGAACGAGCTATTCGAGCTTAATGATAAATCTATAAGTATATAAGTTACATACACCTTAGCTTACTCATTAAGTATTAGTATCATTTTAATAATCATAAACGAGCTTTCGAGCTCGAGCTTGAGTTAATAAACGAGTCTATCAAACTATATATGTTATAATAGAAGTTAGTCTAAACCAAAGTTATAAATCGTGAACGAGCTTCGAGCTCGAGCTCGAACAACAAAAAAACATACGAGTTCGAGCTCGAGCCAGATAATAAAATTTTATTCGAGCTCGAGCCAGACAGTTAATAAACAAGCCTGACTCGTTTAGGCCAAAACTCGACTCGGCTCGGATCGTTTACACCCCTACCTGCAAACATAAAGGAACCACAAGATTCTGATACATTATCTTTGTCGACTAATATTTTTAGGTGGTCCAAATCATCCTCTGGTATTTGGACTCCGGTTGCTCCAAGCATATGACCGGAAATTGTTCGATGCTCAAAAATTTCGTCAGCAAGTTTCTAGGCACGGTGAAATTTGGTAATGATCATATTGCTAAAATCATGGGTTATGGTGAATATCAAATTGGGAATTTTACGAGCCGAGTAATGTCAAGTTTAAAATCGACCAAATTACTTAAACTCAGGCTCGAAACTCACTTTAAGTGTGATCAAGCTTTAAATTTTAAACTCCGGTTCAACTAGAGTAAAGTGGAGTAAATTTCAAGTATTTTTGAATGGTTTACAGAAAGCTTACGAGTTATCTCTGTCTCATTTATGTTCCAAAAAAATATCTCTGTCTCATTTGCACTCATGTACATCATACATATTACCTAGATCCTATATTGTTTATTAAGAAGAAATAATGACTCCCCACGCAGGCATGGTGTTTAAAAACAGTAAACCAAAAATTAAAAGATGGCCAGAAGTGGTTTCTGTTGAAGTGAACTAGACAGAGCCGGAAGTCGTAATTTAGTTGGCTAAGGCACGATCATGGATACATAACTGTTTCAAGATACTCAAGAATCTGATGGTGATGATTAGTGGTGGGGATAAGGTCGGATTGGTCAGGATCGGGTTAATTGGGTCGGGTTGAATTCGGATCAATGCTAAAAATAATTTACAAACCCGACCCGATTTGAACTTCGGGTTACTGGGGTTCGGGTCTATTCGAGTCGGGTCTAGTCAAGTTCGGGTCAACCCAATTCGACTAAATTATAAAAAAAACTTTTATTTTTATTTTTTTAATTGAATTTATATTTAAATTTAAATTTATAAAATAAAAAAATAAATAAAAAAATTCTCACTCGGGTCAATCGGGTTGACCCGAACCCGAATTAGACATAAATATTATACCCGATATCCGACCTGATTTTGAATTCGAGTTAGTCGGTTGACCCGACTAACCCGAATTGAAATTTTAACCCGAGTAACCCGCGGTTGGGTAGGGTCGGAAATATTGACATCCATTGATGATGCTCGTTGACTATCGGCCATGGTGGTATGATAAGAATATAAACAAAGTTGTTGGCATAAAGTACTAACCGTAGTGTCGCATTTGAAGTTCAAAAACCGGGTTCAAACAATGTTCCTAGACTAGACAATCTCAAGTTAATTGATCATATGGCAAAAGATATGTTTTATCATATGTCATAACCAGCCCATCCAATTTCCGCTCAAAACAACCAAAGATTAAACTCTTGCCTGGTCGGTATCTCCTTATAACTCATTTGGCTGCCTTACAAGGCTATGTATGAGCTGTTTCTTGATATGTCGAGAGATATGATACTACCAGAATTGCAGCGCAACGTCGCCCGTTCACATGGCCACACTTGACCCCTTCTTAGCCCCACTTTAACTTTTCAAGATTTAATTGGTCGCATGATAAGGAGCATCAAAACCAAAGTACTATTTTTAAAACCCACTTGGACTGATTCAGTTGCCGAGCTCACTAACGCGAACTTGTAACTTAAACATGGCGCATTAAGGTTATTGAAGTGCAACGAACTAGGGGAAAGTAGGCAACTATTGTTCACGTGTCTGCGCGGCTAGCCTCCCGAGGAGTCGACGTATGGTATCATGAAACGAAATTGGTGCACACACATATGGAGAGCCTTAATTAGACTAGCAAGGTCATGAGTGCAGGTCATCCACTTCAAAAACACCTACTGTTGTCAGATGTTGGATGCCATTTTCCAATAGCCCCTCAACTTTGATATCCGCAGACTCAGAAATTGCATGTCAATATGTTGGACCTGATTGACTGGATTTATGGGTGACCCGTCTAAAATTACCCGTTTTACACTCATATGGACACCTTTGGCAATCATAGCACTGAGTAACTGATTGTCGAGATAATCGGATGCTCTGGTGGATGCGTATGTCCCCTTTACAGATTTCTGACCACTTCCTCCTGCAGCTAATCTATCAAGCTCGTCAACAAAGGTAACATAAGGTTCCAGTTCTGCAAGTACCTGCTGCAAAGGTCACAAAGTCAATCTGTTACTAAGTCAGATTTATCACGCAAATATCCATCCATCCATTTCACCCGTGACCTCTAAAATATTCACTCTATCCAGATACATGAACAAATCCCATCCGACTATATCCACCTTATAATACATACAGTACTTCGTAAATTTGAATATTCTTTTATTTTTACTGTATTTATTTTGAATATTCTTTTATGTTGGAAGTGGTGCGGTGAATTACATAAATCTGTTGCGAGACTAGGTAACAAATGAAAGATATCACATACCAGCACTTCAACTCATCAGCAGAGCTATCAGCCATAAGTCCATAACAACGGACAGGCAACCTCTTGGTTTTTTGCTATGTTTGTTTTTTACTATTTGAGGACGGTGGGCATTTGATGTATTAAGGGTGTCGTAAGGAATGATGTGATAAGTGGTGGTAAGGTGGGCCAGGCTATGTGCAAACGCTAGTTGCACGAGTTGCAAACTTTAAATAGCTGTGGTGGAAAAAAATAAATCAATATGATTATGAGGCACAGGTGTGATTGTACTTTTCAACTTCAATTTCTGACTTTAGTTGGCTAGACTTAAAATGGGTGGGGGCGCATTCAACATGTTTTGTCAATTACATTGCTAGTTCATTTCCGTAATTCAAGTGATACATATTAGCTACAGTAAGCTAAAGCCTAAGTTTAAAGTTGTGTATACAAAATTGCAAACAGTGATATAATGAAGAGGGAAACAAGTCCAAAAGTAGTGAACTGATTGATGATGTAATAAGATGTTGTAGTCAATGTATCCCACATCGGTCAGAATATGAATATATATACACTTTATATATCTCGAGAAAAATAAATAGCTGTTCACCATATAAATATCTAGAGAATACAAAACAAGCAAAAGATACCAACCAGCAATAACGTTATTGGTTCCCACATGAAAATCCAAATCAAACTGCCAAAAGAATACTACAATACAGGCATAAGTGAAAAAGTGGCAACATACATTGACACACCACGCCCAAAACCCATACATAACCTATACTCGCAAGGTTTTAACAATTTTTTGAAATCTTGTAACAATTTTTTGAAATCCACGTGTTTCATTAAGTAGCAGAAGACCCGCCTATAAATACCTTAAAGAGTCATTCTTTGGTATTTTGTTTATATTTGTATCATTACAATTATCTTTTACAGGCCATTAACTTCAAACTTGATACGAACTCAGGGGTCTAAGAGATAAATATAAAATCTGCTGGAATATTTAGTTTTATATATTTATTTACTTTCTAGTTATTAAGTGCTTTCCTTATTTAAGTTATCTTGTTGAACAAGATTACTGAGTCTTTATATAGGGTTAGGAGTCTATCAGTTGAGGGAGTAGGGAATAGAACCGGTCTTCGGACTTGGAACAGCTTTAGATTAGGGTTTATTGTTCTTTGTTTTCTGTTTTTCTGCATTATTAATAAAATTATCAGCAAGTTCGTATCAAATTGGTATCAGAGGAAGATCTGGGCCAAAACATTCTTTTCACAGGGTACTGTTCACGGTTATGTTACTATTCATCGGGTATTGTTCATCGGTCAGAAAGTTACTGTTCACAAGACAGTAACCTTAAAATTCTCGAGATGATCTGTGAAGACAGGTTAATTGCAGTTGCAGAGATGCTGGAACAGTTTCACTCTGATAGGAAGGAAAGCTTAATGCCGCTCTATTCTAAATTAGATGAAAGTTTAGCTCGGTTCCAGTTAAGGAGGAATTTAGACGGGCGCGCCAAAATATTTCAGTGGCAACTGAAAAGTTTCACAGATCGATAAAAGCGGCAGTAAAGGAAGAGATAATCCATGAAGGACAGGTTCATTCAATGAAGGTCCAACTAAATCAACGGAGTTCTAACAGGAAGGTGAAGGCAAGGTTGTTTCGAAAAAAGTTTGTGGTTGCATGTGTCCAAACTAGAAAATCTAGAGAGCTATTTACCTCGCTTGGTAATGGATCTGAAGATTGGATTCACACGAACAATTACAAGACTGCGTAAGAGAGCTCAAAAGCAGATATCAAGACTACTGCTTGCTCATGAAGCATGCAACGGGGATACAACGAAGAACATGGGATCCCGGAATCACGTGAGGCAAGATTTTGGAGTAACACCTTGAGGACAAGGTGTTTTGGGGGGCCGGAGTAATGATACGAACTCAGGGGTCTAAGAGATAAATATAAAATCTGCTGGAATATTTAGTTTTATATATTTATTTACTTTCTAGTTATTAAGTGCTTTCCTTATTTAAGTTATCTTGTTGAACAAGATTACTGAGTCTTTATATAGGGTTAGGAGTCTATCAGTTGAGGGAGGAGGGAATAGAACCGGTCTTCGGACTTGGAACAGCTTTAGATTAGGGTTTATTGTTCTTTGTTTTCTGTTTTTCTGCATTATTAATAAAATTATCAGCAAGTTCGTATCAAAACTTTATGCAACTACTATAAACAGAAATAGGAGATGTTAGTTATAAATTTCTACCAACTTTTCGGTCATTCTGATAAGAAACCAATTCCATACACTTGGAGAAAAGATTTAAATATATATTCTAAGAATGTTTCGCCTCTTTCAACCCTCATCATTTTATTCGGGCTTGGGACCGGCTGAGTAAACATGAGAGCCAGGCGCAGATTTAAAAACTTGTGAAAATCTAAAAAGGACAGAAATAAAAAAAATAATTTTTAAAAAATAATTAAAAGTTATAATAATTAAAAATTAAAAATTAAGAATTAAAAGTGAGCACACTAAGTTAAGAAAAAGAAATAAGTTAAAGAAATAAGTTAAGAAATAAGTTTAAAAAATAAGCTTAAAAAATAAGCTTAAAAAATAAGCTTAAAAAATAAGCTTAAAAAATAAGCTTAAAAAATAAGCCTAAAAAATAAGCCTAAAAAATAAGCCTAAAAAATAAGCCTAAAAAATAAGCCTAAAAAATAAGCCTAAAAAATAAGCCTAAAAAATAAGCCTAAAAAATAAGCTTAAAAAATAAGCTTAAAATAAGCTTAAAAAATAAGCTTAAAAAATAAGCTTAAAAAATAAGCTTAAAATAAGTTTAAAATAAGTTTAAAATAAGTTTAAAATAAGTTTAAAATAAGTTAAACATAAGTTAAACATAAGTTTAAAATAAGTTTAAAATAAGTTTAAAATAAGTTAAACATAAGTTAAACATAAGTTAAACATAAGTTAAACATAAGTTAAACATAAGTTTAAAATAAGTTTAAAATAAGTTTAAAATAAGTTAATAGTAAGTTAATAGTAAGTTAATAGGAAGTTAATAGTAAATTAATAGTAAGTTAATAATAAGTGACTAATAAGTTAATAATAAGTTAATAATAAGTTAAAAGTAAGTTAAAAATAAATTAAAAAAAATTTAAAAAAAGTTATAAAAAAGGTAGAAAAGCAGCTAAAAAAGCAGCCAACTATAACCTACATCTTACTCCATGTGAGAAGAGTACTGACAAGGATCGGATATTTGACAACTTAAAGTAAGTTATTAAAATCTCACATCTGACACATCATGAGTGGCGTTATCGGTGTACCCAGACCAAGTTCTCGAGCCTGCAAAACCTTAATCCCACAGTTCTGTTGAATCAACCGATATATTATTAACGGAAGTTAGTCAAAAGTAACCAGTTACCAACAACTCCCTGCAGCCATGACAACAGGTTCATAATCCACCGTAGCAAACAGCATATTTGATTAAGTGCCTACAAAACCCAAAAGATCTTCCATGTTGCAACCAATATGGAACTATATTTGAAGAAAGAAACTACCTTATGCCACTATATATATCTCCTATCTAGCCATAGTTTTCTCCGACCTACAGAGCACAATGACCAATGCATCCACCATAACATATACCAATAAGTAAAAAATAAACTATCACTTCACAAAAAAAGAACCTGTGAACCGTTACCGGAAAACCCTCACGCAACAGTGAAGTCAAACTCATAATTAGGCGCACACGTTAACAACCTAATGAATCTACCAACACAAATGGGGAAACCAAAGTGAAATCATAGATGGGAAAAATAAGTTACAAGAACCTGGCATCCATTCAACACTTTGAGCACTGAACCAATAACCCTACAGACCTACAAAACCTGAACCCCGCAGTTCTACTGGATAAACGGATATATAATTGAAAGGAAAGTCACAAGTTATCGGTTACCAACAACTCCCTGCATACACATGAACCAACTTCCTGATGAATCCGCGAATATGCGATCCACCATATCAAGTAATCCAAATATTATATAAAAGAAATGATTCATCACCTGCAAATTTTCCATGACAAATAGAAGTACAATCCATACTGATCAATGACCAAAAGAAAGACTACCTTTTTTTGGCAATAAGTTTAAGACATCATTTCTCTACCTACAAACCAATAACCAAATGCATCGAGCAAAACAAAAACCTTAAAGTCGAAGGTAAGCTATGAACCATATAAACCATTACCAGAAACTCCCAGCCAAGTCAAACTAGTAATTCAAGGCCCCGGTTATTCTGTTAACAAAACCTAATAGATCGAACATCACAAACAAACATGGCAATCAAAGTTATTTATCACAACTAAAGATTGCGTCTAAAAAAGCGTAAACCAAATCTGACAAAACCGAGATTATAGAATAGAAGTATATAGGATACCTAAATTTAAACGAAGAGCATAACCTAAGTCGATCATGATAAATAGCGAATAAGAAAGATAACCTAACTGCAATACGATCAAATTAACAAACAGCTACTATATCCTAATCCTAATTTATATTTTGTAGAGGTCGATCGATTATAATGGAGGTTATGCAGATAGAATAAAAATTTGGTGGGTGGATGTATCTATTTATAGGTATCTGAGTCGGTTTTATTGTAGGTTAAAATATCTTCTTCTTTACACATATTTAAGGCGGTTTTCGCTTGGTACCGCCTATTTGCCTATTGAGTTTTTCCTTTTTAACTAGATTTCCCTCTATTTGGATCATGAAATATGTTAATGTTACATTTTTCTTTTAAATACATTTTTTTAACGACAGTTTAGTGCAGCGAATATCTTGCGTGCTACTGAGGCACCAAGTCTCTCGACCCGAAATATCAGCTCTATCTTAGCCATCCAATTTCCCATTAAGAGGCTTTTAGGCATTGCCATGGGATTCAAACCCGGCTGCCAATTCTGGGAAAATCCCTATATGAGGAATGACAGGAGTCGAACCCCTGACCTCCCCCACATGGAGACTAATGCATCTATCCAACTGAGCTAGACTTCATTTGCTTTTCTTTTAAATACATTTAGAGGCACGCAAGGGTGTCACGGCTTGAAGGTGTTCGTCGAGCCTAGGTGGCACCTTCGTCGCACCTCATTGCCACACCCACCCCCTTTTTGTCGTGACCTCGTTGCTTTATCGACGAGAGCTCGACGAGGTTAGTGGCAAAACTAGCCGTTGGTTTTTTTTTAAAGTAGCCGTCGGATACGGTAATATTTTGAAAATTGTATTTTTTTTTTAACCCTACACTTTTTTATATATATCCCCATTTAACACTTTTAACACACAACATTCTTTCTATTCTCTCTAAAACAACAAAAAATGTCTAACATCCCAAATGACCAATTCCCACAACTCAATTTCACCGGGATTCTTAACACAAGCAACACCTCGACACCAACGTCAAACCCCTCGACGCCATCGTCGTAAAACTCAATATCATATTCTTCCCAATTTTCATTCGGCTCACAATTCGCATTCCCTCCTTTTACTCAAACCTATTGAGTTTTTTTTTTTTTGAACTAGATTTGCCTATTTGGTGTGTGATGTTAATGATAGGGTGTAATTGAGTTAAGCCGAGCTCAAGCTTTATAGGGCTTGAGCTTGGCTTGATAATACAATTGTAGGCTCGAATTTAGCTTGATAGCTTGTCAAGCTTTAACAATCTAGGCTTGAGATTGGCTTGATAAGGCTTAATAAAAGTTTGAGCTTGGCTTGAAAAGCTTGAATGTGTATAAAATTATTATTTTTATAATAAAAAACTCATTAATAAAAAAATATGTATAAAGTAAAACAAACGAAAACCATAACTCAAAACCAAATTCAATTTATTTAGCATTAATAAAATAAAAAATAACATAATCGTACAATCTTCGCTTCAAAATGCGTTTTGTAATCCAATGCGATTAAGGTCTCAAAGCCCATTGCGTGATGTGAATTACGGCACCCTCGTATTAAAAAGAATACAAAAAATATTTATACGTATTATATTTCACCGAGTACCAAGTACATGTATAATTTATAAAATTAAACAAATTATTTAAAATACAATTAGCTAAATTATAAATTTAATCAAAGAATATATTGTATATTTATGAAATAAGCCCTTATAATTAAGTTAATACTCACATTAAGCATAAGTTGCTTATATGAATTAATCATAAAAACACATTTTAATAAAGCTTGATAAGGGTTCGAGCTGAGCTATCAAAAGCTTGAGCTTAAGCTTGATATATGTTTCAAGCTATTTTTTGAGCTTGAGCTTGATAAAAGCTTGGCTTGATCAAGCCAAGCTCAAGCTCGAGCTCAAGGTGCTTGATAAAAGCTTGGCTTGATTACAACCCTAGTTAAAGATATAAGGAACGAGATATTTAAGCTCGTGCGTTACACACGGCTCTGGTTTGTTGTTCAAGTATTGATATATAAATTTCTAACTCTTTGTTATAACTGGATATGAAATAAAAGAATATAGTTTGTATTTAATTTATAAAAGTATTTAACATTGTATTATATGTGTTGTAATCCATATTAAAGTTATTGTATTTGATTTGAAGATTATATCCGTTTTAGTCATGTTTGTTTATCAAAGAATTGAACAAATTTTTCCGCCAATGTCGATAATATAAGTATAGTTTAATATGAGATTAGTCGTGTTGCACACCGGGTAGTTTAAAAATTATATACTTTTTATATAGTTTAAAGTTATATACTCTTTCATATATTTTCTTTCACAAAAAATATATTATACATTTAATAGGAAACATGAATGACTTAGTGATTCATTCACATCTGATTTTTCCGTTACATCGTCGTTTGTGTGTCTTCTAATGATGGCATCAAGTGTTATTTTCCACCACATATCACCGTATTTCTCCCTATATAAATAAGAAGAGATGTTATTACTCGTCTACTTCACATCTACCGTTTCTTCCGTTACTAAATAGTAATTGTTAATCAACTGATTAATTTCTCTAAGGCATCCAATGCATCTAACGACCCACCCCTATTTTGGATGAGATCATCGCCATGAGTGGTTAGACAGAGATCCCTCAGGCAATGAAAGCGTTTTTTGAGCAAGAAATATCAGAGGAAAATGGTTTTAACAATAAGGTTCGAGATAGATGTTCGTCTTCATAGAATTTCTGGAGTTCTTCTTAAGACGGAGAGAAAGAATGAAGATAGGTATTGTTATACGGATGTTATGGCTTGTATGAAGGAAATGAAGGATATGTTGCAGGATTTGTCTTATCGTCTGTTCAATATTGTGGAAGAAAACATTGAAGGTGTAAAGGAGAAGAAAGGCCATTGTGACATAATGGATATCTATATAGAGGAAGATGAAGGTGTCGATGAAGATTATGTTTGATAGTTGGACTCTTTTGGTGAATGATGTTGATGCCTCGATGAAGTTTGGTGATGTTTCTTTTGTCCTCTTTAATTAGCTATGCTAGTATGTTTAAGGTTATCTTTTGGAATTTGTAAAGGACCTAGATGATGATGTAAAGTCTAACTCATGTTAATGGAATGCAACTGATTATGTTATGTTATTTGTTTATGTTGCCTTTAATTATATTGTGTTTTAGTAGCTTTGTAGGTTGTTTAAAATGTTGACTCAGTGAGAAACGCGATTAACCTTTCGTTTGTTTGTAAATAAGGTTAAATTTAGGTTCATCCATTTAGCTGCATATACGATTAGATCCTTGGCCATGGTATTTTGAAAACAACCATGTAGGGATATTAGAATAGTAATGTCAATGTTATTTATCTCGGAGGTATATATTTTTTTGTTGTTTCAAAAGTAAACAGGACACGAAACATATCTGCAAGCTGTTAGTATTTACGTTAGTTGAAGTGCGACCTTCCCTTATCAAACTCGATCCTTGTTTATAGATTGTACACAAACAAATATTAGCTGAAATTTCAAATTTATTTTCAGTCTGATTAAATTGTACGTTCAGTTTTGGGCTTTGTATTTCAGTTTCGGACTTTATTTGATGATATGACTTTGGTGATGTAGTCAACGAACAAATTTCATTTTGGCTTTTTTTCTGTAGGTAAAGGTTGTTCATTTTAAAACATTCTCATATTCTGCCATATTAGGTTATGCTAGATTCATTCTTATTGATAGTGTCAGCAAGTATCTGGTTTTGAAAGCACTTTACCTGTAAAACCCGCGTGAAAAATTCAGAACATATTAATTACAAGAAATCACAGATTAATTAAAAGAGTTTTAAGTAATTAATCCACGACAAGTATTCAAGTATAATGAATGTACACGGCAAGCATTTACGTATAATAAATAAATCCCGACACGGTAAAAAACGAACTCAAGACAAGGATATTAATACATGGGAATTACTAGATCACGAAAACGAAAAGAATGTATATAAATGGGTTTTTGGATCGGCTTAATAAGAAGAAACAATAAATGGGCTTTAAGTCCAACCCAATTAGCACAACTAAACAACCAGGGATTACACTTCCATTTTATCAAAACAAAAACAAAAAAAAAGAACGTAGGGTTTTGTTGTGTTTGTACCGCTGACAAAAAACATGAAAAAGAGGAGACGGATTTAAGTTTTGATTTGGTTGATTCGGGTGTAGGTTAGTTTGGTTATTTCCTAAATCACGTAAAACCGGTAATCATATTTCCTCCCTTTCTTTTTATAAATCATGAATCCATTATTGTAATAACAAGAACACATGATTCCATGTAATTAAACATGTTAATGATCAAGTCTAAACGGGTTTGTGGTTGGGTGGTCTCGGTGGGATGTTCTGGACCAGCAGGGGGAACCTGGGCACAACCAGTGGGTAACCGGTTGTAGCCGGTGGGTACCTGGTCAGCCAGTGGCTAGGCCACGGCTAACAGTGGAAAACTAGCAACATCTAGTGGCTGTCTTGGGCCGGTCAGCAGCAAGAAAACCACAGCCGTAGGGGCTGTGGCATTTGGTTGGTTGGTTGTTGTTGTGCGACCGAGACTTTAGAAGTCTCGGTAGGCTTGTTGGGTCTCGGTTTGGGTACACGTACAAATAAACAAGTGGCGTTTGGCTTAACATTTTAATATCAAGTTTATTAATTTAATTATGTTATTAAATTAATCAAGTCATAACCTATTTTGTTAACTTAATTTATATATTAAATTAAACATGTCATGTTAGTTTAGTTAATTAAACTTAGGATATATAATTTCATGATTAATTATGCATGAAAAATTACATGGTCTAATAAATAAATTACTTAGACTAAAATAATTAATTAAAATAATTATTCATGACATATGTTAAGTTTATTTAAATTAAACTATACCTTATAATTATTCATGACTAATGACATGTTACATGTATTAAAATAAATAACTTAGCAAAAGTATTTATTTACAAGCTAACCATGATTTAATTAAATTAATATCATGACTTAATTTAATTATACATTATCAAGTTATAGCAAAGTATTTTATTATAAGTCAAGTTATATTAGTAATTAATAATTATTAATAAACCATGTATTATAATATTAATTAATAATTATCATGTTAACCTAAAGTATTTATTAATTAATAAACTTTACTATATAATAACATTTAACTTGTCATGACTTATAAATAAGCTTTAGCTTATATCACTATCTTATTTATCAAGCTTATTAATAATTATGAAAACATGCTATTTATGGAAACTTTCTAGTTTTGGAAACTTACTAAATATGAAAACTTTCTAATTTTGGAAACTTACTATTTATGTAACTTACTATTTTTGGAAAGTTGCTATATTTGGAAACCTGCTATTTTTGGAAAGTTACTCTTTATGAAAAATCAAGTATACTAACACATGAAACATGAATTGCATTAATCAAGAACACATGAAAACACTCGGAAATAGAGGATACACATAACAGTAAAACAAGTCAAGATCATGTAAACAAGTCAAGAATATGTAGAACAAGTCAAGAACAAGTAGTACAAGATAAATAAGTAAATTAACTAATACTCAGTAAGTATTACATGAACACATGACTCATTCATGTCCTTTATATTATAGCACTCGTGAATTCGGAGTAGGCTACGTTCATCCTTTCATATTCGTTTCATTGTTGGACATAAGGTGCGGATATTCCGTCCTTCAGTATGGACATTCCTTTACTATGCATGATTAGGATTTCCCGTCTGCTGCCATCTGTTTTTCCCAGTAGTTTACATGTATTAAACTTTACAAGTAATTAACATGCCATGATTTTAAATTGCCTGAGCTATATACATGCATGCCATGTTTCACCTAGTTTTGGAGGTACCAAAACCATAACACTTGAGACACCGGTGTTATGACTCTTCCGTAGTGAGAATGATTGCTTGTGGTGTCCCTTCACATTCATGTTGGCCATTATTATTATTTATCATGTGGGGCGAATGGTGCATCCTAGTACATGTTTACCAGATTTACACGGTGACTGTGGTGTGTGCTCTACATCTGTCACATGGAGCTGATCCCTCCACTCAGACAAGTATAATTTGAGGCAACCCCTCTAATTTCATGACGAGGTCACCCCTCTATGTATTCATGCACGTTGATATATTTCATGACCTATATGAGCTCTTTGGAATTTAAATTACAGTTTCATGGTTAAACACCAGACTTTTAGTATTAACATGAACATGAGGCTTTTCAGATATAAACCAGTTATAAGCATGATTCCAGGTTTTTCAGGACTTAAATTATTTCGTTGCACTTTCATGCCTTGCTTATGTTTCAGTTATTCATATCATGTTATATATCCGTTCACTGCGTGTATTGCTCAGTCGTATTTCTTTCCATGTCCCATACGACATGTACCCAAGGTCAGACTTGAGCATTTAAAGGACGTGCATAGGATGGGAGCTACCTTATACTTCTTTTCCTTTTGCACTTCATTTATTTTATGCATATTTTGGGCTTATGTTTGGGAACTGATGTTTGATTCCGGTTTTCCATTTGATCATGTATGTTTTAGGACATATTATCTTGCATGCTTCGATGACACGCCATAATTATCATGTAACGGTACACTTATCAAAGTGGGGTGTTACAATTATGGTATCAGAGCCGAAGGTTTTGACCTGTAGGCTCTAAAAGTTGACCTGTGACTAGTGGGTAGTCACCAAGCTTTTCCCTAAAACGATGTTATTTCATGTCATAAAATTTTGAGTATTGTTGATCCTTACTCATGATGTTTTCATTAAAAGTTTTGACTAATATGGATTGGACCACGACCATCCATAGTTAGTCCCATGTTGTTAATTTCTATACATGACATTTCTCTTGAAATTTTGACAAGTATGGATTGAACCATAATCGTTCATACTTAGTCACATGTCCTTTCTTCGAATTTTGTGGATTGAACCATAGCCGTCCACACAAGTCGAGGTTAAATCTCTGTTCATTATACTTTTATGTTCTTCATGAAAACTACGTTTTCATACGCTCATTTGATATCATTTTCATGCTGACTATGTTACATGCCTCCTTATGATTGATTAGGTTTTCATGATTCTTCATGTTGATTATGCTTTCATGTTGGACATTGAGGGATCTCATTAATCATGCGTCCGTGATAATCATGCTTGGTCTGCATTAATCATGTTTCATGTTGATCATCGTTGAATTTTGTTTAAACCTACTTTTGTGTTTCTCTGTACAACTAGAATTAAGTCTACGCAAGAATTGCTAGGCTATCATGTTGCTCACTTCAGTTTGGTTTACTAACCGTTTAAAACAATTAATTACCTTATGATCATGTCAGATGATTGACACCAGTATCGATCATCTCATGTAAATTCCATGTGTATCCCATGTACCGAATTCCATGTGTACCCCCATTTATAGTATTCCATGTGCACTCCATGTAGCGCATTCCATGTGTATTCCATGCACCGTATCCCATGTGTATTCCACGTGCTGATATTCTACAAGATCCTAAGGCTGCTCATAAATTGGAGATTGTACAAGATGCTGATTGATGAGATGGCATTTATACATGATCTCATCGTTCTTTTCGGGCTTTAAATGCATAAAAATGTCATAAAATACCATATATATGCTTGTGTTTGTTTACTTGTGTGTTTTAGGTATGGATATCGTGAAAAAGACAAAAGATCACAAGATACAAGGAAAAACGAACACGAGAAACGAAGCCGTACAAAGAACCGGGCCCTAATCATGGAATTTTCATCAAATACCCTTGAAGACTTGAAGACAAGCAAGATTGATCCTCATTCAATGAAGAAATGACACTTAAAACCCTTGTATATTGATAATTACAAGTTTGGTCCCTTAAGTTTGTCAAAATTTGCAAAAAGGTCCTTCAACTATTAAGAAATGGCAAGATTAGTCCCTCAACAATTGAAAATTGCCAATTATGGTCCCTCATGAAGAGAAAGACACAATGAAGACCTTTGAAGATCAACTTTGTCCAAAAACAGCCCTTGAAATATTCAAAAGTGTCAAAAATCATCCTTGTAACACTTTTTACAAAGTATTGTGCCAAAAATGCAAAAGTTGGAAACTTATTTGCAAAGGAAGACGAATTTTAGGGCTGAAAACCTTTAATGGCAAAAATCTCAAGTTACAAGGACCAAAAGTGGCAATTGAAACTTTTAAACTCAAAAAAGGGCGCTTAACATGTAAGTTTCCCCTAATTTCGGATTCAACAGTTTACTGTTCATCTTTCTTACCACCCAGATTTCACCACCACTTTTACTTGGGTAAAACTCAATTAAACGCACCCACGTTTAATTCACACGTATACAAACCTTTCCCACGCCTAAAAACACCAATCCCACCAACGTGGTCCCTACCCCCAATTCTCCAATCCACCAATAGGAGCATTCCTTGGTCCCCAAGACAATTGACGTGTCCCATATCAACAGCCACGCTTTAATCCTTCCTCCCTACACAAAATTAAACGGCCAAGATCAAGAAAGGACAAATTTCCCAAAAACGTGTCAAGGGGTATTTTTGAGATTTTCATAGGATTAGGGTTTGTATTTTTCGTTCTAGATTGTTCATTAGAGTCCTATATAAGAGACCCCAACCTGTGGGTGATCCTTGTTCCAGTTTTCCTTAATTACTTTTGTAATTCCTTTTAAAATTAATAAAAGTTGGTATTTGTGTTTTACAATTTAATTCCTTTTTATTTAATATTTGAAGTTGGTATAAGTGTGAAGGAAAACTGAGTTCCACTCTTTAATTTGGTTAAGGGATATTGTGTTTTAAAAATTGTTTCAAGGTTGTTGAAATTTGAAAGAATTTTGGTGAGAAATTTGTTCTAAGAATTGGTGTTAGAGGTTCATGTTACTAGTGATTTTAGGGATATAAAAACGTTTTAAGAAAGTTAAAAAAGGTTTGGAAGAAGTTTAATAAAGAAAGAAGAGAAACAGAATATTCATATTTTGCATATTGGTATTTTCTTCTTGTTTGATTGTCATAACAGGTGTTCAAGTTGTTATTGATCTAAGTCTGCTCCAACCCGAGTTGGATTGGAGGTGGAGTTTACTTCCACTAGGGTTTTGGAAGTGAAACCCTAAGGTAATTCACCTTTTACCTTTGAAAATTCAGAAATAGTAGTTGTGTATGATCTTGATTGATTGTCTGGTATAAGTGTGTTAAAAGCTATTGATCTGTGTTCTATTGTGGTTGTGAGCATGTTAGATAACATTAGGGTCAGTTTGAAGTGGTTTTGTAAGGTTGTTGTTTGAGAAAAACGTTTTCAAAAAAAATAAAAGGGTGTTTGGCTAAGTGGTTTAGCAGGGCAAGGTGTTAGATTTGTGTGTTTAATTGTTGTTAGATAGCTATAAAAAGGTTGCTTCAGGTTGTTAGCTAGATAGAAAGAAAGTTTAGAACAATTTGGAAGTTTGTTTAAGTGTTTAAAAAGAAAAATGAGTGCAAAAATCTGTGTATGCCATAAGTTGCTTATTTTCATGATTTTTTGTGATTGATCTTGGATTCCTGTTGATTATTAGGTTGAATTATAGTTTGATTTGGCTTGTATGTCATGTTTTGAGTCTATGTGCATAATTTGGTAAGCTATAGATCATTAGATTGCTAGAAATTTGCCTAAGAGTCCACTGTGCTAGTTCATTCATCACAGAAACATCACTTGCCTGTTTGTGCATTGATTTTGATTTGGTGTGCATCTTGATTAGCTTGCTAAGTGTTTTATTTTAGCTTATTGTGACTTCTTGTGCTCAAAAGAGCACAAGAGTGCCCCTCTTTGTTCCAAAATAATCACCAAGTAAGCCTCACAACCAAGCTCCTCTTGGTTTTTAATCATTTGTGAGAGGAAAACACAAGTTCAATCCTGCTAGTGTTCAAACTCTAGTCTGTCACGTCTTTGGTCCATCATTTGGCTTAATCTTGTGTTTAAAAGGAATTGGAGTTGGATTACAAGTCACACAAGTGTCACGTTTTGGTTTGGAAAAGTTAAAAATAAAAATAAAAAAAAAGAAGCAAAAAGTGGGTTATATATACTCGAACCCTGGTCACCACGTTCACACACACACAACACTACCACTGCGCCCTAGGGTCTTTGACTGCTAGGGTGTGGTTTTGTTTTTTACTTAACCAGTTTCTTTTTTCTTACTTTTTAAATAAGCCGTAGGTTTTAAGCTTATTTCAAGCTTATTCATTAAGCTGATTTTGTCCTTTTTATTTTTCTTAGGTTAATATTAGCATTTGTGATTTTTCTAGACCATTTTCATATTTTTCTCTTTATTATATTATTTTTATCATTTATTTTATATCCGGTTTTTAGAAAATCAATAAAAAATACCAAAAAGATTTTAATTTTTTAGGAAAAATAGTTTTTAGTTTTTAAAATATATTTTTGAGGTTTACATCTAATTTTGGTTTCAAAAACATTAATTTTTAATTTTATAATATTTTAAGGTTTTTTATAAACTTTAAAGATTTTTACAAAATTATTAAAAAAGGTTTAGAAGCTTAGATTTGTGTTTTTCTCTTAGTTATAATATTTAGGATTTTTATAAATTTTTTAGAATTAATTTTAGTAACTTTTTATTTTTAGTATTATTTTAATATTATTTTAATATTAAATTTTCAAAATTTTCTTTTTCTTTATTTTTCATTTTTCCTAGGTTCTTTGTCATTAATTAGGACTATTTCCATTTTTAGAATATTTTTATAACTTTTAGATTTATTTTTATAATTATTTTAAGTTTAATTAGTTTTTAATCATTTTTAATCATTTTTAGAGTTTTAAAAATAGTTTTAATAGCTTTTAATTTTTAGAAAATTACCTTTTAGTCTTCTAATAATATAAGTTAAGTGATTATTCAATAAAATCATATTTTAGACATTTGAATTAGTTAAATTTAATTTTAGGGCTTTAATTAGCATTTAAAATTAATTATTTAATTAATAAAATGTTTTAAATTATCTTTGTTGGATTTTTATCTTTATTTATATTATTTTAGACTTCTTTTTAGTCTTTTTAATTATTAATTTTGTTTTTGGTTTTAGATAATTTTTAATTTTTGTGGTTTTTCTACGGTTTCACGTTTTCGTCGTAGTTTAATTTTCACGTAACCGTCTTTCATCTTCTCATCCCCATTCTCTTAATATTAATCTCAAATACATACAAGTTAATTCACAACACCATACCTCCTTGGGAAACGAACTTCTTCTCTCTTTTAAGTGATTGGGTCATTAGTGTTGATTTTTCCTAAAATCATCACTCGATACTTACCGCTCATATACGTTCTTTTTGTTTTCCTAAACAAGAGTCGTATTTTACTAAAATCATTTTTGGCGCCGCTGCCGGGGAGGTGTGTTGTGCTTTAAATTGGAAGCTTTTGTTTTTGATATTATCCATAAATAGTATTTGTGTTAAGTGGAACTCCCTTAACACGTATTATCGGTTTTCTTGGTTTTTCTTTGTGAATATTATTAATATATTGTATTAAGTATCACAACCAATATACAATATCTCCAAAAGTGTGAAAACACAACCTTAATTGGGATTTGATCTCCTAATTATTGTATTCGAATCTCAAACAAAAAGAAAAGGCAAAAATAGATAAATACTTTCGTGAAGCTCGATTTTGAAAAATACGAACTATAAGGTGGGTATAAGGCGGGTATTATAAAATATACCCTAAGGAAAAAGGCTCTTAAGTGCTTCGCGCCGCCTCGTTTCCCCGCTTGCTTGTGAGTATTTTGAGATTGAAGGCTAATCGAGGGTTTTGCCGCCCAAAGTATTAATACGTATACTATATTTGCTTGGTTTTCTTTGTGATTAAACCCTCGTGAACAATTTGGTTTTCACCAAAGTTCTAAAGTCATTCGAAGGCGTTCACTCCACGTGATCGTTTTCATTCCTTTGAGGCTTCTTTAATCAAGAGTTTGATTCGAGGAGAGATTTTGTAGATTGTTGTCTACGAAGATACACCAAAATCCAAAAAAATTAAATATCATCAAAAGCACAAAAAATTGAAAATCCACAAAACAACCAAAAAGAATCTTCTTTGCTCACCTCCCATTCTTCGTGAAGTTTATGATCACTCGTAATCAAGCAAAACGAGCTCGTAAACGTCTCCAAAAGCAAGAAAATCAAGGATCGTTGATTGTTGAAGAACCTCCAATTGTTGAACCTATTATAGAACAAGAAGTCGTAATGGCTAATCGTACTATGATGGAGTTGCTACAAGCACCCACCGAGGGTTTTGGAGAGGCCATTGTTATTCCCGCCATCCTTGCGGAGAATTTCAAGATTAAGACGGGTTTAATGTCGATGTTGCAAGCAAACAAGTTTCGAGGTCACGAGAAAGACAACCCGCATTACCACATTAGGAATTTCAACCGTCTCACCGCCACTAGAAAACTCAAAGATGTTCCACATGACGCCATTAAGATGATGTTGTTTCCATACTCGTTGGATGGACCCGCAAAAATTTGGCTCGAGAAAGAACCGCCAAATTCGATTTTGACATGGGCCGATCTCGTTTCTAAGTTTGTGAACAAGTTTTTTCCACCATCGAAAACAACACACTTAAAAAATGAGATTTCACGATTTGTGCAACGTAACAATGAAAGTTTTTCAATGGCATGGGAACGATTTAAAGAGATGTTACATGAATGTCCTCACCATGATTTTTCGGAATTGCATCAAATTGATACCTTTTATAATGGGCTTAATGATCATGAACGAGATTATTTGAATGCCGCCGCGGGTGGTAATTTTTTGTGCAAGACGACAAATGAGGCTTTACAAATCATTGAAAATCGATCTAAGGTTTATAGCCCTCGTAACACACCGAGTGTTGCCAATATGGGTTCGTCATCTTCGTCACAATCGTCTCGTAGCATTAACGCCTTACATGATGAAGCTAATGAGGAAAATCGGTTTTTTGATAGATTTGCTAATCTAATGTCCCATTGGAAGGCTCAAGAAGCTTCCAATTCCGCTTCGGTTAAAACGGTTGCTAAGAGTTGTTTATCATGTGGAGGAGCTCATGATCTTTCCGAGTGCATTACCGCGGATGGTAACACTTCGAGTGCTTATGTAGCAACGGGAACTTACAACCAAAACGGCCAAGGTTCCCGCCAAAATCAAGCTCCACCAAACCAAAATGCTAACAATTATCGAAACAACAACCAAGGTAATTACCAAGGCAACACACGCAATTACAACAAAGGGAATTATCAAAGTGGGAATGGACAAATCTCTAATCAAAACCAAAACCGTGATTTTCAAAACACTACACAAGGTTTTCAAAATGCTCACACGAAAAATTTGCAAGGAGAATTTTTGGATTATGCAAAAGCAAATGATGCTAAATTTGATAACATGCAACGTGAGATGATTAGCTTAAGATCCGAATTGAAAAACGAGCTTAAAAATGAACTTGCTAATGAACTTAAAACTCATGCAAATAAAATGGAAGGAAATGTCCAACGTCTTCAACAAAACCAACAAAAAATGGAATTAGGACAACATGAGATTAAGCAAGAATTATTGAAAGCGGATGCTAGGCAATCAAAATTTGAGGACCGAATGGCTAAGATGTTTGAAGCTATCATGTGTAAGCCCTCTTCTTCGGGTGGTCTTCCTAGTGATACCATTGCAAACCCGAAGGGAGAAATGAAGGTTATTACTACACGAAGTGGTAAAACTTTCAAGGAACCAATCTCTCGACCAAGTACTTCTACGGAGAAGGAAATCGAGAAAGAACCCGAGGTGATGGTCGAAAAGGAGCATATTACAATCCCACGAAGTACCGCTCAAACCACACCTACGGTTACACCAATACCAATTATGGAACCCGAGATTCCAAGGCCGTTGCCTAATGACCTACACACACCACCTTTACCCTACCCTTCAAGACGAAACAAAGAGAAAATGCAAGAACGTAACAAACAACAAATCGAGCTTTTTATTAAGATGTTTCAACAAGTGCATTTTGATGTGAGTTTAGCCGACGCGTTGTTATATATGCCTCGTTTCGCTTCCACTTTTAAAAGTATGATGAGCGATAAGGAAAAGCTTTCAAAGCTTGCTAATTGTTCTTCGGTTTATCTTAACCGCATACCGGAAAAAGTTGGTGATCCCGGAAAGTTTCTCATTCCTTGTGACATACAAGATATGAAAGAATGCCTCGCCTTGGCCGATCTTGGTGCGAGCATTAATTTGATGCCATTTTCCATTTGGAAATCGCTTTCGCTTCCGGCTCTTATTCCTTCGAACATGTCCATCGAGATGGCCGATCATTCTACGATTATGGCATGTGGGATAGCCGAAGATGTTTTCGTTAAAGTGGGGAAGTTCTACTATCCCGTTGATTTTATAGTAGTCGACATCCCCGCGGATCCTCAAGTTCCTCTAATCTTAGGTCGTCCGTTTTTAGATACTTCGAGATCGCTTATCGATGTTCATGCGAGAACTATCACTTTGAGATTCAACGAAGAGGAACTTGTTATAAACGCTACTCAAAACTCGAAACCTTCTCATGTTTATGCAATCGCTACCATTAATCACATTGACATCGTTGATGTGGTTTGCGATGAGTTTTCACAAGAAGTGTTAGGTTTTTCCGATAGCTCGTCAAGTGGCAATCCCACTATTTTGGATCCGATTCTTGCTAATTCCACACCAAATCTCACTCCATTCCAAGGAGGCGATCTCACTTCAAATGAAATCGACAATGAAGATGAGGTGTTGATTAGTGATGATATTTCTATTCCACCATTTCTTCCGCCGATGGGAGTTATGAGTGTTGAACCAAAATCTTCAATCGAGGAACCACCTATCCTTGAATTGAAAGATCTTCCTTCTCACCTTGAATATGCATTCTTGGAAGGTGATGACAAGTTGCCGGTTATTATTGCAAAAGATCTTGCTAATGATGAAAAAACCGAGCTCTTGAAAGTTCTTAAGGCTCACAAAGGGGCAATTGCGTGGAAAATTTCCGACATTAAGGGTATTGACCCAAAATTTTGTACTCACAAGATTTTAATGGAGGAGGACTACAAACCCGCAATTCAAAGTCAAAGAAAGGTGAATCCCAAAATTCACGATGTCATTAAAAAGGAGGTCCTTAAACTCCTTGACGCGGGAATGATTTATCCTATATCCGATAGCCCATGGGTGAGCCCGATCCATTGTGTCCCTAAAAAGGGAGGAATGACCGTTGTGCCTAATGAAAACAACGAGTTAATTCCCACTCGTGTTGTGACCGGTTGGAGGGTGTGTATTGACTACCGAAAGTTAAATGACGCCACTCGTAAAGACCACTTTCCTTTGCCCTTCATGGATCAAATGTTGGAGCGACTTGCGGGAAATGAATTCTATTGCTTTTTAGATGGTTTTTCCGGTTACTTTCAAATCCCTATCGACCCTCGTGATCAAGAGAAGACTACGTTTACGTGTCCTTATGGAACGTTCGCTTATCGTAGGATGCCTTTCGGACTTTGTAATGCACCCGGTACGTTTCAACGGTGTATGATGGCAATTTTTCACGACATGATCGAGAAGTCGATGGAAGTGTTTATGGATGACTTCTCGGTGTTTGGTAATTCGTTCACGTCATGTTTATCTAATCTCGAACAAATGTTAAAACGTTGTGAAGAAACCAATCTTGTGCTTAATTGGGAGAAATGTCATTTCATGTGTAAACAAGGAATCGTCTTAGGACATAAGGTGTCGAAGGCGGGGATTGAGGTCGATAAAGCTAAGGTAGACGTCATCGCCAAGTTACCTCATCCCAAAACCGTTAAGGGAGTTCGTAGTTTCCTAGGCCACGCGGGCTTTTATCGTCGTTTCATCAAGGACTTTTCAAAGATTTCTCGTCCTATGACACACCTTCTCGAGAAGGATGCTCCTTTTAACTTTAATGAGGATTGTGTTAAGGCTTTCGAGACTCTAAAAAGGAAACTTACCGAAGCTCCCATTCTTGTTGCTCCTAATTGGGAATTACCCTTTGAAATCATGTGCGATGCAAGTGATTATGCTATAGGGGCCGTCTTAGGGCAACGTTATGACAAGCATTTTCGTCCTATCCACTATGCTAGTAAGACGATGACCGAGGCTCAATTAAAGTACACCACAACGGAAAAGGAATTCCTTGCCGTGGTCTATGCTTTTGAGAAATTCCGACCTTATCTCGTCTTGACTAAAAGCATCGTGTATACCGACCATTCGGCTATCAAGTATCTCTTAGCTAAGCAAGACGCTAAGCCGAGATTGCTTCGTTGGATGCTCCTCCTCCAAGAATTTGATGTCACCGTGCTTGACAAAAAAGGAGCCGAGAATCTAGCGGCCGATCATCTCTCTCGTCTAGAAGATCCTCACAAAGATGTTTTCGAGAACAAGGAAATTACCGAAACATTTCCTCTTGAGACTCTCGGTGTAGTGAATTCTAAAGACACCACCCCATGGTTTGCCGACATTGCAAATTACCATGCGGGCAATTTCATAATCAAGGGTATGACGACACAACAAAAACGAAAATTCTTTCGTGACGTCAAGTTCTATTTTTGGGACGACCCTTATCTCTTTCGGATTTGTGCGGATCAACTCGTTCGACGTTGTGTGTTTGGTGCCGAAGCTTCTAATATCCTTAGAGCTTGTCACGAGGGGACCCACGGGTGGTCACCACGGTGCTAATCTCACGGCTAAGAAAGTGTTCGATGCCGGTTTCTTTTGGCCTTCTATCTATCGTGATGCACACGCACTTGTGAAGTCGTGTGATTCGTGCCAACGTCAAGGAAAATCGTCTCAACGTGATGAAATGCCGCAAAATATAATTCAAGTATGTGAGATTTTCGACATATGGGGAATAGACTTTATGGGGCCGTTCCCATCGTCTCATGGCAACAAATATATCCTCGTCGCGGTGGACTACCTTTCTAAGTGGGTGGAAGCTAAGGCTTTGCCTACTAATGATGCTCGTGTGGTAGTGAAGTTTTTAAAGCAACTATTCTCTCGGTTCGGAACCCCTCGTGCTATTATAAGCGATCGTGGAACCCATTTTTGTAATGACCAATTCGAAAAGGTTCTAAAGAAATATGGGGTTACACATCGTCTTTCTACGGCTTATCACCCGCAAACGAGTGGGCAAGTCGAGGTTTCGAACCGAGCTTTGAAAAGGATTTTAGAAAGGTCGATTGGAGAAAACCGTGCTTCGTGGTCCGACAAACTTGATGACGCTTTATGGGCCTTTAGGACCGCTTATAAGACACCTATCGGTTGCACTCCTTATAAGTTAGTCTACGGGAAGAATTGTCATTTGCCCATTGAATTGGAGCATAAGGCATATTGGGCCCTTAAGCATGCTAATTTTGACTTGAAGACCGCGGGAGATCACCGGAAAATACAATTGAATGAATTGGATGAATTAAGGGATAATGCTTATGAAAATTCATTAATTTTTAAAGAAAAGACTAAAAAGTTTCATGATTCAAAGATTAAAAACCGGGTTTTTAACGTTGGTGATCAAGTGTTGCTTTTTAACTCTCGTCTTAAGATATTTTCCGGGAAATTGAAATCTCGTTGGTCGGGTCCGTTCACCATTACACAAGTGTTTCCATATGGGACCATTGAGCTAGCTCAAGATGATGGTCCCAATTTCAAGGTGAATGGACATAGGCTTAAGCACTACTTTGGTGGGGAAATTCCTTCAATGGTTGCCCCCGACCAAGACACCTTCCCCAATGATAATTAGCATTGAGGGGATCGAGTCGAGCTCATGACTCGGTAATCAAAAACGAGGTGCCTCGTGGGGGAGATCCCATGCTTATCTTGTATATTCACTAATAAGGGGACTTGTACCCTTCCAACTCGTTGTCTCGTGGTTGTTTGTGATTGTGTTATCTAGATCATCATCATCATCTACGATTGAAGACTCTCGTGTTCGTTTACGTGAGCCTCCATCGTTCGTTTGAAGAAGTTTTTCACGATTTCATGACATATCCTTTATTGTTCTAACAATTATCTTTTAGCATAATTAATAAACGGCTTTAGATATATTGTTGATCACCCTTTCCATGCTAGATCCTAAGCATTCGACTCTTCGTCTCTAGTATGGGGGTGCTCCACCTTTAGACTCGAAACATTGAGGACAATGTTTACTTTTAGTATGGGGGGGTGAATAGGTACTTGCTTTGCTACGCCCTCACATTTTCCAATTTTCAATGTTTTGTTTTGCTAATAAGGCTAAAAATGGCCAAATTTTAAAATTTTTCTTAGTTTTCATAAGTGTTTTTAAGACACGAATGTATATTTTCCGATGGGTAGAATAAGAGTTAATTTTTGACTTGATGGGCATTTGGAGCCATTTACATTCCTTAACCCGCTCAATTCAAGTTTTGCTAGACTTTTATATAGGGAGCTTTAAAACGCGAAAGTCTTAATTCATTCGGGTTAAGAACAAGAACTTTTCGCAAGTTCCTATAATTGATTCTAGAAAGTCACTTATCAAGGGAACTTTAAAACGCATTCTCTAAACTTGAAAAAGTCCAAGAAGGTGCAAGATCCTATAGGTGGCTTGAAAACCCAAAACTTTGATTTGATATAGTCTTAATGAAAGCTAATCCAAATTTGGCTTAATTTTGACTTGCACGGCTAAGTATTCACGAGTCTCTTTAATTAGAGGTCTTTAAATAGTGAAGAACGAGAAATGATAGAGTTAGACAAGTGATCATGCTAAACGTAGAACATGAAAATGTTCTTTCAAAAACTCATATGTTTTTAATTGTGGCTTTTTCTTCCCATAAGATCAATGCATTAGGAATAAATCATAATTGCAATAAGTAAGGTCGTACGATTTGAAAAGTTACTTAGCCTCTAGCGCAAGATCGTTTAAAAGTTGCTCGGGGTTGAATAGAGTTCATAGCCAAGGCATAACTTATTGAAGCGGGACGCGAAGATTGGCGATTATCCAAAAAGGCCCTAACAAGGCATGAGGAGCTCTATTTTTGCTAAAGATCCAAAGATGATGTGAAGTATCATTATTCCAAAATCAATATGAAGGATCGAGACACACGACGAGAAGCAATTACTCCCCTAAAGAATGGAGAAAGTCTATCCAAAAAGACCCTAACAAGGTATGAGGATAAATATATCCAAGTCCGAAAAGGAGGCGGATCGTTGTATATCAAAATCCAAAGTAAAGATTGAAGAAAAATGATGAAGTCGTGGTCCTATATGAAGAATCTCTCAAAAACGTCAAGTGAAGAAATTCCAAATATATGAAGAGAAGACCATAATTTCGAGAACGTCTTCCCAAGATTTGAAGTATGAAGTACATGCCAAATATCGGTCCGAGAAAGGTCTCAAATCGTGAAACGAGTTATGCCAAGATATGAACTTAAGGAGATACACGAGAAGCCGTTTTAAAAGATTTTGTCCTTCGGCTAACTATTGATCAAATCGTGCTACTTTGCTTTCGGACTAATAACTACTCAAATAAGTCAATATGAATCACTTGTGATCCATGACAAATAGATAAAAAATGCTAGTAACCCATTTCCTTTTATAATAACTAGGATTGCGGGGAGAAAAAGTATTACACAATTTGGACGTATGAGTAGTGTTAGCATTGTGACTTGTACCAACAATGATCTTGTTTTTGCACTTAGCATGGAATGTATGACAATCAAGGATGACGAAATTTACTCTAAGGGACATTAACTTGTTTCTATTCTTTGACCCTAAAAGTCACCTTTTTGGTGATGAAAATCATACATTATGTCTTTACACAATCATCGTAGTATGTTGCAAGTCTTTTACTCTTCAATAAAGGTTAATAAAATTGAACTTTGGTGATGCTTAGATACTTTATTCTAGCATTGCGTGAGGGCACGGCAATGGCTTAGTATGGGGGAGTGATGAGATGGCATTTATACATGATCTCATCGTTCTTTTCGGGCTTTAAATGCATAAAAATGTCATAAAATACCATATATATGCTTGTGTTTGTTTACTTGTGTGTTTTAGGTATGGATATCGTGAAAAAGACAAAAGATCACAAGATACAAGGAAAAACGAACACGAGAAACGAAGCCGTACAAAGAACCGGGCCCTAATCATGGAATTTTCATCAAATACCCTTGAAGACTTGAAGACAAGCAAGATTGATCCTCATTCAATGAAGAAATGACACTTAAAACCCTTGTATATTGATAATTACAAGTTTGGTCCCTTAAGTTTGTCAAAATTTGCAAAAAGGTCCTTCAACTATGAAGAAATGGCAAGATTAGTCCCTCAACAATTGAAAATTGCCAATTATGGTCCCTCATGAAGAGAAAGACACAATGAAGACCTTTGAAGATCAACTTTGTCCAAAAACAGCCCTTGAAATATTCAAAAGTGTCAAAAATCATCCTTGTAACACTTTTTACAAAGTATTGTGCCAAAAATGCAAAAGTTGGAAACTTATTTGCAAAGGAAGACGAATTTAATGGCAAAAATCTCAAGTTACAAGGACCAAAAGTGGCAATTGAAACTTTTAAACTCAAAAAAGGGCGCTTAACATGTAAGTTTCCCCTAATTTCGGATTCAACAGTTTACTGTTCATCTTTCTTACCACCCAGATTTCACCACCACTTTTACTTGGGTAAAACTCAATTAAACGCACCCACGTTTAATTCACACGTATACAAACCTTTCCCACGCCTAAAAACACCAATCCCACCAACGTGGTCCCTACCCCCAATTCTCCAATCCACCAATAGGAGCATTCCTTGGTCCCCAAGACAATTGACGTGTCCCATATCAACAGCCACGCTTTAATCCTTCCTCCCTACACAAAATTAAACGGCCAAGATCAAGAAAGGACAAATTTCCCAAAAACGTGTCAAGGGGTATTTTTGAGATTTTCATAGGATTAGGGTTTGTATTTTTCGTTCTAGATTGTTCATTAGAGTCCTATATAAGAGACCCCAACCTGTGGGTGATCCTTGTTCCAGTTTTCCTTAATTACTTTTGTAATTCCTTTTAAAATTAATAAAAGTTGGTATTTGTGTTTTACAATTTAATTCCTTTTTATTTAATATTTGAAGTTGGTATAAGTGTGAAGGAAAACTGAGTTCCACTCTTTAATTTGGTTAAGGGATATTGTGTTTTAAAAATTGTTTCAAGGTTGTTGAAATTTGAAAGAATTTTGGTGAGAAATTTGTTCTAAGAATTGGTGTTAGAGGTTCATGTTACTAGTGATTTTAGGGATATAAAAACGTTTTAAGAAAGTTAAAAAAGGTTTGGAAGAAGTTTAATAAAGAAAGAAGAGAAACAGAATATTCATATTTTGCATATTGGTATTTTCTTCTTGTTTGATTGTCATAACAGGTGTTCAAGTTGTTATTGATCTAAGTCTGCTCCAACCCGAGTTGGATTGGAGGTGGAATTTACTTCCACTAGGGTTTTGGAAGTGAAACCCTAAGGTAATTCACCTTTTACCTTTGAAAATTCAGAAATAGTAGTTGTGTATGATCTTGATTGATTGTCTGGTATAAGTGTGTTAAAAGCTATTGATCTGTGTTCTATTGTGGTTGTGAGCATGTTAGATAACATTAGGGTCAGTTTGAAGTGGTTTTGTAAGGTTGTTGTTTGAGAAAAACGTTTTCAAAAAAAATAAAAGGGTGTTTGGCTAAGTGGTTTAGCAGGGCAAGGTGTTAGATTTGTGTGTTTAATTGTTGTTAGATAGCTATAAAAAGGTTGCTTCAGGTTGTTAGCTAGATAGAAAGAAAGTTTAGAACAATTTGGAAGTTTGTTTAAGTGTTTAAAAAGAAAAGTGAGTGCAAAAATCTGTGTATGCCATAAGTTGCTTATTTTCATGATTTTTTGTGATTGATCTTGGATTCCTGTTGATTATTAGGTTGAATTATAGTTTGATTTGGCTTGTATGTCATGTTTTGAGTCTGTGTGCATAATTTGGTAAGCTATAGATCATTAGATTGCTAGAAATTTGCCTAAGAGTCCACTGTGCTAGTTCATTCATCACAGAAACATCACTTGCCTGTTTGTGCATTGATTTTGATTTGGTGTGCATCTTGATTAGCTTGCTAAGTGTTTTATTTTAGCTTATTGTGACTTCTTGTGCTCAAAAGAGCACAAGAGTGCCCCTCTTTGTTCCAAAATAATCACCAAGTAAGCCTCACAACCAAGCTCCTCTTGGTTTTTAATCATTTGTGAGAGGAAAACACAAGTTCAATCCTGCTAGTGTTCAAACTCTAGTCTGTCACGTCTTTGGTCCATCATTTGGCTTAATCTTGTGTTTAAAAGGAATTGGAGTTGGATTACAAGTCACACAAGTGTCACGTTTTGGTTTGGAAAAGTTAAAAATAAAAATAAAAAAAAAGAAGCAAAAAGTGGGTTATATATACTCGAACCCTGGTCACCACGTTCACACACACACAACACTACCACTGCGCCCTAGGGTCTTTGACTGCTAGGGTGTGGTTTTGTTTTTTACTTAACCAGTTTCTTTTTTCTTACTTTTTAAATAAGCCGTAGGTTTTAAGCTTATTTCAAGCTTATTCATTAAGCTGATTTTGTCCTTTTTATTTTTCTTAGGTTAATATTAGCATTTGTGATTTTTCTAGACCATTTTCATATTTTTCTCTTTATTATATTATTTTTATCATTTATTTTATATCCGGTTTTTAGAAAATCAATAAAAAATACCAAAAAGATTTTAATTTTTTAGGAAAAATAGTTTTTAGTTTTTAAAATATATTTTTGAGGTTTACATCTAATTTTGGTTTCAAAAACATTAATTTTTAATTTTATAATATTTTAAGGTTTTTTATAAACTTTAAAGATTTTTACAAAATTATTAAAAAAGGTTTAGAAGCTTAGATTTGTGTTTTTCTCTTAGTTATAATATTTAGGATTTTTATAAATTTTTTAGAATTAATTTTAGTAACTTTTTATTTTTAGTATTATTTTAATATTATTTTAATATTAAATTTTCAAAATTTTCTTTTTCTTTATTTTTCATTTTTCCTAGGTTCTTTGTCATTAATTAGGACTATTTCCATTTTTAGAATATTTTTATAACTTTTAGATTTATTTTTATAATTATTTTAAGTTTAATTAGTTTTTAATCATTTTTAATCATTTTTAGAGTTTTAAAAATAGTTTTAATAGCTTTTAATTTTTAGAAAATTACCTTTTAGTCTTCTAATAATATAAGTTAAGTGATTATTCAATAAAATCATATTTTAGACATTTGAATTAGTTAAATTTAATTTTAGGGCTTTAATTAGCATTTAAAATTAATTATTTAATTAATAAAATGTTTTAAATTATCCTTGTTGGATTTTTATCTTTATTTATATTATTTTAGACTTCTTTTTAGTCTTTTTAATTATTAATTTTGTTTTTGGTTTTAGATAATTTTTAATTTTTGTGGTTTTTCTACGGTTTCACGTTTTCGTCGTAGTTTAATTTTCACGTAACCGTCTTTCATCTTCTCATCCCCATTCTCTTAATATTAATCTCAAATACATACAAGTTAATTCACAACACCATACCTCCTTGGGAAACGAACTTCTTCTCTCTTTTAAGTGATTGGGTCATTAGTGTTGATTTTTCCTAAAATCATCACTCGATACTTACCGCTCATATACGTTCTTTTTGTTTTCCTAAACAAGAGTCGTATTTTACTACAATCACTGATACTATTCATAATTTGGAGATTCAACAAGATGCTGATGCTACTCATAATTTGGAGATTTTACAAGATGCTGAGGCTGCTCATAATATGAAGACTCTATAGAACAAAGACGAAGACCATAGATTTGAAACTACCAGACAAAAATATACTTCACCCACTAGACGCTACCATCCCATTCCATGTCTTTACCTTCTGAGCTAAATGTCACACATCACTCAGCTAACCTTTCAAGCATAAGAGTGGGAACCGGACCCAACTGGCCACTCAGCAAAATAGTCATAATAATCACGGTCATGATGATTGTCGTCATGAAACTGATAGACAAGACAATAGTGACCATTATCATGACAGCAACTATTCAGAAAATAACAACAGAAAATCCGGTAACGGACGTGACCAAAAGTACGAAGGTCAGCAGTCCAACCGATCCGCCGATTCTGTTATTATGACCAAAACTTGCAACTTATTCGTTTTCACATCTGAAAACACATGTCAAGACATCTGTCAAGACACACGTCTCACGTATATCTTCTAAAGATACATGTCAAGACATCAGTAAAGACACATGTCCCAAGTATATTTTCTGAAGACACACGTCAAGACACCAGTCAAGACACAGGTCATACGAATATTTTCTCAAGGCACAAGTCAAGACTCATAACTCACGTATATCTTCTAAACTAGGCCTCAGTAATTCAGGGTACCCTTCAAGGAGCATACCTATCATGTTGTGTCATGTATGGATCAATCCACTAAAATTTCAGTACCATCCCTGACATATTGTTCATGTTTGGATACGCAGCGTTCGTTTCGTGTGAGACGGGCGAAACACATTCAGTGAGATCTGCCACGTTTACTTCATGTATTGACATGGCACCTTCATTTCTTGATCATCATATCACATGCATTCACGCCCATAGAAGATGTCGTTCGTATCACCCAGGTGTACAAAAGTTTTCCTTTCAGTTTGACGAAAAGATCCATTTTGCTAACGCGCTTCCCTTGGACATGTGCGAGTTCGATATGGTTCTGAGTATGGACTGGCTAGCAACACATCGTGCTATCATTGATTGTCGTTCATATCGAGTCCTCTTCGGTGATATTCAGAATTCCGAATACATTCATTGTGTTTTACTACCAGGAAGAAAATCTATACAAATTTTTTCTGCTCTACAAGCACGTGTTTTATTATCCCATGGCTATGAAGGTATTCTAGCTATCATTTATGACGCGATTTCTGAAGTTTCTTAAACCATGATCAGCAGACTGTTTCAGAATTTCCAGAAGTATTTCCAGAAGAACTTCCAAGTATATCTCCTAATTGTAAGGTGGAGATTAACATCAAGCATGTTTCGGAAGCAAAACCAGTCTCTAAGGCTTTTTATCGCATGACTTCTTTGAGTTAAAAGAGTTGAAGGATTAGCTACAAGAATTGCTAGATCAAGATTTTATTCGCCCAAGTGTATCACCATGTGTGCACCAATTTCTGATTGTCAAGAAGAAGGACGGTAACATGAGATTATGTAATCGACTACCGTAAATTTAACAAGATCACCATTCGTCATCATTATTCCCTTTCACGTCTTGATAACATGTTAATCAAACACCGGGTGCTAAGCAATTTTCCAAGATCAATTACGATCAGAATACCAACAGTTACGAGTGAAAGAGCAAGACATTTCCATGACTGTTTTTTGCACACGTTATGTTCATCATGAAATTTGTGTTATGCCTTTTGGTCTCACGAATTCCCCAGCTATAATTATGGACTTGATAGATCAAAGTTTCATGAATTCTTCGACGAGTTCTTCATTATACTCATTGATAACCTCCTGATCTTCTCCAAGTGTAGAGAAGAGCATGAAGACTATCTTCGCATTATGTTACAAATTCTACGACAAAAGGAACTGTACACTGAACTTTTCTAGTACGATTTTTTAGATGATTACAGTAACATCTAAATCACGTGGTTGTCTCACGGTTAGTTCACCATAACTAAGCATATGCATAAAGGAGAGAATCCTACACTAACTATGTGTTTCTAGAGGATCCTACACGCCAACAGAGGTCTAAAATTTCCGACATTCATAATTTCCAATTTTCTATGTATCCAGTTTCTACAAGAATGTATCATGATCTCAAACCACAGATTGGTGGAGCGGTGCGAAACAAGATGTAGTACGTTCATATATAAATGTCGACCGTGCCAGCAGGTTAAGATAGAACGCCAACATGCTAAGTAGTTTATTTCAACCATTAGAATTTTCCAATTGGAAGTGGGACAAGATCTCCATAAATTTTATTACCATACTACCACAGACTAAGAGGAGGCATGATGTCATCGGAGTTGTTGCTGATCGTTGACAGTCTGCACATTTCCTCCTTATCCGTAAGAATTTTACAGTCAACCAGCTGACATAAATATTTCGACATGAGATCGTACGATTCACGGTATCCCATCAACAATCATATCAGATAGAAATTCATGTTCACGGCCACGTTTACGTTCATGTTCACGATCACGTTCATGTTCACGATCACGTTCATGTTCACGATCACTTTCACGTTCATGTTTATGTTTATATTCACGCTTACGCTACTTTCACGTTTACGTCTCACGTTGACAGTTATGATCTTGTTTCCGTAAATATTTTGTTCCATCTCATGATTTACGTTCACGTTCGCGTTCATGAAACTGTTTACGTTCAAGTGCGTGTTCTATCTCGCGATACACGTTTCATGTCTCATTCTGGGAAGGGTTGCGGAAACTTGGGAGAACAGAATCCAGTTTAACACAACTTTCCTTCCTCAGACAGACGTTTCCACGTCAAATTTCACGTCTCATCTTGTATCGTTGGGAGATACCCTCCGTTATCACACGTTCATGATATGTTTCACGTATCACGTTCATGATATGTTTAACCAGATCACGTTCAAGATATGTTTCACATGTCACCATCATGATATGTTTCATGTATCACGTTCACCATATGTTTCAATCATCAGTTACCATATGTTCACGTACCATGTTCCCAATTGCTCACGTATCATGTTCACAATTGTTCATGCGCTACGTTTCCAAAATGTCTCACGTATCATTGCTCAGAGGTTGATACTACCATTATTTTTAGGTTGTTTCATATTGCAACGTTTCATGAATCTCAGCATGTTATTTCTAATCCACTCGATCAGATTTGTGAGGATCTATATTACAAAGGAGAACCAGAAACTTATCCGTATTGTAAAGACAGGGTCATGAAGACCAAGGTTATTCTTTTCGTCAAGATTCTTTGTAGGAACGATTCCGAGTGAGAAGCCACTTGGAAACGGAGAAGTCCATCGGGAATTCTTATCCTTATTCTTCTCTACGATCCATGTCTATTTTTCCAGCCATGGCACGTTCCATGTCCTCTTCAGCCATGTCACGTTCCATGCTCTCTTCAGTCATGTCACGACCATGTTCTTTTCAGCTTATCATGTTTCTAAATTCGAGGACGAATTATCCTTTTTAGAGGGGAAGAATTATAAAACCCGCAACAATATCATGTCTCTAATTCGAGGACGAATTATTCTTTTAGAGGGGAAGAGTTGTAAAACCCGCATGAAAAATCCAGAACATATTAATTACAAGAAATCACAGATTAATTAAAACAGTTTTAAGTAATTAATTCACGACAAGTATTCAAGTATAATTAATGTACACGGCAAGCATTTACGTATAATAAATAAATTCCGACACGGTAAGACACGAACTTAAAACACGCATATTAATACACGGGAATTACTAGATCACGAAAACGAAAAGAATGTACATAAAGGGGCTGTTGGATCGGCTTAATAAGAAGAAATAAGAAATGGGCTTTAAGCCCAGCCCAATTAGCACAACTAAACAACCAGGGATTTCACTTCCATTTTTATCAAAACAAAAAAAGAACGTAGGGTTTTGTTGTGTTTGTACCACCGGTAGAAAACAAGAAAAAAAGGAGACGGATTTGAGTTTTGATTTGGTTGATTCAGGTATGTGTTAGTTTGGTTATTTCCTAAATCACGTAAAATCGGTAATCATCTTTCCTCCCTTTCTTTTTATAAATCACAAATCCATTATTGTAATAACAAGAACACATGATTTCATGTAATTAAACATGTTAATGATCAAGTCTAAACGGGATTTTGGTTGGGTGGTCAAGGAAACCGATACCACAGTAGGTCTCAGTGTGGTTTTGTTTAGGCCAGCCGCAGGGGGTGGTGGTTGTTTGACTCTGTCGACCGCAGCACAGACACCTCAACAGGGGGTATTTTTGGTAAATAGTGGGAACCGAGAGTTGTAGCTCTCGGTAGGATGTTCTGGACCAGCAGGGGGAAACTGGGCACAACCAGTGGGTAACCGGCTGTCGCCGGTGGGTACCCAGGTGTAACACCCCATTTTGGAAATGGAAATATCACAGAAATTATGGCGTGTCATCAAAGCATACAAGGAAAAATGTCTAAACATTACTTGACCATAAAAAGGAAAATACCGGAATCAAACATCGGTAGTCCAAAAGTAAAGCTCATCACACACAAACATAGTATAATAAAGGAAAGGACTAAACAATGTCCAAAGCATAAGTATCATAAGTAAGGAAATGCATAATGTAAAGAAGGCTAGACAGCTTCCAGTCCATATGCACGTACTCTTAGTGTCTACGAGCGTCTCTGAGTACCTGCCGTTTTGGGAACATAGAAAAGGAAAATGGCTGAGCAAATACGCTCAGTGCACGGATGTACAATAAAGCATGAATAGGATAAGCATATAACATAATAACAGCGGAAGAAAACTAAGTCCCCAGTAACCTGGTTAAGTCTTAATAAACTGGTTTAATAGTTTGAAAGTCTTATGTTTATCTTATAAAAACTGTTGGTCATATTTTACCATTAGCCAATATAGGTCATGAAAATCCACCATGCATGAATACTTGGAGGGGTGACCTCATCATGCAAATTAGAGGGGCTGCCTCTAATTTAATATACTGGTTTTTAGGTAGGAGGGATCAGCTCCTTGTGAAGGATGCAAGGCACACACCACATTCACCATGAAATCCTGAATAAAAACATGTAACTAGGATGCACCCATACACCCCACATGATAAATATAAATAAATGGCCAAAAGCTGAAGGGACGCCACGAGCAATCACTCCGCCGTGGTGAAGTCATAACATCAGTGCCTCTAATGTTATGGTTATGGTACCTCCATAACTAGGTGAAACTGGTCATGCATGTATATGGCTATAGGTATTCTTAATTAAACATAAGCAAATCAAACACGAAACTTATACTACGGGAAAACAGTTGGCTGCATACGGGGAATCCTAATAAGGAAAGAATGTCCATACTGAAAGGACGGGAATTCGTACCTTATGTCCAGTGAACGAGAAAGACGAACTGCGAGGAATCCTACTTCCGAATCACTAGTGCTACATAAATACGTACATGAATAAGTATCTGCTTACTAAATACGTAGCTGGTTTATATCATGTCTTAGCTTATTTTATGTGTTCCTACCATGTTTTACTGTTTTAAAGCCTTAAACTATGTTTTATCTTATATTATGTTTAATCTGATTAAGTATTTCTGGTATTTCATGTGTTATTACCTTACTGTGTAATAATAAGTAACTTTCCAGAAATAGCAGGTTTCCTAAAATAGAAAGTTTCCAAAAATAGAAAGTTTCCAAAAATAGAAAGTTTCCAAAAATAGAAAGTTTTCAAAAATAGAAAGTTTCCAAAAATAGATTTACTGCTTCAAATAGATAAGTTTCTAAAAATAGAAAGTTTCCATAAATAGATTTACTGCTTAAAATAGATAAGTTTCTAAAAACAGAAAGTTTCCATAAATAGGTTAGCTGCCTTAATTAAATAAGTTTCCATAAATAGATTAGCTGCCTGAAATAAATAAGTTTCTAAAAATAGCTGGTTCCCATAAATAGAAATAAACTGGTTAAATATGCTAAGTATATAAGCCTAAGTGTTTTCATGATTCTTTTCTAAGTCATATGATATAGTGTATAGTTTAACATGTAATTAAATTAAACTATAGGTTAAAATATTTAATTAAAGTATAACATGTTTTTAATTAAATAAGTTAAATACTTAGGTTAAAATATGTATTATTATATATTAATAATATAACCTAAGTCATGTTAATTAATTAATTATATCCATGGTTTTAAAATAATTAATTAATTATAAGTCTTAAATATATAAATACTTAGGTTAAAATAATTTCATGATCATTAATAATTAAATAACCTAAGTCATGTTATTAAATTAATCACATCATTTTATTAATTTAATTTTTATCATAAGATCATAAACATAAAAAAAACTAACATACACCATGAACCGGATCTAGACTAAACAGCATGAACCGGACATTAAATCGGCACCGTACCCCGAAGCAACTCGGGGTACCCCTTGTTTCACTGCTGCCGTGGGACCCACACGCACCAACCAAGACCATATTGGTCTTGGTGGTGGTCGGCTTGGCAAGCCGAAACCCATTCGGGTTCGGTGCAGCCTGCGGCTAAAAACAAACACCCCTTAAAACACCCTTTTTGATTTTATTTAACACCAAATCATGTTAGATCCATGTTTAATTATTATGTTTTTATAAAAACAACACATGTTCTTGATTTATATAAAGATTAAATCAAAAGAAAAGGTTTAAAAAGGTTTTACCGAATTCGTGGATCAAGAGGACGAAGAACCAACACGATTAATCACTAAAACTTCAAGATCCAAGATCAAAAATCACCTTCTATGGTGGTTGTAGGGTGGCGGCACAAAGGAGAAGGGAGGAAGGAGGTTTTTAGGTTTTCTTAAAAATCTTCTGTAAAGTTTATTTGAGTAGTAAAAAAAATAATAACCCCCTTTAGTAAATTTGACAAATGGGCTTGGCCCATTTGTCCTTGTTGGCCGCGGGTAGGGACCCCACTTGGGGTACCCGTACCTTTTTCCGTGTCTCGTTATTAAGTTAAACGTTTGTGATTATTTATGTTCGTGTTTTAAATGTTCTCGTTACGTAAATACCGTGATCTAATATATTTAATTACGCTCGTAATAAATATATATACGTAATTAATAATAGTTCATGTTTTAATTACGCTAATGATTTCATGATCGCATGTTCGTGATTAATTATCGTCAAATAATTATTACATGATCGTGCGTAGTAAATACTTATCGTGTTCTAACACGTACGTAATACATAAACTCCTAACACGTAATCGTAACCATGCTATATTAGGAAAGTTTTAATCTAGTACGTACGATCCTAAGGGTACTATGCATGGTAAAAGCATGCGCGTTTTACAACTCTTCCCCCTAAAAAGAATAATTCGTCCCCGAATTATAGATAAAGTAAACTGGAAAAGAAGAACATACCCGAATTTAAAATATGAAATGAGGGTAAGAAGCCCGGATAGACTCCTCCGTTACCCAAGTGGCTTCCCGCTCGGTATGATCCCTCCATAGAATTTTGACGAATGGAATCGTCTTCTTTCTCATGACTCGTTCTTGTCTGTCAAGAACTCGTTCGGTTCTTCTATAAAAGTGAGATCTTCACGTATCTGTTCCAGTGGATACTGAACCATGTGAAGGGGATGATACTGGTACCCTCTGAGTAAGTACACATGAAACACATTGTGCACATGCGAAAGCTGCGGAGGTAACGCCAATCGGTAAGATACTTCACCGACTCGTTCAATGATATCAAACGGTCCGATGAAACGAGGACTGAGCTTCCCTTTAATCCCAAAGCGTCTAACACCACGTGCCGGCGAAACCTTAAGGAAGACGTGATCTCCTACATTAAAGTGTATATCCCTACGATGCTTATCGGCGTAACTCTTCTGACGTGACCGTGCCTCCTGAATTTTCTACTTATCTACTGCGATCTTCTCATTGGTCATCTCTATGATTTCCGGTCCTTCGAGTGTTCGCTCGCCAACCTGATCCCAGCAGATTGGGGCGCGACACTTTCTGCCATACAACATCTCAAATGGAGCACACTTGATGCTTGCGTGCCAACTGTTGTTATATGCAAACTCCACCAAACAGATGTATTCGTCCCAATCACCCGTCCATTCCAACGCACATGAACTCAACATATCCTCCAATGTCTGAATGGTTCGCTCCGACTGTCCGTCCGTTTGAGGATGAAAAGCCGTGCTAAGCTTAAGTTGTGTACCCCAAGCTTTCTGCAGACTTTTCCAAAAGCGCGAAGTGAATCGAGGATCTCTGTCTGAGACGATGCTGGATGGTTCACCGTGGAGTCTCATGATCTCTCGTCTGTACGTATCTGCGAGTTTACTTACCGGATCTTCCTTGCGGATCGGTAAGAAATGAGATGATTTGGTAAGTCGATCAACGGTAACCCAAATTGCATCGTGCTTCCTTTTGGTAGGCGGAAGACCGGTAACAAAATCCATGGTGATTTTGTTCCACTTCCACTCTGGAATATCTAACGGTTGAAGGAGACCGCCAGATCGCTGATGCTCGATCTTAACTTGCTGGCAGGTAAGACATTTGGAGACGTAAGTGACCACATCCTGTTTCATACCACTCCACCAAAAGTACTGTTTGATGTCATGGTACATCTTAGTCGAACCAGGATGTATAGAGAATGGGGAGCTATGAGCTTCAGCTAACAAAGCTTCCCGGAGTTCTAGGTCATTAGGAACACAAAGTTTAGTGCCCTGCCATACGATACCATCTGCATCCACTCTGAATTCTGTCTGCTTCTCCAAATTCTGTACTATCGCCCAGATTTCTCCGTCATCCTTCTGAGCTTCCTTGATCTTAGATAGCAACTCGGGTTCTACTTTAAGATTAGCCCAGTAACCGTCTTGTCCACGTACCATGTACTCGATGTCTAGTCGCTCCAAGTCTCTTATGATTTCCTCTTCGATTCTAATGCCGTTGATCATTCCGGACTTCCTGCTAAGGGCATCTGCTACTACATTTGCCTTTTCGGGATGATACTGTAGATTAATGTCATAATCCTTCAACAGCTCTAACCATCTCCTCTGCCTCATGTTCAATTCACGCTGAGTGAAGATATACTTCAAGATCTTGTGGTCCGTGAAAATGTCACATGATTCTCCATATAAGTAGTGCCTCCATATCTTCAATGCAAACACGACTGCATCAAGTTCCAGATCGTGCGTGGGGTAATTTTCTTCATAAGGCTTAAGCTGTCGTGAAGCGTACGCGATCACTTTCCCATGTTGCATGAGAACACAGCCAAGTCCCTTCCCCGATGCATCGCTGTAGATTTGAAATCCACCTGTACCAGATGGTAGAGTAAGAATAGGTGCAGATACTAGCTTCTGCTTCAGGTCTTCAAAGCTCTTCTCTCGATCTTCAGTCCAGACGAATTTCTCCCCTTTCCGCATCAGTTTGGTCAATGGTAGTGCTAGGCGGGAAAATTTCTCCACGAACCTACGGTAGTAGCCAGCTAAGCCTAAGAAACTGCGGACTTCCGTCGCTGATGTCGGCCTTGGCCACTTAGTAATGGCCTCAACCTTCGCTGGATCCATAGTGATTCCTTCTGCTGATACAATGTGACCTAAGAATGCCACCTTGTCTAACCAGAACTCACACTTGGAGAATTTAGCATACAGCTGCTTCTGGCGAAGAATCTGTAGTACTGTACGAAGATGGTCTTCGTGTTCCTCCTTGGACTTTGAGAAAATCAGGATGTCATCGATGAAGACAATGACGAACTTGTCCAGAAATTCATGGAAGATTCTGTTCATCAAATCCATGAACACTGCTGGAGCATTTGTCAGGCCAAATGGCATAACTACAAACTCGTAGTGGCCATAACGGGTACGAAAGGTAGTCTTAGCGATGTCCTGCTCCTTGACCCGTAGCTGATGATAGCCTTACCTAAGATTGATCTTGGAAAAGTGTTTGGCCCCTTGGAGTTGGTCAAACAGATCGTCGATGCGTCGCAATGGATACATATTCCGAATGGTAATCTTGTTGAGCTCGCGATAGTCTATGCAAAGACGCATACTGCCGTCCTTCTTCTTAACAAACAAGACCAGTGCGCCCCATGGAGATGCGCTCGGTCGAATGAAACCTCGTTCAAGAAGTTCTTGTAGTTGATCCTTCAGCTCCTTCAACTCAGTGGGAGCCATGCGATAAGGAGCCTTGGAGATTGGTTCAGCTCCTGGAACCAACTCGATACTGAATTCCACTTCTCGTGCAGGTGGTATGCCCGGAAGTTCTGCTGGAAACACATCTTGGAATTCCGACACTATTGGTTGATCCTGAATCGATGGAGATTCAGCATCCATGTCGTGAACCGTAGCTAGATAACCCTCGCAGCCATGTGACAGTAGTGCACGCGCTTGCAGGGTGGATATGACTTGTACAGACCGTCCGGGTATGAACCCATTATGAATGTACTCTGGTGCATTGACATCACCGAAGATAACTCGATATGAATGGCAGTCTATGGTAGCATGATACTTGGATAGCCAATACATGCCCAAAATCATGTCGAAGTCATTCATGTCCAGCGGAAGTGCGTCGACAGGTCGAACCTTATCATCAAATTCTAGTGGAAGACTCTTGTATACATGGGTGATTAATACAGAGTCCCTCAAAGGCGTGGAAATAGTAAGCCTATTTTCTAGTGGCAAGGGACGCATCCTAATGTTCTTAGCATAAGCAGTAGAAATAACCGAGTGAGTAGCACCCGTATCGAAAAGAACACATGCAGCGCGACCATACATATACAAGATTCCAGTGATGGTACCTGTAGACTTGTTGGCCTGGTCTCGAGATGTCGTGTAGACACGCCCGACAGTAGGAGGCGGCTTGGTATCAGCATGTCCCGATGTACCCTCCATCTCGCCCTTACGGCAATCCTTCATAATATGGCCAGGAAGACCACACTTGAAGCACGCATCAATATTACGGCGACATGGTCCTGGGTGCCTACGGTGGCAAGTAGAGCAAAGAGGATGAGTGTATCCTCCAGCAGGTGCTCTGGCTGGCTGGGAACCTGATAAAACATTTTACATAAGACATGGTAATTGGGTACAAAGGACAAAGCGGATAATCATAAGATTGAATACCAGTGATAGCTGGACGGCTAGGCTGCGAACCTCTCTGGTTCTGGTCCCTACCGTTTCCATGGTTCCTGGTAGAAGTTTTGCTAAGTGTCAGAATATGAGTTATAACATAAAACATAAGGAATTTCGTAAGTATTAGGACCTGCTGTTGTTGGAGTGCCCAACGTTGTTACGGTACTTGTCATTACCGCCACGCCTATCCGTAGTAGAACGGTCGTTAGTCTGACCGTTTCCCTTGGGCTGATGAGGCTGCTGCTGAGTAGCCGGCTGAGACCGGTCCCCAGTTTTCTACCTGGAAGATACATTTAAGAGATGAATAATTGACATATGGAAAGTATACGAATTGGTCACCGCTTGAATACGAATGTTTACCTCTTGTCGGGTCTTTCAGCTTCCCCGAACTCATCTCTCTCCTGCAGCATCTCCAGCTTTCGTGCTGCATCGGCCACTTGTGCTACAGTGTTGAACGTAGCACACACCAGATTGTTTACGATCGATGTGCGAAGAGCCCATCTAAAGTGATGTGCCTGCTCTTCAGGAGTACCTGCTGCCGCACCAAGGAAACCAGCTAAGCGAAGAAAGCGCTGCATAAACTCGTTGCTATTCTCCCCAGCTCTCTGTCGGATCCCATGGTACTCTCTCTTGAGCTTGTCCTGCTCAGCCTTGGGAAAGAATTGCTCCATCACCCTGTCCTTGAACTGAGCCCAAGTCAAACCAGCAACCCACTCATCACCACCTTCAGATTGCATCAATGCTAACCACCAGTTGACTACATCGCCTTCGAACCGATAGCATGCCAACCTCGCCTTGTATGCGGGGTCACAGCAAATAGCGTTGAAAATCTTCTCGATGTGAGCCAACCAGCTTTCAGCATCGCTGGGGCTATCTGTCTTCTCAAAAGCTCGAGGGCGGAGCTTGTTGAATCTCTCCAGCCATACTGCTAATGTCACTGGAGGAGGAGGAGGAGGTGGCTGATTATGCTGCTGATTGTTGGCAGCTTGAACTTCAGCCCTGATGTCATTCATCAGTTGAGGAAGCAAGGCTTGCATGGCAGCCTGAATTGCAGCATTGAGCTGCTCCTGTTCGCGTGTGAGAACCATCTGACAGTATAACATAAAACATATGATTAAACATATCAAAACATAAAATATAAATATATACATGAAAAAAAAATTTATACTAAAATTTCACGAGAAAAATTTTATGCAAGAAAATTTTGTGTATGAATGCATGATGCCGTTTTATGAAAACTTTTGTATGCTCGAGAGTGGATGCCTCTGGTCAGTTCACCCAAAACAAAAGACATAGCGAGGGGACGCCTATGGGTCGGTCCCAAATCTAAAAGATTCGATAAAACACATGCGACTAAATAGGGCCAGTCCTGTACCAACCATTACTTAGTCAAAAACCCTGCAACAATGACATGTATATGTATGCTTAAAAATGATGAATGCATGAAAACAACTGTCAGTTCTAGGAAGACCGTAGTGTCTACCCACTAATCACAGGTCATATTTGAGAGCCTACAGGTCGAAGCCTTGGTTCTGATACCATAATTGTAACACCCCATTTTGGAAATGGAAATATCAAAGAAATTATGGCGTGTCATCAAAGCATACAAGGAAAAATGTCTAAACATTACTTGACCATAAAAAGGAAAATACCAGAATCAAACATCGGTAGTCCAAAAGTAAAGCTCATCACATACAAACATAGTATAATAAAGGAAAGGACTAAACAATGTCCAAAGCATAAGTATCATAAGTAAGGAAATGCATAATGTAAAGAAGGATAGACAGCTTCCAGTCCATATGCACGTACTCTTAGTGTCTACGAGCGTCTCTGAGTACCTGCCGTTTTGGGAACATAGAAAAGGAAAACGGCTGAGCAAATACGCCCAGTGCACGGATGTACAATAAAGCATGAATAGGATAAGCATATAACATAATAACAGCGGAAGAAAACTAAGTCCCGAGTAACCTGGTTAAGTCTTAATAAACTGGTTTAATAGTTTGAAAGTCTTATGTTTATCTTATAAAAACTGTTGGTCATATTTTACCATTAGCAAATATAGGTCATGAAAATCCACCGTGCATGAATACTTGGAGGGGTGACCTCATCATGCAAATTAGAGGGGCTGCCTCTAATTTAATATACTGGTTTTTGGGTAGGAGGGATCAGCTCCTTGTGAAGGATGCAAGGCACACACCACATTCACCATGAAATCTTGAATAAAAACATGTAACTAGGATGCACCCATACGCCCCACATGATAAATATAAATAAATGGCCAAAAGCTGAAGGGACGCCACGAGCAATCACTCCGCCGTGGTGAAGTCATAACATCAGTGCCTCTAATGTTATTGTTATGGTACCTCCATAACTAGGTGAAACTGGTCATGCATGTATATGGCTATAGGTATTCTTAATTAAACATAAGCAAATCAAACACGTAACTTATACTACGGGAAAACAGTTGGCTGCATACGGGGAATCCTAATAAGGAAAGAATGTCCATACTGAAAGGACGGGAATCCGTACCTTATGTCCAGTGAACGAGAAAGACGAACTGCGAGGAATCCCACTTCCGAATCACTAGTGCTACATAAATACGTACATGAATAAGTATCTGCTTACTAAATACGTAGCTGGTTTTATATCATGTCTTAGCTTATTTTATGTGTTCCTACCATGTTTTACTGTTTTAAAGCCTTAAACTGTGATTTATCTTATATTTTGTTTAATCTTATTAAGTATTCCTGGTATTTCATGTGTTATTATACTTATTGTGTAATAATAAGTAACTTTCCAAAAATAGCAGGTTTCCTAAAATAGAAAGTTTCCAAAATTAGAAAGTTTCCAAAAATAGAAAGTTTCCAAAAATAGAAAGTTTCCAAAAATAGATTTACTGCTTCAAATAGATAAGTTTCTAAAAATAGAAAGTTTCCATAAATAGATTTACTGCTTTAAATAGATAAGTTTCTAAAAATAGAAAGTTTCCATAAATAGATTAGTTGCCTTAATTAAATAAGTTTCCATAAATAGATTAGCTGCCTGAATCAAATAAGTTTCTAAAAATAGCTGGTTCCCATAAATAGAAATAAACTGGTTAAATAAGCTAAGTATATAAGCCTAAGTGTTTTCATGATTATTTTCTAAGTCATATGATATAGTGTATAGTTTAATAATTATTTCATGTAATTAAATTAAACTATAGGTTAAAATATTTAATTAAAGTATAACATGTTTTTAATTAAATAAGTTAAATACTTAGGTTAAAATATGTATTATTATATATTAATAATATAACCTAAGTCATGTTAATTAATTAATTATATCCATAGTTTTAAAATAATTAATTAATTATAAGTCTTAAATATATAAATACTTAGGTTAAAATAATTTCATGATCATTAATAATTAAATAACCTAAGTCATGTTATTAAATTAATCACATCATTTTATTAATTTATTTTTTATCATAAGATCATAAACATAAAAAAAACTAACATACACCATGAACCGGATCTAGACTAAAAAGCATGAACCGGACATGAAATCGACACCGTACCCCGAACCAACTCGGGTACCCCTTGTTTCACTGCTGCCGTGGGACCCACATGCACCAACCAAGACCATATTGGTCTTGGTGGTGGTCGGCTTGGCAAGCCGAAACCCATTCGTGTTCGGTGCAGCCTGCGGCTAAAAACAAACACCCCTTAAAACACCTTTTTGATTTTATTTAACACTAAATCATGTTAGATCCATGTTTAATTATTATGTTTTTATAAAAACAACAAATGTTCTTGATTTATAAAAAGATTAAATCAAAAGAAAAGGTTTAAAATGGTTTTAGCGAATTCGTGGATCAAGAGGACGAAGAACCAACACGATTAATCACTAAAACTTCAAGATCCAAGATCAAAAATCACCTTCTATGGTGGTTGTAGGGTGGCGGCACAAAGGAGAAGGGAGGAAGGAGGTTTTTAGGTTTTCTTAAAAATCTTCTGTAAAGTTTATTTGAGTAGTAAAAAAAATAATAACCCCCTTTAGTAAATTTGACAAATGGGCTTGGCCCATTTGTCCTTGTTGGCCGCGGGTAGGGACCCCACTTGGGGTACCCGTACCTTTTTCCGTGTCTCGTTATTAAGTTAAACGTTTGTGATTATTTATGTTCGTGTTTTAAATGTTCTCGTTACGTAAATACCGTGATCTAATATATTTAATTACGCTCGTAATAAATATATATACGTAATTAATAATAGTTCGTGTTTTAATTACGTTCATGATTTCATGATCGCATGTTCGTGATTAATTATCGTCAAATAATTATTACATGATCGTGCGTAGTAAATACTTATCGTGTTCTAACACGTACGTAATACGTAAACTCCTAACACGTAATCGTAACCATGCTATATTAGGAAAGTTTTAATCTAGTACGTACGATCCTAAGGGTACTATGCAAGGTAAAAGCATGCGGGATTTACACCAGGTCAGCCAGTGGCTAGGCCACGGCTAACAGTGGAAAACTGGCAGCAGCCAGTGGCTGTCTTGGGCCGGTCAGCAACAAAAAAACCACAGCCGTAGGGGCTGTGGCATTTGGTTGGTTGTTATTGTGCGACCGAGACTTCAAATGTCTTGGTAGGCTTGTTGGGTCTCGGTTATGGGTACACGTACAAATAAACAAGTGGCGTTTGGCTTAAATTTTAATATCAAGTTTATTAATTTAATTATATTATTAAATTAATCAAGTTATAAATTATTTAGTTAATTTAATTTATATATTAAATTAAATATGTCAAGTTAGTTTATTTTATTAAACTTAGGGTATATAATTTCATGATTAATTATGCATGGAAATTACAAGGTCTAATAAATAAATTACTTAGACTAAAACAATTAATTTAAATAATTATTTATGACACATGTTAAGTTTATTTAAATTAAACTATACCTTATAATTATTCATGACTAATGACATGTTACATTTATTAAAATAAATAACATAGCATAAGTATTTATTTACAAGTTAACCATGGTTTAATTAAATTAATATCATGACTTAATTTAATTATACATTATCAAGTTATAGTAAAGTATTTTATTATAAGTCAAGTTATATTATTAATTAATAATTATTAATAAACTATGTATTATAATATTAATTAACAATTATCATGTTAATCTAAAGTATTTATTAATTAATAAACTTTACTATATAAAATATTTAACTTGTCATGAATTACAAATAAGCTTTAGCTTATATCACCATCTTATTTATCAAGCTTATTAATAATTACAGAAACATGCTATTTATGAAAACTTTCTATTTTTGGAAACTTACTAAATATGAAAACCTTCTAATTTTGGATACTTACTATTTATGGAACTTACTGTTTTTGGAAAGTTGCTATATATGGAAACCTACTATTTTTGGAAAGTAAATTTTTATGAAACATCAAGTATACTAGCACATGAAACATGAATTACATTAATCAAGAACATATGAAAACACTCAGAAATACAGGATAACACATGAAATAGTTAAACAAGTCAAGATCATGTAAAACAAGTCAAGAACATGTAGAACAAGTCAAGAACAAGTAATACAACACAAGAATAAGTAAATTAACTAATACTCAGTAAGTATTACATGAACACACGACTCATTCACGTACTTTATATTGTAGCACTCGTGAAGTCGGAGTAGGCTACGTTCATCCTTTCATCTTCGTTTCATTGTTTGACATAAGGTACGTATATTTCGTCCTTCAGTATGGACATTCCTTTACCGTACATGATTAGCATTTCCCGTCTGCTGCCATTTGTTTTCCCCAGTAGTTTACATGTATTAAACTTTACAAGTAATTAACATGCCATGATTTTAAATTGCCTAAGGTATATACACGCATGCCATACTTCACCTAGTTATGGAAGTACCATAACCATAACACTTGAGGCACCTATGTTATGACTCTTCTGTAGTGAGAGTGATTGCTCGTGGCGTCCCTTCACGTTCATGTTGCCGTTATTATTATTTATCATGTGGGGAGAATGGGTGCATCCTAGTACATGTTTACCAAATTTACATGATGACTATGGTGTGTGCTCTACATCCATCACATGGAGCTGATCGCTCCACTCAGACAAGTATAATTAGAGGCAACCCCTCTAATTGCATGACGAGGTCACCCCTCTATGTATTCATGCACGTTGATATATTTCATGACCTATATGAGCCCTTTGGTATTTAAATTACAGTTTCATGATTAAACAGCAGACTTTCATTATTAAGATTAACATGGGGCTTTTCAGATATAACCCAGTTATAAGCATGATTCCAGGTTTTTCAGGACTTACATTATTCCGTTATACTTTCATGGCTTACTTATGTTTCAGTTATTCATATCATGTTATACATCCGTTCACTGAGCGTATTGCTCAGCCGTATTTCTTTCCATCTACCATACGGCATGTACCTAAGGTCAGACTTGAGCATTTAAATGACGTGCATGGGATGGGAGCTACCTTAGACTTCTTTTCCTTTTGTACTTTATTTACTGTTATGTTTTGGAACCGATGTTTGATTCTGGTTTTCCCTTTGCTCATGTATGTTTTAGGACATATTATCTTGCATGCTTTGATGATACGTCATAGTTATCATGTAACGGTCCTTTTATCAAAGTGGGGTGTTACATGACCAATGGAGCCATAATTAAGACTAGCAAGGTAATGTATGCACGTTATGTATATGAATGAATACATGAAAGTGGGGTGTTACATTACCTGATGAGACCACAATTATACATGGTCTCATCATTCAAAACAGGCTTAAAACAGTTAAAATATCATTAGAAGTGCCAAATATATGCTTGTGTTTGTTCAACGTGTATTCTAGGTACGGATATCAAGAAAATGACAAAAGATCACAAGAAACAAAGCAAAAACGAACACGGGAAATGAAGCCGCACAATGAACCGGGCCCGAATGTTGAATCTTCCAAAAAGACCCTTGAAGAATTGCAGATTGTCAAGTTTGGTCCCTCAAGTTTGAAGACTTGTCACTTTAGGCCCTTGTAAACTCATAAATACAAGTTTGGTCCTTAAAGTTTCAAGAAAAATCATATTAAGCCCTTGAAGATTCAAGAAAGTGCAAGATACATCCTTTAATACTTTTTGGAAAGTATTTGCGGCAAAAATGAAAAAAATACAACTTATTTACAAAGGGAATGGGACAATATGCTGCCAAGAGTTTATTTGCAAACAAATTGGAAGATAGGGGCCATTTCTGCCAGAAAACTAAACTCACCCACCCAATATCCTCATGTCACCTCATCTCCTACGCCACCTCACCCAATCCAGCCCACCCTTCCACTAACTGCCCTTTTAAGTAGTTAATATTAATTTTAAACTATCTTAGTTAATCTCATTACCTGGTAAACATTTTCTCCTTCCATAAAACAGATCCAAACCCACCTTATATCCTTATAAACCCTAATCTTCGAATCACTGTCAAACAAGGAGGTTTAATCCGTATGTTTCCAGATCACTAGTTGAACTTATAATAAACCTAACCAAGCCTCTAAACCATCCCCAACACCCCCATGTCATCTTCCAGAGGGTCCCCTGCCCCACCAAGAAGAAGAAAACAAAAGGGGATAGTCAATCAACGAACCTTCTTAGATTTCATGTTCTCCAAATGAAAACCAACGATCAAGATTTATCACAACAGCCTGGAAATGAAAGAAATCACATGGCACATATTTGACTTGAAGACTCAAATTCAAAAACTAATATGCTAAGAGCATATCCAAGGGCTTTTCTAGAATTCATCTTTTAGGGTTTTAGGTCCTCTTATGCACTCTAGAATCATCTGTAGCCACTATATAAGGCGTAGGGTTTTACATTTTAGTTTTGTTCCAGAATTGTTGTTTTTTTAGACATATGTAGTTCCCTTTTATTGTTGATCCCAAACTCAGTTCTTAAACCTTAGCTTTTTTAAGGGTTGTGATAGAAAGAATGAATTCAAACTAACACTAGAGAAACTTTGCAATACACAAAGTAACTAAACAAGATGCGGAAAATAGTGTTTAGCACAAGAACAAGTATTAATATCAAACATTAAACTTTAATATATCAAAGATATACGAATACCCAATAATGGTATTAGGGTTATACACCTTAAAGTGTGAAATGAAATGAACAGGAAAAGATATGTTTACATGAAACCCTAGTGAGTCCTTTTATAGCACAAGGACTCACGTACAAGATCACTACTACAAACTAGGAAACTATCATGGAGTAGTAACAGAAACGCGTAATAATCTCTCCCAAGTTTATATTTTTAGCAGGGTCTTTGACTTCCAGCAGGGGGACCAATCCCCCTGCCTTTGTTATTCAACAGGGGGAACATACTCTAGAAGGGGGGACTTTGACCAACCAACAGGGGGAACTGAAACTCATGTATTTATTCCCAACAATCCTCCCCTAACCTTGTTCTTTAGCCTAAAGACAAGTTTCTGAAGAAATGTTGGTTGATGAGGATGCTTACAAACTTCCTGGCCAAAGTTGACTATGAATGAATCTTACCAAATCATAAGCAACAGGTTCTTTAGCATCCACAATTAAATCAGCATGTGCCATCTTCTTCAAGGTCTCTTGGGTGAAAGGATAATAACGATTATTAAGAAAATAAACACTTACACCTTCCATGGCCACCTCATAAACACCAGAATTGGTAAACAACTTCCAATACAGCATCTTTGCCCCATTCACTGCATCAAAGAGAGGATCATTCAACTCATGCTTATACATCCTGTGTATGCTGTCCAAATTACCCAGTCTTTCTCTACACCATCCAAAGTAGGAGGATTTGCAGTAAATCCCCTTTCAGAATCTTCCATAGATCATCTAAGTATTCTCTATCCAATATTCGAAACAACAGATCTAGTCTTAGAAAGGTTTGTGTTGTATTATCTGCCCTAGTAAGTTTCCACCAGGACATACCTTTGTGCTCATGAACTGCATACTCTACTATGGTGTATTTCTTCCCAAACTCACTTGGTGCAATTTCATCATTCTCCTCCACAATCAAATGTTGATCTATTTCTTCATTGGAAGGATCTTGACTTTCTTTGGTGATTGTACCAATCTTTTCCATCCTCTTTAATCTTTTGGCTGCTCTTTGTAAATTAAGAACAGACCTTTCACCTGCTGGAAAAGTTGCACCTGCTTGGGATGATGCACCTGCTTGGGATGATGCACCTGCTTGTGTTGTTTCCACTGCTTTAGAAGATTCACCTGCCACTCCTTCACCCTTTCTTTTTCTAGCCTCCCTAGCTTTCTTCACCATCTCTTCTTGCCTCTTGAGATACTCAGCCTCTTCAGGAGTACCTATGCCTATGAAGTCCTCAACATTTTTCTCCCTTAGTACTGGAATGGCTGCCCTCTCTATTTCCTCAAAAGTCATATCTTTGAAGTGAGCATCAGTCCACCTCTTGAATCTCTTGAGCATAACCTTGTAATGTGCCAGCCTTCCTTTTCCAGACTTCAAGTACTTTTCCTTCTAAATCTGACTCATTCTTCTTTCCAAGTAATCCTTTTGAAAATTGAAGACCAGAAGAAGCAGTTCATACCTTTCTTCCAAAGGAGAATTCACCAACTCCTTGTCCCATTGTTCCAGAAATTCTTTAACATGAGGTACCCTGTCATCCAGCTCTCTATGCATGATTTCAACCTGTTTAAGCATTTCCCTGGGCCTCATTTGTACCTGTTCATGTTCCAGTTGTGCTCCATTTCTCATATGTTTCATTCTCTGTTCTTGCATGTGTAGCTCTTCTTCATGTACTCTTAAAGCTACCTGTCCATCATGTTCTTATTGAGCCCTTAGTTGTTAAGGTGTTTTGTGCTTGTACTTCTTCGTTGGCTGCTCAATCATCTTCCCCTTTCGTTTGTCTTTTGGATCCACTGCTAGTTTTACTTTGGGTGCAGCTTGTGACAATCCGTCAATTTATGGTTGATATTTTATTCTCAAGTATTATTTAAAAATATTATTTTAATGTTATATTATGAACTCACTCATTTTTTGGAAGAAATTTGGTTTTACGTCTTGAAGTAGCATCGACTACGTTTAAACCGGAGAATTCGACGTTACGTGCTTACGTTTACATACGCCGTTTTGGTGACAGTCCGACATTTTAGGAAATAAATTTATCCTTGAATATTATTTTGGAATTTTAAATTTGTGTTGGTTCATAAACTCAAAAATTTACGAGAAGAGATTAGGACTTACGTTCATGATTTAACGTCCTTTACGACTAAACCGGAAACCCTAGGTTTACGTGTTTACGTTTTTGAACTCCGTTTTTGATGAGACAACTTTTATCAGATTCGTTTTGTGTCGTTGATTCATAATTTATAAAAACGTTTTTCGTAAAAGGACCCGAAGGCACGCAAATCGAGGAAAATAGAATCGAAGAGTACTGGTAAATTAATGGGGATGAGACAAGTTTACACTTGCCCACCCCCATACATGTGGTGGCCAAAGCTTAACCAACACACCAAAATGTGTCAAGTATACACACACTAAGGACACTTGTCCTTAGTGCATGCACAAACCACTAAACTAACAAAACTAGCCAAGTTAAACCATCTACTCTCATTTCATACATGCAAACCACACACAAACTCTCTTGGCTCCCTATGAACGTCCCATATCACCCAAAAACACCTCATTAGATCAAAAATTCAACCATAAATCATATGTATAATTTACATATGATGAAAACCCATTGAAGTTATGAAGATTGGAGGTGATTTTAACAACTAAAAAGGAGTTTATATGGAGATCAAGGGCTGAGTTTTGGAGGAGTCTACAAATACTTGGTGATCCTAGAAGTGGTGTTGATATCTCATAAGATTGGTTACCCAAAACCAAGTGTTGTTCATCCAAAAACTCATCATTTCATCACTTTGGTGGTATAGAGATTGTTCTTCCTATCCTTTTGTTATTTTGAATATGTAATCTTATATTTTCTTTTATTTATATATATGTATATGATGATGAATGATGATAAAAATATTATGTTGTGGTCATGTGTTGATAAACTTGTATAAAAAGATGGAAAACTATATGTAAAAGTGGTAAATCTTACTTGATTTAGTAGGCTGTATAAAAATAGTAAACAACCATATGTTAAACTGATAAAATGGTATAGATAAATTAATATACAGTAAGTATTAAGTCTTGTACACATGTGAGAGTTGGCCATGCAATAGAATCATTATAATGAGTGAGACATGATCAAAACAATGTTGAAGTACAAATCTGAGTTGTATGTTTTGGACGAATTTATTAAAATACTTAGATGTTGATTCATCAGTAGCTATAAAAGAGTTAAATGAAGAACATATCATGTAGTTTCTGCTATAAACATTTGGGGTTCTATCTCTATGTATAACTCAAGATATGGTAAAAATGGTGAAAGTGAAAGTAAAATTCAGATTTGTGAAAATTAAAGTATATAGTATTATAATAGCACTCAAGTAAATAATATATAAAATGTGAACTTAAAACCCACTAACTTATATATTACATATATATAAGTATTTAAATTAATAAATAAATGAGACATTTTATAAAAATGACAATTTGATAAGTTTTATAAGTTATAAAACTATAAACATAAGTTTTACGTCTTTTCGGCTAAAACCGTAAAATTAACTTTTTCGTCAATTAAAACTTAGACGGTCGGACGCATCTAATGTAAAATTTTTATAACTTATATACTGATGTATGAGTACATTTTAAAAGTAAAAACCGATAAAACCCGAGCTTTATAACATATGGACATTAACAGGCCAAAGTAGCCTTATTGGACTATTGGCCCAACTAGTTTGGATAAACACTAATGGACTTACTCATTGGGCTTAACCCACTTAGGCCCAACATGTGAGTAAAGGGCTGATGTTAAAAGTATAAAATGGGCTAATATAATGTAATGGGCTTATCATAGGCTTATTGGGCCTTAATATGGAACTAGATTAAAACTAGTGTAACTAGTCAAAAATTTGACTAACACATAACACTATAATGTTGAATGAAGATATAAAAACCCACTTGATCATCATCATACTCATGATATCATCATATATACATAGCCACTGTTTTTATAAAAGTCATTGGACAAGAGTCTAAGACAAGTATTATTTGTCTAGGTTTCCGTGATTGAAGCACGTACCGTACATCCAAATCGTCGATAACCCGCCTTTCCCAATCAACGTGAGTTCATAGCCTCACACTCTTTTAAATGTTTTTATGAAATGTCTTATAAACCCGCGAGGGAGATAACATGTTAGTTTTGATAAAATAGGACACAAGTTGTCCCGATTATTTGCTTATTGATTTGGACCCGAATGATTGTATAACCCGATGAATGATTATATAACCCGATAAATGAAATGAAATGGATTATTAAAGTTAGGTTATGTCACTAAAAGTCCCATTAGCATGAATTGTGAACTACCGGGATTTGGTAGACGCTTATGCATATAATAGTACTATTTGGGGAAGATCACCCCAGTTCGCGCCTTGACGGTTGATCCCCGTCGTGCCACATTGATTGGTAAGCGAATTTATATATGAGAAGATTTAAATAAGCGTGATTATTGTGATGACACACTGTTTTAGATGGGCAAATGAGTTTCGGGTTAGCTACCCGTTGTTTGTTATAGTAAGGTAGCAATGTCATGCGGCTTATAATAATCCAATAACGAAAACACTGCTATACGCATCGAATTACGATATATTGCCTGACTAGCATTACGGGGTCTTATTATTGATATTATGTTCGTGTTTTGGTTTTACATAACCATATACATATAACGGTTTTTATTTAACTTTATACAACGTTATAAAACGTATTGTATGATGTTTTTACGACAATGGTTCGTATAATGGTTGTGAAGGCAAAAGCCTATATTATGATTTTGACAAAGATTTGTATGAAATGTTTTTGGCTTATTTTATGGCCTACTATAAGGATTTGTACAAAATGGTTTTCGGTAATAATTTTATACCGATGATATATTAATGGATTTCATTAAACTCTATGAATTCACTCGGCGTTTTCGCTGACCTTTTCTTTTAACATGTTTTATCTCAGGTACTTGAAGGTAATTCTCGGGAAGACGACAAGAATTCATGGCCCGCACTTAAGTAACAAATTTCCATTTAAATGCTTTATAAAATTGTATGAAATACTATGACTTGGGACCTATGTAAATTTGATATTCATGAATGGAAAATGCTTTATTATTAAACGATGTGATTTTAAGCGTTGTCTATGGTTTGAGTAATGTGCTATCCCGTAACACCAACGACTCTTCCGCTGAACTAAAGTATGAATATTTGGGGGTGTTACAGTTTGGTACCAGAGCTCTCGTTATAGAGAACGAAAGATTTTTAAAACCAAGGTTTTGAATAAAACATTTCAAAATATTTTAACTATAAACATTTTTCTCAAAATGTCTAAAAATCTTTTGACTATAACGGTGCCGAAGAATTCCCGAGTTACCGATAAGGCCAGACTGAGAAGTGTTATTTTAATATATATATATATATATATATATATATATATATATATATATATATATATATATATATATATATATATATATATATATATATATATATATATATATATATATATATATATATATATATATATATATATATATATATATATATATATATATATATATATATATATATATATATATATATATATATATATATATATATATATATATATATATATATATATATATATATATATATATATATATATATATATATATATATATAACTTGGATTATATATATATATATATATATATATATATATATATATATATATATATATATATATATATATATATATATATATATATATATAGATTTCGGTTCAAATGAGAACTTTTTAAAGTTGAAAAAATAAGAACCAGCTAAAATCTCACAAATGACACTCTACTTCAAATAATTTTTAAACGAGATTAACTAAAAATAATTTTTTTAATAATTTGATGGGCTTTCTTTTAAAAATTGATGAATTCTAGGTGATACATCTTAATTTAAGGTGTGATTTGTATTATGTCTTGGTATTGTGTATCATGTTATTTAGTGGCGGTTGTGTATAAAATGTACCATTTTATGTATAAGATATTATCTTGTTGAGATTTTGATGTATGTGTATCACATTTTTAATTGTGTATCAGTAATACGTTACACACTAAGTCGTCGTTTATTAGTTAATAGAATGTTAAGTTGTATAAATAATGTATATTTTGGTGTATTATTGGTAATATGATTATGTATCAATGTTTTATTGGTGTTTTAGATTAGTTCTCATTTTTACAACTTTAAAAAAGCTCTCATATTAACCTTCCTATATATATATATATATATATATATATAACTTGGATTATATATATATATATATATATATATATATATATATATATATATATATATATATATATATATATATATATATATATATATATATATATATATATATATATATATATATATATATATATATATATATATATATATATATATATATATATATATATATATATATATATATATATATATATATATATATATATATATGTTGTAATTTGATTACATGATTGTTTGATGATTATTCTAATATTTATACGAGGTATTTATACAACGTAGATTGTCACAAGAAACCCTAACTTCCCTAGCAAATCAATCGAAGCTATTCCCGTAAGAATTCTAGCTATTCCAGATCTAAACCAAGTGGTGGATATTTATGATCCCAACAAAACGGTTGATATTCGTAGAAATGTTGATATTAGTTGATTGTGATATTAAAGAAGAATTGGCAAGATTAAATCTGATATCGATGACATGACGATCTTTCCTTATAGAGTGGAGTTTGACAAAACCTTACCACCTGGAAAGGTGTCATCTGATTCGTTGTCACCTGATTCTTAAATATGAAATCGAAAAGGTGAAAGTTGCACTTGAGGCTGTCATTGGAACCATTACCCAAAAGCCTCATTGCCACTAGTATCTTTCCGAGAAGTCTAAATGAATGTGTGAGTCATTTCATACTAGTGACTCATTTGATAACTATTGTTGTAAGAGCTATAGGATTGGAAATTAAGTGTTGTTCATATCGAGCTTTTATTGCCCTTTCAAGGTCTAAGAATAAGATTGAAAGTATTGGAGAATGAAGTAGGATATCGCATTGAGTATGTTTGGTTGAAACTTGAATAAAGTAAAATCTAACTCGTATGGAATATGAGGTTTTTAAGAGGAAGTCTTTAAGTCCTGTGATTGAATTATAAGGTTTTAAATGATTGTTGGTTCGTGTTAAGGGTTGTTCCTAGGCCATTGTTCATTGAGGAGGATGCCTAGTGTCCAAGAAATAAATTGAAGAAATCTTCTTCTGAATTGGGACCGATGGATCTTCTAGAAAAGGTGGAACACCTAATGACTCTTGTAGATTAGTATTCATTGTGGTATCTTTTAAAAATCCCTAACTTAACTGAGATATCAGTTGGTAGGATGAGTTCTTGGAATTGTATGACATAGTGACACGTAATGTGTTACGGTACAATTTTGACTTGTTTGTGATTAATGAAAATACTAACTTTGATTGCTAAATCCTACATGTATCGATGTTATCTATCTTTTATTGCTTCATCCTAATGATCGAATTAGTGATGCGACCATTGAACAAGTACTCATCTCGATTTGAGTTACGTTCTGGATTATTCTTTTGAGTGCCATCGAGGTCATGAACCTCATGATTAATTGGCTAAGATCATTCCCTATTATATTGTAGTTAGTTCTTGGTGAACAACTTTTCATCACTATTTTGCAGATCACTCATTGTTTTTATAAGTTAAAACAGTATCCCTTGAGAAAAATTGAATTTTTATCACCATAAAGATTATTCAAAGTGAGACTTATAAATAATCATTATCGAAATAAAGTTGTTTATGAAACACCTTGGAAAACTTACTTGTTTTCATAACAAAGAACATCTTTGTAAATTCTCTTGATTTTTATTTCATGATTAAGCATGAATATATATATTTTAAACATGATGAAAAAGTTTTGACGAACTGAGTATTACATCGTTAATCCTAAAATTGTATATAGTTGCGCGCCTACATACAATTTGGAAGGGACCATGCAAGGCTGATTAGTAGTCACCATGAAATTGTTAATAAATGCTACATTTTCCTTGAAATTATGAAAGATTAAATTTTATGAGATCTGCAAGAAGTGCAAAATAGGGACATATTGTTAGAGACACCTACATATGTGCCCATACTATTTATTCTTCTGAATCGAATTTATTCATCTGTGGAAATTGTCTTAATTGACAATTGATATCCCCTTCTTGTCCAATTCTCTCGTAGTGAGATTCTTTAGAAAATTATCTAATTACCGAGTGATGATACCTGACTGGGTGTATCGACGTTCCTATCATTTCTTTTGATTAGATTTCATTTGAATGATCTGAGTAACGATCCGAGGTGCTTTCGAATGCGTACTCAAATCATGAAAACATGGGATATATTCATATTCGTTAATGTTTTCGTCTTTATGTGATCTGAATTTCTCTCGCGTAGATTATGCGTTGACTTTACTCTTATAGTGTTAACAATGTCTCCATATATCCTTGAATTATGAAGGATTACGAGTTATTATTAGTCTTTTGAGAAGTTTACATCTTATCAACGGTAATGAAACTGAAAAGTTGTTAGTGTAAGTAGAATGGATTGATTGATTATGACATGACGAAATTGTCTTAATTGATGGGAACTCGAGTAGAATTCCCCTAAAAGATAAGATGTTGATTATCAAAAGTGATCTAAATAATTCTTGATGGATGACCATATCCTGCTTTTAGACTTGAAATTATACCATGAATGGTTACGAACTAGTCATAGACCTTGTAATATAGAAAGAACCTAAGGTGGATTTATTAAAAGATGTTTCTGTTATCTGAAACTTTAGGAGGTATTTGCTGATAAATTACCTAGACATTCGCCATTAAGACAAGTTAAATTTGGTATTGATTATATTCCCGGTGCTGCACCTGTGGCATGTGCACTGTACGTCAGCACCATCTGAAATAAAGGAATTACCGTACAACTGAGAGAGTTGTCGGAGAAAGCTTTTATTCTACCAAGCTCGTCATCATGAAGAGCTATGGTGTTATCATTCCTTATATTTGTTGAATTACAGTGAACTATGTAAATTGACGATCGAAATCGATATCCACTACCCAAGATGATAGATTTGTTCGATCATTTACAAGGTTATAGTGTATATTCAGGAATTTGATCCACGGCATGGTTATCATCAATTTCGCGTCCGCGAAAAGGATTATCTATTCCAATCACTACATCCAGAACTTGTAATGAATATTATGAGTTTCACGTGATGTCGTTTGGATTGACCAATGCACGTGTAGCATCCATAAACTTGGTGAATCACGTGTGTAGGCTGTAATTTGATGAATTCATGCTCGTGATCATTAAGGACCATCTGTTTGTTTCTAAGAATAGGAAGGAGTTAATAACCATTTATAGACTACCCTGAATTGGCCGAGGAATGAAAACCTGTACCTTGAGTATTTAACATGTGATTTAAGGCTGAATCCTTTACATTATTTGACCATGTGATTAATGGTAGTAAAATCTATATTGACTCTTCAAAGATCAGAGCCATTAAGGCTTAGGGTTATACCAAAAAGAAAGTGAAAAAACGTTTTGACAAATATTTTATCAAAGGATTCTTAAGGAATCATTCCCTAATACCCAGAACATTTAACTAAACTCCTTTAGGGGTAAATGTTTGTGTATACCTCAAGACAACCTAAGAGGGATTGAGGAAACCATTTAAACCATGGCTTGGAATTTGAAACGACAATTTTTGCTTTTCAACTAAGAAAATTTTGACCAAAGTATAACCAAAGATTTTTCGAACATTTACAAATCTTATTAATTATCTTCAATAAATCAACAAAAATCGTGTTATCTAAATTCAAATTTTATTTTGAACATTTTTCTATAACTGAGAAATTTTAAAAAAATTACGTTGACGTTTCATAAAAATTAAATATTTATTATTTAATTACTTGTAATAATTATCAACACTTTAGACGTCGGATTGAGTAAAACTGATAAAGATGATAGTTGAGACAAAACTAAAACTTAGAAAATATGAAGAAAGAATTTCTGAGTGAATTGTGGTCATGATAATTATTTCATCCGGAAAGGTGAATGTAAATACTGACGCATTATGTAGAAAGGATAAAGAATCAATTAGGATATGTTCCTTAATAATGAGTGTGCAAAATAAGTTTCCGAGCAATTTAAAATATAGCCGATGCTTGTAAAAAGGATAATATAAATAATAAAAGGGGTTCGCGGCTAATGTGAACCATTAGAATTGAGAAGCCGATGGCGTTAAATGTTTTAAAGGCCACTTGTGGTTGCCTAAATATGGAAAAATTTCGATTTAGTCATGTTGGAATCTCATAAGTTTAAGTATTCTATTCACGTCATTTCTGATTTAATGTATCTTTATCTGAAGAAGTTGTACTGATGGCAAATTATGAAAGCAGACATCGCCTCATACATTAGTAAACGTCTAACTATTGCAAAGGTCATCATCTGAATTTGATTGGATTTGGGTCATCGTCGACAGACTGACCAAATCTACTAATATCATTCATGTTAATGATAGATTCTCGATGAAGAAATTGACACTTTGTATTTAAAGGAGTTGTGTAAACATAGTGTGACCGTATCGATCATCTTTATCAAGATCCTCGCTTCACATCGAATTTCTAGAGATTTGCTCAGAAGTCATTGGGAACGAACCTTGATGAGAGTAGTGTTTACCACCCCAATCGAAGGGACGAGGTAAAGTAACGATAAAAACACTAGAAGTCTTGTTTTGTGTTTGAATGATTGACCTTTAGTAATGAACGGGATAATCGCTTTCCTTTGGAGAGATTATCATGGATAATTATTGTATTAGGATCAAGATCGAATCTTGTGAGGATCTAAATATGAGAGCATCTATAAGCAGGAGTTGGGAGGAAGATACCCGACATACACCCATTGTGAGTTCGACATGTCTTTTAGGTTTAAGGTTGCCTATGGTGACAAACCTAATCTTACAAAATACCCGAACCGTGAAACCTGAAATGATTGTTTTAATTAGGATTTGATTATTGACTGCCGGTAGTGGGTAGGAGGTTATGTGAATATGAAGTGTAAATCTTGAAGTGCAGGATGGGTAGCGAAGTTATGCCAAAATTTTCACCTTGGAAAAATGAATTGATGATCTGAAAGATCATGGGAAATAAGTCCCCGTTGTATGGGACCATTGAGATAATGTAAAAGTTGGTTTGAAAGGCATATAAGCTGGATCTACCCTAGGACTTCAAGGGCTGCGTGAATTATGTTTCGTATATCGAACTTGATTAAATGTTTATCAAGTGAAAAATCTGACTATTTCTTAATGAAGTTTAGATCGACGAAAAGTTGCATTCATCAAAAACCCGTGAACATCATGAATAGAGAAAGTAATTCAACATTAAGCCTGATCGTATTCCCGTAGTTATGTTTGATGAAACTCGCGTATTGTAATGAATTACACTTGATAGAAAAGACCGAATGTGGAGGAAGTACCCACATGGCTTTAACTCTATAAGAAGCGAGTAGTAAGATAAATCGATCTTTGAGGACAAAGAACCTGTTTAGGGGTAAATGCTGTGACAGTCCGTCAATTTATGGTTGATATTTTATTCTCAAGTATTATTTGAAAATATTATTTTAATGTTATATTATGAACTCACTCATTTTTGGGAAGAAATTTGCTTTTACGTCTTGAAGTAGCATCGACTACGTTTAAACCGGAGAATTCTACGTTACGTGCTTACGTTTACATACGCCGTTTTGGTGACAGTCCGACATTTTAGGAAACAAATTTATCCTTGAATATTATTTTGGAATTATAAATTTGTGTTGGTTCATAAACTCAAAAATTTACGAGAAGAGATTAGGACTTACGTTCATGATTTAACGTCCTTTACGACTAAACCGGAAACCCTAGGTTTACGTATTTACGTTTTTGAACTCCGTTTTTTATGAGACAATTTTTATTAGATTCTTTTTGTGCCGTTGATTCATAGTTTATAAAAATGTTTTTCGTAAAACGACCCGAAGGCACGTAATTCGAGAAAACTAGAATCGAAGAGTACCGGTAAATTAATGGGGATGAGACAATTTTACACTTGCCCACCCCCATACATGTGGTGGCCAAAGCTTAACCAACACACCAAAATGTGTCAAGTATACACACACACTAAGGACACTTGTCCTTAGTGCATGCACAAACCACTAAACTAACAAAACTAGCCAAGTTAAACCATCTACTCTCATTTCATACATGCAAACCACACACAAACTCTCTTGGCTCCCTATGAACGTCCCATATCACCCAAAAACACCCCACTAGATCAAAAATTCAACCATAAATCATATGTATAATTTACATATGATGAAAACCCATTGAAGTTATGAAGATTGGAGGTGATTTTAACAACTAAAAAGGAGTTTATATGGAGATCAAGGGCTGAGTTTTGGAGGAGTATACAAATACTTGGTGATCCTCGAAGTGGTGTTGATATCTCATAAGATTGGTTACCCAAAACCAAGTCTTGTTCATCCAAAAACTCATCATTTCATCACTTTGGTGGTATAGAGATTGTTCTTCCTATCCTTTTGTTATTTTGAATATGTAATCTTGTATTTTTTATTTATATATGTATATGTATATGATGATGAATGATGATAAAAATATTGTGTGGGGGTCATGTGTTGATAAACTTGTATAAAAAGATGGAAAACTATATGTAAAAGTGGTAAATCTTACTTGATTTAGTAGGCTGTATAAAAATAGTAAACAACCATATGTTAAACTGATAAAATGGTATAGATAAATTAATATACAGTAAGTATTAAGTCTTGTACACATGTGAGAGTTGGTCATGCAATGGAATCATTATAATGAGTGAGATATGATCAAAACAATGTTCAAGTACAAATCTGAGTAGTATGTTTTGGACGAATTTATTAAAATACTTAGATGTTGATTCATCAGTAGCTATAATAGAGTTAAATGAAGAACATATCATGTAGTTTCTGCTATAAAAATTTGGGGTTCTATATCCTTGTACAACTCAAGATATGATAAAAATGGTGAAAGTGAAAGTAAAAATCAGATTTGTGAAAATTAAAGTATATAGTATTATAATAGCACTCAAGTAAATAATAAATAAAATGTAAACTTAAAACCCACTAACTTATATATTATATATATATAAGTATGTACATTAATAAATAAATGAGACATTTTATAAAAATGGCAATTTGATAAGTTTTATAAGTTATAAAACTATAAACATAAGTTTTACGTCTTTTCGGCTAAAACCGTAAAATTAACGTTTCCGTCAATTAAAACTTAGACGGTCGGACGCATCTAATGTAAACTTTTTATAACTTATCTACTGATGTATGAGTACATTTTACAAGTAAAAACCGATATAACCTGAGCTTTATAACATATGGACATTAACGGACCAAAGTAGCCTTATTGGACTATTGACCCAACTAGTTTGGATAAACACTAATGAACTTACTCATTGAGCTTAACCCACTTAGGCCCAACATGTGAGTAAAGGGCTGATGTTAAAAGTATAAAATGGGCTAATATAATGTAATGGGCTTATCATAGGCTTATAGGGCCATAATATGGAACTGGATTAAAACTAGTGTAACTAGTCAAAAATTTGACTAACACATAACACTATAATGTTGAATGAAGATATAAAAACCCACTTGATCATCATCATACTCATGATATCATCATATATACATAGCCATTGTTTTTATAAAAGTCATTGGACAAGAGTCTAAGACAAGTATTATTTGTCTAGGTTTCCGTGATTGAAGCACGTACCGTACATCCAAATCGCCGATAACCCGCCTTTCCCAATCAGCGTGAGTTCATAGCCTCGCACTCTTTTAAATGTTTTTATGAAATGTTTTATAAACCCGCGAGGGAGATAACATGTTAGTTTTGATAAAATAGGACACAAGTTGTCCCGATTATTTGTTTATTGATTTGGACCCGAATGATTGTATGACCCGATGAATGATTATATGACCCGATAAATGAAATGAAATGGATTATTAAAGTTAGGTTATGTCACTGAAAGTCCCATTAGCATGAATTGTGAACTACCGGGATTTGGTAGACGCTTATGCATATAATATTACTATTTGGGCAAGATCACCCCAGTTCGCGCCTTGACGGTTGATCCCCGTCGTGCCACATTGATTGGTAAGAGAATTTATGTATGAGAAGATTTAAATAAGCGTGATTATTGTGACGACACGCTGTTTTAGATGGGAAATGAGTTTCGGGTTAGCTACCCGTTGTTTGTTATAGTAAGGTAGCAATGTCATGCAGCTTATAATAATCCAATAACGAAAACACTGCTATAGGCATCGAATTACGATATATTGCCTGACTAGCAATACAGGGTCTTATTATTGATATTATGTTCGTGTTTTGGTTTTACATAACCATATACATATAACGGTTTTTATTTAACTTTATACAACGTTATAAAACGTATTGTATGATGTTTTTACGACAATGGTTCGTATAATGGTTGTGAAGGCAAAAGCCTATATTATGATTTTGACAAAGATTTGTATGAAATGTTTTTGGCTTATTTTATGGCCCACTATAAGGATTTGTACAAAATGATTTTCGGTAATAATTTTATACCGATGATATATTAATGGATTTCATTAAACTCTATGAATTCACTCGGCGTTTTCGCTAACCTTTTCTTTTAACATGTTTTATCTCAGGTACTTGAAGGTAATTCTCGGGAAGACGACAAGAATTCATGGCCCGCACTTAAATACCAAATTTCCATTCAAATGCTTTATAAAATTGTATGAAATACTATGACTTGGGACCTATGTAAATTTGATATTCATGAATGGAAAATGCTTTATTATTAAACGATGTGATTTTAAGCGTTGTCTATGATTTGAGTAATGTGCTATCCCGTAACACCAACGACTCTTCCGCTGAACTAAAGTATGAATATTTGGGGGTGTTACACAGCTTCTCCAATCTTTATCCCCTTCTGTGCTGGTTGCCTTCTCTTCTTCCTAGTAAATGTTTGAGTAATATGTTTAGTAGGGGAAGGACTTACAACAGGGGGATTAATGATCGTAGGGGAAACTTTTGTAGAAGCCGGGGCTTCTTCTTGATTGCCCATATTCAACAATACTTGGGCTATATCTTTTGTGGCACTTCCTTTATCACTCCCTTTTTCATCACTTGCCACCTTCTCTTGTCCTAGATCTTGACCACTAGGAAATGCATACCACTGAGTAGACTCATCTGTTTGAGGAACTTCATCCTCTTTGGAAGCATCCTCATTTGTAGAAACAGTTAGCTTTAGTTTTCTCCTCCCCTCAAGTGTAGCAAGTATGTTCTCCAAATTATTAATATCAGACCTTGCTTTTTGATAGTTTGTACCAGTTGTGCATTTTGCTCTTTCAAGCTAATGCACATATTCGTCAATTCCATGATGGATAGTGGTTTCAGTCTGCTCTCAACCCTAGGAGGAGATTGCTCTCCTCTTTGGGCATCACTGAGTGAGGGACAGGACTTACTTATGGTGTCACTCTCCTGCTCATCCCTTGGGGATGAGACAGTAGTGGCAGCCAAACCCCCAGTGTGCTCCAACCTTTTGGAGACTCTCCTCTATGCTACTTGTGAAGGTTCACCAGGCAAGGGAGACCTAGCAAACCTGGTTTTTGTTCTCCTTTCTTGTTGTGGGTTGGCCAGGGGAAGTTGGCTGGCAGGGGCATCACTAGCAGGGGCATCAGCAAGAGTGGTTTGGGCTGCTCTTGGTTTGGAAGCAGCTTCTCTTCTGATCTGATTCATCATGGTTTGTGTAAGGGGAACTGCCCTGCCATAAAATTGGATGGTAGGTGCTGCAAGAGTGGTGAACAATTTGGTTGTATGGGGGTTAGCTTCAAAATAGTCCTTGTGACGAATTTTACCATGTTGCCTCATATCCAACAAAACTTCTATAAACCTTAGATACATACAAAAATTTTAATGGCTTGTAACTTTTTTGACCATGCCTTCAAAAATCATTTGAGAAAAATAATATTTTCGCCCTGTTGCCAAGCAAATCATGGCAGAAGCAACTTGACTCCCAAATTCATTAAAAGCTGTAGTTTTAGATGATAAGCATTGCAAAATAGTGTGAATTAAATACTTCCAATGGGGTGCAAACTGACCTTTAGCAAACTTACATTTTTTATCATCAGTAATGTTGTACCCCAAGTTTGTGAGACCCTCAAACATTTCAGCCTCTGGTAAGGCAACCACCCCACCCTCATCATCCAAGACTAACTTATCTCGAATGAAGGCAAATGTAACCACCTTGGGATGGCCATCAACCATGCTTTTAATTGTTACCTCTTCATCCACTATTTCAGCCTGAGCATTAGACCAAAAATATTGGATGTGTGAGGTGTATATTCTAGGACTAATTACAAGAGCTAACCTGAAATAGCAAGATTTAAGGTAAGCAACAGCATTAGTGAATTCAGCAGGCTCCTTAGATAAAAGAGCAACCTGATTATGGTTTGGAGCAATTTTGAGAGTCGTGGAAGACATGTTAAGAATTAAAAGGTTTATGTTTGTGAAAAAGTAGTGGGATTTGATCGATAGAGAGAGTTAGGCCTGCTGGTTAAGGGGATTGAGTTTATATAGGCGAATTAAAGAATTATGATTGGACCAAATTATCAGTTTGCAAAAAGATCATAAATAAATCTTGCTAAGAAAGTAATTTACTTGAAGTAATAATAAAAAGGTTACCAATCAGCGAAGAAAGCGCCTTAAATATCTTTTGAAAAGAATAAAATATTCCCTAACCAAAATTTTTAGCAAGCAGGCCCAACGGCTATAAGCAGGGCAACGGTAATGTCGGTCAACGGTCAAACAGGGGAATGTTTTGCAAAGCAGGGGAAAGTTATATTAGCAGGGGTATCAAAAATTAAAGCAGGGGAAACTTTCCTAAGGGTATTAGACTTAACCTGAATAGATCAATGCTAAACAGCTCTGCTCTAATGCACACCCTTGTAAAAATAAGTTAGATACATAGAAACGCAAGAGTCCTCCATTCAGCAAAGTTCCAAACAGAAAACGTTAACACATAAGAAACCCTGCACCTGGTCAACCCAATAAAATAAGCATACCCCAGACTCCATCCCTACTGCTATGGTTAGTTGGTCTTGGCAATATGCACTAAAAATCTTAAATTAGGCAGCAAGCTTCTCAATAAAGAATTTTGAGTATACATTACAGTGCCTCAAGGTTTCAGAACTCCAACAGGCTTTGCAGCAAGTCTTCATTGTCCCAAACCCCTACTCACCAGTGGATATGATCTAGAATCATATATGAGTATCCTAAGGATACCCTAAGTCCTAAAGGTGTGACCTAACCTCCCCTGAAACATAGAGCATATACATGATTCTGCCATAATATAGTATGCTCCATTGAGATCTTTGGACTGTTAGTCTAAAACCACATATAACCACTTAAAAAGAACAAACCCAACTAAGAGAAAAACTCCTAGCAGGGGAAATTGGCTTAGCAGGGGGATTAACCCCAGCAGGGGAAACTTTGATCAAAAGCAGTGGAATGAAGAATAATGGAAAAAGTGACTAACACATGTACAACAACAGCAATAATACAATCCTGAATACACAAGACAAGTCAGACATCGAATTTTAGGGAGCGATCATTCCAATACTTGCAACCAAGTACTGAAACCTCCCCACATCAAAAGCTTTTGTCAAAAGATCAGCAACATTAAGTTCTGTGTCAATTGCCTCTAGGACAATCAATCCTTTTTCAAAACAATCTCTAATGAAATGATGTGTGATTTCAATATGTTTAGTCTTGGTATGAAAAACAGGATTTTTAATTATGTAAATAGTGCTGTTATTGTCAATGAATATCTTGGTTTTAAGAAAATTGTACCCATAATCAAGCAGCTGGTTTTGAATCCAAATAACTTGTCCACAGCATGTAGCAGCTGCCACATATTCAGCTTTAGTTGTGGAAGTGGCCAGAATTGTCTACTTTTTACACTGCCAACATATAAGCCTGCTTCCCAAAAACTGACATCCACCTGTTTTAGACTTCCTATCATTGTTGTCACCAGCATAGTCACTATCAGAATAGGACACTAGCTCAAATGGTGACTCCTTGGGATACCAAATTCCTAAAGTTGGATGACACTTCAGATACCTAAAGATTCTCTTCATAGTAAACAGATGACACTCTATGGGTGTCACTTGGTATCTTGCACATAAGTAGACTGCAAACATGATTTCAGGTCTTGAAGTTGTAAGGTACATGAGAGATCCAATCATGGACCTATAGTTCCTGACATCAATAGGCTTTCCTAGGCCATCTTTTCCCCAAGGATGCTCCTTATCCATGGGAGTGGAGACTTTCTTTCCTTCACACATTCCAAACTTCTTCACTATTTCAGCAACATACTTGTCTTGTAAGATAAAGATCCCATCCTTCCTTTGATTAACTTGTAACCCTAGAAAGAAGTTGAGTTCACCCATTGCACTTATTTGGAATTTATCTTGCATCAACTTGGCAAACTCTTTGCTAAGCAGAGAGTTTGTGGATCCAAAGATGATGTCATCCACATATACTTGCACCAAAAGAAAGTCACCCTTCTGTTTCTTAATAAACAGGGTCTGGTAAATTTTCCCCCTGTTGAAACCATTATCCAACAGGTATTTAGATAGAGTTCCATACCAGGCCCTAGGAGTTTCATGAAGTCCATACATAGCCTTCTTCACCTTATAGACCTTGTCTAGGTGTTCTGGATCTTCAAACCCTGGAGGTTGCATCACATAAACTTTTTCATCAATGGTGCCATATAAGAAAGCACTCTTAACATCCATTTGATATACTTTGAAGTCCATGAATGAAGCATAGGCCAAAAACAATCTGATGGCTTCAATTTTGGCAACTAGAGCAAAGACCTCATCATAATCAATACCTTCTTCCTGAGTATATCCCTGTGCTACCAGTCTGGCTTTGTTTTTGATCATTATACCCCTCTCATCCTTCTTGTTCCTGAGCACCAATTTTGTCCCAATGGGTCTTGCCCATTTTAGAAAATCTACCAGAATCCATACTTCTTGGATTTCAAATTGCAAGAGTTCTTCCTGCATAGCTTCAACCCAGCTTGGATCATTGAGAGCTTGAAAAATCTTCTTTGGCTCCTCTTGTGAAAAAAGGCAGTAAATAGACAACATTGCATGTTGTCATGATTGAACTTCATAGTGATGTTGGCAATGAAGTTGTGTTCCTTTGCTGAATACCTTGTTTGTCTAGGAGTATGAACATCACCTATGATTTGAGATTCGGGGTGATCTTTATTGATTCTGTAGGTAGGCTACATGCTCATGATTACCTCTGTTTCATCATTTCCCAAATCAGGATCTATTGTGCTATCTTGATTGGGAAAGAAATCCTCAAAAGAGCTTCCAAATGATACGGCATGGCTGAGGGATGGATGCTGGTGAGCTGAATGCAGCTCTGAGTAACTTGGACCTCCATGTCTAATGATTCTGCTTCCACTGCTTGATAAAGTAATAGGTGAGGATGTAGAAATGAGTGGGGATTCTTCATCATTAACATCATTTGCAACTGGTTCTTTAGCAGCAGGGGAAACATTTGGTCGAGCAGGGGAATCTAGGATATCACTGCTTTCAGCCATTCCACTGCTTTCAGGATTTGACTTAGCAGGGGAAGAGATTGGCTGCTCCTTCCTTTTAGATGTGTCATCTTCTTCACCCATTTCTATAGCAACATCATCAATGAGAAACAATGAGGGTACAGTCATGTACCTCATTAGTGGCTTCTCCAAAGCAGTTGGTTCTTGTGTACCTGAAATGTTAGTATTCTCCAAAGCAACAGGCACATAATTCATTGACTTAGAAAGTACTTCAATGTCAAAGAACCAATCAAGACTTGTTTGTACATCTTCAGTCTTGTCTTCAAGAAAATCTACATGGAGATTTTCTGTCACTTTGCTTGTCTTCTTGTTGAAGACCCAATATCCCTTGCTGTTCAATGAATAACCTATAAAATACCCATCATCCTTTTTTTCATTGAATTTACCTAAATTGTCAATAGTGTTCAGAATGATCACATGACATCCAAATGGTCTGAAAAAGCCAATCAAAGGGGTCTGCCATTGAACAACTGATAAGGGGTCTTGTTGTGTGCCTTTACTACCAAGGCCCTGTTTTGAACATAACAAGCAGTGGCTACAGCTTCAGCCCAAAAGATAACTGGAAGCTTGGAATCAGACAACATGGTCCTTGCAGCTTCAATAAGTGTCCTGTTTCTTCTTTCTGTAACTCCATTTTGTTGAGGTGTTCTTGTTATACTGTATTCCCTCCTTATTCCTTTGTTTGTGTAGAAAGTGTCCAGCTCCTTGTTTCTGAACTCACCACCATTGTCTGATCTAATGGTTACCACCTTCATGCTTTTGGAAAGTTCAATCTGATTAATAAAATATTTGAGTACAGCTGATGTGTCACTCTTTTCAAACAGAAAGAATGTCCATGTGAACCTTGAAAAATCATTAGTAATCACTAGGCAGTACCAATTCTTCTTTATGCTTGCCACAGAAGTGGGACCAAACAGGTCCATGTGCAGCAATTCCAATGGCTTGGTGGTCGACAGACTTGTTTTTGACTTGCAAGAAGCTCTGTGTTGCTTCCATTTAGGCAGGCAACATAAGTATGATCATTGGCAAAGGTCTTGGAAGGAAGACCATGAACAAGATTGAACTTTACCAGCTTGTTCATGTTCTTGAAGTTAAGATGACCAAGTCTTCTATGTCATTTCTTGCATTCATCAACTGATGCTTTGGCAATGAAACAGTTCTCATTGTTTTGAAGAGTGATGTCCTTTAAATCAATGGTGTACATGTTCTTCTGTCTTAGGGTTCTGAGTACAATAGGAGTGTTTTATGGTAAGACAAGCTCCTTTCCCAAAACCAGACACTCAGTATCAGTGAAGAGGACAAAATTCTTGTTGTCAGTCATTTGGGACACACTAAAGAGATTGTACTTTAGCTCTTTCACCAAGTAGACATTACCAAATGTCATTCCATTAGTAACAATGGCCTGTTGGGAATAAAATGAAGCCAAGATACTTAGACGTTGACAAGAGGAAATTGGACATTGATAAGAAGAAATCAAGCGTTGTCAGATCAAGCGTTGACAAGAAGAAATCAAGCGTAGATGAGAAGAAGTCAAGCACTGTACACGTTTTATGTTTCTAGTAAAGATATGTTCAACAATGTATTTCTTATGTTTATCTTTACCTAAAATAGCTGATACATAGACTCTTGTACAAGGTTCCTTATTCTATAAAAGGAGGCCTTTAGGTTTTAGTTTAATATACGTTTTACACTTTCATTGTACACAAGTTCAATCATCAATCAAAGTGAAAGTTTGTTTTATTCTGTTTGTGTGTTCTTGTTCTAAGTATTAATTCCACATAATACTTAGACTGTTTCATATACAACAAAGTTTCTCTAAGTGTTTAACTTGATTCAATCTCTTATACACAAAGCTAAATCGATCTAAGTTTCGGATCAACAAGTGGTATCAGAGCTTGTTGAGGAACTTTGATCTAAAGAACACAAAACCTTAAAAACCCTAAATCATCAAAAACCCTAATCTTTCAAGAAACCCTAGAAACCAGACAAGATGTCTACACTATAGATGACCTCCTCCTCTAGTCACAATCTAAAAATCCCCATGCTAGACCCTGACAACTTTGAGCTATGGAAGTTCAATTTTGAGCAGTATCTTCAAATCCATGATCACACTCTATGGGAAGTTATTGAATATGGAAACACATTCAATAAGGCTGCTAGGATTGCTGCTGCTAGTGCTGCAAGATCAATTCAGGGCTCAACTGAAGAGGGTAAAAAAGAAATACCTTCAGATGGAAGAGCTGTCGCAACTAAAGACATTGCAAAGAGAAGGAATGACATGAAAACTCTAAGCATTCTTAAACTTTCTTTGGGACCAGCAAATCAGCACAAGTATAGAGGTTTTGAGTCTACCAAAGAGCTTTGGGCAGCCTTTCAAGTCAATTATGGTGGTAATGATGATACTGCCTCAGATAAGAAGAAGCAACTCTTGCATGAGTATGTTGTGTTCAAAGCTCTTCCCAATGAAAAGCTAAGTGGGGTGAGAAGTAGACTTCTTGACATCACAAGAAAATTGTCCTTTATGGGAACAGTGTATGAGGATGCTGATATCATTACCACTTTCCTTAAAAGTCTTGGTGATGCATGGAAGATTGAAGCAATGTCTATTATTGCTACCAATGCTCACAAAAGTTCCACGTTTGATGACGTCTACAATAAACTAAAGATTGTAGAGAATGAAATTTTTTTGGATCAAGGAAGCAAATATACCTCTAGAAACATGGCTTTCTTCTCACATAATGAAGGTCAATTTGATCAAAGGGATTCATACGTGCACCCTGTTACTGGATCACCTCGTGTCAATGTTGGATCAAGCTTTGTCAACGCCCCACATTCAGACGCTCACACATACAATGTTGACTTACCAAGGATTAAACCTGCTGGTATTGATCTAGATACAGTATGTGCTTACATTGCCGCATTGCCCAATGGTTCAGTAATTACATATGAGGACCTTGAGCAAATCAGTGATGAGAACTTGGAGGAGATGGACATAAAATGGAATATGGCACTTGCAATTTAACACCCCCAAATTTACACGCAGCGGAATACATCTTTGGGTGCTAAACAATGATACTACAACACATAACTTATAAAGAACGACTCAAAAAGAGACGTTTTAGATTTATCGTTCCTAAAACATTTGTTAGAGTAGCGTAGTCCCAAGTAATCGTTACCAAAAGATAAGTTAAAACAACATATTGGTTTGTTTTAAAAATGGAACGATAAATAAATCAAAGAGTTTGAACAACAAAAGCAGTGCACAACTTCATTCCCCGTGACCTCCAAGCTTCCACTTCTTGATTACCTGAAATACATGTGAGTAAAACAATCAGCAAAAATGCCGAGTGAATCTATAGGTTTATGAAATCAATTTGAACACAAGCAAAGATTATAAGTTTGTGGCATGCTTATAAGCATCAAATAATAATTTGCATCAACAATGATAATTGTATATAGCATAAATTGCAATAAGCTCATGGAACCGAGCCCTTAGACACTCCCTTTAGAGGTCTGATAAGACAGGAGATTTATTAATTGTCGGTTACCTCCAGATTATTGGAACATTGCCGTATACCTGACTTCTCAATACAATATGTTCAAACAGTGTGGAGGTCGGGCCTAAGCTTCTATGACAAGTCCACAAAAACTGAACCGGGGCGGCTTCCCCCATAGATCTATTAATTGTACTAGTGGTTAACCCATCATAGGTTAATTAACGGTCCATAATTGAGGTTTTAACAAAGGCAATCACTTAATGCAATTTAAAGGCAACCACGGGTCCATTCATAGAGGGACAAAGCATACCATAAAAATCTTGTGTTCTAAGTTTATAAAACATGTATTCCCCCTCGCGGGTTTAAAATCATTTAATAACTAGTATAAAGCGAGGCTATAGACAAACCTTAGCCAATAGTGGTAATGAGACGATCGCCAACGATAGATGATGCCTTTCAAACACGAGAACCGCAACCTATCAAATGAGGTGCGTTCATTAATAATAGACTCGAGAAATAACCCATACATAAGAATATAAAACTTGACTCATAAAATCACGACAAAATCGAGAGAAAACGATACAAGTGATACTAACACTCTCCTATTCTTTCATTTTATTATTCTACGCCTTTAATAAAAATCTGCCGTAACATACCGAATGTGCAAGCCGTTTTCCCATACTTAGACATATCAACTTTTTATGATACTACTCAGAGAACTCACTTACTATATGTAGAAAGTCCTCCCAAGAGCTCATTAAAAGATTTTACTTCTAAAATTCCCTGCCCGACTCATCTTTGAATCACAAAATCCGGACAGTTTAGCGACATTGACTTACGAAACCATTTTGACCATTCTAAACAACTCCATTTGTAAAACCGCCACTTGATTCTAAAAATAGACTCAAAATGCTAAACTTGGAGCCTGATAACAGCCCTTGAAAATCAAACTAGTGTATCTTCCACCTCGTTTGGAGTTGGAATGCCTACTTTATATCAAATCGAAGCTAACGAAATTCTCTACGACATAATTCCATAATAACAACCTATATTCAGACTTAAGATTTCCGAAAATGACCTCAAACCTACTGCCCAAAATTGACTATTAAAATCTCTTACAAAATCATGTTTTTGATCCATTCCAACAACTTTTGTCATCAACCTAAGCCCCTAATATCATCATAAATCAATCCTAACACTTGCATCATCATCAAAGTCAAAAACCCAAAAATTAAAAATCAACTTTTTAACAAAAACATAGCATAAAAAATGTTTGATCATCACTACTAACACATGCATACAACAAATTTGGATCAAACATAGCCAACTTTTCTTGAAAAAAATTAATATGGTTGCATGTTGATAAAAATGGTACCAAAATACTCACAAGATGATTTTAGGATAGGGACTTTGCTTGGTTTTTATTGAATCAAATTAGATAATAAAATTTTTGATGATTTTTGGTGTGGGGGTTTATAGTGTATGGTAAGAACAAGGAAGAAGGAAAGGAGAAAATGAATTTTTTTGATAAAAAAAATTGTATAGGTGGTAGTGGAGAGTTTATGTATAATTTAAGGTTAGGGTAGTTTTTGCCAATTTGTGATAGTTTTGGTCCAAAATGTAATAAAATAGTTTAAAAGGGTAGAAAATATAAATTATAAATTTTGAAATATTTACGAGGCTCGGGTTTCGTAAAAATATATTTTTTTAAGTTTAAACGCACACGAAAAATAATAATATAACGACTTGATACATAATTAAAACGATATCGTCAAAAGTATTAAATATCGAAACGATCGATAATAAAATATAAAAATTTTGGCATCCGTCGGTATCGCGATCACTAGTAGTCTTCGTTGCTCGTCAAAATATTAAAATATAATATTCAATATCGGTTGCAACTTAAACCGTTAAACATAATAATATTTAACGTTATAAAATACTTCAAAATAATTGAAAATAGAATTAAATTATGACCTTATTTTTACGGGTTTTACATCCTCACCACCTTAAGAGAGCGACGTCCCGGCGCTCAACTCGCCTCATACACGAGTTGTTCACTACCCGGAAGGATGAGGGCATTCCTTATAAAGAAGTCTTCACGTTCCTACGTGAATCTCGATCCACGATCTCCACTGGTTCTTTTACAAAACGCAACTTGTCGTCAAGTTGTATCTCACCAAAAAGGAATAAATAAATCCTTATCCACAAGTCACTCGTCAAGCTTGACACATGAAAATTTTATGAATTCACGAAGCTCATTCGACGAAAAGAATAGATGATAGGATTTTCGGGTAAGTCCAGTTAAAAGGAATGTTGCAATTTAAAGGATAGCCACTGGCCGAATAGCCATGGACACACATCAAAAAGAATTAACAAGAAAAACATTTTCGTCATCGGAGGGTGCTCACACGCGGGTCCTCACTCAAAAGATAATACAAAGACACCATCTCACTTTCGCCAACGCGCATTAAAGTCTCAATAAACATCGTCGTTGAAAGTCAAAAAGATATTACATAATATGTGCTCCACATGATCGGACGTCATCGGATGATGCTGTCTCAAGTTCTCACAACTTACGATCATTTGACTAGATCACACACCATATAAGTACATAAAAGAAAAGGTAGAACATAAACATCGAGTATAGATCTCCACCGTTAATCATCAAGAAAACCTTGAACGGACCCTTGATAATAACCAATTGATCTCAAGAGTCTTTCCACTTGCGGTGTCGGCTTCAACATGCTCCTCGAGGTTGCAACGAATTTATTAACTCCATTCATTAAGAGATTCGGTCCTCAATCATTCCACTAGTACACGCGTAAATCCTGGTGACACTTATCGTTTCTTCTTATACACGGCTTCCCAATATTCATTTTAAACTCAGAATAAAATAGTGATCTTCAGTACGAGGAACAGAACGAGATAAAAATGACTTCAATAAACGCATAAACGAACAAGATGTGGTAAAATGATTTAAGGTTGACGATCGACGAGGGATCTCGACTCACGTAACCGTAAAACATAATAAATCACAATACTAGAAAAATGAGAGCGAAGAATAAATTATACATCATCATTAAAATATCATTTGTCACAATTATCCGTCCCAATTTGGTATTACCTTAAAACTCAATTGAGGTACTTTCTTGATAAGGATGATATATCAAAATAGGAGTTAAATAGCTTCATAATTTATTTTGGTTGTCTTAAGAAACTTTGAAAGAAAGACATGAATTTATTAATTAAACTCGTATTGGTGGTTACAATTAGAAAATATAATTTCCAAATTAAATCATTATTAGGAATATAAATTAAACCAGTAATTTCATTACATTAAAAGTAAAGTATGATAAGTCAATTAGTTCAAAAGATAGAACATAATTTTATTTTAAACATTAGTTTTAGTTATACAAAATATGGTGTATAAATTTGACCTTTTACTTGTGATGGTTATTTCGATAATTGAAAATCATTAGAAAATGTAGACAAGTTCCATAAAAAAAATTTATAATACTTTGTAGGAATACATAAAGGTGTTTATCATTCCAAAATAAATATGGGTTACATTCGGGTTTCGAAATGTGACAAGATAACAAACGAATACGAATGGAAATAATAGTCAACAATTAGTAAGAAATCAATGGTACAAAAGAGAACGAAGCAAATGTCGTATGAATTCTTAAAGAGAATAATAAAATAAAGGCATTGATGGTAAGATGATAAGAAATAATAGATTAAACAATTTGTCAATTTTGTTAGTGCGGTCGGTGGTTCACCAATATCAGCTCGTTAATTTAGCGGTGGTCGTTACACGATCGGAAATAAGATCCATACAAAAATTTTAATCAAAGAAAATTCCTAATAATCACTTGTAATTAAAATAAATCAAATGAACGATGTTAGTGTTTAAAGAGAGAAGTCAAAGCACGGTTCACAAGAGTGGATTTCGAGACAGACGAGAGTGACGGACGTCATCCCAGATATACGGAAATCACTCTAGTGATAATTCATTATTCACGTGCGGAGACATTCCAAAGATCTACCCAGTCGCATAAAGAAGATTGGACGAGAAGGAAGGATAAAACATCGAGACTTTTAGGTCATTTATTAACAGTCAATAATTAGACGAACGGTCAAAAGAAATCAGTTATAAGACAAAATGAAGTAACAAGTGGAAAAGCGATTGTCGAGTAAAAACGTATTCGTAAGCGCGTAATTCGTTCAAGAAAAGGTAAGAAAACATATGCGGATGCATAGAAATTGCGCTACTTGCATGAAATATAAGGATTTTTAAAACTACTTTTCATTTTATTTCATTTTATTTATCTTTATCATAAATACAAGTAAAAAGTTGATTATTATCAAGATTTTTAAGTGGACTACTATTCAGCCTAGCATGGCTCCATCTAAATTAGACATAGGTGATCAGGCCATGTATAATTTAGGAATAGCAATGCAGTGCTCAGTTTCGTCGAAAAGTATTACGTTTCTTATGTTTATATATAAACCATGCCATTTGTAAAATGGAATTTAAAAATAGTTTATAAATTTATAGGATACAAGTAATTTGTGAGATACTTAATAAGCAACTTTTAATCTTACGAAAAGTATTTTATAAGACCAAAGTAAAAATAATTGGTGAAAATAATCGTAAAACAATATCAGATTTATTTATAAATGACATTATGACAACGTATAAAGTAGTCAAAGTTTTGCAAAAAGTGGCAAATAGTAGCTCATAAAACAACCAATGAAATGGTTACAAGTTGTTAAGGTTTCAAAAGATTATAAGGTTTAGACGAAAACGCCATGAAACACGTGATAAGAATGTCGACGAAGAATGTGAAGGCAAAACTTCAAAACTCAACCCAGATCAATGGAAGGTTAGAAGAAAATAAAATAAAATAACATCGAAGGACAAATGAGTCATATATATAAAAAGAATAAAACAATTCACATGTGTATTCTATGTAAGATACTCGACACAACATGCTTTTAAGAAAGTATATTATTCGTTTTAAAACTACCCCATTATTTCGGTAATTGCTAATCCTGTATTGTTTCTATTTTTAAACATTTTCACATGCAACTAGTATTCGTTAGTTGTAAAATAGTATTTGTTAAAATTTTACGATCTCAAATGAAATCAAAACAGCTTAGAAACATTTAAAACTCATGTTCTGAATTTTCTATCAGATTTAACTTTTAAATATGAGCCGATTAATTGACCCGATAAACGACATCTCCAAGACTCGGAGTCTAAAGCATTTTGATGCAAAACGACGTTTCAGACGACTTTCTAGTTTTACCCGAGACCTGAAAACCAATGTAAAATGACCAAAATACCCCTGCAAGTTCTGTGCAGGTTTGACTATTTTATTTTAAAAACGCAGGTTTTACTTTTAAGTTTTGACCTGTTTATACTGCCCCTACAGTTTCTGCATAAAGTGTATTTTTCGACACTTCTTAACGGCTCAAAATATATACATATATACACACATGTCTTGTGGATTTTATAACAACGAAAAATAAATCTCATAATGAGCATTAAATAAAAATATAGTATAATAAATGACAAAAGATGCTTCAAGGTATCCAACACAAAATTTAGGAAGCAAGACGGTGAAAGACGTTCGTAATTTAGATTTCAAGGTGCAATGTAGGAAATTCTCCTTGGTGCCACGATTCTCCAAAAACACCAAAACATAACGAGAAAAGAATGGAACATTCATAGGTGGCGTTCCGGGAGCAAGAAGGTTAATGAAAAACAAATGATACAATTTTATATAAGTAAAATCGTATTCCAATTCTAGTGCCATAATCTAGACGATGATTTATAAAATGACGATGACGTTACCGAGTTATAAGCGAACAATACTCTTCGAAGTCGATACATATAACTGTCAACGAATTAAATCTTCGCATGTCGTGTAAAACGATAATAAAAATCAACAAAATATTATGAAAAACCATGGTATTATTCAACACTATTTTAAGAAATGTTTCAAAATGTATGACTCACACGATAGCGGTTAGTCTATTCCAAGGACACATTGAGCTACACAATGGTTTGGAGATTACGTTAAAAGACGTCCAAGCACAAATAGCCGGAAGACGATTTGAATATCTATATAGATATCACAAAGGGTTAAACAATGAAAGTAACGCGCGTAGATGAAGTTATGTAAGGTCATAATATAAAATTTTTTGCAATAAAAGCAATTTAAATAGTTCAAAAATAAATACAGAAAGATCTTGAAAATTCATTGTATTTATTTAAGTTAATCATTAATAAATGATAAACTTTTATCGAAACGTTTAACGACATAAATATATATCGATAAAGGATTATAGTATTTATTTAGAAATACTAGCAATAAGGCATACATAATAATGTATACTAAAGTTGTAATCCCAAAAGTAGCTTAAACCTGAAGTCACGCGAAGTTATGTGCACCGACTCTTTGAAAAATAAAAACTGACAGTTATAGTTTAGGTTTTTAAAATAAAGACCTAGTTCTATATAACTCATGGCTCTGGTACCAATCTTTAACACCCCCAAATTTACACGCAGCGGAATACATCTTTGGGTGCTAAACAATGATACTACAACACATAATTTATAAAGAACGACTCAAAAAGAGACATTTTAGATTTATCGTTCCTAAAACATTTGTCAGAGTAGCGTAGTCCCAAGTAATCGTTACCAAAAGATAAGTTAAAACAACATATTGGTTTGTTTTAAAAATGGAACGATAAATAAATCAAAGAGTTTGAACAACAAAAGCAGTGCACAACTTCATTCCCCGTGACCTCCAAGCTTCCACTTCTTGATTACCTGAAATATATGTGAGTAAAACAATCAGCAAAAACGCCGAGTGAATCTATAGGTTTATGAAATCAATTTGAACACAAGCAAAGATTATAAGTTTGTGGCATGCTTATAAGCATCAAATAATAATTTGCATCAACAATGATAATTGTATATAGCATAAATTGCAATAAGCTCATGGAACCGAGCCCTTAGACACTCCCTTTAGAGGTCTGATAAGACAGGAGATTTATTAATTGTCGGTTACCTCCAGATTATTGGTACATTGCCGTATACCTGACTTCTCAATACAATATGTTCAAACAGTGTGGAGGTCGGGCCTAAGCTTCTATGACAAGTCAACAAAAACTGAACCGGGTCGGCTTCCCCCATAGTCTATTAATTGTACTAGCGGTTAACTCATCATAGGTTAATTAACGGTCCATAATTGAGGTTTTAACAAAAGGCAATCATTTAATGCAATTTAAAGGCAACCACGGGTCCATTCATAGAGGGACAAAGCATACCATAAAAATCTTGTGTTCTAAGTTTATAAAACATGTATTCCCCCTCGCGGGTTTAAAATCATTTAATAACTAGTATAAAGCGAGGCTATAGACTCACCTAATTAGCCAATAGTGGTAATGAGACGATCGCCGACGATAGATGATGCCTTTCAAACACGAGAACCGCAACCTATCAAAAGAGGTGCGTTCATTAATAATAGACTCGAGAAATAACCCATACATAAGAATATAAAACTTGACTCATAAAATCACGACAAAATCGAGAGAAAACGATACAAGTGATACAATTACACTCTCCTATTCTTTCATTTTATTATTCTACGCCTTTAATAAAAATCTGCCGGAACATACCGAATGTGCAAGCCGTTTTCCCATACTTAGACATATCAACTTTTTATGATACTACTCAGAGAACTCACTTACTATATGTAGAAAGTCCTCCCAAGAGCCCATTAAAAGATTTTACTTCTAAAGTTCCCTGCCCGACTCATCTTTGAATCACAAAATCCGGACAGTTTAGCGACCTTGACTTACGAAACCATTTTGACCATTCTAAACAACTCCATTTGTAAAACCGCCACTTGATTCTAAAAATAGACTCAAAATGCTAAACTTGGAGCCTGAGAACAGCCCTTGAATCATTTTGAAACTCATTTTATAGTCCCCGAGATTCGATCCAAATATCGACAACAATTTTCGGATTGTGTCAACACTCGTCTCCCGGTACACGAAAATCAAACTAGTGTATCTTCCACCTCGTTTGGAGTTGGAAGGCCTACTTTATATCAAATCGAAGCTAACGAAATTCTCTACGACATAATTCCATAATAACAACCTATATTCAGACTTAAGATTTCCGAAAATGACCTCAAACCTACTGCCCAAAATTGACTATTAAAATCTCTTACAAAATCATGTTTTTGATCCATTCCAACAACTTTTGTCATCAATCTAAGCCCCTAATATCATCCTAAACCAATCCTAACACTTGCATCATCATCAAAGTCAAAAACCCAAAAATTAAAAATCAACTTTTTAACAAAAACATAGCATGAAAATCTTTTGATCATCACTACTAACACATGCATACAACAAATTTGGATCAAACATAAGCAACTTTTCTTGAAAAAAATTAATATGGTTGCATGTTGATAAAAATGGTACCAAAATACTCACAAGATGATTTTAGGATAGGGACTTTGCTTGGTTTTTATTGAATCAAATTAGATAATAAAATTTTTGATGATTTTTGGTGTGGGGGTTTATAGTGTATGGTAAGAACAAGGAAGAAGGAAAGGAGAAAATGAATTTTTTTGATAAAAAAATTTTTATAGGTGGTAGTGGAGAGTTTATGTATAATTTAAGGTTAGGGTAGTTTTTGCCAATTTGTGATAGTTTTGGTCCAAAATGTAATAAATAGTTTAAAAGGGTAGAAAATATAAATTGTAAATTTTGAAATATTTACGAGGCTCGGGTTTCGTAAAAATATATTTTTTTTAAGTTTAAACGCACACGAAAAATAATAATATAACGACTCGATACATAATTAAAACGATATCGTCAAAAGTATTAAATATCGAAACGATCGATAATAAAATATAAAAATTTTGGCATCCGTCGGTATCGCGATCACTAGTAGTCTTCGTTGCTCGTCAAAATATTAAAATATAATATTCAATATCGGTTTCAACTTAAACCGTTAAACATAATAATATTAAACGTTATAAAATACTTCAAAATAATTGAAAATAGAATTAAATTATGACCTTATTTTTACGAGTTTTACATGCAAGCATATGGGCCAATAGATGGAATAGGAGATTCAGGAAGAAGATGACATTTATTGCTAAAGACACTGTTGGGTTTGATAAATCCAAAGTTGAGTGTTACAATTGTCATAGAATGGGACACTTTATGAGAGAATGCAGATCTCCAAGAAGATCTGATGGTGGAAAACCTTCAAGCCAAATCATCAAGGTTGAAGACACAAAGGCTATGGTTTCCATGCAAGAAATTGATGGTGTTGGCTAGGATTGGAGCTTTATGGCCAAAGATGTGGAAGAGAACAAAGCCTTGGTTGCAGAAAAGGAGGAAGAAGAGCATGTTCACTATGCTCTCATGGCACATTCTCCATCTTCATCAGATAATGAGTTATATGATGATGCATTTTGTAGTAAAGGCTGTCGTTTAGACACTGAAAAACTTAACAAAGAAATTTTAAAGTTAAAATCACATGTTTTTGATGAAAAATGCAAGTTATCTAATTATCAACTTGCACTTGCTCAAACTGAAAAGACTGTGGCTGAATATAAGAAAATGGAGCTTGACCTAAAAGATCAAATTAACATTTTGTCACATGACCTTAAAGTTAGTGTTGACCTCAGGGATATTTTAGAGAGATCCAAAGGTGTAATACAAGCTAAGTTGGATGAGGCCATCAAAAACAAAGATAATATAGGGCTTAAAATTCAAAGATTTGATAAAGCTTCTCAAACCCTAGAAAACTGTGTTAGTGAACAAAGAGACTCTCGGGATATGATTGGAATTGGGATGAAAGAGTATGCTGATGTTTCACCACCTGCTGGGAACTTCTATGGTGTATTTAGAAAGGATTTGTCTTGGACTGGTATACCAGAACTCCAAGAAAAGGAATTCATTCCTCCACCAAGAGTTCTTACTCCAGTAGAGGAATATAAGCAGAAATTGACTGATTTGGACCAATGGAAGAAATCCAATCCTACTTTGTTTGTTAAAGGTGACATGCTCAATGACAGCCCAAATGAGTCTACACCCATATTTGTGACTAATCCTACTACTGGAAAGACTGTTGACCTTGGCTTAAACGTTGATAGAAAACCTAGTATTGAATATGCAGAAATTTATAGAAAACGTAGGTCACCAAAGAGTCAAGTTAGTAATAATGGAACAGGGTTCTTTTCATCTAGACCTAGGGTTATGTCTAGAAAAGCTTGTTATACTTGTGGGAGTTTTTCATTGGCTTATAAGTGTGTCAGTGCTTCAAGAGTCAACGCTGACAAAAAGTCAACCATGGTCAAACCCAGACCTTTTCTCCAGCAAAGTTTACAAGTCATTAGACCATATCTATTCTTTACTAAAGGGTCTAATACTTATGGACAAAAGCTTTTTCAAAAGACTAATACATGGTCTAACAGACAATGGGTTCCTGTAGCAAACCCTAGGTTTGACGTTGATAAGGGTAATTTCAGCGCTGTCAAGAACAATTTTAACGTTGACAGGAATGTTTCCAACGCTGTTAGACCAAGTAATGACAAAAACCTGCAACCAAAGGGAAAGGGTCTAAAGCTTCTTCTAGCTTGACATGGAGACCCAAACAAGACCAAAACCCTAATTCAGATGGGATTTCTATGACTTGTAACAGATTTCATTATATTTCAAAGGTCATAACTAAACCAATTGGGGTTAACTAGGTGTTGAATCCAAAAAGGGATGAACAAGGGGTTGTTATAAGGACTAAGTCTGTTCTTATTGAACAACCAAATAAATCCAAGTCTGCTCAAGGGCTTGGGTTCCCAAAGAAAACTAATTTGTTTTCTTTATGTGCAGGGCATTCAAAAGCAGGTAAATGATTATGGCTATTGGGATAGTGGATGCTCTAGGCACATGACGGGGAAGGAAGATTACTTGACAAACTTTACCCCCATTAAAGATTGTGACAAAGTGTCCTTTGGAGGAGGATATGGAACTATTACTGGCAAAGGCACTCTTATCACCAACAATTTGCGTTTTGAAAACGTATTTCTGGTAAAAGAACTTGATTATAATCTGTTTAGTGTATCACAAGTTTGTGATAACGTTAAGCAAAGACTTTAAAATACCTGATGAGAAGTTTATTTATTATAGAACACCTAGGCATAAGGACATTTATAATGTGAATCTTAATGGAATTAGGATAATTAATTTGTCATGTCTATATGCTAAGGCTTCAGTTGATGAAAGTAATCTTTGGCACAAAAGGTTAGGGCACATAAATTTTAAGAACATAAACAGACTTGTGAGACATGGTTTAGTTGATGGTTTGCCTGAAAAGGCTTTCCACAATGATCATTCTTGTGTTGCATGCCTTAAAGGTAAACAAAACAAAGTCTCCTTTAAGTCTAAACTTGTTCACTCAAGTTCTAAACCACTTCACTTGCTACATATGGACTTGTTTGGTCAAACTAATATAGAAAGCTTAAATGGTAAATCTTTTTGTTTTGTCATAACTGATGATTTTTCTAGATTTACTTGGACTTTCTTTTTGGCTTTGAAAAGTGAAACTGCCACTGTTTTGATGAACTTTATTACCCAAATTGAGAAACAGACTGGGAATGAGGTTAAAATACTTAGAAGTGATAATGGTGGTGAGTTTAGAAATAAGTTGTTAGATGACTTCCGTGTCAAGAAAGGGATTACTAGGCAGTTATTGTAGCTAGAACCCCACAACAAAATGGGGTGCCTGAAAGGAAGAATAGAACACTCATAGAAGCAGCTAGGACAATGTTGGTTGATGCTCATTTTCCTATTGCTTTTTGGGCTGAGGCTGTGAATACAGCCTGCTATGTGCAGAATAGGGCATTGATCAACAAAATCCACAATAAGACACCTTATGAGCTATTTTGGAATAGGAAACCCAATATTGGTTTTCTTAAACCCTCTAGATGTCATGTAGTTGTAATTGATACTAGTGATGCCTTAGGAAAGTTTAGTGCTAAAGGTGATGAAGGCTACTTTATGGGCTATTCAGTGTAGAGTAGAGGATATAGGGTTTACATTATGAAAGAAAAACGTATACTTGAAAAGGTACATGTTAGGTTTTTAGAAAGTAAACCTAGTGATCTTAAGAGTGGACCAAATTGGTTCTTTGATTTAGAACCTTTATCTAGAACCTTGAATTATATACCTGTTACTAATCCAGACATTGTGAAGGTGGATTCAAATGTTGTGGAAGAACCAGTTGTTGAAATTTCAGGTAAACAGGTTGACAAGGAAGTAGAAGCATAAGCAGTCAAAGCAGCTCCCATACTTGAGTATGTTACCATTCCTATTTGGACAGATGGATTTGCTGTTGCTGCTGCTGGAAAGGAAAAAGATGGTCCACAAGAGAAACCAATTGATGAAAACATGCATGAATCTTCAAGCGCTGACAAAGGAAAATCTGGCGCTGACAGGCCAAATTCAGGCGTTGATGGCTCACACGTTGACAGACCTAGTTCAAGCGTTGACAACCCTTTTGACCATTTATTCTCTTCCAATGTTTTTGAACAAGGTGAACCTTCCTCAGTACATGAAGAGGTTCATTCAGGTGATGATGGAGGAGAATTTGAAGATGATATTGGCAACATGAAGACTGAAATTGAAGACAACACTATTCTTGAAGGAGGAATACTTACATCTACTATCAAAAATCATCCTCCTTCTCTAATAATTGATGATGTGTTGTCTCCTGTTCAAACAAGAAGGTCTCGTCAGAATCAAGGAGGTTTTATTTCCAATATCCACAAGAAGGTTGATACCCCTCTTATTCAGACATGTTTGTTTCCTTGTTTTATGTCACAACAGGAACCCAAGAAGATTTTTGATGCTCTCAAAGAACGAAGTTGGGTGGAAGCAATGTAGGATGAGCTTCACCAATTTGCTATTCAAGATGTTTGGGAGTTAGTTGATTGTCCCAGATATGTCAGACCTATTGGGACAAGATGGGTTCTTAGAAACAAAAAGGATGAAAGAGGGATTGTGGTCAGAAACAAGGCATGTTTAGTTGCTCAAGGTTATACACAAGAAGAAGGGATAGGTTATGAAGAGATTTTTGCACCTGTTGTAAGATTGAAGGAATAAGGATTTTCCTAGCCTATGCTTTTTACATGGGCTTCATAGTTTGTTAAATGGATGTGAAGAGTGCTTTTCTTTATGGCACAATTGCAGAGGAGGTTTATGTAATACAGCCTCTAGGTTTTGAAGATTCAGAACATCCAGACAAGGTGTATAGAGTGAAGAAAGCAATGTATGGACTTCATCAAGCCCCAAGAGCATGGTATGGCACATTGTCCACCTATCTGGTGGAAAATGGATTCAAGAGGGGCACCATAGATAAGTCTTTGTTTACCAAGAAGATTGGTAAGGACTTTTTACTTGTTCAAGTCTATGTGGATGATATCATCTTTAGCTCTTCCAGTCCAAAGATGAGTGAAGACTTTTCCAAGCTCATGACAGACAAATTCAAGATGAGTGCAATGGGAGAGATGAACTTCTTTCTAGGGTTAAAAGTTCAGCAGAAAGAAGATGGTATTTTCATCTCTCAAGACAAACATGTAGCAGGGATCTTGAAGAAGTTTGGCTTTTCTCCACATGAAAAATGGGCTAGCACACCCATGGATAGGGAACACCCTTGGGGAAATATTGGAGATGGAAAAGAGGTGGATGTCAGGCATTATAGGTCAATGATTGGATCATTGATGTATCTTACAGCTTCTAGACCTGACATTATGTTTGCTGTGTGTGCATGTGCACGCCATCAAGTGACTCACAAAGAGTGTCATCTTCAAGCTGTCAAGAGGATTTTTAGATACCTTAGGTGTTATCCCACCTTGGGATTATGGTATCCAAAGGATTCTCCATTGGAGCTTATTGGTTATTTAGACAGTGATTATGTAGGTGACAAATTTCATAGAAAATCCACAACTGGTGGATGCCAATTTCTTGGGAGCAGGTTAATATCTTGGAAATGTAAGAAACAAACAGTGGTGGCCAACTCTATAACTAAAGAAGAATATGTAGCTGCAGTTGCTTGTTGTGGACAAGTCTTGTGGATTCAGAACCAACTGTTGGATTATGGGTACAATTTTATGCATACCAAGATTTTTGTAGACAATAATAGTACTTTATGCATTATTAAGAATCTTGTACGTCATTCTAAAACAAAACACATATAAATTAGACATAATTTTATAAGAGATTGTTTTGAAAAAGGTTTAATACAACCAGATAGGGTTGACACAGAAGAAAATGTGGCAGATTTATTAACTAAACCTGCTGGGAGATTTCAATACTTGGTAACAAGTATTGGAATGATCAATCTTACCTAATATGTGTTTTTGGAACTTTTTGTAAAAGTATGTACAAGATATGCATTGTTATTGGTCTTTGTACAAAATTAGGTTTTCCACTTTATTTGTCTAACGCTGACAAATGTTATTTTAACGCTGATAAGTGTTAAAATGGACGTTGACAGCAACATGTTAGTTTTGTGGTTTTTGATCTAATTATGCAGGCAGTATGAGCATTGTACAAATGGATACAAAGTTGCTTATGGATCTTTGGAGCTTACTTGGAGTGTGCTCAAGTTTATGGATGATGGTTAGAATGTTTACATTCCTATCTTGACATAAATTTTTATTGCATGTATTATGTTTGGTAACTTGTATATCATATTTTAAAGGGAGGTTTAGGAAACCTTTAGGACTTGTTGGGTATTCATATAATACTCTTATCACAATTCTAGATTGTGTCCACTGGTGAGTACGAGTTAGTTTACTAAATCGTGTGGCACTGTAGCATGCAAAGTTGATATACTTTGCACGCTGCCAAGACTTTATGACCTAGAATTGGATGTGGTCGGTTGGGAGACTTGGGTATAATTTTTTTTTGGACTTACCTGGGAAGTTACAAAGGATTTTATAAGATAACTTCATTGTTAAGAAATCGGTTAGCAAGGGACACTTGAGGACAATTATGTCTATCTTGCTTAAGCAAGTGTGCATGATTGGACAGTGCTTGCCACCCTATGGTGATTTTCAGTCTATAAGTTATCTTCACTAGGATAAATTACTTTGTTAAGGTCCTTCTTCTTTTAAATTATTTTTATTTTTTGACGCTGACAGATTTCTTTCCAAGCGTTGTTAGGACCAATTTTGACGTTGACATGGAAAAAACCAACGTTGACAAGAATATAGCCGTTGGGCGCTGATAAGCTATTTTTGACCGTTGATGAACATTGGGTCCTACCCAGTTGTTATTTTTGACGAAAATACGGGCCGTAATTTTAGGAGTTGGTAACTTTTTATTAATGCTAGAGATAAGTTATATATTTTCAAGATCTTCATGATTATATTTTGAATATAACTGCCTCATGTTTTGACCAATCACATGTTTTCACCTCTCCTATATATTTGACTCATTTCTTTGAAACAAGGTAACTGCTTATTCTTGTCTAACTAAATTATCTCAAACCTTCATCTTTCATAACTTTTATCACAGCTTTCTACATCAATGGCGCATAAGTTTAAACCTAGAGATTTAGAATTGGGGTTCAGGAGTCAGCATAACATGGTTGCTTATTTAGAAGCTGACAATGCTCTGTTTCCCCAATATACTCAGATGGTTGAGTATTTAAATGCATCCCCTATCAGGTATTCACTTTCTCATGCTCCTCTTATCCCTGTTACACAAATTAAACAGTTTTGGAATACTGTCACTTCCTCAACAGTTAATAATGTGACTACATTAACTGCTATTGTCCATGGGGTTCCATGGGTGGTTACTGAAGCTTTGGTTCGCCAAGCTTTGCATCTTAATGATGTAGATGGTATAACCACCCTACCCATTGGAGAGCTAGAACAAGGACTTTAAGCTTTGGGTTATCCTTTGCCAGAAGATGGCCATTTAAACAAATATACAAAACAAGAATTTCTCCCAGCTTAGAAGTACTTGATACATGTCATTCTTCAATGTTTGAGTCCCAAATGTACTGCACACAATGAAATCAACCGTTCAATTGGGAGTTCCATTGTGTGTATTGCAACTGGGCAAAAATATAATTTTTCAAAAATGATTTTTGATGGCATGTGTCATAACAAGGGTAGCAAGATGACTCTTGCTTACCCAAGGTTTTTACAAATTGTGTTTGATTTACAAAGATACTGCAATATGGATCACAATGATTTTTATACGATCCTTGTTCAAAAGAAAGCAATTTTGGGAAGATAAATTCTCCACCTCATAGAGACTTACCCCTCACCCAAGCCATGCTTGCTGTTCTTGCAGCAACACAACCACAATAAGACCCTCAACCACAACCAGTGTAACACCCCATTTTGGAAATGGAAATATCACAGTAATTATGGCGTGTCATCAAAGCATACAAGGTAAAATGTCTAAAACATTACTTGACCATATAAAGGAAAATACCGGAATCAAACATCGGTAGTCCAAAAGTAAAGCTCATCACACACAAACATGGTATAGTAAAGGAAAAGGACGAAACAATGTCCAAAGCATAAGTATCATAAAGAAAGGAAATGCATAATGTAAAGAAGGCTAGACAGCTTCCAGTCCATATGCACGTACTCTTATTGTCTACGAGCGTCCCTGAGTACCTGCCATTTTGGGAACATAGAAAAGGAAAACGACTGAGCAATACGCTCAGTGCACGGATGTACAATAAAGCATGAATAGGATAAGCACATAACATAATAACAGCGGAAGAACTAAGTCCCAAGTAACCTGGTTAAGTCTTAAACTGGTTTTATAGTTTGAAAGTCTTATGTTTATCTTATAAAAACTGTTTGTCATATTTTACCATTTAGCCAATATAGGTCATGAATATCCACCGTGCATGAATAATTGGAGGGGTGACCTCATCATGCAAATTAGAGGGGCTGCCTCTAATTTAATATACTGGTTTTATGGGTAGGAGGGATCAGCTCCTTGTGAAGGATGCAAGGCACACACCACATTCACCATGTAATCCTGAATAAAAACGTGTAACTAGGATGCACCCATACGCCCCACATGATAAATATAAATAGATGGCCAAAAGCTGAAGGGACGCCACGAGCAATCACTCCGCCGTGGTGAAGTCATAACATCAGTGCCTCTAATGTTATGGTTATGGTACCTCCATAACTAGGTGAAACTGGTCATGCATGTATATGGCTATAGGTAATCATATTTAAAACATAAGCAATCAAACTCATACTTATACTACGGGAAAATAGTTGGCTGCATACGGGGAAATCCTAATAAGGAAAGAATGTCCATACTGAAAGGACGGGAATCCGTACCTTATGTCCAGTGAACGAGAACGATGAACTGCGAGAATCCTACTTCTGAATCACTAACGCTACATAAATACGTACATGAAATAAGTATCTGCTTACTACATACATAGCTGGTTTTATATCATGTTTTAGCTTATTTATGTGTTCTTACCATTTACACTGTTTAAAGCCTTAAATTGTGTTAAATCCTATATTCTGTTCATTCTGATTAAGTATTTCTGATATTTCATGTGTTATTATACTTACTGTGTAATATTAAGTAACTTTCCAAAAATAGCAGGTTTCCTTAAATAGAAAGTTTCCAAAAATAGAAAGTTTCCAAAAATAGAAAGTTACCAAAAATAGAAAGTTTCCAAAAATAGAAAGTTTCCAAAAATAGAAAGTTTCTAAAAATAGATTTAGCTGCCTTAATTAAATAAGTTTCCATAAATAGATTAGCTGCCTTAAATAAATAAGTTTCTAAAAATAACTGGTTTCCATAAATAAAATAGCTGCCTTATTTAATTAAGTTTCTAAAAATAGAAGGTTTCCATAATTAGAAATAAGCTGGTTAAATAAGCTAAGTAAATAAGCCTACGTATTTTCATGATTATTTTCTAAGTAATATGATATACTATATAGTTTAATAATTATTTCATGTAATTTAATTAAACTATAGGTTATAATATTTAATTAAAGTATGACATGTTTTTAATTAAATATATTAAATACTTAGGTTAAAATATGTATTATTAAATACTAATAATATAACCTAAGTCATGTTTAATTAATTAATTATATCCATGGTTTTAAAATAATTAATTAATTATAAGTCTTAATAATAAAATACTTAGGTTAAAATAATTCATGTTTATAATAATTAGTTGACCTAAGTTCATGTTATTAAATTAATTACATCTTATTAATTTAATTCTTAACCTAAGTTTATAACATAAACAACTAACATAATCATGATCCGGATCTATGCGCCGGATCTTAACAAACACCGTACCCCGAACCAATTCGGGGTACCCCCTTGATGTCGTGGGACCCACACGCACCAACCAAGACCCAAAAGGTCTTGGTGGTGGTCGGCTAAAAACAAACCGAACCCCTCTTGGGGTCGGTTTTACCTGCGGCCCAAAACAAACACCCCTTAGATCAATCTCATTGATTAATTAATGACCATAACATGTCAGATCTAGGTTTAATTAATATGTTTTTATGAAAAACATCATGTGTTCTTAATTAATAAAAGATTAATTAAAAGGAAACAAGTAAAAAGGTTTTACCGTATTCGTGGATCAAAAGGGTGAAGAACAAACACGAACAATTACTAATTCAACAAGATCCAAGATCAAAATCACCCCCTTATGGTGATTTGTAGGTGGCGGCACACAAGGAAGAAGGAGGAAGGGTTTCTAGGTTTTCTTGAAATTCTTCTATAAAAATAATCTAAGTAGTGAAAATTAATTAACCCCCCTTAAGTAAAATTAACAATGGGCTTGGCCCATTGTTTCTTGTTTGGCCGCGGGTAGGGACTCCCTTGTGGGGGTCCCGTACCTCGTTTCGTGTCTTGTAATTTCGTACACGTTTACGTTTAATTTAGTTCGTGTTTTAAAAGTTCTCGTTACGTAAATATCCTACACCTATATATTTAATTATGCTCGTATAAAATATATATACGTAATAAATAATAACTCGTGTTTTAATTACGCTCGTGATCTCGTGATCGTATGCTCGTGATTAATTATTACTAAATAATTATTACGTGATCGTGCAAATAAAATACTTATCGTGTTCTAACACGTACGTAATACATAAACTCCTAATACGTAATCGTAATCATGCTATATTAGGAAAGTTTTTAACTAGTACGTACGAACTTAAGGTAATATGCATGGTAAAAGCATGCGGGTTTTACAACTCTTCCCCCCTAAAAAGAATAATTCGTCCCCGAATTATAGATAAAGTAAACTGGAAAAGAAGAACATACCCGAATTCAAAATATGAAATGAGGGTAAGAAGTCCGGATAGACTCCTCTGTTTCCCAAGTGGCTTCCCGCTCGGTATGATCCCTCCATAGAATTTTGACGAATGGAATCGTCTTCTTTTTCATGACTCGTTCTTGCCTGTCAAGAACTCGTTCGGGTTCTTCTATAAAAGTGAGATCTTCACGAATCTGTTCCAGTGGATACTGAACCATGTGAAGGGGATGATATTGGTACCCTCTGAGTAAGGACACATGAAACACATTGTGCACATGCGAAAGCTGCAGAGGTAACGCCAATCGGTAAGATACTTCACCGACTCGTTCAATGATATCAAACGGTCCGATGAAACGAGGACTGAGCTTCCCTTTAATCCCGAAGCGTCTAACACCACGTGCCGGCGAAACCTTAAGGAAGAAGTGATCTCCTACGTTAAAGTGTAAATCCCTTCGATGATTGTCGGCGTAACTCTTTTGACGTGACTGTGCCTCCTGAATCTTCTGTCTAGCTACTGCGATCTTCTCGTTTGTCATCTCTATGATTTCTGGTCCTTCGAGTGTTCGCTCGCCAACCTGATCCCAGCAGATTGGGGCGCGACACTTTCTGCCATACGACATCTCAAATGGAGCACACTTGATGCTCGCGTGCCAGCTGTTGTTGTATGTAAACTCCACCAAACAAATGTATTCGTCCCAATCACCTGTCCATTCCAACGCACATGACCTCAACATATCTTCCAATGTCTGAATGGTTCGCTCCGACTGTCCGTCCGTTTGAGGATGAAAGGCCGTGCTAAGCTTAAGTTGTGTTCCCCAAGCTTTCTGCAGACTTTTCCAAAAGCGCGAAGTGAATCGAGGATCTCTGTCTGAGACGATGCTGGATGGTGCACCGTGTAGTCTCATGATCTCTCGTCTGTACGTATCTGCGAGTTTACTTACCGGATCTTCCTTGCGGATCGGTAAGAAATGAGCTGATTTGGTAAGTCGATCAACGATAACCCAAATTGCATCATGCTTCCTTTTGGTAGGCGGAAGACCGGTAACAAAATCCATGGTGATTTTATCCCACTTCCACTCTGGAATGTCTAACGGTTGAAGGAGACCGCCAGATCGCTGATGCTCGATCTTAACCTGCTGGCAGGTAAGACATTTGGAGACGTAAGTTGCTACATCCTGTTTCATACCACTCCACCGAAAGTACTGTTTGATGTCATGGTACATTTTGGTTGAACCAGGATGTATCGAGAATGGGGAGCTATGAGCTTCTGCTAACAAAGCTTCCCGGAGTTCTTGGTCATCAGGAACACAAAGTCTAGTGCCCTGCCATACGATACCATCTGCATCTACTCTGAATTCTGTCCGCTTCTCCAAATTCTGAACTATCGCCCATAATTCTTCGTCATCCTTCTGAGCTTCCTTGATCTTAGATAGTAACTCGGGTTCTACTCTAAGATTAGCCCAGTAACCGTGCTGTCCATGTACCATGATCTCGATGTCTAGTCGCTCCAAGTCTCTTATGATTTCCTCTTCGATTCTAATGCTGTTGATCATTCCGGACTTCCTGCTAAGGGCATCTGCTACTACATTTGCCTTTCCGGGATGATACTGAAGATTAATGTCATAATCCTTCAACAGCTCTAACCATCTCCTCTGCCTCATGTTCAGTTCACGTTGAGTGAAGATATACTTCAAGCTCTTGTGGTCCGTGAAAATGTCACATGATTCTCCATATAAGTAGTGTCTCCATATCTTCAATGCAAACACGACTGCAGCAAGTTCCAGATCGTGCGTGGGGTAATTCTCTTCATAAGGCTTAAGCTGCCGTGAAGCGTACGCGATCACTTTCCCATGTTGCATGAGAACACAGCCAAGTCCCTTCCCCGATGCATCGCTGTAGATTTGAAATCCACCCGTACCAGATGGTAGAGTAAGAATAGGTGCAGATACTAGCTTCTGCTTCAGGTCTTCAAAGCTCTTCTCTCGATCTTCAGTCCAGACGAATTTATCCCCTTTCCGCATCACTTTGGTCAATGGTAGTGCTAAACGGGAAAAGTTCTCCACGAACCTACGGTAATAGCCAGCTAAGCCTAAGAAACTGCGGACTTCCGCCGCTGATGTCGGCCTCGGCCACTTAGTGATGGCCTCAACCTTAGCTGGATCCATAGTGATTCCTTCTGCTGATACAATGTGACCTAGGAATGCCACCTTGTCTAACCAGAACTCACACTTGGAGAATTTAACATACAGCTGCTTCTGGCGAAGAATCTGTAGTATTGTACGAAGATGGTCTTCGTGTTCCTCCTTGGACTTAGAGAAAATCAGGATGTCATCGATGAAAACAAATGACGAATTTGTCCAGAAATTCATGGAAGATCATGTTCATCAGATCCATAAACACTGCTGGAGCATTGGTCAGCCCAAATGGCATAACTACAAACTCGTAGTGGCCATAACGAGTACGAAAGGCAGTCTTAGCAATATCCTGCTCCTTGACTCGTAACTGATGATAGCCTGACCTAAGATCGATCTTGGAGAAGTGTTTGGCCCCTTGGAGTTGGTCAAACAGATCGTCAATGCGTGGCAGTGGATATCTATTCCGAATGGTAATCTTGTTGAGCTCGCGATAGTCTATGCAAAGACGCATACTGCCGTCCTTCTTCTTAACAAACAAAACCGGTGCGCCCCATGGAGATGCGCTCGGTCGAATGAAACCTCGTTCGAGAAGTTCTTGTAGTTGATCCTTCCGCTCCTTCAGCTCTATGGGAGCCATACGATAAGGAGCCTTGGAGATTGGTTCAGCTGCTGGAACCAGCTCGATACTGAATTCCACTTCTCGTGCAGGTGGTATGCCCGGAAGTTCTGCTGGAAACACGTCTTGGAATTCCGACACTATAGGTTGATCCTGAATCGATGGAGATTCAGCTTCCATGTCGTGAACCGTAGCTAGATAACCCTCGCAGCCATGTGACAGTAGTGCACGCGCTTACAGGGTAGATATGATTTGTACAGACCGTCCGGGTATGAACCCATTATGAATGTACTCTGGTGCATTGACATCACCGAAGATAACTCGATATGAATGGAAGTCTATGGTAGCATGATACTTGGATAGCCAATCCATGCCCAAAATCATGTCGAAGTCATTCATGTCCAGCGGAAGTGCGTCGACAGGTCGAACCTTATCATCAAATTCTAGGGGAAGACTCTTGTATACGTGGGTGATTAACACAGAGTCCCTCAATGGCGTGGAAATAGTAAGCCTATTTTCTAGTGGCAAGGGAGGCATCCTAATTTTCTTAGCATAAGCAATAGAAATAACCGAGTGAGTAGCACCCGTATCGAAAAGAACACATGCAGCGCGACCATACATATACAAGATTCCAGTGATGGTACCTGTAGACTTATTGGCCTGGTCTCGAGATGTCGTGTAGACACGCCCGGCAGTAGGAGGCGGCTTGGTATCAGCATGTCCCGATGTACCCTCCATCTCGCCCTTACGGAAATCCTTCATAATATGGCCAGGAAGACCACACTTGAAGCACGCATCAGTATTTCGGCGACATGGTCCTGGGTGCCTACGGTGGCAAGTAGAGCAAAGAGGATGAGTGTATCCTCCAGCAGGTGCTCTGGCTGGCTGAGGACCTGATAAAACATTTTACATGAGACATAATAGTTGGGTACAAAGGACAAAGCGGATAATCGTAAGATTGGATACCAGTGATAGCTGGACGGCTAGGCTGTGAACCTCTCTGGTTCTGGTCCCTACCGTTTCCATGGTTCCTGGTAGAATTTTGGTAGAGTGTCAGAATATGAGTTATAACATAAAACATAAGAAATTTCGTAAATATCAGGACCTGCTGTTGCTGGATTGTCCGGCGTTGTTACGGTAATTGTCATTACCGCCACGCCTATCCGTAGCAGATCGGTCATTAGTCTGACCGTTTCCCTTGGGCTGATGAGGCTGCTGCAGAGTAGCCGGCTGAGACCAGTCCCCAGTTTTCTGTCTGGAAGATACATTTAAAGAGATGAATAATTTGACATATGAAAGATATACGGATTGATCACCACTTGAATATGAAGGTTTTACCTCTTGTCGGGTCTTTCAGCTTCTCCGAACTCATCCCTCTCCTGCAGCATCTCCAGTCTACGTGCTGCATCTGCTACCTGTGCTACCGTATCCAACGGAGCACCTGACAAGTTATTTGCAATCCTTGGATTTAGAGCCCAACGAAAATGTATTGCTTGTTCTTCAGTAGTACCCGCAGCTTCTCTCAGGACACCAGTATAGCGAAGGAAACGCTGCATGAAGTCATTGCTGTCTTCGTCAGGTCGCTGTCTGATGCTATAGTATTCCCTCATGAGCCGATTCCTTCCTTCCATGGGGAAGATGTTAGGGGGAGGAGGATAACCGTCGTTATGAAGAAGAGCATGTTGCATCTCTGCATCAGCAGCTTCAAATATTGCCCAGATATCGTTTGCGTTTTCCATCTGACAGTATGACATAAAACATATGATTAACAGTTCAAAACATAAAATATAACATATATACATGAAAAATTTTATACTAAAAATTTCACGAGAAAAATTTTTATGCAAGAAAGTTTTTGTATGAATGCATGATGCAGTTTTATGAAAACTTTTGATGCTCGAGAGTGAACGTCTCTGGTCAGTTCACTCAAAACAAAAGACATATCGAGGGGACGGCTGAGCAATACGCTCAGTGCACGGATGTACAATAAAGCATGAATAGGATAAGCATATAACAAAATAACAGCGGAAGAACTAAGTCCCGAGTAACCTGGTTAAGTCTTAATAAAACTGGTTTTATAGTTTGAAAGTCTTATGTTTATCTTATAAAAACTGTTTGTCATATTTTACCATTTAGCCAATATAGGTCATGAATATCCACCGTGCATGAATAATTGGAGGGGTGACCTCATCATGCAAATTAGAGGGGCTGCCTCTAATTTAATATACTGGTTTTATGGGTAGGAGGGATCAGCTCCTTGTGAAGGATGCAAGGCACACACCACATTCACCATGTAATCCTGAATAAAAACGTGTAACTAGGATGCACCCATACGCCCCACATGATAAATATAAATAGATGGCCAAAAGCTGAAGGGACGCCACGAGCAATCACTCCGTCGTGGTGAAGTCATAACATCAGTGCCTCTAATGTTATGGTTATGGTACCTCCATAACTAGGTGAAACTGGTCATGCATGTATATGGCTATAGGTAATCATATTTAAAACATAAGCAATCAAACTCATACTTATACTACGGGAAAACAGTTGGCTGCATACGGGGAAATCCTAATAAGGAAAGAATGTCCATACTGAAAGGACGGGAATCCGTACCTTATGTCCAGTGAACGAGAACGATGAACTGCGAGAATCCTACTTCTGAATCACTAACGCTACATAAATACGTACATGAAATAAGTATCTGCTTACTACATACATAGCTGGTTTTATATCATGTCTTAGCTTATTTATGTGTTCTTACCATTTACACTGTTTAAAGCCTTAAACTGTGTTAAATCCTATATTCTGTTCATTCTGATTAAGTATTTCTGATATTTCATGTGTTATTATACTTACTGTGTAATATTAAGTAACTTTCCAAAAATAGCAGGTTTCCTTAAATTGAAAGTTTCCAAAAATAGAAAGTTTCCAAAAGTAGAAAGTTACCAAAAATAGAAAGTTTTCAAAAATAGAAAGTTTCCAAAAATAGATTTAGCTGCCTTAATTAAATAAGTTTCCATAAATAGATTAGCTGCCTTAAATAAATAAGTTTCTAAAAATAACTGGTTTCCATAAATAAAATAGCTGCCTTATTTAATTAAGTTTCTAAAAATAGAAGGTTTCCATAATTAGAAATAAGCTGGTTAAATAAGCTAAGTAAATAAGCCTACGTATTTTCATGATTATTTTCTAAGTCATATGATATACTATATAGTTTAATAATTATTTCATGTAATTTAATTAAACTATAGGTTATAATATTTAATTAAAGTATGACATGTTTTTAATTAAATATATTAAATACTTAGGTTAAAATATGTATTATTAAATACTAATAATATAACCTAAGTCATGTTTAATTAATTAATTATATCCATGGTTTTAAAATAATTAATTAATTATAAGTCTTAATAATAAAAATACTTAGGTTAAAATAATTCATGTTTATAATAATTAGTTAACCTAAGTTCATGTTATTAAATTAATTACATCTTATTAATTTAATTCTTAACCTAAGTTTATAACATGAACAACTAACATAATCATGATCCGGATCTAGGCTTAAAAACATGCGCCGGATCTTAACAAACACCGTACCCCGAACCAATTCGGGGTACCCCCTTGATGTCGTGGGACCCACACGCACCAACCAAGACCCAAAAGGTCTTGGTGGTGGTCGGCTAAAAACAAACCGAACCCCTCTTGGGGTCGGTTTTACCTGCGGCCCAAAACAAACACCCCTTAGATCAATCCCATTGATTAATTAATGACCATAACATGTCAGATCTAGGTTTAATTAATATGTTTTTATGAAAAACATCATGTGTTCTTAATTAATAAAAGATTAATTAAAAGGAAACAAGTAAAAAGGTTTTACCGTATTCGTGGATCAAAAGGGTGAAGAACAAACACGAACAATTACTAATTCACCAAGATCCAAGATCAAAATCACCCCCTTATGGTGATTTGTAGGTGGCGGCACACAAGGAAGAAGGAGGAAGGGTTTCTAGGTTTTCTTGAAATTCTTCTGTAAAAATAATCTAAGTAGTGAAAATTAATTAACCCCCCTTAAGTAAAATTAACAATGGGCTTGGCCCATTGTTTCTTGTTTGGCCGCGGGTAGGGACTCCCTTGTGGGGGTCCCGTACCTCGTTTCGTGTCTTGTAATTTCGTACACGTTTACGTTTAATTTAGTTCGTGTTTTAAAAGTTCTCGTTACGTAAATATCCTACACCTATATATTTAATTACGCTCGTATAAAATATATATATGTAATAAATAATAACTCGTGTTTTAATTACGCTCGTGATCTCGTGATCGTATGCTCGTGATTAATTATTACTAAATAATTATTACGTGATCGTGCAAATAAAATACTTATCGTGTTCTAACACGTATGTAATACATAAACTCCTAATACGTAATCGTAATCATGCTATATTAGGAAAGTTTTTAACTAGTACGTACGAACTTAAGGTAATATGCATGGTAAAAGCATGCTGGTTTTACAACCAGACCCATTGCCTGAATAACCACCATCACCCCAGCAAATGGAAGTTGACCAAGAACCTTTCAACGCTGACACGTTAAATGTTGGCGTTGACACTCCAAATCCATACGCTGACACCCTTTTACAACAAACCCAAACACCCCTTAACCTTCAAACAGACACCCAATCCACATCATCTTCTACACCCCCTGAATTTAGGTTGGTAAAACGCCAAAGGACTGCTGGAGTATTCTCCTCTAGTGGCCCTAGACATGTTGCAGAGAGAACCACCACCACAAGTGTGGTTGGTGACATGGGTGGGGCTGGGACTATTGGTTCTAGCTTAGATACAGGCCAAGTCAGTCCTAACATCATTAAGACCCCATCCATGCTCCATGAATCTACTTTGGGAGGTCAAATTCCCATTCTAGAGGAGGGCAAATTGGAACCTTACACATTATTGGAATTGACGGCTGTCTGTATTAGCTTGGAAAAGCAAAATGCAGACCTTGTACATATTGTCAACACACAAGGCCTTGAACTCAAGCAATTGAGGGAGAGGATTGTTATTTTGGAAAGATCTAACCCTAGGCGTAGAGAGGATGATTCTTCCAAATGGGAGGATGAACAGGTGCATGTGAGTGATAAAGGCTCACATGATGGTGAATCTTTAGGTATAGCTAAGGCTCTAACATATTTGAAGAGGCAACCAGGTTTTGATGCTTCATTGGTTACCCCTACAAATTTAAATTTGTCTTTAATTGAGATGTTGGAGCAGTTCACAAAGCCAAGCGCTGACAAGAGTAAGTTAAGCATTGACAAGCAGGTTTTGGACGCTGATAGACTTGTAGGTGTGGTTGATGTATCCCAGTCATCAGCTATCATTAAGGATATGTCTACATGGGTACCATCAACCTCTTTACCCACTATTGATGTACTAGATAAAGGTAAAGGGATTATGGTAGAAACTATAGTTCCCAAGGATGCAACCCAAGTGCAGTTTGATTCTATGTTGGCTGCACAACTTGAGGAAAAGTAGAAGAAGATTCCTTCTATTGAGTCACCATTTGTGGCTACTTCTGAGAGTAATAAGGGAGGCAGTGATGATGAGAGTACTGATTCAAGTGTGATGATCATTGAAGATCCGGAAAGGCTTGAATATGGTGATGAGTTGGCTAAGGAGAGGCTTGCAGAATTGAAAAATCAGGTAGATTATGAGATGCCTGGAGTACTTTAGATGTACTTTGCATGGGAGAATAAGGTTATGGAGAATCCAGACATGACCATTTCAGATCAAATTTGGGGTTTGGAACTTCTACTAAGAGTTCAAATAGATTGCAAGGTAATTCTAAAATATAAGGCTAAGGTTCTTTCCTAGTCTAAGAAGGATAGAAGGGAGCTCTACTACATGCTTCTCAGATGTCATCAAGGAGGTTGGACTTTCTAGAAGTTGAAGGGTTTGTCCTTTGATGAGTTGGAGTTTCGGGCTTATCCTATATGGGCAAGTGTTCAAGAGCAGAACACTATCAGACTTCTTTCAGATGAAAGAAAGGAAGCACTTGCAGAAGAGATGCAGATTCAACAGGCTTTAATTTCGCCAAGGCCTTTGAAGAAGGGACTTCCAATTGAGTTCCCAAAGAATTTGGATAGAGTGAATCCTAGTGAAGCATTATTAGAAGGAGTATTAAGCTCTCACCTTTGGAAGCTTCACACAAGGTAGAGGTATTACCTCATGATTCTAGAAACCCTAATGTTCATTATGAAGAAGTTGCAAGTGGGTTTTGGATGATTGGCAGATATGGAAAGGAGGTACATACTTTTACAACTCTTATCTCTTTGTTTGCAAGCCTAGATAGAGAAGACTTGGTAGATCTTTATGGATTGATGAAGACCAAGTATGAGGCTGAAGCACCTACTTTAGTCAATGGAATAAAGATTTGGACCACATTCAAGAGAATGTGTACACTAAGTGATGAAGATCTAATATGGTTAGATCTTTATGATATCAGTGGACTTCAATGGCGTCTACATTCAGCAGCTGGTGTTTATCATTTGAGCACTACAAAATTTTCTGAATATCTTCTTGTGGATTGTGAATATCCCATGTCCAAGGAAGTTTTGAAGAAAATGGTGTCAACACAGCTGGAGATGATTACACAAGTGATGTTGGCACAGATACAATTAGGTTTATTTATTTCCTAATTAACAAGTGATTTGTATTTGTAAGAATCCTCCTTGTACTTAGTAGGTATCAAGTTTAGGGGAGGATTGTTTGGAATAAAATGAAGCCAAGATACTTGACGTTGACAAGAGAAAATTGGACGTTGATAAGAAGAAATCAAGCGTTGTCAGATGAAGCGTTGACAAGAAGAAATCAAGCGTTGATGAGAAGAAGTCAAGCACTGATAGAATACTTAGTCTACACATTTTCTGTTTCTAGTAAAGATATGTTCAACAATGTATTTCTTATGTTTATCTTTACCTAAAATAGCTGATACGTAGACTCTTGTACAAGGTTCCTTATTCTATAAAAGGAGGCCTTTAGGTTTTAGTTTAATATACGTTTTACACTTTCATTGTACACAAGTTCAATCATCAATCAAAGTGAAAGTTTGGTTTATTCTGTTTGTGTGTTCTTGTTCTAAGTATTAATTCCGTATAATACTTAGATTGTTTCATATACAACAAAGTTTCTCTAGGTGTTTAACTTGATTCAATCTCGTTTACACAAAGCTAAATCGATCTAAGTTTGGGATCGACATGGTCCCTTTTCCTGTAATTGTCCCATGCCCATCTCTAAAAGACACCATCATTGTCATGCAGGGGAACAAAATTAGACAGATAAGATTTATGCCCAGTCATACTCCTTGAACATCCACTATCCCAATAGGCTTTATCATTCCTAGTCTGCTTTGTCACCTGCAAAAAAGAAAAACAATTTAGTTTCTCTTGGGGACCCAAGCCATTACTGACTTGGATCTACCTCGTGTATCAATGTAAGATAATTTGTCAAAGACTAGAGATACACCATTGGATTGAGTACTCTTTTTGGGTATCCAAACCCAACAAGATGAGGCTTTCACAGCTTTTCCCCATCTTCCCATGTTTCTAGAGGGCAAAACTTTGCCAGCAGGGGATACCCTAGACTTAGCAGGGGAATCCCTATGTTTAGCAAAGGGAACCCATCTTTTGTTATGGCCTCTATAGGTGCGTTGGTAGGGTCTATAGGCAGCTTTACATGAAGTATAAGGTTCTGGTTTGGTCACATAAGAACTAGATTTGGGACATGCATCAGTCACCTTTCTTAGTGCAGGAACTACATACTTATCAGACACCTTATTTCTCAAAGCAGGGGTAACATATTTAGCAGGGGAAAAAGATTTTGCCCCTACATTCAATAGAATGACTTTTGGTTGCATTTCCTTTAAAGGATTTGCAGCCACCATCTCCATGGGTGCTTGACAGTCTTGATAGATGTGATCTAAATTGCCACAAGTGAAACAAGGTTTGGTGTTCTTCACAAAGTCCTCTCCTAACTGATGAGACTTTTGGTTGTTCCAGTTCCTTTGATTACCTCTAATAGGTCTATACATGCCAGCATATTTAACAATAGTTTTAAGAGGTTTTGATCCTGATTCAGATCTACTAGAGGTTCTAGATGAATTACTTTTAGAACTGGAGTCACTTCCAAATAGTCCTTCTCTTGAAAAGAGAACATGGTTATCTATTTTCCATTATTTTAAAGAAATTTGTTCCCTTTTAAAATCTCTAACAGCACTGGTTTTCACTAGAGGTTCCTATGTTTCTAGATTCTTTGGTATGTAGGCATTTAGGTCAAACTCAATGTCCTCCTGCTTTTTAAAACAAGGGAGACTAGTCCAAGAAAGATCTTTCCTAGGAATAGGTCCATGTATATTAGCAGGTGGTGGTGGAATTGTAGCATGTTCATTTTTGACCCCAAACCCTATTTTGTCCCTTGGAGATTGTCTAATTTCAACTGCCTTAGTGAGATCTTTAGAAGCTTTTCCAAATTTTTCAACAGTTTGCTCATCTATCTTCTTGTTAGATCTAAAGACTTCTAATTCAGCAGTTAATTCCTTAATGGAATCATCTTTTTCTCTAACATCTCTTTCTAATATGCCAATGTGATCTCTATAATCATTTTCTCTTTATTTATATTCTCTTATGGTGGACTCTAACTGTTCTAGAGCATGTTTGTAGTTGTCTAAATCATTATCACAATCAGTGTAATCAACTTTTAGCTTTCTTATTTGATCATTTAATGACTCAGTATTTTTTCTACAAGCTTTGGTACAATATGAATCATCATATACCTTATTGTCTGAACTAGATGTTGACATGGCCTTAAGAGCAAACTCTTCCTCTTTCACTTCAGCAACTAGAGCTTGATTCCTTTCAACACTTTCTGTCATAGCACTCCAGTCCCATCCACATGCTCAATCTATTCCTTGCATGGATACCATATCCTTAGCCCTTCCTATAGCTGCTTCCATTCTTTGGTCCTCTGCACTCCCTAGCAAAGTGGCATTTCTTGCCACAATTGTAGCATTCCACCTTTGATTTGTCAAATCTAGCTACATCAGAAGGATTGATGGAAATCTTTTTCCCATATTTCTCGTAAAATTTGTTGGCTCTCATGCTGAGTAGAGCCATGCTCCACTTGATGTCCATCTCCTCCAGTCCTTGCTTACTGATTTGATTCAGATCTTCATGTAGTACAGTATATCCTTGAGATCCTTAAGATGCTATGAAAGCACAAGCAGTGTCAAGACTGAATGTTGCAGGCCTTTCTTCATCATTAGATGGTCCAGATCTTGTAGCAGGGGAATGGGTAGCAGGGAAATTTCAATCCCACTGCCTTTGGAGATTCCACTGTTGTGAGATATAAAGGCCATATTAGCAGGGGAATCAGCAGTTCCACTTGAATTAGTGGGGATGGTTCCTGATGACTTCATCTCATTGACCACTGGCTCAAAAACTTACAGGTTATTGTAGATATCATCAATGTTCTTATCATTAATGTCATCTCTATTTTGCCAAATGGCTTTGTAAACAAACCATTCTTTTTGAAGGCTGTTGAGGAATCTTGCATTTACCTGTTCTATTGACACCTCTATGTCAAAGAATTCCAGTTGAGCAACCATATCTTGAAGCCTGTTATAGATACAACCAATTGCTTCATCAGCATTTTCTTTGAAAGAAGCAAATTGGTCAACCATCTGATTCGTTTTCTTCTTCTTTGTGGCCTCATTCCTATTACTTCCCAAAGTTCCTTAGCAGTCTTGTACTTTCTGAACCTTAGCTGATGTCTATCAGGTAGAGCCAACAACAAAGAACTGTGAGCTCTAACATCATGCCTTCTTACCTGAATCTCTTTGTCTGCAACAGCAATAGACTTAGTTTTATCACCTTTGGAGCTTTCACCAATTTCTGCCTTATCTTTGTTCTTATCTTCAACTACAACTGTTTTGGGGAACTGATCACCCAGTTCTATGACCTCCCACAGAACATAGTGTTCCATCTTGAGGTATTGTTGAATCCTGAATTCCCATATTTCAAAGTTTTTAGGATCCAGAATGGGAAGTTTGAGAGCATTGTTGTTTGAAGATGAGTGAGCATCTGAAGATATGGTTTGTACTGGTGGTAGTGAGTGTTTTGTTCTTTGTTTAATCAAAGTTTCTCTACAAGCTCTGATACCACTTGTTGATCCCAAACTCATATCTTAAACCTTAGCTTGTTTATGGGTTGTGATAGAAAGAATGAATTCAAACTAACACTAGAGAAACTTTGCAATACAAAAAGTAACTAAACAATATGCGGAAAATAGTGTTTAGCACAAGAACAAGTATTAAGATCAAACGTTAAACTTTAATATATCAAAGATATACGAATACCCAATAATGGTATTAGGGTTATACAACCTTAAAGTGTGAAATGAAATGAGCAGGAAAAGATATGTTTACATGAAACCCTAGTGAGTCCTTTAATAGCAAAAGGACTCACGTACAAGATCACTACTAACAAACTAGGAAACTATCATGGAGTAGTAACATAAACGCGTTATAATCTCTTCCAAGTTTATCTTTGTAGCAGGGTCTTTGACTTTCAGCAGGGGGACCAATCCCCCTGCCTTTGTTATTCAGCAAGGGGAACTTACTCTAACAGGGGAACTTTGACCAACCAGTAGGGGAAACTGAAACTCAAGTATTTATTCCCAACACTTATTATTAATAAAAGTTAATATTTATGAAAATTTAACATTCTGAGTTCCATCATTATTCATTTTTATCTTGTTTTTAAATTTAAGTTTTTTCATCTATGATTCCTGTTTCATAAATTTTTGAAAAGTTGGTATGTGAAGAAAATCTTAATAAGATAGAATCAAACAAGATAGAGCCTCATAATCAAAACCTTTAAATTAATAAACGAGTTTAAAGATCAAAAACAAAACAAAGATCACCATAGCTAATCTGGTATGATCCTATTATCTAAAGTGATAATAGTTTTTACAAAGATAAAAACAATAACTGATATGGGTTACATGATTGAAAAGAGAGAGAAACACACTCAAAAACACATAGATGAAACCCAGATATTGGTCAACGAAGGGGAGCGTCTATTATGTATACAAACCACAAAGAGCCGTTGAAGGGCTTTTGTGGGCTTGGATATAACTTGGGCTAAAACTGGTCATGGGCTTCAATCTTTCCAAAGCTGATAATAAGGGTCCTTCACCTCATAAGCTGCTATCACTGAACATCTAAAGCTTAACTGAAACAATGAAACATAACATAATAAGTCCTCAAGGAGTTAACATGGTATCTGATTAGGTCTACAATTTTAACATCCCCCTTAATCAGATACTCCAAAGATGTCAAACATCCCAAGTTTTTAACAAGGGAGTTATGTTGTAGTGTATCCAGTCCCTTAGTAAGGATATCTGCTATTTGATTAGCATATTCCAATTTACATGTTTTAACTACCCCATTTAAGACTTTTTCCCTTATAAAATGCAAGTCAATCTCTAAATGCTTAGTTGTTTCATGAGAGACTGGATTAGCTGCTATTTTCATAGCTGAGTTACTATCACAATATAAGGTTACAGGCAAAAGGTTATCACAATGTAAATAATTTAAGACCTTAAGAATCCAAATAACCTCACTGGTCACTGAAGCAAGAGCTCTATACTATGCTTTAGTGGAAGATTTGGAGAGAGTATTTTGCTTTTTACTCTTCCATGATACAAGATTATTGTTAACAAACACACAATAACCAGTAACAAACTTTCTGGTGACAACACACTTAGCCCAATCAGCATCAGAATAAGCACTAAGAAACATACCAGATGTCTTCTTAATGTAAATGCCCAAACCTAGAGAACCTTTGAGATATCTTAATATCTTGAAGGCTATCTTAAGATGAGAATTCAAAGGAGAGTGCATAAATTGACTTAGGCAGTGAACAGCATAAGATATGTCAGATCTGGTATTGGTCAAGTAGATAAGCTTACCCATCAACTTCTGATAATCAACAACATTATCAAGAATAGGATCATCAACAGTGGGTTCATTAGATATAGCAAGTTTAGTAACCAAGGGGGTACTAGCAGGTTTAGAAGCAAGAATACCATACTCGGAAAGAAGGTCCAACACATATTTTCTTTGATTCAGACAAATGCCACAATTAGTATCAATAACCTCAATACCCAAAAAATATTTCAACTTTCCTAAGTCCTTAATCATGAACTTAGTTTTGAGAAAGGTTTTAAACTTCTCAATCTCAACAATTTTGTTCCCAGTAATAATGATATCATCAACATACACAAGTAAGGCAAGAAAGATATTCCAATAGACTTAGTGTATAAAGAGTAATCAGATTTACTTTGAACAAAGCCATTTTCATTCAAGACAACAGTAAGCTTAGCATTCCATTGCCTAGGAGCTTGTTTAAGCCCATGCAATAATTTTTTAAGCTTACAGACCATGTTATCACCCGCAGGAAGATATACTTGTGGTGGTTTCATATAAACAGTTTCATCAAGGTCACCATAAAGAAAGGCATTGTTAATATCAAAGTTGGAAAATAGGCCAAGATTGCACAACAGCAAGATTAAGCAAGCATCTAACAGTAACCATCTTAACAACAGGAGCAAAAGTTTCATCAAAGTCAATACCTTCTTTTTGACCAAAACCTTGGGCAACAACCCTAGCTTTGTATCTTTCTATTTTACCACTAGACTTAAATTGAGTTTCCAAACCCATTTACTACCTAAGGCCTTTCTACCTTTTGGTAATTTAACAATATCCCAAGTATCATTCTCAAGAAGGGCTGCAAGTTCAGAATTCATAGCATCAACCCAATAAGGATTTTGAGAAGCTTCAAAAAAATTCTTTGGTTCACTGTTTTTGTTAAGTTGAGTGACAAAACAGAAGTTCTCATGATTAAGCTTTGAATAATCCACAAACTTTTCAAGAAAATATTTAACTTTGGAATTAACCACAAAATCATTATAGTTTTTTGGAAAAATAGATGGCCTGGTAGGCCTTCTAACACCCTGAGTAGAAGTGCTTGGATTTTGATCCAAGTGACCTTCAAATTCATTGTTATCATCAAGTGTTGTTGTCTCCTCTTCTAAACCAGCTTCAATATCATCACTATTATGAGCATCATCCCCAATATTTGGAGAATCAACAGTGTCCATATTGTTCCCTTAGTTAGGAGAGTAGCTACCCTCAGTATGTGACTCATGGTCACTATTATGACTAAGTGTTACTCTCTCATCATCATTAGGTAGCTTAGGGTTATCTAAATCAAAAAATTTTAACAGATTTTTATCTTAGCTAACACTAGGGACATTAGACACATCATGCTTGTTTTTAGAAACAGAATCTTTAAAAGGAAATATAGACAAAAAAAAATAACATCTCTAGAGACAATGAATTGATTTCTATCAAGACTAAAAAGCCTGTAGCCCTTTTGAGAATTAGAATAACCCATCATAACACATTTTTCAGATCGATTAGACAGTTTATCATGACTATTTAAAATAGTAGCAAAACACAAACAGCCAAACATTCTAACAAGAGAGAGATTAGGACAAGTATTGTAAATCATTTCATAAGGGGACTTTCCATTTAGCATAGAAGAGGGTAATCTGTTAATGAGGAAAGTAGCAGTTAGAATGCATTCAGACCAATATTTCAAAGGAATTCCCCCTGAAACATAAGACACCTAGCCACATTTAAAAGGTGTCTATGTTTCCTTTCAGCCACCCCATTTTGCTGTGGGGTATAGGCACATGAAGTTTGATGAAGTATGCCATTGTTGTTACAAAACTTGTTGAAAGTTTGGTTAACAAATTCGGTACCATTATCACTTCTAAAAACTTTAATGTTTCTTTTAAACTGATTTTTTAATCATTTTATAAAACACATCAATAAAAGTGAAAACTTCATCCTTGGACTTAATGAGATATACCCAAACAGCTCTGGTAAAGTCATCCACAATAGTCAAAAAGTATCTATGGCCAGTGTGACTTGTCACCTTATAAGGACCTCATAAATCAAGGTGAACAATGTCCCCCAAACACTTGGTCTTATGGTCACTCAAAGGAAAAGGCTTTCTGGTTTATTTTGCTCTTTGACACACTTCACAGTAATCATATTTATCATGTTTATCAATTTTCAAGGTATCCTTTAAGGTGTCTAAAGCAGGGTCTACAGGGTGGCCAAGCCTGCAGTGCCAGTCATAGTAAGATAGAGAACAAACAGGGACAGTTTGACTGGCATTACTCTTAATACCTTTAGTATCTAAGTAGTATAAACCACCACACTGATTAGCGATCCCTAGAATGTTTCTCAAATTCAAATCCTGATTCAGAAAAAGGCATTTATTTTCATCAAATACCACAAAAATCTTATTGTCCTTGGCTAATTTATGCACAGATATTAAAGTAACACAGTACTCAAGTATAACAAACACATCAAATAAGACAAGGCCATTTCCCAATTTTAGATTTCCAATCTTAGATATGAAAGCTTTAGTACCATTAGGATAACTGACTTTAATTTTAAGATGAGATATGTGAAATACATTATCTAATTCTTTTTCATTATTAGTCATGTGTTAGTTTGCCCCAGAGTCAACAACTTTCCCTTGTTAAGTCACTTTAGAATGAATATTAGAACAAAAAAATTTCTCAAAGTTATCATTAAAAACTTTGCTAGAATTAAGATAAGTACCTGCCATATTGGCCTGCACTCCTTTTTCAGAACCAGTGTTCTTTTTGATAAGAGAGAGTAAAGTAGAAAGTTGTTCATCAGAAAACACAGAGTTGGAGTTAGATCCAACAGAGTTGTTAGAAAAAAATTTCCCTTTTGAATTTTGACTAGATTTCTTCTTCCCAAAATCAGCAGGAAATCTAATGAGTTTAAAACACATATCAATAGTATGCCCATTGTACCCATAGTTTTCACTGACCACTTCAGAATTCCCTATAGGTCTATAAGTATTAGGTCTATTGGCCATGTTAAGTCTAGGGTTGCTATTATAGTTAGGTCTAAAGCCACCATTAGGTCTGAAAGTATTAGGGTTAACATTCTGGTGGCTTTGAAACACATTTCTGGTGGGCCCATTTGAAAGAAAAGCAGAAGTTTGATTCCTCTGAGAGGTACCAGACAAATTGCCAGAAGCAACTCTGTGAGACTCCTCACTAGAGATGATGGCATAAGCACCTTTGATATCTGGTAAGACCTCTCTAGAGAGAATAGAACTTCTAATGGTTATATAAGAGTCATCAAGACCCATTAAAAATTGCATCAACTTCAACAACTTGTTATGATTCTTGAATTCATTAGTAGCAGCACAAACACAATTAGGAAGTTCAACCATAGCATCATACTATTTCCACAAAGCATTCAAATTATGATAGTAATCAAACAAGTTGGAACCATTTTGCTTTAAGGTTTTAATTTTATGATGAAGATTAAATATCACAGACCCATCAACCTTATGATAGGTTTCTTTTAAATCATTCCAAATATGCTCATCTTTCTTAGAGAAAAATTGACCAAGAAACAATTCATCAGATATAGAATTAAGAATCCAACCTAACACCACAGCATTGACTCTGTCCCATTGTTTTCCCAACACATCATTAGTTAGGGGTCTTCTATAAGACCTATTTATGAAACCAGTTTTATTTTTTCCTTCCAAAGCCAAAAGCATAGCATTAGACTAAATTTGATAGTTCTCAGTTCCTTTGAGTTTAATAGAAGTCACAGTCAATGTGGCAGAGTCATTTGGGTGAAGGTGCAAAGGTTCACTAAGGTCAAGTTTACTTATCAAGGTGACAGATTCTTCCCCAATCTGGTCATCTTGTTGTTCAGTGTATGTGTCACCATGAACACTAGTCATGGTGATCAATCACAGAAACCAAACCCCCAAAAAAAAGAACTTAATCAAAGTCAACAAAGTTCCCAGGCTTCCAAACCACTCAAGGGTGGCAGGTCAAGGGCAAGACAGAGATTAAGGGTCCAAATAAACAGAATACCCCAATAACAAACAAGCCAGCAAAAGAGAGAGTAATAATTACAATAACCACAAAAAACAGCCAAAACACATATATGGAGAATGAATAATCATATAATCTACCACCAAAAAAAAGGAGAGAGAGATGAGGTGTTACAGTGCATACACAAAAGCACAATCGAACTACTTCTTCTAGATTCGCTTAGTCTAGAAGAAACAGATGCTCCCTACCAAACCCTAATTTAAAAAAATAGGGAAAAGTAGAATCAGCAACAGATCTAAGCAATAGATCAAAGGAGAACTTTCCCTACAACAAAAAAGAGATTAGAACATAAAGAATATCGAAACCCCCAAAAAAAATTTGAAACCCTAAAATTAAAAAATTAATTTTAAGACCGATTAAGAAGAAAAAAAGGATAAAACCTTTCAAATCTAGCAATCTCAATAGCAGATCTATCCAAAAAAAGATATCAATTTTAAAAACTCCCTAAAAAAATTTGAAACCCTAAAAAAAATTTAACGGTTTCAGAGCAACCTAGCTCTAATACCATGAAGAAAATCTTAATAAGATAGAATCAAACAAGATAGAGCCTTAGAATCAAAACCTTTAAATTAATAAACGAGTTTAAAGATCAAAAATAAAACAAAGATCACCACAGCTAATCTGGTATGATCCTATTATCTAAAGTGATAATAGTTTTTACAAGGAAAAAAACAATAAATGATCTGGGTTACATGATTGAAAAGAGAGAGAAACACACTCAAAAATACATAGATGAAAACCCAGATACTGGTCAACGAAGGGGAGCGTCTATTATGTATACAAACCACAAAGAGCCGTTGAAGGGCTTTTGTGGGCTTGGATATACCTAGGGCTAAAACTGGTCATGGGCTTCAATCTTTCCAAAGGTAACAAGAATGGTCCTCCACCTCATAAGTTGCTATCACTAAACATCCAAAGCTTAACTGAAACAATGAAACATAACACAATAAGTCCTCAAGGAGTTAACATGGTATCTGATTAGGTCAATTTTAAAAGTATGTCAAATGCTTAGTTTTGAAAATCTTATTTATATTCTTGTGAAATCTGTTCTCAAGTTTGTGGTCAGTTCAAGTTTATTTTAAGTTGTGAAAATTCTGATTTGAAGGGTCCTTATCAAAAGTTTTCAATATGAAAAAGAATATTTCTAGTGATTGATTTACTCACGCTCACTGTGTCAAACCAACTGATTTGATACTTGGTTAGTTTTTGTTTGTTGTTTTTGGTTGTGCAAGATACAAATGATCCATTGTGGATCTTGATGATACTGGAAGACATATATGAATCCCTTTTTAACAAGCACATAATAGTCCTTTATAAGCCCTTATAGCTCACTCTCTTTCTCTACTGATTTAATGCCTATCTTCGCTTATGGTTGATGCTTCTTAAACCAAGGTATGTGTCCCTTTGTGAATAGCCAGTCCCATCAGTCTTTAATTTTTGTTGAATGCTTACTATGGTGTTGTGTGATTTATGTGTGATTCTCATTTGATGATTAGGCCTTATTTGTGTTGTTAATATTGTGTTTCTCTTTTATTAGTAACTTTAAAGTCACTGATTATAGCTCAAGTGTACTAGTCCTTTGGTTATATTTCTGTTTTGGTCCTTAAACCAGTGTTTGGGAATGATAGGTATATGGTAGGGAAACCTTTCTATGGGCTAATCTATACTCTGCACAAGTTAGTTACACTAAGTTATTTGATTTGCTGAAAAAAAAGATTAGTGGCTTCAGTTTAGAAATTGGTTTTAGTATTTTGCTTAGGAATTTGTTTGCCTAAAAAAGAATAGGTGTTGCGAACTTAGAGCTACTAATTCTGACGAGAATTGGTTTAATATCGTGCTTTGGTGTGTTTTATTTCATGTGTTGTGCAAGTAAACTTCACCATATTGTTAAAAAATTCAGCAAAGTCATTTTTTTTGAACACCAATAGCACCAGCAGCCTATTGAGGTGTTAATATTTTGTTTTGTTGCTTGAAAGATAGTCCACATCTAGTATAGAGTTAGGATTGTTTGTGCATCTCTTGGTATCGGGAAATTTATAGGGTTTGGTAGCTCAAAATTGACCTAGGATCTCACTGATTAGGCCAACAGACCCCCATACCACCTTTTGCTATGGTCAGTTGTGATTTTGTCGAATTTGTGCTTTGTTTTTGCTTGTAAGTGTGCTATCTTTGTGTTTCATTGACTCCCCACAACCCAACTGGTTGTTGGGGTGCCTTATTGCCCAAAACGCCAACCAAGAAACAAGCTCAAAAGAGCCTAAATCTGCCAAGTTCACTTTCTGTAATGTAGCAGTGGGAACAAAGTTCCCACTGTTTGCTATGTTCTTCCCACTGCCTAACTAAAAAATAAAACTAGTCAAAAGTCACTATCAGTTTTTGTATGTTTTGTCCTTAGTGGCCTAAAAATAGTGTTTTTTAGATTTTTAAATTTTCCCTTGTTCTTTTATTTATTTTAGGATTTTTAGAAAAGAAAGTTTTATTTTTTTGATATTTTAATTAAAAACTAGTTTTTAGCAAATCTATTTTTGTCTTATTATGATTAAATTCACTTTTTTCAACATTTTCAATTTTCTCAGTTTATATACATTAAGTTAGGATTTTTAGGAAAGTAATTTTATTTTTTCTATTATTTAATTAATTTTTAGGATTATTTTAATATTTTAATTGTTTTTAGTTATTTAAAAATAGTGAATCAGTTTTAAAAAGTCTAAAAAATACCTTTTAGTTATTATATAATATAAGTAAGATTATTATTTGATAAAATTATATTTTGGGTATTTTTAGTTTTACTTAATTTTAAGGCTTTAAATAGCATTTAAAATTGAATATTAAATTGGAAATAAGTTTTAAAAAATCTTTTTAAATTTCTATTCTTATTTATATTATTTTAGATTTGTTTTTTTATTTTTAATGAATTTTTAGATTGAATTTTGTTAATTGTCACGTTTTTACGTTTTACGTTTTATTATTCGTCGTAGTTTAAAATCAATCGTAACCGTCATTTTTTTTATTTTCCTTTCTTCTCATTAATATTAATCTCAAATTTTTACAAGTTTAACACACACATTAATCCTCCTCGATAACGAACTCACAAGAGTCATAAGTGTTTACGTTTTCCTAAACGTACGCTTAATACTTACCGCTATTACGTTGTTTTTCCTAAAACACGTAATCATACTACTATCATTTTGGCGCCACTGCCGGGGAGGCGTGCGTGTTTAAATTTGAAAATTTTTGTTTTTGATATTATCCATAAATAGTATTTGTGTGGTTAGCACTATAATCATACGTATTATCGGTTTTTGTTTTTTGTGAATATTATTACTATATTGTATTACGTATCATAATAAATTCAGAATATCTCCAAAAGCATGAAAACGCAACCTTAATTGGGATTTCATCACTCAATTATTGTATTCGAATCTAAAGCAAAAGAAAAGGCAAAATAGATAATTACTTCGAAAGGCTTGATTTTGATTAACACAAACTATAAGGTGGGTCTAAGGCGGTTGTATTTCACGACCTAAGGGAAGAAGGCTCTTAAGTGCTTCGCGCCGCTCGTTTCCCCCGCTTGCTTGTGCGAGTTTTGAGAAAAAGGGCTAATCGAGGGTTTGCCAACCAAAGTATTATCTACGTATCATATATATTTGCTTGTTTTTAAAGATTAAACCCTCTTGAACATTTTAGTGTTCCACCAATGTTCTAAAGTCATCGAAGACGTTCACTCAATGTGATCGTTTTCACTCCTTGAGGCTCCTTTAATCGAGAAATTTATTCGAGGAGAGATTTGTAGATTTGAGTCTACGTAATGCACGAGAAAAATCCAAAAAAGTTAAAAACAATCGAAAGCACAAAAACATTGAAAAACGTAAAAACAACAAAAAGAATCTTATTTGCTCACACCCACGTTCTACGTTACGTTTATGCAAACCCGCTCTAAAGCAAAACGTGCTCGTAAACGTCGAAACCGAAAGGAAGGAACACCAGCCCTTTCTAGTGAAGAATCTCCCATTGACGAACCCATTGTAGAACAAGGAGCTTCCATGGCTATTCGTACTATGATGGAGTTTCTTCAAGCACCCACCGAGGGTTATGGAGAAGCGATTGTGATTCCCGCTATCCTTGCGGAGAATTTTGAGGTTACGACGGGTTTAATTTCCATGATCCAAGCTAACAAGTTTCGTGGTGACGAAAAGGACAACCCTCATAACCACATTCGCCATTTCAACCTTCTTACATCGACTTACAAGTTTAAGGACGTCTCGAACGACTCGATTAAGATGATGCTTTTTTCGTATTCCTTAGAGGGGCCCGCCAAAATTTGGCTCTAGAAAGAACCACCCAATTCCATATTGACGTGGAAGGATCTCGTGTCCAAATTCGTGAACCAATTTTTTACGCCCTCTAAGACTATGCATTTGGAAAACGAGATTTCAATGTTTTCACAAAATATCATGAGAGTTTTTCAACGGCTTGGAATAGGTTTAAGGAAATGTTGCATGAATGTCCTCATCACGGTTTTTCTGACTTACATCGAATCGACACGTTTTACAATGGATTGAATGATCATGAACGATATTATCTTAATGCCGCCGCGGGTGGTAATTTTTTGTGTAAAACGGTCGAAGAAGCATTGACAATAATTGAAAATAGGTCCAAAGTTTATAGCCCTCGTAACACACCGAGTGTTAACATAGCTTCGCCGTCATTGTCACCCACCATTGATGCTCAACAATTTGAGGCTAATTTGGAAAACAAATTGTTCGATAAGCTTAAAGGATTGTTCAAAGAGTTTAAAGTTGGTGAACAACCCACTCCCGCTATGGCTAAAGCGGTTGAGGTTTCTTGTGTTTATTGTGGTGGAGCTCACGATTTCTCCGAGTGCATTACCGCCAGTGGTAACACTTCGAGCGCCTACGCGAACACGGGAACTTACAACCAAAACGGTTAAGTTACCCGCACTAATCAATTGACTCCACCAGTTTTCCCACCAAATCAAAACAATCAAAATGCTAACAGCTATCGCAACAACAATCAAGGTGGTTACCAAGGAAATCAAAGGAATAATTACAAGGGTAATTACAACAATGGGAATCAAGGGACTAGTAGTCAATTGCAAAATCAAAATCAAAATCGTGATTTTCAAAACGTCAATCAAGGGTTTTCAAATGCATTTTCAAAAGATATTCCAAATGAGATTTTGAACTACTTTAAGGCAAATGACGATAGGTACACGAATATGGAAAATGACGTGATAAACCTAAGAACTATGTTTGAGACTCATAGTAACAAAATAGAAGGGAATGTGGTTAGGCTCCAACAAAATCAACAAAAAATGGAACAAGGCCAACATAAGATTGAGCAAACTTTGCTTAGGTGGGAGAAAAATCAAAAAGTTGAAAAAGATCAAGAAAAGCAAGAACGAACAAAATCAGAAAATAGACTTTTAGAAGCTATTATGAAGAACAAAGCCTCTACTTCGGGTTGTCTTCCTAGCAATACCGTATCAAACCCGAAGGGAGAGATGAAAGTGATTACCACACGTAGTGGTAAGACCTTTAAAGAGCCGACTCCTCAACCACTTACTCCTACGGAGGAGGAAATTGAGGAAGAATCCGAGGTGGTGGTCAAAAAGGAGCAAATCTCAATCCCACGAAGTATCGCTCAAACAACACCTACGGTCAACCCTTTACAAAGTTTGGAACCCCAGAGTCCAAAGGCTATGCCTATGCCCCACCCAACACCACCCTTACCTTACTCATCGAGACGTCATAAGGAAAAATTACAAGAACGTAACGATTATCAATTCGAGCTTTTTATAAAAATGTTTCGTGATTTTCTTTTTAACATAAGTTTCACCAACGCTTTAATTATGATGCCTCGATTTGCCGCCAACTTTAAAAGTATGTCGAACAATAAGGAGAAATTGAAAAAATTGTCTAATTGTTCATCGGTTTTTCTTAACCGCATACCTCAAAAAGTCGGTGATCCCGGTAAATTTTTAATTCCATGTGGTATCCAAGATATGGAAGAATGCCACGCCTTGGCCGATCTTGGTGCTAGTATTAATTTGATGCCTCTTGAAATATTTAAGTCGCTCAATGTTCCTAATCTTACTCCTACAAAAATGTCTATCGAGATGGCCGATCATTCTACGATTCCCACATGTGGAACGGCCGAAGACGTTTTTGTAAAAGTGGTAAAGTTCTAATATCCGATTGACTTTATCGTAGCCGATATTCCCACTGATCCTCAAGTTCCTCTCATTTTAGGTCGTTCATTTTTAGATACGTCAAAAGCGATCATAGATGTGTATGCTACAAAAATCACTTTACGCTTCAACGACGAGGAAGTTGTTATAGACGCACTTTAAAACTCCAAACTTTGTCATGTTTATTCTATCTCGACTTTAAACTATGTTGATTCAATCGATGTTGTTTGCGAGGAATTTTCACAATAAATTTTAGGTTTTGTCGATGAAGTAAATAGTGGCAATGCCACTATGCTCGATCCAATCCTTGATAATTCGACACCTTCTTTCACTCCATTCGAAGGAGGTGGTTTCCCTTTGGAAGAATTCGACGTTCCTCGAACTTCTAACGAAGACCTCGACGACGATGAGGATTTTTCCATTATTAAGGATTTCCTAAACGATTTTCCATTTCCTCCGCCGGTGGAGGTTATGAGTATTGAACAACCAACCCTCGAATTGAAAGATCTTCCTCCTCACCTTGAATACGTATTCTTGGAAGGAGACGATAATTTGCTGGTGATTATTGTGAAAGATCTTTCCGATGATAAGAAACGGCACTTATCGATGTCTTGAAAGCTCACAAAGGGGCAATTGCGTGGAAACTTTCCGACATTAAGGGTATCGACCCTGAATTTTGTACCCACAAAATTTGAATGTAGGAAGACTACAAACCCGCAATCCAATGTCAAAGAAGGTTGAACCTCAAAATTTACAACGTCATTAAAAAGGAAGTTCTTAAACTACTTGAGGCGGTAATGATTTACCCTATATCCGATAGCCCTTGGGTGAGCCCAATCCATTGTGTCCCTAAAAAGGGAGGAATGACCGTTGTGCCAAATGATGAAAACGAGTTAATTCCAACTCGACTCGTGACCGGTTGGAGGGTGTGCATTGACTATCGTAAGTTAAATGACGCCACTCGTAAAGACCATTTTCCCTTGCCCTTCATGGATCAAATGTTGGAGCGACTTGCGGGAAACGATTTCTATTGCTTTTTAGATGGTTTTTCCGGTTACTTTCAATTCCCCGTCGATCCTCGTGATCAAGAAAAAACTACGTTTACATGTCCATATGGAACGTTTGCCTATCGTAGAATGCCATTCGGACTTTACAATGCACTGGGAACTTTTCAAAGGTGCATGATGGCTATTTTTCATGACATGATCGAGAAGAAGTTTTCATGGATGACTTTTTAGTGTTTGGTAGTTCGTTCACGTCGTGTTTAGACAACTTGAAAAAAATGTTAAAACGTTATGAGGAAACCAACCTTGTGCTCAATTGGGAAAAATGTATTTTATGTGTAAGGAAGGGATCGTCTTAGGGCACAAGGTCTCAAAAGCGAGGATTGAGGTAGACAAAGCTAAGATAGACGTCATCGCCAAATTACCTCATCCCAAAACCGTCAAGGGAGTTAGGAGTTTCCTAGGCCACGCGGGATTTTATCATCGATTCATTACGGATTTTTCAAAGATATCTCGACCGATTACACACCTTCTCGAAAAAGATGCCCCTTTCATCTTTAACGAAGATTGTGTTCGAGCCTTTGAATTTCTTAAAAGGAAACTAACTGAAGCTCCCATTCTGTTGCTCCAAATTGGAACCTCCCCTTTGAACTTATGTGTGATGCAAGTGATTACGCTATTGGGGCCGTTCTGGGGCAACGTCATGATAAGCATTTCTTACCTATCCACTATGCTAGTAAGACGATGACTGAGGCTCAACTTAAATACACCACAACGGAAAAGGAATCACTTGTCGTGGTGTATGTATTTCAGAAATTCCGACCTTATCTCGTTTTGACTAAAAGCATAGTGTATACGGATCATTCGGCTATCAAGTACCTCTTTGCTAAACTTGATACTAAGTTGCGATTGCTTCGTTGGATTCTCCTACAAGAATTTGATGTCACTATACTTGAAAAAAAGGAGCCGAGAATATTGCAGCCGATCACCTCTCTCGATTAGAAGATCCTCACCAAAGTGTGCACGAGAACAAGGAAATCACCGAAACATTTCCTCTCGAGTCACTTGGTGTAGTGAATTCCAAGGAAGACTCTTCTGCCCCATGGTTTGCTGACATCGCAAATTACCATACGGGCAACTTCATCATTAAGGGTATGACGACACAACAAAAACAAAAATTCTTTCGTGACGTCAAGTTCTACTTTTGGGACGACCCTTATCTATTTTGGACTTGTGCGGATCAAATCATTCGACGTTGTGTATTTAGCACCGAAGCTACTAATATCCTTAGAGCTTGTCACGAGGGACCCACGGGTGGTCACCATGGTGCTAATCTCACGGCGAAGAAGGTCTTTGATGCTGGTTTCTTTTGGCCTATTTTTTACCGAAATGCGCACGTACTTTTCAAGTCGTGTTACTCGTGCCAACGTCAAGGAAAAGCCTCACAAAACGATGAAATGCCACAAAATATCATCCAAGTGTGTGAGATCTTTGACGTGAGGGGCATTGATTTTATGGGGTCGTTCCAATCATCTCGTGGTAATAAGTACATCCTTGTCGTCTTTGACTACCTATCTAAGTGGGTGGAAGCTAAGGCTTTGCCCACGAACGATGCTCGTGTGGTAGTCAAGTTCTTGAAACAATTGTTCTCTCGGTTTGGAAGCCCTCGTGCTATCATAAGCGATCGTGGAACCCATTTTTGTAACGACCAATTTGAAAAGGTTCTTAAGAAATATAGGGCTACACAACGGCTTTCTACGGCTTATCACCCACAAACGAGTGGGCAAGTCGAGGTTTCAAACCGAGCTTTAAAAACGATTTTGGAATGGTCGATAGAAGAAAACCGACAATCTTGGTCGGATAAGCTCGACGATGCTTTATGGGCTTTTCGTACCGCTCATAAGACGCCCATTGGGTGCACTCCTTATAAGCTTGTGTATGGGAAGAATTTTCACTTGCCAATTGAACTCGAACACAAAGCTTATTGGGCCCTAAAGCATTATAATGATGACATTGAGACCGTAGGAAAACACCAGAAAAAGCAATTGAATGAATTAAATGAATTGAGGGATATTGCTTATGAAAATCCATTGATTTAAAAAGAAAAGACTAAAAAGTTTCATGATTAAAAAATTAAAAAATTGGGTTTTTAACGTTGGGGATCAAGTGTTGCTTTTTAGCTCAAGATTGAAAATATTTTCCGGTAAATTGAAATCCCGTTGGTCCGGACCGTTCACCATCACCCAAGTATTTCCTTATGGGACCATTGAGCTAGCTCAAAATGATGGTCCTAACTTCAATATGAATGGTCATAGGGTTAAGCACTACTTTGGTGGGGAAGTCCCTTCTTTGGACGACCTCGACCAAGTCACCTTCCCTAATGATAATTAGTATTGAGGGGATCGAGTCGAGCTCAAGACTCGGTAATCAAAAGCGAGGTTCCTCGTGGGGGAGATCCCATGCTTATCCATGTACATATTATTGCCTTCTAATGTAGTTTAATGTGAGGGGATTTGTGCCGTTCCAACCTTTATTCTGTGGTTGTTTGTGAATTGTGTTTAATTAGATCATCATCTTCACGATTGGAGCCTCTCGTGTTCGTTTTACGTGAGCCTCGATCGTTTCTTTGGAAGAATTTCTCGATATCCAAATGATATATCCTTGATTGTTCTAACCTTAGGTCTTTTAGCACACTTCTTAAACGGCTATAGATTTAATGGTTCCACCTTTTCCCTGCTAGATTAAGCATTCGACTTCGTCTCTAGTATGGGGGTATCTTACCCTTAGACTCGAAACATCGAGGACAATGTTTAACTTTAGTATGTAGATACTTGCCTTGCTAAACCTTCACGCTTTCCAAAGTTTATCTTTTTGTTATCGTTTTGTTGCAAATAAGGCTAAAAATGGCAAAATTTTAAAACTTTTCTCATGTTTTTCGTAAATGTGTAAGACACGAATGTAGATTTTCCGATGGCGAGAATAAGAGTAATTTTTGACTCGACCGTGCGTGTTGAGCACTTAGCTTCGATTCCTTAAATAATTTTAGGCTAAGTCTCTTAAACGAGGACGAGAAATGATAGAGTTAATTATAAGTTACTATGCTAAACGTATTCGCGATTCTTTCAAAACTCATGTGTTCTAATTGTTTGCTTATTCTCCCTTCGCTTGAATAATAATTTTTCTAATAAATATTGACTTAGCGGTTAAGTCTTAATTGTTGGTTTCTATTTTTTTCTAGTAGCTTCCATGTAATTAAGGAAAATATTAAGGTATCGCCAGCGTCACGGTTTTGAAGTATTGGCAACCCGAATAATCAAAGGCTTCCCTAATAATATTTTTTAAGTTCCTCTTCACCTAAATCAAGCAAAAGTTCAAAGCTCACAAGGCCAAAAAATCTATGCAAAATTGAAAGTGAATGTCTTAAATCTCGAAGCCTTAAAGATCCAAAATTCGCCTTAGCGTGAGGATATACGTCAAGTCATAATAAAAACCTCATGGCGAGGTTAAATAAAAGACAAGGGCAAGACCAAAGCCGTAATAAACACTTCATGGCGAAGTTAAATAAAATGTGGAGGTAAACCAATTCCAAATTGGTAATAAGTCTCATGTTCAAAACCATTATAAAACCGTGTTTATCGATCCTTCTTGTTGACTTAATTTTTTGACATCGTTGTCTATTAGGAGAGGTTATTAATTCATGGTTTTGGCTACACTGTTATGACTCTATTTTTGGACCTTAATCTATATCTACGCATAAGTCAAAAATGTATCCTCGTGATCATTCGAGACAAAAATAAAATATAAGAGATAAAAATTAGGATTAAGGGAGTCTAAGTACGTGATTAGGGCATATGAGTAATGTTACCATTACTAACTTATAATGACAATGATCTCGTTACACGCTTAGCATGGAATTGGGTGAAAATCGAGGATGACAAAATTATTTCTACCGAAGCATTAACGTCCCATTTTGCGATGAAAATCCTACATTATGTCTAAAACACAAGTAGTAGTAATTTATTAAGTTTATGCTTCAATAAAAATCGATAAAAATGAATTTTTGAGATGCTAAGATACGTTATTCTAGCATTGCGTGAGGGCACGACAATGGTTTAGTATGGGGGAGTGATGAGACGGCAATTATAGATGGTGTCGTCGTTCAAAACGGGCTTAAACGGTTAAAATATCATTAAAAGTGCCTAATATATGCTTATGTTTGTTCAATGTGTATTCTAGGTACGGATATCAAGAAAATGACAAAAGATCAAAAGAAACAATGCAAAAACGAACACGGAAAATGAAGCCGCACAATAAACGGGACCCGAATGTTGAATCTTCCAAAAAGACCCTTGAAGAATTGAAGATTGTCAAGTTTGGTCCCTCAAGTTTGAAGACTTGTCACTTTAGGCCCTTGTAAACTCATAAATACAAGTTTGGTCCTTAAAGTTTCAAGAAAAATCATATTCAGCTCTTGAAGATTCAAGAAAGTGCAATATACATCCTTTAATACTTTTTGGAAAGTATTTGTGGCAAAAATGAAAAAATACAACTTATTTACAAAGGGAATGGGACAATATGCTGCCAAGAGTTGATTTGCAAACAAATTGGAAGATAGGGGTCCATTTCTGCCAGACAACTAAACTCACCCACCCAATACCCTCCTGCCACCTCATCTCCTACGCCACCTCACCCAATCCAGCTCACCCTTCTACTAATTGCCCTTTTAATTAGTTAATGTAAATTTTAAACTATCTTAGTTAAGCTCATTACCTGGTAAACATTTTCTCCTTCCATAAAACAGATCCAAACCCACCTTATATCCTTATAAACCCTAATCTTCGAATCACTGTCAAACAAGGGGGTTTAATCCGTATGTTTCTAGATCACTAATTGAACTTATAATAAACCTAACCAAGCCTCTAAACCATCCCCCAAAGCCCCCATGTGATCTTCCAGAGGGTCCCCTGCCCCACCAAGAAGAAGAAAACAAAAGGGGACAGCCAATCAACGAACCTTCTTAGATTCGTGTTCTCCAAATGAAAACCAACGATCAAGATTCATCACAACAGCCTAGAAATGACAAAAAAATCACATGGCACATATTTGACTTGAAGACTCTAATTCAAAAACGAATATGCTAAGAGCATATCCAAGGGATTTTCTAGAATTCATCTTTTAGGGTCTTAGGTCCTCTTATACATTCTAGAAATCATCTGTATCCATTATATAAGGCGTAGGGTTTTACATTTTAGTTTTCTTCCAGAATTGTTGTTTTTTTAGACATATGTAGTTCCCTTTTATTAGTAATAAAAGTTAGTATTTATAAAAATTTAACATTCTAAGTTCCATCATTATTTATTTTTATCTTGTTTTTAAATGTAAGTTTTTTTCATCTATGATTCTTGTTTCATAAATTTTTGAAAAGTTGGTCTGTCAAATGCTTGTTTCTGAAAAATCTTATTTATGTTCTTGCGAAATCTGTTCTCAAGTTTGTGGTCAATTCAAGTTTATATTAAGTTGTGAAAATTCTTATTTAAAGGGTCCTTATCAAAATTTTTCAAGTTTCAAAAAGTTTCAAAGAATGAAAAAGAATATTTCTGGTGATTGATTTACTCACGCTCACTGTGTCAAACCAACTGATTTGATACTTGGTTAGTTGTTGTTTGTTGTTTTTGGTTGTGCAGGATACAAATGATCCATTGTGGATCTTGATGATATTGGAAGACATATATGAATCCCTTTTTAACAAGCTCATAACAGTCCTTTATAAGCCCTTATAGCTCACTCTCTTTCTCTACTAATTTAATGCCTATCTTCGCTCATGGTTGATGCTGCTTAAACCAAGTTATGTGTCCCTTTGTGAATAGCCAATCCCATCAGTCTTTAATTTTTGCTGAATGCTTACTATGGTGCTGTGTGATTTGTGTGTGATTCTCATTTGATGATTAGGCCTTGTTTGTGTTGTTAATATTGTGTTTCTCTTATATTAGTAACTTTAAAGTCACTGATTATTGCTTAAGTGTACTAGTCCTTTGGTTATATTTCTTTTTTGGTCCTTAAACCAGTGTTTGGGAATGATAGGTCTAGGGTAGGAAAACCTTTCTATGGGCTAATATATACTCTACACAGGTTAGTTAGCCTAGGTTATTTGATTTGCTGGAAAAAAAAGAGATTAGTGGCTTCAGTTTAGTAATTGGTTTTAGTATTTTGCTTAGGAATTTGTTTGCCTAAAAAAGAATAGGTGCTGTTGTGACACCCTAGGCAAATCCCACATCGGCTGTGGCCAGGAGAGATCCATGGTTCATAAGATAACAGTCGCCTTCTCATGACACAACGCGTTTTGTGGTCTACTGCACGTGGGGTTCTTAGGAACTGGCAGTTAAGCGTGCTCATGTCAGAGTAGTACTAGGTTGGGTGACCAGCCGGGAAGTACTTACAAGAGGGCCACAAATCAAAGCCGTGAGCCTTCGAGCAAAGCGGACAATATTGTGGTCTGAGTAGGCGGGATGTTACAAGTGGTATCAGAGCCACTCCTGAGCCGTTCGGGATGGTGGGGCAAACCTCATCGAGGACGATGAGTCCCAAAAGGGGGGTGATTGTGACACCCTAGGCAAATCCCACATCGGCTGTGGCCAGGAGAGATCCATGGTTCATAAGATAACAGTCGCCTTCTCATGACACAACGCGTTTTGTGGTCTACTGCACGTGGGGTTCTTAGGAACTGGCAGTTAAGCGTGCTCATGTCAGAGTAGTACTAGGTTGGGTGACCAGCCGGGAAGTACTTACAAGAGGGCCACAAATCAAAGCCGTGAGCCTTCGAGCAAAGCGGACAATATTGTGGTCTGAGTAGGCGGGATGTTACAGCTGTGAACTTAGAGCTACTAATTTTGACGAGAACTGGTTTAATATCGTGCTTTGGTGTGTTTTATTTCATGTGTTGAGCAAGTAAACTTCACCATATTGTTAAAAAATTTAGCAAAGTCATTTTTTTGAACACCAATAGCACCAGCAGCCTATTAAGGGGTTAATATTTCGTTTTGTTGCTTGAAAGAAGGTCCACATCTAGTATAGAGTTAGGATTGTTTGTGCATCTGCTGGTATTGGGAAATTTGTATGATTTGGTAGCTCAAAATTGACCTAGGATCTCATTGATTAGGCCAGTAGACCCCCAGACCACCTTTTGCTATGGGTAGTTGTGATTTTTCGAATTTGTGCTTTGTTTTTGTTTATAAGTGTGCTATCTTTGTGTTTCATTGACTCCCCACAACCCAACTGGGTGTGGGGGTGCCTTATTGCCCAAAAATCCAACCAAGAAACAAGCTCAAAAGAGCCTAAATCTGCCAAGTTCACTTTCTGTAATGTAGCAGTAGGAACAAAGTTCCCACTGTTTGCTATGTTCTTCCCACTACCTAACTAAAAAAACAAACCCAGTCACAAGTCACTATCAGTTTTTGTATTTTTGTCCTTAATGGCCTAAAATTAGTGTTTTTTAGATTTTTAAATTTTCCCTTGTTCTTTTATTTATTTTAGGATTTTTAGAAAATAATGTTTTATTTTTCTAATTATTTTACAGTTTTTAGCATTATTTTAATTAAAAATTAGTTTTTAGCAAATCTGTTTTCGTCTTATTAGGACTAAATTCACTTTTTTCAACAATTTTAATTTTCTCAGTTTAAATACATTAGGTTAGGATTTTTAGAAAAGTAATTTTATTTTTTCCATTATTTAATTAAGTTTTAGGATTATTTTAATATTTTAATGGTTTTTAATTATTTAAAAATAGTAAATCAGTTTTAGAAAGTCTAGAAAAATACTTTTTGGTTATTATATAATATAAGTAAGATTATTAATTGATAAAATTATATTTTGGGTTTATTTTTAATTTTATTTAATTTTAACGCTTTAAATGGCATTTAAAATTGAATATTAAATAAGAAATAAATTTTAAAATATTTTTGTTAAATTTTTATTCTTATTTATATTATTTTAGATTTGTTTTTTATTTTTAATAAATTTTTAGATTTAATATTTAAAATTGTCACGTTTTTACGTTTTACGTTTTATTATTCGTCGTAGTTTAAAATTGATCATAACCGTCATTTTTTTATTTTTCTTTCTTCCCATTTATATTAATCTCAAATTTTTACAAGTTTAAAACACACATTAATCCTCCTCGAGAACGAACTCACAAGAGTCATAAGTGTTTACGTTTTCCTAAACGTACGCTTAATACTTACCGCTATTACGTTGTTTTTCCTAAAACACGTAATCATACTACTATCATTGCCCATCTCAAGAAACTTCAAGAATTCCATAGTGAGGCAACCTATTGACTCGTAGTACTAGCTAATACTACAAGTAAAATAAGAACGGGAACATCCACACCGAGACCATTGGGACCAGCGCCAAGGGTACAGATTTTGCCCTTGTTTTGGTGGTTCGCACCACCTAACGAAGGTCAAGGAAAAGGGGTTATTTTTTTGGGTTTGTGAGTGTTCACGGAGCATATTTGTATAAAGTTGGGTAATTTTATATATTTGTTTTGGTGGTGACTATAACACCTAAAACGTAGTGGGTTTGGTGGTGAGCTCAATGGTGATGTGATGCGGCCGTGGAGCGGGTGTGTTTGGTGACCATATTCATTAGTCTTAGCATCGCATTTTGTCATTCCTTATCTCATTCACACGCATGTACATTATACATATGCCTCATATCATATATTGCTTATTAAGAAGAAATAATGACCCCGCACTTAGTGGCATGGTCTTTCCCAACGGTCCAGAAATAATGCAAAACAAAAATTAATACTCCAATTGTACTTATGCCTTGACCATATAATCATTTAAGGATTGAATGGAGGCAGAGTACTGGAAATCGTGCTCGGTTCGTGTTGATTGGCGAGTTAACATCACATCAACCCAAACACGTCACATCTATTATGTTAAGAAGCTCAACCCTAACCCACACGTATGTATAACTTGTATTCACGAGTTTAAAAATACTACAAGTTACTTAACTTAATAGGTCAATCATGGTAACTAGTTTAGCACATAAGATTAACCTTGACCGAGACCTCTAACAATGACTATGTCGTCTCTAAAGGTAATCCGATGGTTGGCATGATAGGAATTTAAACATAGTTGTTTATAGTTGTTTGCATAAACTACTAACATTAGTGTAAGATTTAAAGTTGAAAAACAGGATTCAAACAATTTTCATAGACTAGACAATCTCAATTTGATTGATCATATGTAAAAAAAAAGACATGTTTTATCAAGTCATCACCAACCCCTCGAATTTTCACTCAATGTAAACTATTGCTTGGTCAGAAAAACCATTTTCAGAATCGAGAGTTGATAACGCTCAAATCCAACATGTTTTATACACGTTATCTTCACTTTTAATATAGGATTTGTGGTAATAAACAGACTTTTATTGCTAATATTGTGCAAAGTTTTTATGTTTCGTAGCTAGCAAGAAGAAGGAAACATGGAAATCAGACAGAAAGACAAGAGAAAGACGGAATTTGGAGGCGAAAGGATAAGCGAGATACGAAAGTATAACTTGTATATGATAAATAATAAGAGTAATAAGTATTTGGAAACGTTTTGCAGAAAGATTGAAGAATGGAACAAAGAATAAGGACTAGAGAAGAAATAAGAAAAAGATGGTGAAGGAGATGCCAGTCAAGTCAGATGGTTGCCAGTCGGCGAGCATAAAGGAGCCGCCAGCCGTAAAGGAGCCGACCAGCTCCTCTCTCCGCCGCCAGCTACTCCAAAAACGGGTTTACTTAATTTAGCCTTAAACAAGCTATTAACTTCCCATAATCAATTTGAGGCTGATCATTTCCCTCCCATAAACCTTTAGGACATTTTTACCTCTTCTCCAAGGCTATTTCTTGTATAAATTAAGGCCTATGGTGATGATTCTAGGTGTGCTTTCATTTGTAAGAATTCTAACCCTTGACAAAGGTTAGAATACCAATTACTACTAAACCCAAAAGAGTTGTTATACCCTACTAATCCTAGAATCAAGGTCGAATTGAAGGCGTGGAGATTCAGTTAGTTTGGTTGATCATTTGATTGGAGGCTTGGAGTTGCTCTGAATTCCATTGTTAGATACTTTATGTGTGAAGAACTTTTGTGGTAAAACTCTTGTTAATGAATTGATTTTGAGTTTATATAAGTGCTATTGAATGTTGAATATGATGATTAATTGTGTTGAATTATGTTTGAATATGATTATGGAGTAGTGTGATATGCTTGGGCGATGAACATGAATTCTAAAGGAGAGTTTAAATTATGATCAAGAAAATATAATTACATTTCTATGGTAGATAAATTCCTAAACATGTTTTGATAATCGATGTAATATATCTTTTTATTGGATTTAAAGGTCGAAAGCATGTCCGGTAAACTATGTTCTAAATGATTTATGCATGAGTCGATTTGGTTTTTTGATGATTGACACTCACCGAGACGAGTCGGTTAAAGGGACTTGTCAAATGATTTATCTTGAGTATAGGTCGAAAGGACCCATTCAAACCAAACATATCTTTTATTATTTTCTAGAAAATGGTAATTAAGATGGGTTGGAATAGATGATCATAGGTCGAAAGGGCTTGTCTAATTCAACTTGTTAATATGAATTTTATGAGATACACCATGGAGTGAAATTCATATATTATAGATTTGTGATTCATAGTTGTTAACCACACATATTTAATCTCTCCAATAGATGAAATGGAATTCACAAAAGTATTGTTTAGTTATGATTTCCTTTACAATCTTTATTCTAGCGGTAATAATGATAGTGACAATCTTATTACTTACACTGTTTCCGTGTTTTGATTATACGCAAATCCCTTGGGACGACCTCGATTTACCCGACTTTGCTACAATTAGACGAGTATACTTGCCCGTACGCGTTGTTACAAAGTAATTAAGTCTTGATTATAAATGTAAAACTAGGAGTGCAAGACGCGCATCAAGTTTTTGGCGCCGCTGCCGGGGATTTGTTTATTTTTCATGTTATAATCACTACAAATTAGTGGCGGTGTTAAAGATTTAGTGTTAGTCAAAACAAAATGAAAGAATAAAAATAACCAAGGTTTAGGAATTTTGTGTTGATGATGATTTAGTAATAAGATGATATTGTGCTTGTTTGATGTTCACATGCGACGACTCCGGGCTATCCAAAAGGGTAGTCGCCCTGGGATTAGTCGGCACGCAATGTCGAGTCGGAAACCTAGGTATACCCAAAAAATAAATAGTATGCTTGTATGATGTTTGATGTTTAATTTTGTGTATTGATAAGGAAGATTTTGATCATCACAATTGCGAAATTCTTTAGCTTTCTTAGTTGTTGAATGTCTTTGGGCATGAGTATGTGGTTTTGAATCTTTGACTTTGCTGAGTACACCGTAACGCCACCTTCTTGAGACCAAACATAGACACGGACTGGATGGCTTTGACATTCGTCCTAAATCGGTAGCGTTTTACCTCCGGTCGGTGAAGACCGTTACAGGATATTAAATATCATACCTGTGATTAGGTAGATTCAATTAAGAATCTCCTTGACAGGGTTTCGCGGCGGTACTAGCCGTTCTCTTTACTCGACCGTCTCAAAGTAAGACTACGAACATAAAGAGTGAATCAATTGGATAAATATCCGCTTGATTAAAGTCGTCAATTCAAATTCCTGGAACAAGTTTGATTCATTAAGAATCTTACCATTGTTGCTTTCCAGTTGACACAAGCTTGATTCATAAAGAATCTCGCAAGTTACCTACCGTAGCGCTATTTGATGTTGACGCTAGAAGGATTTCCATTCATCACTGTGAATATTAATAAATATCACTCTGAATGTTCTGGCAAGACCATAAAGATATTGCGTAGAACCCTGAAACGAGTTTGAATCGATAAAGAAACAAACCATTGTTGCTTTTTAGTTTTACATATGTTCAATTCTTTAAGAATCATACACATGACCTACCGCAATGTTGTTTGATGTTAACACTAGAAGAATTTCCACTTTTCATTGTGAATACTAAGTAGTATCACTCTGAGTGTTCTAGCAATATCGCAAGGATATAGCGTGGGACTCTCTTGATCGTCATCCGTGTGTCCTAACGAGATTTGATTAATCTCTTGACTCTAGACTAAATTTGTGCACTTTTAGTGGTCGGAGGCTGGAGTAGATGCCACCTATTCAATATCAACTATCTCGAAGTGAGAAAGTCAATTGAATTCGTGTTGATCTCTGTGACAATAAAACAACCTTCTTTTGAGAGAAGATTGAGTCAGCTGGGGAGGGGTTGTGCATTACATCACTGGGTTCATGATGTGTTGTCTTCATCGTGTGTTGACCTGATTTCTACCTAAGTTGTATGGAGGGCTAATTTCTTTACACCCTTTATCCTTACATTTCTTTTTCATTCTTCAACCCCTTCAATGCTTACCAAAACATCATTACTAGCACCTTGTTGTGATTGTTCCAGTGCTAGCATCAGTACTTAGTCGGCATTCAGTTTCGTTTACATTCTACTCCATCTTTCCTAGGGACTTCTAATAATCTATTGGATTGTCCCTGTGAAGATCCCTCCGGTTATGGTTGGATCATAGGACTTAAACCTAGCCACCCTTTTGACACCAATAACATCGTGAATTAAAGATGTTGTGGGTATTTGATCGTAACCATGAGTGCTTGAGTATTTAGATCATATTTTAATCATATTTTCTCCCCCTTTCTCTAATATATAAAATCGTTTGATATTAGAGATACCAAATTTGATTAAAATATATTTTGAAAAATAGTCTTGGAACTTTTCGGGAGAAAAATGTGTCAAAGTTAGCATGAATTTAGAACGCTCCCCCTCAAAAAATGATCCAATTGAATTGTCATTGTGAGGATGTGATCCACATTTCACTTTTGAGGATAGGAGTTGTTGAACACACATTTTTTGAAAGATTTTGAATAATCATTGAGAAATTCTTGAAAAAATTGTGTTCAACTCTTTTTGAAAAACTCTATTTCTTTTTAGCGAAAAGGTTTTTCTAAAGCAAAAACTTGAGTTCATAGACTTTGAATGTCTTGACAAATCCACTCAAGTGTAAGAAGATTTCTCTTCTTTTGCTGAGGGTAAGCGCACTAAAACGTATACTCCCCCGTGAATATAGATCCGGGTTGCAATCTGAAAGTGATTACAAGCCATTGTGTTGAGCTCAAAACGTTGAATGTTTTGTGACAAGCTCAACCCGAGATAGATTGCTCCACCCGTTGTGTGGAAAATTTGTCCAAAATAGACATTTTCCTTTATAAAAAGTAGAAATGACATGTTTTGAAAAATATTTACAACTTTCATTCGAGCTTTATGTACACACCCGTGTCGTTATTGAGCGACATTTCTAGGTGCGTCCATATTATCGATACTGAAAAACATGTCGAGAAGAATATTTTTGGATTTTGAGAGATTTTTAATTTTGTATTTTGCTTTTTCAATAATATTTACATGTAGATGTTTGATAGATGAATCAAGCAGGCTTCTTTGCCAGAATCTCCAGTTCTGCTGGAGTCAAACATCTCATACCAATTTTCCTAACTAGATATGCAAACCTCTCTTTCGAAAGAGCTTTTATAAACAAATCAGCTAATTGATAATCAGTTCCAACAAAGTATAGTTCAACGATACCCCTTTCAACTTGTTCCTTAATGAAGTGATATTTGACATCAATGTGCTTCGTGCGGGAATGCTGTACCGGATTGCAAGAGATGGCTATGGAGGACTTTGAGTCATAGTACATAGGTACTTTATCAAAGTGGAAGCCATAATCCGTGAGTTGTGTTCTCATCCAAAGAACTTGACTGCAACACGCAGATAGAGACACATACTCCACTTCGGCTGATGACAGCGACGTGCAATCCTGCTTCTTGGAAGACCATCCCACAAGCTTATCTTGACCTAGAAATTTTGCACCACCAGAAGTACTTTTTCGTGTATCAAGACACCCTGCATGATCAGAATCTCAATAGGCCGTTAGAAAGAAACCGGTTTCCCTCGGATACCAGAGTCCCATGTGAATGGTATTCTTAAGGTACTAAAATATCCGTTTAACCTCCTTGAGGTGTTTTTTAGTGGGTCGTGCTTGATATCGTACACAATAATACGTAGCATGTGATATATCTGGTCGGCTTGCTGTTAAGTACATGAGGGAGTCGATCATGGAATGATATCTCATTTGATATATGGCATCTCCCTCCAAATCGGCATCTAGGGATGTGGTTGATAATGGCGTCCCAACGGGGTCACATGAGGTCATACCGTGCTTTTTGATTATTTCTTGACAATACTTAGTTTGGTTGATAAAGATACCACTTGGGGATTGGTGAACTTGAATTCCTAGAAAGAATCTTAGTTCGCCCATCATTGACATTTCAAATCTGTTGTGCATTACTTTTTCAAACCATTTTGAAAGTTTTGGGGTTTGTAGACCCAAAAATAATGTCATCAATATAAATCTGCACAAGCAAAATGTCACCCCCATATTTATAAGTGAACAAAGTTAGATCAATGGAACCTTTTGAGAAACCTTTGGATACCAGAAATTTCGAGAGCTCGTCGTACCACGCCCTTGAGCTTGCTTGAGTCCATAAAGTGGTTTGTGGAGACGATACACCTTGTCAGGATAATGAGGATTGACGAATCCTTCTGGCTATTTGACATAGACTTCTTCCTTCAAAGGACCGTTAAGAAACGCCGTCTTTACGTCCATTTGATAAACGATGAATCCCTTATGTGCAGCATAAGCAAGGAAAATCCTGACCGCTTCCATACGAGCTACTGGTGTAAATGATTCTTCAAAATCAATACCCTCTTTTTGGCCATACCCTTTAGCCACTAGCCTAGATTTATTCTTGATGATTCTGTTCTCTTCATCCATCTTGTTTTTCCAGATCCATCAAAGATATAATGGTATTACATCGTATGGTCTGTCAAGAAGTTCCCAGACTTTAAGTCTTTCAAATTGTTGAAGTTCATCCGTCATCGATTCAATCCAAGCGTGATCTGTCAAGGCTTCGTTGATATTTGTTGGTTCAGCTGTACTCACGGCGAGTGCGAACATACAAACATCACCATTGCAAGTTGTCGTCTTATACGAACGGGCTGTGAAGGGTTTCCAATTACTTGAACCAAAGGATGATCTCGGGTCCAATGATGTGTTGAAGGATGCCGTTGATAGAATGTATGCATATTTGACGGATCAACATGGCGAGTAGAAGACTCTCCAGTTTCGTGTACCGGTGTACCGAATGGGTTGATAAAGTCGTCTTCGTCATTTAATGCATAGTCTGCTTGATTTGTGTTCTCTAGAGCAATGACAGTAGTTGTGGATGTTGTAGGAGCGGTTGTTGATGTGATATTCTAAGGAGGTGAATCTACAGCAACCCGTGTTGAAGTAGATAAAGTTGTATCCTTTTGTTGACGATGATCGGTATCATCATTCTTATCATGAGTGACAACGGAAGATTTCGATACAACATGTTTCTCCCCAGTGAAATATTCATCATACATTGGTCCATATAACATTTCCAACTCTTCAATTGTCATGTTGACTGTCATATCTTCTCTTGGAACATTTCCTTGAACCAACTTCGAACTTGACGGTTCATTGTTGTGGTCTTGAGTTCCGAGTTCCGTGCGGCTGTGAACAGAAGTCGTTTGTCGTTGTGGATCGGGACTTAAACTGTTTTGTTCAAGTGTCATTTCTTATAATTCATCAAATCGGATGTGAATAGTCTCGACTATCAATTTTGTTCTCTTGTTGTACACTCTATATCACTTAGACTGAGTTGCATATCTTACTAGAATACATGCATCACCTTTCTCTTTCATCTTTTCCAGATTTTCACCATCTCGAATGATGTAACACGTACATCCAAAAACATGAAGGTTTTTGAGTGAAGGTTTTCGATCATGAATTATGTGATATGGTGTCTTTTCGTGTCTTGGGATAATTAAGGATCAGTTTTGTGTGTAGCATGCAGTTGACACGGCTTCGGCCCAAAAGTATAATGGTAATTTTGAAGCGGATAATAATGTTCGAGAAGCCTCAACCAAAGTATGGTGTCGTCTTTCAACAACGCCGTTTTCTTCGGGTGTTCGAGCAATAGATGTTTCATGTTCAATTCCTTCAGCTTCAAAATAGTTTCTCAGAGTTGAATTCAAACATTATGTGCCTCTGCCAGTACAAACCACTTTTATTTGAGCTTGAAGACCACGTTGTATCTATTTTAGGAAGTTGATGAGAACTTCGGGTGTTTCATCCTTAGACCTCAAGAAGTGAGTCCATGTGTACCTTGAGTAATCATCGACAATTACCATAACATATTTCTTTCCATTGATACTATGAACACGCATGGGACCACACAAATCTATATGAAGAAGATCTAACCGTCCTTTAGAGCTTGGTGTAGTCTTTGTTTTGAAGCTACTTCGGTTAGCTTTACAAAGCTCACAAGAAGAACAAAAATGATCTTTGATGAATTTCAAGCTTGGAAGGCCTCTCACAATATCTTTCTTGGAAAGCAAGTTGATGGTATCAAAATTAAGATGAGATAAACGTTGATGCCATAACCATGCCAGAGTCGTTGAAGCTTTAGCCATGAAGCAAATTAGAGTTGTAGAAGTTGTGTCTTGAAGTGAAATAGTGTAGAGATCAGTACCCCGTGTACCGGTAAGTAAGTCATTCCCATCATAATCACGAACAAAACATGTCTTCTTTCTGAAAGCAACCTCCAAATCTGCATCACAGAATTGACCAAGCGAGAAAAGATTATGATTGAGCCCTTCGACGTAGTATACCCTTTTTATCGTTATATTTCCCTGAACCAAATCTCCATATCCTAGGATCAGTGCAAATTGATCATTTCCGAATCGGACCGTACCCAGGAACTTCTCCACAAAGTTAATTAAAAGCTTGAGATTCCCTATCATGTGCTTCGTACATCTGGAGTCCAGTATGAAGAGAACTATTTGTATCACCTGCAGAAGAGTTAGAACACGATGGAGCATTTGCTAAATTGGATACCACAGTAGTTGTGATTGTAGAATCATTAGTGTCCTTAGCAACATTTAAAGGCATACTAACACTCGTTGTCACATTTTATGTCCTAACTTTAGGCATCCATTTATATCCTGGAGGACATTGATTAGCAAACCACCATTTCCAAGACTTGCTAGCCGACTCATATAATTCCTTAATTCTGCTTCTAAGGTTCTTAGTGGTGGAGTCTGATGCATTACTTTTCTTAGTGGGGGTTGCACCAGAATGGTTCACTTTGCGTTTGGGTTTACTAGCACTAATAGGCATCGCAACTTGCTTCTTAGTTCTAGTATCTATGCCTTTGACATTATTCATAGCACACATAGAATGATTAGCATTAGCACATTTTCCACATTTTCCACAAACAAATTTAACATTCAAAGCATTTACAGATTTTTTATTCTTAAAAACATTCAAATTCGTAGGGTGTTCTTCTACTTCATTCATCTTCCCTTGACTCTTGTGTTTCCAGACCTTATCATTCACTTGAGTGCTCTTAAGCTGAGGCCGGCTAACACTAGTAGTGGAGACTACTCCAGTAGTAGAAGACACACGAGTATTAGTGTTTCTAGAAGTCTGAGGCGATTGACTAACTTTGTTTGTGGATTTAGTGGTCATTCTATACATCCCTGGTTTAATCACATTATTGTGCTTAACGCTTGGTTCTATAGTATTCCTTATGGGTTGATTGTGTGGTAACCTTTCCTTTCCATCCATCTTGGGGGCAAACACAGGTTTTGCAAACGAGAAATTTGTGAAAGCAGATGGTTTTCCCAAGATAGAGGATCTATTCACTTTAGAGGCATTGGTTTGTCTAACAACAGGTTTCTTAACGCTAGGCTCCACAACTTTCCCACCCATCTTAGCAATGAGTTTCTTCAACTCTGTTATTGCTATGTCTTTTTCTTGTAACTGAGCTTTCAAATCCGAAATATCAAGACTTTTTTTGTTTAGTAATCGACATGACTCAAATAATTTTACTTCCAAAGGTGTATCATTTGAAAAGCTGCCAACTTTGTTTTGCAAAGCAAGTTCAAGTGAATGACAATGTCTTTGAAGATAATCATATCTATGTTGAAGTAACGAAAACTCCTTTTTGTCAATTTTATTCGAAAGCTCAGTTTCAAGACGTTTACACTCTTTGACTTGATCAAGATATTTGCATGCAACATCAGAATATTCATCAATATCAGCACAAGATGTAACATAAACACACATAATATCTTTTGAGATACATTCGTGTAAGAGTAGATCATATGCTTTAGAAAACTCGTCTCTTTCAGGTTGATGGTTGTTCACTTCTTGTTCAAGAGATTCCACATATTTCAAATCATCAAACATTTCTTGCTTAATTAATGTTTCAAATTCAAAAATATGTTTTTGTGTTCTTTCCGCAAGTGGAATCAAAATACTTTTCACAAGCACAGTTATATCGTGATGAATTTCTTTGTTTCCTTTCGAAAGTTCACGTTTTTCCAGTCATCACCAACAACTTTTTTGAAATTTTCAATGTTCCTCTTGAGAATACTAAGTGCTTTCTTACTCTTGCTAACAGAAGCTTTATATGGAAAGTACTCAATAAATTTTGAAACATTAGTTTTCTTAGTGGCAAAAGCTTGTCTCCATTTAATTTTTATTTGTTCACATTCGAAAAATATTTACTCACGAGTCTTCTGTGTTTGCGGTTTGAAAAGACCATAAAGATTGTTTTCATAAGCATAATTATATGGTTTAACAAATTATTTATTAACTTTTGGTCTACTCCTTCTTCCAAATCGTTTGTATCTTCACTATCGGGCCTAACTACAAGGCAATCAAGATCGGTCCATTGGGACTCATTAAGATATAAGTGCTGATTCTCAGATTGAGCTTGCTCAAGGTACTTAGTATTTGCAAAACTAGGTCTATCCTTAAAGAACGAACGAGGTGCCAACATTCTCATGGTGTGAGTTGATTGATTAGTTTTGTAAACAATTTTCTTGTAAAAATCAATTTGAGTTTCAAGTTCCACCATTTTTCGATGTCATTTGCTTGTTTAGTTTTGAAATCCTTTTCCAACTTTTCAACCACTACTTTCTTTTCATTAGCAAGTTTATTTTTTTCCTCTTGAAGAAAACCATTCACTTGAGTTAGCTCATTGACATTAGTGGTAGCAAGATACGTTTTGTGACGTTCAGTACTCAAAGAGGTGTTATGATTACGTTTCTCTTGTTCTAGAAGCTTAAGAGTTTCGTTATATTTCTGTTGATAATCGTCCTTTTTGACGTTAATTAAACACCCTTTGTACCCCTCAATCTCATTGGTCTTTTGAAGAAGCTGAGCTCTGTAGCTATCAATTGTCTCACTAGATTTAATTAGAGCAGCTTTGCATTCTTCAAAATTTTGAGTGAGCGTAGCGTTTGCCTTCTTTAATTGCTTTTGACTTTTCCTAGTTTCTTTGACATCTTTTTGTAAAGAAGCAATTAAGTTAGCAAGCGCAATACGCTCCTCATCATCATCATACTCATTTGCATGTTGATCATCCTCAGACTCATTATTGCACATGTCTAATGAATCGGGTGTGGTATTGCTATCAATCGTTTCCATCATACATGTGTCATTAATGGCTTTGGGTAGCTCACAATGCTCATGAGTATTACCAAACACATTATATTCCTCTTCAGTGTGTACCTTATCGATTGGCTTAGTATCAAAGATAGGACCATTATCATCTTCAGTGACGTTGAGAACTTCTTCAACCTTTGCCATGTACGAGTAATGTGCTTCAAGTTCTTGGTCGGAGGCTTCATCATCAGTATCATCAAGCATTTCTCCTTCCTCAGCCGACAGTTTAACCCCAGCTTCCATCTTCTTACAAAGCAGCATCTTTTCCTTATGATAACCAGAATCCCTAACTCGTTTCAGCTTTCTGCATTCCTTTGCCATATGTCCATAACCTTGACAATTAAATCACTTAATCCCACTTTGTTGAACCACTTGAGTACCAACAGTTTCCCTATTCCCAGCAACAGTTGCAATCCTCTGAGTATCATACTTAGCAGTTTGTCGATCATACCGTGCAGAACCCTCAACATGTGTTGGATTACGTCGATCATACTAGAAGGACTTTCATCACGTTGACATGTGTCATACCCTCGGGGACTCTCAACATATTGGTTCTCGGTGTTAGATAATGTTCGAAGATTGTTGTTGGTGGGTTGAAGATTTTCTTGTAGGTCTTTATAATGAAAGAAATTTGTTGTTTCATCTCCCTATCCTTCTGAGCTAGTTCTTCATCACTTTCCTCTTCAGATGATGGCTCAGGTGTTGGTGATGGTGCTCTTGGTTCTTTGTCTCGTGATCTTGTAGGAGCTGAATACTTAGATGAAGTAGAGTATCTTGGTGAAGAGGATGTAGTGGAGTATCTTGCTGAGGAGGATGTAGTGGAGTATGACTTTGGAGCACGAGAGCGATGATCTTGGACTTGTTGAGTGGTAGACACCAAAGCAAGTGGATTTGCAGTGTTTGTTATCCTTTCAGCTCGAAGTTCATTCGCCTCATTCTGAAATTGTTTCAAAATGTCAAAGAGCGTGTGATAGTTGACCTCGTCTAACTTACTCTGTTGTTTCACAAAGGTTACGAACAGTGTCCACTCTGGTTGAAGTTGCTGTAGAAATTGCACATTTACTTGCACGGTAGAAACTTGCAAATTGTTTCTTGTCATGTCATTCATCATCTTGTAGAACCTTGAGTAATATGAATCAATTGATTCCCCATCCAATGAAGTAAACTTGCCAAAGTTCCAGAAGAAGTTAGTTTTGACATCTTGCTTGTTAAGTGATTCACCTTGTTGATAGTAGTAAAAATACACTCGTTTAGGAAAACGAGGTAATTAGGGTAAGTATTAACAAGTAGTTTAGGAAAACCACAAGTAAATGACCCAAAGTGGGGATCGTTCTCAAGGAGGCAAGTGTGTTGTGTAAAAAAATGATTAACTTTGTGATTATAATTTATGAGAAAAGAAAAAGAGAAAGGAGAATAGAAAAGGATGACGGTTACGATTATGAATTAAACTAAGACGAAAAGTCATGCACGTAAAACCGTAAAAAGTGACTAAATTTAAAAATTACCCAAAAAATTACGAGAAAATTGCAATAAATCCTAAAAAATGTAATTAGAGTTTACAAAAAATAAAAATTCACTCAAACCTTTTATTTAATTAAATATAAATTTTTTTAATGCTAATTAAAGCCCAAAAAAATCAATTTAATTAACAAAAATCCCAAAATGAGACGTTTCACTTTGTAAACCTCTAAAATGACTTAACTAAATTAAAAACTATTTTTGAAAATTTTAAAATTAATTAAAACTATTTAAAAATGATTAAAAACTATAAAAACTTAAAATAATTCTAAAAATTAATCAAATGACTCTAAAATTAATCTAAAAATTTTAAAATTCCTAACTTAACGTATTTGAACTAGGAAAAATGAAAAACTTGCAAAAATCTAAAATTTAAATTTTAATAATAAAATAATATTAACGATCCAAAATTTATAAAAATTCTAAAAAGTTGCAAAATAGTTTATTTTAACCTAATAAACACATAAATGAACTTGAAGTTACCAAAATACCCCTATTGGGCCTTAAAATGGGCTAAATAGTAAAACATGCCCTTAATGGGCTAAAATTCAGTCCAATAAGAAAAAGTCCACCAAATAAGCCCAAAATCACCTACTTGACTCAAAATTTGATTTTAAGCACAAAACTCTGAAGGCCCAAAAGCTGAAAGTAAGCTTATCACAGCTTAATAAGTCAACAGCTTATTCTTAATGGGCTTTTTGGCCCATTAAGCCATAAGATAATGCCATAAGCTCTAATTTGACACACAAGCTTCTTTTGGGATACCAAAGAGATCTGTGAAAAGAAATTTTGAAAAAGCCCAAGAAATAAGCCTGAAATAAGAAAAGCTCTCTTCACAAAACGACAAAATCGTCGTTTTTGAGTTCTAGGCTACCTCAAGTGCTGATTCAAGTTGCAAAAGGTTTTAAAAGACTTAATTAAGCAAAATCAATAAAAAAAATCAAATAAGCACAAAAAAATAAGCTGGCATAAGCAAATAAGCACTTATGAAAAAGTCAAGTCAATTCCTTTTCTAGTCAAACCTAAAAGTCAAACCCTAATATGCTCCAGATCAGTTCAATGGGTCAGATAAGGAAGATTGATCACAAAAAATAAGTTGTTGCAAGTCCAAATAAGCTAGAATAGCTTATGAATAAGCTGATAATCAAATTACACTAGCAGTGGCTAGCAACAAGGGAAAGGAGTTCCCACTGCTTGCCTATTTTGACTTTTTGTCTTATATGGATTTTTGTTGGATTCAAGCCACAAAAAGGCACCCTTATAACCAGTGGGTTATAAGTATGCAATCACAAAAACACAAATTCAACAAGCCAATTGATACAGTTTAATCAAAAGATCACCAGATATGCACCAGACATGAACAATAAACAGATTTCAACAAATAATAAGTTTTAGCAAGAATAAGCCAACCAAATTGAACCAAATGCACACAAAAGCTTAGATTATTTCAAATGAACATAAATTAACTGGTTTCATGCAATGATTCAAGATTTAGACAAAGATTCAAGCCAAAGAAAGTTACTGATGAACAAGAACAAGCAGGTTTCAACCTTTGATGATATACTTGACCACAAATCCAATTTCAAACCCTCAAATCTCTTTCACAGGTTATATAAACTTGATTTAATCACTTGTTAGCCCTAAGCATGGCATACAATCTATGTTTTACCAAGATCTTAGGCCAAAACAGGCAAAAATCAACAAGTTATAGCACAATAAATAAATTGATGTTCAAAAGCCAAAGACTTGCATATATCAGCCCAATACCAAGTATTTATCAAATACAAGCACAAAACAACACTTCACAATAACAAAAATCACTTTGCAAGCTTAAACAGGTTAACCCAAACACCCCTTTCACTTTTTAATCCAAAGTTTAACAAAGCAAATGTGTGATTCAGTTTATCCCAGACCTAATTTAGCATCATAACATCAATATCATGCAATATTAAGCAGATTTAAGCCACAAGAACAACAATTATAACAGTAGAACACAAAATCACCAAAAATCAAGTACTTTAACAGATTTTGGGTAAAAGGGCTCAAACCTCATGAATGTACATCCACACTCACTAATTTTTGAACTTATGTGCCTAGAAAAACAAGGCACAAGCTTCCACAATCAAAGCTGCTAAGAACAACAAGATGAGTAGCAGTTTATATCAAAACAGAAAAATGGAAAAAATGAAAAAAAAGGCTTGATTAATGCAAACTTGTTCCCACTTCCTTGAATATCCCCAAACCACAAGCTTACCACACCTTGATAATCTTCTTATCAGGATGCTATAACCACTTATAGCCCAAACATTTCAGGGTTTGAACCAAGATTTAACAAAATATCAGGTTTTGAACACTTGCACAATTTCTTGCACAAGGTTTGAAAACAGGTTTTAAAACTTTCAAATCACAATCATATATCAATAACAAGCAAGTAATAAGGTTAGCACTTGGAATTCATCACACAATATCAAACACTTTTCATTAACTTGAACAAGGATTTACAGATTTGTTGACCAAAGGAAAACCAAGAGCAAAGGCTAAATGAAGCAGGTCCTATGCCTTATATAGGCTACAAGATTACTAGAATATTGAATAAAAACGTAAACCCTAAGTGTTTGATCTTCCAAATATGCCCTTGTGAAGTTTGAAAACCTTGGACTCATGTGAACTTTTCTTGGATGTTTGTGGACTTGTGAGCTGTTGGAATTTGATCTAAGGCTCATATTAATCTTAGATATGAAGCTGCTTTGTGAGGCGTTGGATGGCTGGCACTGTTTTGGCATCTTCTCCAAAAGTGAGACAAGGCAGGTTACATGTGACATGGGTAGTGATGTGGCACAAGGTTTAAGAATTGGGTTATGTTCATAACCACCTTAATCTTAATTATGGACAAGATTAAGGTTTAATTCATAAGGATTAAGAAAAGCCCATTTCGTGTTCATTGGTGAATAGTGGTGGTTTTAATCCGGATTAGGATTTAAAAATATGTTAGGCGCCCATTTAATTAACTAATAAAAATTAGTTATAACCGGTTTTAAGTGGAAGCTGAGGTGGAGAAATGGGGGCTTGTGATTGGTGGGATGGGTTGAGTGGGGCACGTGTCACCATGACACTGGTCTATGTAACTTCCTTGTCTTGGCAGAATTAATCCCCCTTCTTCCTTCTTTCTTTCACTTTGTGTTTAAATAACCAAAACTCAGATTCCTTTGTTAATGAAGTTTGGTTTTTCACACTTTTGCCCCAAATAGTTTTGTAAAAGTATTTCAAGGGTATTTCTTGTAAATTCTTGATAATTGAAGGGGTGTTTTGGCATTTTCTTCATTCTTCAAGGTGTTGACTTGTATTTTTAACTTCTTGGAGGACTATTAATGACAAGTCTTCAAATTTGAGGGACCATTCTTGCCAATTATTCAAAGTGGAGGGCCCTTCTTGTACAATCTTCAATTCTTCAAGGGTTATTCTTGGAAAATCCACATTAGGGCTTGGTTCATTGTGCGGCTTCATTTCCCGTGTTCGTTTTTGCTTGTTTCTTGTGATCTTTTGTCATTTTCTCAATATCTTTACCTAAAATACACATGTAATAAACACAAGCATATATTTGGCATATTTCATGATATTTAATACATTTTAAGCCCATTTTAGACGATGAGACTATGTATAAAAGCAGTCTCATCACTCCCCCATACTAAACCACTGTCGTGCCCTCACGCAATGCTAGAATAAAGTATCATAGCACCTCCAAAATTCATTTTTATGCACCTTTATTGAATGATAAACTAGCTACACTACTACTATTACTACTACTTGCGTTTTAGACATAATGTATGATTTTCATCGCAAAATGAGACGTTTAGGTTCATAGAACAAGAACACGCGAATGCTTCGTTAGAAATAATTTCGTCGTCCTCGATTTTCACCCCAATTCCATGCTAAGCGTGCAACGAGATCATTGTCATTATAAGTTAGTAATGCTAACACTACTCATATGCCCTAATCACGTACTTATCCTCCCATTTTCCTAAGTGGTATCTTTTATATTTTATTTTTGTCTTGAATGTTTCACGAGGATACATTTTTTACTTATGCGATGATAGTGATTTAGATCTAAAAATAGAGTCATAACGGTGTAACCAAGACCATCGAATTAATAACCCCCCTAATAGACAACGATGTCAAAAAATTAAGTCAACAAGAAGGATCGATAAACATGATTTTATAACGGTTTTTGATGACGTATAGTCCCCAGCCGGGTCATGAACCCGGCCCACGAGTACTACCTGTATCCGGCCCTTCACGGATGGGTGGGATTAATGTTATTTGATCTTATGGGATTAATGTTATTTGATCTTATGGGTTAGACAGAATCATACTCCTACTATGATTAGGATTTATCCCAAATGAGAGGATATTCACTCACTATAATTAGAAGATAACAATCAATCTAATTCTGGTATTTATCCTTTCCTTGGGGCCGAAGCATCAGTGACATCCCATTAGGGTTTCACTGTCTATATAAGGAACCCCCAAGGGTTCCACAAAGGTATTACATTCTACACACTCACATCTCATCCGATTCTTACAACCCTAACCGATTACTTACTCTCACGCTGGAGTCTAATCATGGGATACATTCCCACGGCAAGCCTAACGCGTGTTGTTTTAGTGTGCAGGATCCTAACCAGATAATTCACTTGGTGCAGGAGCCGGAGTCCAGCCAACCCGAATTAAGCCTAATTCGGGTCTAGCAAGGATCACCCAACTTTTGTATCAACAAGTTGGCGCCATCCGTGGGACCATTACACTAAGCTAGAGAAAATCTCATCTCAATCTCTCAATGACGAAGGGACATCCGCAAGGAAACCCTAAGAACACAAATCCTGGGAATCGGAAGTCCCCATAGGACGGGATACTCATTCCCAATTGATCCCCTAGTAACCAAGCAGGCGGACCAAACAACCGAAGTGGTCTTCAGTCCATGGGTGTGACAAGCACGCTCGTTGTTACCCCACCACCTACTTCGACCTTGGATAACCTTGATCCATGGAGTGCGCCCAACCCCCCTAACAAGGAGCCGCGCAGACCATCGACTGAGGAAGAAGTGGAGGTCGAATCACTTAGTGAGGAAGATCTCACTCGAGTTCTCACGCAGAACTTCGAGAGGATCGTCCCAGGAATCGCATCCAGGTTGAACCTAGGGAGGGACCTCCAATCTAGGCTCAACTTTGGCAATGCCAGACCAGGCACCTCTCCTCAAACTCAAAGGAAGGGAATGACACGACCCCAGGAGCGTAACCTCTTTGAGGAAACTCCCCAACCTAGGAATGTGTTCGAACGCATAGGGGATCGCGTTATGCATGAACTACTACAATCCCGTGAGGAGGGAGAGAGGTCCGACGGTTCACCCGAACGACCAGATCTGGAGCTAACCAGAACCAATCGCCTCACAATCGTATGGGACAGGATGAATACCGGAAAAAAGGCTCCTAGCTCTTCTCACAAGAGCGATCCTCAGCCAAAGAATGTGGCACCGCCCCTTTCTCCCGGTCCATCAGGAGAGGATTCGGATGACCATCCACCCAAGCTTCGCCGGACTAGGCGTACACCTCCACCGCCACCAGACAATGAAGAGTACTACGGTGGCCCCTACTATCGCGAGAAGCATAAGATCTCTCCCGCCCATGGTGTGATCCTAGTCTCACCCGTCCATGGGCTGATCCCAGGGAAGATCTGTTTACCCTCCGCATACGGAATTATTTCGAGGATACAAAGCGTCGCATGCCGGCGTGCGTCAAGACCTATGACGGGACTGGTGATCCGGATGATCACCTAAAGATATTTGACACGCAGGCAAAAGTTGAACGATGGCCCATGCCTATATGGTGCCAAATGTTCAATTCAACCTTGATCGGCAATGCTCGTGATTGGTTTGAGGGACTTCCTCCTCGAAGCATTGATAGATTCTCGGAACTGCGTACTGCGTTCAAGAACAATTATACTCAGCGAAAGAAGTATAATAGAGACCCGGTCTTACTGGCAACCGTCAAGCAACGGACTAGGGAATCTACGGAAGCCTTCACCGAACGCTTCAATGACGAGTGCACCCGCACAAAGACAATGCCGGAACTTCTAAAAATTTCCGATTATATGCATGCCATAACAGACAGGGAATTAATCAGACGTCTCAATGACAAGCGACCGGAGAAGTACGACGACCTTATGGAAAGGGTCAGGAACTTCATTGAGGGAGAAACCGCGGTAGCCGTGGCCTACCCTTCAAAAGGAAACAGCTATCAATCGAACGACCAGTCCAGAAGACAGTCGAGCGGTCAAAGCAACCAGGGCACTGGAAGGAGCTCAGACTACAAGAGCCAAAACAAAGGAGGGCGGTCGGAGGACAAATTTACCCCTCTAAAGATGTCCTACTGGGAGATCTTGCTGACAGAAGGGGCCAACTTCCCGATACCTCCCCCAATGACAACTCCGCTGGACCGTCGTCAAGAAAATCGCTTTTGCGAATTCCACAACGACAAGGGCCACGGCACGGAGGAATGTATCCAGCTCAAGAAGCACATTGAGTCATTGATCAAGTCAGGCAAACTCAAGCATTTGGTCAAGGATTGGAAGGATGGAAAGGACAACAAGAAGTATGACAAGAAGGATCCCCAAAAGGACAAACCTTCGACCATATACATGATCCAATCCAGGTAGCGCCGCACAAGGCAGAAAATTAGCCAAAAATTTCCACGCGACAGAGAAATCTCATTCCCTCCCATCACGACAAGTGATGTAGCCGATGCATCTCTCACGATTGAGATAAGCATTGGAACACACAATGTCCGGCGTATGTATGTGGATGGAGGGTCATCAGCAGAAGTACTATACGAACACTGTTTCGTACAGTTACGACCAGAAATAAGAAGTCAATTAGTACCGGCCACGTCGCCGTTCATCGGCTTTAGTGGAGACACCATCTTGCCAATAGGACAGATACGTCTGCTTGTATCCATTGGGAATGAAGAGCATTCCACCACGGCGTGGATGAACTTTATGGTGATACGCTCACACTCTCCATACAATTTGATCATAGGCAGACCAGGTATCCTGGCCATACGGGCAGTACCCTCCACAGCTCACGGAATGATTAAATTCCCTGTGGAAGGAGGAATTGTCACTATCTATAATGCAATCATACCACCATCCGAGTGTCATGCCGTGACAACACCAGTTCCACCTGTTTCCCCCACGGATAGATCACCACCTCCCAATTGGAAGGTGGAAATCCATCCTGATTATCCGGAACAAGAGATATCCATAGGGGGACACTCTCGGACAGTGGCAAGAGGGCCATGTGCTCTCTCCTAAAAGCAAACTTAGATGTATTCGCATGGGAGCCCAAGCACATGACGGGCGTTCCTCGTGCGATAGCAGAACATAAGCTCCAAATCCGCCAGGGATATCCTCCCGTCAAGCAAAAGAAGCGCGGTCAGGCACCAGAACGCAGCCAAGTAATATTGGATGAAGTACGGAAATTGGTGGATGCAGGTATCATGCGCGAGGTATACTACCACGAGTGGTTATCCAACCCGGTCATGGTCAAAAAGCATGATGGGAGCTGGCGCATGTGCGTGGACTTCACGGATCTGAACAAAGCCTGTCCGCAGGACTGCTACCCGTTATCGAAGATTGATTGGAAGGTGGAATCCCTATGTGGATATCCCTTTAAGTGCTTCTTAGATGCATAGAAAGGATACCACCAGATCCAGATGGCGGAAGAGGACGCAGAGATGACGGCGTTCCATACTAGTCAAGGCGTATACTGTTATACAAAAATGCCATTCGGACTAAAGAACGTCGGGGCAACATATCAGCGGCTTGTTGACAAAGCCTTCGAGTCACAGATAGGCCGCAATCTGGAGGTCTATGTTGATGATTTATTCATCAAAAGTCATACGGAGGATGCACTTCTCCGAGACGTCCAAGAGACGTTTGACACATTGAGGAGGATTAATATGAAACTAAATCCAAAGAAATGCACGTTTGGGGCAACTGAAGGAATGTTCCTTGGATATATGATTGATCCAAATGGCATCAAGCCTTTCCCGGAAAAGACGGACGCGGTAATACAGTTACCATCTCCTCAAACACAGAAAGAGGTGCAATCCTTAAATGGGAAGTTGGCCGGGCTAAACAGGTTCTTATCGAAGTCCGCGGGGAAGTCACTCCCCCTATTCAAAACACTCAAGAAGTGCATAAAGAAGGGAGACTTCCGGTGTACAAAGGAAGCGGAGGAAGCTTTTGGTCAGCTCAAGCAGCACCTCGCATCTCTCCCCATGCTAGTGGCCCCCCGACCCAAGGAGGAGCTCATCATGTATCTGTCAGCCACACATGGAGCAATAAGTGCGGTACTCATGACGGATAGGGACACAGTCCAAACTCCGGTCTACTTTATAAGTAGAACACTACAAGGGCCGAGTTGAATTACTCTTCCATGAAGAAATTGGTTTTGGCATTAGTGTTTGCTATGAAACGGTTACGCCAGTACTTTCAGGCGCATCCAATTGTGGTTATTACTGATCAACCAATAAAACAAGTCATCTCCAGACCAGATGTGGCCGGTAGGCTACAGAAGTGGAGCATTCTATTGGGAGATCATAACATATCTTATAGACCAAGGACGGCTGTTAAAGGCCAAATCTTGGCAGATTTCTTGATAGAGAAGCCGGATGAGGAGGGACCAGTCGTACAACGAGAGGAAACTCCAGCAGAACCATGGGTATAATTCACGAACGAATCAGGAGCTGGTCTCATCCTTACGAATCCGGAAGGAATGGAGTTTACATACGCCCTGCGCTTTGAGTTCACAACCACCAATAATGAGGCAGAATATGAAGCGTCGATTGCGGGTTTAAAAATCACCGCTAGAATGGGAGTCCGCAACCTTGAGGCCTACGTGGACTCATGGCTTGTCGCGAACCATATTCTAGGGGGGTACGTAGCCAAGGAGGATAACATGGTTCGATACTTGGAGAAAGTCAAGTCACTCATCGCGGCTTTCAGCAAGTTTTCTATCAAGCAGGTACCAAGAGGTGAAAACAAGAAGGCGGACGCTCTTAGCAAGATCGCGTCTACAAGTTTCGCCAACTTATCCAAGCAAGTCTTGGTGGAAATACTAAAGGAAAAGTCTATTACAGAAGGGGAAGTCGTAGCTATAGTTGAGGAAGATGGACCTACATGGATGACCCCGATCATCAACTATTTGACTAATGAAACCCTTCCAGACGAGGAAAAGGCGGCACGGCGTATCAGAAGGAAGTCGCAGCACTTCGAGCTTCGAGAAGGTATTCTTTACAAGCGCTCTTTCTTACAGCCGTGGTTGCGGTGTGTTGGGCCACGCCAGGCTACTTATGTGATCAGTGAGATCCATGAAGGGTTATGCGGCATGCACGCAGGTCCCCGATCCGTAGTAGCTTGAGCTCTACGCACAGGTTATTATTGGCCTACTATGCATAGGGATGCACGCGACATGATTCGCAAATGCAGTGATTGCCAAGTGCACATACCAGTACCACGACATCCGCAACAGGAACTTACACCCATTACATCCCTATGGCCATTCTATAAGTGGGGGATTGATATTGCAGGACCTTTTCTCGTAGCTGCGGGGGGAGTTAAGTTCTTGATTGTCGCAATGGACTACTTTACACGCTGGATAGAGGCTAAGGCAGTCAAATCCATCACAGGCAAATAAGTTAAAAAGTTTGTGTGGGAGAATATCGTGTGCCGTTTTGGCTTACCAGGAGAAATCATCTCGGACAACGGGAAGCAGTTCGCGGATAATCCATTCAAGGACTGGTGCGCAGCATTGAATATCAAACGGTGCTTCGCATCTGTTAAACATCCGCAGACAAATGGTCTTGTGGAGCGAGCAAACAGAAGCTTGGGCGAAGGCATCAAGACACGCTTGGATGAACGAAGTGCCAAATGGGTGGATGAACTGCCACATGTTCTATGGGCACATAGGACTATGATTAAAACAGCCAACGGGGACACTCCATTCGCATTGGCCTACGGCACTGAAGCTGTCATACCAGCAGAAATAGGAATGCCTACTATCCGCACAGCGGAGGTTAATGTCGTCACAAACGACGAGCAGCTCCGGATCAATCTGGACTTGTTGGAGGAAGAACGAGAAATAGCGGATATCAATGAGGCCAAGTCTAAGGCACGGATGAAGGCTTATTATGACGCCAAGGTTAAAGGTGTTTCTTTTCGACCGGGAGATTATGTTTATCGTTCCAACGAGGCGAGTCGAGCGGAGAATACAGGAAAGCTGGGCCTTAAGTGGGAAGGACCCTATGAGGTTACGGAAGCCTTAGGACGGGGCGCGTACAAGTTACGTGACAGGGATGGCCGCGACGTGGAACGCACATGAAATATCTGCAATCTTAAAAGGTGCTATCTTTGAAAGCTACGGCTTCCGCATGGACACTTCGCTATATCTAGCTTCAATGAAGATCCATGTGTTCTCTTTGTTTTGTTTTTTATGCTTTCTAGGTTTCCTTTTGTTTTTTAGGATTTCCCATTCTTGTTAAAACAAAAAATGTAAACGTTCTAATAAAATGTCGTGGTGCCTAGCTAGCTCCACGACTCGTTCTTGTGCAAATTATTGTCTTATTTTTTTAGATTTTATTATTGTCGTATAGATTTAGTTGTTGTTACTACAATGTGCTATATCTTATTCATATGCATTCATTCAATACCGTACATGTACAATGCGCCTCCAGGCGGGGTAAGAGGATTAAGTGAACCTAATAATTCAACTTGTCGCATAAGAGGGATGCAACCCCAGTGACGCGGATCATGTATCCTTACTAGACACCTTACTCACAAGACGTTGTGATAAGTTTCCATATGTCGCGCTCACGCAGTGCTTTGCATGGTAAAGACGCACGCCGCACATCTAGTAAAATATAGACTTGATTGTATTTTTTGAGTAAGACGTGACATGTCATGCAGTACAGGTATATGATATCTAAAAAACAAATATACACAAGTTTCAAATTCAAAACACCAAAATAGCCGTGGTCATCACGGACTTACTTGCATAAATATAACAAGTTATGACAATAACATCAGTTTTAGCCGTATACATACACGGACGAATAAATTAGTACAAATGTTTACAATGTAAATTACAAAGGAGGTAGGAACTCCCCTATCTCCTTCTTCCCTTCTTCAATCAAGGTGCGGAGGGCTTCTCCGTGAGCATTCTTCCCATCTTGTGTCCTGATCATGTTCGCATCTAACGCCTCGGCCAGCATTTTCACCTTTCATCACCTTCGACACAGAGTTGTAGGTGGGCAAAGTCAGATGGATGGGATCAGCAGTGAGCTTGGACATTATTACCTCATTAGAAGCATCCTTTAGCGCTTCTAGCTCGTCTAGGAGGAGGTGTTGGATTTCAGCAAGAGCGGCCATTGACGCGGTCATCTTGTCTGCGGCTAGAGGGTTGTGGTAGGCATGTTGGGTGATATCTTCCTTCTTGCCTATCAGCTCCGCAGCTTTGACCAGCCCCTCGTGCCTACCACGGTCAATACCGTCCGATACAACGGCAGCAAATGCCTGGAGCATGTAAGGAGCTTCCGTCACCTTGCTCACGACAAGCCGCATTCCTTGGCCAACCATCCATCTACGCCCAGCTATGGCTGTGAGCAAAGGAGGACATATCATTTCAGCACAGTCTGTGGCCATCTTGCTTGAACGAGCAAGCTGTTGCAGCTTGCTCGTTCAAGGTAGTCCTTGCCTGGGTTAGCTCATCCTTCAACGCGTCGCGCTCCTGAGCAATAGTGAAGGCTTGTACGGTTACGGCTTTAGTAGCAGCGTCGGTTGCGGATACCTATATATGACACTTGGAGTTATTATAGAGATAATGTGGTTTTTTGTGTGCGCAAATAAGCATTAATATGAGAGCATACCTTCTCGCTGGATGCAGCTAAATGGCCTCCAGCTCGGCAATACGTTCTTCACGAGCGTTGGCGTGATGATCTAACCTGCGGCGGAGGAAATCCGTGGAATAAGAGGCAAAAGATTGAAGGCAGGAGCATGGGAATAACAATGGCGGAATGAATATAAACTGTGTGTGTAACAGTAACACACACCAACTCTTATATAGGGTTGCCTCGATTTCCGAGGTAGCGTAGATGTTCGCCACGTGTAAGCCACTACGCCCATCCAACGGATGGGATTTCTGACACTTCTGAAACGTCAGAAGGGACCCACGGGTCACTTCTTGACAGTTTTACGTGGCTCAAGGGTGGGCTTTTCTGGTGCACTTTTGCAGGCGTGTGTTTGACTAATTGACTACCATTAATGCATTCATTCTTGTGTCGGGATATACGGTCATACGTAAGACCATATTCATTGTTGTATTTAATTTGTCTCGGTTGACAAGTGCGGCTGAGGTTGCCACGAGCGGCCGAAACAAAGTTTGGAAATTTATCATTCTCTAAGGATCTTTCTTGGTATGTCCGGAGAGCATCTTGATAGTCTAGAGGTTACACCTATGGCTGTAACAACTAGACTGGGGGGACATGATGACGTATAGTCCTCAGCCGGGTCATGAACCCAGCCCACGGGTACTACCTGTATCCGGCCCATCACGGATGGGTGGGATTAATGTTATTTGAGCTTATGGGCTTAGATGAACAGTAACCGCACACACGTGTGCGGCCCACGGCCCGGCATGGTCGGTACATGGTTAGACAGAATCATACTCCTACTATGATTAGGATTTATCCCAAAGGAGAGGATATTCACTCACTATAATTATAAGATAACAATCAATCTAATTCTAGTATTTATCCTTTCCTTGGGCCCGAAGCATCAGTGACAGCCCATTAGGGTTTCACTGCCTATATAAGGAACCCCCAAGGGTTCCACAAAGGTATTACATTCTACACACTCACATCTCATCCGATTCTTATAACCCTAACCGATTACTTACTCTCACGCCGGAGTCTAATCGTGGGATACATTCCCACGGTAAGCCTAACGCGTGTTGTTTTAGTGTTCAGGATCGCAACCAGATAATTCACTTGGTGCAGGAGCCGGAGTCCAACCAACCCGAATTAAGCCTAATTCGGGTCTAGCAAGGATCACCCAACTTTTGTATCAACAGTTTTGAACATGAGACTTATTACCAAGACTTTTATACGCCCCCTACCGGATGGGCCTTATTATCATAGGTTTACCTCCATCTTTTATTCAACTTCGCCATGAAGCTTTTATTTTGACTTTGGCCTTGCCTTGCCTTTTATTATCCTCCTCATCGGTGGTTTTATTATGGCCAAAGACGTATATCCTCACGCTAAAGCGATTTTTAGATCTTTAAAGCTTCAAAGATTAAGGCTTTATTCACTTTCAATTTCGCATAGATTTTTCGGCCTTGTGAGCTTCAAATTGTTTGCTTGATTTAGGTGAGCACTTGAAATCTTATTATTGGGTGAAGCTTTCGATTATTCGGGTTGCCAATACTTCAAAACCGTGACGCTGGTGATACCTTAATGTCTTCCCAATTTAATTACATGGAAGCTACTAGAAAAGACTAGAAACCAACAATCAAGACTAAACCGCTAAGCCAATACTTATTAAGCAAATTATATATACAAGCGAAGGGAGAATAAGCAAACAACGAGAACACATGAGTTTTTGAAATAATACGAGTACTCTACGTTTAGCATAGTAACTTATATGTAACTCTATCATTTCTCGTCCTCATTTAAGATACTTAGCCTAATATAAAGTTAAGGAATCGAAGCTAAGTGCTCAACACGCACGGTCGAGTCAAAAATTACTCTTATTCTCGCCATCGGAAAATCTACATTCGTGTCTTCAAACACTTATAAAACATGAGAAAAAATTTAAAATTTGGCCAATTTTAGCCTTATTTTGCAACAAAACGATAAACAAAAAGATAAACTTTGGAAAGTGATGAGACTGCTTTTATACATAGTCTCATCGTCCAAATAGGGCTTAAAATGCATTAAATATCATCAAAATACCCAAATATATGCTTGTGTTTGTTGCTTTTGTATTTTAGGTACGGATATTGAGAAAATGACAAAAGATCACAAGAATCATGCAAAAACAAACACGGGAAACGAAGCCGCACAATGAACCAAGCCCTAATGAAGAATTTTCCAAAGAAAACCTTTGAAGATTTGAAGAATTATGAAGAAGGGCCCTCCAATATGGAAGAATTGACACTTTATACCCTTGTATCTTCATAATTACAAGTTTGGTCCCTAAAGTTTGTCAAAATTACAAAAAGGACCCTTAACTTTGAAGAATTGGCAAATTTAGTCCCTCAACAAAACTAAATTGTCAATATTGGTCCTCCAAGAAGTCAACAAACAAGTCATAACCTTAAAGAATGAAGACATGACAAGTTATGCCCTTGAAGAATCCAAAATATGCATTAATGGTCCTTATACAAAGTTTGATAAATCCTTGTGCCAAATTTGACAAGTACTCCAAACTTATTAAAAAGGGAAAACAAAGTTTTGACTGATATTTACAAAGTGAAGGAAAAGGAAAACATTGGGGGCATTCTTGGGAGACAAACAAACTCTACCAGCCAACCATCACATAACACGTCACCCTAACCCGACTTGAATACCCGTTTACCCACATCCCTCACCCAAACCCGGTTGACCCATTTTTTACAACCCACGTTTATTATTAAACGTGTTTTCTTCTTAAACACTTTTAATCCTAAAACTAAACAGATCAAAAACACACAACTTTCCCCATAAACCCTAATCACCACTTCGAACAAATCATAGGGGAAATCTAAATTACCTATGATTATGTTTGATTTACCCCACACCCAACTAATTACCTCACCCAGAATCTGTCTACATCTCTATTTGGTCCCCCCACCAGCTCACGGTTTGTCTCCATATGAAGAACAAGACAAAGGATGGCAGAAGATCAAGGGTTTAGAAGGATTGCTTATTTCCCACATCAAATTCAACGTTCAAGATCATCTCATCACAGGCAAAAATCACATGATTTTTGGACAAATTCAAAAAGAAGAATCAAGACCAAGCATATTCGATTTATGATCTGAATCTTCAAAGGGTATTTCTGGATTTTCAATCAATTAGGGTTAGCATATTTTTTACTTTCTAGAATCATCTTGTGACCCTATATAAAGGGCGTTTTAGGACTCAGTAGAGGTTGTTCTTGTTTTCGTTTGGTTCACTTGCTTGTAAATCCCATTTTCGAATTAATGAAAATCTGGTTTAGTATTTGTTGAAAGAAAACAAGTCCCCAATTAATTTCAGCTTCTTTTATGTTATGTTTGTGGTTGAAGTTATTACAAGTCCTTAGCTTTTGTTGAAAGAGTTTGATATAAATCTGTTTTAAAGAATCTAGTGTATCATAACTTGAGTTTGGATCATATATGTTTGATCTTATAATTGAGGATCAAACATAAGTGACAGGTCAAGTTTGGTTTTATTTCTTTTAAGTTTACTGAAAAGTTGTTTTATTTCTTTTGTTTCTCTTTTAACCGAATTGAACGAATTTACGCTACTTCTGAGATGAGTTATGACAAAGTCACAAATGGGTTCATAGCTTGTACTGGGATATGACCATAAAGACTTGATATAGAGTTTATATCAAGCCTTAGTGGGTATCTTGGTAAAGGCTAGACTCTTGTGAGGCTGGCAATACTCATCCATTCTTTTGGTTTCTTTATTTTATTTTTCAGAAAATCATAAGTTTGACAAGTTCAAGTTTTGAGAAAAAAGGGGTTTTCGGAACGTGAGTGAGTGTATTGTTTATCTGTTGAAATAACAATCCAAGAACTCAGATTCTTGGATTCATTTGTTATTCTTAGCAGTCCTTCCACTCATACTTTGTTTTCGGTTCAGCTGTTGAACCCCAACGAACACCCTCGCCTTTTATTCCTGTCCAAGACACCCCTGCCTCGAACCTAGTAGTTGGTCGAGTTCAGGGGAGCATAGCTGACCCATGTTGGATGTAAGCAGGGGTAGGTATAACATTCTCCTTCCTCTTTTTATTTTTCATATTCATGTTGCTTATCGTTCAAATGTTATAGAAATGTTTGCCTGCTGATTTTTTTTTGTGTGAAATCGTGTGTTCTTTTTATGATGTTATGTTGATTTGTGTTAGTGCATGCTAGACTATAGCCAAAGAGTGTGATTTTTTCATTTGATCTATCTGCTTGCTTCATATTTAGTTTACGCTGTTTTGTTCACCTTACTTGTCTGGTAGAAAAAGGAGTTTGAAAAATACTACATTCAACTGATTTTCTGTTAAAACTGAACATTCTTCTTGTTTAAAAGATTTGCTGTGAAATCTGGGTGTTTATATGACTTCTATAATGCTTTTAGGGACTGGTTAGAGGCATTCCAAAGATTTCACAAGCTATTATAACTGTGTAAATATTCGGACCACCAAAACAGTCCAAAAAAGTGTGAGATAGCCGTATAAATAGCTATTGGGATTTGCTACCTAGGAGTCGTTAGTCTGCTAGATTGGTAGGATAGCTAGGGTTCATGGTTTCTATTCCTGCAGATCTTTGACTCTTCTTGTCAATTTAGTATCTCTGCTTAGTTTAGTCTTCTGCGTTGTTATTTTGTTCTTGCACAATTGCATAAGCTGCTAAAACTTGACCATATATAGTTGCCCTGCTTAGAAACTGGTTAGGTTTGCATTTGGTTCGATTGCTTTTTTTTGTGCTCATTGTTTCTGTTTATCAGACCACAAGACATTAAGTTTGCTTATTTGTATATTATGGCATGATTCAATAGTGAGTGTTGATTTGGTTTGTATCTGCATAAGAGTGTTTGCAACCTATTTGCTTCCTGATTACCTGCTTGTGTATCAGTCAGTTTGTGTCCGAGGTTGTTCTGTTTGCTTTCTGCTTGCTTAAAACACCCCCACAAGCCAACTGCAAGTGGGGGTTTTGACTGTCCAAAAAGAACACAAAAACAGAAACAAGAAAGAAAAAAAGGATTCCAGGTCTGGGACCTATTTGATTCAGATTAGGGCAAATTCTAGCTTAAAATTAGACGTGTGATTTTGTTTTGATAAGAAGATGTGTCTGTGAACGAGTGAGTAAAAAGAAAAAGGAAAAAAAATATTTGAAAAATTTTGGCGTGGCCAGGACTCGAACCTGCGCCACCACTGCCAAAGCACACACACTCTACCGCTCGCCCTTGGGTCTTTTATTGTTAAGACTCCAACACATCTTCTATATAAGGTGTGTTCTGGATTGGCTTATTTAATACAATTCGAATTGTAATAAGCAGATTTCAGCTTATTGAATTTAGTTTTCTTTGCTTTTTCAATTTTTCTGATTTCCTTTTTCATTTTGAGATTTTTGAAAAGTAGATTCAGATTTTTGTCTTTATTTAATTATTTTTTATCATTATTTTAATCCTAAATTTTAGAAATGCATTAAAAAATAGCAAACAGTACTTTAATTTTTTAGAAAAATAATTTTTAGACTTTATTTAATATAAATTAGGTTTACATAACTTAAAATTTGTATTTTTACTTTTTATTAATTTTATTTATTTTTGAGTTTTTAATTAAAATTTAAAAATTAATATAAATTAATTAAATAAGTTTTGAAAATTTTGGTTTTCACTTTTGTTTTAATTAGATTTTTCTTAACTTAAGTTTAAAATTTGGTGATTTTTAGAATAGTTTCAATTTTCGTCAAATTTTACGATTTTGCGTTTTTTACGTCTTAGGGTTATTTTTAGCATTATTCGTCTTTTCCTTTCTTTTCTTTCATCAATATAATCACAAACAAATCAAAAATCAATTCGATACACAACGCACTAGCCTCCTCGAGAACGAACTCACTTTTAGGGTCATTCACACACGGTTTTCCTAAATCGTCGTGCACACTTGCCCTATTTTGTTGCTCTTTTTCCTAAAAAGGTATACAAATCACTACATCATTTTGGCGCCGCTGCCGGGGAGGCGTGTTGTGTTTTGGTTGAACAATTGTTGTTTTTATATAGCCATAATTAGCTAATTGTATTAGTAGCACTCTACTAATACGTATTATCGGTTTTTCGTTTTGTGAATACTATTAATATATTGTATACGTAGAACAATAAATTTACAAGTACTCCAAATACGTGAGAAATCACAACCTTGACTTGGGAGTTCATTACCTAATCATTGTATTCGAATCTCAAACCAAAGAAAAAGGCAAAAATAGATAAATACTTTCGTGAAGCTCGATTTTGAAAAATACAAACTATAAGGTGGGTATAAGGCGGTTGTATTTCACGACCTAAAGGAAAAAGGCTCTTAAGTGCTTCGCGCCGCCTCGTTTCCTCCGCTTGCTTGTGCGTATTTTGAGATTAAAAGCTAATCGAGGGTTTTGCCGCCCAAAGTATTACTTAAGTATCATATATATTTTCTTGGTTTCTATTGATTAAACCCTCTTGAACGATTTGGTGTTCACCATCGTTCTAAAGTCATCGAAGGCGTTCACTTCACGTGATCGTTTTCATTCCTTAAGGCTTCTTTAATCGAGAGATTTGATTAAGGATGAGATTTGTAGATTTTGGTCTACCTAATACATTCCAAAAATCCAAAAAAAGTAAAAAACAATCAAAAACCACAAAAAAATTGAAAAAGTAAAAACACCAAAAAGAATCTTCTTTGCTCGCCTTCTCGTTGTACGTGACGTTTATGCAAACTCGCTCCAAAGCAAGACGTGCTCGTAAACGAAGAAACAAATCCATCACTCCTTCTAGTGAGGAGTCTCCTATTGACGAACCCATTGTAGTGAAAGAAGCACCCATGGCTAATCAAACTATGATGGAGTTGCTTCAAGCACCCACCGAGGGTTATGGAGAAGCGATTGTGATTCCCGCTATCCTTGCGGAGAATTTTGAGGTTAAGACGGGTTTGTTGTCCATGATTCAAAACAACAAGTTTCGAGGTGACGAAAAGGACAACCCTCATAACCACATTCGCCAATTTAATCGTCTCACCGCCACTTGCAAGTTTAAGGACGTCTCTAATGACTCGATTAAGATGATGCTTTTTCCGTATTCCTTAGCGGGGCCCGCAAAAATTTGGTTAGAGAAAGAGCCACCCAATTCTATATTGACGTGGAAGGATCTCGTTTCAAAATTCGTGCACCAATTTTTTCCGCCCTCTAAGACTACGCACTTGAAAAACGAGATTTCAAAGTTTTCGCAAGAGTATAATGAGAGTTTTTCTACGGCTTGGAATAGGTTTAAGGAAATGTTGCACGAATGTCCTCATCATGGTTTTTCCTACTTGCATCAAATTGACACGTTTTATAATGGCTTGAACGATCATGAGCGTGATTATCTTAATGCCGCCGTGGGTGGTAATTTTTTGTGTAAGACGGTCGAGGAAGCATTGTTAATCATTGAGAATAGGTCTAAGGTCTATAGTCCTCGTAGCACGTCGAGTGTTCGTAAGACTTCGTCTTCGCCTTCGCCTTCATTGTCACACACCGTTGATGCTTGCCAAATCGAGGCTAATTTGGAGAACAAGATTTTTGATAAGTTGAAAGGATTATTAATTGAGTTTAAAGTTGGTGAACAACCCACTCCCGCTACGGCTAAAGTGGTTGAGATTTCTTGTATGTATTGTGGTGGAGCTCACGATTATTTCGAGTGCATTACCAACGGTGGTAACACTTCGAGTGCCTTCGCGGCCGCGGGAACTTATAACCAAAACGGTCAAGTTCCTCGCACTAATCAATTGACTCCACCGGGTTTTCCACCAAATCAAAATGCTAACAATTATCGAAACAATCAAGTTGGTTACCAAAGCAATCAAAGGAACAATTTCAAGGGTAATAACAACTATGGGAATCAAGGAAGTAGTAGCCAATTGCAAAATCAAAACCAAAACCGTAATTTTCAAAACACGAGTCAAGGTCTTCAAAATGTTTACACTAAATAACTTCCAATGGACTTTTTGAATTACGCTACGGCAAATGATAAGATTTTGGAAAATATACAAGAGCAATTGGCTAGTCAAGCTAGGGATACGGCTAAAAACACCAAGGAGTTAGCTAATTTTGTGAAGGAAAATCTTAACATGAGAAATGAATTGAAAAATGATTTTGCTAATCAAATTAGAGGTCAAAACAATAAGATTGAACAAAGTCATGCTAGGATTGAACAAAGAATTGACCAAAAAGCCGCTAGTCAAGATTTGAAGTTTAATAGTCAAGATGCTAAGCTTAATGCCATTTTAGAAGCCGTCATGGGGAACAAAGCCTCTACTTCGAGTGGTTTGCCTAGTAACACCGTATCAAACCCGAAGGGAGAGATGAAAGTGATTACCACACGTAGTGGTAAGACACTTAAGGAGCTGACTCCTCAACCAATTGCTCCTACGGAGGAAGCAATTGAGGAAGAACCCGAGGTGGTGGTCCAAAAGGAGCATGTCCCAATCCCACGAAGTACCGCTCATGCCACACCTACGGTCGACCCATTACCATCATTGGAACCCGAGATTCCAAAGGTTATGCCTACTATGCCTCAACCCACACCACCTTTGCCCTATCCATCGAGACTTAGGAAGGAGAAACGACAAGAGCGCGACAACTACCAATTTGAGCTTTTTATGAAAATGTTTCGTGAGTTGCACTTTAATGTGAGTTTCGCTGATGCTTTGGTCATGATGCCTCGATTCGCCGCTAACTTTATGAGTATGTTGAACAACAAGGAGAAATTGCATCAATTGTCTAGTTGTTCGTCGGTTTATCTTAATCGCATACCTCAAAAAGTCGGTGATCCCGGTAAATTTTTGATCCCTTGTGCAATTCAAGATATGGAAGAATGCTATGCCTTGGCCGATCTTGGTGCTAGTATTAACTTGATGCCACTTGCAATCTTCAAGTCGCTCAATCTTCCTAATCTTACTCCTTCACTAATGTCTATCGAGTTGGCCGACCATTCCACGATTCGTGCATGTGGTTTGGCGGAAGACGTTTTTGTGAAAGTGGGGAAGTTCTACTATCCCGTAGACTTTATCGTCGTTGATATCCCCACGGATCCTCAAGTTCCTCTTATTTTAGGCCGTTCGTTTTTAGATACGTCTATGGCTTTAATTGATGTGCATGCTAGAAAGATCACCTTACGTTTCAACGACGAGGAACTTGTTATAAACGCAACTCAAAATTCTCAACTTTCTCATGTTTATTCCGTTGCTACCATAAACCTCGTTGATATGATCGACGTGGTTTGTGAGGAAATTTCACAAGAAGTTTTAGGGTTTGGTGATGAAGAAACTAGTGGCAATCCCACTATGTTAGATCCAATTCTTGATAATTCGACACCACCCTTCACTCCATTTGAAGGTGGTGGTTTTACGTTGGAAGAATGCAATGTTCCACGTACTTGTGACGAATACCTCGACAACGATGAGGACTTCTCGATTATCAAGGATTTTCTTAACGATTTCCCATTTCCTCCACCCGAGGAGGTTATGAGTATCGAGCCCAAATCTTCACTTGAGGAACCACCTATCCTCGAGTTGAAAGATTTACCTCCTCACCTCGAATATGTCTATTTGGAGGAGGGCGACAAGTTGCCGGTTATTATTACGAAGGATCTTTCGAATGATGAAAAAACCGCACTTGTCGATGTTCTAAAGGATCACAAAGGGGCGATTGCGTGGAAGTTATCCGACATTAAGGGAATCGATCCCAAGTTTTGTACACACAAAATTTTAATGGAGGAGGATTTCAAGCCCACAATCCAAAGTCAAAGGAGGGTGAACCCCAAAATTCACGATGTCATCAAAAAGGAGGTCCTTAAACTCCTTGACGCGGGAATGATTTACCCTATTTCCGATAGCCCTTGGGTGAGTCCTATTCATTGTGTCCCTAAAAAGGGAGGGATAACCGTTGTGCCAAACGATGCCAACGAGTTGATTCCCACTAGACTCGTGACCGGATGGAGAGTGTGCATTGACTATCGAAAGTTGAATGAAGCCACTCGAAAAGATCATTTTCCCTTGCCCTTCATGGACCAAATGTTGGAGCGTCTTGCGGGAAACGATTTCTATTGCTTTCTAGATGGTTTTTCCGGTTACTTCCAAATTCCTATCGATCCTCGTGATCAAGAAAAAACTACGTTTACGTGTCCCTATGGAACGTTTGCCTATCGTAGAATGCCATTCGGACTTTGTAATGCACCGGGAACCTTTCAAAGGTGCATGATGGCTATTTTTCATGATATGATCGAGAAGACGATGGAAGTCTTCATGGATGACTTTTCCGTGTTTGGTGATTCTTTCACTTCGTGTTTGTCGAACCTTGAGAGAATGTTGAAACGTTGTGAGGAAACCAACCTTGTGCTCAATTGGAAAAAATGTCATTTTATGGTTAAGAGTGGAATCGTCTTAGGGCACAAGGTCTCGAAAGCGGGGATTGAGGTAGATCAAGCTAAGGTAGACGTCATCGCCAAATTACCTCATCCCAAAACCGTTAAGGGAGTTAGGAGTTTCCTAGGCCACGCGGGCTTTTATCGTCGATTCATCAAGGATTTTTCGAAGATTTCTCGACCCATTACACATCTTCTTGAAAAAGAGGCACGTTTTGTCTTTGATGAAGATTGTGTACGAGCCTTTGAAATCCTTAAGAGGAAACTTACCGAAGCTCCCATTCTTGTTGCTCCCAATTGGAACCTCCCCTTTGAACTCATGTGTGATGCTAGTGATTACGCCATAGGGGCCGTTTTGGGGCAACGTCATGATAAGCACTTCTTGCCTATTCACTATGCTAGAAAGACGATGACCGAGGCTCAACTAAAATACACTACAACGGAAAAGGAGTTCCTTGCCGTGGTGTATGCATTTGAGAAATTCCGACCTTACCTCGTCTTGACGAAATGCATAGTGTATACGGACCATTCGGCTATTAAGTATCTCATGGCAAAGCAAGATGCTAACCCGAGATTACTTCGTTGGATTCTCCTCCTTCAAGAATTTGATCACAAAATCGTTGACAAAAAGGAGCCGAGAATCTAGCGGCCGATCATCTCTCTCGTTTGGAAGATCCCCACCAAAGTGTTTACGAGCCCAAGGAAATCACCGAAACATTTTTGCTCGAGACACTTGGTGTAGTGAATTCTAAGCTTGATTCTTCTACCCCATGGTTTGCGGACTTTGCAAATTACCATGCGGGTAACTTCATCATTAAGGGTATGACGACTCAAGAAAAACGAAAATTCTTTCGTAACGTCAAGTTCTACTTTTGGAACGACCCTTACTTGTTTCGAACTTGTGCGGATCAAATCATCCGACGTTGTGTATTTGGCACCGAAGCTTCTAACATCCTTAGAGCTTGCCATGAGGGACCCACGGGTGGTCACCACGGTGCTAATCTCACGGCTAAGAAGGTGTTTGATGCCGGCTTCTTTTGGCCTACTATTTACCGAGATGCACAAGATCTTGTGAAGTCGTGTGATGCATGCCAACGACAAGGAAAAGCCTCACAAAAATATGAAATGCCACAAAATATCATTCAAGTATGTGAGATCTTTGACGTTTGGGGCATAGACTTTATGGGGCCGTTCCCATCATCTCGTGGTAATAAGTACATTCTCGTTGCGGTTGACTACCTTTCTAAGTGGGTGGAGGCAAAGGCCTTGCCCACCAATGATGCTCGTGTGGTAGTCAAGTTTTTGAAGCAATTGTTTTCTCGGTTTGGAACCCCTCGTGCTATCATAAGCGATCGTGGAACCCATTTTTGTAACGACCAATTTGAAAGGGTCCTAAGGAAATATGGGGTTACACATCGGCTTTCTACGGCTTATCACCCACAAACGAGTGGGCAAGTCGAGGTTTCAAACCGAGCTTTAAAGAGGATTTTGGAGAGATCCGTAGGGGAAAACCGACAATCTTGGTCGGATAAGTTGGACGATGCTTTATGGGCCTTTAGGACCGCTCATAAGACGCCCATTGGGTGCACTCCCTATAAGCTTGTGTATGGAAAGAATTGTCATTTGCCTATCGAGTTAGAACACAAGGCTTATTGGGCCCTAAAGCATTGTAATGATGATATGGAGACCGCGGGAAAACACCGGAAAATGCAATTAAATGAATTGGATGAATTGAGGGATATTGCTTATGAAAATTCATTGATTTATAAAGAAAAAACTAAAAAGTTGCATGATTCTAAAATTAAAAATCGGGTTTTTAAAATTGGGGATCAAGTTTTGCTTTTTAATTCAAGATTAAAAATCTTTTTCGGTAAGTTGAAATCCCGTTGGTCCGGTCCATTCACCGTGACTCAAGTGTTTCCGTATGGAACCATCGAACTAGCTCAAGATGATGGTCCTAACTTCAAGGTGAATGGACATAGGTTGAAGCACTACTTTGGCGGGGAAGTTCCATCCTTGAACTACCTCGACCAAGTCACTTTCCCCAATGATAATTAGTAATGAGGGGATCGAGTCGAGCTCATGACTCGGTAATCAAAAACGAGGTGCCTCGTGGGGGAGTCCCATGCTTATCCTATGTACATATTATCGCTTTCTAATGTAGCTTACGTGTGGGGATTTGTGCCCTTCCAACCTTTGTTCCGTGGTTGTTTGTGAATTGTGGTTTTTAGATCATGATCTTCACGATTGGAGCCTCTCGTGTTCGTTTTATGGGAGCACTCGATCGTTTGCTTTGGAGACATTTCTCAATATCCATGATATATCCCTTGATGTTCTAACCTTAGGTTTATAGCACACTTCATAAACGGCTATTAATTTAATGGTTACACCCTTTCCATGCTAGATTAGGCATTTGACTACGTCTCTAGTATGGGGGTGTTTGCACCCCTAGACTCGAAACATTGAGGACAATGTTTAACTTTAGTATGGGGGGGTGAATAGATACTTGCCTTGCCAAACCTTCACGCTTTCCAAAGTTTATCTTTTTGTTTATCGTTTTGTTGCAAAATAAGGCTAAAAATGGCCAAATTTTAAAATTTTTCTCATGTTTTATAAGTGTTTGAAGACACGAATGTAGATTTTCCGATGGCAAGAATAAGAGTAATTTTTGACTCGACCGTGCGTGTTGAGCACTTAGCTTTGATTCCTTAACTACACATTAGACTAAGTCTCTTAAATGAGGACGAGAAATGATAGAGTTAATTATAAGTTACTATGCTAAACGTAGAGTACTCGTATTCTTTCAAAAACTCATGTGTTCTCGTTGTTTGCTTATTCTCCCTTCGCTTGTAAATATTTTTTGCTTAATAAATATTGACTTAGCGGTTTAGTTAGGATTGTTGGGTTTCTAGTCTTTTCTAGTAGCTTCCGTGTAATTAAATTGGGAAGACATTAAGGTATCGCCAGCGTCACGGTTTTGAAGTATTGGCACCCTAATAATCGAAAGCTTCACCCAATAATAAGATTTCAAGTGCTCACCTAAATCTAGCAAACAATTTGAAGCCCCACAAGGCCGAAAAATCTATGCAAAAATTGAAAGTGAATCAAGCCTTAATCTTCGAAGCTTTAAAGATCCAAAATTCGCCTTAGCGTGAGGATATACGTCTTTGGCTAATAAAACCACCGATGAGGCGGATAATAAAAGGCAAGGCAAGACCGAAGTCATAATAAAAGCTTCATGTCGAAGTTGAATAAAATATGGAGGTAAACCAAAGATAATAAGGCCCTTCCGTTAGGGGGCGTATAAAAGTCTTGGTAATAAGTCTCATGTTCAAAACCGTTATAAAACCGTGTTTATCGATTCTTCTTGTTGACTTAATTTTTTGACATCGTTGTCTATTAGGAGGGGTTATTGATTTGATGGTCTTAGTTACACCGTTAGGACTCTATTTTTAGACCTAAATCTCTATTATCGCATAAGTCAAACAATGTATCCTCGTGAAACATTCAAGACATCATAAAATATAAGAGATACAACTTAGGAATAATGGGAGGATAAGTACGTGATTAGGGCATATGAGTAGTGTTAGCATTACTAACTTATAATGACAATGATCTCGATGCACGCTTGGCATGGAATTGGGGTGAAAATCGAGGACGATGAAATTATTTCTAACGAAGCATTCACGTGTTCGTATTCTATGAACCTAAACGTCTCATTTTGCGATGAAAATCATACATTATGTCTAAAACACAAGTAGTAGCAATAGTAGTAGTATAGCTAGTTTATCATTCCAATAAAATGAACAAAAATGAATTTTGGAGATGCTACGATACTTAATTCTAGCATTGCATGAGGGCACGGCAATGATTTAGTATGGGAGAGTGATGAGACTGCTTTTATACATAGTCTCATCGTCCAAATAGGGCTTAAAATGCATTAAATATCATCAAAATACCCAAATATATGCTTGTGTTTGTTGCTTTTGTATTTTAGGTACGGATATTGAGAAAATGACAAAAGATCACAAGAATCATGCAAAAACGAACACGGGAAACGAAGCCGCACAATGAACCAAGCCCTAATGAAGAATTTTCCAAAGAAAACCTTTGAAGATTTGAAGAATTATGAAGAAGGGCCCTCCAATATGGAAGAATTGACACTTTATACCCTTGTATCTTCATAATTACAAGTTTGGTCCCTAAAGTTTGTCAAAATTACAAAAAGGACCCTTAACTTTGAAGAATTGGCAAATTTAGTCCCTCAACAAAACTAAATTGTCAATATTGGTCCTCCAAGAAGTCAACAAACAAGTCATAACCTTAAAGAATGAAGACACGACAAGTTATGCCCTTGAAGAATCCAAAATATGCATTAATGGTCCTTATACAAAGTTTGATAAATCCTTGTGCCAAATTTGACAAGTACTCCAAACTTATTATAAGGGGAAACAAAGTTTTGACTGATATTTACAAAGTGAAGGAAAAGGAAAACATTGGGGGGCATTCTTGGGAGACAAACAAACTCTACCAGCCAACCATCACATAACACGTCACCCTAACCCGACTTGAATACCCGTTTACCCACATCCCTCACCCAAACCCGGTTGACCCATTTTTTACAACCCACGTTTATTATTAAACGTGTTTTCTACTTAAACACTTTTAATCCTAAAACTAAACAGATCAAAAACACACAACTTTCCCCATAAACCCTAATCACCACTTCGAACAAATCATAGGGGAAATCTAAATTACCTATGATTATGTTTGATTTACCCCACACCCAGCTAATTACCTCACCCAGAATCTGTCTACATCTCCATTTGGTCCCCCCACCAGCTCACGGTTTATCTCCATATGAAGAACAAGACAAAGGATGGCAGAAGATCAAGGGTTTAGAAGGATTGCTTATTTCCCACATCAAATTCAACGTTCAAGATCATCTCATCACAGGCAAAAATCACATGATTCTTGGACAAATTCAAAAAGAAGAATCAAGACCAAGCATATTCGATTTATGATCCGAATCTTCAAAGGGTATTTCTGGATTTTCAATCAATTAGGGTTAGCATATTTTTTACTTTCTAGAATCATCTTGTGACCCTATATAAAGGGCGTTTTAGGACTCAGTAGAGGTTGTTCTTGTTTTCGTTTGGTTCACTTGCTTGTAAATCCCATTTTCGAATTAATGAAAATCTGGTTTAGTATTTGTTGAAAGAAAACGAGTCCCCAATTAATTTCAGTTTCTTTTATGTTATGTTTGTGGTTGAAGTTATTACAAGTCCTTAGCTTTTGTTGAAAGAGTTTGACATAAATCTGTTTTAAAGAATCTAGTGTATCATAACTTGAGTTTGGATCATATATGTTTGATCTTCTAATTGAGGATCAAACATAAGTGACAGGTCAAGTTTGGTTTTATTTCTTTTAAGTTTACTGAAAAGTTGTTTTATTTCTTTTGTTTCTCTTTTAACCGAATTGAACGAATTTATGCTACTTCTGAGATGAGTTATGACAAAGTCACAAATGGGTTCATAGCTTGTACTGGGATATGACCATAAAGACTTGATATAGAGTTTATATCAAGCCTTAGTGGGTATCTTGGTAAAGGCTAGACTCTTGTGAGGCTGGCAATACTCATCCATTCTTTTGGTTTCTTTATTTTATTTTTCAGAAAATCATAAGTTTGACAAGTTCAAGTTTTGAGAAAAAAAAAGGGTTTTCGGAACGTGGGTGAGTGTATTGTTTATCTGTTGAACTAACAATCCAAGAACTCAGATTCTTGGATTCATTTGTTATTCTTAGCAGTCCTTCCACTCATACTTTGTGTTCGGTTCAGCTGTTGAACCCCAACGAACACCCTCGCCTTTTATTCCTGTCCAAGACACCCCTGCCTCGAACCTAGTAGTTGGTCGAGTTCAGGGGAGCATAGCTGACCCCTGTTGGATGTAAGCAGGGGTAGGTATAACATTCTCCTTCCTCTTTTTATTTTTCATATTCATGTTGCTTATCGTTCAAATGTTATAGAAATGTTTGCCTGCTGATTTTTTTTTGTGTGAAATCATGTGTTCTTTTTATGATGTTATGTTGATTTGTGTTAGTGCATGCTAGACTATAGCCAAAGAGTGTGATTTGTTCATTTGATCTATCTGCTTGCTTCATATTTAGTTTATATTGTTTTGTTCACCTTACTTGTCTGGTAGAAAAAGGAGTTTGAAAAATACTACATTCAACTGATTTTCTGTTAAAACTGAACATTCTTCTTGTTTAAAAGATTTGCTGTGAAATCTGGGTGTTTATATGACTTCTATAATGCTTTTAGGGACTGGTTAGAGGCATTCCAAAGATTTCACAAGCTATTATAACTTTGTAAATCTTCGGACCACCAAAACAGTCCAAAAAAGTGTGAGATAGCCGTATAAATAGCTATTGGGATTTGCTGCCTAGGAGTCGTTAGTCTGCTAGATTGGTAGGATAGCTAGGGTTCATGGTTTCTATTCCTGCAGATCTTTGACTCTTCTTGTCAATTTAGTATCTCTGCTTAGTTTAGTCTTCTGCGTTGTTATTTTGTTCTTGCACAATTGCATAAGCTGCTAAAACTTGACCATATATAGTTGCCCTGCTTAGAAACTGGTTAGGTTTGCATTTGGTTCGATTGCTTTTTTTTGTGCTCACTGTTTCTGTTTATCAGACCACAAGACATTAAGTTTGCTTATTTGTATATTATGGCATGATTCAATAGTGAGTGTTGATTTGGTTTGTATCTGCATAAGAGTGTTTGCAACCTATTTGCTTCCTGATTACCTGCTTGTGTATCAGTCAGTTTGTGTCCGAGGTTGTTCTGTTTGCTTTCTGCTTGCTTAAAACACCCCCACAAGCCAACTGCAAGTGGGGGTTTTGACTGTCCAAAAAGAACACAAAAACAGAAACAAGAAAGGAAAAAAGGATTCCAGGTCTGGGACCTATTTGATTCAGATTAGGGCAAATTCTAGCTTAAAATTAGACGTGTGATTTTGTTTTGATAAGAAGATGTGTCTGTGAACGAGTGAGTAAAAAGAAAAAGAAAAAAAAATATTTGAAAAATTTTAGCGTGGCCAGGACTCGAACCTGCGCCACCACTGCCAAAGCACACACACTCTACCGCTCGCCCTTGGGTCTTTTATTATTAAGACTCCAACACATCTTCTATATAAGGTGTGTTCTGGATTGGCTTATTTAATACAATTCGAATTGTAATAAGCAGATTTCAGCTTATTGAATTTAGTTTTCTTTGCTTTTTCAATTTTTCTGAGTTCCTTTTTCATTTTGAGATTTTTGAAAAGTAGATTAAGATTTTTGTCTTTATTTAATTATTTTTTATCATTATTTTAATCCTAAATTTTAGAAATGCATTAAAAAATAGCAAACAGTACTTTAATTTTTTAGAAAAATAATTTTTAGACTTTATTTAATATAAATTAGGTTTACATAACTTAAAATTTATATTTTTACTTTTTATTAATTTTATTTTTTTTTGAGTTTTTAATTAAAATTTAAAAATTAATATAAATTAATTAAATAAGTTTTGAAAATTTTGGTTTTCACTTTTGTTTTAATTAGATTTTTCTTAACTTAAGTTTAAAATTTGGTGATTTTTAGAATAGTTTTAATTTTCGTCAAATTTTACGATTTTGCGTTTTTTACGTCTTAGGGTTATTTTTAGCATTATTCGTCTTTTCCTTTCTTTTCTTTCATCAATATAATCACAAACAAATCAAAAATCAATTCGATACACAACCCACTAGCCTCCTCGAGAACGAACTCACTTTTAGGGTCATTCACACACGGTTTTCCTAAATCGTCGTGCACACTTGTCCTATTTTGTTGCTCTTTTTCCTAAAAGGGTATACAAATCACTACATCAGAAAGCGTGAAGGTTTGGCAAGTAAAGCATCTATTCACCCCCCATACTAAAGTTAAACATTTTCCTCAATGTTTCGAGTCTAAGGGTTGGAAACCCCCATACTAGAGACGTAGTCGAATGCTTAATCTAGCATGGAAAGGGTGTAACCACTAAATCAATAGCCGTTTATGAAGTGTGATAAAAACCTAAGGTTAGAACATAGAAGGATATATCATGGATACTAAGAAATTCTTCAAAGCAAACGGTCGAGTGCTCCCATAAAACGAACACGAGTGGCTCCAATCGTGAAGATCATGATCATCTAAAAACCACATATCACAAACAACCACAAAACAAAGGTTGGAAGGGCAAAAATCCCCTCACGTTACTACATTAGAAAGCGATAATATGTACATAGGATAAGCATGGGAATCCCCCACGAGGCATCTCGTTTTTGATAACCGAGTCATGAACTCGACTCGATCCCCTCAATACTAGTTATCATTGGGGAAGGTGATTTGGTCAAGGTAGTTCAAGGATGGAACTTCCCCGCCAAAGTAGTGCTTCAACCTATGTCCATTCACCTTGAAATTTGGGCCATCATTTTGAGCTAGCTCGATGATCCCATAAGGAAAAACTTGGGTAACGGTGAATGGACCAGAGCAACGGGATTTCAACTTGTCGGAAAAGATTTTCAAACGTAAGTTAAAAAGCAACACTTGATCTCCAATGTTAAAAACCCGGTTTTTAATTTTTGAGTCATGAAACTTTTTAGTCTTTTCTTTATAAACCAATGAATTTTCATAAGAAATATCCCTCAATTCATCTAATTCATTCAATTTCATTTTCTGGTGTTTTCCCGTGGTCTCAATATCATCATTACAATGCTTAAGGGCCCAATAAGCTTTGTGTTCGAGTTCAATTGGCAAGTGACAATTCTTCCCATACACTAGCTTATAAGGAGTGCACCTGATGGGCGTCTTATGAGCGGTCCGAAAGGCCCATAAAGCATCGTCCAACTTATCCGACCAAGATTATCGGTTCTCTCCAATCGATCTCTCCAAGATCCTCTTCAACACTCGATTTGAAACCTCGACTTGCCCACTCGTTTGTGGGTGATAAGCCGTAGAAATCGGATGTGTAACCCCATATTTCCTTAAGACCCTTTCGAATTGGTCATTACAAAAATGGGTTCCACGATCGCTTATGATCGCACGAGGGGTTCCAAATCGAGAAAACAAGCTTTTAAAAAACTTGACTACCACACGAGCATCGTTCGTGGGCAAAGCCTTAGCTTCCACCCACTTGGATAGGTAGTCAACGAAGACAAGGATGTACTTATTACCACGAGATGATGGGAACGGCCCCATAAAATCAATTCCCCAAACGTCAAAGATCTCACATACTTGAATGATGTTTTGTGGCATTTCATCGTTTTGTGAGGCTTTTCCTTGTCGTTGGCATGAGTCACACGACTTCACAAGTGCATGTGCGTCTCGGTAAATAGTAGGCCAAAAGAAACCGGCATCGAAGACCTTCTTAGCCGTGAGATTAGCACCATGGTGACCACCTGTGGGTCCCTCGTGACAAGCTCTAAGGATATTAGAAGCTTCGGTGCCAAAGACACAACGTCGAATGATTTGATCCGCACAAGTCCGAAATAGATAAGGGTCGTTCCAAAAATAGAACTTGACGTCACGAAAGAATTTTCGTTTTTGTTGAGTCGTCATACCATTGATGATGAAATTGCCCGCATGGTAATTTGTGATGTCCGCAAACCATGAGGTGGATGAATCAAGTTTAGAATTCACTACACCAAGTGTCTCGAGAGGAAATGTTTCGGTGATTTCCTTTGGCTCATAAACACTTTGGTGAGGATCTTCCAAACGAGAAAGATGATTGGCCGCTAGATTCTCGGCTCCTTTTTTGTCAAGGATTTCGACATCAAATTCTTGTAGGAGGAGAATCCAACGAAGTAATCTCGACTTTGCATCTTGTTTAGCCATGATATACTTGATCACCGAATGATCCGTATACACTATGCATCGAGTCAAGACGAGGTAAGGTCGGAATTTCTCAAATGCATAAACCACGGTAAGGAATTCCTTTTCAGTTGTAGTGTACTTAAGTTGAACCTCGGTCATCGTCTTTCTAGCATAGTGGATAGGCAAGAAGGTGCTTTTCATGACGTTGTCCTAATACGGCCCCAATAGCTTAGTCACTAGCATCACACATGAGCTCAAAGGGGAGGTTCCAATTGGGAGCAACAAGAATGGGAGCTTCGGTAAGTTTCCTCTTAGGGATTGCAAAGGCTCGTACACAATCTTCATTAAAGACAAAAGGAGTATCTTTTTCGAGATGTGAAATAGGTCGAGAAATCTTTGAAAATCCTTGATGAATCGACGATAAAAGCCCGCATGGCCTAGGAAACTCCTAACTCCCTTAACGGTTTTGGGATGAGGTAATTTGGCGATGACGTCTACCTTAGCTTTATCTACCTCAATCCCCACTTTCGAAACCTTGTGCCCTAAGACGATTCCTTCCTTAACAATGAAATGACATTTTTCCCAATTGAGCACAAGGTTAGTTTCCTCACAACGTTTTAACATTCTCTCAAGATTCAACAAACACGAAGTGAACGAACAACCAAACACGGAAAAATCATCCATAAAAACTTCCATCGTCTTCTCGATCATGTCATGAAAAATAGCCATCATGCACCTTTGAAAGGGTCCTGGTGCATTGCAAAGTCCGAATGGCATTCTACGATAGGCAAACGTTTCATATGGACACGTGAACGTAGTTTTTTCTTGATCACGAGGATCGATGGGGATTTGGAAGTAACCGGAAAAATCATCTAAAAAGCAATAGAAATCGTTTCCCGCAAGACGCTCCAACATTTGGTCTATGAAGGGCAAGGGAAAATGGTCTTTACGAGTGGCGTCATTCAACTTACGATAGTCGATACACACCCTCCAACCGGTCACGAGTCGAGTTGGAATTAACTTGTTGGCATCGTGTGGCACAACGGTCATTCCTCCCTTCTTAGGGACACAATGAATAGGACTCACCCAAGGGCTATCAGAAATAGGGTAAATCATTCCCGAGTCAAGGAGTTTAAGGACCTCCTTTTTGATGACGTCGTGAATTTTGGGGTTTACCCTCCTTTGGCATTGGATTGCGGGTTTGTAGTCCTCCTTCATTAAGATTTTGTGGGTACAAAATTTGAGATCAATCCCCTTAGTGTCGGATAATTTCCACGCAATTGCCCCTTTGTGGTCCTTTAGAACATCGACAAGTGCGGTTTTTTCATCATTCGAAAGATCTTTCACAATAATAACCGGCAACTTGTCGTCCTCCTCCAAAAATTCGTATTCAAGATGAGGAGGTAAATCTTTCAACTCGAGGATTGGTGGTTCCTCAATTGAAGATTTGGGATAGATACTCATAACCTCCTCGGGTGGAGGAAGTGGGAAATCGTTAAGAAAATCCTTGATAATCAAGAAGTCCTCATCGTTGTCGAGGTCTTCGTCACAAGTACGTGGAACATCAAATTCTTCCAACGTAAAACCACCACCTTCAAATGGAGTGAAGGATGGAGTCGAATTATTAAGAATGGGATCAAGCATAGTGGGATTGCCACTATTTTCATCGTCACCAAAACCTAAAACTTCTTGTGAAAATTCCTCGCAAACAACGTCGATCATATCAACGAGGTTTATGGTCGCGACAGAATAAACATGAGATATTGGAGAATTTTAAGTTGCGTTTATAACAAGTTCCTCGTCGTTGAAACGTAAGGTGATATTTCTAACATGCACAACAATCAAAGCCATAGACGTATCTAAAAACGAACGACTTAAAATAAGAGGAACTTGAGGATCCGTGGGAATATCGACAACGATAAAGTCTACCGGATAATAGAACTTCCCCACTTTCACAAAAACGTATTCGGCCAATCCACATGCGGGAATCGTGGAATGATCGGCCAATTCGATAGACATTAGTAAAGGAGTAAGATTAGGAAGATTGGGCGACTTGAAGATTGCAAGTAGCATCAAGTTAATACTAGCACCAAGATCGGCCAAGGCAAAGCATTCTTCCATATCTTGAATTGCACATGGAATCAAGAATTTACCGGGATCACCGACTTTTTGAGGTATGCGGTTAAGATAAACCGATGAACAACTAGACAATTGTTGAAATTTCTCCTTATTGTTCAACATACTCTTAAAGTTAGCGGTAAATCGAGGCATAATGACCAAAGCATCGGCAAAACTCACATTGAAATGCACGTCACGAAACATTTTCATAAAAAACTCAAATTGGTAATTGTCGCACTCTTGACGTTTCTCCTTCCTAAGTCTCGATGGGTAGGGCAAAGGTGGTGTGGGTTGAGGCATAGGCATAGCCTTTGGAATCTCAGGTTCCAATGATGGTAATGGGTCAACCGTAGGTGTGTCATGAGCGGTACTTCGTGGGATTAGGATATGATCCTTTTCGACTACCACCTCGGGTTCTTCCTCAATTTCCTCCACCGTTGGAGTAATTGGTTGAGGAGTCGGTTCCTTAAGTGTCTTACCACTTCATGTGGTAATCACTTTCATCTCTCCCTTAGGGTTCGATATGGTATTGCTAGGAATACTACTCGAAGACGGTTTGCACATTATAGCCTCAAACATAGATGAAATTTTATCCTCAAACATAGATTGCATCTTATCGGCCTTAAGCATCTCTTGTTTTATTTCATGTTGCCCTTGTTCCATTTTTTGTTGGTTTTATTGTAACCTAGTTACATTTCCCTCCATTTTGTTTGTGTGGATCTTAAGCTCATTTGCTAACTCATTTTTCAACTCCTTTTTCAAGTCATTCTTAAACTCGGATCTTAGGCTAATGATCTCTCTTTGAATATTATCAAACCTAGCATCGTTTCCATTTGCGTATTCAACAAATTCATTTGGAAGATATTTCAAAGTTTGCAATCCCTTGTTGTTTTGAAAATCATTGTTTTGATTTTTGTTTGAAACTTGATTGTTAGTAGCCCCTTGATTCCCATAGTTGTTACCTTTGTAATTGTTTTTGTAACCAACTTGATTGTTTCGACAGTTGTTGTTAGCATTTTGATTGGGAGCAAAACCCGGTGGAGTCATTTGATTAGAGCAGGTAACTTGACCGTATTGGTTGTAAGTTCATCTGGCCGCATAGGCACTCGAAGTGTTACCACTGTTGGTAATGCACTCGGAGAAATCATGACCTCCACCACAATACATGCAAGAAACCTCAACCGCTTTAGCCGTAGCGGGAGCACTTTGTTCACCAACTTTGAATTCAATTAAAAGAACTTTAAGCTTATCAAAGATTTTGTTCTCCAAATTTGCCTCAATTTGGCAAGCATCGATGGTATTGGACAATGAAGGTGAAGTCGAAGACGAAGCCTTACGAGCACTCAATGTGTTACGAGGACTATAGACTTTAGACCTATTCTCAATAATCAACAACGCTTCCTCAACCGTTTTACACAAAAAATTACCACCCGCGGCGGCATTAAGATAATCTCTCTCATGATCATTCAATCCATTGTAAAACGTTTCAATTTGATGCAAGTCGGAAAAACCGTGATGAGGACACTCATGTAACATTTCCTTAAACCGATTCCAAGCCGTAGAAAAACTCTCATTAAATTCTTGTGAAAATTTTGAAATCTCGTTTTTCAAATGCGTAGTCTTAGAGGGCGGAAAAAATTGGTTCGCAAATTTTTAAACGAGATCCTTCTACGTCAATATACAATTTGGTGGCTCTTTCTCTAACCAAATTTTAGCGGGCCCCGCTAAGGAATACAGAAAAAGCATCATCTTAATCGAGTCATTAGCAACGTCCTTAAACTTGCATGTGGCGGTAAGACGATTGAATTGGCGGATATGGTTGTGCGGGTTGTCCTTTTCATCACCACGGAATTTGTTGTTTTGGATCATCGACAACAAACCCGTTTTCACTTCAAAATTATCCGTAAGGATGGCGGGAATCACAATAGCCTCTTCATAACCCTCGGTGGGTGCTTGAAGTAACTCCATCATAGTTCTATTAGACATGGTTGGTTCTTCTTCTACGATAGGTTCGTCAATAGGAGACTCCTCACTAGAAAGGTTAGGTGTGGTCTCCTTTCGGTTTTTTCGTTTACGTGCACGTCTTGCTTGATTACGAGTAAGCATAAACGTCACGTACAACGTGGGGATGAGCAAAGAAGATTTTTTTTTGGTGTTTTTAGTTTTTCCAATTTTTTTGTGGTTTTTGATTGTTTTTACTTTTTTGGATTTTGGTGAATGTATTAAGTAGACAAACATCTACAAATCTCTCCTCGAATCAATCTCTTGATTAAAGGAGCCTCAAGGAATGAAAACGATCACGTGAAGTGAACGCCTTCGATGACTTTAGAACGTTGATGGAACACCAAAACATTCAAGAGGGTTTAATCAAATGAAACCAAGAAAATATATATGATACTTAGATAATATTTTGGTTGGCAAACGCTCGATTAGCCCTTTTTATCTAAACACGCACAAGCAAGCGGGGAAACGAGGCGGCGCGAAACACTTAAGAGCCTTTTTCCTTAGGGTATATTTTATAAGGCCCGCCTTATGCCCACCTTATAGTTTGTGTTTGTCAAAATTAAGCTTCACGAAAGTAATAATCTATTTTGCCTTTTTTCTTTGTTTGAGATTCGAATACAATGATCGAGTGATGAAATCCCGAGTCAAGGTTGTGTTTTCACACTTTTGGAGTACTTGTGAATTTATTGTTCTACGTATACAATATAGTAATATTCACACAAAAAACGAAAACCAATAATACGTATTAGTAGAGTGCTACTAATACAATTAGCTATTATAGCTAGTATAAAAACAACAATTGTTCAAATGATTACACAACACGCCTCCTCGACAGCAGCGCCAAAATGATAGTAGTAAAAATACACTCGTTTAGGAAAACGAGGTAATTAGGGTAAGTATTAACAAGTAGTTTAGGAAAACCACAAGTAAATGACCCAAAGTGGGGATCGTTCTCAAGGAGGCAAGTGTGTTGTGTAAAGAAATGATTAACTTTGTGATTATAATTTATGAGAAAAGAAAAAGAGAAAGGAGAATAGAAAAGGATGACGGTTACGATTATGAATTAAACTAAGACGAAAAGTCATGCACGTAAAACCGTAAAAAGTGACTAAATTTAAAAATTACCCAAAAAATTCCTAAAAAATGCAATAAATCCTAAAAAATGTAATTAGAGTTTACAAAAAAACAAAATTCACTCAAACCTTTTATTTAATAAGATATTAATTTTTTAATGCTAATTAAAGCCCAAAAATATCAATTTAATTAACAAAAAGCCCAAATTGAGATTTTTCACTTTGTAAACCTCTAGAATGACTTAACTGAATTAAAAACTATTTTTGAAAATTTTAAAATTAATTAAAACTATTTAAAAATGATTAAAAACTATAAAAATTTAATATAATTCAAAAAATTAATCAAATGACTCTAAAATTAATCTAAAAATTTTAAAATTCCTAACTTAATGTATTTGAACTAGGAAAAATGAAAAACTTGCAAAAATCTAAAATTTAAATTTTAATAATAAAATAATATTAACAATCCAAAATTTATAAGAAATTCTAAAAAGTTGCAAACTAGTTTATTTTAACCTAATAAACATAGAAATGAACTTGAAATTACCAAAATACCCCTATTGGGCCTTAAAATGGGCTAAATAGTAAAATAGCCCCTTAATGGGCTAAAATTCAGCCCAATAAGAAAAAGTCCACCAAATAAGCCCAAAATCACCTACTTGACTCAAAATTTGATTTTAAGCACAAAACTCTATAGGCTCAAAATCTAAAAGTGAGCTTATCACAGCTTAATAAGTCAACAGCTTATTCTTAATGGACTTTTTGGACCACTAAGCCATAAGCTAATGCCATAAGCTCTAATTTGACACACAAGCTTCTTTTGGGATACCAAAGAGATTTGTGAAAAGAAATTTTGAAAAAGCCCAAGAAATAAGCCTGAAATAAGCAAATGCTCTCTTCACAAAACGACAAAATAGTCGTTTTTTAGTTCTAGGCTACCTCAAGTGCTTATTCAAGTTGAAAAAGGTTTTAAATGACTTAATTAAGCAAAATCAACAAAAAGTTTTCAAATAAGCACAAAGAATAAGCTGGAATAAGCAAATAAGCACTTATAAAAAAGTCAAGTCAATTGGTTTTCTAGTCAAACCTAAAAGTCAAACCCTAATATGCTCCAGATCAGTTCAATGGGTCAAATAAGGAAGATTGATCACAAAAAATAAGTTGTTGTAATAAGTGTGAAAAAACTTATCCTTTTACCACTTAATTATAATAATAACCAAGCCAAAACGTGTATTTTATGTCGTAAATGTCGGAATTATGCGTGGTTTGTGTTTTTGTTGTGATTTAGGATCAAAATGTGAAAAGGGAAGAAAATGCGGTCTTTCACGGGCTTTTATCGAAGAAAAAGACAAAAGATGAAGTCAAAAGATCAAGAGTGCAAAAGGAACGGAAGTCCAAGGCCTATTCTGAAGATTTATCGAAGAAAAAGTCTAAAGACGAAAGTTTAATTAAGTCGAAGAACTCAAGTCTAATTAACGAAGAAATTATAAGACGAGTTCAATTTATCCCGAGACAACGTCGAGAAAGTCGAAGAATTTATAAAGACGAAAAGATGAGAAAATGAAGAAAGCATCAAGACATACTAATCCTCCTATAAATACCCTCCTAATGACACATTAGGCGGTGTTAGCTAAATTGACAACTTAGTCTTTCCACCTTTATTTTTCATGTCATTTATTTACTTGTCAATTTACATTCCTTGTCTTGCACCTTAAATTTGTAAGTCCTTTAATTTTTACTTTTAATTGTTGTTGAATCTTTAATTTTAATCAAGTTTTTATATTAATCTCTCATTCTACCTTTCTTGTTTTGCTTAATCTTTATGTTTATGTGCTTATTGTTATGCTTATTTGATTAATTGTTATGTTTTTATGTTTTTTATTGTGTTAGCTTATTGATTTTATAGCGTATTGTGTGTTTGATTTGATTTTAGTTAAGTGTTTTTATTAGTTTATTTTATTAAAAGTTGATTTTTAATTTTTAGTTTTATTAGTGTTTTTGAAGTTTTTGATTTGTGGTTGAATTAGTTTTTCTTAAAAGTGTTTTAGATTTAGTTTTGGTAAACTGCTTATTTGATTTTTGCTTAATTGTAGCTTATTTTCTGATTTTTTAGATATTATTGTGTCTGTTTTCATATTTTCGGATTAGGGTTTATTATTCCGAAGATCTCCCTTTTTCTGAAATTGTTTTTCCTGAAATTGTTCATTTCTCTGAATTTGTTTTCTCTGAAAATTTCTCTGAAAAAGTTTGATATTCCGAAAAAGTCAAAAACTCTGAAAAAACATTATTCCGAAGAAAGTTCTGAATTTGTCATTTCTCTGAAAATATTTGGTATTCCGAAGATTAGCATTTCTCTGAAAAACTCCCTTTTTCCGAAATTATAATTTTTCAGAAGATTTTGTTTTTTTCTGAAAATGTTTATTATTCAGAAGATATGGCATTTTTCTGAAAAAGTTTGAGATTCCGAAGAAATCTCCGAAAAAATAAAAAATCTGAAAAAAGCTAAAAGTTCAGAAATCATTTTTTCCGAAAAAAAAGTTGCGAAGAAAGAAAATTCTGAAGAGTACTGTGTATACTACGAAAAAAGGGTGACATGCTTACTTGCCTGCTTAATTTTTTTCCAGCCAAATTGAGCAGCTAGCCTGGCTGCTTTCAGCTGCCTGTCTGCTAGCTTGTTTATTTATTAGTATTGTTTAATTGTTTAGTTTTATCTGAAATTTGTTCCGATTTTAATTCTGAAAGTTACGTATTTTTAATTGAATTTTTCGTCGATTTTTAAAATTAATATTTTTTCGTAAAGTTCAAGTTTTATCTTTTATTTAGTACCCGCTTTAGGTTTTGTCTCGTTTAGCTTTAAAGTACCATTTTAGTTTTATTCTCTCCTTTTTCATTAAGTAAACTTTATTTTCGAGTCGATAGTTAATTTCGTCTTTTACTTTTATTTTTATTAATTGTTTTGCTTTAATTTACGTTTTATTATTTGTTTCGGTCCTTTATTATTAGTTATTTGTTTTAATTTCTCGTCGTTTACTTTTTAATCATTTATAGCTTTATTTACCTTGCCTTTTACTTTAACTTTCTGCAGTTTTATTTTAAACAACGACCAAACCTTTTCTTTTCCACCAAAAGACGACTGAGTCGCACGTTTAACCGGAGATCAATTCGAATTGAATCGAGACGAACAAATTTATATACTTGGCAAAAAACCTAGTTATTAAATGGCGCCGCTGCCGGCTCTTTTCGTGAAGATTAACGGTTTTCTGTGAGAGACGCGTTGAATTTTGGGATCCGTTCACTCGTGAACGTTATTTTTCTTGCTCAAAAATTTTTAAAAAATCATAAAAATTAAAAAATTTCAAAAATACAAAAACATTAGAAAAACATATAAAAAGCATTTCTTTTTCAAAGTTTTGCACCAAAAAGATGTTATTTTTATTTTTACACGTACATATATATTCTCTATTTCTTTGGTATCTTTTTATTTTGCTTTTGCAGGTGTATGCGTACTAGATCTTCAACTTATTCTGAGCCCGAGACTCATGAAGATTTAGATATGGCTGGTGTGCACAACAATAATAATCCACCCCACCCCAACATGAATAACAACAACAATGTTCCCCCACCTGATCTTCGAACGATGGAGGAGTTGTGTGTCAACCTACGATGAATGGACGAGGAGGACCGATTGCGCCGATGCAAATCACGGCTCCAGAGTTTTCGTTGAAGCATAACATGATCCAACAAGTGCAGAACACTTGTCCATTTCGAGGATTACCGGATGATGATGCCAACAAACACCTCGACAAGTTCATTACCGTTACTCAAAGCATGAAGTTGCCCGGGGTTACTATAGATTTTCTTCGCCTTCACCTATTTCCACACACCTTATCCCACCATGCCGAAAAATGGTTTGATCGTCTTCCGAAGAATTCAATTCATACTTGGGATGAGATGACTCAACGCTTTTTGTCGCGCTACTTTCCACCATCCATGGTCACGAGCCTTCGAAATCAAATTAGTGGATTTACTCAAGAACTCGATGAATCACTTTTTGATGCTTGGGAACGATATAATGTTTTGATCGATCGATGTCCAAACCACAACATGCTCCCCGTCACCTTAATTGATACTTTCTACAACGGTTTAACTTTTCGTGATCGTGATACGATTAATGCAGCCGCCGGTGGCACATTTATGAAAAGAAGACCCAAGGAGTGTAGAGAGCTTATCGAGAACATGACTACTCATAACAAAAATTGGGATTCATCTACATCCTCAAGATCAAACCCGAGAATCAATGTTTCTTCTACTTCTTCAAACCCTGATATCACCGAATTGACCTGCGCAATGGTCGAAATGAGCAAAAATATGCAACTCTTGGCTACAAATCAACAACAACAAGTTAAAGCTGTTGCAATTTCTTGTGAGATTTGCGGGGGTCCTCATTCATACACTGATTGTCCTTCTACTCATGACAATCCGGAAAAAACATGTATGCGGCTCATGGTAATTATTCAACGGAAAACTACCAAGCTCGACCTCAAGGTGATCGTAACTTGCTAAGTTACCGTTCTAACAACTTTCTTTCACCCGGTTTTTCTCCTCAAAACCACAACCCCAACAACTACAATCGAAGAAACCCAAACCCACCTCGAGCTTCTAATCCTTATCACCCACCCGCTCAACAACCACCACCCATTACTCATGATGTTGAAGCTTTCATGAGGACCCAAGGAGAGCAAATTAAGAATCTGCAAAGCCAAATTATCAACTTGAAAGGAGATATCACTAAGCAAGGGAATGATATTAGATCCGAGCTTCGACATGATATACAAACCTCCTTCAGCACTCAAACAAATGATTTGAAGAATATGTTGGCTAGTTTCTTACCAACTACTCAACCCTCTACTTCGGGCTCTCTTTCTTCAAATACCGTCACCAACCCGAGAGCGAATGTGAGTGCTATTACTACACGTAGTGGAGCAACCTTAGTAGGACCATCTACCCCTTCCCTAGTTATTCCATCTACACCTCCTCCACCACCATTTATCCCTCCTACTCCCACGCCTAGTATTAGTTCTCCATTACCGTCTCCACCTCTTACTGAAGTACCCAAGAAACACCCCTCGCCAACCCCACCTTCCACCGGTAAACCTTCAACATCTCAACCTTTACCTGCTACACCTTCCACCTATAAACCCAATAACCCTTATCCTTCTCTCTTAGACAAGGGAAAATTGCTCACCAAGGATGACATTCAAGTGTCGAACTATTTGAAGAAGATTTCAGGACTGACCATCACCTTTAGCCTTGTTGAAGCTCTTGCCCAAATGCCGACATTCGTTAAGATGTTTAAGGAATTGCTCAATAAGAAGGAGAAGATGGCCGAGTTTGTTAATACTCGATTGAATGAGAATTGTTCTGCAATCCTTCTTAAAGAACTTCCGGAAAAACTTGGAGATCCCGGTCGTTTTGTGCTACCATGTACTTTTAACCAAACCGAAGAATTTACTGCCTTAGCCGATCTCGGGGCAAGTATAAATTTGATGCCTTTAAGTGTTTGGAAAAAGTTATCATTACCCGATCTTACACCAACAAAGATGACTCTTGAGCTAGCCAATCGAACTCTCGCTTACCCCGTTGGTATTGCCAAATATGTGTTTGTTAAAGTTGGCACCTTCACTTTTCCGGTCGACTTTGTTGTTGTTGATTATGAAATGGACCCTCGTATTCCGTTAATACTTGGTCGGCCATTCTTGAGAACCAGAAAAGCATTAGTCGATGTTGCCGAAGGTGAGTTAATCTTAAGAGTCGGGAATGATGCACAAGTTTTTAAAATGGGGAACATCACAACCAAATCAAATGGAAGAGAATCAGCAAATATGATTAATGTGCTTGATGATTTTGTCGTCTACAACAATCTTCTTTTCGATACTTGCTATGAAAATCCACTTTTCCAAGATGATGTGGATGATTCTGTCTCCAATTTAGATCCCCCACCAATTCATGAGTCTCCACCAATCTATGATGACTATGATGATGATTCTAGTTCTGATATGGATGATTCTGATGATTTTTCTTCTGAGTATAAAGACATGCCAACTTATGATGACTTTGATGATGTCGATACTCTTTCGAGTGATTCTTCACATGATGACCTTGCACCTACTTTTGATGAAGATCCTCCGCCAACAATACTTGATCCTACTTTGGATGACTACTCATTTGAGGAAGATTTTGCTACTTTTCTCAACACTTACTTCCCAAATGAGAGTGATTCTCCTCCTTTGGACTTTGATGATTATGGTCTTTATCCTCCTTTGGATATGAAGAAACCCGTTTCAAAGGAGAAGAAGCCGGAAGACACCGATATCCGCAGTACTTATGTCTTGACGCCTCTTTATCCACTTTCTGAGGATGAGATTGTGCGATTTATGAGCGGATCTTCTTCAAGGTCTACTGAGCCCGAGTGTTATTTTCCCCTAAAGGAAAAGGTGTTCGATTCTGGTATTGCAATTCTTAAGCCATCTCAGTATCCATCTGATGAAATAAAAGGAAAGATTTTTGGAAATTATGGAGATATGCTTGCACCTCTTCACCCTTTCTACCACCGTGCTTAATCTTTGCTTAAGGGAACCTTGCCTACTCTTCTTTGTCTTGCCTTATTCGCCTTAAGCTTGTGCTACTTGATGGATGAAAACCATGTATTTGATCCCGGTGGATGTGTTTCAAGCTTCTTCCCATGCTAATCAAGGTCGAGTCAGGCTCACGACTCGGTTAACAAAAACAAGCGCTTCTCGAGAGGCAACCCGCAGTATCTATCCTTTTTCTCTGTTTTTTACAATAAGTGTAGGGGGAGACCCTAGTATGTGTTTGTTGTTTTCTTTCTTATCATGTGCAGGGATTCGAGCTTTCAAAGATCCATTCTTGATGACTTTTGACGACCCGTGATTCCGTGTACCCGTCTTCCCGGTTCCATCCTAAACTCTTTTGATTCACTATTTTATATTCTTCAATATTAAAATAGGAATCACTTTAGTTGTCTCTTTCTTAGCAAGATTTAAACAAAGTGCACAATGTCCTAAGTGTAGGGGAGTTTACTTCCACATGCTTAAACATTGAGGACAATTTTTGTATTAAGTGTAGGGGGTCTTCTATCGAAGTTAAGAGGGCTTTTCCTTGTATTTGTCCTCATTTTAACCGGAAAATTGATTTTTCTACATTTTTCAAAATTTTTGATCTATTTTGTCCTAGTTGTATTTACCTTTGTTATAGTTATTTTCTTTCTTTGCTAGAATAAAATTTTAATAAAGTGGTTTTTATTTTTAAACGTTGTGAATCTTTTGACTCAACCGAGTTTACTTATCCAAGTTTACTCTAGCTAGTATCCTTAACGTGTTTAAGTCAAGTTTTGCTAGGCTTTTATATAGGGAACTTTAAAACGCGAAAGTCTTAACTCTTACGGGTTAAGAACAAGAACTTTTCGCAAGTTCCTATAATTGATCCTAGAAAGTCGTTTATCAAGGGAACTTTAAAATGTGAATTCTAAACTTGAAAGATTCTAAGAAGTTCCAAGATCCTATAGATGACTTGAAAACCCGAAACTTTAATTTAATTGGCTAAGCATCCACGAGTCTCATTCCTTGAGATTTTAAATTGTAGAGAACGAGAGATGATAGGGTCAATTATAAGCTTGGTATTCTTTAGTGAATTTATGTGAGTTGATTATAAGATTTTTCTCCCATCGCTTGTTAATAAATTTAATTGCAATAAATAAGGTCATACGATTTGAAAAGTTACTTAGCTTCTAGCCCAAGATCGTTTAAAAGTTGCTCGGTATTAATTAGAGTTCATAGCCAAGGCATAACTTATTGAAGCGGGATGCGAAGATTGGCGAGTCCGAAAAGGTCCTAACAAGACATGAGGGCTACATTTTGTTGCTAAAGATCCCAAGTGATGTGAAGAATCATTTATCAAAAATCAATATGAAGGATCGAGACACACGACGAAAAGCAAATACTCCCCTAAAGATCATGGAGAAGTCTATCCAAAAAGGCCCTAACAAGGTATGAGGATAAATAGATCCAAGTCATAAAAGGAGGCGAATCGTTGTATATCAAAATCCCAAATAAAGATTGGAAAAAAATGAAGAAGTCGTGGTCCAAATATGAAGAATCTCTCAAAAAGTTCAAGTGAAGAAATTCCTATTATGAAGAGAAGACCATTATTTCATGAACGTCTCTCAAGATTTGAAGTATGAAGTCAATGCCAAATATCGGTCCGAGAAAGGTCTCAAATCGTGAAGCGAGTTATGCCAAGATATGAACTTTATGAGGTCCCGAGAAGCAGTTTTAAAAGATTTTGTCCTTTAGCTAACTATTGATTAAATCGTCCTACTTTATTTTCGGCCTAAATAACTATCGAAATAAGTCAAACAATGCATCCTCGTGATCATTCAAGACAACAATAAGATATAAGAGATACACCTAGGAATAAGGGAGTCTAAGTAAATAATTGGGCCACATGAATTTGTGATAGTTTGCTAACTTATAATAACAATGATCTCGTTTTTTAAGCTTGGTGTGGGGAACGTGAAACTTGAGGGTGATAAACATTCATGACATTCCAAAACCCTAAGGTAAGTCTTTGATCTTTTTACTTGTTTTCTATCTCTTTTATGTCTTGTGTTTAATAAAGGCCAAGATGGATTGATTATCGTGAAAAATGTAAAACTTGCTTTGTAATAAATGCATTGCATGAGGACATTACAATGGTCAAGTGTAGGGGATTTAATAAGTGTGAAACACTTATCCTTTTACCACTTAATTATAATAATAACCAAGCCAAAACGTGTATTTTATGTCGTAAATGTCGGAATTATGCGTGGTTTGTGTTTTTGTTGTGATTTAGGATCAAAATGTGAAAAGGGAAGAAAACGCGGTCTTTCACGCGCTTTTATCGAAGAAAAAGACAAAAGACGAAGTCAAAAGATCAAGAGTGCAAAAGGAACGGAAGTCCAAGGCCTATTCTGAAGATTCAGAAAAAGTCTAAAGACGGAAGTTTAATGAAGTCGAAGAACTCAAGTCTAATTAATGAAGAAACTATAAGACGAGTTCAATTTATCCCGAGACAACGTCGAGAAAGTCGAAGAATTTATAAAGACGAAAAGACGAGAAAAATGAAGAAAGCATCAAGACATACTAATCCTCCTATAAATACCCTCCTAATGACACATTAGGAGGTGTTAGCTAAATTGACAACTTAGTCTTTCCACCTTTATTTTTCATGTCATTTATTTACTTATCAATTTACATTCCTTGTCTTACACCTAAATTTGTAAGTCCTTTAATTTTTACTTTTAATTGTTGTTGAATTTTTAATTTTAATCAAGTTTTTATATTAATCTCTCATTCTACCTTTCTTGTTTTGCTTAATCTTTATGTTTATGTGCTTATTGTTATGCTTATTTGATTAATTGTTATGTTTTTATGTTTTTGATTGTGTTAGCTTATTGATTTTATAGCTTATTGTGTGTTTGATTTGATTTTAGTTAAGTGTTTTTATTAGTTTATTTTATTAAAAGTTGATTTTTAATTTTTAGTTTTATTAGTGTTTTTGAAGTTTTTGATTTGTGGTTGAATTAGTTTTTCTTAAAAGTGTTTTAGATTTAGTTTTGGTAAACTGCTTATTTGATTTTTGCTTAATTGTAGCTTATTTTCTGATTTTTTAGATATTACTGTGTCTGTTTTCATATTTTCGGATTAGGGTTTATTATTCCGAAGATCTCCCTTTTTCCGAAATTGTTTTTCCTGAAATTGTTCATTTCTCTGAATTTGTTTTCTCTGAAAAAGTTTGATATTCCGAAAAAGTCAAAAACTCTGAAAAAACATTATTCCGAAGAAAGTTCTGAATTTGTCATTTCTCTGAAAATATTTGGTATTCCGAAGATTAGCATTTCTCTGAAAAACTCCCTTTTTCCGAAATTATAATTTTTCCGAAGATATTGTTTTTTTCTGAAAATGTTTATTATTCCGAAGATATGGCATTTTTCTGAAAAAGTTTGAGATTCCGAAGAAATCTCCGAAAAAATAAAAAATCTGAAAAAAGCTAAAAGTTCTGAAATCATTTTTTCCGAAAAAAAAAGTTGCGAAGAAAGAAAGTTCCGAAGAGTACTGTGCATATTGCGAAAAAAGGGTGACATGCTTACTTGTCTGCTTAATTTTTTCCGCCAAATTGAGCAGGCTAGCCTGGCTGTTTCCAGTTGCCTGCCTGCTAGCTTGTTTATTTATTAGTATTGTTCCGTAATTGTTTAGTTTTATCTGAAAGTTGTTTCGATTTTAATTCTGAAAGTTACGTATTTTTAGTTGAATTTTTCGTCGATTTTTAAAATTAATATTTTTTCGTAAAGTTCAAGTTTTATCTTTTATTTAGTACCCGCTTTAGGTTTTGCCTCGTTTAGCTTTAAAGTATCATTTTAGTTTTATTCTCTCATTTTTCATTAAGTAAACTTTTTTTCGAGTCGATAGTTAATTTCGTCTTTTAGTTTTATTTTTATATATTGTTTTGCTTTAATTTACGTTTTATTATTTGTTTGGCTCCTTTATTATTAGTTATTTGTTTTAATTTCTCGTCATTTACTTTTTAATCATTTATAGCTTTATTTACCTTGCCTTTTACTTGAAAGTTTTGCAATTTTATTTTAAACAACGACCAAACCTTTTCTTTTCCACCAAAAGACGACTGAGTCGCACGTTTAACCGGAGATCAATTCGAATTGAATCGAGACGAACAAATTTATATACTTGGAAAAAAACCTAGTTATTATGTTGCAAGTCCAAATAAGCTAGAATAGCTTATGAATAAGCTGATGATCAAATTACATTAGCAGTGGCTAGCAACAGGGGAAAGGAGTTCCCACTGCTTGACTATTTTGACTTTTTGTCTTATATGGATTTTTGTTGGATTCAAGCCACAAAAAGGCACCCTTATAACCAGTGGGTTATAAGGAGTCAAATGCAATCACAAAAACACAAATTCAACAAGCCAATGGATACAGTTTAATCAAAAGATCACCAGATATGCACCAGACATGAACAATAAGCAGATTTCAACAAATAAGCAGTTTTAGCAAGAATAAGCCAACCAAATTGAACCAAATGCACACAACAACTTAGATTATTTCAAATGAACATAAATTAACTGGTTTCATGCAATGATTCAAGGTTTAGACAAAGATTCAAGCCAAAGAAAGTTAATGATTGATAGGTGTGTAAACACCCATCCTTTTACCACTTAATTCGGGCTAAAACGAGACCAAAACACGTATTTAATATCATTTGTTTGGAATTATGCGTGGTTTTTGTGTTTGTTGTGTTTTCAGAGCCAACCGGATGAATATTGAAGAAAACATGGGATTGCACGGGTTTTACTGAAGAAAAAGACTCAAGATAAAGTCTATTGTCCAAGAGATGCAAAAGATTTGAAGTCACTGGGCCTATTCGAAGATTTATCGAAGAAAAGGACCAAAGATGGAAGATTTATATAAGTCGAAGAAACTCAAGTCTATTAAACGAAGAAATTAAAAGACGAGTTGAATTTAATCGACGACAAATCCCGAATCAGCATCGAAAACGGAAACTTTTCTGAAAAGACGAAAAGACAAGAAGAGCGGGAGAAAGCCCACTCACCAACCAAAGGACAAGCCTATAAAAGGAGCCCCCCTCACACATTTTAGAGCTAGTCTGGAGTTTTTCTCCTTCCCTTTTTTCTCCTTTCTTGTTCGTTCCATCACAATCACCACTAGGGTGATTGATGATTTTAATCTTTGTTCTTCCAATCTTGTTGTTTTAATCTTTGTTTAATCTTGTCAAAACATTAATCATTCAATACAAAGTCTTGTTTAATCTTTCCATTTAATCTTGTTCATCTTCATTTTTATCTTCAAGTTCTTAAGTTTTTATTTTTCTTGATTTGATCTTCAAAAGTTGTTGGGATTTGTGTTTTTGTTGATGGGATTAGTAGTTTATGATTAGTGGATGCTTTGTGATTGATTTATTTTAGTTTTTGGTGAAAAACTTGGTGATTTTTGGATCAAAACCGTGTTCCTTGTTCTTCGGTGCTGATACTGTATCTGGGTTTTCCAGAAGTTCCGAATGAGTGAACAGTAAGTTCCGAATGAGTCTTGTTTTCAAAAGTTCCGAGTCAGTTAAAAGTTCCGAATGAGTTTAGTATTAAAAAGTTCCGAACCAAGCAAAACTTCCGAATCAAGAAGAAGTTCCGAACGAAGGTAAAAGTTCCGGATCAAGCCAAAACTTCCGAACGAAGCTAAAGTTCCGAACCAATTTTCAGACTTCCGAACCAGTGAGTTCCGAATCAAGGGGCTTCATTCGGAAGTCCAAAACTTCTGAATCAGTAAGTTCCGGATGAGTGTTCCGAATCAGTAAGTTCCGGATGAAGGATAAGTTCCGGATGAATCCAAAAGTTCCGAATGAAGCTTAACTTCCGAATGAACAGTAACTTCCGAATCAGTTATCTTTTGGGTATTTTAAAGTTTTACTGTTTCTTCACTATTTCTTTACTGTTTCCTTGATTTAATTCTAATTTTCTTTTAAGCTTAATTCTAATTTAAATTCAAGTTTTATTACTCATCATTAAATTAATTATCTTTGGTTTAAATTTTCATTTCCACTTTTTATTAGATTAGAAAACCAAACCCTTTTATTTAGTAACCAAGAACAATCATTCCACTTAAGACTAAGATCAATTCGAGAGGATTTCGAGAGAGAAATTGAACCTAGCAAAACATAATATCAAATGGCGCCGCTGCCGGCTCTTCTCGTTAAGATCAAAAGTTTTTTGTGAGAACTTGGATTTTGGGATCCGTTCCCCGTGAACGTTACTTTTTCAAGAAATTTTTCAAAAACAACTAAAAAATATAAAATTTTCAAAAATACAAAAAATTAAAAAACATAAAAACCAAAAATATTCGTGCTTTGCTTTTGTTTGTTCGTTCTTTTGCAGGTGTATGCGCACTCGATCCACGTCATATCAAGAGCCCGAGCCTCTCGATCACTTAGACATGGCCGGTGTACCACCTCCAAACAATAATAACCACAACAACATGAATAATAACAACAACAATGAGCCCCTTCCGGATAACCGCCCAATGATTGAATTGCTGCAAGCTCATGTCGATGGCAACACGGATCCAATTGTTATTCCACCAATTGCCGCCAACAATTTCGAGCTAAAATCAGGCTTTATCCAGATGGTCTCCGCTCAACCGTTCTTGGGACGAACCATTGATGATCCACACGACCATATCAAGAGATTTTTACAACTCACCAACACGGTCAAGTTCAATGGTGTTCCACAGGAGGTTATAAGGTTACAACTTTTTCCCTTTTCTTTAGAGGGACAAGCCCGGCATTGGCTTGCTAAGGAACCGCCACAGAGTATTCTCTCGTGGACGGATTTGGAAACAAAGTTTATCAACTACTTTTTTCCACCCTCTCGTACTACCGCTTTGCGGAATGAGATCATAAATTTTGAACAAAAGTACGATGAGTCATTCAGTGAATCTTGGGATCGCTTTAAAGATCTTTTAAGAAAATGCCCACAACATGGTTTTACCAAAGTACATCAAATTAATACTTTTTACAATGGTTTAAGCATGAGTGATCAAGATTCACTGAACAGTGCCTCGGGGGGTAATCTATTGGCTAAGACTTCCAATGTTGCTTGGGACATCATTGAGAACAAATCTCGTGTGCAAACCAAGAGTGTTAGGACCAATGTCGCTAGTGCTAGCACTAATGACAGCGACAAGCGATTAGACAAAATCACCACGCTTCTTGAATCGCTTGTCACCCACACCGTCAGCAACAATAACAGCAACAACGCCAAAAACGCTCAAGTGAACGCTGTCAGCCAACCTTGTGAAATATGCGGTGGTCCTCACTCTTACACAACTTGTAGCGCCACCCAAGATTACCCTGCTGAGAATGTGAATGCGGCATATGGCACCTATCCTCAACCTGCTTATCAAGCTAGACCTCAAGGTGACCGTAATTTGCTTAGCTATCGATCCAACAACTATCTTTCACCACCTGGTTTCCCTCCTACCAACCCAAACCAACAACAAAACCTTAACCGCCCTCCTCAACAACAACACCAACCTCGACAACCATACATCCCACCTCACAAGCAGCAACAACCACCTCAACGTAACAATCAAGTCTACCAACAACCTGCTTACCAACCACCTGCATACAATGCTCCTCCCAACCAAGCCACCACTGCATTACACCAAGAGGTTGCAACCTATATGAGGACCAATGATGTGATAGTGGGAAATCTCCAAGAGGAAGTGCGCAATTTGAAAGCAGACTTGGTCAAGCAAGGAAATGATTTGAGAGCCGATATGAGAACTACGTTGGATAGCCAAACCAATGATCTGAGGAACATGATGGCTAGTTTCTTCCAAGGTAATCAACCCTCTTCTTTGGGTACTCTTCCGAGTAACACCGTTGCGAACCCAAGAGGGGAGATGAAAGCAATCACTACTCGAAGTGGTAAAGGTACCAAGGAACCCGAGCTTCCTATACCTCCACCGGTGGTTGTGACTAAGGAGAACGAGTCGCCTGCTCCTATTCCTCATCCTTCTCCTTCCCCAATTTCTCCACCTCTTCATTCTACCCCTCCTCCACCCGTGGTTGTGAGTGATCCTATTCCCCTAAAGCCTTCCTCTTCTTCCAATATACCTTATCCTTCAAGGTTGAGGAAAGAGAAGCAAAAGAGCAAGGATGATATTCAGGTTTCGAATTTCCTTAAAATGTTCAAACAACTGAATTTCAATATCTCCTTCGCTGAGGCTCTCACTCACATGCCCAAGTACGCCAAAATGTTTAAAGATCTTCTGAGCGACAAAGAAAAGCTCCTCGATCTCGCCAACACCCAACTTAATGAGAACTGCTCTGTAGTGCTCTTGAGGAAATTGCCAATCAAGCTTGGTGATCCGGGTCGTTTTCTTATCCCTTGCAATTTCCCGGGAGTAGAGAATTGCATGGCCCTAGCCGATCTAGGTGCCAGTATTAATCTCATGCCTTTAAGTGTTTGGAAGCAATTATCTCTCCCAGAGCTAGTCCCCACCAAAATGACTTTGGAATTAGCCAACCGTACGGTTGCTTATCCAGTGGGGATAGCCGAAGATGTCATTGTAGGAGTCGACAAATTCACCTTCCCTGCTGATTTTGTTGTCGTCGACTACGAGATGGACCCCCGTGTACCACTTATTGTTGGTCGTCCATTCTTGAGGACCGGTCGCACTCTCATTGATGTTGAAGCCGGTGAGCTTATCATGAGAGTGGGTGACGATAAAGTAGTCTTCAACATGGGAAAGTTGTCTAAACAGCCTTATTCATATGAGAGCGTTAATTGTATTGACGTTCTTGATGAGGCTTGTGAAGAACACTTTAATGATGCTTGCAAAAGTATCCCTACCTCTCTTCCCACTGTTGAGACCGTGTCCTCCATTGATTCATCGTTGTCTCTATTTGGAGATGGTGATTTATTTTGGAACAATCTTGAAGATACCATGGGAGATGTGAATTTAGCTACTAATGATTCTCCCACCGAGGGGGATGAAGACATGAATTTCTTTGACAATCTTCTCACTGAAGACAAACCTTCGCCTCCATCTCCCACGGTCATTGCTATCGATACTCCGACTTTGAAAACGCCTCCTGTCGAAAATCCTACGGATTTGGAACTTAAGGAGTTGCCGCCACATCTCGAGTACGTGTTCCTTGACGACAACAAGAAGTCGCCCGTCATTATTGCAACGGATTTGAAAGATGAAGAGAAGACTCGCCTCGTTGCCGTGCTGAAAGCTCATAAGAAGGCTATTGCTTGGAAGATTTTGGATATTCGTGGAATTGATCCTCACTTCTGCACACACAAAATTCTCATAGAAGACGATTTTAAGCCCACTATTCAAAGTCAACGAAGGGTGAATCCAAAAATCCATGAAGTCATCAAAACAGAGGTTATCAAACTTCTTGATGCGGGTATGATTTACCCTATTTCGGATTCCCCATGGGTTAGTCCAATCCATTGTGTGCCAAGAAGGGCGGAATAACCGTTGTTCCCAATGAACACAACGAGTTGATTCCCACTCGTCTCGTTACTGGGTGGAGAGTTTGTATAGACTACCGCAAACTCAATGATGCCACGAGAAAGGATCATTTCCCTCTACCTTTCATGGACCAAATGCTTGAACGATTAGCCGGTAATGAATATTACTGCTTTCTTGATGGTTTCTCGGGTTATTTTCAAATACCCATCGATCCCCAAGATCAAGAGAAGACTACATTCACTTGTCCCTATGGCACTTTCGCTTACAAAAGAATGCCTTTTGGCTTATGTAATGCGCCCGGGACTTTCCAAAGGTGCATGTTAGCTATCTTCCATGACATGGTTGAACAAACCATGGAAGTCTTCATGGATGATTTCTCGGTCTTCGGGGATTCATTCTCTTCTTGCCTTGCCAATTTGGAACGTATGCTAAAGAGGTGCGAAGACACTCGCCTAGTTCTGAATTGGGAAAAATGCCATTTTATGGTAAAAAAAGGCGTCGTGCTAGGACATAAGATCTCGAAAGCCGGTCTTGAAGTAGACCGTGCTAAAGTCGATGTTATCGCAAAGTTGCCTCCACCTTCCACCGTGAAGGGTGTGAGAAGTTTTCTGGGTCATGCGGGCTTCTACCGTCGATTCATCAAAGATTTTTCGCAAATCGCTCGCCCGATGACCCACCTCTTGGAAAAAGATACTCCTTTTATCTTTTCCAAAGAGTGTCTTGAAGCCTTTGACTCGCTTAAGGATAAGCTAACTAAGGCACCCGTCTTGTTACCCCTAATTGGGAGCTTCCCTTTGAGTTGATGTGCGATGCTAGCGATTTTGCTATTGGAGCGGTTCTTTGACAAAGAGTGAACAAACACTTCCAACCGATCCATTACGCTAGCAAGACAATGACGGGGGCACAATTGCATTATACGACAACCGAAAAAGAGCTTTTAGCTGTTGTCTATGCTTTTGAAAAATTCCGCCCCTATCTTGTCCTTTCTACCACCATTGTGTACACCGATCATTCCGCGCTGAAGTACTTGTTGACAAAGCAAGATTCCAAACCAAGACTTCTTCGCTGGGTTTTGCTGCTCCAGGAATTTAAAATCGAAATTCGCGATAAAAAAGGAGCAGAAAACCTAGCCGCGGATCATCTCAGCAGACTTGAGGATCCTTACCAAGGGGATCATCCGACCAAAGAAATCAATGATTCTTTTCCCTTGGAGACCTTAATGTCTATAAACTCGAAGCCGAATGAAACCCCGTGGTTTGCGGACTTTGCAAACTACTTGGCGGGTGGAATTCTCAAGGAAGGGTTGACGTCCCAGCAAAAGAAGAAGTTTTTCACCGACATCAAGACTTACTTTTGGGACGACCCTTACCTATTCAAACAATGTGCCGACCTGATTATTCGCCGATGTGTTGATGGACCGGCAGCGTCTGAAATCCTTAATGCTTGCCACAAAGGACCCACCGGTGGTCACTTTGGTCCCAACTACACCGCTAAAAAAGTGTTTGATTCCGGATTTTATTGGCCCTCCATATACCGTGACGCTCACGATATGGTCAAACGATGTGATGTTTGCCAAAAGCAAGGCAAAATCACACATAAAGACGAGATGCCTCAGAATTTCATTCAAGAGTGTGAAATTTTTGATGTTTGGGGTATCGACTTTATGGGGCCATTCCCTTCTTCTAAAGGAAAAAAATACATCCTTGTAGCCGTTGACTACGTTTCAAAGTGGGTTGAAGCCAAAGCTTTGCCTACTAATGACGCCAGGGTGGTTTGTAACTTTTTGAAAGCTCTTTTCGCTAGATTCGGTGTGCCTCGCGCCATTATTAGTGATCGTGGGACTCATTTCTGAAATGACCAATTTGCTCGAGTCATGGCTAAGTACGGTGTAAATCATCGTCTTTCCACAGCCTACCACCCACAAACTAATGGCCAGGCTGAAATATCAAACCGAGGGCTGAAGCGAATTCTTGAAAGGAACGTGGGAGAGCATCGTGCCTCATGGGCTGATAAACTTGATGATGCTTTGTGGGCTTTCCGTACTGCTTACAAGACCCTGATCGGCTGTACGCCTTATCGTCTTGTGTACGGGAAAGCGTGCCACCTCCCCATTGAGTTGGAGCACAAGGCTTATTGGGCCTTGAAGTGGGCTAATTTTGATATAAACAAAGCCGGTGACCTACGCAAGATCCAACTCAATGAGCTGAATGAACTCCGTAATGAGGCTTATGAAAATTCTTTGATCTATAAGGAAAGAACTAAGCTCATTCACGACTCCAAGATTAAAAACCGAGAGTTCCATGTTGGAGACAAAGTCTTACTTTTTAACTCTCGGTTGAAAATCTTCTCGGGAAAGCTCAAATCTCGTTGGTCCGGCCCATTCACCATTGCCTAAATTTTTCCATATGGTACTCTCGAGCTCGCTCAACCTGATGGACCAAATTTTAAGGTGAATGGCCAACGAGTGAAGTTGTACTTTGGTGAGGACACCTCTCAGGAGGTGATTCCATCCCTCACCACGTTCCCCATGAACTAATTTTGGGTCGAGTCAGGCTCGTGACTCGGTTATCAAAAACAAGCGCTCCTCGGGAGGCAGCCCGAGTATCTATCCTTTCATGTTTTAATCCCCTAAGTGTAGGGGGGACTTCTATATGTGTTTGTCTTTGTATGGTGATGTGATTACAGGGATTAGTGCACTCTTGGAAGTTTTTAAAGAACCGTGCTCCCGTGTTATCCGAAATCCGGTTCTATCTCTCAACTATCGTGATTCAATTTTCTTCATACTCACATTTGAAACTGATCACTTTAGTCGTCTCTTCCTTAACTTGAGTTAACCAACGTGCACAATGTCATAAGTGTAGGGGAAACTTTTCCCACATGCTTAAACATTGAGGACAATGTTTATCTTAAGTGTAGGGGGGACTTCTATCGAAGTTTTAAGTGGACTTTTCCATGAAAATGCCTTCAATCAACCGGAAAATCATATTTTTCAACATTTTTCAAAATTTTTATTAACTTTGGCCATTTAGTCGTAATTTTTAAATTTTTATCGTTGCTTTCATATGTATATATCCCGCAATAAAGTCAAATTTTAATTAAGTGGTGTAGCTAGTTTAGAAGTCTTTGACATATTAGGCCCGTTGCATTTATTTTGACTCAACCCGAATAGACTTATCCAAGTTTATTCTAGCTAGTATCCTTAACCATGTAGACCTTAATTGGTTTATTAGGCTAAGTATCCACGAGTCTCATTACTTGAGATTTTAAATTGTGGAGGACGAGAAATGATAGAGTCAATTATAAGTCGGTATTCTTGCGCAAGCTCACTTGGTGTAATTATTTGCCTATTCTCCCATCACTTGCTAATAATTTATCTGCAATAAGTAAGGTCGTACGATTTGAAAAGTTACTTAGCTTCTAGCCCAAGATCGTTTAAAAGTTGCTCGGTAATGATAAGAGTTCATAGCCAAGGCATAACTTATGAAGCGGGGCGCGAAGATTGGCGAGTCCGAAAAGGCCCTAACAAGGCATGAGGATTCAATTTTATTGCTGAAGATCCAAAGTGATGTGAAAAGCATTATTCCTAAAATCAATATGAAGGATCAAGACTCACGACGAAAAGCAATCAACTCCCATAAAGATCATGGAGAAGTCTATCCGAAAAGACCCTAACAAGGTATGAGGATAAATAGATCCAAGTCCGAAAAGGAGGTGGATCGTTGTATCTCAAAATCCCAATTAGAGATTGAAGAAATAATCATGAAGTCGTGGTCAACAAAGTTGGAGTACCCCTCAAAAGTCTCCAAGTGAAGAAACTCTATTATGATGAGAAGACCATTATCTCAAGAACGTCTCTCAAAGATATGAAGTATGAAGTACATGCCAAATATCGGCCCGAGAAAGGTCTCAAATCGTGAACCAAGTTATGCCAAGATATGAACTTTTTGATATCCCGAGAAGCAGTTTTAAGAGATTTTGTCCTTTAGCTAACTATTGATCAAATCGTCCTACTTTGCTTTCAGCCCTAATAAATTATCGAAATAAGTCCAAAAATGCATCTTCATGATCATTCTAAGACAAAAATAAAATATAAGAGATACACCTAGGAATAAGGGAGTTTAAGCATTTAATTAAGCCATGTGTGTAAGTGTTTGAATTGCTAACTTATAGTAACAATGATCTCGTCTTTAAGCTTAGTTTGGGGAACGTGAAACTTGAGGGTGATAAATCTTCGCAGCACAAAAGCCCTAATGTAAGTCATTGATTTCTTTGCAAGTTATTTCATGTAGCTATTTTCAAGTGAAAATGGTTTTCTATCCCTTTGTTATCTTTGAAGTTTTATTTCTTTAATTTTTGTTTAGTAGAATTTAAATAAGGCCAAGGTTGATTAATTATGAGAAAAATGTAAAATTGTTTTATCACTAAGCATTGCATGAGGGCATGGCAATGGTTAAGTGTAGGGGATTTGATAGGTGTGTAAACACCCATCCTTTTACCACTTAATTCGGGCTAAAACGAGACCAAAACACGTATTTAATATCATTTGTTTGGAATTATGCGTGGTTTTTGTGTTTGTTGTGTTTTCAGAGCCAACCGGATGAATATTGAAGAAAACATGGGATTGCACGGGTTTTACTGAAGAAAAAGACTCAAGATAAAGTCTATTGTCCAAGAGATGCAAAAGATTTGAAGTCACTGGGCCTATTCGAAGATTTATCGAAGAAAAGGACCAAAGATGGAAGATTTATATAAGTCGAAGAAACTCAAGTCTATTAAACGAAGAAATTAAAAGACGAGTTGAATTTAATCGACGACAAATCCCGAATCAGCATCGAAAACGGAAACTTTTCTGAAAAGACGAAAAGACAAGAAGAACGGGAGAAAGCCCACTCACCAACCAAAGGACAAGCCTATAAAAGGAGCCCCCCTCACACATTTTAGAGCTAGTCTGGAGTTTTTCTCCTTCCCTTTTTTCTCCTTTCTTGTTCGTTCCATCACAATCACCACTAGGGTGATTGATGATTTTAATCTTTGTTCTTCCAATCTTGTTGTTTTAATCTTTGTTTAATCTTGTCAAAACATTAATCATTCAATACAAAGTCTTGTTTAATCTTTCCATTTAATCTTGTTCATCTTCATTTTTATCTTCAAGTTCTTAAGTTTTTATTTTTCTTGATTTGATCTTCAAAAGTTGTTGGGATTTGTGTTTTTGTTGATGGGATTAGTAGTTTATGATTAGTGGATTCTTTGTGATTGATTTATTTTAGTTTTTGGTGAAAAACTTGGTGATTTTTGGATCAAATCCGTGTTCCTTGTTCTTCGGTGCTGATACTGTATCTGGGTTTTCCAGAAGTTCCGAATGAGTGAACAGTAAGTTCCGAATGAGTCTTGTTTTCAAAAGTTCCGAGTCAGTTAAAAGTTCCGAATGAGTTTAGTATTAAAAAGTTCCGAACCAAGCAAAACTTCCGAATCAAGAAGAAGTTCCGAACGAAGGTAAAAGTTCCGGATCAAGTCAAAACTTCCGAACGAAGCTAAAGTTCCGAACCAATTTTCAGACTTCCGAACCAGTGAGTTCCGAATCAAGGGGCTTCATTCGGAAGTCCAAAACTTCCGAATCAGTAAGTTCCGGATGAGTGTTCCGAATCAGTAAGTTCCGGATGAAGGATAAGTTCCGGATGAATCCAAAAGTTCCGAATGAAGCTTAACTTCCGAATGAATAGTAACTTCTGAATCAGTTATCTTTTGGGTATTTTAAAGTTTTACTGTTTCTTCACTATTTCTTTACTGTTTCCTTGATTTAATTCTAATTTTCTTTTAAGCTTAATTCTAATTTAAATTCAAGTTTTATTACTCATCATTAAATTAATTATCTTTGGTTTAAATTTTCATTTCCACTTTTTATTAGATTAAAAAACCAAACCCTTTTATTTAGTAACCAAGAACAATCATTCCACTTAAGACTAAGATCAATTCGAGAGGATTTCGAGAGAGAAATTGAACCTAGCAAAACATAATATCAATGATGAACAAGAATAAGCAGATTTCAACCTTTGCTGATATACTTGACCACAAATCCAATTTCAAACCCTCAAATCTCTTTAACAGGTTATATAAACTTGATTTAATCACTTGTTAGCCCTAAGCATGCATACAATCTATGTGTTACCAAGATCTTAGGTCAAAACAGGCAAAAATCAACAAGTTATAGCACAATAAAGAAATTGATGTTCAAAAGCCAAAGACTTTCATATATCAGCACAATACCAAGTATTTATCAGATACAAGTACAAAACAACACTTCACAATAACTAAAAATCACTTTGCAAGCTTGAACAGGTTAACCCAAACACCCCTTTCACTTTTTAATCCAAAGTTTAACAAAGTAAATGTGTGATTCAGTTTATCCCAAGCCTAATTTATCATCATAACATCAATATCATGCAATATTAAGCAGATTTAAGCCACAAGAACAACAATTATAACAGCAGAACACAAAATCACCAAAAATCAAGTACTTTATCAGATTTTAGGTAAAAGGGCTCAAACCTCATGAATGTACATCCACACTCACGAATTTTTAAGCTTATGTGCCTAGCAAAACAAGGCACAAGCTTCCACAATCAAAGCTGCTAAGAACAACAAGGTGAGTAGCAGTTTATATCAAAACAGAAAAATGGAAAAAATGAAAAAAAAGGCTTGATTAATGCAAACTTGTTCCCACTTCATTGAATATCCTTAAACCACAAGCTTACCACACCTTGATAATCTTCTTATCAGGGTGCTATAACCACTTATAGCCTAAAAATTTCAGGGTTTGAACCAAGATTTAGCAAAATATCAAGTTTTGAACACTTGCACAATTTCTTGCACAAGGTTTGAAAACAGGTTTTAAAACTTTCAAATCACAATCATATATCAATAACAAGCAAGTAATAAGGTTGGCACTTGGAATTCGCCACACAATATCAAACACTTTTCATTAACTTGAACAAGGATTTACAGATTTGTTGACCAAATGAAAACCAAGAGCAAAGGCTAAATGAAGCAGGTCCTATGCCTTATATAGGCTAAAAGATTACTAGAATACTGAATAAAAACGTAAACCCTAAGTGTTTGATCTTCCAAATATGCCCTTGTGAAGTTTGAAAACCTTAGACTCATGTGAACTTTTCTTGGATGTTTGTGGACTTGTGAGCTGTTGGAATTTGATCTAAGGCTCATATTAAGCTTAGATATGAAGCTGCTTTGTGGGGCGTTGGATGGCTGGCACTGTTTTGGCATCTTCTCCAAAAGTGAGACAAGGCAGGTTACATGTGACATGGGTAGTGATGTGGCACAAGGTTTAAGAGTTAGGTTATGTTCATAACCACCTTAATCATAATTCTGGACAAGATTAAGGTTTAATTCACAAGGATTAAGAAAAGCCCAATTCGTGTTCATATGTGAATAGTGGTGGTTTTAATCCGGATTAGGATTTAAAAATGTGTTAGGCGCCCATTTAATTAACTAATAAAAATTAGTTATAACCGGTTTTAAGTGGAAGCTGAGGTGGAGAAATGGGGGCTTGTGATTGGTGGGATGGGGTGAGTGGGGCACGTGTCACCATGACACTGGTCTATGTAACTTCCTTGTCTTGGCAGAATTAATCCCCCTTCTTCCTTCTTTCTTTCACTTTGTGTTTAAATAACCAAAACTCATATACCTTGTTAATGAAGTTTGGTTTTTCACACTTTTGCCCCAAATAGTTTTGTAAAAGTATTTTAAGGGCATTTCTTGTAAATTCATGATATTTGAAAGGGTGTTTTGGCATTTTCTTCATTCTTTAAGGTGTTGACTTGTATTGTTGACTTCTTGGAGGACTAATAATGACAAGTCTTCAAATTTGAGGGACCATTATTGCTAATTCTTCAAAGTGGAGGGCCCTTCTTGTACAATCTTCAATTCTTCAAGGGTTATTCTTGGAAAATCCACATTAGGGCTTGGTCCATTGTGCGGCTTCGTTTCCCGTGTTCGTTTTTGCTTGTTTCTTGTGATCTTTTATCATTTTCTCAATATCCGTAACTAAAATACACATGTAACAAACACAAGCATATATTTGGCATATTTCATGATATTTAATGCATTTTAAGCCCATTTTGGACGATGAGACTATGTATAAAAGCAGTCTCATCACAAGCGTTCAATGGCAAACCACATTTCTTTTGCAGTATAGCACGCATCAACCGTTGAGTAAATATCATCCCCAATCCCACTGAGAATAAAATAGATTGCTTCTTTCTCTGCATCAATACAAGCACGTTTCTCTTTCGAAGTGTTCTCATATGTTTCCTCAATTGTTTGCTCATCGGAACCGGTCGTCGAGTCGGTTGCTGGAATTGCAGAAATGGTTATTGTAGTGAGAGTATAGGGTCCTTCTTTGATGCAACATCGAAGAACATCACCATTGGGTTTAGTGTCAAGATATCAAAGAAATTGTGATTGCTATTGTGCATATCGACCAGTCACAAGCATTGGTGGTCTCTCTTTGTTACCCGCCACCATGATGTTATTATTAGTAACACGATATTCAGTAGTAGAATCCATCTCAAGAATGAAGTGAATAGGATCTTAAGTGATGTTGTTGTGAGTAGCTTGTGGTTGAGATTCCAAGAAACTTTGTGAAAAACCCTAAACAATGTCTTCATAAGAAACCAAAAATTCTTAGGTGAAAAATCACACGATGTTAAAAATTTTCAAAATCACGTTTTTGAAAATTTTAAAACCCAACAATTCGGAATATATCTTCAAGGAACAAGTCGGAATCCAATGTACACAATCCGGAATCCAAATGGGAACGCAAGTCGGAATGTGGAAATTGAACTTAAGTCGGAATAAATGATTTCTACCTAATCCGGAATAACATAAGCTAACCTAATTCGGAATTATGAACCCAACCTTATCCGGAATACCAAAGTCAACCTTGTTTGGAATAACAAACACTAACGTAATTCGGAATAACGAGAAAACGTGACCTTGTTCGGAATAATGAAAAGCTTGACCTTATCTGGAATCAAGATTATGAACCTTATCTGGAATCAAGATTATGAACCTTATCCAGAATCGAGATTAAGAACCTTATCCGGAATCCAAGTTCTGCACGTAGTTCGGAATCCAAGATCTGCACGTAGATCGGAATAAATACTTCTTCACCTTATCCGGAATCCAGTTTTACACCTAATCCGGAATCCGTGTTCTTCACCTAATCTGGAATATGTGCTTCGATACGTAATATGGAATGAAAGGAAGTTTCTAATCCGGAATACGTCGTCTGCTGTTAATCCGGAATAATAATAGTGTCTAATCCGGAATGTGAGACCTGTACACTATTCGGAATCCAAACCTTGATGCTAATTCGGAATAAACCTTGGGTAAGCTAATCTGAAATCCTCCTTCACACAAGTCAGAATATGAGCTTATCCGGAATACCTACTTGACACACTCAATTCGGAATACAAGTTGTTATCCGGAATATCTACTTGAAACACTCAATTCGGAATGAATACTAATACTAATTCAGAATCTTCTAAACCCTAGTTTCCCGACTTAACAAACATATGATGATCCCCAATAGTAACCGAACTAAAAGATTAAAGTGACGAATTTTATACCCAATAATCAAGCCCAAAACTCCCAAAAATTTCGTGAAAATCACCAAAATGACGAACACAAATTCCCACCACAACTTTGTGGGCAATTTGTACGAAGATTTAGAGCTCGAAAACACAAAAAAAAATTGAGACGAGATGATTTGAAGATTAAAATCACACGAATCAAAAATAATAACCACAAACTAAACACGAATCTATCCCATGGCGATTGATACCAATTGTTGTCCCATATAATATATGATGATAGATTAAAGAAATGAGATGGAAAAGATATGAATTTTAGAGAGAGAAATTACAGAGAGAGAGGTGATTAACTAGGAGAAATTAGATTAAAGAAAAATGAGAACTTGCCACCCTCCTAACATGCTAGGAGGGTGCTTATATAGTCCACCCACATGCGGGCTTTCTAATGGACTATATATATTTTGGGTCGGGCTTGAATAAATGCTTAGTACCTTGAAAGATGCCTTTTAAGCTAGCCATCAAGCCCGTAATGTCACGACTATTTTAACTAACTATTACAACGTTCTAATAAATATTACAATATAAACCTATGACCGAGCATTCTTGTTTGACTCAATATTTTTTAGGCTAACAGAGATGGAGCAGAACATGGTGAAGTAGTGGCTGTAGAGGTAAGAACCTCTATAGAAGCATTGTTGCTTGATGTTTTTTTATTTGCCCATTTCTTTTTTATGTGGTCAGGGTAACCAACAATTTTATAGCATTTATCAACTATGTGTCCAGTGAGACCACAGTTCGGATTAGAGCATATTAGATTTGAATTTTTCACATTCTTTATATTGTTGTTATTATACCCTTTGTTATTGATTTCATTATAGCTTCTTGCAGCAAATGTAGATGCATGATGTTTGTTTCCAAATGAGGAACCCCTGTGGGTCTTCTCTACTAATGACATAAAAGGCGGTTTTCACGTCAAGTATAGAGTCCCTCGTTAATATATTACTCTCAATGGTAAGTACAATTCATCTAACCCCATTAAAAACTGTATGAGTTTAATAAGATCATTATGTTTTTTAAAACCTTTTGCAGCATCACAAGTGCATGCCGGTAGTTTAACCAAAGCATCAAATTGTTTCTAAAGTGAGTTTAGTTTTTATGATAGTAGTCTGAAAGAGTCTATCCATTTTGACTTAAAGTGTTGATTTGATGATGTAGATCAAAAGTGACAGATCCATTAACCTTGTCATACGTTTCTTTAAGTTCATCCCAAACTTCAGAAGGAATTTTAGAAAATATTTGCCCAAGGTAAAGCTCTTTTGAAATTGAGCCAAGTAACCAACCGAAAAAACTGAATTGCACATTTCCCATTTATTAACCAGGGATTTTTCAGTTAGCTTTTTGCATCTACCGTCAATAAATCCTAATTTGTTTTTTGAGTGCAATGTTAATGTCATGGCATGACTCCAAACATTATAGTTAACTGTTCCATATAACTTTAGGTTAATGAGTGGCGTGCTGCTAGCATCAGTAGGTTGAAGATAAAGTTCATCACTAAAGATAATTTTGCTAGCCTCACTACCACCGGATCCACTCCCTTCCCCACTTGGTGACATGTTTATTATTTAAAAGCTTCAATTGCTTTGAGAAAAAAATTTATTTTATTTTTTACTAGAAAACAATTAACAAAATAATCAACTGATGTAAATCAAGCACACAAAGTTTATCCTGATTTTACCAATATCAGGTCGGTAGAAAAGAACTCGCGGTGATTCTTCGCAGCGGAAAGTAGAAAAAAACTGCCTCGCAATAAAGGCAATCAAGCGTGGATAGGAAAAAAACTCCCAAAATTATGGGTTTTTGTATGAACCCTAATTTTTTTTTATCAGATCCCAGTAATCAACCACACCAACCAGCTTTAACCCGTATTCCAACCTTCGATTGCTTAGGAACACCTAGGATAAAGAAACCCCAACTCAAATGAGATAGTCTTTTCGACACGATTGGAATGAGAGTGTTATAGCTCTGATGCCATGAAGAAAACCATGAACAGAATCATGGTAAACAGAATCACAAGTCAAGAAGATAAACAGTGAGAACCAAACTTCTTGTTGAATGATTAATAATCAAAATGATCTTTATACACAATGATTATTAAAAAAAATATATATACTACTATATAAAGCATTTAGGACATTTTATTTTTAGAAAGTCTAAAAAATTCAGACAAACCCACTTACTTAAAATAAAAAAGTAATTTAAAATCTGAAAATATGTCACTCCACATACAACACACAACCATTAAACCACCGGGATCTGTCGGAACCACCACCGGGATCCGCCAGAACCAACACCGGGATCAGTCGGAACCACTACCGTCGCTAGATCCACCACCATCGAAACTGCCACCACCACGATCGAAACTCGAACCCGGCTCATCGAAGTCGTCAACACCGTCGAATTCGGACACCAAGGAAAATGAAAAAGTTTTCAGATGAACTCGAACCCATCGAATTCGAACAGATCTGAGTTTTCAGGTACCAGGTCTAATTTTTCTGGTAGATCTGATAATTTCTTTTTTGATGATGACATCATTTTACGAAGATGTAGATAAGTAGATTGAATCAAGTGTAGATGACTTCATCTCATGTGATATTGTATTGAAATACCTTTTATGTGAAACCATGGAACTCTCATGATCAGTTTATGTCTTTTTATTGTAAAAAGTAGTGGAGAAGAAAGAGGTCACTATTGAAATGATGTGGATAAAAATAATACAGTATTGTAGTATTTATTGTGCTTTACTATTTTTTTATCATTTTCTTCTACCTATTTGAAATTATATTTCATTTAATGTACTGTGTTTTTTTATATATTTAATATGATAATACTATGTTTCTTATACAAATGTGGCAAATTGTATTCATTTTGTTAATTATAATTTTTTTTTTAATTTTTTTAAAATAAAATATAATTTTTTTCTCATCTATTATTATTAATAAGTTTAATGGACACATGTAAACACTATATGAACTCTAATGGCGTATTCATAACACAAAATTGGTCACTCGACGGATATTTTATTTTAATGTTTATTTCAAAACTTTTAAGAAAATATTATTATTTTATTGTTTATACGTTTTTATATGTTTTTTGTTTGTTTTAGCCTGAACATGTTTAACGGCTAAGGCGAAGTTTGAATGTTTTTAAAGCGTGACTTATGGTGACACAACGTATACAAATATTTATTTATTTTATCGTATTTCAATATTATTATTTATATCGAGTCCTCAAAATGTTGTAGATAATAATTAAAGTTAAAAAATCTTCTTACATGTAATAATATTCATATTTTGAAGTTGAATTCAAAAAATCAACGCACCTTATGTCATAATGCGCTATGACCTATTGCGTAGCGTGAAGGTCGCGTCTCAAGCTTTAACGCGCCTTAACGAGCTATTTAGAACCATGCTAGAAAGAAAGTGAATCATTTATATTAACCTATTTTAGTTACTAACTTTGTGAATAGCAAGTTCCACTTTTTATTAAGTTCTTTGATATGAAATTGTTAAATTATGATGTTTTTTACTTTACTTGATCAAACCCGTTTTTACTTTTACTATATAGTTTAACTCATAATCAAACTTGTTGTATCATGCTCTTTTTGGCTAGCTTATTTGGCTCCGCGGCCGGTCCTTGCGGCCGTCTTTGAAACTGACATCACCACTAAACAATCAACTAAATTTTTTTTGAAAAAGTTATCCTGCTGTTTTGCGCGAGTAACCAACTAGTATTAAATAAAGACCCGCTGTTTTACGCGAATAATCAACTAGTATTAAATAAAGAGCAATATCACAGACACAAATGAGTGTCTGTGATTTGTGATGAAGGCGAACTCAGAATATGATTTTAGTATTCTGTCCTTGTTGTATCTTTCGGTCTGACCCACAGCCTTCAATTTATCCTTCAATTTATAGCTAAGAGTTGACCACCAGCCTTTCTTTATTCATCAACTTTGCACAACAGCCCCTCCAGAGATACATTCCTATAATTGCACAATCAATCCATGTAATTATGCTAATCATATCTATATCTATTCTATATTATTATATAAAGAGACTAACTCCGATCTTAACTCCAATCTTAATCTCGAACCTAGAATTTCCAAACCTAAATCCTAACCAAAATTTAAGATATAAAGATTAAATTTAAACCCTTAGATCAAATTTTGTTAAATTGATCTCATTCATTAATATGTTTTTATAACAAACTTTTGTAACAACCTTAGTAACAAACAATTTAAAAAAACTTGTATCTTTAAATTGAAATATCTTTTGATATATTTATTTTTTTTATAATCTAATTTCACCATATTTTCTAAAATTTCGTGCTTTTGAATTCAATATCTATTTTGATATAATTTTATTATATTTTAGTTTTTTTCCGTTTTTAATGAGATTATTTAATTTAATTTAATTTTTTTTACTACTTTAACTTTAGTTTAAACCTTTGTAAAATTGTATTTGTTCGTTAAAAAAAGTAGTTATCATTGCGCGGGTATTATGCTACTCATAAGTAAAAGAGATAAATAAGTACAGGATTTAAGATTCTCTTATTAAGTTTGTTTCCGTTATCGATAATGATACCTTTCCTAAGAACACGTCTTTGCTCGCACTCCCCGCTCCGTTAAGCTATGTAGAAACTGGCCGCTACGTGTCATTGGTTGGTCTAATGGGTTGTTTTGTCTCCACGGTTTTTTTCATGTAGCAGGGTTAGATACACAAATGGTTGTTCTTTGGAATCCCTTTCTTAGGAAAACCATTCATATTGATATTCCTTGTGGTTCTATGGGATCGGGTATTAGTGTTGTTGGTTTTGGGGTTTGTACGGAGACTAGTGACGTTAAGCTTGTTATGATTCATACTAGTATCCCAACTCATTGGGTAGTCAGGGTGTTTGAATTAAGTTCACGAGCATGGAGATATGTGTCTTTTGATCCACCCTTTGAATCATGCGACTTGTCGTGGGTTCAGGAGTCTGTAAATGGGTTTATTTATTGGCTTGGTTATGACGACTTTGAATTGAAGCCAGGGATTAGGTCCAATTTGATTGTTTCATTTGAGTTGAAGAGTGAAATGTTGGAACAAGTCCATCTCCCGGATACCTTAGTGCACTCGGAATATTTAAGGTTATCTAAACGAAATGAGCGTCTTACTTTGATCGAATACACTCAAGATGGAGTAACTAAATCTTTTACTAAGATGTTCACGGTTAAGTCATGCGTTCCTTCAGGAGTGTTTGGATTTAGGAAGAATGGTGAAGCTATCATTGTAAGAATTGATGATGTTGATGATAGAGGATTGGCCCGACTTACAGTTTATGATCCTCGCTCAGGACACTTCAAGTTCAATGATATCGAGATTGGTGAAATTGAAGGTCCCTTCTCTGTGAGCTCTTACATGGAAACACTATTTCTGCTTGATCACAAGGTATAGATATTGGGTTTAGCTATACTACGTGCAACTTAATGTTTTGTGTTTGGATCAACCTTGGTCTTATGGATTATCACATTTTAATGTACTAGTTTGGTTTGTAGTTACAATTCTTAGTGTCAGTGGTGCAATTCTAGGATTGTTGTGATTAGTATTATGATGTTAGTGTTTGTAATCCTAGCATCTTACTAGTTGATTATCTATTTAAATATATGTTTGCCTTAAAAAAACTTACTGTTTGTGTTATCATGCTTTTAACTTTATTGATGGTGAATCTCTGTTCCGAGTACATTGAACTAGTTTTACAAATTCACACATTCTGGTGGTAGAGATTTTTGACTAATCAATATGGTTTTGTAGGAGTTTTTAGAAGCTAATCAAATGGTTTGTACTTTAGTTGATCTTGAATTGTTCAGATATGACTTGGAACATCTCGTGAAGCTCCAAGAAATTGATAAAGTTTCGTGACAAAAACTTATCAAGATATCAAAACAGTTGATGTTGTAAATGTGTCAGCAACGGTTCAGGTAATTGTAGATTGACCACCACCAGGCGCTACTCTAGATATGAAAAACTGCGTAGCAGGGGACCTTTCTATTGAATGCTATGTTGCTGGCAAATACCACTCCGCACTAGATCTCAGGCGGATTGGGTAACAAGTCGGGTCTTTTTTTAAAGATGCCAAAATTACCGGGTTGGATTGGGCTATAACATGCATACACTTTTTGTCCTTTCTTTTTGAATTTTACAAGCAGTTAATGGTAGAAAGTATATTTTTATGCATTTTTAGCATTATCTGGATGATTATCACCCTGTTTTCGGTTATAATCAATTCATAACTTTTACCAACTTAACCTGTTAGAGGCAAAGTGTAACAAAGCGATCCGATTACCCATACAATGGCCCTATTTGTGACCTTTACTATAACTGGCAAAACAAAATACGATGATCCTAGGTATTGATAATTGCAGCTATATTATACTTGGAGGATCTCTTATAAGTTTCAAAGCAATGATAAGTGTTTGTTGTGATACATCCTCTGGTTATGATATGTTTGGTTCTCAGCTTTATGTGATCAACTGATCATAGATAATGATGATGCCTGTTTGGATATAGAATCTGCATAGCTATTGTGTGGGGTTGGAAAACTGCACATTAGTATATCCAGTGTTTTATGTCCAAATAGGAAACGTAGTAAAAAATGATGGTGAGACCAGTTCTCTGGAAATGTAGCAATGCTTGCTGAATTTGCATCGAGTGATCTCAAAACTGATGATGATGCCTTGTTTTATCAGTTCCTTGTGTCAGCAATATGTGATGGGGACTGCTGCATATTGGTGATGTAGGCTAACTGGTTCAATAAAGGAAAATGTAGTCAGAATTTCGGGAGTAGGTGAAATGCTTAGTTGTCTTCCTTACATAACTATCTTGATTTGTTATGTTTTTGTATTACTGGTTGTATGTCCATTTTCAGGCTTCTTAGTTGTGTTTTGGGGAATGTCCAGATGCACCAAGTATAGCAGTTTATCTTGTATATATTTTTTCTAAGGAGTAGTATATACTTCACCTTTTCACAAAAATTAAAAGCACGACGATCCAGATGCACCACCCATGGTGCTCGTGTGTCTGTGGGGAACTCCTGCATAGGTGATGTTATATTGATGTTTTGCTACAAAGTGTGACTCCTCTCCTCTGGCTCTATATAAATTGGTTTCATCGAGATGAGTTATAAAGAGATTAAAAACCTCTTAACTTTATCCCCTCAAAACCAAAGTGCTATTTTAAAACCCATATGGACCGATTCAGTTGCAGAGCTCCATAACGCAAGCTTCTAACCTAAGTGGGGCCATTAAGGTTATTGAAGTGCGAAGAGCTAGAGGCAAGTGGGCAAGCTATGTTCACGTGTCAGTGCGGCTAGCCTTCCGAGGGAGTCGACATATGGTGTGATGACACAAACACCAATGGAGCCTTAATTACACTATCAAGGTTCTGTGCACACCAATGGAGCCTTAATTAGACTAGCAAGGTCATGAGTGCAGGTTATGTATAAGTATGTATAAGAATGAATACATGAACCGTTTCAAGACACTTAAAAAATTGTAGTAGTATCAAATTGGCTAGCTGAAGGCTACATATAAAAATGAATACATGAAGCCGTTTCAAGACCCCGAATATTGCAGATTGATGCTGCCTACAGACTTATTCTAACTCAGCTAATATTTTTTTATTTTTTTTATTTTTTTCTTTTGGTAACCGTGATTTCCGACTCATTGGCCGACTAATCCACGGGGTTTTAGCCCACCGCCACACAGACTCAAACCAGGTAAAGCCCTCACTTTTCATGAGGTTGGCGTGGCCACTTCAAGGTTGTTTGCACCTAGTGGAAATTGAACTTGAGACCTCACACACTTTGGAGTGATAGCCACAAATCTTTTTGCCACTAGGCCACCCTTGAGTGGTTAACTCAGCTAATATTAGTTACCAAGTGTTACTTCATATTGCTGCTGAGGACCTTCCAAAATAGTAAATACAACATAGAGAAGTGTAGAAAGCGCCAACACAGAATCAGCTGATATATTGGGTAAAGTAAATCTACAATGACTAATATCCAAGAGCAACCATTCCATGAGATGACAAAAGTGGTTTCAGCCATTTCAGATGAAACAAACACCAATGGAGCCTTCCGAGCAACCATTCCATGAGATAAGATCACCTACGTAGGAGTTCCATGAGATGACATAGAGAAGTGTAGAAAGCGCCAACACAGAATCAGCTGATATATTGGGTAAAGTAAATCTATAATGACTAATATCCAAGAGCAACCATTCCATGAGATGACAAAAGTGGTTTCAGCCATTTCAGATGAAACGGTAAAAATGGTTGCAGACGCCCAACCTTAATTTATTTTGACTTTAGATTTCGCATATGACTATATGATTGTTGTTGCATTGTTTTAAGGTGATTTGTGTGATGCACGAATAATCTTCAGTGCCACAACATACCCTTCTTTGAAACGATGCAAATTTTGAGATAGTAAAAACAAACTATAGGCATGGTAAAGTAAGATCATACAATTTTTTTTTTATGTTTAAATCTTACCAAGCTAAATATCAGTGGTTGCTTGGCTCTAGGTAACAGTGCTCTCAAGTATCTTAGTGGTTACCTTAGAAAATTGAAGCTACACACAGGACCTCCTTAACACCCCGACACTTACAGATCTTATTCAATGTTTTTAGCCTCGGTTTCATATCAGCAACAATCACCCTGACAGCTTGTTTTCCTACAGTCCTACTGAGTCTTGTAATCACTTTCACATTCATTTCATGCAATAAATTTTAAACTGCCAACAATCTCAGGCTCAGCAACACAAAGTATAATATTTCCTTTTAAATTGACATCTACTTCAAAACACCTACTTTTGTCAGATGAGGGACGCCATTTTCCAATTGCGCCTCAACTTTGATATCCCCAGACTCATAAGTTGCACCCGCAAACAGGATTCCACGTCAATATTTTGGACTTGAATGCTTTTAACTGGCTTTTCAGGTGACCGTCCAAAATTACCCATTTTGCACTCATACGGACACCTTTGGCAATCATAGCACGGAGTAACTGGTTGTTGAGATTATCGGATGCTCTGGTGGATGCGTATGTCACCTTCACAGATTTCCGACCACTCCCTCCTGCTGCTTCTATCAAGCTTCTGAGCAAGGATAACATAAGGTTCCAGTTCTGCAAGTACCTGCTGCAAAGGTCACAAATATAATCTGTTACTAAGTCAGACTTATCACGCAAATATTCCATCCATTTCATCGAGTCGCCTCTAAAATATTGACTAACCAAACACATGAACAAATCCATTCAGCTATATCTACCTTATAATACATACTTTGTAATGCCCAAAACCACCCACCGAGTTACCAGACTAAAAGTAGGGATGGCATTCAGACTTAAAGCCACCACTCTATAGGCCACTACTCCTAGCTCGTTGGTTACGGCTATGTCGGTCACGGTTGGCACCCTTCTTTTTTCGGGTCCAAGCCACCACTCCGAGTATTGGAACCTCGGAAGGTAGGGCTAGCTTTGATACCATACATAAAAAAATTACTCCGAGTGTTGGAATCTGCATTTTATGTTAATTACTTGAAGCACTTTCTCAACTGACCATTCACTATCCAACTTCTGTACATCCATACGACTGTTAAAGAAGTCCACTACCTAAACAATCCAAAGCCAGCATCATTCACAAAGAACACCATATTTCATAAACAGATCAAGAATTATATCAATGCTTAAACATCTACATTCCTGATACATAAAAAATGTTCTCCAGCAACTCATTGAAGCGTGGATGATTCCTGAAAGGTTGAAAAACCGCCTGTCTATGCATAATTGCATAAATCACCTGCCATGTATAAGATGCTGTAATGTCAAATAGGCTCAAATGTAAAGATTTTAGGAAAGCTAAAAACTACAACGACAATATAAGAGGTGGCAAGTTCGACAGATTTACTTATAAACGGGTTAATTTGGGATCTTTTTCATGTAATGTATAGTCAAACAGGTTGAACAAAAAGATTTAGCAAAAAGGGGTACGGGTCAAATTGATATAACCTCCTAAGTCTATTTTACAGCATAAAACCTCATAATACGGATACCTTACGAATTTCTAGTCTCGTTTACACCTAGGTACACCATACATATGCCTCAGATCCTATATTGTTTATTAAGAAGAATTGAGCACGTAGCAGCAAGGTCTTTACCAACAACAGTCCAGAAATAATGCAAACCAAAAGTTAATAGTAAATACTTATGTTTTAATTCTTAACCATATAATTAATCATTTAAGTGATTGTATGTAGGAGGAGTGGCAATCAGACTCTTTCCTGGTCCGGCAAACCATTTTCAGAAACCAGAGTTTTTATAAGATTTTCACTTGAAATAGGACACATGTATTTAGGGCATGCTTGGTTAAAAGTATTAAGGGGTAAGGAATGGGAAATGGAATGATTAATAGTGCTTGGTTTATGAAATTATAAGTAATCATTACCCACTAATGGGTAATGAACCATTCCCCTGTAAATTAGGGGTAATGGATTCAAGGTAATGGATTCACGCATGTATATGTGTGTCTCCACCTACCACCACCACCACCACCACCATTGTCGCTACACCACCCTCCTAACGCCACCACCACTTTCCGACGCCACCACCACCACTGACCACCATCATTGTCGCTACCACCACTCCTAACGCCACCACCACTCTCTGATACCACCACTCTCCGACGCCACCACATCCATTGACCACCACCATTGTTGTTACCACCATCCTCCTAACGCCACCACCTCCGTCCGACACCACCACTCTACGAAGCCACCACCACCACTAACCACCATTGTCGTTACTACCACCCTCCTAACGCCACCTCCACTCTCTGACACCATCACTCTTTGACGCCACCACCACCATTATCGCTACCACCATCCTCCTAACGCCACCACCACTCCCCGAAACCACCACTCTCTAACACTACCACTCTCCTAACGCCACCACAACTCTCCGACACCACCACTCTCCGACACCACCATTCTCCGACGCCACCACCACCACTGACCACCACCATTGTCGCTACCACCACCCTCCTAACGCCACCACCACCCTCCTAATGCCACCACCACCCTCCGACACCACCACTCTCCGAAGCCACCACGACTACTGACCAGCATCATTGTCGCTACCACCACCCTCCTAACGCCACCTCCACTCTCTGACACCACCACTCTCCGACGCCACCACCACCACTGACCACCACCATTATCGCTACCACCACCCTCTTAACGCCACCACCACTCCCCGACACCAACACTTTTTGACGCCATCACTCTCTGACGCCACCGCCACCACTGACCACCAATATTGTCGCTACCACCATCCTCCTAACGCCACCACCATCCTCCGACACCACCACTCGTCGACGCCACCACCACCACTGACCACCACCATTGTCGCTACCACCACTCTCCTAACGCCACTACCACTCTCCGACACCACCACTCTCAGACGCCTCTACCACCACTGACCACCATCGTTGTCGCTACCACTACCCTCCTAACGTCACCACCACCCTCCGACACCACCACTCTCCGACGCCCCCACTACCACCGACCACCACCATTGTCGCTACCACCACCCTCTTAACGCCACCACCAATCTCCGAAACCGCCACTAACCACCAGCATTGTCGCTACCACCACCGTCATCGTCATGACCACTAATTATCACCCTACCAGTTGTTGCCACCATCTCCAATCAGCATCACGTCTTATATTAACCAAGCACCAACAATGATAATGATAATACTGAAAAATGTTCATTGCATTCCTTTGTATTCCCTTACCCTTTTCCATTCTCATTCCCCTCAGGTTAACCAAGCGCCCCCTTAGTGTTTGAGAGGAGTTATAAGGAAGTATCATGTTTAGTTTATCCCACATCGCCAGAGAATACAACCCAAGTGCTATATTTAAAAGCCATTTGAACTGATTAATTTGCCGAGCTCAATAACGTGAGCCTGTAACCCGAGTGGGGGCATTAAGGTTCTTGAAGGGTGATACTCTGGTTTTGCTAGGGTTCAATTTTAGTCTCTCGATATCCTCTCGAATTGATCTAGGTCTTAAGTGGAATGATTGTTCTTGGTTACTAAATAAAGGGGTTGGGTTTTCTAGTCTAATAGAAAGTGGAAATGAAAATTTAAATCAAAGCAATTACTTTAATTAAGATTAACAAAAACTTGGCTGAAAATTTAAAGTTCAAAATAAAATCAAATTAAAATTAAAGTTAACAAATAAATTGTGAAATATGAGTGAAGAAACAGTAAGTAAAACAGTAACTATACTAAAAAAATAACAGATCCGGAACTTTAAACCTTGATTCGGAACTAACTGATCCGGAACATACTATTCACTCATCCGGAACATACTCATTCGGAACATACTCATGCGGAACATACTCATCCGGAACTTGCTCATGCGGAACTTTCCGAATGAAGGGTGTTGATTCGGAAGTTTGGAAACTTCCGAATAAAGGATTGGTTCGGAACTTTATGACTGATCCGGAACTTTCCGGATGAAAGCTTGATTCGGAAGTTTTCTCTTGATTCGGAACTTTAGTGCTTGGTTCGGAAGTTTCCGAATGAAGGACTCATTCGGAACTTTTTGGCTGATTCGGAAGATCTGGAAACCAGTTACAGTAACTGTATAGCGAAGAACACGGAACACGAATTTTAACCAAAATCAACTCCAATACTTAAAAAGATTTTACCAAATTAAACACAAATCATTTAGACACCATAAGCAACAAATCCCACTAATAAAAACACAAATCCAAACAACTTTTGAAGATCAAATCAAGAAAAATAAAACTTAATAACTTGAAGATAAAGATGATGATGAACAAGATGAAATGAAAGATTAAACAAGAACTTGGTATTGAATGATTGATGTTTTGACAAGATGAAACAAGGATTAAAATTACAAGATTAAAGAACTAAAAATAAAAATCACCAATCACCCTAGTGGTGATGGTGTTCTACGAACCAGGAGGAAAGAAAAGGGAGGAAGAAAGAAAAACTAAAAACTAGCTCTAAAATGTGTGTGGGATGGCCTATTTATAGGTGTTTCCTTTGGTTGGTGAGTGGGCTTTCTCCCGTTCTTCGTGTCTTTTCGTCTTTTCAGAAAAGTTTCCGTTTTCGATTCTGATTCGGGATTTGTCGTCGATTAAATTCAACTCGTCTTTTAATTTCTTCATTTAATAGTCTTGAGTTTCTTCGACTTATATAAATCTTCCATCTTTGGTCCTTTTCTTCGATAAATCTTCGAATAGGCCCAGTGACTTCAAATCTTTTGCATCTCTTGGACAATAGACTTTATCTTGAGTCTTTTTCTTCAGTAAAACCCGTGCAATCCCATGTTTTCTTCAATATTTATCCGGTTGTCTCTGAAAACACAATAAACACAAAAACCACGCATAATTCCAAACAAATGATATTAAATACGTGTTTTGGTCTCGTTTTAGCCCGAATTAAGTGGTAAAAGGATGGGTGTTTACACACCTATCAAATCCCCTACACTTAACCATTGCCATGCCCTCATGCAATGCTTAGTGATAAAGCCAGTTTACACTTTTCTCATAATTAATCAACCTTGGCCTTATTTAAAATTCTACTACACAAAAATTAAAGAAATAAAACTTCAAAGATAACAAAGGGATAGAAACCCATTTTCACTTGAAAATAGCTACATGGAAATAACTTGTAGAGAAATCGATGACTTACATTAGGGCTTTGGTGCTGCGAAGATTTATCACCCTCAAGTTTCACGTTCCCCAAACTAAGCTTAAAAACGAGATCATTGTTATTATAAGTTAGCAATTCAAACACTTGCACACATGGCTTAATTAAATGCTTAAACTCCCTTATTCCTAGGTGTATCTCTTATATTTTATTTTTGTCTTAGAATGATCATGAAGATGCATTTTTGGACTTATTCCGATAGTTTATTAGGGCAGAAAGCAAAGTAGGACGATTTGATCAATAGTTAGCTAAAGGACAAAATCTCTTAAAACTGCTTCTCGGGATATCAAAAAGTTCATATCTTGGCATAACTTGGTTCACGATTTGAGACCTTTCTCGGGCCGATATTTGGCATGTACTTCATACTTCATATCTTCGAGAGACGTTCTTGAGATAATGGTCTTCTCATCATAATAGAGTTTCTTCACTTGGAGACTTTTGAGGGGTTCTCCAACTTTGTTGACCACGACTTCATGATTATTTCTTCAATCTCTAATTGGGATTTTGAGATACAACGATCCGCCTCCTTTTCGGACTTGGATCTATTTATCCTCATACCTTGTTAGGGTCTTTTCGGATAGACTTCTCCATGATCTTTATGGGAGTTGATTGCTTTTCGTCGTGAGTCTTGATCCTTCATATTGACTTTAGGAATAATGCTTTTCACATCACTTTGGATCTTCAGCAATAAAATTGAATCCTCATGCCTTGTTAGGGCCTTTTCGGACTCGCCAATCTTCGCGCCCCGCTTCATAAGTTATGCCTTGGCTATGAACTCTTATCATTACCGAGCAACTTTTAAACGATCTTGGGCTAGAAGCTAAGTAACTTTTCAAATCGTAAGACCTTACTTATTGCAGATAAATTATTAGCAAGTGATGGGAGAATAGGCAAATAATTACACCAAGTGAGCTTGTGCAAGAATACCGACTTATAATTGACTCTATCATTTCTCGTCCTCCACAATTTAAAATCTCAAGTAATGAGACTCGTGGACACTTAGCCTAATAAACCAATTAAGGTCCATATGGTTAAGGATACTAGCTAGAATAAACTTGGATAAGTCTATTCGGGTTGAGTCAAAATAAACGCAACGGGCCTAATATGTCAAAGATTCCTAAACTAGCTACACCACTTTATTAATATTTTTGACTTTATTGCGGAATATATACACATGAAAGCAAAGATAAAAATTTAAAAATTACGACTAAATGGCCAAAGTTAATAAAAAATTTGAAAAATGCTGAAAAATAGGATTTTCCGGTTAATTGAAGGCATTTTCATGGAAAAGTCCACTTAAAACTTCGATAGAAGTCCCCCCTACACTTAAGATAAACATTGTCCTCAATGTTTAAGCATGTGGGAAAAGGTTCCCCTACACTTATGACATTGTGCACGTTGGTTAACTCAAGTTAAGGAAGAGACGACTAAAGTGATCAATTTCAAATGTGAGTATGAAGAAAATTGAATCACGATAGTTGAGAGATAGAACCGGATTTCGGATAAACACGGGAGCACGGTTCTTCAAAGATTCCAAGAGTGCACTGATCCCTGTAATCACATCACCACACAAAGGCAAACACATATAGAAGTCCCCCCCTACACTTAGGGGATTAAAACATACAAGGATAGATACTCGGGCTGCCTCCCGAGGAGCGCTTGTTTTTGATAACCGAGTCACGAGCCTGACTCGACCCAAAATTAGTTCATGGGGAACGTGGTGAGGGATGGAATCACCTCCTTAGAGGTGTCCTCACCAAAGTACAACTTCACTCGTTGGCCATTCACCTTAAAATTAGGTCCATTAGGTTGAGCGAGCTCGAGAGTACCATATGGAAAAATTTGGGCAATGGTGAATGGGCCGGACCAACGAGATTTGAGCTTTCCCGAGAAGATTTTCAACCGAGAGTTAAAAAGTAAGACTCTGTCTCCAACATGGAACTCTCGGTTTTTAATCTTGGAGTCGTGAATGAGCTTAGTTCTTTCCTTATAGATCAAAGAATTTTCATAAGCCTCATTGCGGAGTTCATTCAGCTCATTGAGTTGGATCTTGCGTAGGTCACCGGCTTTGTTTATATCAAAATTAGCCCACTTCAAGGCCCAATAAGCCTTGTGCTCCAACTCAATGGGGAGGTGGCACGCTTTCCCGTACACAAGACGATAAGGCGTACAGCCGATCGGGGTCTTGTAAGCAGTACGGAAAGCCCACAAAGCATCATCGAGTTTATCAGCCCATGCGGCACGATGCTCTCCCACGGTTCGTTCAAGAATTCGCTTCAGCCCTCGGTTGGATATTTCAGCCTGGCCATTAGTTTGTGGGTGGTAGGCTGTGGAAAGACGATGATTTACACCGTACTTAGCCATGACTCGAGCAAATTGGTCATTGCAGAAATGAGTCCCACGATCACTAATAATGGCGCGAGGCACACCGAATCTAGCGAATAGAGCTTTCAAAAAGTTACAAACCACCCTTGCGTCATTAGTAGGCAAAGCTTTGGCTTCAACCCACTTCGAAACGTAGTCAACGGCTACAAGGATGTATTTGTTTCCTTTAGATGAAGGGAATGGCCCCATAAAGTCGATACCCCAAACATCAAAAATTTCACACTCTTGAATGAAATTCTGAGGCATCTCGTCTTTATGTGTGATTTTGCCTTGCTTTTGGCAAACATCACATCGCTTAACCATATTGTGAGCATCACGATATATGGAGGGCCAATAAAATCCCGAATCAAACACTTTCTTTGCGGTGTAGTTGGGACCAAAGTGACCACCGGTGGGTCCTTTGTGGCAAGCATGAAGGATTTCAGACGCTGCCGGTCCATCAACACATCGGCGAATAATCAGGTCAGCACATTGTTTGAATAGGTAAGGGTCGTCCCAAAAGTAAGTCTTGATGTCGGTGAAGAACTTCTTCTTTTGCTGGGACGTCAACCCTTCCTTGAGAATTCCACCCGCCAAGTAGTTTGCAAAGTCCGCAAACCACGGGGTTTCATTCGGCTTCGAGTTTATAGACATTAAGGTCTCCAAGGGAAAAGAATCATTGATTTCTTTGGTCGGATGATCCCCTTGGTATGGATCCTCAAGTCTACTAAGATGGTCCGCGGCTAAGTTTTCTACTCCTTTTTTATCGCGGATGTCGATTTTAAATTCCTGGAGCAGCAAAACCCAGCGAAGAAGTCTTGGTTTGGAATCTTGCTTTGTCAACAAGTACTTCAACGCGGAATGATCGGTGTACACAATGGTGGTAGAAAGGACAAGATAGGGGCGGAATTTTTCAAAAGCATAGACAACGGCTAAAAGCTCTTTTTCGGTTGTCGTATAATGCAATTGTGCCCCAGTCATTGTCTTGCTAGCGTAATGGATTGGTTGGAAGTGTTTATTCACTCTTTGTCCAAGAACCGCACCAATAGCAAAATCACTAGCATCGCACATCAACTCAAAAGGAAGCTCCCAATTAGGGGTAACCAAGACGGGTGCCTTAGTTAGCTTATCCTTAAGCGAGTTGAAGGCTTCAAGGCACTCTTTGGAGAAGATAAAAGGAGTATCTTTTTCCAAGAGGTGGGTCATCGGGCGAGCGATTTGAGAAAAATCTTTGATAAATCGGCGGTAGAAGCCCGCATGACCCAAGAAACTTCGCACACCCTTCACAGTGGAAGGTGGAGGCAACTTTGCTATAACATCAACTTTAGCACGGTCTACTTCAAGACCGGCTTTCGAAATTTTATGTCCAAGCACGACGCCTTCTTTTACCATAAAATGGCATTTTTCCCAATTTAGAACAAGGCGAGTGTCTTCGCACCGCTTTAGCATACGTTCTAAATTGGCAAGGCAAGATGAGAAGGAATCCCCGAAGACCGAGAAATCATCCATGAAGACTTCCATGGTTTGTTCAACCATGTCATGGAAGATAGCTAACATACACCTTTGGAAAGTCCCGGGCGCATTACATAAGCCAAAAGGCATTCTTTTGTAAGCGAAAGTGCCATAGGGACACGTGAATGTAGTCTTCTCTTGATCTTGGGGATCGATGGGTATTTGAAAATAACCCGAGAAACCATCAAGAAAGCAGTAATATTCATTACCGGCTAATCGTTCAAGCATTTGGTCCATGAAAGGTAGAGGGAAATGATCCTTTCTCGTGGCATCATTGAGTTTGCGGTAGTCTATACAAACTCTCCACCCAGTAATGAGACGAGTGGGAATCAACTCGTTGTGTTCATTGGGAACAACGGTTATTCCGCCCTTCTTGGGCACACAATGGATTGGACTAACCCACGGTGAATCCGAAATAGGATAAATCATACCCGCATCAAGAAGTTTGATAACCTCTGTTTTGATGACTTCATGGATTTTTGGATTCACCCTTCGTTGGCTTTGAATAGTGGGCTTATAGTCGTCCTCCATGAGAATTTTGTGTGTGCAGAAGTGAGGATCAATTCCACGAATATCCGAGATTTTCCACGCAATAGCCTTCTTATGAGCTTTCAACACAGCAACGAGGCGGGTCTTCTCTACATCTTTCAAATCCTTTGCAATAATGACGGGCGACTTCTTGTTGTCGTCAAGGAACACGTACTCGAGATGTGGCGGCAACTCCTTTAATTCTAAATCCGGAGGATTTTCGACGGGAGGCGTTTTTAAAGTCGGAGTATCGATAGCAATAACCGTGGGAGATGGAGGCGAAGGATTGTCTTCGGTGAGCAGATTGTCAAAGAAACTCATATCTTCATCCCCCTCGGTGGGAGAATCATTAGTAGCTAAATTCGCATCTCCCATGGCATCTTCAAGATTGTTCCAGAATAAATCACTATCTCCAAATAGAGACAACGATGAATCAATGGAGGACACGGTCTCAACATTGGGAAGAGAGATAGGAATACTTTTGCAAGCATCATTAAAGTGTTCTTCACAAGCCTCATCAAGAACGTCAATACAATTAACGCTCTCATATGAATAAGGCTGTTTAGACAACTTTCCCATGTTGAAGACTACTTTGTCGTCACCCACTCTCATGATAAGCTCTCCGGCTTCAACATCAATAAGAGTGCGACCGGTCCTCAAGAATGGACGACCAACAATCAGTGGTACACGAGGGTCCATCTCGTAGTCGACGACAACAAAATCAGCAGGGAAGGTAAATTTGTCGACTCCTACAATGACATCTTCGGCTATCCCCACTGGATAAGCAACCGTACGGTTGGCTAATTCCAAAGTCATTTTAGTGGGGACTAGCTCTGGGAGAGATAATTGCTTCCAAACACTTAGAGGCATGAGATTAATACTGGCACCTAGATCGGCTAGGGCCATGCAATTCTCTACTCCCGGGAAATTGCAAGGGATAAGAAAACGACCCGGATCACCAAGCTTGATTGGCAATTTCCTTAAGAGCACTGCAGAGCAGTTCTCATTAAGTTGGGTGTTGGCAATGTCGAGGAGCTTTTCCTTGTCGCTCAGAAGGTCTTTAAACATTTTGGCGTATTTGGGCATGTGAGCGAGAGCCTCAGCGAAGGAGATATTGAAATTCAGTTGTTTAAACATTTTAAGAAAGTTAGAAACCTGAATATCATCCTTGCTCTTTTGCTTCTCTTTCCTCAACCTAGAAGGGTAAGGTATATTGGAAGAAGAGGAAGTCTTTGGGAGTATAGGATCACTCACAACCACGGGTGGAGGAGGGGTAGAAAGAAGAGGCGGAGAATTTGGGGAAGGAGAAGGATGAGGAATGGGAGCAGGCGACTCGTTCTCCTTAGTCACAACCACCGGTGGAGGTATAGGAAGTTCGGGTTCCTTGGTACCTTTACCACTTCTAGTAGTGATTGCTTTCATCTCCCCTCTTGGGTTCGCCACGGTGTTACTCGGAAGAGTACCCGAAGAAGAGGGTTGACTACTTTGGAAAAAACTAGCCATCATGTTCCTCAGATCATTAGTCTGGCTATCCAACGTGTTTCTCATATCAGCTCTCAAATCATTTCCTTGCTTGACCAAATCTGCCTTCAAATTGCGCACTTCCTCTTGGAGATTTCCCACTATCACATCATTGGTCCTCATATAGGTGGCGACCTCTTGGTGTAGTGCAGTGTTGGTTAGGTTTGAAGGAGCATTGTATGCAGGTGGTTGGTAAGCAGGTTGTTGGTATACTTGATTGTTACGTTGAGGTGGTTGTTGCTGCTTGTGAGGTGGAATATATGGTTGTCGAGGTTGTTGTTGTTGTTGAGTAGGGCGGTTAAGGTTTTGTTGTTGGTTTGGGTTGGTTGGAGGAAAGCCAGGTGGTGAAAGATAGTTGTTGCTGCGGTAGCTAAGCAAGTTACGGTCACCTTGAGGTCTAGCTTGATAAGCAGGTTGTTGGTAGGTGCCATATGCCGCATTCACATTCTCAGCAGGGTAATCTTGGGTGGCGGTACAAGTTGTGTAGGAGTGGGGACCACCGCATATCTCACAAGGTTGGCTGACAGCGTTCACTTGTGCATTTTTGGCGTTGTTGCTGTTGTTGCTGACGGTGTGGGTGACAAGCGATTCAAGAAGCGTGGTGATTTTGTCTAATCGCTTGTCGCTGTCATTAGTGCTAGCACTAGCAACATTGGTCCTAACGCTCTTGGTTTGCACACGAGACTTGTTCTCAATGATATCCCAAGCAGCATTGGAAGTCTTAGCCAATAAATTACCCCCTGAGGCACTATTCAGTGAATCTTGGTCATTCATGCTTAAACCATTGTAAAAAGTATTTATTTGATGTACTTTGGTAAAACCATGTTGTGGGCATTTTCTTAAAAGATCTTTAAAACGATCCCAAGATTCACTGAATGACTCATCGTACTTTTGTTCAAAGTTTATAATCTCATTCCGCAAAGCGGTAGTACGAGAGGGTGGAAAAAAATAATTGATAAACTTTGTTTCCAAATCCGTCCACGAGAGAATACTCTGTGGCGGTTCTTTAGCAAGCCAATGCCGGGCTTGTCCCTCTAAAGAAAAGGGAAAAAGTTGTAACCTTATCACTTCTTGTGGAACACCATTGAACTTGACCGTGTTGGTGAGTTGTAGAAATCTCTTGATATGGTCATGTGGGTCATCAATGTGGCGTCCCAAGAATGGTTGAGCGGATACCATCTGGATAAAGCCTGACTTGAGCTCGAAATTGTTGGCGGCAATTGGAGGGATAACAATTGGATCCATGTTGCCATCAACGTGAGCTTGCAGTAATTCAATCATTGGGCGATTATCCGGAAGGTGCTCATTGTTGTTGTTATTCATGTTGTTGAAAGGCGGGTTGTTGTTGTTATTATTGTTGTTCGGAGGTGGTATGTTATTGTTGTTTTGTACACCAGCCATGTCTAAGTTATCGAGAGGCTCGGGCTCTTGATAGGACGTGGATCGAGTGCGCATACACCTGCAAAAGAACGAACAAAGAAAAACAAAGCAAAAATATTTTTGGTTTTTATTGTTTTTTTTTACTTTTTAGGATTTTTGAAAATTTTATATTTTTTAGTTGTTTTTGAAAATTTTCTTGAAAAAGTAACGTTCACGGGGAACGGATCCCAAAATCCAAGTTCTACAAAAAACTTTTGATCTTAACGAGAAGAGCCGGCAGCGGCGCCATTTGATACTCTGGTTTTGCTAGGGTTCAATTTTAGTCTCTCGATATCCTCTCGAATTGATCTAGGTCTTAAGTGGAATGATTGTTCTTGGTTACTAAATAAAGGGGTTGGGTTTTCTAGTCTAATAGAAAGTGGAAATGAAAATTTAAATCAAAGGCAATTACTTTAATTAAGATTAACAAAAACTTGGCTGAAAATTTAAAGTTCAAAATAAAATCAAATTAAAATTAAAGTTAACAAATAAATTGTGAAATATGAGTGAAGAAACAGTAAGTAAAACAGTAACTATACTAAAAAAATAACAGATCCGGAACTTTAAACCTTGATTCGGAACTAACTGATCCGGAACATACTATTCACTCATCCGGAACATACTCATTCGGAACATACTCATGCGGAACATACTCATCCGGAACTTGCTCATGCGGAACTTTCCGAATGAAGGGTGTTGATTCGGAAGTTTGGAAACTTCCGAATAAAGGATTGGTTCGGAACTTTATGACTGATCCGGAACTTTCCGGATGAAAGCTTGATTCGGAAGTTTTCTCTTGATTCGGAACTTTAGTGCTTGGTTCGGAAGTTTCCGAATGAAGGACTCATTCGGAACTTTTTGGCTGATTCGGAAGATCTGGAAACCAGTTACAGTAACTGTATAGCGAAGAACACGGAACACGAATTTTAACCAAAATCAACTCCAATACTTAAAAAGATTTTACCAAATTAAACACAAATCATTTAGACACCATAAGCAACAAATCCCACTAATAAAAACACAAATCCAAACAACTTTTGAAGATCAAATCTAGAAAAATAAAACTTAATAACTTGAAGATAAAGATGATGATGAACAAGATGAAATGAAAGATTAAACAAGAACTTGGTAATGAATGATTGATGTTTTGACAAGATGAAACAAGGATTAAAATTACAAGATTAAAGAACTAAAAATAAAAATCACCAATCACCCTAGTGGTGATGGTGTTCTACGAACCAGGAGGAAAGAAAAGGGAGGAAGAAAGAAAAACTAAAAACTAGCTCTAAAATGTGTGTGGGATGGCCTATTTATAGGTGTTTCCTTTGGTTGGTGAGTGGGCTTTCTCCCGTTCTTCGTGTCTTTTCGTCTTTTCAGAAAAGTTTCCGTTTTCGATTCTGATTCGGGATTTGTCGTCGATTAAATTCAACTCGTCTTTTAATTTCTTCATTTAATAGTCTTGAGTTTCTTCGACTTATATAAATCTTCCATCTTTGGTCCTTTTCTTCGATAAATCTTCGAATAGGCCCAGTGACTTCAAATCTTTTGCATCTCTTGGACAATAGACTTTATCTTGAGTCTTTTTCTTCAGTAAAACCCGTGCAATCCCATGTTTTCTTCAATATTTATCCGGTTGTCTCTGAAAACACAATAAACACAAAAACCACGCATAATTCCAAACAAATGATATTAAATACGTGTTTTGGTCTCGTTTTAGCCCGAATTAAGTGGTAAAAGGATGGGTGTTTACACACCTATCAAAGGGCCAAGAGCTAGGGGCAACCATGGTTCGTGTGTCTGTAAGGGCAAGGAGTCGTTATATGGTGATGGCACAAAATTAGTGCGCACACCCATTTCACCCCTTCTACTGAAGGGCTAAGTACCAGCAAACTGGCTTAGGTGCAAGGCTATGTATAAGAATATGAATACATAAGTTGTTTCTCGATATTCGAGAAATGATACTCCAAGAATCGCGAAAAGCGTTATGTCGCCCATTCACATGGCCATGCTTGACCCCTTCTTAGCCCGACTTTAACCTTTTAAGATTTAATAAGAAAGCATCAAAACGAACATGTAATCTAAGCGGGGGCATTAAGGTTATTGAAGTGCAAAGAATTAGGGGCAAGTAGGCAACTATGGTTTGCGTGTCTGTGCGGCTAGCCTTCCGAGGGAGTCAACTTATGGTGTGCACACCCATGGAAAACCTTAATTAGACTAGCAAGTCATGAACGTAGGTTATGTGTAAGAGTTGGGGAACCAGCAAACTGGCTTAGGTGCAAGGCTATGTATAAGAATATGAATACATAAGCTGTTTCTCGATATTCGAGAAATGATACTCCAAGAATCGCGAAAAGCGTAATGTCGCCCGTTCACATGGCCATGCTTGACCCCTTCTTAGCCCGACTTTAACCTTTTAAGATTTAATAAGAAAGCATCAAAACGAACATGTAATCTAAGCGGGGGCATTAAGGTTATTGAAGTGCAAAGAATTAGGTACAAGTAGGCAACTATGGTTTGCGTGTCTGTGCGGCTAGCCTTCCGAGGGAGTCAACTTATGGTGTGCACACCCATGGAAAACCTTAATTAGACTAGCAAGTCATGAGCGCAGGTTATGTGTAAGAGTTGGGGAACCAGCAAACTGGCTTAGGTGCAAGGCTATGTATAAGAATATGAATACATAAGCTGTTTCTCGATATTCGAGAAATGATACTCCAAGAATCGCGAAAAGCGTAATGTCGCCCGTTCACATGGCCATGCTTGACCCCTTCTTAGCCCGACTTTAACCTTTTAAGATTTAATAAGAAAGCATCAAAACGAACATGTAATCTAAGCGGGGGCATTAAGGTTATTGAAGTGCAAAGAATTAGGGGCAAGTAGGCAACTATGGTTTGCGTGTCTGTGCGGCTAGCCTTCCGAGGGAGTCAACTTATGGTGTGCACACCCATGAAAAACCTTAATTAGACTAGCAAGTCATGAGCGCAGGTTATGTGTAAGAGTTAGGGAACCAGCAAACTGGCTTAGGTGCAAGGCTATGTATAAAAATTTGAATACATAAGATGTTTCTCGATATTCGAGAAATGATACTCCAAGAATCGCGAAAAGCGTAATGTCGCCCGTTCACATGGCCATGCTTGACCCATTCTTAGCCCGACTTTAACCTTTTAAGATTTAATAAGAAAGCATCAAAACGAACATGTAATCTAAGCGGGGGCATTAAGGTTATTGAAGTGCAAAGAATTAGGGGCAAGTAGGCAACTATGGTTTGCGTGTGTGTGCGGCTAGCCTTCCGAGGGAGTCAACTTATGGTGTGCACACCCATGGAAAACCTTAATTAGACTAGCAAGTCATGAGCGCAGGTTATGTGTAAGAGTTGGGGAGTGGTGACTGATCACTTGGCTGGTAAGCTTTTGGCGTCACTTTGTGGTTGGCGCACCGTTCCGTGCTTGGTGCTAACATGTATCACGCTAAAACTAACAGTCAGGCTGTTAAATTTTGTGTTTTTTTTTTCTTTTTTTTAAATAAAAGTGATGTAAGCCCATTATACTTTTTTGGTATCACTTTTTCTGGTGCCAACCACTATGAAATGTGATGCCAAAAGCTCTAAGTTCTCTAACTGTGTTAAGAGATACCGGCAAATTGGGTGAGCTGCAAGGCTATGTATAGTTCACTCGACCATGGCTAATCTCTTGTTAACCCGACTTAATATCGTGATCAACATTTGCATTACCTCTATTCCGTCTCAAAGGATTGTTGTCATTTGATAGAAGAACATATAGTTAAAGGTAGTTTTAATAGGTGTAAATCTATTACTGGCTGATTGAATAAAAAATATTTATTTTTTTATAAAATTAATTTATTAACTAAATAATTCACAAATATTCATGAGTTTTTCCAAGTCTGAAAAGAGGAATATTATACAGCCCTTCACTGATTGGTATTTTGATGAGGTGCTTTGAAAGTAACAATATTTTGAATGAATTCTCGATATTTCTCATCTTCACCTTTTTAACAAAACTTCTTAAAGAAGATTAAACACGCTATTTTTTCATTGAAGAAATCAAGCGCCAATGTTTATCTTCGTCTCTTTTCATCAGGCATCAAGTATGTGTTCTAAAGTCTTCATCTTAACAATAGATTTGTTCAGTCTCATACCAATTTCGCAGAGATTTATGATACATTCATCTCAAGCAATTCTCTTTAAACATGGGGATTTTGTCTCTAACTATCTTTTTGAAACGAGGTAATGTAGATTTCTTTGTTGTCGTTCTTATTAGCATAGTTGGTGCCAATCATCTTGACCTATATTTAATTTTTTTGTAAATTGCAAATTTATTTTGCATCTAAGGTGTTAGATGAAATGCTTGTGTAGTAAGGGATGCCAACAAGTGTTATTGAACTTCTTTGATTGGTTTTAAGTTTTCTAACGCTATTTTAGCTTATGTTGTATAACCAGATGAAAGAGTTTTCAATCTTAGAGCTAAAGCTATGTTAGTTAAAGCAGAATTTGGGGTTACATATGAGGTACAACTCTGATTATACATCTTTATTTGATCACACTCATTGTGTTTTTGGTTGTAGAAATGCATTATAATAATAGTGTGTTTGGACATCGAGTTGCATTAATCTGTGTATAATCTTTTTTATATGTTTTTTTTTTTAATTTCAAACATGATTCAAACTTGAAATGCTAAATACAGGTTTCTTAAGAATGACTGTATTAATTTCTATCGATAAATGCTAAATATGTTTGCTTTATGTGCAAGAAGATTTTTCTCCACTCTAAATGATTCACTTATAAAAGAAAAAGACCTATGACGATGATCTATCTCTTGCACCATTTTGTACATTTTAAATTTCAAGATGTTAGATGTTTGGAACTTTAACATTGCTTTAGCAAGAAGACTAGAAGACATGGTTTGGGAAACTTAAGTTTTTGATTTGTTATATTTATGTATCTAGCTTTACATTGCATAATTATCTTGAATGAATTTTTTTTTTAAATAAATCTTGAATGAAGTTTCTAAATCAGTTAATCTGATAATTTCTCAACTGCACCATATTGGATTTTTGTTTCAGAAATGGGCCTTATGTTATTGTGTCTGTCACTCGGTTTATAATAAAGTTTTGAGAATGTTAGTTCTCTTTTTGAAGTTTTCCATGATATGTGTGGCGAATTGGGGAATTTGGTTACATATCTTGCTAGGTTTATTTTGTTGTATCCTTTACCTGTGCACAGTAAAAAGCAAAGCTTTAATCTAATCTCAACCTTAATGTGAAGAATAACCAGAATATTCTGTTTATTGATTCTATTTCTCCATAAGTGGAACTTTGTTGATACCGCAATTTTGTTGGAGTTTTCATATTATGTGTTTGTATGATGGTATCATTACTATAGCTCATCAGTTTGTTGATCATAATGATTGTATTCTGAAAACACTTTTCGGTCGTAAATATCGTTTCTCTTAAAATTGGCAAAAGATGACGTCTTTTTTGAAGACATTTTACAAGACTACAAATGACATAAAAGTGCCCTAAAGCAATAATGCTGATTAGTTGAATTGTAGAAATCATAAAAACTGTTATAAGTAAATGCTTTATAGGGAAAATAAGGAATACATATAAAACTTGGACTTTACCATGTTTTTTTTTTCTTATTGTTCAAATACTTTACTCGCAACAGGAGTCATTTTCAAATTATGTTGTTTGGAAGTAAAAGCATAAGGAAAAGGAAATCAAGAAGATAAATGCAGGACACATGTTGAAAGTTTTGTACTCAAACTAATTGACGAAGCAATATTGTGGGTGAGATTACACATTTCCTTTTATATAATTTTTACTTTATATCATTGAAATTGAAATGTCTAACTCTTCATTTCTATTTAACCATTAACATAAATGCTTATCTATTTGTTGCACGAGCGCCTTCATTGCAGCTGCTAATGAAAGTTGAATGTGGTGTGGACTATCCAAGCTACCTTGGCCTCACCAACGCAATCTCGGTTGTATGACCATGCTTTATCAGTTAAGTTTCAACCTTTCCATTCAATCATAAGTGTGATCTGATTTTTATTATCCTATTCAATACAATAATAACACAAGATGATGATAATGTACTTGTGGTTAACACAAGTAATTACACTTCATGCATAAGTTGAACACTTATACTTGTGATAATGTACTTGTGGTTACACACGTTGGTTTTCGGACTTGCTCTCTTTTAGCGAGAGTATTCTTGATCCTTTTTTCAACATTTTTTGTCTTTGTTTTGGACTTGCTCTCTCTAGAAGATAAATTTTGCTTATGTTCTGTTTGGTTTTATTGTGGGAAAATTTGAATATGTAGAGGGAAAGTGAAGATGGTTGGAGCTCAATTTGAACAGCAACAACTAGATGACAATGATATTAAAGGGTTAAATCGCATATCATTACTTTGAGTTTTGCCTTGAAACTTCTAAAATAAGTTAATGGCGTAGTAATAATCACCACGTATAGTTTTCATTAGTAGATTTTGTTCGAGTATATTGTAGGGTGTCTTTGAAAATGCAATATCCAGCTCAAATTTTCTTAAATAGTTCCTACTCTGACTCTATTTCATATCTTATCAGCTCATCAAGTATCTTTTCTCCAACTGCTATCTCATAGGGGAATGTGATCTTCTATTCATTCTACAAAATAAGAGGTTTTTAATGAAGTCATCTCTTATAAGTATTTGATTATATGTAATAATTTGGGAGGATTCTTAACATGTACTGTAATATACACATAACGATGCCACTGGTTTATTTCAGTTTTCTACAAGAAAATACAGTGTATTTGAGGCTGAAGCTGCATATGTGTGCGTATAAATTTTCCAATCCATGCTACTTTGTTTTGCTTGTGTGTGGTGCCTTGAAAGGGATTAGATTATAATCAAAATTACTTACTTTTTAAACCGTTTGTGATGTAGGCATGTAGCATACGAACTTAAGAATCAGAAGGTGGATTCTGAAGTGTTTTGTGATGTAGCATACGGAGTTAAGAACTCGCTATTTGAATCATCATATTTGATTTTTAAATATAAAAACTATCTTTCTAAAAGACTCGAATGCCGAAGGAAGTTTATTGCCATTAGGCCGAGTTTAAATGCTAGATGCTCAGTTGAAGCTATATGGAAAGGCATGTTGACCACATGTATATTTTTGTACTAATGTTGACAATAAAATACAAACAAAAACTTTGTGTGTTTGACACGAAGAATTCAAAGTGATGATCTATAAATCAGTAGAATGAAATTGAAAATTGTTGTTTGTTTTGGGCTTTTGAAAGAAATAGCTCATTCTTTGATTTATTACATCTAGATACACTATTTTGACTCCACACATTTTTCATTTCACATTTTATTATTTTTGTTTATTTCACTAAACTCATAATCAATGCAATGTATCAAAATCACTGATTCTATACAAGGTAATTTTTTCTAGACTTACTTAAACATGTTTACTTTTAAGTTGTCGACACATTGACACAAATTTCAACTTTTTATTTGTATCTGATCCATGTGAACTCTTAAACGATTCATGCTAAGTTTTTAAATTTTCCGTATGTTTATTCCATTGTTATTTTAATTTTTCATATTCATATGATAGCTTACCGTCCATATGAAAGAAATACCGAAAATTACTCGCTTCTTATAACTTATTTGCTTCATCTACTCATTAGTTTATAAATGTTAAATGTATTAACATTTATTTTTAAGAAACCCGTGTATTACACGGGTTTTAAACTAAGTAGACAATTAAATCAAGGCATTAAAAAAAAGTCCATTGCATCTCCTTGCGGTCCTTTGACCATTAACTTCGTTAAATTAATTGTTAATTGTTGGTTTAGATGGCTGAAACATCGTAAATACTTTCATTCGTGTTTCATAAATAGTTATGGTTTCAAAAAAGTTTTTTTTTAATTGATTATAAATATTTTATTTCTTTTTTGTTTTTAATTTTAGATACATTCTTTCACGTTTATTTACTGCATGTATTAGGTTTTTCTACGTCTTGGCATGTTTTGAATGCTTTTCATTTGTTTTTGTCAGTTTTATCCATTCTTATACACGTTTCGTCCGTATGAAAACGTATGAAAAAAACGAAAAACGTATAAAGTGTTCAAGAACGATCAAAACATATAAAAAAGTTTGAAACCTCTAAAACGTACAAAACAGACTAATCGCGTATAAAACGTTCATAAAAGTGACAAAAATAGATGAAAACGTTCAAGACGTATGAACGTACGAAGACGTAGAAAAATCTAATAAATACGGTAAATAAACGTAAAAATATATTCAAAATCAAAATTTTAAAAATATAAAATAAAAATAAATAACTAAAAATTTTCAATTCTTTTCTGGAACCAGAGGATGATCATAAAATACGTTTGAGGGTATTTATATCATTTCGAACATCCAAACAAACGATTAAAAGTTTACCTAACTCAGTTAACGATTAATACGGGTCAAAACTAAATCCACTAGTTTGTCTTCGGGAAACGATTTTCGTTATACCCAACAAATCACCGAGACGATTTATGCAATGGACTCATAAAAAAATATAGCATAGCTTATTAACGGGTTAATGACTTAAAATGTTATCTAACTTGTCATTTTTTGCCGTTTTTGTAACCATTTTTTTTTCTTATATTATTATTAAAAATTATGATTTCGTACGTTGTATATACCTAATGAATTATTTGATTGGTTAACAAGTTATCTTAACGACATTACGCACTTAAATTTGATTTTCTTAAAAAATAAAATGTTATAACTTAAAATAAAATTATGTAACTTCGTATAACATCGTACTATTTTCGCAAATCTTACCTTTTTGGCAAAAATCTTACGTTATTTTTTTTTTGGCAAAAATATTACTTTTTTTACACACCTTAAAATTTTCAAAAGTAAAACATCGAACTATTTTCACAAAAAAAGTTTTTAAAAATCAAATGTTAAAGCATTATAATTAATGGCCATTAATGTAAAACTAATGATTAAAAAAAGCAAACACTTGTTAAGTTAACTTGTAAGAGCAAGTTACGCATATAACTAAAACACATAATGTACGAAATTATAATATTTAATGATAATATAAAAAGAAAAAATGACAAGTTATTTAAAGTCATTAGCCCTTTATTTTATTAATTGTGGAGTCGGTTTAATAAGTCCATTTTAATAAGCCCTTCATACCAAATTCCCCTCTTTTAAAAACCCCCAAATTGGTGTATTAAAATTGGTGATGATGATGTCCAATTCAGAAGGATCTTCAACTGCAACGCCAATTGCTTCATCCAATATTGGTTTTCAGGTGAATGTTTATTCAATGTTAAATGATTTTTTTTATATGACCAAAAGTTTGGGTTTTTTAATTTTGTTTATTTTTTTATTGTTAATGAAGTTGTTGAAGAAACATGGTTGGAAAGAAGGAACTGGTCTTGGCGTATCTCAACAGGTATCACTTTTAATACCACTTGTTTTTATTTATTTTATTCTGAATATTGAATCCCATGTGTAGTTTGTTGTAACAAGTTACAAGTTATACCTCGCGAATAGATTCGGTATGGTGGTTTTACATTTTAAGCTGATTTTCTGGATTTGTAAAGATGTAGTAAATGTGAGCATTTTCGGAAATATTTTGGTAAGGTGAACACAAGTTATCCGACTTTTTACAATGGAATATCATGTCTCTTAGAGAGCTAGGTGCAATGGTGCCACCTCAATAACACACGCCCTCCCCAGCTATAACTGTTATTGGTGCATGTTGGTCCCATAACATACCACCAAAAATACCCCAGTCACTCACACACATAAAAAAACTGATGGCGAGATGTGAATTGTACGTCGAGGACACGAATGGCGCCACCACCGGTGCAGAATGGCGGCGCCATTGGGAAAAAAAGTCCAATCGCGTGATGTTTGTCACTTGCACCGTGCTCTCTTATTCAATGATTTTTCAGTAGACCATATTCTAGAATCATGAATGTTCTTACTCCCGTAATATGTTTTTACTTTTATTGTAAGCAAATACATCCTATAGCTCAAGCTTACAATTTACGAGATAGATGATTATATGAGATTTTGGCATTTTGCTGAAGAGTGGTTTCTAAGGGCTGCGCATATTGATTATTTCCTTGTTTCACGTTAAGTTTAGTTACTGAACTCTATTGATCTTGCACTCATATAACAGCAAATTTAAAATTGTTTTCTTAAACAGGGCAGGTTGGAGCCTGTGCAGACTCGTATAAAGAAAAATAAACGAGGTTTGGGAGCACCGGAGATCAAGAAACCACTGAACACTGTCGATCAGAAAAACGAAGCTACTGATAAGACTAGTGATAAAGTAAGTTGATTTTTTGTTTTCATGGAACGCATGACTTTGTTTTTTGTTACCGTTATCATATAACTTTTCCCCTGAATATATGAGTATTGGTAGACACAATTATAAGTGATTTAGAAAGTAACACATAAGGATTTTATATTCCATCTGATAGCACGTTAATGAGATTCTTCTTATATTTCTGCTGGAACTAAACTATGCATAACATTTCATGTGGGGATAGGACATTTCTTTTATCAACCTTTATTATTAAAATATGTATGTATGATCAAATGTTTCTTATGGGTGGAGGGAGTTACGTAGGTGATGGTATTCTTAGATTTTGGATTTTCCTATTTTGTTAATGTGCATTCTTTAGAAAACCAGCGTGACCACAGAGATCAGCATTCACAATCTATCCGCTCTCTATTAAAATAAATAAATTTTCTACACAAGTAATAATTACCCTGTAATAATTTTTATCTGAATGTTTGTTTCAGTTATCGAAAAGAAGTAAAGCAAAGATTTCCAAGAAAATGAGAAAAGCTCAAGAGCTTGAGAAGAAATTACAGGAGCAGGAATTTGAACGTGCATTCTATAGGGAGTTTTGGCCGGATAATGTATGATCCAACCAACAAAAGCAACGCGTATCACGCTTTAACTTCCTGGACACTTAAAGTAAGCAAGAGTTGGTATAGCATCAGCATTGACTTTGTGTGTTAAGGTTTTGTAGTTCCTGATTATCAGACCTGTAAATACATACATGTGTAGTGTATCAGAGTTCCGATTATCAAAATGGCAACAGAAGAAAAGGAAGATCTGATCTGGATTGATATTTGACTATGGTAACATTCATTTTGGGTACTCAAATTTTTTGTATGTTGGATGTAATGGTGTTATTTTGGGTAAACTGTTGTACTCTTTAAGTTCATCATCCTCCATCTTTAGTTCTAATTTCCACGATACAGATTGGCGAAATACAAAGTTTCGCAACAAAGATGAATAGAACAATTACCCATTGAGATTGGTAATTTTTTTTATTGACAAGCGTTGACAAGAAACCATTTTGGTGTGAAAATTCTGAGACGACTACTACAAGTTTATGAATCACCATCAGATGGTTGGAAGTGTTTGTCATCTGAATGTTCAAAGGGAGAAATCGCAAACTTTTGCTCCTGACAACCATAGTGTAAACAAGTAAAATGTATACAAGATATGCAAGACGATTGGAAGGCAACAACCTGTAACCAATATGATACTGTATTAGGTTATGCTCTTCGCACCAATACATAATTTGCGCCAGTATGAATCTCGATTGTCCCATGGAGTTATATAAGTTACACAATCCAAATGGGAAATATATCGCGTGGTATTCTGGTACGGATGGAGTGCATCTCGATTGTCCCTTGGAGTTATAGTATAAGTTACACAATCCAAATGGGAAATATATCGCGTGGTATTCTGGTACGGATGGAGTGCACACAATACACAAGTAACATGCAGCAAATCAGGCAACCAATGGTTTTTAGTATTACTCTTTCACACCTTTGGATTACTCATAGAAGCAAAGATATCCGGTTGAACTGGCTCGAATGAATCACCACCACTAGAATGGCTTGCACCAGTTAATTGTATCATTTTTTTCGTTGTATCTTTGTTCTAGCTTATTGCTAGTTTTTTATACAAATCGCCGAGAAAAAAAAATGGTTTTCAAAGTGTAATTAGTGAGCATTGTAGGTTGGCCAGCTAGCAAATATCATGATCAGCTAAGTTAGATAGCGTTTTAAATCAGCAAAACCTCTCAAATGCGACCTTCAGTTAACATAAAAAGAAGAAAGCTAATCGAGAGGATACTGTGCGCGGCTAAAAAAGCAAAACATTCAATAAAACTAAATCACAACACTCATTTTCCAATGATTCTTTATTAGATTACATTAACCAAGTTACATTACAAATGAAAGTATGAAACTAATGACCCGCCTCCTAGAATAGATAGAGCATAAACGGATATCAGCTCTAACCAACGATAACTTCCAAGGCAACATAGATAAGGTTACATCAAAATCTTTCTTCCAAACTAGCACCGATCCCCGACATAAGGGTCGCTGAGAACAGTTTAGCTAATATTATAGTATAAGGCATATCTATACAATGCTTGCAATCACAGTGTCGTAAACATTCGTGTATAATATTTTATTTTTCTTTCTTTGGTCACCCTTCCAGCAAATTAGCTGAATATAACAGATGAAAACCAACTTACAACAATTTGATACGATACCCGCTGCAAGATACAAATCATTGACCTTCCAACTGAAAATGAGGAAGATGTACATGACTGTAACATGATTCTGTCCATATCTCACCGGATCAACAATGGATTATCTAAAGAATATGGTTTGATTAATAAAGCCTTCTTCGCAAAACCGATCTTGATCAGAACTGAAGCTTTGCAATGAGTAGGCTTACTGCTATAAAGAAGACGTACAAACCAACAAGACAGAACCCCCAAAATCTAGGCACCTGAAATCTGTACCAAGTAACAACTAACAACGTCCCCATCAAGCTCATTATCAAGAAAACAAACGCAACCACTATACTAACATGGAAACGAAACTCATAAGCTTCTGGATAAACATTAGCCGTCTGTATAACCAAAGCTGTCCCGAGCCCAAAAAGCATATTAAACATCGGTCCAGCAAAGCATCCAGCCATAGCCATAGCTGGTTGACCCGCTTTAGCGACTGCCACATCAGCAACAAGATCTCCAACTGAATTCCCCCAGGCTAACACAGTCAACCCTAGTAGTGAAGCTGGGACCTCAAGAAGTGACCCGAGTGCTGCAAGACAGTTAAGAAGTTCTCCAGCTATTGTGGAAATCCAGAAAACACTCATAACGAATCCTAGAAGGATTACTGGCATTTGCTCAGTTTTTGGGGGTTTGGTTTCCACTATGAAATGGACGAGTGCTAGTGATGAGCTTCCAAATAGCACTATTAACCATAGAGGAAAATGGATGTTTGGAAGAAGAAAAACAATGGGATGATTTAAAGAGAAGAATGATTTGCATGAGTACATAAGGGCTAGTGGGCAGAGTGCGATATTAGCAGATCGGTAGAATCTGTTCCATTCAGAAGGTGATGATCGTGGGATTGTGAGCTTTAACATTATCGAAACAGGAATTTCCCACGTTCTTGATATCTGATGGCAAAAAAGATAAAATTAGTTACTATAATTAAATTATTAAAGATTTTGATAACAAAAACACACTACCGACAACACAATATCATGCCTAAGATGCTCATATGTTGAATAGCTATTATGTGGCATGATAAGACACATAACTATACATGTTTAATATGTATCTTTTCAATACAAATGATAATCACACATTTAAAATGAGTGACAAACTGTATGTGGGGACTAGAGCTTCCATAGCTTAAGCTATTACATTCATTCATATACCACAGATATTAAAACGATACCTGCTGGCTTGTAGCGTGGCGGTACTCAGGTGCGCCCCAACCAAAAGGTTGAGGAATCACTCTCAGTAGTGAGTAATATGAGGATTTAATAGGTGTAAAATAGGTCAGAGTGTTACTTTTGGGCAACACTGTGTGTCTTACCCTTTAAAAATAAGATATTGAAACGGTGGCCTTTGTAACTCATTTTCTTACAACAATGTGAAACACCGTTCAAACTTGATAGGGTTTGACAGATAAATAACTTGTGTCTGTATATATTTTTTGAACAAGAACTTAGCAATTAGCACATAGTAAAATTAATTATATTCTATTATTGAAGTTTACAGTTTGTAGTTAAAAATGAGAAAAGTGTATATCATAATCTATATTCCTTAATATCTCATTTTGTTACAAACTTACAACATAATCAATCTCTGATTATTCAAGTTTAGAGTGCGAATTCACAAACAATTTCTCGCTTGTCATAATAACATGAGTAAATTACACAGATGGTTTATGCAGTTTGCCAAGATTAAGAATTTTGTGGTTATTAAAGTTTGGAGTGCGAGTTCAGAAACAAAATCTTGCTTTACAAAGATAATCTATGCGGTTGTCAAAAAGTTCAGGTATGATCACGTCACGGGTAAAAATTGCACTAACCATCCCTAACTCGAAAACTGCGAACAACGTAAAGTCACCCCAGTCGACCACAGGTGTTAATAGTCCCTAAGCTATGACGATAGGTGCACTTTTTAACGTAAAAGGACCATAGGTGAAAGTTTTGACAAGCCAGAAGACCATCCGTGTTATTGAGTCTAATATAATATTGTTGATTTCCTAAGGGGTGCTGATTACAAACTTAAAGTCACCCCTCATATCATGGAAGTCTAGCTTTAAGTCAACCTGATCGTTAACATGCATTTTTAAGTCTAGCTTTAGACGGCCAATTCCTCAGTGATCAGGTAGGTGTCGAGGCGATTCGTACCTAATCGGCCTAAATCCTAATTACTCGAACTGGTCAATACTCGGTCAAAAAGCAGACTACTCGGTCAAACTCAATCCAACTCGGTCTGAATCACAAAATTACTCAGGCTTCTCGGTCAAGAGTCAGGCGAGTTGGCCAATTTCCCCAGATTTGAAGTATTTGAAGTATCATATTTATCTTGAACTTTAAAGTACTTGAAACTAATTTTATTTTTAAGTATTATAATTATATAACAATATAATTTCGAAATTTTTATATAACTAATTAACTGTATAATAAATACGGAGTAATAAATTTTAATCAGAGTACTCCCCCGCATACTTCCCGCCTAGGCCGATGACTCACTACAAGCTAGCCGCCGCTCGAGTACCGCCTAGAGAGTTTTAGAACATTGTCTATACAAATGTCAATCTATTTACCCAGGCATATTTGTCAAGTATCTATAAATAGGAGTATTCAAAGAGGGTCTTGACTTTTTTTTGTAAGAGGCTTTTCATCCAACAAACTTCACTGGATAAAAAAATTTGATCAACTTGATCTGCAATCTTTAAAACCACTTGTCATTTATGTGTACTTTAAAGATCTCAAGTTCACCAAGAAAACCATCAAAGAATAGCACATAAAAAAACTAGGACATTCTTAAACATTGCAATCCAGCGGAAGTCAGAAAAGCCTACCAAGTGTAGTAAACACACACTCAACTAACGTTACATGACTCTTCACTTATCAAGTAACCAGAATAAACCCATAACTATCTTAAGGCCTATTTATTTAAGACCATATGTATACAAAACTTGATCACTTATTTTAGCTTAAGTTCCAGTGTATACTCTATACTAACAAAATCATAAGGCAATAATCAAGTTCACAAACAAAATAACCCAGTGCTGCACTCAAAACTATAGAAACAAGGTATATACCTTGACAAAAGCCAGACGCCCCTTCTCATTAAAACTACTCAAATTGTTCCTATTTTCCATATAAATCTTCATAAACCTTTCCAATCTACCACAGCATACCGGGCTCACTTCACTCAACCTCACTTTACTCAACCCCGCTTTAACTTCCCAACATTTCAACCACTCCCAAACCCCAATTCATCCAAAGCACAAACCAACAAGAAACAAAAAAAAAAACGTTTGCCGCAGCCAAATCTCCCCACTCAAATAAACAAAAACAAACACGTAGTCATATAAAAACAAAGCATCTCTAACAAACGACAACACGTCAAAACCAAAAGGCGCATAATAAATCGCGATAAACCCAACTACGACAACACTGACAAACATCCTAGGATCCCAGCAAACAAAATTGGGCCAAACCCCATCCTCCCGTCTCCCACGCCACAACAGCAAGTGATACAAAACACATCAGGCGCACCATTATCTAACGATAGCAATGTCACTGCACATATACTAGGTGTGAAGTTAAGACGGTTTGACAAAGTTGTAACTATTTATGAGAATTGGTTTTGTGCAGTGACGACTAAGATGTTGACTTGTAGGACTAGGTTTCGGTTTGGAGTTAGGGTTGGGTTGTGATGTTTGGGTTTCGGTTAAATTTGCAGAAGTGAAGTCTAGAGTAGTAAATGAGGCTGTTCTAGGTTGTTGAGCATGTTGTAGTGGTGGTATGGCGGCACCCGACGATGGGTAGTGGTGGGGGTTGCTGAGCATTAGTGGGTTTTGATTAAATGTGCAGAAGTGAAGTGTAGTGTAGTTAGAGGGTTTGTTCATGAAACTCGAACAATAAATTAAATTGTTCGACACAAATTTAGAACACTTCTTGTATATCTGTAGATAATAGACGGTAGCCATATTTGATACAATATACGTTAAAGTAGTTCTCGTAGATGCTCTTTTACAACCCTATCTTATTCAACACAAAGGATTTTATTGGTTCTTCCTTGAAGCTTTCTTTGGTTGTTTAGAACGATGAATGATTAAGACATACTTAGCTGAGACTAATGTAGCACGATAAACTCGTAGAGATGCAAGAGTGCCACATTGATGTGAGGGAGTGGCAAACAAAGTTAGACAAGAATATGGTTGGTCCAATTGGTATTATTAATGAGGACCTCACTAACGAGGACCTCATTAATGAATGAGGACCGTGGTCGAGGGGAAGCTGATTACTAAGCTACCAGTCAGAAAAGTATTTCCAAGAATGTCGCAACAAGCTTGGAAAAAGAAGATTGTGGACGTAGAAAGATTCAAAAGTTAGATGGCTTGAAAATCAGACTTCCGTGACTTAATTGCATGACTTTATATATGTCACCAATACTCTTCAAATCATCCCTCATGTCACGAAAATCTGACTTTAAGCCATCTAACATTTGATCATCAACATCAACTTGATTTTAACACTCTTATGGATGTCGATACATCCACGAACCTCTTATCCAAGTTTCTCACCACGTCTTAAGAAGCGCTTTTCTTCTGGGTAACTTGGCAAGTCTCTACTCGAAAACAATATGCCTCATCATCATCAATCACAACACGTGCACCATTTGTGTTCTTGGTAGCTTACTAGCTTATTTTGTCATTTCCTTTAATCAACTTCGCTCTCATACGAAATGCCACCAATATGACTCTACAAGCTCATTGCATGATCTTCCTCTCTACTAAGTTAATGTTACTGAAAACTCAAAAATCTAGGCAGCTAAAAAAAGGTATAGTGAAGACCAAATGATCTAGGGACTTTTTGACAAGCTTCCACAGTCTTCAATGTCAAAGTCATCTAAAAAGATTCTAAATATCTACTACCCTCTTCCAAAAAGTCTTATTGGAAAGTAAACGATGTAAAAAGCCAAGGAATCAAGTAAAATCATGTCCAAAGACTCGACCTTTCATGTGTATTCTCTTCGGTCATAGAATTTCTTATTCCCTAAATGACGGCCAGCTCAGAAAAATCTTAATTTAAAGAAACAGATGATTCACATGACGCCAGATGTCTTTCCAGGAAAATTTCAATCTTTTAATTCATGTACTAACGTGCTGGTTCTAAATATCTTGTCTAGCATATGGTTCTATTGTAGTTTTTGTCAAACAATTGGCTCTTTTTAGCAAACTGATTCATGAACACACCTTAACAGGCTATACAACGATTTTGTTCAAGGTTTGTAATAATTACTTGCATTTGTACTACAGATTTAGTCAACTGGCAATTTTAACATTAAAAACAAGTAGCACAATCATTTATCAACTTAACAGAAACCGCACTAAGATATTTCTCTAACAATGTAACCAAAATACAGATGATATTCAAATTTTATTCATTTTCTCTTCATAACTAAACACAAAGAACGGCAAGAGCTCTCTAGTATCATCACAAACATGTAACATGATATTGTGGCAAGAGCTATCACTTATCGACTAACCAACCAGGGATGAACCTCAAATAATTATTACATATACAGTTACGTATACTTGGGAGATATTTGTAACATCTAAATTCAGCACATAATGTCATAATCATTCACTACTTATATGAGAGACATTAACCTACCTTCTCAAATGCTTTCCGAAAGCCGGACATTGTGGCCTTCTTGTCATTAACACCACTCAAATCACTCTCATTCTCCATATCAATCCGCATAAAACCTTTCCGATCCTCCAAATCATATCCATCTCCATCCACACTCACGACATCACTCCGACCCCGCTTCATTTTGGCACCACTCCCAAACCCCAAATCCATCCAAAACACAAAGCCAACAAAAAACAAATAAAACACCACAAACCCAACCGCCTGCCACAACCAAATCTCCCCACTCAAATAAACATAAAACAAAAACAAACACGCAGTCAAATAAAACAAAACATCTCTCACAAACCCGCCAGCGTCAACTCCAAACGGCGAAGCATAAATGGCGACAAACCCAACGACAACTGCGCTAACAAACATCCCAGCGGACAAAATAGCGCCGAAACCCATCCGCCCATTCCCACCTCCCACAGCAGCTAGAGAAGCAAAAACATCGGGGGCACCATTACCCAAGGCCAACAAAGTGACAGCACCAATACTAGGAGTTAGTTTAAGGTGAGTAGACAAAGATGTGACTATTTTGGAGAAGTGGGTTTGGGCAGTGATGACTAGGATGTAGAAGTGGAGGGTTAAGGTTAAGGTTAAATATGGGATTTTGAGATATGGGTTTTGGGGGAGGGTGGTGGTGGTGGTGAGGTGGCGGCGGGGAATGGTGGTGGTGTGGTGGTGGTTTAGGAGGAAGAAGGTGAGGGTGATGACGATGGTGATGATGGTTGTGATGGTGGTGGTGATGGTCGTCATGCCATTAGTTTGTGATTCCGGTGATCTGGAGTTTAGTGAGGAGTGTGTTTATGTCTCTACTGTATACGCGTTTAAATGAGAAGATACGTGTGACAGGAATAAATCGCACACAAATCGTAAAATTAGACAAACTACATCATAAAATCAGTTTTAGAGAAAAGAAAAACCATAAGTGCGGTTGCGGTTTTAAACGTAAACTCGTATAATAAAATCGCGTCGTATCTAATGACGAAATTCAAACATTTATTTTAAAGGACCGAATTACTTTAGATACTAGCCTTAAGGTTCGCCTCATAAGCGGCTAGTTTCAAAAGTTATTCAACGAAAAATCAAAAAACATACTTATGACTTTATAAGTATATCACCAAAAATAATAAAGTTTGATAAATTAAATATCCATGATAAAAGTATCGTCATTAAACTTAATATAAACATAATTGTTTGACCAAAGGATATAAAGGAAGATATATCAACCTAGATAACCCACTGATTGTCACACATTGAAACGTCACCCATTTACAACTATATAAAAAAATACAAATGAAAATATTCACAAGAGACTGCATTAAACTCTTTCTCGACTGCAACCTCATGAGTTTCAGACAATAAAGTTGAAGCTTTTGATCAAATAAAGAAAAAAAAATCATAATAGGGACTCTTTTACTATGACTAAATTGATATCTTTACCATCATGGCCATTGTCTTCCTTCTTCATCATGGCCATTGTCACCTCACTTCTTCATCTACTATGACTAACTTGATATCTTTACCATCATGGGCATTGCCTTCCTTTTGTTCCTGCAAACCTAGAAAGTGATGATTTAGATTATGCCTAAAACTACATTTAACTTCTAAGATTGCCTAAAAGATCACAAAGTTGCGAATATCAGCATTACAAAGTTTCAGCAAATAAATTGCATTTAAATACAATTTTTTCCTGTACTATAAATATGCACACATTTTCAGTTCGAACAAATTCCAACACAATACAAATTTCAGCAAAGATAACATGTTTTTATCCATTACCCAACATGTCCGTTTGGCACTTTTCGTATCGCAACAAATTCGTATGATTTGTTATTTCAATCAAACCATAGAGGATATTTTTGAATATTTTTTATGATGTGTTATTAATGATCATGAAAGCAATATGTGTTTGTAGTAACAACTCAAAGTTTATGCAATAAAGCTAAATTTGGGCGACTTTCACCAATTTGACTTGTTCAATTCATTTGAAACATTCACCTTTAAGCTTAAAAAAACATATGTTGACCAATTTGACTCATTTAAGATAAACACAATCCATGCCACCTTCAAGCTAAGAGCAAACAAATTTGAGATGAAGAAAAATTACTTTTGGGTACGCAGTTCAACAATGAGTTTTCCTTTGCACCAAGTTCTTCAACAAAGATGCAAATTTCATAAGCTCCAACAACTCCGAAAATGCCTCAATTTCAGTCTCTTGTTGCATTAACTACCATAACCTTATAATTGACCATCAGATGAACATTCTGAAATACCAATTGCCATATATCCACCTGTATACATATGTCAATTATATAATTAGTTAATACATGCAATATAATATTGTATTTTTTTAGTTTTACAATAGGTTGAGGATTCAACATACATCAGGAACAATATACATGATCATTTTAATTTTATAGTAGCTTGACGATTATTAGATTCATAATTAAAGGGCTCAAACATGAATAAAAAAGGTTACTATTTCCATAAATACACCTCAAAGAGAACAATGGTTAATACATAATCGAAGATGCGAATTTAATGAAGTTCAGTTCTTATAAAAACATTGCGCATAAAAAAATAAGTTTCGACCAATACCATTGGCAATAACATTTATCAATGATTTCCCTCATTTCCAAACACCCCCTTAAACGTATATTCAAATACATAAATCTGTATGAGCTAAAAAGAACCTACATGTTATCTTTGTATATTCAAATATAAAAACCTATAAGAGCTAAAAAGAAAACGTGTCCTTATACTGAGTTTAAAGCACTTAATTAAATCTTCTTTATGTTCGTAGGATTCCTCACAAACACGTGTAGTACAGTGTTAAAAACATTTTATGTTGAGTTTAGGCAACCACAAACATCCCATTAGACATCAATAAGCAAAAAAAGAGTTAAACCAAACACCCTTTATGTATCAACCAAACACTTCTTTATACAACACTATATAAGTTCATATAAATCCTATAATTTACATGAAAACCATTACCTAAGTTACTTCATTAGTCTTGTACTCAAATTTCTTGAGCCATGGTTTATATGAATCCCGCAAATTACATGAAAACCATTACCTATCTTACTCAACATTTTGAAGTATGACAATTCTCCTTCTTTTTTCTCTTTTCCATGATTTTCGAAAGGTATAAGATCACATATTGACACTATGGTATCAATGACATATGTGTTTCAATTAAAAACAGACGTAAGAAACAAAGATAGGTTATATTACTTACCAACCATATCTCTTCACTATACTTTTTGACCTTAAAATTCTGAAATGTCCGAACTTAAAACCACGCAGGTTTTAGTCAAAATGGTTGACCCTAGTTACAATAATGGTATTGTAAAAGTTGTTCTTGTAACGATGTTTAAGCAAACGGTACTTCGCATTTTTTCACCAACATCGAAATTCCCATACCTATTGCATGAACCTTCATCTAAAACAACAGCAAAGAACTTGTTCATTGACTTTAACTTGATAGTCGCTTGAATACGATTGTCATACGGTATTTAAATAATTTCCATAAATCTGTAAGTAGTATAAACAAACGCAACTGATATATAAGTAGTAAAAAAAATACCTCTTGATCTTGAAGCACAATATCTAAACCTCATGGGGAATTTGGCTTTTTTGGTGCATGAGTTTCCCACAGACTTATGCATCTCGCTGCAACTTTGACACCATACATCATAGTTTCGATATCACAAAACAAAGCCATTTGTTGCTCCATTGATTGAACTACAAGAATAAAAAAAAAAGTAGATTAATGATACAAAATTAATAAGAATTATGTGCCAAAAATAAACATGAATAAAATGATACATGGAGAATTAAACTAACATTGTTTTGAAATTCAGAATTTCCGATGATTAGCTTAGGTACAAATTTAATTGCATTGAAAAAAAGGCTATAATCATGGAATTGGTTTGAGAAATTTAATAAGAGCATTTTTTAATCAAAATCAATTTAGAGCATTTTGATAATGCGACCTAAATTGTCAAAACTATACAATGTGATCAACTTATAATTAAAATAAAATAATGACGAATAAAATTTAGAGTCAAATGATACATTTTCATGTTAACAAAAATTAAAAGTCATACTAATCAAATGCAAATCTACGAATCATATGAAGCAATAAAAAAACAAAATCAACAACTAAAAAACATGTAAAAGAAACCTATAACATTAAACACCACAATGCACAATAATTGTTCCTAAGACAGTCGAACAATAAAAAAAATTAAGAATTCACGTAATCACGTCCACCAATAGTTTCAGTACTTTCCATGATTATAAATTTGGATCGGATTAACTTTTAGTACAAATTAAAGTTAGATCGGATTATTATTGAAAGAAGTGATGACTGAGTTTTTCAAAGAAGTTGGAGAAAGGGGATAAGTAAAAGTGTTTTTGATTGGTATTTGATCCAATGGTTATTAAAAAACATAATTACAGGTGTCAATTGATAATGAATTTTGGAAGAGATTTTTTAGGAAAAAAACCCTGCTTTATATAAGAGGTAGATACTAAAATAAAAAAATGAAAAAAAAATTAAGATGGAAGTAACAATATTTACACTGCTTGTCACAACATTTTGAGGATCAGACCTTCCCGATCCCTATGAAAGTTCGTCTTTAACCATATCGCGTATTGATTATTTAATATCGAATAACGTCACATTAATTTGCTTATGTGTTGTAGAGCTTCTATTGCATATCATCATTAATATTCTTATAAATCATAAGCGATGTGTTGTTACATTATTGTTCTAACCGAAAAAATCAACATTAAAACTAAAAACCGTAAAAAAACATTTTTTTAAAACAACGAATTTCATAAAATGAACACAAAAAACGTACAAGAAGAAAGGGCTTCAGGATGGACGACAACAACCAAAAACTCTAAACATACCTCTATAAAACAACTACGGAGTACTTAATATCTATGATCTCACTTGGGTTAAGACTTCAATCTCTCCGATTAATATTATCCCTACCATTCCTATTATCCTTATTTGACAATTACTGGATCGAGGGAAAAATATTTTCACGCTTTATGCCATCCACTTCTTTTGAGCTCGCATGAAGGAAAAAAACATATATTAATTATATAAGGCATAAGTGATAGTACGGTGCGGTGCGGTTAAAGCCCGTAGACACCACAATAAAATCAAAAAATGTCGTGCGATGCGATTTTTTATTTTTATAAACCACAAATGCGGTTGTAGTTCGTTTCTAGTTAAAAGTCACACCAAACCATACCATACCATGCCTTAAAAGAGATTATGATTTTGAAAATATATTTATTTGATTGTTTTTACTTTTAAACTCAGTTTTTTCTCTAATATCTTTTTTATAAAAAATGTAAATATGGCGTCATCCAATAAACTAGCAACACAACATCTTTCGAAACTAAAACAGGTAAACAACCTTGCCTTCTAATACTACATCGTTAATGCATACTAACGCCCATGTCGCTATGGTATAAGCTATGATATTCCCTTCTCCGAGTCACAAGTTCTAATCACAAGCGAATTAGATAAAAAAAATATCTGAAAACATGGTTGCAGTCTGACTCAAAAACAACTTCAGAGTAGTATCTACTTTGAGCAAGTATAGTTAGCGCGCCAAATAGTTTTAGTTTTAGCCTTTATGCGGCGAGTTGGCATAAAATTTTGAATTATGATCGTCAAGAAAAGATAGGCGAAAGATTGTTTGTTTGACTTTGAGAAAGAAGTAAAGAGAAAAGATCTAACTCCTTTAGTTTCATTTGTCCAACTTTATTTGTTTGTTTTGTCTTTAATTACCAACATTAAATAATATAAATAAATATCTCATATGAGCATCTATTTATTACAAATGTTTCGTTTTAACTAAAGATATACTAATGATCTTAAGCTAATAGTTTATTTTCATTGATTATACTTTTCAATTTCGCAAAGATAATGATCAAAATCAATGACAGAAAACAAAATATTTTGATGCTTCCATGTTTAGCATGGCTATGTTTTCCTAGAACTAGCCCAAAATCTTATTAACACGAATCTCTTCAACATCTACCTTTGTTTCACTCCTGCTAATCTCGGTTATGTTAAACGAGCACAAGTGAACGAGTCGGTTAGTGTAAATATTATGATATTTAATCTATACACCTTTGTTTGTTTTATTGATGACAAACATGTAACTTGTAATACATAACGTAAAAAATGTACAAGTTACTTGTACTCATATTTTGTCTCAAACATACTTCTCACATTACTACAAGTCTTTTTCTAAACTCGTGTATTCTTGTATAATGTTATAAACACAAAAATGGTACATGAACTCTAATAATCTGATTAAGAAAGTCAACTACAAGGTAGTAATGACTATGAGTGTAATCTTGGACAAGAGATTTGGTATTTATGACAAAACCAAAGTCAGCTCCCACGGAACCTTTCGTAAAGGGACGGATCCCTTTCCAAAAAGGGTATGCGGGCTCCGTGAACTGCTCAACTTGGTGCCTATAGCCACCAAGCATTCTCCAAGCTTACACCTCACCCATTTCTATCATAATCTCTCTATTCTTCTCTCTATATCTGATCTTACTCACTTCTTCTCTCTAACATGTAGATCTTAGATCTATATGTGTTCTTCTCTTAGTGTTTCTCTTTATAGATATAGAGATCACTTAGGTTGAATGCAAGACATTCGAGATCAAGCTTCATCTCGGCACCATGTCTAAGATCTCTCTTCTCATATCTCTAACTCTACACCATCAAGAAACCTCTCCAAGCTTTGATCTTTCATTGCTTAATTATGTGGATGTGTTAAATGTCACCTATACATCCACCATTGTTGTATCTATACATCTACTACTTGTGTAATAGTGGGGTTAGCACTTTAGTCCTCAAAATGCGTACTGTGAAGGGATTTGTTGTGCCTATGTGAAAGAACACAACATCCTAGCTTAGGTGTCAAAAAATATTATAGGCGACGTAAAAGATGTTGGTCATATCCTGTGTTTAGCTTAGTACTGTATAAAGTGTAAGCGATGTAGAAGGGACTTGTTGTACCCGTGTGAAAGAACATGACATCCTAGCTTAGGTGTCAATAAATATTATAAGGACGTGCAAGGGTTTCTCCATCAGTAAGGAGGTTGTTGATTAGTGAAGTCGAACTCTCGAATAGGTGACTCGGGTAGTAGATGTAGGGCAAGGAATGTGTTCTTGTAGCCGAACCACTATAAATCATTATGTCGATTTGCATTTCCTTTTTACTTATTACTCTAGCTTTATACTTATTGCTTACGTGTGTTGTGATCACTCAATGTGCTACAAAAAGTTTTAAAAACGTATTCACCCCTCCTACGTTTTCTACAATTGGTATCAGAGCCACATGGCTCTTATTTTCTAAAAACAAATGTTTTAAAATGGGGCACGATCCATGTATCAAATTACCTTTGAAGCGGTATACAATATAAGAAGCGTTTCTTTGTTTATTACTTGCAAATTTTGTTGTTTAGTATATGATAGGTGTGTAAACACCCATCCTTTTACCACTTAATTCGGGCTAAAACGAGACCAAAACACGTATTTAATATCATTTGTTTGGAATTATGCGTGGTTTTTGTGTTTGTTGTGTTTTCAGAGTCAACCGGATGAATATTGAAGAAAACATGGGATTGCACGGGTATTACTGAAGAAAAAGACTCAAGATAAAGTCTATTGTCCAAGAGATGCAAAAGATTTGAAGTCACTAGGCCTATTCGAAGATTTATCGAAGAAAAGGACCAAAGATGGAAGATTTATATAAGTCGAAGAAACTCAAGTCTATTAAACGAAGAAATTAAAAGACGAGTTGAATTTAATCGACGACAAATCCCGAATCAGAATCGAAAACGGAAACTTTTCTGAAAAGACGAAAAGACAAGAAGAACGGGAGAAAGCCCACTCACCAACCACAAGACAAGGCTATAAATAGCCCTCCCCTCACACATTTAGACTAGTTTTTAGTTTTTTAGTTTTTTCTTCTCCCCATTTTCTTTTTCTCTGTTCCGTTTCATCACCATCACCACTAGGGTGATTGGTGATTTTAATCTTTGTTTTCTAAATCTTGTTATTTTAATTCTTGTTTGATCTTGTTAAAACATTAATCATTCAATACAAAGTCTTGTTTAATCTTTCCATTTAATCTTGTTCATCTTCATCTTTATCTTCAAGTTCTTAAGTTTTTTTATTTTTCTTGATTTGATCTTCAAAAGTTGTTGGGATTTGTGTTTTTGTTGATGGGATTAGTAGTTTATGATTAGTGGATGCTTTGTGATTGATTTATTTTAGTTTTTGGTGAAAAACTTGGTGATTTCTGGATCAAAACCGTGTTCCTTGTTCTTCGGTGCTGATACTGTATCTGGGTTTTCCAGAAGTTCCGAATGAGTGAACAGTAAGTTCCGAATAAGTCTTGTTTTCATAAGTTCCGAGTCAGTTAAAAGTTCCGAATGAGTTTAGTATTAAAAAGTTCCGAATCAAGCTAAACTTCCGAATCAAGAAGAAGTTCCGAACGAAGGTAAAAGTTCCGGATCAAGCCAAAACTTCCGAACGAAGCTAAAGTTCCGAACCAATTTTCAGACTTCCGAACCAGTAAGTTCCGAATCAAGGGGCTTCATTCGGAAGTCCAAAACTTCCGAATCAGTAAGTTCCGGATGAGTGTTCCGAATCAGTAAGTTCCGGATGAGTGTTCCGAATCAGTAAGTTCCGAACGAAGGATAAGTTCCGGATGAATCCAAAAGTTCCGAACGAAGCATAAAGTTCCGAATGAAGCTTAACTTCCGAATGAACAGTAACTACCGAGTCAGTTATCTTTTGGGTATTTTAAAGTTTTACTGTTTCTTTACTATTTCTTTACTGTTTTAATTCTAATTTTCTTTTAAGCTTAATTCTAATTTAAATTCAAGTTTAAATTCAAGTTTTATTACTCATCATTAAATTAATTATCTTTGATTTAAATTTTCATTTCCACTTTTTATTAGATTAGAAAACCAAACCCTTTTATTTAGTAACCAAGAACAATCATTCCACTTAAGACCAAGATCAATTCGAGAGGATATCGAGAGTAAAAATGAACCCACTGCAAATCCATGTATCAAATGGCGCCGCTGCCGGCTCTTCTCGTTAAGATCAAAAGTTTTTTGTGAGAACTTGGATTTTGGGATCCGTTCCCCGTGAACGTTACTTTTTTCTAGAAAACTTTCAAAAAAAAAAAAAAAAAAAAAAAAACAACTAAAAAATATAAATTTTTCAAAAATACAAAAAAATTAAAAAAAACATAAAAACCAAAAATATTTGTGCTTTGTTTCTCTTTGTTCGTTCTTTTGCAGGTGTATGCGCACTCGATCCACGTCTTATCAAGAGCCCGAGCCTCTCGATAACTTAGACATGGCTGGTGTACAAAACAACAATAACATACCACCTCCGAACAACAATAATAACAACAACAACCCGCCTTTCAACAACATGAACAATAACAACAACAATGAGCCCCTTCCGGATAATCGCCCGATGATTGAATTACTCCAAGCTCATGTCGATGGCAACACGGATCCAATTGTTATACCACCAATTGCCGCCAACAATTTCGAGCTAAAATCAGGCTTTATCCAGATGGTCTCCGCTCAACCGTTCTTGGGACGAACCATTGATGATCCACACGACCATATCAAGAGATTTTTACAACTCACCAACACGGTCAAGTTCAATGGTGTTCCACAGGAGGTTATAAGGTTACAACTTTTTCCCTTTTCTTTAGAGGGACAAGCCCGGCATTGGCTTGCTAAGGAACCGCCACAGAGTATTCTCTCGTGGACGGATTTGGAAACAAAGTTTATAAATTACTTTTTTCCACCCTCTCGTACTACCGCTTTGCGGAATGAGATAATAAATTTTGAACAAAAGTACGATGAGTCATTCAGTGAATCTTGGGATCGATTTAAAGATCTTTTAAGAAAATGCCCACAACATGGTTTTACCAAAGTACATCAAATCAATACTTTTTACAATGGTTTAAGCATGAGTGATCAAGATTCACTGAACAGTGCCTCGGGGGGTAATCTATTAGCTAAGACTTCCAATGCTGCTTGGGATATCATTGAGAACAAATCTCGTGTGCAAACCAAGAGTGTTAGGACCAATGTTGCTAGTGCTAGCACTAATGACAGCGACAAGCGACTTGACAAAATCACCACGCTTCTTGAATCGCTTGTCACCCACACCGTCAGCAACAACAACAGCAACAACGCCAAAAATGCTCAAGCGAACGCTGTCAGCCAACCTTGTGAAATATGCGGTGGTCCTCACTCTTACACAACTTGTACCGCCACCCAAGATTACCCTGCTGAGAATGTGAATGCGGCATATGGCACCTATCCTCAACCTGCTTATCAAGCTAGACCTCAAGGTGACCGTAATTTGCTTAGCTATCGATCCAACAACTATCCTTCACCACCTGGTTTCCCTCCTACCAACCCAAACCAACAACAAAACCTTAACCGCCCTCCTCAACAACAACAACAACCTCGACAACCATACATCCCACCTCACAAGCAGCAACAACCACCTCAACGTAACAATCAAGTCTACCAACAACCTGCTTACCAACCACCTGCATACAATGCTCCTCCTACCCAAACCAACACTGCATTACACCAAGAGGTTGCAACCTATATGAGGACCAATGATGTGATAGTGGGAAATCTCCAAGAGGAAGTGCGCAATTTGAAAGCAGACTTGGTCAAGCAAGGAAATGATTTGAGAGCCGATATGAGAACTACGTTGGATAGCCAAACCAATGATCTGAGGAACATGATGGCTAGTTTCTTCCAAGGTAATCAACCCTCTTCTTCGGGTACTCTTCCGAGTAACACCGTTGCGAACCCAAGAGGGGAGATGAAAGCAATCACTACTCGAAGTGGTAAAGGTACCAAGGAACCCGAGCTTCCTATACCTCCACCGGTGGTTGTGACTAAGGAGAACGAGTCGCCTGCTCCTATTCCTCCTCCTTCTCCTTCCCCAATTTCTCCACCTCTTCTTTCTACCCCTCCTCCACCCGTGGTTGTGAGTGATCCTATTCCCCTAAAGCCTTCCTCTTCTTCCAATATACCTTATCCTTCAAGGTTGAGGAAAGAGAAGCAAAAGAGCAAGGATGATATTCAGGTTTCGAAATTCCTTAAAATGTTCAAACAACTGAATTTCAATATCTCCTTCGCTGAGGCTCTCGCTCACATGCCCAAGTATGCCAAAATGTTTAAAGATCTTCTGAGCGACAAGGAAAAGCTCCTCGATATTGCCAACACCCAACTTAATGAGAATTGCTCTGCAGTACTCTTAAGGAAATTGCCAATCAAGCTTGGTGATCCGGGTCGTTTTCTTATCCCTTGCAATTTCCCGGGAGTAGAGAATTGCATGGCCCTATCCGATCTAGGTGTCAGTATTAATCTCATGCCTCTAGGTGTTTGGAAGCAATTATCTCTCCCAGAGCTAGTCCCCACCAAAATGACTTTGGAATTAGCTAACCGTACGGTTGCTTATCCAGTGGGGATAGCCGAAGACGTCATTGTCGGAGTCGACAAATTCACCTTCCCTGCCGATTTTGTTGTCGTCGACTACGAGATGGACCCCCGTGTGCCACTCATTGTTGGTCGTCCATTCTTGAGGACCGGTCGCACTCTCATTGATGTTGAAGCCGGTGAGCTTATCATGAGAGTGGGTGACGATAAAGTAGTCTTCAACATGGGAAAGCTTTCTAAACAACCTTATTCTTACGAGAGTGTTAATTGTACTGACGTTCTTGATGAGGCTTGTGAAGAACACTTCAAGGATGCTTGTAAAAACATTCCTACCTCTCTTCCCAATGTTGAGACCGTTTCCTCTATCGACTCATCACTATCTCTATTTGGAGAAAGTGATTTCCTTTGGAAAGATTTGGAAGCCACCTTGGGGGATGTGAAGCAAGACAATGACGATTCTACTGCCACTTAGGATGAAGACCTCAGTTTCATTGCAAACCTCCTCAAAGAAGACAATCCTTCTCCTCCATCTCCCACTGTCATTGCTATCGATACTCCGACTTCGAATACGCCTACCGTCGAAAATCCTCCGGATTTGGAACTTAAGGAGTTGCCACCCCATCTTGAGTATGTATTCCTCGAAGAAGAGAAGAAGTCGCCAGTCATCATTGCTAAGGATTTGAAGGATGAAGAGAAAGCCCGACTTGTCGCTGTGTTGAAAGATCATAAGAAGGCTATTGCTTGGAAGATTTCCGATATTCGTGGAATTGATCCTCACTTCTGCACACACAAAATTCTCATGGAGGACGACTTCAAGCCCACTATTCAAAGCCAACGAAGGGTGAATCCAAAAATACATGAAGTCATCAAAACAGAGGTTCTCAAACTTCTTGATGCGGGTATGATTTACCCTATTTCGGATTCACCATGGGTTAGTCCAATCCATTGTGTGCCCAAGAAGGGCGGAATAACCGTTGTTCCCAATGAACACAACGAGTTGATTCCCACTCGTCTCGTTACTGGGTGGAGAGTTTGTATAGACTACCGCAAACTCAATGATGCCACGAGAAAGGATCATTTCCCTCTACCTTTCATGGACCAAATGCTTGAACGATTAGCCGGTAATGAATATTACTGCTTTCTTGATGGTTTCTCGGGTTATTTCCAAATACCCATCGATCCCCAAGATGAAGAGAAGACTACATTCACTTGTCCCTATGGCACTTTCGCTTACAAAAGAATGCCTTTTGGCTTATGTAATGCGCCCGGGACTTTCCAAAGGTGCATGTTAGCTATCTTCCATGACATGGTTGAACAAACCATGGAAGTCTTCATGGATGATTTCTCGGTCTTCGGGGATTCCTTCTCTGCCTGCCTTGCCAATTTAGAACGTATGCTAAAGCGGTGCGAAGACACTCGCCTTGTTCTGAATTGGGAAAAATGCCATTTTATGGTAAAAGAAGGCGTCGTGCTTGGACATAAGATCTCGAAAGCCGGTCTTGAAGTTGACCGTGCTAAAGTCGATGTCATCGCAAAGTTGCCTCCACCTTCAACCGTGAAGGGTGTGAGAAGTTTTCTGGGTCATGCGGGCTTCTATCGTCGATTCATCAAAGATTTTTCTCAAATCGCTCGCCCGATGACCCATCTCTTGGAAAAAGATACTCCTTTTATCTTCTCCAAAGAGTGCCTTGAAGCCTTCAACTCGCTTAAGGATAAGCTAACTAAGGCACCCGTCTTGGTTACCCCTAATTGGGAGCTTCCCTTTGAGTTGATGTGCGATGCTAGCGATTTTGCTATTGGAGCGGTTCTTGGACAAAGAGTGAACAAACACTTCCAACCGATCCATTACGCTAGCAAGACAATGACTGGGGCACAATTGCATTATACGACAACCGAAAAAGAGCTTTTAGCTGTTGTCTATGCTTTTGAAAAATTCCGCCCCTATCTTGTCCTTTCTACCACTATTGTGTACACCGATCATTCCGCGCTGAAGTACTTGTTGACAAAGCAAGATTCCAAACCAAGACTTCTTCGCTGGGTTTTGCTGCTCCAGGAATTTAAAATCGAAATTCGCGATAAAAAAGGAGCTGAAAACTTAGCCGCGGATCATCTCAGCAGACTTGAGGATCCTTACCAAGGGGATCATCCGACCAAAGAAATCAATGATTCTTTTCCCTTGGAAACCTTAATGTCTATAAACTCGAAGCCGAATGAAACCCCGTGGTTTGCGGACTTTGCAAACTACTTGGCGGGTGGAATTCTCAAGGAAGGGTTGACATCCCAACAAAAGAAGAAGTTCTTCACCGACATCAAGACTTACTTTTGGGACGACCCTTACCTATTCAAACAATGTGCCGACCTGATTATTCGCCGATGTGTTGATAGACCGGCAGCGTCTGAAATCCTTAATGCTTGCCACAAAGGACCCACCGGTGGTCACTTTGGTCCCAACTACACCGCTAAAAAAGTGTTTGATTCCGGATTTTATTGGCCCTCCATATACCGTGACGCTCACGATATGGTCAAACGATGTGATGTTTGCCAAAAGCAAGGCAAAATCACAAATAAATACGAGATGCCTCATAATTTCATCCAAGAGTGTGAAATTTTTGATGTTTGGGGTATCGACTTTATGGGGCCATTCCCTTCTTCTAAAGGAAACAAATACATCCTTGTAGCCGTTGACTACGTTTCAAAGTGGGTTGAAGCCAAAGCTTTGCCTACTAATGACGCAAGGGTGGTTTGTAACTTTTTGAAAGCTCTATTCGCTAGATTCGGTGTGCCTCGCGCCATTATTAGTGATCGTGGGACTCATTTCTGCAATGACCAATTTGCTCGAGTCATGGCTAAGTACGGTGTAAACCATCGTCTTTCCACAGCCTACCACCCACAAACTAATGGCCAGGCTGAAATATCCAACCGAGGACTTAAGCGAATTCTTGAAAGAACTGTGGGAGAGCATCGTGCCTCATGGGCTGATAAACTTGATGATGCTTTGTGGGCTTTCCGTACTGCTTACAAGACCCCGATCGGCTGTACGCCTTATCGTCTTGTGTACGGGAAAGCGTGCCACCTCCCCATTGAGTTGGAGCACAAGGCTTATTGGGCCTTAAAGTGGGCTAATTTTGATATAAACAAAGCCGGTGACCTACGCAAGATCCAACTCAATGAGCTGAATGAACTCCGTAATGAGGCTTATGAAAATTCTTTGATCTATAAGGAAAGAACTAAGCTCATTCACGACTCCAAGATCAAAAACCGAGAGTTCCATGTTGGAGACAAGGTCTTACTTTTTAACTCTCGGTTGAAAATCTTCTCGGGAAAGCTCAAATCTCGTTGGTCCGGCCCATTCACCATTGCCTAAATTTTTCCATATGGTACTCTCGAGCTCGCTCAACCTGATGGACCAAATTTTAAGGTGAATGGCCAACGAGTGAAGTTGTACTTTGGTGAGGACACCTCTCAGGAGGTGATTCCATCCCTCACCACGTTCCCTATGAACTAATTTTGGGTCGAGTCAGGCTCGTGACTCGGTTATCAAAAACAAGCGCTCCTCGGGAGGCAGCCCGAGTATCTATCCTTTTATGTTTTAATCCCCTAAGTGTAGGGGGGACTTCTATATGTGTTTGCCTTTGTGTGGTGATGTGATTACAGGGATAAGTGCACTCTTGGAATCTTTAAAGAACCGTGCTCCCGTGTTATCCAAATCCGGTTCTATCTCTCAACTATCGTGATTCAATTTTCTTCATACTCATATTTGAAATTGATCACGTTAGTCGTCTCTTCCTTAGCTTGAGTTAACCAACGTGCACAATGTCATAAGTGTAGGGGAAACTTTTCCCACATGCTTAAACATTGAGGACAATGTTTATCTTAAGTGTAGGGGGGACTTCTATCGAAGTTTTAAGTGGACTTTTCCATGAAAATGCCTTCAATTAACCGGAAAATCATATTTTTCAAATTTTTTTATTAACTTTGGCCACTTAGTCGTAATCTTTAAATTTTTATCGTTGCTCTCATATGTATATATCCCGCAATAAAGTCAAAAATATTAATAAAGTGCGTAGCTAGTTTAGAAGTCTTTGACATATTAGGCCCGTTGCGCTTATTTTGACTCAACCCGAATAGACTTATCCAAGTTTATTCTAGCTAGTATCCTTAACCATGTAGACCTTAATTGGTTTATTAGGCTAAGTGTCCACGAGTCTCATTACTTGAGATTTTAAATTGTGGAGGACGAGAAATGATAGAGTCAATTATAAGTCGGTATTCTTGCACAAGCTCACTTGGTGTAATTATTTGCCTATTCTCCCATCACTTGCTAATAATTTATCTGCAATAAGTAAGGTCGTACGATTTGAAAAGTTACTTAGCTTCTAGCCCAAGATCGTTTAAAAGTTGCTCGGTAATGATAAGAGTTCATAGCCAAGGCATAACTTATGAAGCGGGGCGTGAAGATTGGCGAGTCCGAAAAGGCCCTAACAAGGCATGAGGATTCAATTTTATTGCTGAAGATCCAAAAAGTCAATATGAAGGATCAAGACTCACGACGAAAAGCAATCAACTCCCATAAAGATCATGGAGAAGTCTATCCGAAAAGACCCTAACAAGGTATGAGGATAAATAGATCCAAGTCCAAAAAGGAGGCGGATCGTTGTATCTCAAAATCCCAATTAGAGATTGAAGAAATAATCATGAAGTCGTGGTCAACAAAGTTGGAGTACCCCTCAAAAGTCTCCAAGTGAAGAAACTCTATTATGATGAGAAGACCATTATCTCAAGAACGTCTCTCGAAGATATGAAGTATGAAGTACATGCCAAATATCGGCCCGAGAAAGGTCTCAAATCGTGAACCAAGTTATGCCAAGATATGAACTTTTTGATATCCCGAGAAGCAGTTTTAAGAGATTTTGTCCTTTAGCTAACTATTGATCAAATCGTCCTACTTTGCTTTCAGCCCTAATAAATTATCGAAATAAGTCCAAAAATGCATCTTCATGATCATTCTAAGACAAAAATAAAATATAAGAGATACACTTAGGAATAAGGGAGTTTAAGCATTTAATTAAGCCATGTGTGTAAGTGTTTGAATTGCTAACTTATAATAACAATGATCTCGTTTTTAAGCTTAGTTTGGGGAACGTGAAACTTGAGGGTGATAAATCTTCGCAGCACCAAAGCCCTAATGTAAGTCATCGATTTCTTTGCAAGTTATTTCTATATAGCTATTTTCAAGTAAAAATGGTTTTCTATCCTTTTGTTTCCTTCAAAGTCTTAATTTCCTTTAGTACTTTAATTTTTGTTTAGTAGTATTTTAAATAAGGCCAAGGTTGATTAATTATGAGAAAAATGTAAAATTGCTTTATCACTAAGCATTGCATGAGGGCATGACAATGGTTAAGTGTAGGGGATTTGATAGGTGTGTAAACACCCATCCTTTTACCACTTAATCCGGGCTAAAACGAGACCAAAACACGTATTTAATATCATTTGTTTGGAATTATGTGTGGTTTTTGTGTTTGTTGTGTTTTCAGAGTCAACCGGATGAATATTGAAGAAAACATGGGATTGCACGGGTATTACTGAAGAAAAAGACTCAAGATAAAGTCTATTGTCCAAGAGATGCAAAAGATTTGAAGTCACTGGGCCTATTCGAAGATTTATCGAAGAAAAGGACCAAAGATGGAAGATTTATATAAGTCGAAGAAACTCAAGTCTATTAAACGAAGAAATTAAAAGACGAGTTGAATTTAATCGACGACAAATCCCGAATCAGAATCGAAAACGGAAACTTTTCTGAAAAGACGAAAAGACAAGAAGAACGGGAGAAAGCCCACTCACCAACCACAAGACAAGGCTATAAATAGCCCTCCCCTCACACATTTAGACTAGTTTTTAGTTTTTTAGTTTTTTCTTCTCCCCCATTTTCTTTTTCTCTGTTCCGTTTCATCACCATCACCACTAGGGTGATTGGTGATTTTAATCTTTGTTTTCTAAATCTTGTTATTTTAATTCTTGTTTGATCTTGTTAAAACATTAATCATTCAATACAAAGTCTTGTTTAATCTTTCCATTTAATCTTGTTCATCTTCATCTTTATCTTCAAGTTCTTAAGTTTTTTTATTTTTCTTGATTTGATCTTCAAAAGTTGTTGGGATTTGTGTTTTTGTTGATGGGATTAGTAGTTTATGATTAGTGGATGCTTTGTGATTGATTTATTTTAGTTTTTGGTGAAAAACTTGGTGATTTCTGGATCAAAACCGTGTTCCTTGTTCTTCGGTGCTGATACTGTATCTGGGTTTTTCAGAAGTTCCGAATGAGTGAACAGTAAGTTCCGAATAAGTCTTGTTTTCATAAGTTCCGAGTCAGTTAAAAGTTCCGAATGAGTTTAGTATTAAAAAGTTCCGAATCAAGCTAAACTTCCGAATCAAGAAGAAGTTCCGAACGAAGGTAAAAGTTCCGGATCAAGCCAAAACTTCCGAACGAAGCTAAAGTTCCGAACCAATTTTCAGACTTCCGAACCAGTAAGTTCCGAATCAAGGGGCTTCATTCGGAAGTCCAAAACTTCCGAATCAGTAAGTTCCGGATGAGTGTTCCGAATCAGTAAGTTCCGGATGAGTGTTCCGAATCAGTAATTCCGAACGAAGGATAAGTTCCGGATGAATCCAAAAGTTCCGAACGAAGCATAAAGTTCCGAATGAAGCTTAACTTCCGAATGAACAGTAACTACCGAGTCAGTTATCTTTTGGGTATTTTAAAGTTTTACTGTTTCTTTACTATTTCTTTACTGTTTTAATTCTAATTTTCTTTTAAGCTTAATTCTAATTTAAATTCAAGTTTTATTACTCATCATTAAATTAATTATCTTTGATTTAAATTTTCATTTCCACTTTTTATTAGATTAGAAAACCAAACCCTTTTATTTAGTAACCAAGAACAATCATTCCACTTAAGACCAAGATCAATTCGAGAGGATATCGAGAGTAAAAATGAACCCACTGCAAATCCATGTATCAGTATACTTTGTTATATTAGCTTGATGATTTCCTTGAAACATAAATAAAGATGTTTTAAAAGCATTGGCGAGTGTCGTTGTGTGTCCGTAGAGAAATTTATGAAATACGGTTTTTAAATGATCGTTTGGAACAACTCGTAATTTTGTTGAAAAATCATTTCCGTAAACTCATAGAAAAGTCTCATAAGTAGAAATAGTGTATAACATGTGTATTGTATGTTTGTTATCAAGTCTAAGTAAGTTCTATGCATTTCCGCTATGTCAAAATACAAGTTCGGGGGAAAATTACAGTCTGTCACAAAGAATCACAGACCCAAATCAGTGGTCTATGGACCATTTTCAAAAAAGGGTCTGTGGGGTCCGTATACGTCTCTGCTGCATATTTCAACCAACTTCAAAAAGCCATAACTTTTTAATCGTAAGTCCGTAAAAGTCGTGTCACCTTTTGATTTGAAGGTAATTGAGTCTACTTTTATATAAAAACACTCTTAAGTACTGATTAGATCCATAAGAAAGTGAAACAAGTCAAATGTAATAAGGTGTTTAAAAATATGAACTTACTTTACCCTTTTATCACACTTCTCTTAAGTTGGACATCTCTAAATAGTTTATGTTTAAATGAGGTTGTATTTGCTCCAAAAACAAATCATTTTGTCATACAAAGGAAACAAATCATTATTATGTATCTTTTTTAGGTCTCTCAATCACTCCTTATAACAAAATCACACCACGTCGCATTGGTTATTTTAATAACGTCACATTATTTTGTTTATGTGTGTAAAGCTTCTATTGGATATTATCATTAATATCCTTATAAATTATAAATATTGTGTTTGTTATATTAAATTTACGCGTTGTTATAACCGAAAAAATTAGCATCAAAACTAAAAACCGCAAAAAAAAGGGATAATGACCCAAATGCCTCAAAAAAAAGTGACTGCGAAAACACCCCGGTACTGTAGCAAATTCCATATTTAGACCAATGCGACTTTAAATCTTATGCAACCTATGCAACTTTCCAAAATTTGAAAAAAAACACTATTCACGTCAGGGAAAAGTACATTTTGTGTAAGTGACAAGTACAAAAGGTGTAAGGGTACTTTTTATGCGACTTTGGTACAATTTTTTATGCAACCTTATTTTTAAATCAATTATTTTAATAAATAATATACTTTTAAATATTATGCAACTTTTAAATATTTTTATGCGACTAGTACATTTTGTGTAAGAATGTGTAAGTAAGTGTAAGTGTGTACTTTTTAGCGACTTGTACTTTATATATATTTTATTTAAAATACTACTTTTTAAATAAAATTGTATTATGCGTAGAAAAACCATTTATATTTACACTTGTACTAACAAAACCCCTTATTGATTTGATCTGCTGTTGTATTTAGAAAAACAAAACCAACCCATCCATCCTTTATCTAACCAGATTAAGTATTCTTATGAATAATCAGAGGTCTATATATATTTCTTCTATGGATTGTTTGATTCAAATATTCTTACCAAGATCGGTGGAGGAGGTAATTTCTTTTTCATGTTTACCTAATTTCAATTGTTTGATTCAAAATTTTCATACATTTAATCTTTATTTTTTCAATCATTTATTACAGTTACTAAAATATTAATTGATATAATGATTTGCTATGGGTTCAGATTAAGTTCTCAGAATCTCCTCGAATTGATCTCAGCTCTAAGTGGAATGATTTGTTCTTGGTTAAATAAAAAGGTTTTGGTTTGTTTATCTATTTTGAACTAATGACAAATAAGTAAGTGTCGAAGAGTAAAATATAAGCTTTAAAAGATTAAAATTAATTGACGAGTTAAAAATAAAAGCTTGAAAACGTAAAGGAAGGATTAGAAAAATACTTTGAAAACTCAATTAAACTAACACTTAAAAACTTTGCTAAAACTTTAAAACTTTAAAATCTTAAGCTATCGGAATATAATTAAAACTGGTCCATCGGAATCCTAGATCGGAATATGCCATCGGAATAAATGCCAAAACAATCCATCGGAATACAAAATGCAAGCTGTCGGAATATGGTCTATCGCAATACAGTTCTATCGGAATATTAAAAAACAAAGCTGTCGCAATGATGGCTGTCGGAATGAAGTCGGTCGGAATGTAGCTATCGGAAAGTTCTAGATCGGAATGTTGTAAATAAAAATTGGCCAGAGTTTCGACTTAAAAAGGACCTTAGTCCCGTCGGAATGTGCGATCGCAATCCAGATCGGAATAAGGGGGAATTACAACCCGATCGCAAAGTAGAACCCTTAAGGGTTATTGCGATCTAAACCAATGAAACCGTCGGAATGTGCATAAACCCTACTATTGTGATGGAAGGAATTTTGTTCCGAAATTGGTGAAAAGCTAAAACTTCAATAAGCACGAACAATAAGCTATTATAACCGAGACTTAAACACTTCAAAAAGATTAAATTTGACAACTTTTAAAAACGAGAAATCATAAACTTTATAAACAAAACTTTTGAATGACTAAAACTTGATGAAATCCGAAAACAATAAGCTTAAACAAGAGATAAGCCAATAAGCATGGAAGGCCTATAGCTTATACGTGTGAGAGCTTAAAAAGAAGCAAGAAAGATTAGACTTTTATCACGAACTCATCCACAAATCCAATCCGTATGGAATTAAACAATCGGATCAAGGATTTAGGTAAACTAAGAAAAGTAGAAGAAGATTAAAGAACTTAAAAGCTTAACTTGAATAAGATTAATGAAATCCAAAGTACAAAGATCAAAGAAAGCTTAAATTTAAAAGATGAAAAACAAAGAAAAAGTTTAGTGAGAGAAAGTTTGGAACTTTCTCTCTCTAAAACTAGAGAAAAGTGAAAAACTAACTAAGACTAGCTAAGTGTCTAATTTTTGTGAAGTAAGGTCCTATATATAGGCATGTGGTATGGGCTTGTGAATGGGCTTTGGTATCGGGCTTCTTTTCTTCTTTAGTCTTCACGCTTCTTTAAATAAACGTTTCCGACTTTGGATTTTTAGAAGTGTCGGTGAATAATTCCAACTCGTCTTATAATCTTTTGTTTAATAGACTCGAGTTCTTCGACATATATGAATCTTCCATCTTTGACTCTATTCTTCGATAAATCTTTAAATAGGCACAGTGACTTCAAATCTTTTGCATCTCTTGGACAATAGACTTCGTCTTGAGCCTTTTTCCTCGATAAAACCCGTGCAATCCCATGTTTTCTTCAATATTCATCCGGTTGACTCTGAAAACACAATAAACACAAAAACCACGCATAATTCCAAACAAATGATATTAAATACGTGTTTTGGTCTTGTTTTAGCCAGAAATAAGTGGTAAAAGGATGGGTGTTTTCACACCTATCATTAATCATGTTACAATAGTTATTTTTTGGACCTTCACACATCTAATTCCAAACACAACCCAACCATTACACCATAAAACCCTTGATTTCCTCAAACTCACCCCTTGATGTAATTTTAAATAGCACCTCTTCCAATTTCTAATTTCAGTTTTTAATTAATTTTAGTTTTGCTCTTTTATTTCAGACCCAATCACCACAATATGTATATATGTTAATTAATTACTACAATTTCATCACTTTTTCAATTCCATATGTTTGTGTATGTGGATTTGTTAACATGCCTACCAAGTGTTTGATAAAATGCCTTAATGAAAATTAAATTGTGTTGATCGGTTGCGAATTGAAGTGGTGTTTGTTTAAGCTTACTTTTTGGCTTATTTTATTTGGTTATGTTTCATAAGCCCAAATTTTCTGGCCTTTTATCTATCATACTTATGGGCTTATACAAGATTATTCTAAGCTTATATGTAAGCTTATGACTTATTTGATTTCAGCTTATACTTCATATGCGATTGTATAATGATTAGGTATGAATGATTACACTGAATTTAGTTATAGATGATAGATTAAGTTAGTAGAGTAACGTTTTATTCTCGGGTTTAGGTATCTGATTAAGACAATATGGTGACGTTTTTAGGTTCTGAAACTTAAGTTTTGTGGTGTAATGATCAATTTTGTTAGTAGACGATTATTTAGCTCTGATCTAATAATTTGATTTAGCTATAACTGAGCAAACTAAGAACATGTCATTTGCTGCTTTTACAATAATTACTACTCGAATTTGAAAATGATATTGATTCATACATTCTATTAACACTTAAAAGAGCTCTGGGATTTCATAAATGGAAGATGTAGTATTGATCTATAAAACCATAGTATCATTGAACTGAAAAACAGAATGTTCGAAATCTGATAAACAGAATGTTAACATAAGAATAGATTTAATTTGTTGCATTCTTCTCTAATTAATAGTGGACTTTTGAATAATATGTGTATCTCTATTATAATGTGCAAACAATAACCGAGTTTTAGTAAGAAATCAACGCAAAAGGACTATTTATCTGCGCGAGATGTTGTACTGAGTTTGATTATACATGATTTTGAGTTATTTTGTGATTACTTCATATGAAAAAGCAGGACAATCATTCTTGTATGTTTTCTCATATATATTATTGGTTTGCAGATGACGAAACAAAGACCACAAGGATATACAATTGACGAAGCACTTGTGGCAATCGGGTTTTGGCAAATTCCAAATAAGGGTGTTTGGTTATGCTACTTTGGACTCGCTAGCTTAAGCGATGGAGTTGATGCTTCTAACGTCTGTTGGACTAGCAGTTGAAGCCGATTTTCAACTCACGTCAAGTGAACAGAATGTAATATCCATTGTCACTTACGTTGGAATTATTTTTGGAGCAGGGATTTGGAGTGCTGTGTTGGATTCCTTTGGACGGAGGTAAGTTTAATTCATGTATGCGTTTTGTAACTTTCACTTGATATCCAAATTACTTACACTTTGATAATGTAGAATATAATTACGCCTTTGATGAAAACTCCACTAGGTAGCTTAAATAAGGTGATGTTATTATCTCTAATGGGTCAAATGGGTCAAATGAGTCAAAGGCGTAAAATCAATAGGTTGTCAAACATGCAATGAGATACTTGTCATTTATTTTTACTGCAAATGTTTCCAAATTATCAATTAAAGATTTATAATTCTGGGGAAATAGAATTTCTATTCAACTCAGCGATAGTTACCCGTTTTGAGTTGTTAATCAACCCACCGACCCGAATATGATGCAGCTGTAAATGTCTTTGTTAAGTCTCTACATATTACTTTTAACATCATGCAAGAACGGAAGTCAATGCAAAGTTGAAGAAAGAATCAGATTTCTTTGGTGATATCGTCATTGTGGCATGCATGGACAATTATGACCTTGTTCTGAAAACAGTCGCTATATTTGTATATGGGGTGATTATTAACATGAAAAAGAATATTTTTAGATAATAACATTGTTTTATTTAAAACAACATTCTCATAGTCGGTTGTTTATAAAGTGTTTTAGGTTCGTACAGTTTTTCTGCAAAGTATACCATGAAATGTGATGATGACACATTCATTAGAGTTGATGCAGTTCTTAGCGAAGGAAATATAGTTGACAATGGCACGAGTCTGTATTTAGGAAATATTAACTGCTACCATAAACCCTTACGATACGACAAGTGGGCTGTAACATATGAGAGATCCTCTTCACAAATTAAATATTTTTCTATTCAAATATGACTAGGAATGGCCAAAGGAAGATTATCTACCTTATGCGTATGGCCCAGGGTACATTCTATCATCAGATATTGATGAATTCATTTCTTCAGAGTTTGAGAAACATGCGTTGAAGGTTTGTTTCATGTCTTCTTTTCAGCCCCATTGTGTTATGCGTTAGGGGGAAACCGCCAACTGGTTTTGATAGGTAAAAGTCACCCAAATTTTCATGCTTACGGCCCCAAAACTTTCGAAATTTTGAAATCTGTTATTTTTATTAGATAGTTATAAATTCATATTCATAACACTCGACTATTGATTAGGAATGGGAAAAATAGTTGTAGCTCGCCATGACCTGTTTCGTTCCACATGGCAAAAACGATTTTCCAACCTGCCCCACGAGCCCCATTTTGCTTATTCTGTACACCATGCTAAATAACTGATTATGTGGTCATTTTTCATATTATGTACTTAATTGTAACTAACTGGTAGTGCAACAGTTGTTCAAGATGGAAGATGTAAGTATGGCAATGTGGGTAGAGCGGTTTAACAAAACAAAACCTGTGGAGTATGTGCACAGTTTAAAGTTATGTCAATGTGGCTGCATATATAGATGGTGGAACAAGTTACAGCTCCATGGCCGTATCGAATGCTGCAACAAGACATAACGCCAATCCTTTCCGTTAGCAGCTTCTTCAAACATAAGCATCTGTGTATAAATTGCTGCTAGAGCTCCTTTTAGCTAATTTTTTTTCAACATATTTAACCCGTGTTTAGAAAACTCTATAAGAGTTAAAGAACGATTAGCATACGGGTTTCTCAGTAAATAGAAGATGTATCATTATGTTAAAGCTATAGAAAAAGACGTGTTTTTGTTAAGAAAGATACATAAGTTTTTGCTATCACTTTTCAATCGTTAATACATGGGTGATGTAAGATTGATGTTGAATTGGTTTTCAGGTTCTGGGAGCGGAATCTATGGCTACCGAAATAGGAAAGCATCCAGGTCAGCTTAAAGATGACGTTACTTCACCTGGTGGGATCACCATTGCAGGGGTTCATGAGCTGGAAAAATATGGATTTCGTTGGATTTTAATGAATGCAGTTGTTGCTGCTGCAAAGCGTAGCCGTGAGCTTTCCTAGTATTAGTTACTAGATGATAGATACTATGATAGTATTTTTGATGCTACAATCATTTATACTTTCTTGTATGAGAATGTGGACCAGTATTTCTTCCATTGCAGTGGTTGAATAAATAAATGGCCTCCAAGTTCACCTTTTTATGCAGGTTGTCGCGAATCGTGACTATTATGAATATCCAGTGGTTTAATAGTAAAACAAGAGTATATACTTCTGCTAATAGGAAAATATAGGCAATGTACTGCCTCTATGCTGGTTTCTGCAGAATCACCGGTGTATCTGAACCTCCGCATACGCATATCCTTTAGAGTTGATTTGCAAGTTCATGTTCAGTGATCATCTATGAACATGAAGATAATCATTTTAGAGTACTTGTTAAGACTATCATTTCAATACAAGATTTTGTTTAAGACTAACAATAGTACTGCAAGTCTGATATGGCCGGTAGCACTCTGAGTCTTAGGAAGACCAGAAACTATGATTCATTTTCAAGGATTCTTAAAGGTCAATATTATGCCAAAGATGAATAGAGTCAAATGGGCCAAAAGCTGCCCAAATTTGCAATCTCATAGCAGTATAAAAAACCTAAGCGGAAAATGAAACGGGTCAACTCGATAAAAAAATAGTATTGGTATGGGCCAAACTTGCATTCTAACTGTAAAACCCGTATTTAAAAATCAGAATATTTAAATACGCAGTTTAAGTTTGATAAACTATATAAGTATTAATTTTAGACAGAGTTATAAACGCAGAAATTAATACGCAATCCCGGTTTATTAAATACTATAAATATTACAGTTCATTCAGATAATAAGTATTTAGTCTCAGAAAATATTACAGATGAATTATTATTTTACAGAAATAATTAAACGTTAATAGTAAATACGCGTAGTCTCAGTTTATTTAAATATTACAAATGAATAATTATTCAGAAAATATTTATTAAGTTTCAGAATATAGTACCTATGTATTATTACACGAAAAATAATTATCGCGTTTCAGAAACAAAAACGCGAGAAAACTATACAAGTATTATTATATATAAGTAGCATTATTATATACAAGTTTAAAAAAAAAAAGAAATAAAAGGAAAGAAACGGCCGGTTTTATTATAAAGGAGAAGAGAATGGGCTTTAGCCCATTGTGTTTATTTGCACAAAAACCAAACGGGGGGTACCCCTTTTCCCAAAACAGTCGAACACAAAAAAAAAATAAAAAATAATAAAATAAAATAATATTAGGGTTTATCCCCATTACTGCTGCCGACAGAAAGGAACAGAAAACAGGGGGAAACTTCGATCTTTCTGTTAAATTGAGTTGGATTCGGTGTTTGTAATCAAGTCTTAATCACGAAAAAGGTACTCTCAGTCCTATTTTTTTTATTCCGTCGGAATCCATCTTAATCATTCTTGAGTTCACAAATTTATACATAAACCATTAAATGGGATCTTGTAGTGGCAGGATTTTGGTAGAGAAAACCGAGAGCATAAAGCTCTCGGTGGGCTGTGATGATGAACAACCGAGACAAATGTCTCGGTGACCCCTTTTTATGCCAGCCGTGACCCAATAGGGGGCGGATTGGGGCTGTTGTTCGACCAACCAAAGCTACACGAACCCACCAGGGGTGTTTGTGAATGAGGATGTGGGAAAAATGGCCCAACAGGGGCGTTTGGATTTGTAAACGGCATATGCAGACAATAAGGGGGCGTTTGGGTTTATAAATTGGAAGTATAACAAAAGCAGTGGGAACTTTATACTAACAGTGGGAAGTTGTATACTAACAGTGGGAACCGTGAACTAGCAGTGGGAACACTGCATTGGTAGTGGGAAAACTAAACAAAACAGTGGGAACCACAAATTAATTTAATTGGTAAATTATTTTATAAATGAGTTATATAAATAAATTAATTATATTATCCAATTTTGGTTATCTAATTAATAAAATTAAATTAATTCTAGCTTTCATTTTTACCCTATTAAAAACTTATGATTTATAAATAATTTTATTTAAAGATATTAAATTGGAAATATTTTAAGATAGGAAACTTTTAATAATAACGGGTTACTATGTATAGTAATACCGGGGTATACATGATACGATAATCAGAAATACCGAATACATTAAATCCGTAATATTTACGAACAGTCAGAACGTACCAGATTATATACGATCAGTATTTCAAGAATAACTGTAATCCAACAAAAACAGTAAGAACAGTAAAATAAATAAACGTCAGTCAACTTATTTTCGCGTACATTATTTGTGTAGTAATCGTGAAGTCGGAGTAGATCTTGCAGCTTTTGTTCTTATTTCATTAATGGGCACGAGGTACGGATTTCCCGTCCTTTCAGTAAGGACTTCCTTTCTATTGCATGATTAGGATTCCCCATCTTCAGCCAAATGTTTTCCCCAGTATATGTTTAAACTTATCAGAAATCATGTTAAGAATTAAATAAATTGCCTGAGCATTATATATAAGCATGATTAGTTTATGTACTAGTTACGGAGGTACCGTAACCACGGCACTAGAGGCACCGGTGTCGTGACTCACATGCAGGAGTGATACTTAGATTTTGCAATGGGTTCAGATTAAAGTTCTCGATATCCTCTCGAATTGATCTCAGTCTTAAGTGGAATGATTGTTCTTGGTTACTAAATAAAAGGGTTTGGTTTTCTAGTCTAAAAAAAAGTGGAAATGAAAATTTAAATCAAAGACAATTACTTTAATTATAAGTAATAAAAACTAGAATTTAAACTTGAATTTAAATTAGAATTAAGCTTAGTTAAGAAACAGTAAAACTTTAAAATACCCAAAGATAACTGATTTGGAAGTTACTGTTCATTCGTCATTCGGAACTTGTGCTTGGTCCGGAACTTTTGGATTCATCCGGAACTTATCCTTCATTCGGAAGTTTCTGATTCGGAACTTTTACACTCATCCGGAACTTACTGATTCAGAAGTTTTGGACTTCCGAATGAAGCCCTTTGATTCGGAACTTACTGGTTCGGAAGTCTTTGGTTCGGAAGATAAAAATCGGTTCGGAACTTTATGCTTCGTTCGGAACTTTTGTAACTGATTCGGAACTTAATGCTTCATCCGGAACTTTTGTTTGGTTCGGAAGTATTGCTTGGTTCGGAACTTTTTAATACTAAATTCATTCGGAACTTTTAACTGACTCGGAACTTATGAAAACAAGACTCATTCGGAACTTATTGTTCACTCATTCGGAACTTCTGGAAACCAGAAACAGTAACTTAAGCGAAGAACAAGGAAACACGGTTTTGATCCAAAAATCACCAAGTTTTTCACCAAAAACTAAAATAAATCAATCACAAAGCATTCACTAATCATAAACTACTAATCCCATCAACAAAAACACAAATCCCATCAACTTTTGAAGATCAAATCAAGAAAAATAAAAACTTAAGAACTTGAAGATAAAGATGAAGATGAACAAGATTAAATGGAAAGATTAAACAAAACTTTGTATTGAATGATTAATGTTTTAACAAGATCAAACAAGAATTAAAATAACAAGATTTAGAAAACAAAGATTAAAATCACCAATCACCCTAGTGGTGATGGTGATGAAACGGAACAGAGAGAAAGGAATGGGGGAGAAGAAGAAAACTAAAACTAGTCTAAATGTGTGAGGGGAGGACTATTTATAGCCTTGTCTTGTGGTTGGTGAGTGGGCTTTCTCCCGTTCTTCTTGTCTTTTCGTCTTTTCAGAAAAGTTTCCGTTTTCGATTCTGATTCGGGATTTGTCGTCGATTAAATTCAACTCGTCTTTTAATTTCTTCGTTTAATAGACTTGAGTTTCTTCGACTTGTGTAAATCTTCCATCTTTGGTCCTTTTCTTTGATAAATCTTCGAATAGGCCCAGTGACTTCAAATCTTTTGCATCTTTTGGACAATAGACTTTATCTTGAGTCTTTTTCTTCAGTAATACCCGTGCAATCCCATGTTTTCTTCAATATTCATCCGGTTGTCTCTGAAAACACAATAAACACAAAAACCACGCATAATTCCAAACAAATGATATTAAATACGTGTTTTGGTCTCGTTTTAGCCCGAATTAAGTGGTAAAAGGATGGGTGTTTACACACCTATCAAATCCCCTACACTTAACCATTGCCATGCCCTCATGCAATGCTTAGTGATAAAGCAAGCTTACACTTTTCTCATAATTAATCAACCTTGGCCTTATTTAAAATTCTACTAAACAAAAATTAAAGTAATAAAACTTCAAAGATAACAAAGGGATAGAAAACCATTTTCACTTGAAAATAGCTACATGGAAATAACTTGCAAAGAAATCGATGACTTACATTAGGGCTTTTGGTGCTGCGAAGATTTATCACCCTCAAGTTTCACGTTCCCCAAACTAAGCTTAAAAACGAGATCATTGTTATTATAAGTTAGCAATTCAAACACTTACACACATGGCTTAATTAAATGCTTAAACTCCCTCATTCCTAAGTGTATCTCTTATATTTTATTTTTGTCTTAGAATGATCATGAAGATGCATTTTTGGACTTATTTCGATAGTTTATTAGGGCTGAAAGCAAAGTAGGACGATTTGATCAATAGTTAGCTAAAGGACAAAATCTCTTAAAACTGCTTCTCGGGATATCAAAAAGTTCATATCTTGGCATAACTTGGTTCACGATTTGAGACCTTTCTCGGGCCGATATTTGGCATGTACTTCATACTTCATATCTTCGAGAGACGTTCTTGAGATAATGGTCTTCTCATCATAATAGAGTTTCTTCACTTGGAGACTTTTGAGGGGTACTCCAACTTTGTTGACCACGACTTCATAATTATTTCTTCAATCTCTAATTGGGATTTTGAGATACAACGATCCGCCTCCTTTTCGGACTTGGATCTATTTATCCTCATACCTTGTTAGGGTCTTTTCGGATAGACTTCTCCATGATCTTTATGGGAGTTGATTGCTTTTCGTCGTGAGTCTTGATCCTTCATATTGATTTTAGGAATAATGCTTTTCACATCACTTTGGATCTTCAGCAATAAAATTGAATCCTCATGCCTTGTTAGGGCCTTTTCGGACTCGCCAATCTTCGCGCCCCGCTTCATAAGTTATGCCTTGGCTATGAACTCTTATCATTACCGAGCAACTTTTAAACGATCTTGGGCTAGAAGCTAAGTAACTTTTCAAATCGTAAGACCTTGCTTATTGCAGATAAATTATTAGCAAGTGATGGGAGAATAAGCAAATAATTACACCAAGTGAGCTTGCGCAAGAATACCGACTTATAATTGACTCTATCATTTCTCGTCCTCCACAATTTAAAATCTCAAGTAATGAGACTCGTGGATACTTAGCCTAATAAACCAATTAAGGTCTACATGGTTAAGGATACTAGCTAGAATAAACTTGGATAAGTCTATTCGGGTTGAGTCAAAATAAACGCAACGGGCCTAATATGTCAAAGACTTCTAAACTAGCTACACCACTTTATTGACTTTATTGCGGGATATATACATATGAAAGCAACGATAAAAATTTAAAAATTACAACTAAATGGCCAAAGTTAATAAAAAATTTGAAAAATGTTGAAAAATAGGATTTTCCGGTTAATTGAAGGCATTTTCATGGAAAAGTCCACTTAAAACTTCGATAGAAGTCCCCCCTACACTTAAGATAAACATTGTCCTCAATGTTTAAGCATGTGGGAAAAGTTTCCCCTACACTTATGACATTGTGCACGTTGGTTAACTCAAGCTAAGGAAGAGACGACTAAAGTGATCAATTTCAACTGTGAGTATGAAGAAAATTGAATCACGATAGTTGAGAGATAGAACCGGATTTCGGATAAACACGGGAGCACGGTTCTTCAAAGATTCCAAGAGTGCACTAATCCCTGTAATCACATCACCATACAAAAACAAACGCATATAGAAGTCCCCCCTACACTTAGGGGATTAAAACATAAAAAGATAGATACTCGGGCTGCCTCCCGAGGAGCGCTTGTTTTTGATAACCGAGTCACGAGCCTGACTCGACCCAAAATTAGTTCATGGGGAACGTGGTGAGGGATGGAATCACCTCCTTAGAGGTGTCCTCACCAAAGTACAACTTCACTCGTTGGCCATTCACCTTAAAATTTGGTTCATCAGGTTGAGCGAGCTCGAGAGTACCATATGGAAAAATTTGGGCAATGGTGAATGGGCCGGACCAACGAGATTTGAGCTTTCCCGAGAAGATTTTCAACCGAGAGTTAAAAAGTAAGACTTTGTCTCCAACGTGGAACTCTCGGTTTTTGATCTTGGAGTCGTGAATGAGCTTAGTTCTTTCCTTATAGATCAAAGAATTTTCATAAGCCTCATTACGGAGTTCATTCAGCTCATTGAGTTGGATCTTGCGTAGGTCACCGGCTTTGTTTATATCAAAATTAGCCCACTTCAAGGCCCAATAAGCCTTGTGCTCCAACTCAATGGGGAGGTGGCACGCTTTCCCGTACACAAGACGATAAGGCGTACAGCCGATCGGGGTCTTGTAAGCAGTACGGAAAGCCCACAAAGCATCATCAAGTTTATCAGCCCAAGAGGCACGATGCTCTCCCACAGTCCTTTCAAGAATTCGCTTCAGCCCACGGTTGGATATTTCAGCCTGGCCATTAGTTTGTGGGTGGTAGGCTGTGGAAAGACGATGATTTACACCGTATTTAGTCATGACTCGAGCAAATTGGTCATTGCAGAAATGAGTCCCACGATCACTAATAATGGCGCGAGGCACACCGAATCTAGCGAATAGAGCCTTCAAAAAGTTACAAACCACCCTTACATCATTAGTAGGCAAAGCTTTGGCTTCAACCCACTTTGAAACGTAGTCAACGGCTACAAGGATGTATTTGTTTCCTTTAGAAGAAGGAAATGGCCCCATAAAGTCGATACCCCAAACATCAAAAATTTCACACTCTTGAATAAAATTCTGAGGCATCTCGTCTTTATGTGTGATTTTGCCTTGCTTTTGGCAAACATCACATCGTTTGACCATATCGTGAGCGTCACGGTATATGGAGGGCCAATAAAATCCGGAATCAAACACTTTTTTAGCGGTGTAGTTGGGACCAAAGTGACCACCGGTGGGTCCTTTGTGGCAAGCATTAAGGATTTCAGACGCTGCCGGTCCATCAACACATCGGCGAATAATCAGGTCGGCACATTGTTTGAATAGGTAAGGGTCGTCCCAAAAGTAAGTCTTGATGTCGGTGAAAAACTTCTTCTTTTGCTGGGACGTCAACCCTTCCTTGAGAATTCCACCCGCCAAGTAGTTTGCAAAGTCCGCAAACCACGGGGTTTCATTCGGCTTCGAGTTTATAGACATTAAGGTCTCCAAGGGAAAAGAATCATTGATTTCTTTGGTCGGATGATCCCCTTGGTAAGGATCCTCAAGTCTGCTGAGATGATCCGCGGCTAGGTTTTCTGCTCCTTTTTTATCGCGAATTTCGATTTTAAATTCCTGGAGCAGCAAAACCCAGCGAAGAAGTCTTGGTTTGGAATCTTGCTTTGTCAACAAGTACTTCAGCGCCGAACGATCGGTATACACAATGGTGGTAGAAAGGACAAGATAGGGGCGGAATTTTTCAAAAGCATAGACAATAGCTAAAAGCTCTTTTTCGGTTGTCGTATAATGCAATTGTGCCCCTGTCATAGTCTTGCTAGCGTAATGGATCGGTTGGAAGTGTTTGTTCACTCTTTGTCCAAGAACCGCTCCAATAGCAAAATCGCTAGCATCGCACATCAACTCAAAGGGAAGATCCCAATTAGGGGTAACCAAGACGGGTGCCTTAGTTAGCTTATCCTTAAGCGAGTCAAAGGCTTCAAGACACTCTTTGGAAAAGATAAAAGGAGTATCTTTTTCCAAGAGGTGGGTCATCGGGCGAGCGATTTGGGAAAGATCTTTGATGAATCGACGGTAGAAGCCCGCATGACCCAGAAAACTTCTCACACCCTTCACGGTTGAAGGTGGAGGCAACTTTGCGATAACATCGACTTTAGCACGGTCAACTTCAAGACCGGCTTTCGAAATCTTATGTCCAAGCACGACGCCTTCTTTTACCATAAAATGGCATTTTTCCCAATTTAGAACAAGGCGAGTGTCTTCGCACCGCTTTAGCATACGTTCTAAATTGGCAAGGCAAGCAGAGAAGGAATCCCCGAAGACCGAGAAATCATCCATGAAGACTTCCATGGTTTGTTCAACCATGTCATGGAAGATAGCTAACATACACCTTTGGAAAGTCCCGGGCGCATTACATAAGCCAAAAGGCATTCTTTTGTAAGCGAAAGTGCCATAGGGACAAGTGAATGTAGTCTTCTCTTGATCTTGGGGATCGATGGGTATTTGAAAATAACCCGAGAAACCATCAAGAAAGCAGTAATATTCATTACCGGCTAAACGTTCGAGCATTTGGTCCATGAAAGGTAGAGGAAAATGATCCTTTCTCGTGGCATCATTGAGTTTGTGGTAGTCTATACAAACTCTCCACCCAGTAACGAGACGAGTGGAAATCAACTCGTTGTGTTCATTGGGAACAACGGTTATTCCGCCCTTCTTGGGCACACAATGGATTGGACTAACCCACGGTGAATCCGAAATAGGGTAAATCATACCCGCATCAAGAAGTTTGATAACCTCTGTTTTGATGACTTCATGTATTTTTGGATTCACCCTTCGTTGGCTTTGAATAGTGGGCTTGAAGTCGTCCTCCATGAGAATTTTGTGTGTGCAGAAGTGAGGATCAATTCCACGAATATCCGAAATCTTCCAAGCAATAGCCTTCTTATGATCTTTCAATACAGCGACAAGTCGGGCTTTCTCTTCATCCTTCAAATCCTTAGCAATGATGACTGGCGACTTCTTCTCTTCTTCGAGGAATACATACTCAAGATGGGGTGGCAACTCCTTAAGTTCCAAATTCGGAGGATTGTCGACGGGAGGCGTATTCGAAGTCGAAGTCTTGATAGCAATAACAGTGGGAGATGGAGGGGAAGGATTGTCTTCTCTGAGGAGGTTTGCAATGAAACTGAGATCGTCATCCCAAGTGGCAGTAGAATCGTCATTGTCTTGCTTCACATCTTCCAAGGTGGCTTCCAAATCTTTCCAAAGGAAATCACTTTCTCCAAATAGAGATAGTGATGAGTCGATAGAGGAAACGGTCTCAACATTGGGAAGAGAGGTAGGAATGTTTTTACAAGCATCCTTGAAGTGTTCTTCACAAGCCTCATCAAGAACGTCAATACAATTAACACTCTCGTAAGAATAAGGCTGTTTAGAAAGCTTTCCCATGTTGAAGACTACTTTATCGTCACCCACTCTCATGATAAGCTCACCGGCTTCAACATCAATGAGAGTGCGACCGGTCCTCAAGAATGGACGACCAACAATGAGTGGCACACGGGGGTCCATCTCGTAGTCGACGACAACAAAATCGGCAGGGAAGGTGAATTTGTCGACTCCTACAATGACGTCTTCGGCTATCCCCACTGGATAAGCAACCGTACGGTTATCTAATTCCAAAGTCATTTTGGTGGGGACTAGCTCTGGGAGAGATAATTGCTTCCAAACACTTAGAGGCATGAGATTAATGCTGGCACCTAGATCGGCTAGGGCCATGCAATTCTCTACTCCCGGGAAATTGCAAGGGATAAGAAAACGACCCGGATCACCAAGCTTGATTGGCAATTTCCTTAAGAGCACTGCAGAGCAGTTCTCATTAAGTTGGGTGTTGGCGAGATCGAGGAGCTTTTCCTTGTCGCTCAGAAGATCTTTAAACATTTTGGCATATTTGGGCATGTGAGCGAGAGCCTCAGCGAAGGAGATATTAAAATTCAGTTGTTTGAACATTTTAAGGAAATTCGAAACCTGAATATCATCCTTGCTCTTTTGCTTCTATTTCCTCAACCTTGAAGGATAAGGTATATTGGAAGAAGAGGAAGGCTTGAGGGGAATTGGATCACTCACAACCACGGGTGGAGGAGGGGTAGAAAGAAGAGGTGGAGAAATTGGGGAAGGAGAAGGGTGAGGAATAGGAGCAGGCGACTCGTTCTCCTTAGTCACAACCACCGGTGGAGGTATAGGAAGCTCAGGTTCCTTGGTACCTTTACCACTTCGAGTAGTGATTGCTTTCATCTCCCCTCTTGGGTTCGCAACGGTGTTACTCGGAAGAGTACCCGAAGAAGAGGGTTGATTACCTTTTAAGAAACTAGCCATCATGTTCCTCAGATCATTGGTTTGGCTATCCAACGTAGTTCTCATATCGGCTCTTAAATCATTTCCTTGCTTGACCAAGTCTGCTTTCAAATTGCGCACTTCCTCTTGGAGATTTCCCACTATCACATCATTGGTTCTCATGTAGGTTGCGACCTCTTGGTGTAATGCAGTGGTGGCTTGGTTGGGAGGAGCATTGTATGCAGGTGGTTGGTAAGCAGGTTGTTGGTAGACTTGATTGTTACGTTGAGGTGGTTGTTGCTGCTTGTGAGGTGGGATGTATGGTTGTCGAGGTTGTTGTTGTTGTTGAGGAGGGCGGTGAAGGTTTTGTTGTTGGTTTGGGTTGGTTGGAGGAAAACCAGGTGGTGAAAGGTAGTTGTTGGATCGATAGCTAAGCAAGTTACGGTCACCTTGAGGTCTAGCTTGATAAGCAGGTTGTTGGTAGGTGCCATATGCCGCATTCACATTCTCAGCAGGGTAATCTTGGGTGGCGGTACAAGTTGTGTAAGAGTGGGGACCACCGCATATCTCACAAGGTTGGCTGACAGCGTTCACTTGTGCGTTTTTGGCGTTGTTGCTGTTGTTGTTGCTGACGGTGTGGGTGACAAGCGATTCAAGAAGCGTAGTGATTTTGTCTAATCGCTTGTCGCTGTCATTAGTGCTAGCACTAGCAACATTGGTCCTAACGCTCTTGGTTTGCACACGAGACTTGTTCTCAATGATGTCCCAAGCAGCATTGGAGGTCTTAGCCAATAAATTACCCCCCGAGGCACTGTTCAGTGAATCTTGGTCACTCATGCTTAAACCATTGTAAAAAGTATTGATTTGATGTACTTTGGTAAAACCATGTTGTGGGCATTTTCTTAAAAGATCTTTAAAGCGATCCCAAGATTCACTGAATGACTCATCGTACTTTTGTTCAAAGTTTATAATCTCATTCCGCAAAGCGGTAGTACGAGAGGGTGGAAAAAAGTAGTTGATAAACTTTGTTTCCAAATCCGTCCACGAGAGAATACTCTGTGGCGGTTCCTTAGCAAGCCAATGCCGGGCTTGTCCCTCTAAAGAAAAGGGAAAAAGTTGTAATCTTATAACCTCTTGTGGAACACCATTGAACTTGACCGTGTTGGTGAGTTGTAGAAATCTCTTGATGTGGTCGTGTGGGTCATCAATGGTTCGTCCCAAGAATGGTTGAGCTGAGACCATCTGGATAAAGCCTGACTTTAGCTCGAAATTGTTGGCGGCAATTGGTGGTATAACAATTGGATCCGTGTTGCCATCGACATGAGCTTGCAGCAATTCAATCATTGGGCGATTATCCGGAAGGTGCTCATTGTTGTTGTTATTGTTCATGTTGTTGAAAGGCGGGTTGTTGTTGTTATTATTGTTGTTCGGAGGTGGTATGTTATTGTTGTTTTGTACACCAGCCATGTCTAAGTTATCGAGAGGCTCGGGCTCTTGATAAGACGTGGATCGAGTGCGCATACACCTGCAAAAGAACGAACAAAGAAAAACAAAGCAAAAATATTTTTGGTTTTTATGTTTTTTACTTTTTAGGATTTTTGAAAATTTTATATTTTTTAGTGTTTTTGAAAATTTTTATGAAAAAGTAACGTTCACGGGGAACGGATCCCAAAATCCAAGTTCTCACAAAAAACTTTTGATCTTAACGAGAAGAGCCGGCAGCGGCGCCATTTGATACTTAGATTTTGCAATGGGTTCAGATTAAAGTTCTCGATATCCTCTCGAATTGATCTCAGTCTTAAGTGGAATGATTGTTCTTGGTTACTAAATAAAAGGGTTTGGTTTTCTAGTCTAAAAAAAAGTGGAAATGAAAATTTAAATCAAAGACAATTACTTTAATTATAAGTAATAAAAACTAGAATTTAAACTTGAATTTAAATTAGAATTAAGCTTAGTTAAGAAACAGTAAAACTTTAAAATACCCAAAGATAACTGATTTGGAAGTTACTGTTCATTCGTCATTCGGAACTTGTGCTTGGTCCGGAACTTTTGGATTCATCCGGAACTTATCCTTCATTCGGAAGTTTCTGATTCGGAACTTTTACACTCATCCGGAACTTACTGATTCGGAAGTTTTGGACTTCCGAATGAAGCCCTTTGATTCGGAACTTACTGGTTCGGAAGTCTTTGGTTCGGAAGATAAAAATCGGTTCGGAACTTTATGCTTCGTTCGGAACTTTTGTAACTGATTCGGAACTTAATGCTTCATCCGGAACTTTTGTTTGGTTCGGAAGTATTGCTTGGTTCGGAACTTTTTAATACTAAATTCATTCGGAACTTTTAACTGACTCGGAACTTATGAAAACAAGACTCATTCGGAACTTACTGTTCACTCATTCGGAACTTCTGGAAACCAGAAACAGTAACTTAAGCGAAGAACAAGGAAACACGGTTTTGATCCAAAAATCACCAAGTTTTTCACCAAAAACTAAAATAAATCAATCACAAAGCATTCACTAATCATAAACTACTAATCCCATCAACAAAAACACAAATCCCATCAACTTTTGAAGATCAAATCAAGAAAAATAAAAACTTAAGAACTTGAAGATAAAGATGAAGATGAACAAGATTAAATGGAAAGATTAAACAAAACTTTGTATTGAATGATTAATGTTTTAACAAGATCAAACAAGAATTAAAATAACAAGATTTAGAAAACAAAGATTAAAATCACCAATCACCCTAGTGGTGATGGTGATGAAACGGAACAGAGAGAAAGGAATGGGGGAGAAGAAGAAAACTAAAACTAGTCTAAATGTGTGAGGGGAGGACTATTTATAGCCTTGTCTTGTGGTTGGTGAGTGGGCTTTCTCCCGTTCTTCTTGTCTTTTCGTCTTTTCAGAAAAGTTTCCGTTTTCGATTCTGATTCGGGATTTGTCGTCGATTAAATTCAACTCGTCTTTTAATTTCTTCGTTTAATAGACTTGAGTTTCTTCGACTTGTGTAAATCTTCCATCTTTGGTCCTTTTCTTTGATAAATCTTCGAATAGGCCCAGTGACTTCAAATCTTTTGCATCTTTTGGACAATAGACTTTATCTTGAGTCTTTTTCTTCAGTAATACCCGTGCAATCCCATGTTTTCTTCAATATTCATCCGGTTGTCTCTAAAAATACAATAAACACAAAAACCACGCATAATTCCAAACAAATGATATTAAATACGTGTTTTGGTCTCGTTTTAGCCCGAATTAAGTGGTAAAAGGATGGGTGTTTACACACCTATCAAGGAGAGTGATATCCTGCATCGTCCCACTTAGCTCAGCTTGGCCAATTTATCAGTATTATTAGTGGGGCGTATGGATGCATCCTAGGCTACAGTTTACAGTTTAGCAGGTGAATGTGGTGTGTGCTCTACATCCTTCACATTGGAGCTGATCCCTCCACCCAGCACAGTTATTTAGAGGTCACCCCTCTACAGTATGACGAGGTCACCCCTCCAGTTATTCATGCAACGTTGTTACAGCACATGACCTATATAAGCTCTGGCAATTAAAATACAGTAAATGCATGTTATACAGATTTAACAGATAACAGTTCAGTTTCATTTTTGATAAATCATACTTTACAGATTATTTACAGATTTCCGCTGCAACCTTATTTATCAGTCTTACAGCTTCAATATTTATCATCTACTTCATTTCAGTAATTCCTTATCATGTTTCATATCCGTTCACTGAGCGTTATGCTCAGCCGTAGTTCCTTTCATGTTCTAACGGCAGGTACACCAGGATGCTTTTAGGATTCTAAGAGCATGTGCATTTGGAGGGAAGCTATCCAGACTTCTTACTTTATGCATTTCTTACATTAGTCTGCTTATTTGGACATTGTTTAGTCCTTTCATTCAGTATTTTATTTTTCATGTTTTGGGCTTATGTTCGGATTGCCGATGTTTGATTCCGGTATTTCCTTTATGGTCAGTTAATGTTTTAGGACATTTACCTTATGCTTTGATGACACGCCATAAATACACGTAACGGTCCACTTATCCAAGTGGGGGTGTTACAATTATGGTATCAGAGCGCAAGGTTCGACCTGTAGGCTCTAAAACTTGACCTGTGACTAGTGGGTAGTCACCAGGAACTTCCCAGAGTTTGGCGTTGTTATCTTTCATGTTTCTCATGGATTATTCAGCCAGTTTTCTTCATTTATCAGTCAGTTTTCTTAAAGTTTTGACTAAGTAAAAGGTTGGTACATAACTAGCCATATTTAGTCGCATGTGCTTTTAGCGAATTTTCGTTTTAGTGAGCTGACTATAGGCGTTCACCCTTGCCGTTCGGATTTTTGTATAGATGAACTGATCATGGGCGCTTATCCTTACTCATGTCAGATTCATATTTTCAGTCCAATATTACGTGGTGAACCAGCCCGTATACGTTCACCAAGGTTTAGATCAAATTTCATGATTTTTAGTCAAATGTTGTTTTGTGAACCGATCCATAGTTGTTCACATTTGTCATATCATGACATTCTATAAATTTTGACAAGTATGGATTGGACTACAGCCATCCATATTTAATACCAAATTATAAATTTCTATACATGACAGTTCTCAGAAAATCTTGACCAGTATGGATCGAACCAGAATAGCCCATACTTAGTCTCATGTTTTCTTCTTTGGATTCTTAGGATTGAACCATAGCTATCCACATCAGTTAATGTTAAACCTCAGTTGATTATTCTCCTATGTTATTTGTATCAGTCAAGTTTATACTTTCACGAGAATGTTGTTTTCATGCTGACTAAGTTCATGTCTCCTTATGAGGATTATGTTTTCAGCAAGGTGATAGTGTTTTCACCCTAAAATACAGAAGGATTACAGTATCATCCTATTTCATGATAAATCATGTTCTGGTTTTCATCAATCATGTTTTTATACTAAACATTGATGAAACTCCGTTTTATCATACTTTTCAGCCTCTATACAACCAGCATTAAGTCGACGCAGGAATTGTCAGCCTATCATGTTATTTATTTCAGATCAGTTTACTACCGTTTAAATCAATTTATTTCCTTGATCATGTCAGACAAGCGACACCAGTATCGATCATCCCATGAAATTTCCACCAGTGCCATGTACAGTATTCCATATGTACCCCATGTACAGTGTCTCAGTTATACTCCATATACAGTACTTCATGTGTACTCCACGTACAGTGTCTCAGATATGCACCATGTGCAGTATTCATTTTATACTTCATGTACAGTAGTCCAGGTGTACCCCAGGTACCCTACTCAATGGGTATTGCAAATCGATCCTCAGTTACCTCAGGCGTTTCCACTTGTCGATATTTTATCAGTTGCTGATGCTGCTCGTGAGTTGAAGATTTTGCTAGATGCTGATGCCGCTAACACTTTGAAGACCTCACAAATGCGGATACTGCTGAACTTTGGAGATTTCTCAAGATGCTGATGTCGTTTATACTACGAAGACTGCGGAACGAGGACGAAAACTATAAATTTGAAATTTCTGACAAGAATAAATTCAACCATCAGACACTACCATCCTATTCCATGCTTTTACTTCCTCAGTTAGATGTCACACTTCACTCAGCTAATCTTTCTGTCAGAAGAGTGGGAACCGGAACCCAGCCGGCCACTCAGCAGAAATAATTACATGAATCACGGTCATGATAATGACCGTCATAAATTGACAGACAAAGCAGTAGTGATAACCATCGTACTTGTAATTAATCAGTCAGTAACCATCGGAACTCCGACACGGACGTGACCAGAAATGCAGAGGTCAGCAGTCTAATCAGTCCGCCAATCTTAACGGTTACCTCAATTTTCAGCCTTGTCAAGATTCATCCACTAAAACACATGTCAAGACATCAGTCAAGACATAAGTCTCAGGTATCATTTCGGAAGACCTTTCAGGACACTAGTTACGATACACGTCATACGAATCTTTTCTCAAAATATGAGTCAAAACCCATAACTCCAGTATATTTCTAAACCAGGCCCTCAGTAATTCAGGGTACCCTTCAGAAAGGGGTATACCCGTTCTATTATGCCACGCATGAATCAGATCATAAAAATTTCAGTCACCACCACTAGAGTATTATTCAAGTTAAACACACAGTATTCATTATGTGAGGTTACAGACGAACACATTCAGTGAAAAGTCACCATGTTTACTTCATGTGTTCTTATGTCAGCTTTATCTCAAATCAGGTAGTTACCTGCCTCTCAGCCATAAAGGACTCAACAGTATCACCATGTTTATTAAAGTCTTATTTGGTGTTAACGACGAGACCCGTCTTACTAAATCCCAAATATATTCATTATACTTGCTGCCAGAAAAATCAGTACAATTTATTTCTGCCTTACAAGTGCGTGACTTATCAGTCCATAGCTACGAAGACTTTTAGCTACCAGTTATAAATTCACTTCTGAGATTTCTTAAAATTCATGATCAGCAGCTCATTCCAGAGTGCTCAGATATAATTTCAGAAAGTTCTCTAGAAATTCCTTTCTAACCACGAGACAGAAATTTAAACATCGAGCTAGTCTCAAGAACAGAACCTATTTTCATAATTCTTGATCACAGGGCTTCAGCTAAGTTAAAAGAGTTGCAGCAATTGCTGCAAGAATTACCGGAACGGGGCTTTATTCGCCCTAACGCACCACCAGGAGGTGTATCGTTTCTGTTCATCAGAAAGAAGGCCGCTATCATGAGATCATGTATCGACCACCGGAAAATTTACCAGATCACCATTCTTAATCGATATTCATTCCACGTATAGAAGGTTTATCTGACCTGCTACGACATCTTAAATATTTTCCAGAACAATTTCCAATCATACTACCATCAATGGTGAGAGAAAGAACATGATGTTTTCCAGACTGCTGTTACACATATTATAGTCTCTCTAAAGATTTTGAATTTTATACTTCTGAACTCCCTAATGCTGCAGCTATATTATGGAAGTTATGAATAATTTTTTTTATGATTCTCAGACAAAATCGTCAGCGTATTCATTGATCACATTTTGGTCTACTAAATTCTAGAGAAGAATACGAGAGTCATCTTCCCACAGTTGTATAAAATCTTCGATAGGAGTTATTTTTATACACCGCTTTCCAGATATGAATTCCAATTGAACCAAGTGGCACTTCTGAACCATTCTACCTTAACAGAAAGAAATTTCAGACAATCCTGCACAGGTGAAGGCCATCACCTGATGGTCCCGACCGACGCCGGTGGACGAAGTACAATTTTCTAGAACTCAATTGACTGCTACCGCAGAAATTGCTGACAGTTTCCACCGGAAATTTTTCTATGGCTGCCCAATCAGATTTCCACCAGAAGGTCCCATAATCCCATCGTACATTGATGTAGCTATGTTCATATCTAATGCCTGACATACCTCAGGTTCAAGATAGAACACCGACATGCTATTACTACCAGTAGAAATTCCAGATCCGAAAGGAGACAAGACTCCATGGAGATTGTTATCAGCTTACCACAGACTCAGAGAAAGCATGATACTATCTAAGTTATCATCAACCATGTAATCAGCCTGCGCGTCTCTTTCATCCGAAAGGATCACGTAGTAGCAGATCTGCAGAAAACGTTAAAATTCTGCAGAAAATGTTAAAATTCAGCAGTAAATCGTACGAATTCAAGGCATTCCTTTGACCATCATATCAGACAGGATTCATGTTCACGATCAAGTGTATGTTCACGCCCACTTTAAATTCATGTTTATTTTCACTTTCACGTTTACGTCGCATTCGCGGTATGATGCTGTTTCAGTTCATCTTTATGCTATCTCATAATTTAAGCTCACGTATGTGTTCATAACATTGTTCACGTTCAAGTTCGTGTGCCAATTCACGATACACGTTTCTCAGTCTATTACCGAATACGGTTACAGAAAGCTTGAGAGACCAGACTCAAGTTTAGCACAACTATTCCATAACCAGGCAGACGTTCCACATCTCAGGCTGTATCGTTTGGCATTCATTCCTCAGTCAGCATACGTTCATGATATGTTCTAGTATCACGTTCACAGTATGATTCACTTATCATATTCTAATTCCATGCCAGCGCTCCTCATATAATCGTGAACCACGTTCACAATTGCTCACTTAGCATGTTCACAATTGTTCACGTAGTTCGTCCCTATATATTTCTAGCAGCTTGCTCAGAGTTATAAATGTTATCTTTTCAGAATATTTACACGTATCGTTTCATGTATCATACATGCTATAGTTATTCAGTCTATCAGATTCAGAAAATCCATCTTAAATATGGAACCAGAAGCCATTCAGCACCATCAGGACAGGGTCATCAGGACCAAGATTTTATGTATTATGTTAGACCTTTGGAGAAATCGTTTCGAGCGGGAGGCCACTCGAAACGGAGGAGTCCATCCGGACCTCTCTCATCCTTTCTTCAATAAATCCAGTTAAGTTCTTTCAGTCAGGTTACGTTCTATGTCCTCTTCAGCCATGTCACGTTGCATGATCATTTCAGTCATGTCAGGTTTATACCTATCAGCAGCATTATGTCTTAATTAGAAGACAATTCATCCTTCAGCTTAATTGTCTTTTCAGTCTATGTGTTCTTTCAGTTCTTATAACTTCATCAGCTTATTACCTTTAATTCGAGGACAAATTTCTCCTTTTTAGAGGGGAAGAATTGTAAAACCCAGTATAGTCGTATCTTTAATTCGGGGACGAATTATTGTTTTTAGAGGGGAAGAATTGTAAAACCCAGTATAGTCGTATCTTTAATTCGGTGACGAATTATTGTTTTTAGAGGGGAAGAATTGTAAAACCCGTATTTAAAAATCAGAATATTTAAATACGCAGTTTAAGTTTAATAAACTATATAAGTATTAATTTTAGACAGAGTTATAAACGCAGAAATTAATACGCAATCCCGGTTTATTAAATACTATAAATATTACAGTTCATTCAGATAATAAGTATTTAGTCTTAGAAAATATTACAGATGAATTATTATTTTACAGAAATAATTAAACGTTAATAGTAAGTACGCGTAGTCTCAGTTTATTTAAATATTACAAATGAATAATTATTCAGAAAATATTTATTAAGTTTCAGAATATAGTACGTATGTATTATTACACGAAAAATAATTATCGCGTTTCAGAAACAAAAACGCGAGAAAACTATACAAGTATTATTATATATAAGTAGCATTATTATATACAAGTTTAAAAAAAAAAATAAGAAATAAAAGGAAAGAAAGGGCCGGTTTTATTATAAAGGAGAAGAGAATGGGCTTTAGCCCATTGTGTTTATTTGCACAAAAACCAAACGGGGGTACCCCTTTTTCCCAAAACAGTCGAACACAAAAAAAAATTAAAAAAAATAAAATAATATTAGGGTTTATCCCCATTACTGCTGCCGACAGAAAGGAACAGAAAACAGGGGGAAACTTCGATCTTTCTGTTAAATTGAGTTGGATTCGGTGTTTGTAATCAAGTCTTAATCACGAAAAAGGTACTCTCAGTCCTATTTTTTTTATTCCGTCGGAATCCATCTTAATCATTCTTGAGTTCACAAATTTATACATAAACCATTAAATGGGATCTTGTAGTGGCCGGATTTTGGTAGAGAAAACCGAGAGCATAAAGCTCTCGGTGGGCTGTGATGATGAACAACCGAGACAAATGTCTCGGTGACCCCTTTTTATGCCAGCCGTGACCCAATAGGGGGCGGATTGGGGCTGTTGTTCGACCAACCAAAGCTACACGAACCCACCAGGGGTGTTTGTGAATGGGGTTGTGGGAAAAATGGCCCAACAGGGGCGTTTGGATTTGTAAACTGCATATGCAGACAATAAGGGGGCGTTTGGGTTTATAAATTGGAAGTATAACAAAAGCAGTGGGAACTTTATACTAACAGTGGGAAGTTGTATACTAACAGTGGGAACCGTGAACTAGCAGTGGGAACACTGCATTGGCAGTGGGAAAACTAAACAAAACAGTGGGAACCACAAATTAATTTAACTGGTAAATTATTTTATAAATGAGTTATATAAATAAATTAATTATATTATCCAATTTTAGTTATCTAATTAATAAAATTAAATTAATTTTAGCTTTCATTTTTACCCTATTAAAAACTTATGATTTATAAATAATTTTATTTAAAGATATTAAATTGGAAATATTTTAAGATAGGAAACTTTTAATAATAACGGGTTACTATGTATAGTAATACCGGGGTATACATGATACGATAATCAGAAATACCGAATACATTAAATCCGTAATATTTACGAACAGTCAGAACGTACCAGATTATATACGATCAGTATTTCAAGAATAACTGTAATCCAACGAAAACAGTAAGAACAGTAAAATAAATAAACGTCAGTCAACTTATTTTCGCGTACATTATTTGTGTAGTAATCGTGAAGTCGGAGTAGATCTTGCAGCTTTTGTTCTTATTTCATTAATGGGCACGAGGTACGGATTTCCCGTCCTTTCAGTAAGGACTTCCTTTCTATTGCATGATTAGGATTCCCCATCTTCAGCCAAATGTTTTCCCCAGTATATGTTTAAACTTATCAGAAATCATGTTAAGAATTAAATAAATTGCCTGAGCATTATATATAAGCATGATTAGTTTATGTACTAGTTACGGAGGTACCGTAACCACGACACTAGAGGCACCGGTGTCGTGACTCACATGCAGGAGAGTGATATCCTGCATCGTCCCACTCAGCTCAGCTTGGCCAATTTATCAGTATTATTAGTGGGGCGTATGGATGCATCCTAGGCTACAGTTTACAGTTTAGCAGGTGAATGTGGTGTGTGCTCTACATCCTTCACATTGGAGCTGATCCCTCCACCCAGCACAGTTATTTAGAGGTCACCCCTCTACAGCATGACGAGGTCACCCCTCCAGTTATTCATGCAACGTTGTTACAGCACATGACCTATATAAGCTCTGGCAATTAAAATACAGTAAATGCATGTTATACAGATTTAACAGATAACAGTTCAGTTTCATTTTTGATAAATCAGACTTTACAGATTATTTACAGATTTCCGCTGCAACCTTATTTATCAGTCTTACAGCTTCAATATTTATCATCTACTTCATTTTAGTAATTCCTTATCATGTTTCATATCCGTTCACTGAGCGTTATGCTCAGCCGTAGTTCCTTTCATGTTCTAACGGCAGGTACACCAGGATGCTTTTAGGATTCTAAGAGCATGTGCATTTGGAGGGAAGCTATCCAGACTTCTTACTTTATGCATTTCTTACATTAGTCTGCTTATTTGGACATTGTTTAGTCCTTTCATTCAGTATTTTATTTTTCATGTTTTGGGCTTATGTTCGGATTGCCGATGTTTGATTCCGGTATTTCCTTTATGGTCAGTTAATGTTTTAGGACATTTACCTTATGCTTTGATGACACGCCATAAATACACGTAACGGTCCACTTATCCAAGTGGGGTGTTACACTAACATTGCATCAGATTACTCTTAACAAAGATTGCATTAATCAGTAAACCACTTTTAACAAGTTGCATACACCAATCACTAACAAAAAAAATTGCATTGTTCACTTGCACCGGTTCTTGTAGAATCACCTCTTCACATCTCATCATAAATGTTGATGAGTCCAGACGGTGTTCAAAGATCAAAGACCACGTGTGGTCTTTACGTAAGCAACACCACCAATAACCATGAATGGATTAGTCTCGATGATGGTAACAGCCTCACATGTTTCCTTCTTGGTAACAAACTCACATGTTTCCTTACTATATGGTAAATGACAGAATCAACGGTGATGGTCCAAAACCGGCCAGCAAAAGAATCAACCATGAAGGCACCAAGCAGCGGAGTCAAGCTTGCAGTGTTCTCTGATGACTTGGCGGATGTGATTAAACAATAAAGAAACCTGTTTCCGTTATTGTGAGAATTAAGGATGAAGATTTACTTCTTCAAGGCCACGCTGCAAGTTGCTCGCTAGCACAAATAGCCGCGCTTACCGAGAATGGTCTACTAGTAGAAGCAAAATCCTCCATTAGAAAGATGTATCTTTTGTGTGTATCTAGTAAACAAGACCAACTATGGTGGACTTATACTTTCTTATTTCTTCTAGTTTTAGCAGAAAATGGCTATGCTATTTTAGTATTTCACAACTTTAGATTAGCTTTCTAGACCATCTACAATTGCTGCTGTTGTTGGCTCATTAATCAATCTCATGACATTAAGTCCAGCAAGTGTTGCAGCATCTTTGGTTGCCTGTCGTTGCTTGTCACTGAAGTAGGCAGGAACAGTAATCACTGCATCAGTGACTTCCGTGTCAAGAAAAGCTTTAGCTGCATCTTTCAAATTCTTAAAAATAATGCACGATATTTCTTCTATGGTCATATGAGCATGTCGTACATATAATTCCTAAATTTATGTATTAACATGCCAAATCGTATACTTCCCAGTACTCTCCACCTCAGCCGATTACTCGCTACAAGTTAGCCTAGCAAGTTTTACAACCATGTTAACATGGCAGTAAGTGTGCTTAGTATGAAGGATTAACATGTTTGGTCTGTCGTTTACACACAAGTGCACCTTTGGTCCTAAAATATTTAATCTTATGTATGGTGTTTATAGAAACCATTAGATAATTTTCATGCTCTCACTAAAGCTTTACAATTACATGATCAAATATATCATTAGTTAACTGAATTGACCATGACAAGTAGCTCAAAGCTTAGACCCAAACTATTGTCATGCCAAAAATATTGATGCGGGATGCCTGTATACAGGTATTGTCACATCTGTTTAATATGGAACCTGTAAGCATATCCACAATGGAGGTTTTTAGACCCGTTTATAAAAAAAGTGACTGGTATAGGCTATACCTTGCATCAAATGGTCTAAATTATTAATATGAGACCTTCCTTTGATCCATATTCAATCATATTTTGCCACTGCTTTGCTTATTACTGTAGTATATAGCTTCTAGTTTGAGATTTAGAAACTAATAACATCAAGACCAGGCTCATCAACTTACAGTATTAACAATGTATGACAAATTAAGCAAATTTAAATTGTTTTTTCATTGTGTTCTCTAATAAAACAAGTTTTTATTTTTCAAACCCTGTGGATTAGTCGACCAAAAGGTCAGAAACCGTGATTACCCAAAAAAACAAGTTTACTGGTATTACCTAAACGCTAAAGTCTAAACCATAAGCAGTAGCCTCAGCAGATGACTTTAAAGATTTTAGCACTAAACCCACCAAGAATCAGCTAAACCTACAATAACGCCTCCAAAACCACTAAACGTGCAAACCGCTCATATCCGCATATCCAACCAAAAGACCATCAAAACCACCAACCCGTCAGATCCATGGATCAAAACTAAACTGGTGGTGGCTGTGGCGGTCGATGGCGGTGGTGGCGACTACGGACCAACGAAAGTTCAAGGACAGCTTAAAGCCTACTTTTTAATAGAATAAAATATTATTCTACAAGATCGAAACATTTAAATCACCTTTCCCATGGATTAACACGATGGTAACTCATAAAAACAAAAAAAAACAAAACAAATACTTCATTTTCGATCTTAAACTTACTTTCGCATCATAAATATCCATTGGCCCCATCTCCATTTTATGAATGTTAATGGATCTACTGTATGATTGTGTGATTAAATTGATTGAACAAGTTTAAGGTTTTTACATTTTGAAAGTCGGGATTGAGAAGCAGATGTAATATGAAGAACAATAATGATGGATTTCACATTTTGGGTGTAAATGTTAGGGTTAAAAAACTGGATTTATGATACTGGATTGATTATTTGGGGTAGAGGCATGAAGGGGTAGAGAAAATTTGTGGGTGATGATGTCGAGTTTAATTTTTGTGGTAGAGAGGTTGTGTTTGTTTGGTAAGTATTGTATAATTATCCTAAGTCGCATAATGAATAAAAAGTAAATTTGATAAATATTAGTCCTATCAAAAGTACAAGGTATTCATCAAAATTAGTATCGCATAGCAATTAGTCAAAGTTGCATAAATAAAAATAGAAGTTGCATAATGTTTAAATCATTTTTTAATTAATATAATTTTTTTAATAACTTTTTAAATATTAAAAATGGTACAAGTCGCATAAGAAAGGAAACTTACAATTTCTTACAAAATTCTTACACAATGTGTACTTTTTTCAGACATGAATAGTGTTTTTTAAAAAATTTGAGAAAGTTGCATAGGTCGCATATGGTTGCATAGGTTGCTTAAGTCGCGTGGGGCAAATGAGGAATTCTCATTTCGCATAGGGCAGTTCCGCAAAGTCGATAGTTTTTTGGGGCATTTAGGTAATTGTCCTAAAAAAACATTAATTATATAACTCATAAGTGATGGTGTGGTACCGTTAAAATCAACAAACGCCACAAAATCATAACCAAAACAACAAAATGTCGTACGATGCGGTTCTTATTTTTATATAAACTACAAGTACATCGTTATAGTCAAAAATTACACCAAATCACGCCATAACTCAAAAGAGATTCATGATTCTAAAAATATATTTGATTATTTTTACTTTTAATTTTATCTTTTCTTTATAAAAATATAAATATGTCATCATTCAATAAACTAGCAATACAACATCTTTGGAAACTAAAACAGACATACAACTTTGCCTTCTAAAACTACATCGTTAATGCATACTAACGCCCATGCCGCTATGTTATAAGATATGAAAGTCCCTTCTTCATAAACAAATGACACAAGCGAATTAGATAAAAATAACTTCATAGTAGCCTCTACTTTGAGCCCGTGTAGTTAGCCCACCAAACAGTTTTAGTTTCGGCTTTTATGGGACGAGTTGACATAAATTTTGAATACCTTAAAGAAGAGAGGCGAAAGGTTGTTTGCTTGACTTTGAGAAATAAGTAAAAAAAGAAAAGATATAGCTAAGTAACATGTCTCATTGTAAAGTTTTTGTTTCGTTTGTCCGATTTTATTTATTTGTTTTGTCTTTAATTACCAACATTAAATTATAGAAATAAATATCTTATATGAACATTCATTTATTCCAAACGTTTAGTTTAACCAAAGATATACTAATGATCTCAAGCTAATAGTTTATTTTCATTAATTATAAACTTTTTGATTTCGCAAAGATGCTGATCAAAATCAATGGCACAAAGTAAAATATTTTGATGCTTCCATGATTAGGTCATGCCATGTTTTCCTAGAACTAGCCAAAAAGTTTATTAACACGAACTTCTTCAACATCTACCTTTGTTCCACTCCTGCTAATCTCTATTCTGTTAAACGCGCACAAGCAAACGAGTCGATCACTTTCATCGAACTTAACCTTGAACCATTATCTGACCTTCCACCCAAACCTCACACTGTTAATGGTCTACTTCTCCATCTTATGCCTACTCTTAAGAAAACTTTTGACTTATTAGATATGGAATTTTCAGATTTAGGTTTTGGGGAGGGTGGTGGGGGTGGTGGTGAGGTGTGGGGTAGGGTGGTTATGGTGGTAGTCGTTTAGGAGGAAGAATGTGAGGGTGGGGAGGATGGTGACGGTGGTTGTGATGGTTGTGGTGGTGGTGATATGGAGTTTAGTGAGGAGTGTGTTTATGTGTTACTGTATATGCGTTTTTGTTTAATTCGAGACTTATTTAAAGGAGAGATAGATGTGAGCAGAATAAATCGCACCGCGAATGATAAAATCGCAACAAATCGTGCCATAAAAATTGTACTATGACAAAAACCAATGGACTAGTTTTAAAAAAAACACAAAATACGATGCGTTGTGATTTTACTCGTAAAACCGACCGAATCACAAAACCGCACCACACCGTACCTTGGTTATTAAGAGAAAAGTCACATTGATCTTTTATGTGTTATAAAGCTTATATTGCATATTATTATTATTATTATTATAAATCGTAAGCGATGTGTCTGTTAAATTAAATTTACGCATTGTTATAACCGAAAAATTGGAACTAAAAACTTCAAAAACATACATTAATTATCATAAGTGACGGTAGTCATGCTACGATGCGGTGCGGTTAAAGCCCGCATACACCAAGGAAAAACACAAATATTGTGCGATGCGTAAAATAACCTTTTTGTGTGTTATTTTAATCTCAAAAATAACCTTTCTTTTTGTAGTATCGTGCCCAATAGCATACTAATCAATGGTAATCAACACGTGTAGAAGTCCTTCTTTAGACCATGCATCCTTTCAATCGTTTGTCGTACATAAGACTTCAGGTGCGCCTACTTCAAATCCTAAGTATTTAACCGTATCTTGGGCCGCAATAGTTTTCTGTTGTGTATTTGTGTTGACAAATATCAAGATTTGTTTCTTTTCAGTATATTCTAACAACACTTTGATCAAGTTCGTCTTGAATGGTTTGTCAGCTAGATAGACCTTAAAGTGCTTCACATAGAAGTAACTATGCCCCTTGTCTTCTTGCTCCTGAATCACCTTTACGGTAAGCCTTTTTTAAAAGCTTAAAAACTTGTTTAATGTAAGTTATAGATATAGAAACATTAGATCCTTGGTCATCTTGTAACTGGTTCTTCACATGCACCACCTCCTTACGCCTAGATGCCCATGGAAGCACAAAATGACTTCCAATCTATCTTTTTTATTTATTTAGAGATGTTTCGAATAGCATTTTTAATTTCTTTAGTGTTTCGTATTTTGGATATATGTTTTACGGAAATATCCGAGATTTCTTCTCGTTTGTGTTGTCATACAAAATTCCCAACTAAACAAATTAAACTTAAACAGCTCTATAGTAGCTTAAGCAATGTGTAACAAGATGAAATGACTTGGAAAAGCTATATGACTAGTTCATATGAAGAATTTGGTTTTCACCTGGTTTGGTTAATAATTTTTAAGTCTAGTTCAAAATTGTTTAGATATTACCATCAAAGTTTTATTAAGTGGTCTTTTCGAGGTTGTTTCTCTGAAGGTCTTGGGTTCAAGACCTGCCAAGGTTTTTTCTCTCAAGTGAAGCGGATAAGAAGTGTTTAACCATAACTAGGCGAGGGTTCGAAGAAGGCATACTGCCCGCTTGGATGTCACTGCACGACTCGACTCACTAACCACTAACATGTTTTAAAAAAAAAAAAAAATCTGATTCTAAACTATTAGTAGAAACGTAAGTCGACTTAATATTATGTGAATGCCTCTGCATCTAAAGAGTTGAAAATGATTGAGATTTTTTTTAACAAAAACAGGAGTATTTATTATTGTTTTTTTTGTTTAATACTATATCTTAATGAGATTTTCGCTTGCGAAACCAAGTACAATCAGTCAATATTAATCATCAACATCAACTTTATTTCAAACTCACGATGGATGTTTCATAATATAACATTTGGATCATAGGTGTTTCAATTATATGCGTTAAAGACTTTGTAAGGGCAAGTTCATGATATTTGGTTATGATTGATGAGGGTTTAGGACTATATCTTAATGAACTTGCCCCTACAAGTTCATTGTACGGCCTTCCACTCATTAAGTGAGCATTACTTAAAAAAAAAAAGGGCCAACCAATAAAAAATGAATATACAATTTTGTAATAATACATAAAATTTCACTAAAGAGAATACAAATTTGATTTGACCATCTATCTAACAAAAACCAAGTCACCGCGTATTTATACTAGTTCATCTCCTTGACAAAGTTATAGATCCTTAACGGGACTTTAGAAATGTTTTTAAGATCTCCAATGTGGAAATGAGTTTCTAAAAATCTTCTATTACTTTATGCATATTCTTAAATCATCTAGGTTGGTATAGAGAATTCTTCAGTAAGAATATGTTTACCAAAACTAACCGTAAGTTATATGCCGTAAGCTGCTAGCTGTAAACATAGCTATAAACTGTATTTTTTTCAATAAATATGTTTAGTGAATTAATTTTTAAGATGTTACATTAATCTCCAATTCAGAGTCAAGCCTCCTTTTCTGATAGAGGGGAGTGAGAAAGAAATGGATTTTCGGATCCCTAATTCAATAGCTCAAAAATCGGTGGAGTTCGTCCTTTAAAGCATAGTTCAGTGTTGCAACAGGTGGGTTGTTCAGCGAACGGGAAGCAAAGTCTCCATATCAACATTGAAGGCTTCGCAGCTATCCAGAAGACATTAGTCTAAGGCACAGACAAAACCCATATTCTAGAAGGAATTTTCTCATGTTCAATGTCTCCTAGGTATGGATCGTAGCTAATAACCATGTTCTATCTTGGCAAATCCTTTACCATAAATTTAAATAATCAAATGTGATCAGATACAAAGTTACTGCAACACACAGATGCACTTCATTTCACTAAATTCTGGCGCCAAAAGGGTTTTAACTCCGCCAATAGCCAAATATTTGTGGAAAATCGACATGCACGTGTTTATTAAAAGAAAATTGTTTTGAGCAACAACTTGATAATAATTTTAAACCAGGACTTAACATGAGATATCTGCACCACCTTTTCCCAATAAACTGCTAGTTGAGTCAAAAGCAGATTATAGATTCAAAGCAGTTCCAAAATCTGCCAATTCAAAAATATGTAATTAATAATAGTCATAATATCAACATGAGATATGAATGAAATCAAACAACATAATGTAGGCAATGAACGTACACATCCTGGATTTTACTTTAACATATGTAGATTTTTATAGTGGTGTGCAAAGTAATTGTGGATCCGATAACTGTTGTGGCCCTAAGCTAAAGACCACTATGCACATATTACCGGGGAACAATTTACCAAAAAAAAGGACCACTATTCACATATTATCCAAGGCAAGTTTAGCATACATCAACAGTAAACACTCCCTTTGTCCCGCAAAATTTCAACATCACCTTTATATCATATCACAAGTTTCAACCATTGACTCGATAAAAGTGATCAACTGTTAGTCAAATATCTAGAACACCATGCAGTTATGGCAGGCAGTGGCATATACTAGCAGTTGGAATTTTAGAAGTCGTATAATAACTTGGCCTTTGAACTGTTTCCAAAAGATAATCTGCAGGGTGTTCTAGATATTTGACTAACATTCCAACTGCTAGTATATGCTAACAACAATTGGCATATACTAGCAATTGTAAAAGTTTTCTTGGGATAGAGGAAGTATTTGGTCACGCTAAAAGTATACATTTAGTCCTAAGTGCAAATGTTCAGTGATGATCTAAAATGCCAAGAAATATCGAAGTGTGTTCCCACAAGAACGGTGACAGCCCATACAAATGCAAGTTACAGTCTTGCTGGAATCAGTTGCTTTCAAACGTCAACAACAAGTACACATTTAAGGGTGTTTGGATGTGTGATATCAAGTTGTTTATGATTTTGGATAATCAGAATAGAAAAGCCAGTAGTAATAGAATAGGCTATAAATGATGTGTTTATTGTCCTTCTCCTGTTTGAATTGTAATAACTAGATAATAAGATGCTCAAGTATTTCGCATATAGTGATTATTAATAGAAATCACGGTTACCAAAAAAAATAAAAAATAATAAAAATAATAGAATAAATAGATAAATATCAAAAAAGGAATTTTGTGAAAGGGAGGACACATTATGACACGAGAGAAAATAATATATCTCGATTAAAAAGGGATAGCGGGTAACTTCATTATACCCACAATTGAGTAGTTTTGGCGCAAGTGAAAAACTGATTACCACACACAAAAATGTACAAACTTTAATAACTTAAAATGAAATTGAATAAAAGGGTACATACTTGCGAAGAAGGAATAGGCTATAGCATCTATGAATCTGAAGGTGACTGTGGTTGCTGAGGTGGCTGTGGCCACATTGCTGGACCCATATAAGGTGGAGGCTGCTGTGCATAAAGACCAGGATCCATCATAGGCTTGTTTGACATCATCCCTGGTGCTCCGGACTGCGGTGAATGCTGAGGTGCCATGTAATAATAAGGGAATGTATCAGAAGGCCCGCCAACTGGAACATTCACTGTTGGCATAGATGTCATGACTTCTTCTTTTATATCTTCCCTCGGGACTATATCAACCAAAAAGTCAAAAATTTCAGTCCTCGTGATTGCAGCAGCAATGTCATTTTTCTGTAGTGTCCTCCTTTTGTTTTCCTCAGTATGATTCCATGACCGTAAAGTCAACTCCAATATGAACATCTCACAAGCTCTTGCAAACACAATAGGTGCTTCTGCTGATATCATTCTTACGTCCTCGTCAGCCTTCATGATTTTCTTGATTCTTGCTAATGGAAGACTGTGGTTCTTGAAATCATTGACGTTTTCTATTTCTCGATACTGGTTTGCCCAAAATGACTGGAGTTGTTGCTGAAGTTGCTGCTGTTGTTGTTGCTGTATTTGATGATAAGCCAATTGTTGTTGTGCTAATTGCGCTGCGGTGGGCTGAGTAGCGGCTTGAAGGGCAGCTCCACCTGGTGGTACTATCGGTCCTCTGCCAGGGGTGCCGCTCATTTGGGTTTGATCATATGGGTTTGTTGCATATGGTAACTGAGGTACATTGTTCATGATATTGTTACTTTGGGGCTGCCCGTGCCCTTGTGGATCCATCTTGCTCGATATGTATGTAACTGTTTCTGTAATTACGTGTAGGATCAGAAACCAGAATGACTTGCTAGAATTCAAAATTCTCATACAAATATTTTTGTAACTAAAAGCTACAAAATACTGGGTTTTCTCCCAAAAGTGGTCCCAATGTGGTTTGAGTGTCTTTTACGTCTCTTTCACCATATCACGAGTGTCTTTTACGTCTCTTTCACCATATCACATATCTATTATCTTCCTTTTTACACTACCAATAATTCAATATACTACATATTTCCTCCAACGATTCATATCTTTATATTGCTTTGAAATCAAATATATAAAGTGATACACAAGTTTGATTCTGCTTGCGTTATCATGTCACATACCAATGACTTTGGCTTGTCTAATTTGTCGATCCATGATGCCGAGCGTGAGGTTGTGGAGTTCGCAGATGATGATACACATGAGGAACGACGGTTTACTCTTGTGGGCAAGGTGTATACAGACCGACTTATTAACTTCCACAAACTGCAACGAATCCTAACGGCTGCATGGCGGCCTAGACGATCGATAAGAATACAAGAGTTGGAAAGTGGCCTATTCCTAGCTATTTTTGATCATCTGGTGGACATGAGGCGGGTGCTTGATGACGGTCCTTGGTCGGTTGAAAGAGACCTGGTGATTCTTAAGCCACTGGATGCGGATGAACAACCTTCGAACCTGGAGATGAGTAAGATTCCTTTTTGGATCCGCTTACTTAATCTTCCTTTTAGCAGACGTAGGGAGAATTATGTTCGGACCATCGCCAAAAGGCTTGGCTCGGTATTGGAGGTTGATACACGTCGCTTAAAAGAAGGTAGCAAGTACATTCGAGTTCGGGTTATGATTGATGTAACTAAGCCCTTAAGCCGACATTTGTATGTGACTAATAGACAACATGAGAAAGTCGTAGTTGGGCTATGTTATGAGCGCTTGCCAAACTTTTGCTACTGGTGTGGGCACCTCGGGCACACAGAAAAAGCATGCCTAGATATGCCCGTGGATATAGATGGGAAAACATTTGAAACTTGGCCTTTCCAGTACTCCTTGAGAGCTCCTCCAATGAGAGAAGGAATTAGCACGAATGATCATCTATCTACCCAACATGGTACCCATGTCCTTCCGCCCTTTGACGCCTCGCCCTCACGTGTTCCTCTTACTCACAACACTGCCGGTACTGACGACCTTGAGGAAAATGTAACAACAAAAGAAAAAGTGAACGACAATCATGAGAGTATTTTATGGACTTCTGAAATCAACAATGGCAATAGTGGCGGTAGTGATGGAAATAATGAATGTAATGCCACTGGAGGACAAATCTGTACACATATGTGGGAGCAACAAAAGATTAACAAGGGGAGTCTTGATGAAGAAACGCGTGAATTTATTACCCATAACGACAATGAGCTGCATTGTAATAAAAGTAGGATTGGAGTGGAGAAACAGGAGGGTAGTCAACGCGTTTATTTGAAAGAGGGAGGGACTTTCAACACGAGCCTAAAAGAGAAAACTAAGCATGAAGATTCGGGGCTACAATAATGCACAACTGGTTCTGTTACAAAAGAGGGTGATACTTCAACACGCAATACATGGAAGCGACAACCTAGGGGTTTGCCTATTAGTGGGGCGCTTACTGTTGGTGATCGTCTTAATGAAAAGCACGGGAATAAACGGGATTGGACGGAGTGTGCAGGAAAATCAGACTATATGGAAGTGGACTGTGAAAAACGTTAAAGATTGGCGTAAGTATCAATGAAACGGCGAGGGCTGTCGGACAGCCCCGCCGACAACAATGAGGATCCTTAGCTGGAACGTCCAGGGTCTGGGCAATCCCTGGACGGTTCATCACCTTCGCGAACTAGTGAAGGAACACAAGCCCTCTATCGTGTTTCTTATGGAGACACGGTTACATGATAGAGAAACTCAGGGTATTCGTCGATGTTTGTTAGATTTTAACATTCAAGTTGTCAATCCTCTCAGAAGAGCTGGAGGTCTTATGCTATGTTGGAATAAGGACTTGAATGTACAAATTATGAGTTTCTCTCAACATCATGTTGATTTTAATGTTACTGAATATACTGGTAGGGAATGGAGAGGCTCAGGTATATATGGTTGGCCTACAAATCAGGACAAGCATCGTACGTGGACATTGCTTCGTTCGCTTAAGAGCTTGTCACCGTTACCTTGGGTTTGTTTTGGGGACTTCAACGAAGTGTTATATAGCTTCGAGAAAGTGGGAGCACGTGGGTGCAATATGCGTGAATTAGAAGCTTTTGCGGCTTCTTGCCATGATTGTAGCTTATATGATTTAGGTTCTAGAGGTCCGAGCATGACGTGGTCAAGCGGAAGGAGAGGGGTGGACAATGTACAAAAGCGACTAGATAGATTCTTTGCCACAACGGATTGGTCAATACTCTTCTCTTCAAGCTGGGTCCAAAACCTTCCTCGTATCGCCTCGGACCACTCACCAGTTTTATTTTCTCAAGAATCCCGTCGGGCAGGAGGTACAATCAAAAGGAGATTTTGTTTTGAACACATGTGGGTTAGAGATAATAGATTAACACGTGTCATTGAGGACGCATGGGTGACTGGTGAACTTGAGGGCCTAGCGAATGACCCGGCGGCTTTAATTCAGGTTTGTGCAGAGAAATTGAGTGAATGGAACGTGGTGAGCTTTGGGCATGTTCAACGCAGTATCAAAGCAAAAATTAAACGGCTAGAAAACCTACAGAAACAACCGAGATGCGATTCATATCGTGAGCAACATGACTTACAAAACGAGATAAAAGAGCTATATGCACGTGAAGAAATTATGTGGCGCCAAAGGAGTAGGGTTCAATGGTTGAAGGAAGGGGACAAAAACACTAAATTCTTTCATGCTCGAGCAACCAGCAGGCGGAAGAGAAATAATTTACTTAAGCTACGATCTGAGGATGGAAGGTGGGTTAGTGATGCTACTGGTCTATGTAACATGGTGTCGTCATATTTCGAGAAGTTGTTTCATAGTCTACATCAGAATGTGCGGAGGTGGTATCATGTCTCGATCGGTCTCTTACGGATACTGATATCCAGAGGTTAGAGAAACCAGTTACTGAATCAGAAGTGTATAATGTAGTTATGCAAATGCATACCTCGAAGGCTCCTGCACCAGATGGTATGACAGCTTTATTTTATCAAAAGTTTTGGAATATTGCTGGCCCTACGATTGTAAATGTCGTAGCTGAGTTTTTTCGCACCGGAATTATGCCTCCAGACATAAATAAAACTCTAGTTACATTGATACCAAAAATTCCATCACCTTAATCTTTAAAAGACTTGCGTCCGATCAGCTTATGTAATGTTATCTACAAAGTTATTTCAAAGGTCATTGTGAATAGAATCAAAGGGGCACTCCCAGGCTTAATTGATGAGACTCAGTCTGCTTTTGTTGCGGGACGGATGATTACTGATAATGCTATTGTTGCTTTTGAGGTCTTTCATTGGCTCAAAAACAAAAGAAACGGTAGAAAGGGTGCAATGGCTTTGAAAGTGGACATGAGTAAAGCTTATGATCGAGTGGAGTGGGATTTTGTTAGATCGGTTCTTGAAAGGTTTAGATTTCCACAGCACTTTATAAAACTCCTTATGGCATGTGTTACGACTGTTTCCTTTTCTTTCAATATTAATGGGCAAGTGGTAGGAAACGTAGTTCCTACTAGAGGTCTCCGTCAAGGGGATCCCCTTTCGCCCTATTTGTTTATCATGTGTGCAGAGGTATTGTCAGCAATGATAAGGAACGCAGTTTCATCACGACATATCCATGGAGTTAAAATTTGTCGTCGAGCACCAGATGTCAGCCACTTGTTTTTTGCAGATGATAGCATCTTCTTTACAAGGGCCTCAATAGAAGAATGCACACGATTACGTAAATTCTTGCGAAGTATTGTAGATTTTCAGGCCAGGTTATTAATTTTGAGAAGTCAGAAATCTCCTTTAGTCCGAATGTAGAGTCGAGGATACGAAACGATATCATAAGTACACTTGATATTCGCGAAGTGCCACAACAAACCACATACCTAGGGCTGCCTTCTATCATTGGAAGAAAGAGGAAAGGTGTGTTTCAAGCTGTTATAGACAAGGTACGCAAGAAGATCGCGGGTTGGAAAGAAAGGAATTTGTCAATAGCAGGAAAAGAGGTGATGCTAAAATATGTGGCTCAAGCAATGCCGATGTATGTAATGAATATTTTCATGTTACCAGAAGAATGCATAAATGAGTTACATAGAGCCTTTAACTGTTACTGGTGGGGAAACGGAAACAAGGATAACCCGATTAGATGGGCCTCTTGGGAACGCATGTGTATCTCTAAATCACGAGGAGGTATGGGGTTTCGACACATGAAAGCATTCAATAAGGCTCTACTCGCAAAGCAGTGTTGGAGGCTAATTACAATGGAGGATTCACTCCCATCAAGAATCCTTAAGGCCAGGTATCATCTTAGAGACTCTTTCCTAGATGCAAGGATTGGATATCAACCTAGTTTTGTATGGAGAAGCTTATGTTCCGCACGGGAAATCGTACACAAGGGGCAAAGATGGAATATAGGAAACGGTATGAAAGTGAGAATATGGGAAGACTATTGGCTTGAGGGATTTAGAACACTCGATTACCGCCCTCAAAACTGCACGTATGATGTCATTAATGACCTTTTGGATGTACGTACAGGTGCATGGAATCAATCTCTATTGATACAATTATTTCCCCAACACATCGCAACAAAGATAGCTTGTACACATATTAATACTCTTGAACATGACTCACTTTACTGGGATGCTTCCTCGAATGGAGTGTTTACATGCAAATCAGCATATTGGATTGCAACTGAGACAATAGAATGCTTCCAAGAGACGTTAGTAACACATGAAAGAAAATCATTGAAGTATATATGGCTGGCAAATATTCCGGGTAAGATCAAGATCTTTGCTTGGAAAGCATGCATGAATCTGTTACCAACTATTTCTAATCTAATGGACAAGGGTTTAGCACCAGGATCTCTCACTTGTATTCATTGTAACGATCCTATGGAAGACACCAGTCATGCTCTATTTCTGTGCAGTTGGGTTCGTGATGTATGGTCTGACATGAATTTGTGTGATCTTACAGACCATGCATTAAACATGTCAATTGATGAGGTGCTATCTACGGCCAAAGACACAGGACAAGGAACTTTGGAGCTCATGTTGATGGTCATGTGGCGAATATGGTGTGCAAGAAATTCCATAGCTCATGGGGGAGAAGTGATTCAGCCAAATAAAATTAAAGAGCCGGCGTGTGTTATATTACAAGAATTCTGTCGAACAAATACTACTTCAGAAGCACATGTTGTTACACGTAATGTTCCATCGCAGAGAAACTGGTATTCCTCGTCTAACGGAGTGATAAAAATTAATACTGGTGGTGGGGGATATCTAGGAGAAATAATGTTGCGGGAATCGGCTTTGTCATGAGGGGTCACAACGGGTTGGTTCTCGTGGCCGGAAGTAGACGGGTAGCATTTGCAAATTATGTTACTGAGATCGAAGCAAAAGCTATTCTATGGGCTATCCAGGTGGCTCTAGCAAAGGGATTCAAGGATGTTATCGGATTCAAGCATTCTTGTCGACGCAATTCTACACAATAAGGAGTTGATGAACATTAGGGGCCTGTTCCGTCATATACGCCGATTATGCGGCTCATTCACTTCATGCTCCTGGTCTTTTGTGCGACGTGATGGGAATCGAGTAGCTCATGAGCTTGCAACAAGGGGTTTATCTGACAATGTAGATGAAGTGTATGATGGTTTTGTGCCACCCTCTGTTAATTCATGGGTGCTCAACGATGTAATGTGTTTACGAACTGAATGATATAATCTTGTTATCAGAAAAAAAAAAAAACTACAAAATACTACAAAATCACCAAGACCACAACCGAGATAGTGCAGACCTAATAAACGGATTATTGACGCTTCATGTTGCATTAATAGTTCCACAATGTTATTCCATCTACATATGAACAACCAATCTATAAGAAACAATTAAGCTCTTTTGTTTTGTGAAAGCGTTTGCTAATAGCTGTAGCGGTAACTATGAAGTGTAAAGCAAGCATACAAACCATTCATGGGTGACCTAGTGGTATAGGCTTATCATCGTGTAAATGTGGGAGGTCTGAAGTTCAATTCTTGCATGGTGCAAAACAACTCTCATGTGCCCACGCCAACCTTCCCAAAGAGGGGAGGGCTTTACTGGGTTTGTGTTTGTGTGGAGGTGAGCTCAACCCCATGGATTAGTCAGCCAAAATGTCTGAAACCATGGTTACCCAAAAATCAAAACAAAAAGACAAGCACACAATCTTAAAAGCCAAATGCTTCTTTTATTAGCATTTCAGCAGGAGCCAAAAAGCTTGTTGTCAAACAAGCTTTTTAATTCTAAACCTTAAACACTCCAAAAGGCTTCCTTATGTAACACTAGTCAGCATTTTCACTTCTAGTGTAAAAGTGAGTACCATCCTCCTTGCTACCGATGAGTAAGCATATAATGTTTACACGACTATTATGGATATTGTGATCCTCCTTGCTACCGCTGAGCGTGTAACTTTGTGTCACAGATTGATGAAGATGGTGTCTCATACACCAATGTATAATCATAACTACTTAATAATGACAATAAACTTTGTTATACTCCATAGAACCTATATATTAAAAAACTTTTACGGCCAGCAAGTAAACAAGTGCATACGAATAATGTATCTATGGTATTGCGAAGAAAAAAAACACATACTATATAATAGATGAATGAAAAGAATATAACCTGAATTGTGTTTATGATTGTAGTTCTGAATAAAGATATGAACCTGCAAAAGAAAAGTGATCAAATATTTGGTTGATAGATTAGAAGAACAAGAGAGTGTATGGATGTTTAATTATATATGAATTTGATACGTGTTCTTGATGGCTACGATCACCTTAATGTTGGTTTTCTATTTTTAAGGAGCAAATCCCAGAAATGCTCATCGGCCAAACAAACTTTTTATTTGTTTCTGATCATTTCAAATGGCATTATTCTCATATTTATTCCTTTTATTTTGGCTTTTCAAAAACTACGAGGATGGCCCCCAACGTGACATAAAATGTCTCGCACATATTAATCTCAACTATCAACTGTTGGTTTTTCGATAATTGAACTTATTGGTTTAAATGTCACACATATAGCGCTTAAACCATCAACTGTTGCCCATATATCTCAACTATGTAGATCAAGATGTTGAAGATAAGATGAAGATCACAAACTGTTGGGAGGGCTTTGTGAGCATAAATTGACCGAAGCTACGATCCAAGTCAGGGACCAAAACCGGAACATATTATGTAACTTTGACAAAGGACATGAACGAAAGATGTAATTTACTCGAAACTCATGATGCATTTGAAATAAAAAGTTATCATTGCTCTTTTGTAAGACTCTAGAAGTAAGAACTCAATAAAATGACAACTGAAACTCTGAAAGTAAAGAAATTAGATAGCTGGTTAATATTTGTCTTCTTACCATGTCAAGTGTTACAATTTTTAGAATTCATTGGGTCTTTGATAATGCTGATATGGATAGGTTCTCTCAGACTTTGTAAAAGATGTCTCGTGGTCGATGGTGGAGGCTGTGAGAATGGAAGTTGCTGGATTGAGGGGTTGACGAGTGATAGTAAAGATGAGGGAAGCGGTCAAAGGTATTATGGTCTGCAGAATGATAGTTATACATACGTAGTAGTGTCATGCGATAATCATAACACCAATATTGCACAAACCAGGTTTAATGCTCAGCAACCAAACGGGACGAAAACAAATGAACGAAATGGACAATTATCAAGTTCACCAGACTATAATTTTATAAAGTACATTTTTAAAACATAGAATTCCGCTCTTCTTGCTCTCTCTAGTTTAAGTAACTAAGAAAACAATCGTTTTGAGTAGCAAAGCTATTGTCAAACATAAGTTATCCATGCTATCTGTAGAACTCTGGCAAGCGAAAACCGGGCAGCACTAGTTTGTCTGCAAACATCTTACCAGTTTTTGGCATGACATGCCAATGCAAAGTCAAGTTAAAGTCTCTTCCCCTAAGGTTACTTCCCTGTATAAAATGAACGAACATAACATTTAAGTAAACCAGACACTGGGATAAAGTTAAAGAGTTAGAAAACTTCAAAAATTACCTGATCAATGAACTTATACTTGTTCTTAGTTTTAATAGAAAATTGTGCATCTTCTTTTGCTGGAATGATACCATCCCACAAGGAAACCTATCAAATAATATTCTAAACTGTAAGACTTGTATATAGGCCCTTAGAAGTCAATTTTGAAAATGCCTTCCCAAAAAAAAAAAATCGTCTAAATGTGCATAATTTACGCAATTCCATGTAAAAACAAACAAATCTGAACGGGATATCTTACCTGATTTATGGGATTCTTTGGAGTACTATATTCAGCAGCTAAAAATACAAAAACCTGCAGATATGAAATGAGATATTAATGAACTCCCCAACCAAGCATATTCAGGAGTTAAACACGAAACTTTCAACTCTTTTTACATATTCCTGACTCGCATAATCAGCTAGAATACATCAATGTTTATGCAAATGGTTTGATGCTCCATTCGAAAACAAGTTCCAAGATAAAATTGGATGTAAGCAAGTCTAATTTTAAGTTTTTGTGCATATGTTTGACCATGGAAGCTATAAACCTTTTCAGTGTAATTAAGGTCCCCACTAATCTCCAACCTCAAAACAAATGTTGCAGACAAATAATATAATAATGTCAAACAGCTTATAATACCTGCTTAGTGTTCCATGTAAACAGTGACTGTAGGTTGGCGGATATATCTAGTGTTACTCCAACCTGCATAATAGAGAGATGTTGCATTGTTAAATTACTATCTATTAAAAATAAAACAACTAAATGCAGCTGGAGTTCATAAACATATAACTGCAAATTTCCGAATTCAGTTAAGAAAAGAGCAAACTGATCAAATGCAGCTGGTGTTCATAAACATTGGAAATGGAAGATTTTTCTTTTAAAACAAGTGAAGATGAAAGTTTGCATTATAAGACTACTATAATGTCAACCCTCTTCATGTTACAGAGATATGATTTAGCATGTAATCAATCATCCATTAAGACACCTTGTTGATACATGGTGTCTTATGTAAGAATGATGAAAATGATCCCATACGCCTTTTCTTCTACTTCCATTTACTAGATTTATTATGCAGAAAATTTCTCATTAGATTCTTCTATAACTTATAGGAAAAATATTTTTTTAACAGTTTGAATAAGCAACTGTGTGTTTGTAGATTGAGAAACCCTCAAGTTTAACAGCAAAATAACTAACGTGCACTTGTGAACCCGAATTCAAATCAAACTCAGCGAAATGAGCATTTGGTACTGGCTACCTAAAACGACATATGCAATGTGTTGAATACAGACTATACGACCAGTAAATGAACCACGTTGACTTGAACCCATGTTTGTTGACATTTAGTTAAGTAGACACAGCTGTTTATATTATTAGCTTTGGGGTTTATCATTTGCAGGGTAGTCAAAAGCGAGAAAAGCGAGCGCTTAAGCGAAGAAGCGAAGCGCCCTAAAGCGCTTTGATTCCAAAGAAGTGAGGCGTTTTACTAGAGCGAGAAAAAGCGTTTTCAAGCGACCGAAAAGCGACAGAAAAGCGCTCGCTTTTTTGTATAACGGCTACTTTTTGGTTTTTTTAGCTAATGAAGTTGTACAACCAGCCCTAATCCTCTAAATTATATCAAATAATTATAAAACTAACCCTTTATGATGAATCCGAGGCTACACCAACTTGGGGGTACTATAGCTAGTGATAGTGGTGTAAATGAGACCAGGCATTATACAAGAAGAAATGTATCTGCATCTACGAGGAGGACACCTTATGATGAATCCGCCAATGATCTTGTAGATGAAGATGATATAGTGGATCTCGGAAAGGATGGAGAAACAAGAAATGAGAACTTAGACGATTATTCCGAATAAAAATAGTAGAAGTATTTGAATAAACTTCTCTTTTGCGGTCTTTTTATATTAAAAAAATGAGAACTTACTCGACACTATTATATGCACAAAGGGTAAAAAAGTTAACTGAAGCGCTCGCTTTTGTCGCTTTTCGCTTCTCGCTTTAGAAAAAGGCACGTCGCTTTGAGGTCGCTTTCGCTTTTAACTACCTTGATCATTTGTAACTCGCTGGAACCTCACATGCCTAGAAGGATATTTATGTCGTAAGTAAAGACAATGTAGTCCACCATAAAGCTATATTCATTGCCAATCTCCCACTAAATACTCTATCTTCTTGACCAATCCTCCAGTATCAATAGTAAATATATCACAAAGAACCAACACGAAAGGGTTGCAATCAATATTTTTAATTTCGAGATCCCCAATCCACCTTTCTTCCAAACAAAGGTCGCAAGGTATAGTAAATACAAAAGACTTCGGGGTCTCTGAGTTAGCCTATTACATGGACTTATCATGTTTGATAAAAAGAAAAGCCAAAAAACTCATATTTACAGCTAACAAACCTCCCCTCCATCTCCGGTTTATGAACTTAACTAAGCGAAAAAAGATAGCTTTCCAGCTCCTAACTTCAAATAACCCATAACATAAACTAATCCAAACACGCTCTAAAAACCCTTGAACAAATCAAAAGTCACCTCTATTTACCAAATTGTCCTATAATTGTTGGGTGTGTACATTTGGGGGTGGCCGTCCGAAAAACCTAATCTATATAGGAAGCAAATTAAACAATTGACTAAGCGAATTGAGGACAACTTTCTAATCAAACCATAAAACACATCCAGATCTACTTAACCATATAAATATCTCAACAGATCTAATAAAACCTTTTAAAAAACATATGACCAAACAAAAGAAAAGAAAAGAATTAACCTCGTCATCTCCGTTTGATTTCTTGGTAAATCGATTAATATTCAAAACCTATAAAAAAAACAAACAAACACTAGTTAGTCAAAATTAAACCCTAAATAGTCAAAATTTTAATAAAAAAAATTTTGGGGGTTTAAGTAAGTACCTTGACATTGGCAGTTGGGGTAATGGTGTTGAAATTATCGGAGACAGAAGCGATAACACACATCAAAGCTAAGATTGTTAATGAGAATGTTAGGAGAGCATTTGCTCTGTAACCGAATGAATGCATTTTCTTTCTGTTCTTCTTTTCTTTTCTGTGTGTTTGGTTTGGCTGTTTTTCGTGTTGTTGGTGTGACCTTTTAAGTAGTAGTACTAGGATAGAATGCTGGTCAACTCAACTACTTTTCATATGTTTAGGTTGTGTTTGGTTTTAAGGAATTAAAAGGAGAGAACCACAATGGGTTTGATTGTGAGTGTTTGATTTTTTATTTTATTTTTTTAGCAAAAGTGAGTGTTTGGTTACTGTTTGGTTTTTATGTTCTAAGATTTAAAAATAAATATATCTCGTACTTCATATCATTTATTTTAGGAGTTTGTTTAAAAATGTGTTTTGACTTTACAAAATGGATTTGACGTGAAAAATTATATTTTGTTTAACATTTTAGGTTTTAGATTTTGATCTATATTTAAATAATGAATGGTTAGTGAAAAACATTATCTCTACTACTTATAAAGGAAAAATCTCAAAATCTTAAATGTTAAAAAACCTTGTAATTTAGGAAATGTTGAAAAATTAATTACACCCATTGAAACATTTGTACCCCTCATCCGGTTTATTTGTTCGTTCTTTTCACCCTAAAAAACACACACCCAATCTCATTCTTAAATCTCCCTTGTGTTTAGGTGTTCATTATTTGGAAACCAGAATAGATTGAACTTGAGCCATATCTTGGCGGGGCCGCACGACAGGGTGTTTGCAGCCCTAACGGCTCAAATACTCCCATTGTGGTGAGGAAACCTTATAAGGTTGTAGCCATGGCGGTTTATTACACTTTTGTCCGAGACAGACTTAAAGTGGTATTTAACATCTGCTAATGAACACCTTTCAATATATGTACATTAAATGGTGTACTTTCAAAACCCACAGTATCATTTTGGACTGTCATTGCAAGACCTTTTTTTACTACGCATATATGAATTAATGTACTGGTGTCATTAGGACGTGGCAGAGAAGGTTATATGGTTCTCTCAATAAGGATCTCGTGCAATGTGCATCTTGGGTGCAAATGGTGTGGTTCCCGGTGTTACTAATTTATGAGGTAGTGAAACTGTAGAAACTAGAAGGGGGGGTTTAATAGTTTCTAGTTCATTTTCAAAACATTTTGGCTCAATCTACTGTTTGCGGTTCCTTATCTCTGCCCGCGGTTCCTTATTGATAAGGAACCGCCGGTCCAATAACGAACCGCCGACAGTGGACGTAGCAACATTGTTAATTTGAAACCTTAACAATCCTTTGTATCAAATTCTTTATCAATCTTGACTAGATGTGAGATGTGTTTGATTGAGAGATAAATACTACAAGTAAGAAAACACACAAGCACATCAAATCAAGAGTACATCAAGCAATAGTCTAAACACTAAGCACACACGTACTAAGCACAAGCTTTTCCGCAACTAGGATGTTTAGACTAAGTGATGTACACTTGACCATAATCTAAACATGAAGCACACACGTACTTAGCCATAGCTTTTCCGCAACTTAGATGTTTAGATTATGTGATGCACACAAAGACACACAACACAAGTATGTAATTATAAATACATCTACAAAGGTAAAGACATAAATGTAAATGAAAGTACCGACACGATGCTTTATAGTGGTTCGGTCACGAAGCTCCTCTTCGCCCTACTCCACTCCTCGAGTACACCTTACTCGAGAGTTACTTCACTAGTCAACAAACTCCTTAAGGTGGAGAAACCATACACAACGTCGCTTATCCAATTTCCGACTCTAAGCTAAAAGTCGAGTCCTAATCTTAGGTAGGACCAATCTACACAACGTCGCCCACTTCACCATTTAACGACACAAGGCTAGATGTCGAGTTCTAATCGAAAGCTAGAACCAATCTTCACGACTCTTCACTTTGAAGCTAAGTGAGAACTTCACACAACACAACTACTAATCACTTTAAAGCTAAGTGAGAACTCACAAGACACAACCACATCACATTAGAGTTTAGTGAGAACTACCAAGACACAACCTAATCTACCCACTAGTTATGTTTTATGGCCCAACATAACAAACCTTGTGTTTTATGGTCTAAACACATAAACCATATAGATCTAAGCACACATCACTTAGATCTATAACTCTAACACTATATCCAAGTACTAACAAGACTTGGATCTACACAACTAACACCTAATCCAAGGATACCCATCACTTGGATATTCTACCCTTACAAACACATCCAAGTGTACCCAACACTTGGATCTTCTACATATACATAGTAGGAAGACTAAAAACATAACTTAGATCTATAGAAGGAAAGATCTTCATCATGTAGTGAACCCAACACATCATGGTAATGATAGTGTTCTTCTCTTTGCACTTGAGGGGATGAGGAGATTGAAGATTGAATCACATCTTAAACAAGATTAATCAAAACTAACTAATCAAGGATCTAAGATGGTTTTTGAAAGAAACTGTGCAAAAAGGGTTGAAAGAAAAGCTGGAAATGATCCACTATTTATAGGACAACATTGCAACGGTCAAAAAGACCCGCGGTTCCTTATCTCCACCCGCGGTACCTTATCAATAAGGAACCACGGGTTCCTTTAAGGAACCTCCGTGTCGGAGTCCGTGCAAATTTGTCCTTTAGTGGGGATATGCCATCTGGGGTAGTTTATACCCTCAAAGGATATTCCTTTGGCATATGGAATATGCCAAATTCAAATTTCCATTTTCTTTTTAATAAAACATTTTCTTAAAAATAAAGTTAATTAAAATCTTTTGTCACATTTGATTAAATGTGAGTTTTAGGAAAATATTAATCCTTGATCACTTAGTTAGGTTAATGACATGTTTGTACATACCTTGAGTGATTCATGCCGAATGCGATCTTGGAGGTGTCGAGAGAAGTATACAAATGTATTCTTGAGTGATTACGAGTACCTTAACATTTTACATAATGTGTTGCGAATTATACGTTTGTCATCAACAAAACACAAAGAAATTATATCGACAAAGCATCGTAATGTTTGCACTAACAATCTCCCCCTTTTTGATGATGACAAACAAGTAAACCGCAACACATATTAAAATGCACAAGTTACTAGTTTACACTTACTTCTCCCCTTTTTGTCGAATCAAAAAGGTAGTCAACGTCTTGAAGAAGAGAAGAATCAACGTCACGAGAGCTTGCATCCGAAAGGTAGTCTTCATATTAAGAAGAGGAGGATCGACTTCGAGAGAACATGCATCCAAAAATCTAATCATCCATTGTGGTTGTCGTTTGAGAGGCAAGAATCCAAACTATAAACCCATCATCCAAAGATATTGAGCTTGCGTCATCCTAGTGAAGTCTTCAATCACCATAGGTTAACCAACTCCAAGCATAATAATATGCTTATCTACGAGTGTCCAAAATGCATTACTTGCAAGATGTTTGATGAATGCAATTTGAGTGAGTCAACGATCACAAATGTAATGATTTGAACTCTTGCAAATGACCCCCTTGATATGAGCTCCCCCTTGCTTGAGGCACCAACAAAGCAAGAATAGTGACGAGCTACACAAAAGGGTTAGAAAAGTCCTACAAAACAAAGTTAGTAGACAAGAGCATATATATAGCAAGGGTCACCCAAACGGAATTAGGATGATAAACAAGTCGTTTGCACAAACAATGACAAGCAAAGAAGTGTGCATGCGATGCTATCAATCCAAAAAAAAAGGAGAGGATCTTGACAAGATCAATTCACAATTGTTGGAATAGAGATAGAAAAGAAACATCCATACCAATTGTAATGATAATATGTCAAAGGGTAAAAAGCTTAGAATTTTTGGAATCACCCAAGAAAATTCAAGATTTAACCATCAACTCTCAAAAAAACAAGGAGAGGATTTTGAGGAAGTCAATTCAAAATTGTTGGAATAGAGGTAGAAAAGAAACATCCAAGAATTTGAAGATATCATCTCAAGGGGTTAAAAACTTAGAATTGATGGAATCGCCCATACCAATTGTAAATTTTAACCGCAATCAACTCTCAAAAAGAGGAACAAAAATATCTCAACCTAGAGACATTTTTGACCAAAAAAAAATAAAGGAAAACCAAAAGCGGATAAATCGACGCTTTAAGAAACAGGATATAGGACATTATAGGCAACAATGCGTATGAATGTCGACACCAAATGGTGTTTAGCATACGATAAACTACATGCTCAAAGTTTCGTAGCTCTTCTCAATCATTGTGGATGTTCAAAGAACAATTACATGATGAGGAAAGGGTAAGGCTCGACTCAACTTAGTTTAGAAAGACTAGAAGAAAGAGACTCGACTTAGAAGAGCATGATTAAAATGAATTGAGAGAGACTCAACAAATAAGTTAAGGATAACTTCACAAATTGATTCATGAATACTATACCTTAGAAGGTGATAGTGAAATCTCGAAAGAAGATGAGAAAAGAAACTCAAAAGAAGCTCAAGAAGACATGAAAGAGTTAGTACAAAATCTAACACATAATCAAGTAAGCACATAGGATAAATCATGCAATGCCTAATGAAGTCTACAATAAACCAATGTAGAGAAGGTGCGCAATTAACACATATGGCATGCAATAAACATGATTACTTAAAAAGAGAAGACTAAGTAGAACATGTTGGCACGTAGCATTTAAGGACGTGCATGAGTTAGACACATCTAAGAGATATTATATCAGAATTTCTTGACAAAGGCAAAACCTTGATAATAAGCATGCATTCATTAACTAATCAATTAAGCATATAGCATACGGATAAGCAAGAAGATATATAAGCAAGTCATATATCTAGATATCACAAATCAAGCTACATGTAATGTAAATCTCCAAGAAGATTCCTAATTCTTATTAGTTTAAGAAAAGGACTCAAAATAAGAGAAAAGAAAAAAAAACATAATAATAACAAGATCCAAGACTCAAATAAAAATCATGTTGAAAAACATGAAAGGAAATACAAGAGAATAAAGATCATATAAAGATGTATGAAACTCAAGCCTAAAACATAAGCATAATTTTAATCCTAGTTACACTAGAAAACTAAGATTTGCTTAAATTAGATGTCTTAGCAATAAGCAATCCACATGCTTAAATGAAAGACAAGGGTGGTGGCGGAATTTGGTGGGGTGAAAAGTAAGTGATGTGGTTGAGTTTGAAGGGGTAAAAGGTGAAGTCACCAAGGTATCAACAAAGTCATTCACAATGGGAATGCTTTGGATGGGTTGAGGTTGGGTAGTCACATTCAAGAGAGTACTTGAAGTGAAGGGTGAGGTTAGCTCATTCATTCTAGATTGGAATGAAGAGGAGGTAGAAATATGTGAATGGTTGGTACCATGGGTTGAGGTAGTCTTGCATAGAGCAAGAGGTGGTGAGGGTGATGAAGAGATGAGAATTGGAACAATCTCATTCTTGGGTGTGTAAAAGGGTGAAGAGTTAAGTTTGGGTAACTTAATCTTAATTTTGAGGTGCCTCTTTGAAGAGGAGGTTTTGGATGAATTGAAGGTTCTTGTAGAAACCATGGTAGTAATGGGTGGTTTAAGGGGTAAGGATGAATGGTTTGAGGTGTGAAGAACATGGCTACAAGGTGGGTTTAAAAGGGTGAGGGGATGATCCAAACTAGTAATGGGTTAAAAAGGGAAAGCCCAAGATATTTTGGGAGAGTTCAAAGGTTTGAAACAAAGATACCAAAGGGTGTTGGAACAATTGGGAAGTTTCAGAAACCCCGAATAAGGAAGCACTGTACGCGGTTCCTTATCTATAGCGGCGGTTCCTTATCAATAAGGATCCGCGGCCTATATATGGAACCGCCTACAGAGGCAGTGTTTGGTGGTAAGGGAAGATTTTCCAGTTCAGCAAATCCTAATGTTCTAGTCTAACTTATCATAAAGTCATGCTTAAGAGCAATAAAAACTAGAACACACACAAAGGAAAAACATATAGGTTCAATTAGCACGTAGGAAGAGGGTTAAGAGAAACCTAATGGCTACAAAAGAAAAAGAATCCTAATGACATACAACGTTCATCCAAGTAAACTATCATTAGTCATATATAGGAAGAGCCATTTAGCCAATTTAGAGAATGAGTATGAGACTATCACTAGAGGTGCTCAATTAAGGCTAAACACGACCATTTTTACGAGTTATACACCAACTCAACTTCCCACATGGAAGTAATTCAACCGTTAGGTCAAATTAAGATCCTAGTGCATAAATTCTCTAGTAGGCATTCTCAATTAGACAAAATGTAATTCCAACATTTGCCTAATAAAGTTTAGCAAGGATGAAACTTGCATGGTGACACAATGCATGACCTAATGAGGGTTAAGAATGCACCATTGCATATCTTGTCAAACAAGTCTAGTTAAGGTTATTTACCTTAATAGAACTTGAGGCCAATAACTTTGAAGTGTATAAACAAAGTTTACACAAACCAAAGGAACACTCTTGATTGGTCTTTCGGAAATGACACATTTATAAATTGCATAGCAATGTAAATTACTTGAGTATTTCGGATGAAACATCCAAGTTATCAAACCGACTCTATTGTGCATTATAAGTAATTATTAAACAAAATATGTCTAACAATTTGAACAAGTAGATTCAATATAACATCATCAACATAAGTGTGAGTTATGATCCGATGTATATTATTAATAAACCACATTCATGTCTACACTAAAAAACATGTCAATTAGATTCGATAATGATACCAATCATAGTTTGAATAATGCATTGATATTTAATCGAAATCTTTCTTGATTCCCACAAACACTCTTTTAAGAGAAAATAGCTAAGATTTTCAAAGGGTGCTTCATGTTTTATAGTGAGACATTTATCTACTTGAACTAATAACACAATGATCGAGTAAGACGACCCAAATCAATAGATTTGACAAGCTCCCAAAGCTTTCAAACCTAAAAGTGTTAAAGAACATGCCGAGGTGTACAAGATGTTTATGTAACATTTGTAAACCAAGAGATGTTAATCCTATATGCAATGCACACATAATGTTGCAACTAAAATGCAAGAAATCTAGCATACATCCTAATTAGGAAAAACTAGATACTAACAAATACCAAGCAAGGCACAAGAGACTAGACATATAAGCAATACTACTACAAATAGCAAGGAACACTTAATAATGTCTACATATAATAGTAACACACAAGGAAACACACACAAACAATTAGCTTAACGCATAAAAGCATTCGTCCATGTTTTGAGTGTTAGATACAACAAAGTATTCATAGCTTGATTTTATTTTAAAATAGTCTTTAACCCATTTAAAATTTATTTAAGTTTAACACTTTGTAAATATATCAATTTTCAAAGATATATCACCAAGAGATGTCCAACTTAATAGAAAAGAGTAAAACACAAGTTTTACGACAAACCGACGCTCAATACTTTGGAAAAAGTATGGAACTTAGAAACCATCCAAACTTTAAAGTTTGAATAAAGGTTTGGAAGCATTTTTAATTGAAATAAAATTCAATTACGTTCGAAATGACGGGTGGCACGACTTCTACGGACTTACGGTTGATTTTATATGATTTTTCAAAGTTTTCAAAAATCTGAGTCAGACTGACTGCGGTTCCTTATTGATAAGGATCCGCGGGGAATAATAAAGAACCGCGGTCAGAGAACAAAAAATGAGTTTTTGGCCAAAATCATTTGGTAACTTTTTGGAAGGACTTAGGACTCTAAAAAATCATTTTAGACACATAGAACTCGTATTTTAGAGTTAATTATGACACAAAAGATTTGTATACTTCCAAACATGAAAAGATTTAATTCAAGCTATTATACAAAGTTTATTTAACACCAAAACTTGTATGAATAAAACAACAAAACACATTTCATAAGTAATCACTCTTTATGAACAATTTGATACAAATATCGTCTCTATTTTTTAAAAACCGTTTTCATTTTTAAAAACCATTTGTTTTGAAAAAGAGAGCAAAGATCGATCCAAGCTTTAAAGTACAATATACTTCAAAGGTCTTGAGTAACCTCGCTCTGATACCAATTGTAGAAACTAGAAGGGGGGGTTGAATAGTTTCTAGTTCATTTTCAAAACATTTCGGCTCAATCTACTGCTTGCGGTTCCTTATCTCTGCCCGCGGTTCCTTATTGATAAGGAACCGCCAGTCCAATAACGAACCGCCGACAGTGGACGTAGCAACATTGTTAATTTGAAACCTTAACAATCCTTTGTATCAAATTCTTTATCAATCTTGACTAGATGTGAGATGTGTTTGATTGAGAGATAAATAATACAAGTAAGAAAACACACAAGCACATCAAATCAAGAGTACATCAAGCAATAGTCTAAACACTAAGCACACACGTACTAAGCACAAGCTTTTCCGCAACTAGGATGTTTAGACTAAGTGATGTACACTTGACCATAATCTAAACATGAAGCACACACGTACTTAGCCATAGCTTTTCCGCAACTTAGATGTTTAGATTATGTGATGCACACAAAGACACACAACACAAGTATGCAATTATAAATACATCTACAAAGGTAAAGACATAAATGTAAATGAAAGTACCGACACGATGATTTATAGTGGTTCGGTCACGAAGCTCCTCTTCGCCCTACTCCACTCCTCGAGTACACCTTACTCGAGAGTTACTTCACTAGTCAACAAACTCCTTAAGGTGGAGAAACCATACACAACGTCGCTTATCCAATTTCCGACTCTAAGCTAAAAGTCGAGTCCTAATCTTAGGTAGGACCAATCTACACAACGTCGCCCACTTCACCATTTAACGACACAAGGCTAGATGTCGAGTTCTAATCGAAAGCTAGAACCAATCTTCACGACTCTTCACTTTGAAGCTAAGTGAGAACTTCACACAACACAACTACTAATCACTTTAAAGCTAAGTGAGAACTCACAAGACACAACCACATCACTTTAGAGTTTAGTGAGAACTACCAAGACACAACCTAATCTACCCACTAGTTATGTTTTATGGCCCAACATAACAAACCTTGTGTTTTATGGTCTAAACACATAAACCATATAGATCTAAGCACACATCACTTAGATCTATAACTCTAACACTATATCCAAGTACTAACAAGACTTGGATCTACACAACTAACACCTAGTCCAAGGATACCCATCACTTGGATATTCTACCCTTACAAACACATCCAAGTGTACCCAACACTTGGATCTTCTACATATACATAGTAGGAAGACTAAAAACATAACTTAGATCTATAGAAGGAAAGATCTTCATCATGTAGTGAACCCAACACATCATGATAATGATAGTGTTCTTCTCTTTGCACTTGAGGGGATGAGGAGATTGAAGATTGAATCACATCTTAAACAAGATTAATCAAAACTAACTAATCAAGGATCTAAGATGGTCTTTGAAAGAAACTGTGCAAAAAGGGTTGAAAGAAAAGCTGGAAATGATCCACTATTTATAGGGCAACATTGCAACGGTAAAAAAGACCCGCGGTTCCTTATCTCCACCCGCGGTACCTTATCAATAAGGAACCGCGGGTTCCTTTAAGGAACCTCCGTGTCGGAGTCCGTGTAAATTTGTCCTTTAGTGGGGATATGCCATCTGGGGTAGTTTATACCCTCAAAGGATATTCCTTTGGCATATGGAATATGCCAAATTCAAATTTCCATTTTCTTTTTAATAAAACATTTTCTTAAAAATAAAGTTAATTAAAATCTTTTGTCACATTTGATTAAATGTGAGTTTTAGGAAAATATTAATCCTTGATCACTTAGTTAGGTTAATGACATGTTTGTACATACCTTGAGTGATTCATGCCGAATGCGATCTTGGAGGTGTCGAGAGAAGTATACAAATGTATTCTTGAGTGATTACGAGTACCTTAACATTTTACATAATGTGTTGCGAATTATACGTTTGTCATCAAAAAAACACAAAGAGATTATATCGACAAAGCATCGTAATGTTTGCACTAACAGAAACATATATTCATACTCCTTTATTTGATGGCTTCTCATAAGTGTGACACTGCAATTTCCTGCTTTCTTAAGGGACTGTTTGAGATAGTGAGATACTTTCATTTGAAGCATCGGTTATTCTATCGAATTAGAACTAGCTCTGGTGGGATGAGTGTTTCATCGTCAAGTCCAGATGGCAGGTTGTTGGTGGAAGTGTGGCGTGTCTATTGGTCGCAGTCCTGTGCAGGTATGTTTTGGCTTGATATGATTTTATTTGATTCTTTTATTTTTGGTTTTATTTGATTCTTTTTACCAATCGAACACGTCTTATTTGGCCATTTCACATACACATTAAGACCACTTGGTTGTAATCTTTCTGTTATTTATTTATCATTAGATAAGTTGAAACATGTAGTTAACATACCCGTTTCATAGTCTTAACACTATTTCTATGCTGGTAGTGGATATCTTTGTGTGTCATAAACCTTTGCAACTTCTCTCATGATTCACCTTGGCGCATTGCAGGTTCCTTTCCAGTGGATGCATCATCCACTGATTTTGTCGTATACATTAGCAAGTCGTCAGAGTTAAAGCATGGTCTGGTGGATAGATACTTGTTCAGCAAACTTCTACTTCTATTGATGCAACGTTTTTATATGAACATTAATTTTTGTTTTGTTGGTTATGCATAAATAATTTTTTTCGTAGTCTTATAGTTGATTAATTTTATTTAATTTATCGCATGTTACGAGCGTTTGCAAATTTATTTTGATCTTTTCACATGCAAATTAAATTCTTATAACGTATAGTATAATTAATTAACCAGTTATTTAATTAATAAGCTATTACCTTTAAACCATGACTTGTATTATACTGATTAAACTTTACTTAATGTTAATAATTCAGCTTATTTCTAATTATGGAAACTTACTATTTTTGGAAACTTACTATTTATGGAAACCTGCTATTTTTAAAAAGTTACTTAGTATTACAATACAAGTATTATAATACACTATTGCATGCATAATACACTACAGAACATCAGTATAACTACAAATAACACAGTAAAAACCCTAAAACATGACAGAATACTATAACAAGCTAATAACACACAAAACCAGTAAAACACATGTAATTCAGACAACTCATACACATTCCTATTCTTAAGTAGTATTATCCGTCAAGGCGGAGTAGTTTCTTCAGCGTTTCCATTAGCTTCTACTGGACATAAGGTACGGATTTCCTGTCCTTCAATAAGGACAGTCTCTTCCTTATTAGGATTTCCCGTATGCAGCCAACTGTTTTCCCTAGTAGTTACAGATTAAATGTTTATGTTTTATTAGTTACCTTAGCCATATACATGCATGACCAGTTTCACCTTGTTATGGAGGTACCATAAACATAACACTAGAGGCACTAGTGTTATGACTTCACCACGGCGGAGTGATAGCTCGTGGCGTCCCTTTAAGTTATTTGGCTATTATTATATTATTATTATCATGTGGGACGTATGGGTGCATCCTAGGTTCAGTTTCAGTCAGGATTTCATGGTGAATGTGGTGTGTGTCTTGCATCCTTCACAAGGAGCTGATCCCTCCTACCCATTACCAATTAATTAGAGGCATCCCCTCTAATTTGTATGACGAGGTCACCCCTCCAAGTATTCATACACGTTGTTGACCTCATGACCTATATTGGCTTTTGGTACGTTAAACTAATACAGGTTTTCATAAGTAACATAAGCTATGTTTCTAGAATTAAAACCAGTTAACATGTTATACGCCTAGTTTTTTCGCAGGTCTTATTCATTTCCGCTGCAATTCATGCTTTATATGCTTTATATGTTCTCATTCCTTTACGTCTTTACGTTATGCTATATATCCGTGCACTGAGCGTTATGGTCAACCATTTTCCATTTCCATCTCCCCAAACGGCAGGTACCCAAGGTCGCAAGTAGGATCTCCAAAGTATGTGCATTCGGATGGAAGCTATCAAGCCTCTTTTACCTTATGCATTTATTCCTGCTTTTTCATACTTTACTTATTTTGGACATTATTTAGTCCTTTCATTTACAGTACTTAATATTGGTTGTGTGTGAGTTACTTAGACTACCGATGTTTGATTCCGGTATTTCTATTTATGGTCATGAATGTTTAGACATTTACCTTGCATGCTTTGATGACATGCCATATTTTACTGTAGCATTCCATCTTAACAAATAGGGTGTTACAATTATGGTATCAGAGCCAAGGTTTCGACCTGTAGCTCTGTAAAACATGACTTGTGACTTATGGGTAGTCACCAACGTCTTCCTAAAACTAACAGTTAGTTTTCATGCATTCATGCATTTTCATTTTATTTCATCCATTCATATCATTGTCGTAGGTTTATGACTAAGTAATGGTTGGTACAGGACCGGCCCTATTTAGTCGTATGTGCTTTTATTGAAACTTTTAACTTTGGGACTGACCCATAGGCGTCCCCTCGCTATGTCTTTTGTTTTTGGTGAACAGACCATAGGCGTTTAACCTCGCGCATATAAAAGTTTTTATAAACTGCATCATGCATTTTAAACTGTTTCATGCATTATAAACTGCTTCATTGATTATACGTTATTTATGCATTTATGTCATCTCATTTCAGACTTATCATTTATGTTGCATTTTGTTTTTAAACTGTCAGATGGTGAACACACGCAATGCTCAAGAGTTGGCTGCAACTGTCAATGCAGCTCTGCAAGCCATCATTCCTCAACTTCGCAATGAAATCAGGGACGAAGTTCATGCTGAAATTCAAGCTCAGGGCGTTCAGTATGGCCCTTATCCTAAAAACCACTACAACAACAACAATCCTCCACCACCACCACATGTTACTCTTATGACTTGGTTGGAGCGATTCAACAAACAGCGACCCCGTTCGTTTGAGCAGACTGACATCCCCAATGAGGCTGAGGCTTGGATTTCTCACATCGAGAAGATATTTGATGCGATGGATTGTGACGGCATTTTTAAGGCAAGACTGGCTTGCTATAAGTTTGAAGGTGATGTGCTACAGTGGTGGAAGTCTGTCAAGCAGGCCAGTGGTGGTGATAATTGGGTTGCACTCTTGACATGCAGGGCCGGCCCTGGTACCGGGCGGGGTGGGCGACGGCCCAGGGCATCATATTTTAGGGGGCATCAGAATTCTATACTCGTTGTATACTGTAATAGAAATCAACTACAAAAATGAAAAAAATGGATCTTTGTATTTACAATGGAGGAAGAAGCCAAGGTAGAAGAATAAAATAAAAATAATATATTTATTGTGCATGTGTTAGCTAGGGGCCCACAAATGTATGGACAATTATTAAATATAAAATGTTTTCTTCATATTACAATTGAACTACAATAGTATTTTTTTTAACTAAAGTTGTTTTGCACAAGATAAATTGTAGTACCTTTACATGTTTTCGAAAACTTTTGGCGCTTGCTTTTCTCCTTGTAAAAAGTTCTAATATTTAACAAGTACGTACTAATGAAGAAAAAACCATTTTATTAGTTTACCAGTACATACTAGTAATGTTTTAGAGTTTTCCTTAAGACAATTTATTGATTATATAGTACTCAGATCCATTAAAAATGTTTACAACCTTAGTTTTTTGTTAAAAATTTATGTGATCCATTAATGTTTTTTAGCTTATGTTGACAACAATAAGATGATTGATGGGTTTCCTTTAAAAAACATATACAATATTAACATGTTTTCAAGTGATTGATCTTGATATTGTAACAAAACATTTATATCATCATATTGCAACATACTATTTATTCAAGAAAACCAAGAGTTAGGATCTCATGTCTTAAGAGATTTGTGCAACTTTTGTGGAATGGGATACTTAACCAACTAACGCGCCTTTAGTGCATTCTATTTCTATAAGTAGTATTTGATCCAGGATGAAGAAGGTTAACTACATAACTTACAATCCCATATAAGTGTTATTTGTTTGTAAGGGGCATTTTTTTGTCGGTTCGCCTAGGGTAGCAAGAACTTCAAGACCGGCCCTGTTGACATGGGACCAATTTAAGGAGCTCTTCCTTAACCAGTACTTTCCACATGCTGAACAGAAGAAGCTTAAGCGGGATTATCATAATATCTGACAGGTTGCTGGAGAGAATAGCAACGAATTCATGCATAGGTTTCTCCGTTTGGCTGGTTTCTTGGGAGCAGCAGCTGGTACTTCCGAGGAGCAAGCTGAGAAGTTTCATTGGGCTCTTCGCACTTTGGTCGCCAACAGTTTGGCTTGTGCTACATTCACTACAGTAGCACAGGTGGCTGATGCAGCCCGTAAGCTAGAGATGCTTCAGGAACGAGAGGAGTTTGGTGATGACAGAGCAGTGAAGCGGTATCTTCAATCACCAATTGTAAATCATTCATTTCATCAGTATTTTCATTTTCATATCATCCTCTGTTCAACTTTATATTCCAGGCAGAAGACTGACGACCGTAAGCCTACGGTCGTTCAACATCAAGCATCTAAGGGAAACGGTCAGACCAACGACCGTTCTGGTTCTGAGAGGCGTGGAGGTAATGATAATTACCGTAACAACGCTAATAACTCGAACAACAGCAGGTCCCTACATTAACCTTCTTTCATGTTAAACTATCTTATGTTATGGTATTCTGACACTGCAACGATTTAATTCAGGAACAACAACAACGGTAGGGATCAGGACCGTAGAGGTTCACAACCTAACCATTCTACCTCATCTGGTAATTATTAAACCTTCTATGTAATCATGTTTATGTTCCATGATCATGTCTCATGCATGTAATCCTGAAACAGGCTCTCGGATAACCAGGACGCCTGCTGGAGGATTCACGCATCCTATCTGTCCTACTTGTTCGCGCAGTGATACAAGTATTTTCAATGGGTTTCAATTTAATTCTCGGTATCTTCTCGAATTGATCACGGCTCAAAGTGGAATAGTTGTTCTTGGTTACTAAAAAGGGGTTGGTTTTCTATTCTACTAAAAGGATTTAAATGTGAAAAGATATAAAATTAAACTAAAAGCAGTTAATTAAATAAAGCTTGAATTAAAATTAAACAATTAAACAGTAAAACAAAACAGTGAAATAACCCTTACTGAAAAATTCTTGATTCGGAATAATTGATGCTGATTCGGAATGTTTGTTGATGCGGAATAAAACTGACTCGGAATAAATAAAGCGAAATGCTTGATTCGGAATAATGGCTTCACCCGGAATAACAATCCTTCATTCGGAACACCTTCATTCGGAACAATATTCACTCATCCGGAATGTTTGCTCATTCGGAACATTTTGACAAAAGCTTCATTCGGAACTTTTCCTTCATTCGGAACATAAGTTCATCCGGAACATTTTCACTGATCCGGAATAAAATACTAAAGGCTTGATTCGGAACAATTTGGTTTACTCGGAATAAACTTGACTCGGAATATTTTATCAAAATCCTTCATTCAGAACTTTTAAAAAACTGATTCGGAATATTTTTGGAAAAACCTTGATTCGGAATATTAATACTCATCCGGAATATTAATTATTCCGGATGAACACTTTGATTCGGAATACTCAAAAGCAAAAACTTCACTCGGAATAAATTGCTGACTCGGAATAAAATGATGAAAGGCTTGATTCGGAACAATCTAACTGATCCGGAATATTTAAAGAAAACTCTTCAGTCGGAACATTTTCTATTGATTCGGAATCTGGGTAATATTATGAAGACGAAGAACAGGGAAACAACACAAGGACAAATTTAACCAAAATCACCAAGTTTTTAACCAAAACTTAAACCAATTTAACCACTAATCATCTACTAATCATAATCAACAAACCAAAACAACAAAAACACAAAACCCAGTTACTTTTAAAGATCAAAATCAACCAAATAAGAACTTAATACTTTGAATCAAAAAGAGAAAGATGAACAAGATTAAATGAAAGATGATATTGATTGATTAAGGTAGAGTAAAGAAAAGGGAAGATTAAAAACTTACAAGATTAGAGATTCAACAAAAATGAAAAATCACCAACACCTTAATGGTGTTGGCTTCCTACGAAAACAAAGAAAAGAAAAGACTGGAAATGAAAACTGGCTCAAAATGTGTGAAGGAAGGTCCTATTTATAGGTCTTCAAGTTGGTTGGTGAGTGGGCTTTCTCCCTTTCTTCTTGTCTTCTCGTCTTTTCAGAAAAGTTGACGTTTTCGATTTCGATTCGGGATTTGTCGACGAATAAATTCAACTCGTCTTTTAATTTCTTCGATTAATAGACTTGAGTTCTTCGACATATGTAAATCTTCCATCTTTGGTCCTTTTCTTCGATAAATCTTCAAATAGGCCCATTGACTTCAAATCTTTTGCATCTCTTGGACAACAGACTTCGTCTTGAGTCGTTTTCTTCGATAAAACCCGTGCAATCCCATGTTTTCTTCAATATTTATCCGGTTGGCTCTGAAAACACAACAAACACACAAACCACGCATAATTCCAAACAAATGACATTAAATACGTGTTTTGGTCTTGTTTTAGCAAGAAATAAGTGGTAAAGGATGGGTGTTTTCACACCTATCAAATCCCCTACACTTAACCATTGCCATGCCCTCATGCAATGCTTAGTGATAAAGCAAATTTACACTTTCCTCATAATCGATCAACCTTGGCCTTATTAATATACTACTAAAACAAAAATTTAAACTACTTATGAAGAAATAAAGCTTTAAAGGGATAGAAAACCATTTTCACTTGAAAACAGCTATATGGAAATAACTCGCAAAGAGATCTAAGACTTACATTAGGGCTTCGGTTGCTGTGAAGATTCATCACCCTCAAGTTTCACGTTCCCCAAACCAAGCTTAAAAACGAGATCATTGTTATTATAAGTTAGCAAAACAAACACTTACACACATGGCTTAATTATACGCTTAAACTCCCTTATTCCTAGGTGTATCTCTTATATTTTATTTTTGTCTCAGAATGATCATGAAGATGCATTTTTGGACTTATTGCGATAGTTTATTTAGGCTGAAAGCAAAGTAGGACGATTTGATTAATAGTTAGCTAAAGGACAAAATATCTTAAAACTGCTTCTCGGGATATCAAAAAGTTCATATCTTGGCATAACTCGCTTCACGATTTGAGACCTTTCTCGGGCCGATATTTGGCATGTACTTCATACTTCATATCTTGAGAGACGTTCTTGAGATAATGGTCTTCTCTTCATAATAGAGTTTCTTCACTTGGAGACTTTTGAGGGATACTCCAACTTTGTTGACCACGACTTCATCATTATTTCTTCAATCGTTAATTGGGATTTTGAGGTACAACGATCTGCCTCCTTTTCGGACTTTGATCTATTTATCCTCATACCTTGTTAGGGTCTTTTCGGATAGACTTCTCCATGATCTTTATAGGAGTTGATTGCTTTTCGTCGTGAGTCTTGATCCTTCATATTGATTTTGGGAATAATGCTTTTCACATCACCTTGGATCTTTAGCAATAAAATGGAATCCTCATGCCTTGTTAGGGCCTTTTCGGACTCGCCAATCTTCGCGCCCCGCTTCATAAGTTATGCCTTGGCTATGAACTCTTATCATTACCGAGAAACTTTTAAACGATCTTGGGCTAGAAGCTAAGTTATTCAATAAAATGGTACGACCTTACTTATTGTAGATAAATTATTAGCAAGTGATGGGAGAATAGGCAAATAATCACACCAAGTGTGCTTGTGCAAGAATACCGACTTATAATTGGCTCTATAATTTCTCGTCCTCCACAATTTAAAATCTCAAGTAATGAGACTCGTGGATGCTTAGCCTAATAAACCACTTAAGGTTTACATGGTTAAGGATACTTGCTAGAATAAACTTGGATAAGTCTATTCGGGTTGAGTCAAAATAATCGCAACGGGCCTAATATGTCAAAAACTTCTAAACTTGCTACACCACTTTATTAATATTTTTGACTTTATTGTGGGATATATACATATGAAAGCAACGATTAAAAATTTAAAAATTACGACTAAATGGCTAAAGTTAATTAAAAATTTGAAAAATGCTGAAAAGGATGATTTTCCGGTTAAATGAAGGCATTTTAATGGAAAAGTCCACTTAAAACTTCGATAGAAGTCCCCCCTACACTTAACATAAACATTGTCCTCAAGGTTTAAGCATGTGGGAGAAGTCTCCCCTACACTTATGACATTGTGCACGTTGGTTAAATCAAGCTAAGGAAGAGACGACCTAAGTGATCATTTTCAAATGTGAGTATGACGAAAATTGAATCATGATAGTTGAAAGATAGAACCGGATTGCGGATAACACGGGAGCACGGTTCTTCAAAGGTTCCAAAAGTGCATTCATCCCTGTAATCACATCACCACACAAACACAAACAACCTATAGAGGTCCCCCTACACTTAGGAGGTAAAACGGAAAGGGATAGATACTCGGGTTGCCTCCCGAGGAGCGCTTGTTTTTTATAACCGAGTCACGAGCCTGACTCGACCCAAAGCTAGTTCATGGGAAACGTGGTGAGGGATGAAATCATCTCATGAGAGATGTCCTCACCAAAGTACAACTTCACTCGTTGGCCATTCACCTTAAAATTAGGTCCATTAGGTTGAGCGAGCTCGAGAGTACCATATGGAAATTTTTTGGCAATGGTGAATGGGCCAGACCAACGAGATTTCAGCTTGCCCGAAAAGATTTTCAACCGAGAGTTGAAGAGTAAAACTTTGTCTCCAACTTGGAACTCTCGGTTTTTAATCTTAGAGTCATGAATGAGCTTAGTCTTTTCCTTATAGATCAAAGAATTTTCATAAGCCTCATTCCGGAGTTCATTGAGCTCATTGAGTTGGATTTTGCGTAGGTCACCGGCTTTGTTGATGTCGAAATTAGCCCATTTCAAGGCCCAGTAAGCCTTGTGCTCCAACTCAATTGGGAGGTGGCATGCTTTCCCGTACACGAGACGATATGGTGTACAACCAATCGGAGTCTTGTATGCGGTACGGAAAGCCCACAGAGCATCATCAAGTTTATCGGCCCATGAGGCACGATGCTCTCCCACGGTTCGTTCAAGAATTCGCTTTAACCCTCGGTTAGATATTTCAGCCTGGCCATTAGTTTGTGGGTGGTATGCGGTGGAAAGACGATGATTTACACCATACTTAGCCATGACTCTTGCGAATTGATCATTGTAAAAATGAGTCCCGCGATCACTAATAATGGCACGAGGCACACCGAATCTAGCGAATAACGACTTCAAAAAGTTACAAACCACCCTTGCGTCATTAGTGGGTAAAGATTTGGCTTCAACCCATTTAGAAACGTAGTCAACGGCAACAAGGATGTATTTGTTTCCTTTAGATGAAGGGAATGGCCCCATAAAGTCGATGCCCCATACATCAAAGATTTCACATTCTTGCATGAAATTTTGAGGCATCTCATCTTTATGTGTGATATTGCCTTGTCGTTGGCAAGCATCACAATGTTTAACCATTTCATGAGCGTCACGATAAATGGTGGGCCAATAAAATCCCGAGTCAAACACTTTCTTAGCGGTGAAGTTGGGACCAAAGTGACCACCGGTGGGTCCTTTGTGGCAAGCTTCGAGAATGTCTAAAGCTGCCGGTCCATCAACACATCGGCGAATAATCAAATCAGCGCATTGTTTGAAGAGATACGGGTCATCCCAAAATTAAGTCTTAATATCTTTGAAAAACTTTTTCTTTTGTTGGGATGTTAACCCGTCAATGAGAATTCCACCCGCCAATTAGTTTGCAATGTCCGCAAACCACGGGGCTTCATCATTATTCGAGTAGATAGACATTAAGGTCTCATAGGGGAAAGAGTCATTGATCTCTTTGTTCGGATGATTCCCTTGATAAGGATCCTCAAGTCTACTGAGATGATCCGCGGCTAGGTTTTCAGCTCCCTTCTTATCACGAATTTTGATTTTAAATTCTTGAAGTAGCAAAACCCAGCGAAGAAGTCTTGGTTTTGTAAAACCCGCATGCTTTTACCATGAATAGTACCCTTAAGATCGTACGTACTAGATTAAAACTTTCCTTTTATAGTACGATTACGTTTACGTGTTAGGATATTACGTATTACGTACGTGTTAGTACACGATAAGTATTTACTACGCACGAACACGCAATAATTATTTGACAATAATTAATCACGAACATGCGATCATGAAATCACGAACGTAATTAAATCACGAACTATTATTAAGTATATATATATATATATATTACGAGCGTAAATAAATATATTTGGTCACGGTAATTATTTAACGAGAACACACAAAACGTGAACACAAATAAACACGAACAAACACGTAAAACACGAACACGAGAACACACTTATTAATTAGACACGGAAAATGATCGGGTTACCCCATGTGGGCCCCCTTACCACGAAATTAGGGAGGAATAATGGGCTTAGCCCATCAATTTTTACTAAACAAGAAAAACTAGGGAAAAACATGTCATTTTTCACTTTACAGGAAAACATCAAAAACCCGAATTCTCTTCCTTCTCCCTCTTTTGGCCGCCACCTATACAACACACCAAGAGGGTGCTTATTGATCTTTGATCTTGGATTTGTTGTTGGTGTTCGTGTTTGTTTATCGTTACTTAGATCCACGCACTCGGTAATCCTTTTAAACCTTTTTCTTTTGATTTAATCTTTTAATTAATTAAGAACATGTTATGTTTTTTTATAAAACCTAATTAAATCATAGATCTAACATGAATTTGGGTTGGAATAAAATCAAGGGGGATGTTTAGGGGTGTTTTGTTCTTGGTCGCGCCTAACCCGAACCCGAGAGGGTCTCGGTTTGGCCATTTGACCACCACCGAGACCATATGGTCCCGGTTGGTTAGTGTGGGTCCCATGGCAGCATCAAGACAAGGGTGACCCCGACTTGGTTCGGGGTATGGTGTCGATTTCATGTCCGGTTCATGGTTCTTAGTCAAGATCCGGTTCATGGTGTATGTTTAGTTTTTTTATTTTTATGATCTTATGTTAAAATTAAATTAATAACATGACATGATTAATTTAATAACATGACTTAGGTTATTTTAATTATTAATAATCATGAAATTATTAACCTAAGTATTTTCATATTTAAAAACCATGGTTATAATTAATAAAATTAACATGACTTACGTTATATTATTAATAAATAATAATACATGTTTTAACCTAAGTATTTAACCTTATTTAATTAAAAACATGTTATACTTTAATTAAATATTTTAACCTATAGTTTATTTTAATTACATGAAATAATTAATAAACTATACATTATATCATATGACTTAGAAAATAATCATGAAAACACTTAGGCTTATATACTTAGCTTATTTAACCAGCTTATTTCTAATTATGGAAACTTCTATTTTTAGAAACTTATATAAATAAGACAGCTAATCTATTTATGGAAACGTTCTATTTTTAGAAACTTATTTATTTCAGGCAGTTAATCTATTTATGGAAACTTATTTAAATAAGGCAGCTAATCTATTTATGGAAACTTTCTATTTTTAGAAACTTATCTATTTTAAGCAGTAATTCTATTTTTAGAAACTTTCTATTTTTTGGAAACTTTCTATTTTTGGAAACTTTCTATTTTTGGTAACTTTCTATTTTTGGAAACTTTATATTTTTGGAAAGTTACTTATTATTACACAGTAAGTATAATAATACATGAAATACCAGAAATACTTAATCAGAGTAAACAAAATATAAGATAAACACAGTTTAAGGCTTAAAACAGTAAAACATGATAAGAACATATGAAATAAGCTAAGACATGACATAAAATCAGTTACGTATTAGTAAGCAGATACTTATTCATGTATGTATTTATGTAGCATTAGTGATACGGAAGTAGGATTCCTTTTAGTTCGTCTTCTTCGTTCACTGGACATAAGGTACAGATTCCCGTCCTTTTAGTATGGACATTCTTTCCTTATTAGGATTCCCCGTATGCAGCCAACTGTTTTCCCAGTATTTGTTTTATATGTTTTTGAATTGCTTATGTTTAATTAGAATACCTAAAGCCATATACATGCATGACCAGTTTCACCTAGTTATGGAGGTACCATAACCATAACACTAGAGGCACTGGTGTTATGACTTCACCACGGCGGAGTGATTGCTCGTGGCGTCCCTTCAGCTTTTGGCCATATTATTATATTTATCATGTGGGGCGTATGGGTGCATCCTAGTTACATGTTTCAGTCAGGATTTCATGGTGAATGTGGTGTGTGCCTTGCATCCTTCACAAGGAGCTGATCCCTCCTACCCAAAAACCAGTATATTAAATTAGAGGCAGCCCCTCTAATTTGCATGATGAGGTCACCCCTCAAAGTATTCATGCACGGTGGATTTTCATGACCTATATTGGCTAATGGTAAAACACGTTAAACAGTTTTTCATAAGATAAACATAAGGCTTTTCAAACTATAAAAACAGTTTTATGAACATGTTCCAGGTTTTCCAGGACTTATACATTTCCGCTGCTATTAAGTCTTTATTATGTTTTAGTCATTCATACTATGTCTATATCCGTGCACTGAGCGTTTTGCTCAGCCGTTACTTTCCTTTCCATTTCCCAAAACGGCAGGTACCCAAGGACGGACTCGAGCATTTGGAGGACATGCATAGGATGGAAGCTGCCATAGACTTCTTCTCCTTTTGCCTTCATATACTTATGCTTGTTTAGTCTTTCATTCATTTCTTTTGCTTTATTATGTTTTGGGCTTATGTTTGGGAACCGATGTTTGATTCCGGTTATCCCTATGGTCATGTAATGTTTTAGACATTTATCCTTGTATGCTTTGATGACACGCCATAATTACGCGTGACATTCCATTTATCAAAATGGGGTGTTACAATTATGGTATCAAAGCCAAGGCTTCGACCTGTAGGCTCTAAAACTTGACCTGTGACTAGTGGGTAGTCACCAGGAGCTTCCTAAGCCAACGTTTGTCATTCCACGTATTGATATTTTTAGCGCATTGTTGTTTTAACCATGATGTTTTCAGCACCTTGAGGTTTTAACCTTGATGTTTTCATCGATATTGTTTTACTAATATGGATGGACAACCGTCATTCATATTTAGTTATGTGTCATTGATTCATGCATAATGTTCCTCGTGAACTGTGGCTATGTGGACTGAACCCCAGTAGTTCATAATTAGTCACATAATTTTTTTATGATAAGTTTTGACAAATGAGTTTCATTTATTTATGTTTCATGTATCATTGTTGTAGGGATTATGACTAAGTAATGGTTGGTACAGGACTGGCCCTATTTAGTCGCATGTGCTTTTATCGAAACTTTTAACTTTGGGACCGACCCATAGGCGTCCCCTCGCCATGTCTTTTGTTTTGGGACCGACCCATAGGCGTCCCCTCACACATATAAAGGTTTTTATAAACTACATTACGCATTCATGCACTGTTTTTCTTATGCATAAAATTTTTCTCATGATTTATTTGCATTAAATTTTTTTCATGTCCCCTCATAAGTTACTATGTTTTTATGTCAAGTATGTTTCATACTGTCATGGTTAAACTCAGTTTCATGCTGATTATGTTATACACTCCTTCATGTTAAATCGTTTCATGTTTCTTCATGATAATTCCGTCTTCATGTTGATTACGTCTTACGCCTCTTTTGTTATTATGCTTTCATGCAAAGCATTGTTGGATTTCATTGAATCCTGCTTTCATGATAGTCATGGTTGGTTTTCACTGATCATACTGTCAGGCGAATCATCGCTGAATTTTGTGTAACCACACTTTAACGTTTTTCGATACAACCACAATGATGTCTATGCTAATACTGCCAGGTTATCATGATGGTTTTCATAACCGTTTAACCGATATACTTTCCTTAAATCATGACAAATGATCGACCACAATACCGATCATTTCATGTGCATTCCATGTGTACTCCATGTACCGTATTCCAAAATGTACCTAAATCCATATGTATTTCACTTGCAATACTTCAAGAGTATTCTCTAGTCGATTCTAAATCATCTCAGGCGTATTTTCAATTGTTGATATTCTACAAGATTGCTGATGCCGCTCATAACTTGGAGATGTTACTAAAGGTTGATGCTGCTGACGTTCGGAGACGCTACGAGATGCGGATGCTATTCACAACCTGGAAATCCTACAAGACGAAGACAAAGGCGTCAGAGCAAAGCAATTGGACGAGAAGATGCTTCATCATCAGACGATTTTCATCAATCATTGTCCCTAATTCTTAGTTACATGTCACACGTCATTCAGCTGTCATTTCAGCCATATGAGAGCAAACCGGTACTAGCCGGCCACTCAGCTGAATAGTTACATGAATCACGGTTATGAGAATGACCGTCATGGAACTGACAGACAGGACGATAGTAACCACTACTATGACAGAAACTATCCTAGAAATCGCAACCGAGGCTCCGGCCGCGGACGTGATCAGACATACAAAGGATTAGTAGTCCAACCGATCCGCCAAGTCTGGCATAATAACCTAATATTGTAGTTCTATTGTTTTACGTCTCGAGACACATGTCAAGACATCAGCCAAGACACATGTCTCACGTATACTTTCTGAAGACACATGTCAAGACATCAGTCAAGACACATGTCTCACGTATACTTTCTGAGGACACATGTCAAGATACCAGTCAAGACATATGTCATGCTTATAGTTCCAAGACACGAGTCAAGACACATGACTCACGTCCAACTATGGAACATTTCTAAGAAATTCAGGGTACCCTCCAAGGGTATATCTATTTTGTTGTGCCATGTATTAATCAAGCCACAAGAATTTCAATACCATTATCGGCGCATCAGTTAGAACTGTCACGTTGCCGATGTGACTTTCATTTCTTTCACCATAGTTCATATATTCATGACCACGAAGGACGCCTTTCGTATTCCCACGCATACGAAGGTTTTCCTTCAGCTTAATGATGAGATCTAAGCTGCTAACGCATTTCCTCGGACAGACACGAGATGAATTTTTATCCTAATTATGGACTATGAACAGCACACCATGCTACGATTCATAATTATGTACAGTAATGTTCAGGCTCCTGAATACATTCAGCTTGATTTTCCATCGGGAAAATGTGTACAAATTATCTATGCTTACAAGCATGTGCGTTGTTAGCCATGGTCGCTAAAATTTTCTAGCTGTCAGTAAGACACGACCACTTAAGTCTTTTACGCATAGCCAGTTGATTATTCCAAAATCTTCCCATACATTCCAGAAGAACTTACAAGGAGAAGGACGGTACCATGAGATTATGTGTCGACTACCGTCGGCGTAAACAAATCACCATTCATGACCGTTATTCTCCTCCACGTATTGACAACATGTCCAATCGACCTTATAGTGTTAATCACTTTTCCAAGATTGAACTCATGATCATGCTGCCAACAATGACGAGTGAAAGAGCAGGACATGTCCATGACTGCTATTCGTACACGACTCGGTCATGCTAGATTTATAATTTTGAATTAGTCTCATCAATGCTCCAACGGCATTATAAGAATGAGTTTCCATGAATTCATAGCAAATTCATCAGTGTTTCCATTGAGGATAACCTGATTTCCTTTAGGCCCAGAGAAGAACAGGAAGACCATATCTGCACTATGTTGCAAATTTTATGACAAGAGAAATTTTACCCTAGAATTTTTTTTATTTTTTTTCTTTCCAATATCAATTCTGTTTGATTACAGTGACACGCTGAATCACATGGGTTTCTACGGTTAATCTTACTATGACTCAGCTTATGCGTAAAGGAGAGAACCCTACACTACATTAGGTGTTCTAGAAAATCCTACGCTAGGAGAAGTCTAGATTCAGAAACTCAGAGTTTTGCAAACTCCTATGTATCAAGTCCTACGAAGCAAGATACAGTTACGTTCATATCTAAGTACCTGGCATACCAACAGGTTAAGATAGGACACCAACAGACTGGGATGTTTTCATCATCTGAAATGGTAAATTGAAATGGGACAAGATCTCCATGGATTTTGGTTACCAGATTTACGCAAACTCAGAAGAAGCATGATGCTATCTAGGTTATTGCAAACAGTTTGATCAAGTCTGCAGAATCCTTATATCCGCAAGGATTGCAGAACCAACAGATTGATCGGACATGTTCCAGCCAAGGCTCATCCGACCATAGTTTCTTCCATGAAGACTTCCATAGTTTCTTCAACCGAGAAATCATCCATGAAGACTTCCATAGTTTCTTCAACCGAGAAATCAGCCTAGGCTCATCCGAACCAACAGAGAAAGAATCGCTATAAACCGAGAAATCATCCATGAAGACTTCCATAGTTTCTTCAAACATGTCATGGAAGATAGCCATCATACACCTTTGGAACGTCCCAGGAGAATTGCATAAACCGAAAGGCATGCGTTTGTAAGCAAATGTTCCGTAGGGACAAGTGAATGTGGTTTTCTCTTGGTCTTTGGGATCGATGGGAATTTGAAAATACCCGGAGAAACCGTCTAAGAAGCAATAGTAGTCATTACCCGCTAGACGCTCGATCATTTGATCCATGAAAGGAAGAGGAAAATGATCTTTCCTCGTGGCATCATTGACTTTGCGATAGTCGATACAAACTCTCCACCCAGTAATGAGACGAGTAGGAATCAACTCGTTGTGTTCATTGGGAACAACGGTTATTCCGCCCTTCTTGGGCACACAATGGACGGGACTTACCCATGGAGAATCCAAACTAGGGTAAATCATGCCGGCATCAAGAAGTTTGATAACCTCTTGTTTGATGACGTCGTGAATTCGTGGATTAACCCTTCTTTGGTTTTGGATTGCGGGTTTAAAGTCATCTTCCATGATAATTTTGTGAGTACAAAAGTTTGGATCAATTCCGCGGATATCTGAAATTTTCCAAGCAATTGCCTTCTTATGATCTTTAAGCACGGCGATAAGGCGAGATTTTTCTTCTTCTTTCAAGTCCTTAGCGATGATGACGGGCGACTTCTTCTTGTCTTCAAGGAACACATACTCGAGATGGGACGGTAATTCCTTAAGCTCTAAATCCGGAGGATTTTCGATGGAAGGCATATTCAAATTTTGGTTCATCGATAGCAATAGCCTTGGGAGATGGTGGAGAAATATGGTTCTCTTTGAGAAGTTTCTCAATGAGACGAATGTCTTCATCCCAATCGGTGGGAGAATCATCATATTCTAAGTTCACATCTCCCATGGTTGATTCAAAATCTTTCCAAAGGAAATCACTTTCTCCAAATAGAGTTAGTGATGAATCAATAGAGGCAACGGTCTCAACATTGGGAAGAGAGGTACGACTACTTTTACAAGCGTCTTTAAAGTGTTCTTCACAAGCCTCTTCAAGAACGTCGATACAATTAACACTCTCGTATGAATAAGGCTGTTTAGAAATCTTACCCATGTTGAAGACAATTTGATCGTCACCAACTCTCATGATAAGCTCACCCGCTTCTACATCGATGAGAGTGCGACCGGTCCTCAAGAATGGACGTCCAACTCTTAATGGAACACGAGGATCCATCTCGTAGTCAACTACGACGAAATCGACGAGAAAAGTGAATTTGTCGACTCCTACAAAAACGTCTTCGGCTATCCCCACTAGATAAGAAACCGTACGGTTAGCTAATTCCAAAGTCATTTTGGTGGGGACTAGCTTAGGGAGAGATAATTGCTTCCAAACGCTTAGAGGCATTAAGTTAATACTAGCACCTAGATCGGCTAGGGCCATGCAATTCTCTACTCCCGGGAAGTTGCAAGGGATTAAGAAGCGACCCGGATCACCACGTTTGGTTGGCAATTTCCTTAACCGCGGAGCAATTCTCGTTAAGTTGGGTATTAGCAATATCAAGAAGATTTTCCTTGTCACTGAGAAGATCTTTAAACATTTTCGCATATTTAGGCATGTGAGCGAGAGCCTCAGCGAAGGAGATGTTAAAATTCAATTGTTTAAACATTTTGAGAAAGGTTGAAACTTGAATATCGTCCTTGCTTTTGAGCTTCTCTTTCCTCAACCTTGAGGGATAAGGTATATCGGAAGAAGAGGAAGGCTTTGGGAGAGTAGGCTCACTCACATCCTTGGGTGGAGGAGGGGTAGAAGTAAGAGGTGGAGGAATATGAGTAGGTGACTCGTTTTCCTTTGTCACAATCACCGGTGTAGGTATAGGAAGCTCGGGTTCCTTGGTACCTTTTCCACTGCGAGTGGTGATTTCTTTCATCTCCCCTCTTGGATTAGCAACGGTATTACTCGGAAGAGTACCCGAAGAAGAGGTTTGATTACCTTGGAAGAAACCAGCCATCATGTCCCTTAGGTCATTCGTTTGACTACTCAAAGACTTTCGCATATCGGCTCTAAGATCATTCCCTTGTTTAACCATGTCGCCCTTCAAATTAATAATCTGGGTCTGCAGATTCTTCACCAACACATCATTCGTCCGCATGTACATTTCGACCTCGTGGTTGAAAACGGTGGGTTGAGTAGGAGGAGGTGCTTGATAAGCAGGTGGTTGGTAAGGAGCGGGTTGGTAAACTTGAGTAGGATTTTGAGGTGGATATGGTTGTCTTTGAGGTGGTTGGTATGGTGCTCGAGGTTGGTTTTGAGTGGTTCGGTTAAGGTTTTTTTTTTGGTTTTGATTGCTTGGAGGAAAACCGGGCGGGGAAAGAAAGTTGTTTGAGCGATAGCTGAGCAAGTTGCGGTCTCCTTGAGGACGAGCTTGATAACCGGCTGGAGGATAGGTACCGTATGCTGCGTTAACATTCTCAGAAGGATAGTCTTGGGTGGAGGTACAAGTAGTGTAAGAGTGAGGACCCCGCATATTTCACATGGTTGGCTTACAGCATTGACTTGAGCGTTTTGAGCGTTGATGCTTTTGGTGTTGTTAGCGGTGTGGGTAGCAAGCGATTCAAGAAGCGACGTAATTTTGTCAAGTCTCTTGTCGTTGTCACTAGTACTAGCACTAGCGGCATTGGTCCGAACACTCTTGGTTTGCACTCTAGACTTATTCTCAATAATATCCCAAGCGGCATTAGAACTCTTAACCAAAATATTACCCCCCGAGGCACTATTTAGTGAATCTTGATCATTCATGCTTAAACCATTGTAAAAAGTATTAATTTGGTGCACTTTGGTAAAACCATGTTGTGGGAACTTTCTTAAAAGGTCTTTAAAACGGTCCCAAGATTCACTAAAAGACTCATCGTACTTTTGTTCAAAATTAATGATTTCATTCCGCAAAGCGGTAGTACGAGAGGGTGGGAAAAAGTAGTTTATGAATTTGGTCTCTAAGTCCGTCCACGTAAGAATACTTTGTGGCGGTTCCTTTGCAAGCCAATGCAGGGCTTGTCCCTCTAAGGAGAAAGGAAAAAGTTGTAAGCGGATTACCTCTTGTGGAACACCATTGAATTTGACCGTATTTGTGAGTTGCAGGAACCTTTTGATGTGGTCATGAGGATCATCAGTGGTACGCCCCAAGAATGGTTTAGCTGAGACCATTTGAATAAAGCCGGATTTGAGCTCAAAGTTGTTGGCTGCAATCGCGGGTATGACAATTGGATCGTTGTTGCCTTCTACATGTGCTTGCAAAAGTTCGATCATATGACGATTGTCCGGTAGAGGTTCATTGTTGTTATTATTCATGTTGTTTTGATGTGGATTGTTATTGTTGTTGTGTACACCGGCCATGTCTAAGTTATCGAGAGTCTCGGGCTCTTGATAAGACGTTGATCGTGTACGCATGCACCTGCAAAAGAACTAACAAAGCAAAAACAAAGCAGAAATATTTTTGGTTTTTTATGTTTTTTAATTTTTTTGTATTTTTGAAAATTTTATATTTTTTAGGATTTTTGAAAATTTTTAATGATGAAAAAGTAACGTTCATGGTGAACGGATCCCAAAATCCAATTTCTCACAAAAAACTGTTAATCTTTACGAGAAGAGCCGGCAGCGGCGCCATTTGATACAAGTATTTTCAATGGGTTTCAATTTAATTCTCGGTATCTTCTCGAATTGATCACGGCTCAAAGTGGAATAGTTGTTCTTGGTTACTAAAAAGGGGTTGGTTTTCTATTCTACTAAAAGGATTTAAATGTGAAAAGATATAAAATTAAACTAAAAGCAGTTAATTAAATAAAGCTTGAATTAAAGTTAACCAATTAAACAGTAAAACAAAACAGTGAAATAACCCTTACTGAAAAATTCTTGATTCGGAATAATTGATGCTGATTCGGAATGTTTGTTGATGCGGAATAAAACTGACTCGGAATAAATAAAGCAAAATGCTTGATTCGGAATAATGGCTTCACCTGGAATAACAATCCTTCATTCGGAACACCTTCATTCGGAACAATATTCGCTCATCTGGAATGTTTGCTCATTCGGAACATTTTGACAAAAGCTTCATTCGAAACTTTTCCTTCATTCGGAACATAAGTTCATCCGGAACATTTTCACTGATCCGGAATAAAATACTAAAGGCTTGATTCAGAACAATTTGGTTTACTCGAAATAAACTTGACTCGGAATATTTTATCAAAATCCTTCATTCGGAACTTTTAAAAAACTGATTCGGAATATATTTGGAAAAACCTTGATTCGGAATATTAATACTCATCCGGAATATTACTTATTCCAGATGAACACTTTGATTCGGAATACTCAAAAGCAAAAGCTTCACTCGGAATAAATTGCTGACTCGGAATAAAATGATGAAAGGCTTGATTCGGAACAATCTAACTGATCCAGAATATTTAAAGAAAACTCTTCATTCGGAACATTTTCTGTTGATTCAGAATCTGGGTAATATTATGAAGACGAAGAACAGGGAAACAACACAAGGACGAATTTAACCAAAATCACCAAGTTTTTAACCAAAACTTAAACCAATTTAACCACTAATCATCTACTAATCATAATCAACAAACCAAAACAACAAAAACACAAAACCCGCTTACTTTTAAAGATCAAAATCAACCAAATAAGAACTTAATACTTTGAATCAAAAAGAGAAAGATGAACAAGATTAAATGAAAGATGGTATTGATTGATTAAGGTAGAGTAAACAAAAGGGAAGATTAAAAACTTACAAGATTAAAGATTCAACAAAAATGAAAAATCACCAACACCTTAATGGTGTTGGCTTCCTACGAAAACAAAGAAAAGAAAAGACTGGAAATGAAAACGGGCTCAAAATGTGTGAAGGAAGGTCCTATTTATAGGTCTTCAAGTTGGTTGGTGAGTGGGCTTTCTCCCTTTCTTCTTGTCTTCTCGTCTTTTCAGAAAAGTTGACGTTTTCGATTTCGATTCGGTATTTGTCGACGAATAAATTCAACTCGTCTTTTAATTTCTTCGATTAATAGACTTGAGTTCTTCGACATATGTAAATCTTCCATCTTTGGTCCTTTTCTTCGATAAATCTTCAAATAGGCCCATTGACTTCAAATCTTTTGCATCTCTTGGACAACAGACTTCGTCTTGAGTCGTTTTCTTCGATAAAACCCGTGCAATCCCATGTTTTCTTCAATATTTATCCGGTTGGCTCTGAAAACACAACAAACACACAAACCACGCATAATTCCAAACAAATGACATTAAATACGTGTTTTGGTCTTGTTTTAGCAAGAAATAAGTGGTAAAAGGATGGGTGTTTTCACACCTATCACGCAGACACTCTGGTGTTTGTCGCCGAGGTACTGGTGGTTGTTTCAAGTGTGGCCAACAAGGCCATCAGCAGAAGGACTGTCGCCAGGGTGAGATAGAAGGCACCTCTGGACATGCCGACTCCAAGCCACCTCCTACTTCTGGTCGCGTGTTCACTACTACTAGAGACCAGGTGAACAAGACTTCAGGTACCATCACCGGAAATCTCTTTGTGAATGGCTTGGCAGCATGTGTTCTATTTGATACTGGAGCGACTCATTCAGTCATATCCACTACTTTTGTTGTACGTGTTAGGATTTCCCCTATTACATTAGATAATGCCTTATGCATTTCCACGCTACTTAGGGACTCTATACGAATCACCCAGGTGTACAGAGATCTTCCCCTAGAATTTGATGATAAAATCTGCAGAGTTGACGCACTTCCTTTGGACATGTGCGATTTTGACTTGATTTTGGGCATGGACTGGTTATCCAAACACCTGACTGCCACACTTATCGGGTTATCTTTGGTGACGTTAATTCTCCATAGTACATACACCGTGGTTTTCTGCCAAGGAGGTTGTTATAAATTATTTCATCCATGGAGGCGCGTGCTTTATTATCACACGGCTGTCAGGGCTTCATAGCCAATATTCATGACATTTTTGCTGAGTCTCCATCGATCCAAGATCAGCCAATTGCGTCAGAATTTCTTGATGTCTTTCCTGATGAACTTCCGGGTATACCACCTGTTCGTGAAGTCGAGTTTGGAATTGAGCTTATCTCAGGTGCAGAGCCAATTTCCAAATCTCCTTATCGCATGGCTCCTATAGAGATTAAGGAACTAAAAGATCAGCTGCAGGAACTTCTGGAACGAGGTTTCATCCATCCCAGTGCATCGTTATGGGGTGCACCGGTATTGTTCGTAAAGAAGAAAGACGGCAGCATGCGTTTGTGTGTAGACTATCATGATCTGAACAAGATCACGATCAGGAATCGTTATCCTTTGTCGCGAATTGATGACCTTTTCGATCAACTTCAGGGCGCCAAGTATTTCTCCAAGATCAATCTGAGGTCCGGCTACCATCAATTACGGGTTAAAGAGCAAGATATTACTAAGACTGCTTTCCGTACATGTTATGGGCACTACGAGTTCGTAGTCATGCCATTCGGACTCACAAATGCACCAGCAGTCTTCATGGACTTGATGAACCGTGTCTTCCATGAGTTTCTAGAAAAGTTTGTTATCATGTTCATTGATGACATCCTGATTTTCTCTAAATCGAAGGAGGAACATGAGGAACACCTTTGTATAGTCTTGCAGATTCTTCGTCAGAAGCAGCTGTATGCCAAGTTTTCCAAATGTGAGTTCTAGTTAAGCAAGGTGGCATTTCTAGGCCATATTGTATCTCTAGAGGGGATCACCGTGGATCCTGCAAAGGTTGAAGCTATCACCAAATGGTCGAGACCTACATCTGCAACTGAGGTCAGAAGTTTTCTAGGTTTAGCTGGCTACTACCGCAAGTTTGTAGAGAAATTTTCACGGTTAGCCTTACCTTTGACTAAGCTGATGAGGAAAGGAGAGAAATTCGTCTGGACGGAAGAGCGAGAGAAGAGCTTTGAAGATCTTAAGTAGAAGTTAGTGACTGCACCTATTCTTACTCTCCCATCTGGCTCATGTGGATTTCAGATATATAGTGACGCTTCAGGAAAGGGTCTAGGTTGTGTTCTCATGCAGCATGGGAAGGTTATTGCATACGCATCATGGCAGCTGAAACCTTATGAAGAAAACTATCCTACTCATGATTTGGAGCTTTCAGCAGTTGTTTTCGAGTTGAAGATCTGGAGACATTATTTGTATGGTGAATCATGTGACATATTCACCGATCACAAGAGTCTCAAGTACATCCTCACCTAGAAGGAACTGAACATGAGACAGAGGAGATGGTTAGAGCTATTGAAGGACTACGACACCAACATTCAGTACCATCCTGGTAAGCCGAATGTGGTGGCAGATGCTCTAAGCAGAAGGTCGGGTATGATTGCTGGCATCTGGATTACGAAGGAGATCATACGTGACCTAGAGATGACTGATATTGAGTTTTGTGTACGAGGACAACACGGTTACTGGGCGAATCTTAGAGTGGAACCAGACTTACATTCTAGGATCAAGGAAGCTCAGAAGGATGATAGTGTGATTTGGGCTATCATTCAGAACCTTGATCAACAAACGGAGTTTCGTGTTGACAACGACGGTATCTTATGGCAGGACACTAGACTAGTGGTTTTTGATGACTCTACACTCAGGGAAGTTGTGCTGACTGAAGCTCATAGCTCTCCATTTACCATACATCCTGGTTCTACCAAGATGTACCACGACATCAAGCAACACTTTTGGTGGAGTGGTATAAAGCAGGATGTTGCCACCTTCGTTTATAAATGTATTATCTGCCAACAAGTTAAGATCGAACACCAGAGAGCTAGTGGTTTATTACAACCATTAGATATTCCAGCATGGAAGTGGGACAAAATCGTCATGGATTTTGTTATTGATCTTCCTGTGACTCAGAGTAAGAACGACGCTGTAACACCCCATTTTGATAAATGGAATGTCACGCGTGATTATCGCGTGTCATCAAAGCATACAAGGATAAATGTATAAAACATTACATAACCATAAAGGAAATACCAGAAACAAACATCGGTACCCCAAAAGTAAAGCTCATCACACACATTCATAAGTACTGTAAATGAAAAGGACTAAACAATGTCCATAGAAATGAGTATCAAAAGTATGAAGAAATGCATAAAGTAATGAAGGCTAGGAAGCTTCCAATCCATATGCACGTACGCTTAAAGTCTACGAGCGTCCTTGAGTACCTGCCGTTTTGGGAACATGAACGGAAAACGGCTGAGCATAACGCTCAGTGTACGGATATAAAAGTATAGCATGAATAATATAAGCATATAAGCATATAGCATATAGCAGCGAAAAAGACTAAGTCCTGGATAACCTGACATACTTAGTAAAACTGGTTTTATAGTTTGAAAAGCCTTATGTTTATCTTATAAAATCTGTTTAACATGTTTACCATTAGCCAATATAGGTCATGAAATATCAACGTGCATGAATACTTGGAGGGGTGACCTCGTCATGCAATTAGAGGGGCTGCCTCTAACTAATATAAGTTTTTGGGTAGGAGGGATCAGCTCCTTGTGAAGGATGCAAGGTACACACCACATTCACTTGAATAATCTACTGAAAACATGTAACCTAGGATGCACCCATACGCCCCACATGATAACATAATAATATGGCCAAAAGCTGAAGGGACGCCACGAGCTATCACTCCGCTGTGGTGAAGTCATAACACTGGTGCCTCCAGTGTTATGGTAATGGTACCTCCATAACTAGGTGAAACTGGTCATGCATGTATATGGCTTAGGCATTTATTAAACATAAGCAATCAAAACATATAAAACATATACTGGCGAAAATAGTTGGCTGCATACGGGGAAATCCTAATAAGAAAAGAATGTCCATACTGAAAGGACGGAGAATCCGTACCTTGTGTCCAGTGAACGAAGAAGACGAACGGAAGAGATCCCTACTTTGATATTACTAATGCTACATAAATAATATACGTGTATAAGTATTCTGATTACTGAGTACATAACTGGTTTTATATCATGTCTTAGCTTGTTTTATATGTTCAGGTCATGTTTTACTGATTTAACGTTATGCTGTGTTTATCATGTATTATGTCTATTCTGATTAAGTATTACTTGTATTTCTTGTATTATTATACTTGTAGTGTAATAATAAGTAACTTTCTAAAAATAGAAGGTTTCCTAAAATAGAAAGTTTCCAAAAAATTGAAAGTTTCCAAAATAGAAAGTTTCCAAAAATAGATTGTTTCCAAAAATAGAAAGTTTCCAAAAATAGATTAGCTGCCTTAATTAAAAAAGTTTCTAAAAAAATAGAAAGTTTCCATAATTAGAAATAAGCTGGATTATTAAGCTAATAATATAAGCTTAAGTTTTACTGATTAATATTCTAAGTCATGTGATATATAGTATAGTTTATTAATTATTACATGTTAATTAAATAAACTATAGGTTATAAGATTTAATTAAATATAACATGATTTAATTAAATAAAATGTAAATAATACTTAGGTTAAAACATGTATTAATATTTATTATTAATATAACCTAAGTCATGGAAATTAATTAATTATATGTCATGTTTTAATAATTAATTAATTACTTAGTCTAAATTAACTAATAAAATACTTAGGTTAAAATCATGTATTATTAATGATAATAATATAACCAAAGTCATGTCCAAATTAAATTAATTACATAGCATGTTAAATTAATTTAATTAAATCTTGTAATTATTTAACTTGTAAAAATAAATAATTAACTTGTAGAATTAACCGTGAACCGAACCCGTGTTTTAAATCTAAACATGTCATGAACCGGTCCGTGAACCCCTTGAACCGGATCTACACCCTTAACCATGGCAAACCGCCATCGGTTTAAACCGGTGGTGCGTGTGGTTTTCAGCCGAGACCCCCCTTGACCACCAAGGCTAACCCCGACATGCGTCGGGGTCCCTTGGTTGCTTGTAGCCGAAACACCCCAACCAAACCGAGACCTTGTGGTCTCGGTTGGTGGTGATCACACAACCACCGAGAGCTTGCTATCGGTTCTACCCATCACCGAACCAAAACACCCCTTAAACCATATATTTTTAATCCCACTTGATTAGATCTACATGTTTATTAACTTGTTTTAATAACCCCATGATTTCATGTGTTTAGATCTAATAATAATTAAAAAGAAAAGGTTTAAGAAGATTACCGATTTGTGGATCAAAGGAAATTACTAACACGAACAACCTAGCAGTAAATTGGATGTACCAAAATCAACCAAACACCCTTGGTGGTGTTGTGTATGCGGCAGCCAAGAAGGAACCAGGAGGAGGAGCAGGGTTTTTGATTTTCTAATTATTCTGTAATTATTAAAATCTATTTCCTTCTTTTTTTCCTTTTTGTTAAATTTTTAAGTGGGCTTGACCCACCCTTGTGTCTATGCCGCGACTATGTGGGCCCCACATGGGGAAACCCGTTGATTTTCCGTGTTCTATTATTTACGTGTTATCGTGTCGTGTTTACGTGATTTAATTATTGTTCGTTCGTGTCGTAAAATATATTTATACGTAATCATAATAAATATACGTAAATACATAATATTAGGTTCGTGATTATTTACGTTCATGATTTTTATGTTCGTGATTATAATTATTGTTGATAACAATTATCGTGTCTTAATACGTAATAAATACTTATCGTGTAATAATACGTACGTAATACTTGTAAATTCCTATTCGTGAAACGTAACGTGCTAATTAAAGAAAGTTCTAATCATGTACGTACAATTATATATGTACTGTTCATGGTAAAAGCGTGCGGGTTTTACAACTCTCCCCCCCTAAAAAGAATAATTCGTCCCTGAATTATAGATAACGTAAACTGGAAAAGAAGAACATACCCGAATTCATAATATGAAATGAGGGTAAGAAGCCCGGATAGACTCCTCTGTTTCCCAAGTGGCTTCCCGCTCGGTATGATCCCTCCAAAGGATTTTGACAAATGGAATCGTCTTCCTTCTCATAACTCGTTCTTGTCTGTCAAGAACTCGTTCGGGTTCCTCTATGAAGGTAAGATCTTCACGAATCTGTTACAGTGGATACTGAACCATGTGAAGGGGATGATACTTGTATCCTCTGAGTAAGGACACATGAAAAACATCGTGAACATGAGAAAGTTGCGGAGGTAACGCTAAACGATAAGATACTTCACCGACTCGCTTAATGACATCAAACGGTCCGATGAATCGAGGACTTAGATTCCCTTTGATTCCAAAACGTCTAACACCACGTGACGACGAAACCTTAAGGAAAACGTGATCTCCTACGTTAAAGTGTAAGTCCCTACGATGCTTGTCGGCATAACTCTTCTGACGTGACCGTGCTTCTTGCAATTTCTGCTTAGCTACTGTGACCTTCTCGTTGGTCAACTCTATCATTTCTGGTCCTTCAAGTGTTCGCTCACCAACCTGATCCCAGCAGATTGGGGCGCGCCAATTTCTGCCAAACAACATCTCGAATGGAGCACACTTGATACTTGCATGCCAACTGTTGTTGTGCGCAAACTCTACCAGACAGATGTAATCGTCCCAATCTCCCATCCATTCCAACGCACAAGACCTCAACATGTCTTCTAATGTCTGAATCGTTCGCTCCGATTACCCGTCTGTTTGAGGATGAAAAGCTGTGTTAAGTTTAAGTTTTGTACCCCAAGCTTTCTGCAGACTTCTCCAGAATCGCGAAGTGAAACAAGGATCTCTGTCTGAGACGATGCTGGATGGAGCACCATGTAAACTCATGATCTCCTTCTTGTAAGTATCGGCGAGTTCACTCACCGAATCTTCCTTGCGAATCGGTAAGAAATGAGCTGACTTAGTAAGTCGATCAACAATAACCCAAATCGCATCGTGCTTCCTCTTTGTTTGCGGAAGACCGGTAACAATTTCCATGGTGATCTTGTCCCACTTCCACTCTGGAATATCTAACGGTTGTAGAAGACCGCCAGATCACTGATGCTCGATCTTAACCTGCTTGCAGGTAAGACATTTGGAGACGTAAGTCGCAACATCCTGTTTCATACCACTCCACCAAAAGTATTGCTTGATGTCATGGTGCATCTTGGTCGAACCAGGATGAATAGATAATGGGGAGCTATGAGCCTCAGCTAACAATGCTTCCCAGAGTTCTAGATCGTCAGGAACACAAAGTCTCGTGCCCTTCCATAAGATACCGTCTGCGTCTACTCGAAATTCTGTCTTCTTCTCCAAATTCTGAATTATCGCCCAGATTTCACCATCATCTTTCTGAGCTTCCTTGATCCTAGAGAGTAACTCAGGTTCCACTCTAAGATTAGCCCAGTAACCCTGTTGTCCACGTATCATGATCTTCATGTCTAGTCGCTCCAAGTCTCTAATAATTTCCTCCTTTATTTCAATGCCGTTTATCATACCGTACTTTCTACTAAGTGCGTCTGCCACTACATTCGCCTTGCTGGGATGATACTGCAGATTAATGTCATAATCCTTCAACAACTCTAACCATCTCCTTTGTCTCATATTCAATTCACGTTGAGTGAAGATGTACTTCAAGCTCTTGTGATCCGTGAATATGTCACATGATTCTCCATACAAGTAGTGCCTCCACATCTTCAATGCAAACACGACTGCTGCGAGTTCCAAGTCATGCGTAGGGTAATTTTCCTCATAAGGCTTAAGCTGCCGTGAAGCGTACGCGATCACTTTCCCATGTTGCATGAGAACATAGCCAAGTCCCTTCCCTGATGCATCACTGTTGATCTGAAATCCACCTGTACTAGATGGGAGAGTAAGAATCGGTACAGATACTAACTTCTGCTTTAGGTCTTCAAAGCTATTCTCTTTTTCTTCAGTCCAGACGAATTTCTCCCCTTTCTGCATCAGTTTGGTCAATGGTAGTGCTAAACGGGAAAAGTTCTCCATGAACCTACGGTAGTAACCAACTAAGCCTAGGAAACTGCGAACCTCAGTCGCTGATGTCGGTCTTGGCCACTTGGTAATAGCCTCAACCTTTGTTGGGTCCATGGTGATTCCTTCTGCTGATACAATGTGACCTAAGAATGCCACCTTGTCTAACCAGAACTCACACTTGGAGAATTTAGCATACTACTGCTTCTGGCGAAGAATCTGTAATACTGTACGAAGATGGTCTTCGTGTTCCTCCTTGGACTTAGAAAATATCAGGATGTCGTCAATGAAGACAATGACGAACTTGTCCAGAAATTCGTGGAAGATTCTGTTCATCAAATCCATGAACACTACTGGAGCATTAGTAAGGCCAAATGGAATAACTAAGAATTCGTAGTGCCCATAGTGTGTACGGAAAGAAGTCTTGGCGAAGTCCTGCTCTTTAACCCGTAGCTGATGATAGTCCGACCTCAAATCAATATTGGAGAAATGTTTGGCCCCTTGGAGTTGGTCAAACAGATCGTCTATGCGTGGTAAAGGATACCTATTACTGATGGTGATCTTGTTGAGCTCGCGATAATCTATGCAAAGACGCATACTGTCGTCCTTCTTCTTAACAAATAAGACCGGTGCGCCACATGGAGATGCGCTCGGTCGAATGAAACCTCGTTCCAGAAGTTCTTGTAGTTGATCCTTCAGCTCCTTCAACTCTATGGGAGCCATGCGATAAGGAGCCTTAGAGATCGGCTCAGCTCTTGGGATGAGCTCGATATTAAACTCTACTTCACGTGCAGGTGGTATGCCCAGAAGTTCTTCTGGAAATACGTCTGGAAATTCTGACACTATCGGCTGATTCTGAATTGATGGAGATTCAACATCCATGTCATGAATAGTAGTTAGATAGCCCTCGCAACCATGCGAAAGTAACGTACGTGCTTGCAGGGTTGATATGATTTGTACAGACCTTCCGGGTACGAACCCGTTGTGAATGTACTCTGGTGCATTAACATCACCGAAGATGACCCGATATGTATGGCAGTCTATGGTGGCATGATGTTTGGATAGCCAATCCATGCCTAATATCATGTCAAAATCATTCATGTCCAGCGGAAGTGCGTCAGCAGGACGAACCTTGTCATCAAACTCTAGGGGAAGGCTCTTGTACACATGGGTTATGCTCACAGAGTCTCTTAAACGCGTGGAAATGTTTAATACATTCTCTAAAGGCATAGGGGATATCCTAACATTCTTAGCATAAGCAGTAGAAATGACCGAGTGAGTAGCACCCGTGTCAAATAAAACACATGCAGCTTGACCATACATGTACAAGATTCCAGTGATGGTACTTGTAGACTTGTTGGCCTGATCACGAGAAGTCGTGTAAACGCATCCACTAGTAGGAGGCGGCTTGGTATCAGCATGTCCCGATGTGCCCTCCATCTCGCCCTTGCGGCAGTCCTTCATGCGATGACCAGTAAGGTCACACTTGTAGCATGCATCGCTGTCGCGACGACATGGCCCTGGGTGCTTACGGTTGCATGTACCGCAAAGAGGATGAGTATACCCTCCAGTAGGTGTCCTTGCTGGCTGAGAGCCTGATAAGCACATTATACATGAGACATGGTTTATAGGTACAAAGGTCAATGCGGAATATTCATAAGATGTCATACCAGTGATAGCTGGATGGTTAGGCTGCGAACCTCTTTGGTTCTGGTCCCTCCCGTTACCATGATTCCTGGTAGAAGATTGCTAATGTGTCAGAATTATGAACTATAGCATGTAACATAAGAAAATAAGTAAGTGTAAGGACCTGCTGCTGTAGGAGTTTCCAGCGTTGTTACGGTAATTATCACTACCGCCACGCCTATCCGTAGCAGCACGGTCGTGAGTCTGACCGTTTCCCTTGGGCTGAGTAGGCTGTTGCTGAGTAGCCGACTGAGACCGGTCCCCAATCTTCTGCCTGGAAGATACAGTTTAAAAGAGATGTAAATATGTTGAAAGAATACGGTTTGGTCACCGCTGAATAACGAATTTTTACCTCTTCTCGGGTCTCTCTGCTTCCCGAACTCTTATCTTTCTTGCAGCATCTCCAGCTTACGTGCTGCATCAGCCACTTTTGCCACCGTGTTGAACGTAGCACACACTAAGTTGTTTGCGACCGATGTACGAAGAGCCCACCGGAAGTGGTATGCTTGCTCTTCGGTAGTACCTGCTGCTGCACCAAGAAAACCAGCCAAACGGAGAAAGCGCTGCATGAAATCGTTGCTATTCTCCCCAGCTCTCTGTCGGATTCCATGGTACTCTCTCTTCAGCTTGTCTTGCTCAGCCTTGGTAAAGAACTGTCCCATCACCAAATCCCTAAACTGAGCCCAAGTCAAACCAGTCACCCAAGCATCACCTCCCTCTGGCTGCTTCAGTGCCATCCACCATGATAACACATCACCTTCGAACCGGTAGCAGGCCAACCTCGACTTGAAGACGGGGTCACAGCCCATGGCATCGAAGATCTTCTCAATGTGAGCCAACTAGCTTTCAACTTTACTGGGGCTATTTGTTCTCTCGAAAGCTCGAGGGCGTAGCTTATTGAATCTCTCCAGCCAAGTGACCAATGTTGCTGGAGGAGGAGGAGGAGGAGGATTAGGCTGTTGGTTCTGGTTGTTGGCAGCCTGCACTTCAGCCCTGATTTCATTCCTTAACTAAGGAAGCATAGCTTGCATTGCAGCTTGGACTGCTGGATTGAGTTGTTATTGCTCGCGTGTGAGAACCATCTGATAGTATAACATAAAAATACATGATTAAACTGATCGAAACATAAAACATATACATGAAAAAAAATTATACCAATAAATCATGAGAAAAATTTTATGCAGCAAAACTAGTACATGAATGCATGATGCAGTTTTATGAAAACTTTTATATGATCGAGAGTGAATGCCTATGGTCAGTTCACTCAAAACAAAAGACATGGCGAGGGGACGCCGATGGGTCCATCCCAAAGTTAAAAGTTTCGATAAAACACATGCGACTAAATAGGGCCACTCCTGTACCAACCATTACTTAGTCATAAACCTGCGACAATGACATATATATGTATGCATGAAAACAATGAATGCATGAAATTCGACTGCCAGTTTTAGGAAGACTATAGTGACTACCCACTAATCACAAGTCATGTTTTGAGAGCCTACAGGTCGAAGCCTTGGCTCTGATACCATAATTGTAACACCCTATTTTGATAAATGGAATGTCACGCGTGATTATGGCGTGTCATCAAAGCATACAAGGATAAATGTATAAAACATTACATGACCATAAAGGAAATACCGGAAACAAACATCGGTACTAATAAGTGTGAAAACACTTATCCTTTTACCACTTATTTCCAATAATAACAAGACCAAAACGTGTATTCTATGTCGTAAAAGTCGGAATTATGCGTGGTTTGTGTTTTTATTGTGTTTTAGGACCAAAAGATGAAAAAGGAAGAAAACATGGGCTATCACGGGCTTTTATCGAAGAAAAAGACTAAAGACGAAGTCGAAAGATCGAGAATGCAAAAAGAACGGAAGTCCAAGGCCTATTCTGAAGATTTATCGAAGAAAAAGTCTAAAGACGGAAGTTTAATAAAGTCAAAGAACTCAAGTCTAATTATAAAGAAAATTATAAGACAAGTTCAACTTATATCGACAAATCCCGAGACGACGTAGAGAAAGACAAAGAAATTAAATCGAGTCGAGACGAGAAGAAAGAAAGAAGAAAGCTTAAGCACTTAATCTCCCCACCTCCTATAAATACCCTCCTAATGTGTCATTAGGAGGGTGGTTGGTTTTTAGTAGTTGTAGTTAATTTTTAGTTTTTAAGTGTGTTTTTAATTTGTCTCTAGTTTTCCTTTGAAACTTATTAAATCTTTACATTAATTTTGTAATCTTTTGATATTAATCTTTAATCAATCAAGCTTACTTTCTTAATTCTCATTCTACCTTTCTTAATCTTTCTTTTAATCTTGATAATCATGTAGTTTTATTTTAGTTTTGTTGATGGTTTGATTGTGTAGCTTATTTGATTGTGCTTATTTAAATTGGTGATCTTAAAAGTTTCTATATTAAAGTGCTTATTTTCTTTATTATTAGTTCTTATTCATAATAAGTTGATTTTGTTAAGTTTAATATTTTTATAAAAAGCGCTTTTTGATTTCTAGCTTATTTAGTGTTTTAAAAGTTTTCTTAAAAATCTTTTTGGTTTAAGTTTTGGTAAGAGCTTATTTTAGATTTGCTTATTTGATTAATAGTGGTGTATTCCGGGTTTCATTAAAACCCTTTTATTCAGGTTAAGCTACACTTCCATTATTCCGAATAAGAGTCCTTAGATTTATTCTGATTATAGCTCCTTTTCCAGATTCAGGATAAGTGGTCGAATAGAGGTTTGCGGATAAGGGTCCGAATTTGATTCCGGATAAGCCTTAGAACCCTCTTATTCCGGATAGTGATCAGAACTTCATTCCGAATAGTGGTAATTTCTTTTATTCCGGATAGTCATACATTCCGGATAAGCAGCAGTTAGTTATTCCGGATAAGTCTACATTTCAAGTATTCCGGATAAGGGTTTGTTTTTATTCATTCCGGATAAGCCTCTCAACAAAGTATTCCGGATAAGGGATCGAACAGATTTTTCCGGATAAGCTTTTTCAATTTGTTCCGGATAAGCCCAAGAAGCAGGATTCCAGATAAGTCCCCATTCAAGATTCCGGATAAGGTGCATCTTTCCTATTCCGGATATTCATTCCGGATAGTATTCCAGATAAGCGCTAGTATCTCACATTCTGGATAACATTCCGGATAAGGGTTGGTTATTTCCAGTTTTTAATTTAAACTTTATTTTTCCCGCCTTTTTACTTAACTTTATTCTAACTTGTCTTGTTTTAGTTTAAATCTTTAAAGTTTACATTTTTATAAGTTTTAATCATTTACTTTTCAATCTTTAAAGTCTTCATTTTTAGTTTAAATTTTCAAGCTTTCATCTTTAATTATTTACTCAACGACATTTTCATTTTTAGCGTAAAGTAGATAATCAAACCTTTATATTTATCCACCAAGAACAATTGAGACGCACTTTTAACCAATAATCAATTCGAAAAGATCGGTTTAACGAACTTTCATACGAGGCAAACCCTTGTATTAAATGGCGCCGCTGCCGGCTCTTTTCGTTAAGATGAACAGTTTTTAGTGAGAGACGCGTTGGATTTTGGGATCCGTTCACTTTTGAACGTTATTTTTCTTGCTTAAAAATTTTCAAAAATCCATAAAAATTAATTTTTTTTCAAAAATCCAAAAAAATAGAAAAACATAAAAACCAAAAATATTTCTTGTCTATTTTCTCTTCTTTTTGTAGGTGTGCATGCGTACTCATGCTCGTAAGAAGAAAGTAGTTCAAGCCGAAGTCATTACTCCACCTATTGTCACCATGGACACCGATGCTATTGTCATACCCGAGATTGGAGCCAACAACTTTGAGCTCAAATCCGGCTTCATTCAAATGGTCTCTGCTCAACCTTTCTAGGGACGTTCGCTTGATGATCCTCATGACCATATAAAAAGGTTCCTTCAACTCACTAATACGGTCAAGTATAATGGGGTTTCACAAGAAGTGATTCGCTTGCAACTTTTTCCTTTCTCCTTAGAGGGACAAGCCCGGAATTGGCTTGATAAGGAACCGCCACAAAGTATTCTTACGTGGACGGATTTAGAGACCAAATTCATCAACTACTTTTTCCCACCCTCCCGTACTACCGCTTTGCGGAATGAAATTATTACCTTTGAATAAAAGTACGGTGAGACATTTAGTGAATTTTGGGACCGTTTTAAGGAACTTTTAAGAAAGTGTCCACAACATGGTTTCACAAAAGTACATCAAATTAATACTTTTTACAATGGTTTAAGCATGAATGACCAAGATTCACTAAATAGTGCCTCGGGGGGTAATATTTTGGTTAAGTCTTCTAATGCCGATTGGGATATTATTGTGAACAAGTCTAGAGAGCAAACCAAGAGTGTTCGGACTAATGTGGCTAGTGCTAGCACTAATGAGAGCGACAAGAGAATTGATAAGCTTACTTCGCTTGTTGAATCACTTGCTCTCCAAACCGCTAACAACACCAAAGCTATCAATGCACAAGTTAATGCTATGAGTCAACCATGTGAAATATGCGGGGGATCTCATTCATACACCGATTGTCCTTCGACTCATGACAATCCGGAAAATGTGTATGCCACCAACGGTAACTATTCCACGGGAAGCTATCAAGCACGTCCTCAAGGTGACCGCAATTTTCTCAGCTGTCGCTCAAACAACTTTCTTTCACCACCCGGTTTTCCCCCAAAAAACCCAAACAACCTAAATCGCAACAATCAAAACCAACCACGAGCTCCAAATCAATATCAAAACCAAAGAAACCCATATACACCTCAAAGAAACAATCAAGTTCACCAACCACCCGCTTATCAACCACCTGCCTACCATGCTCTTCCTCCCACTCAAACCACCACATATAATCAAGAGATTGACACTTACATGAGGAATAACGATGTGATTGTGCAAAATCTTCAGCGGGAAATGATCAACTTGAAAGCAGATATGGTGAAACAAGGGAATGATGTTCGAGCCGATATGAGCAACTCTTTGGTAAGTCAAACGAATGACTTAAGGAACATGATGGCTAGTTTTTTCCCAAGTAATCAAGCCTCTGGATCGGGTTCTCTTCCGAGTAACACCGTTGCTAATCCAAGAGGGGAGATGAAAGCAATCACCACTCTAAGTGGAAAAGGTTTAAAGGAACCCGAGCTTCCTACACCTACACCGGTGATTGTGACAAAGGAAAACGAGTCTCCTTCTCCAATTCCTCCACCTTCTTCTTCCACCCCTCCACCACCCAAGGATGTGAGTGAGAATTCTATCCCAAAGCCTTCATCTCAACCCAATATACCTTATCCCTCAAGGTTGAGGAAAGAGAAATTGAAGAACAAGGATGATATTCAGGTTTCTAACTTTCTTAAAATGTTTAAACAACTGAATTTCAACATCTCCTTTGCCGAGGCTCTCGCTCACATGCCCAAATATGCTAAAATGTTTAAAGATCTTCTCAGTGATAAGGAGAAACTTCTTGACATCGCTCAGACCCAACTTAACGAGAATTTCTCCGTAGTGCTCTTAAGGAAATTACCCACCAAACTTGGTGATCTGGGTCGTTTTCTCATTCCTTGCAACTTCCCCGGGGTAGAGAATTGTATGGCCCTAGCCGATCTAGGTGCTAGTATAAACTTAATGCCTTTAAGCGTTTGGAAATAATTGTCTCTACCCGAGCTAGTCCCCACACGAATGACTTTGTAATTAGCCAACCATACGGTTTCTTATCCGGTGGGGATAGCCGAAGACGTCTTCGTCGGTGTCGACAAATTCACCTTTCCGACGGATTTTGTTGTCGTTGACTACGAGATGGACCCCCGTGTTCCATATATCGTTGGACGTCCATTCTTGAGGACCGGTCGCACTCTCATTGATGTATCCGCGGGCGAATTAATCATGAGAGTTGGTGACAATAAAATCGTCTTCAACATGGGAAAACTTTCTAAGCAGCCTTCTAACAACGAGAGTGTTAATTTCATTGATGTTCTTGATGAGGCTTGTGAAGAACATTTCAAAGAAGCTTGCAAAAGTGATTCTTCTTCTCTACCCATTGTTGAGACCGTTGCCTCTATTACTTCTTCACTAACTCCATTTGGAGAAAGTGATTTCCTTTTGAAAGAATTTGAAGCAACTTTGGGAGATGTGGACTTGCAATATGACGATTCTCCCTCCAATTGGGATGAAGACATTCGTACCATTGAGAAACTTCTCAATGAGGACCATATTTCTCCACCATCTCCTAAGGATATCTCTATCGATGAACCGAATTTGACTGCACCTTCTATCGAAAATCCTCCGGATTTAGAGCTTAAGGACCTACCGTCTCATCTCGAGTACGTTTTCCTTGAAGACAACAAGAAGTCACCCGTCATCATCGCAAAGGACTTGAAAGAGGGAGAAACATCTCGACTTATCGCCGTGCTGAAGAATCACAAGAAAGCGATTGCTTGGAAAATCTCCGATATTCGTGGAATTGATCCTCACTTTTGCACACATAAAATTCTCATGGAGGACGACTTTAAACCCACTATTCAAAGCCAAAGAAGGGTGAATCCTAAGATCCATGACGTTATCAAAAAAGAGGTTATCAAACTTCTTGATGCGGGAATGATCTACCCTATCTCGGATTCACCAATGGTTAGTCCGGTCCATTGTGTGCCTAAGAAAGGCGGAATCACCGTTGTGCCCAATGAAAACAACGAGTTGATTCCTACTCGTCTCGTTACAGGGTGGAGAGTTTGTATAGACTATGGCAAACTCAATGATGCTACGAGAAAGGATCATTTCCCCTTCCTTTCATGGACCAAATGCTTGAACGTCTAGCGGGTAATGACTATTACTGCTTCTTAGACGGTTTCTCCGGGTATTTTCAAATTCCCATCGATCCTAAAGACCAAGAGAAAACCACATTCACTTGTCCTTATGGAACATTTGCCTACAAAAGAATGCCTTTCGGCTTATGCAATGCTCTTGGGACTTTCCAAAGGTGTATGATGGCTATCTTCCATGACATGGTTGAAGAAACTATGGAAGTCTTCATGGATGATTTCTCGGTCTATGGTGATTCTTTCTCTCATTGCCTTGCCAATTTGGAACGCATGCTTAAGTGGTGTGAAGACACTCGCCTTGTTCTAAATTAGGAAAAATGCCATTTCATGGTAAAAGAGGGCATTGTGCTTGGACATAAAATCTCAAAAGCCAGTCTTGAAGTGGACCGTGCTAAAGTGGATGTCATAGCCAAATTACCTCCACCTTCAACCGTGAAGGGTGTGAGAAGTTTCCTTGGTCATGCGGGCTTCTATCATCGATTCATTCAAGATTTTTCTAAAATCGCTCGCCCAATGACCCACCTCTTGGAAAAAGATATTCCTTTCATCTTTTCCAAAGAGTGTCTTGAATCCTTCAATCTTCTTAAGGACAAGCTAACTAAGGCACCGGTCTTGGTTACCCTTAATTGGGAGCTACCTTTTGAATTGATGTGTGATGCTAGCGACATTGCTATCGGAGCGGTTTTGGGCCAAAGAGTGAATAAACACTTCCAACCAATCCATTATGCTAGAAAGATAATGACGAGGGCTCAATTGCATTATACCACTACCGAAAAAGAGCTTTTAGCTGTAGTGTATGCTTTTGAGAAGTTTCGCCCCTATCTTGTCCTTTCTACCACCATCGTGTACACCGATCATTCCGCGTTGAAGTACTTGTTGACTAAACAAGATTCTAAGCCAAGACTTCTTCGTTGGGTTTTGCTTCTTCAAGAATTCAACATTGAGATTCGTGACAAGAAGGGAGCCGAAAACCTAGCCGCGGATCATCTAAGTAGACTTGAGGATCCTTATCAAGGGGATCATCCGAATCAAGAGATCAATGACTCTTTTCCCCTTGAAGCCTTAATGTCTATCAATCCAAATCTTGATGACACCCCGTGGTTTGCGGACATTGCAAACTACTTAGCGGGTGGAATTATCAAGGAAGGGTTAACGTCCCAACAAAAGAAAAAGTTCTTTAAAGATATTGAACATTATTTCTGGGACGACCCTTACCTTTTCAAACAATGTGCAGATCTTGTCATTCGTCGATGTGTTGATGGGACGGCAGCGGTACAAATTCTTGAAGCTTGCCATAAAGGACCCACCGGTGTTCACTTTGGTCCCAATTATACCGCCAAGAAAGTATTCGACTCTGGATTTTATTGGCCCACCATTTATCATGACGCTCATGAAATGGTTAAACATTGTGATGCTTGCCAAAGACAAGGCAAGATCACACATAAAGATGAGATGCCTCAAAATTTCATACAAGAATGCGAAATCTTTGATGTATGGGGTATCGACTTTATGGGGCCATTCCCATCATCTAAAGGGAACAAGTACATCCTCGTAGCCGTTGACTACGTTTCTAAATGGGTTGAATCTAAGGCTCTCCCTACGAACGATGCGAGGGTGGTTGTGAACTTTTTGAAGCAGCTTTTTGCTCGATTCGGTGTTCCTCGTGCTATCATCAGTGACCGCGAGACTCATTTTTGCAGTGATCAATTTGCACGAGTCATGGCTAAGTATGGTGTCAATCACCGTCTTTCCACCGCTTATCATCCTCAAACAAATGGTCAAGCCGAGATATCTAACCGTGGATTGAAGAGAATTCTTGAGCGTACTGTGGTAGAGCATCGTGCCTCGTGGGCTGATAAGTTAGATGATGCTTTGTGGGCTTTCTGTACCGCATATAAGACCCCGATTGGTTGTACACCTTATCGTCTTGTGTACGGGAAAGCATGCCACCTCCCTATCGAGCTTGAACATAAGGCATACTGGGCCTTGAAGTGGGCTAACTTCGACATCAACAAAGTCGGAGACCTTCGAAAGATTCAACTCAATTAGCTAAATGAATTGAGGAATCAAGCTTATGAGAACTCATTAATCTACAAGGAGAAGACCAAGATCATCCATGATGCAAGGATTAAGAACCAAGAGTTCCACGTTGGTGATCAAGTTCTACTCTTTAACTCTCGGTTGAAGATCTTCTCCGGCAAGCTGAAGAGCCGCTGCTCTGGTCCATTCACCGTCGCCAAAGTCTTCTCATATGGCACCATTGAGCTTTCTCAGCCAAATGGGCCCAATTTTAAGGTGAATGGCCAGCGCGTGAAGTTATACTTTGGTGAGGACATCTCTCATGAGATGATTCCATCCCTCACCATGTTTCCCTTGAATTAAGTTCTGGGTCGAGTCAGGCTCGTGACTCGGTTAACAAAAAAAAGCGCTTCTCGGGAGGCAACCCGTTGATCTATCCTTTACCGTTTTCATAATAAGTGTAGGGGGAGCCCCGTATGTGTTTGTTGTCTTGTTTCTTCTTATGTGCAGGGATTAAAGCTTCAAAGATCCATTATCGATGACTTTTGACGAACCGTGATCCCGTGTTCCCGTCTTCCCGGTTCTATCCTAAACTGTCCTGATTCAATATTTCATATCTTATATGTTCACATTGAAATCACTATAGTTGTCCTTTCCTTAGCAAGATTTAAACAAAGTGCACAATGTCCTAAGTGTAGGGGAGTTTACTCCCACATGCTTAAACATTGAGGAAAATGTTTATATCAAGTGTAGGGGGGACTTCTATCGAAGTAAGTGGTCTTTTCCATGAATTTGTCCTCATTTTAACCAGAAAATTTGATTTTTCGACATTTTTCAAAATTTTTAATCTATTTTAGCCTACTAGTATAGTTGTATTTTCCTTTGCTATCGTTATTTACTTTCCTTGCTAGAATAAATTTTCAATAAAGTAGTTTGAAATTTTTCAAAGTCGTGAATATATTGACTCAACCCGAGTTTACTTATCTAAGTTTACTCTAGCTAGTATCCTTAACGTGTTTAAGTCAAGTTTTGCTAGGCTTTTATATAGGGAACTTTAAAACGCGAAAGTCTTAACTCTCACAGGTTAAGAACAAGAACTTTTTGCAAGTTCCTATAATTGATCCTAGAGAGTTGTTTATCAAGGGAACTTTAAAATGCGATTTCTAAGCTTGAAAAAGTCTAAGAGTTTGCAAGATCCTATAGATAACTCGAAAACCCAAAACTTTGATTTAATTGGCTAAGTATCCACGAGTCTCATTCCTTGAGATTTTAAACTGTGGAGAATGAGAGATGATAGAGTCAATTATAAGTTTGGTATTCTTTCGTGAATTTATGTGAGTTGATTATAAGCCTATTCTCACATCGCTTGCTAATAAATTTATCTGCAATAAATAAATTTGTACGATTTGAAAGTTACTTAGCTTCTAGCACAAGATCGTTTAAAAGTTGCTCTGTATTAATTAGAGTTCATAGCCAAGGCATAACTTATTGAAGCGGGATGCGAAGATTGGCGAGCTCGAAAAGGTCCTAACAAGACACGAGGGCTACATTTTGTTGCTAAAGATTCAAAAGTGATGTGAAGAATCATTTATCAAAAATCAATATGAAGGATCGAGACACACGACGAAAAGCAAATACTCCCCTAAAGATCATGGAGAAGTCTATCCGAAAAGACCCTAGCAAGGTATGAGGATAAATAGATCCAAGTCCTAAAAGGAGGCGGATGTATATCAAAGTCCAAAATAAAGATTGGAGAAAAATGAAGAAGTCATGGTCCAAAGATGAAGAATCTCTCAAAACTTCAAGTGAAGAAATTCCTATTATGAAGAGAAGACCATAATTTCAAGAACGTCTCTCAAAGATTTGAAGTATGAAGTCGCTGCCAAATATCGGTCCGAGAAAGGTCTCAAATCGTGAAGCGAGTTATGCCAAGATATGAACTTTATAAGGTCCCGAGAAGCAGTTTTAAAAGATTTTGTCCTTTAGCTAACTATTGATTAAATCGTTCTACTTTATTTTCAGCCTAATAAACTATCAAAATAAGTCAAACAATGCATCCTCGTGATCATTTAAGACAATATTAAAATATAAGAGATACACCTAGGAATAAGGGAGTCTAAGTGAATAATTGGGCCACATGAGTTCGTGTTAGTTTGCTAACTTATAATAACAATGATCTCGTTTTTAAGCTTGGTATGTGGCACGTGAAACTTGAGAATGATGAACATTCATGACAACCTAAAACCCCAATGTAAGTCTTTGATTTCTTTACTTGTTTTGTTCTTTTAGTCTTCTTAGTGTTTAGTATTTAATAAAGGTCAAGGCGGGGTATCTATGATGAAAAATGTAAACCGTGCTTTGAAATTAGTGCATTGCATGAGGAGATTGCAATGGTCAAGTGTAGGGGATTTAATAAGTGTGAAAGTACTTATCCTTTTACCACTTATTTCCAATAATAACAAGACCGAAACGTGTATTTTATGTCGTAAAAGTCGGAATTATGCGTGGTTTGTGTTTTTATTGTGTTTTAGGACCAAAAGATGAAAAAGGAAGAAAACATGGGCTATCACAGGCTTTTATCGAAGAAAAAGACTAAAGACGAAGTCGAAAGATCGAGAATGCAAAAAGAACAGAAGTCCAAGGCCTATTCTGAAGATTTATCGAAGAAAAAGTCTAAAGACGGAAGTTTAATAAAGTCGAAGAACTCAAGTCTAATTATAGAAGAAAATTATAAGACAAGTTCAACTTATCGACAAATCCCGAGACGACGTCGAGAAAGAAAATGAAATTAAATCGAGTCGAGACGAGAAGAAAGAAAGAAGAAAGCTTAAGCACTTAATCTCCCACCTCCTATAAATACCCTCCTAATGTGTCATAAGGGGGGTGGTTGGTTTTTAGTAGTTATAGTTAATTTTTAGTTTTTAAGTGTGTTTTTAATTTCTCTCTAGTTTTCCTTTGAAACTTATTGAATCTTTACATTAATTTTGTAATCTTTTGATATTAATCTTTAATCAATCAAGCTTATTTTCTTAATTCTCATTCTACCTTTCTTAATCTTTCTCTTAATCTTGAGAATCATGTAGTTTTATTTTAATTTTGTTGATGGTTTGATTGTGTAGCTTATTTGATTGTGCTTATTTAAATTGGTGATCTTAAAAGTTTCTACATTAAAATGCTTATTTTCTTAATTATTAGTTCTTATTGATAATAAGTTGATTTTGTTAAGTTTAATATTTTTATAAAAAGTGCTTTTTGATTTCTAGCTTATTTAGTGTTTTAAAAGTTTTCTTAAAAATCTTTTTGGTTTAAGTTTTGGTAAGAGCTTATTTTAGATTTGCTTATTTGATTAATAGTGGTGTATTCCAGGTTTCATTAAAACCCTTTTATTCAGGATAAGCTACACTTCCATTATTCCGAATAAGAGTCCTTAGATTTATTCCGATTATAGCTCCTTTTCCAGATTCAGGATAAGTGGTCGAATAGAGGTTTGCGGATAAGGGTCCGAATTTGATTCCAGATAAGCCTTAGAACCCTCTTATTCCGGATAGTGATCAGAACTTCATTCCGAATAGTGGTAATTTCTTTTATTTCGGATAGTCATACATTCCGGATAAGCAGCAGTTAGTTATTCCGGATAAGTCTACATTTCAAGTATTTCGGATAAGGGTTCGCTTTTATTCATTCCGGATAAGCCTCTCAACAAAGTATTCAAGATAAGGGATCGAACAGATTTTTCTGGATAAGCTTTTTCAATTTGTTCCGGATAAGCCCAAGAAGCAGGATTCCGGATAAGTCCCCTTTGAAGATTCCGGATAAGGTGCATCTTTCGTATTCCGGATAGTCATTCCGGATAGTATTCCGGATAACCGCTAGTATCTCACATTCCGGATAACATTCCGGATAAGGGTTGGTTATTTCCAGTTTTTAATTTAAACTTTTTTTTCCCGCCTTTTTACTTAGCTTTATTCTAACTTGTCTTGTTTTAGTTTAAATCTTTAAAGTTTACACTTTTATAAGTTTTAATCATTTACTTTCCAATCTTTAAAGTCTTCATTTTTAATTTAAATTTTCAAGCTTTCATCTTTAATTATTTACTCAACGACATTTTCATTTTTAGCTTACAAATTATAATCAAACCTTTTTATTTTTCCACCAAGAACAATTGAGTCGCACTTTTAACCAATAATCTATTCGAAAAGATCGGTTTAACGAACTCTTATATGAGGCAAACCCTTGTATTTGGTACCCCAAAAGTAAAGCTCATCACACACAAACATAAGTACTGTAAATGAAAAGGACTAATCAATGTCCATAGAAATGAGTATCAAAAGTATGAAGAAATGCATAAAGTAATGAAGGCTAGGAAGCTTCCAATCCATATGCACGTACGCTTAAAGTCTACGAGCGTCCTTGAGTACTTGCCGTTTTGGGAACATGAAAGGAAAACGGCTGAGCATAACGCTCAGTGCACGGATATACAAGTATAGCATGAATAATATAAGCATATAAGCATATAACATATAGCACCAGAAAAGACTAAGTCCTGGATAACCTGACATACTTAGTAAAATGGTTTTATAGTTTGAAAAGCCTTATGTTTATCTTATAAAATCTGTTTAACATGTTTACCATTAGCCAATATAGGTCATGAAATATCAACGTGCATGAATACTTGGAGGGGTGACCTCGTCATGCAATTAGAGGGGCTGTCTAATTAATATAAGTTTTTGGGTAGGAGGGATCAGCTCCTTGTGAAGGATGCAAGGCACACACCACATTCACTTGAATAATCTGCTGAAAACATGTAACCTAGGATGCACCCATACGCCCCACATGATAACATAATAATATGGCCAAAAGATGAAGGGACGCCACGAGCTATCACTATGTCGTAGTGAAGTCATAACACTGGTGCCTCTAGTGTTATGGTTATGGTACCTCCATAACTAGGTGAAACTGGTCATTCATGTATATGGCTTAGGCATTTGTTAAACATAAGCAATAAAAACATATAAAACATATACTGGGGAAAACAGTTGGCTGCATACGGGGAAATCCTAATAAGGAAAGAATGTCCATACTGAAAGGACGGAAAATCCGTACCTTGTGTCCAGTGAACGAAGAAGACGAACGGAAGAGAGTCCTACTTCGATATCACTAATGCTACATAAATAATATACGTGTATAAGTATTCTGATTACTGAGTACATAACTGGTTTTATATCATGTCTTAGCTTGTTTTATATGTTCATGTCATGTTTTACTGATTTAACGTTATGCTGTGTTTATCATGTATTATGTCTATTCTGATTAAGTATTACTTGTATTTCTTGTATTATTATACTTGTTGTGTAATAATAAGTAACTTTCTAAAAATAGCAGGTTTCCTAAAATAGAAAGTTTCCAAAAATAGAAAGTTTCCAAAAATAGAAAGTTTCCAAAAATAGAAAGTTTCCAAAAATAGAAAGTTTCCAAAAATAGATTGTTTCCATAAATAGAAAGTTTTCAAAAATAGATTAGCTGCCTTAATTAAATAAGTTTCTAAAAAGTTAGAAAGTTTCCATAATTAGAAGTAAGCTGGATTATTTAGCTAATAATATAAGCTTAAGTTTTACTGATTAATATTCTAAGTCATGTGATATATAGTATAGTTTATTAATTATTACATGTTAATTAAATAAACTATAGGTTATAAGATTTAATTAAATATAACATGATTTAATTAAATAAAATGTAAATAATACTTAGGTTAAAACATGTATTAATATTTATTATTAATATAACCTAAGTCATGGAAATTAATTATTTATATGTCATGTTTTAATAATTAATTAATTACTTAGTCTAAATTAACTAATAAAATACTTAGGTTAAAATCATGTATTATTAATGATAATAATATAACCTAAGTCATGTCCAAATTAAATTAATTACATAGCATGTTAAATTATTTTAATTAAATCTTGTAATTATTTAACTTGTAAAAATAAATAATTAACTTGTAACATTAACCGTGAACCGAACCCGTGTTTTAAATCTAAACATGTCATGAACTGGTCCGTGAACCCCTTGAACCGGATCTACACCCTTAACCATGGCAAACTGCCACCGGTTTAAACCGGTGGTGCGTATGGTTTTCAGCCGAGACCCCCCCTTGACCACCAAGGCTAACCCCGACATGCGTCGGGGTCCTTTGGTTGCTTGCGGCCGAAACACCCCAACCAAACCGAGACCTTGTGGTCTCGGTTGGTGGTGATCACACAACCACCGAGAGCTTGCTCTCTGTTCTACCCATAGCCGAACCAAAACACCCCTTAAACCATATGTTTTTAATCCCACTTGATTAGATCTACATGTTTATTAACTTGTTTTAATAACCCCATGATTTCATGTGTTTAGATCTAATAATAATTAAAAAGAAAAGGTTTAAGAAGATTACCGATTCGTGGATCAAAGGAAATTACTAACACGAACAACCTAGCAGTAAATTGGATCTACCAAAATCAACCAAACACCCTTGGTGGTGTTGTGTATGCGGCGGCCAAGAAGGAACCAGGAGGAGGAGCAGGGTTTTTTATTTTCCAATTATTCTGTAATTATGAAAATCTATTTCCTTCTTTTTTTCCTTTTTGTTAAATTTTTAAATGGGCTTGGCCCACCCTTGTGTCTATGCCGCGACTATGTGGGCCCCACATGGGGAAACCCTTTGATTTTCCGTGTTCTATTATTTACGTGTTATTGTGTCGTGTTTACGTAATTTAATTATTGTTCGTTCGTGTCGTAAAATATATTTATACGTAATCGTAATAAATATACGTAAATACATAATATTATGTTCGTGATTATTTATGTTCATGATTTTCATGTTCGTGATTATAATTATTGTTGATAACAATTATAGTGTCTTAATACGTAATAAATACTTATCGTGTAATAACACGTACGTAATACTTGTAAATTCCTATTCGTGAAACGTAACGTGCTAATTAAGGAAAGTTCTAATCATGTACGTACGATTATATATGTACTGTTCATGGTAAAAGCGTGCGGGTTTTACAGACGCTATCTGGGTTATTGTTGATAGGTTGACTAAATCTGCTCATTTTCTGCCGATCCGCAAGGAGCATCCGGTCCGCAAATTAGCAGACACTTTTCAGAAGGAGATCATGAGACTGCATGGTACTCCATCAGAAATCATCTCTGACAGAGATCCCCGTTTCACATCACGTTTCTGGCAGAGTCTGCAGAAAGCTTGGGGCACCAGACTTAAGCTCAACACTGCCTTTCATCCGCAGATCGACGGACAGTCGGAGCGTACCATACAGACCTTGGAGGACATGCTGCGGGCGTGTGCTCTAGAGTGGTCAGGAAGCTGGGATGATTATATATTTCTACTGGAATTTGCATACAACAACAGCTGGCACGCCAGCATCAAGTGTGCTCCTTTTGAGATGTTGTATGGTAGGAAGTGTCGCGCCCCAATCTGCTGGGATCAAGTGGGCGAACGACTGCTTGAGGGTCCAGAGATGATTGAGGTGACTAATGAGAAGGCCGCCGTCGCCAAGGCGAAGCTTCAGGAAGCTCGTGCTCGTCAGAAGAGCTATGTTGATAAACGTCGTAGAGATGTATCTTTCAACATAGGTGATCACGTTTTCCTCAAGGTATCACCTGCACGAGGAGTTAAACATTTTGGAATCAGAAGGAAGCTCAGCCCTCGCTTCATCGGACCGTTCGAAATCATAGAACGCGTTGGTGAAGTGTCATATCGTTTAGCGTTAACGCCTCAGCTATCACACGTTCACAACGTGTTCCATGTGTCCTTACTCAGAGGATACAACTATCATCCAGTTCATGTTGTCCAATATCCGCTTGATCAGATTCGAGGGGATCTTTCATATGTCGAAGAACCCGAGAGAGTTCTTGAACGACAAGATCGTGTCATGCGGAGGAAGACGATCCCTTTCGTCAAAATCTTCTGGAGGGATCATCCTGAGCGGGAAGCCACTTGGGAGACGGAGGAGTCTATACGGACTTCTTACCCTCATTTTCAGTTCTAATTCGGGTATGTTTTCTTTCAGTTTACGTTTCTCCAAGTCGAGGACGAATTGTTCTTTTAGAGGGGAAGAGTTGTAAAACCCGTATTAAAATACCATGAATAGTACACATGAACAGTGAACATACAAAAAACGATAAAATTAAAACTTTCCATGTATAATATAATTCACGTGTCACGATATTTAATAACATGTAATTATGTATATATTATAAATGTATTACGATCACGACATATGAAAATGCACGATAATAAAACACGTATGAACATGTAAATAATATAACTCGAGAAAAGCTTCGGGTTTCCCTTTGTGGGCCCCATATGTCGCGGCTAATACAAAGAGAAAGGAAGAAATGGGCTTGGCCCATGAAACCACAGGAAAACATTAAACATAATTTAGGTTTACAGAAAGTTTTCCTTGCCTCCCTCTTGTCCTCTCTTGTCGCCGGCCACATCAAACAAAAAGGAGAAACCGGACGATTTTGGTTATTAATTCTTTGTGTGTACGTGATCGTGATCTTAATCTTTTCTTCCACGTGTTCGGTAAATCAAAAACACTTCCTTTTCTTTTTAATTCTTTATGAATTTATGTTCTTATTTGATTAATCATAAAAATAAGATGTAAAAACATGTGGGATTAATTAAACATGGAATAAAGGGGGTGTTTGTTGTTGCTTTGTTCGGCTGAGCACCAAACCGAGAGCAATGAAGCTCTCGGTGGTGTTTATTTTGCCCAACCGAGACCTCATGGTCTCGGTGTGGGGTTCGTTTGGTTCGAACGCAAGCCACGGGAACCGACCTTGAGTCGGGGGTGTTTGTTTTGGCTTAATTTCGTGTCAACCGAGACCATTAGGGTCTCGGTGGGACTATAGTGAAAACAGTGGGAACCGAGTAACAAAACAGGGGGAACCGGTCACAAGCGGTGGGAACCGGCTGTGAACCGGCGCGAACCGGGCGGCGGCTAGCCGTGGCTCGACAGTGGGTAAAACCACTCGGACAGTGGAAACCGGCTAGGCCGGGTTAACCACTGTCAAGGGTGTTTGGATCGGGTTATATGTGACCCCGGGTTTCGCGCTCGGGTTAATTTTAAAACACGGGTTCGGGATTCGGAAAAATATTAAAATCAGAAAATATGTTTAATTAAATTAATTACTAGACTTTTTAATTTAATTAAATTCATGACTTAGGTTAAATATTAAAATTAATATTTCACATATAACCTAAGGTATTTTACATAGCTTAATTTAATTAAAAAATGTATTTTAATTAAATTCTTATAATGTATAGTATAATTAATGAACCAGTTATTTAATTAATAAGCTATTACCTTTAAACCATGACTTGTGTTATACTGATTAAACTTTTCTTATTGTTAATAATCCAGCTTATTTTTATTTATGGAAACTTACTATTTTTGGAAACTTACTATTTATAGAAACCTGCTATTTTTAGAAAGTTACTTAGTATTACAATACAAGTATTAAAATACACTATTACATGCATAATACACTACAGAACATCAGTATAACTACATATAACACAGTAAAACACTAAAACATGACATAATACTATAACAAGCTAATAGCACACAGAACCAGTAAAAACATGTAATTCAGACAACTCATACACGTTCCCATTCTTATGTAGTAATATCCGTCAAGGCGGAGTAGTTTCTTCAGTGTTTCCATTAGCTTATACTGGACGTAAGGTACGGATTTCCCGTCCTTCAGTAAGGACAATCTCTTCCTTATTAGGATTTCCCATGTTGGAAATACGTTGTACGTATAAAGAAAGTCTCGGTCACTCCAACAATATAGTTATAGGCTCGTAGTAGTGTTTAAGTTACATTTATTAAATAGCCCGACCCATGAGCATGTTCATGGGCCGGAGGCCCAAGTCCATTAAGGACTTGGGTATATAAGCCTATTTCCACCATGGAAAGAGGTGTTGGTTGTTTCATTTCTCACTTTTATAACACATAGTTTCTTTCATTTCTCTCTCTAAGTTTCTCTCTCTAGAAAACAACAACCCTCTTGAAACATAAAGATTATCATTGTTCTACAATTGGTATCAAGAGCTATGGGATGAAATAAAGATTGGTTTTGTGTTGTTCATACTTTTCTAAGTGTGTTCATGTGTTTTTGATTGATTTTTCCAAAAGTTACAAACAAATTTCGTGTTTTTTGATTCCAAGTGATCTATATCTCTTCTAAATAGTTTTAGTAACGATTTGGTGATATTCATTTGGTTAGAATCACGAATTCCAAGGTAAAAATCCATTCTTTCTTGTTGCTTTTAAGTCTCGGCTTATTTTTTGGGGTATGATCTGATTTAGTGATTGCATAAACCCTGGGGGTTTCTACTTGCGATCCATAGTCACGATCCTATACTACGATCTAAGCTGCGATCACAAGTACGATCAAAGTTACGATATGTGACCACGATCATCACTACGATCCAGGCTATGATCAAAGGGGTACGATAGCTCACTACGATCCAGGCTACGATAGCTCACTACGATAGCTCACTACGATAGCTCATTACGATCCAAGCTACGATCAAGGAGTACGATCGCTTAGTACGATCCAAGCTACGATCAGGTTACGATTGCTTGAGTAGGATAGGTGAGTACGATCCAGGCTACGATCGCTTGAGTAGGATAGGAGAGTACGATCAGGACACGATCAGGGAGTACGATCAGGATACGATCAAGGAGTACGTGTTGGACCAATGAAAGTTTTAACTATGGCCCAGTCTAGATTTGTTTAATTAGACTAAGTGTTTACTGATCGCTGAGAGGACCAACGACAGAGACCAGACCAGTGGAAGGCAAAGCCTCTACTGGCACACCAGGAACATTCAAGTCAAAGACAACGTCAGAGAAGTCGAAGACAATCTGAAGTCATACTCACCAGCGATTATGGATAGCTGGGATGTTGAAGGAATGTGCTGGTGTTCAAGGATCTCTGAGTTGAAAACACTCAGAGATCACTTAAGAACCCTAGAAGTCTGGGACAAGCAAAGCTTTTCCAATCTTTTTATAGTTTAGGCGGGAGAATCTAGCAGGTGTTTTGAGCAAGACAAAACAAGAGATTCAAGATTAAGCCTAGTACGACCTAGTGGGACAAAAGGTGAACAATTGGCAGAATTGTTCACCTAAAGTTGTTTAAAGGTATGTCTCGATTTGGACATGCATTTAATACGTTGTACTCTTCCATTCAGAAGGTGACACGTATCAACTACTCCCACTAAGGAAGCAACATCGTACACTATAAATAGGAGTGAGAAAGAATAATTAAATCAAACCTTGTGCTTGGATAATTTATCTAAGTTCTTTCTCACCTTGGAACCGCTGAGCCCTCAGCTGTCTACTAGCGTCTCATTAGTTCCCTTGTAAACTTGAGTCTCGAATCTAGTTTACTTGTTCTAGGGTTCATTTCTTGTTGTCATTCAATGAGTGTATTCATAGCACTTTGTAATACTTTGTTTATAATACTTAATAAAGCATTACGCGTTTGAAAAGTATTTCATTGTGTTTCGTGGTTACAAGAGTTATAGTTTATCAACAATTGTCATATTAAGGGACTATCAATTGGTATCAGAGTGGTTTGATTTATAAAACTTTTCATAAACTGTTCTTGTTTTTAAAATCAAGATCTTAATATGGCTGATACTATACCTCCTCCACCTTTTGGTCAAACCAGTCTAGGTACCACTTCGATCACCATACCGGCCACCACATCTACTACCATTCCTACACCAGTTGTAAGCACTGGTAATAATGATGATGACCTTCCCCAACTACTTGATGTTCGAGGGGGGTCACATGTGTCCAATGTACCAACATTCGATGAAGAGGATTTTTCAAGTTGGAAAAGTGATTTTCTTATATATTTAGATGGCTTAGAACCCTTCTTGATAGAAATCTTAGAAAATGGTCCCTATGTACCACTGGCCATTTCCTCTACCCCTAAGAGACCCATTAAGAAGCCTGTTAAGCAATGGTCTCTAGCGGATAGACGTCTGGCTAACCAGGACATGAGACTCAAAAGTATCATAGTCTCTTGCCTACCCAAGAACATTATGAAGTCCATCATTAAATGCAACTCTGCCAAGGAGATGTGGACTGAATTAGTTCTAGGGTATGAAGGTCCAGAGGAAACAAAAGAAACCAAAATCCAAGCCCTTAGACTTAAGTTTAATGCTTTTAAAGCTTTGGAAACAGAAACTGTTGCACAAACTTATACTAGGCTTAAGATTTTGTTGAATGATTTGGGAAACAATGGAGTTGTTCTACCTAAGGCTGAGGTTAATGCTACTTTTGTCAATAGTTTACCTAGAAAATGGCTTAGCCTAAATCAGACCTTAAGAGCTAACAATGCTATAAAGAATGATACTTTAGCCCAATTGTTTGGTAGATATAACTATGAAGAAGGGCTAATTGACTCCATTTATAAATCAGAGACTGACAGGTTTACCACCAGTATCACTGGTTCAAAAGCTCTTGTTGCTAGCCATTCCTTTCAGGATAGCGACTCTAACATTGAAGAGGACACCAGAAGTAGTCAAGAATTTCTTGATGAATTACATGCTGAGTTTCATGAAAGAGCTCTACTAGCTGATCAAAAGAGGTACTACAAGAGATCTGGTAGAGTTGGAGCTGCAAAGGTTGATAAATCTAAGGTGTCATGCTACACTTGTGGAAAGACTGGTCACTATCAGAAGGATTGCTGGTCAAACAAAACCTCCTCTCCAAGCTTCCCTTCATCCAACAACAACATCAGCAAGAAGAAGTTTTCCACCTCACCTTTCAAGCAAACCTCTCACTCTGACTCAGAGGGGAAGAAGGACTACAAAGTCAAATACAAAGCCTTGAAAGCTGAGCTGCTAAAACTCAACCAGAAAGCTGATGATGCAGCAAAGAAAAAGGATGTTAAGAATACCGAAAAAGGTCTGATTGCTGCCTCATTCGACTGGGATGATGAACCCCTCACATCTGAGGATGAAGGTACCACTACCGTCAGAGCATTTATGGCTGTCGTTGATGAAGAACCCGCTGTGGGTAAAAGTGAAGCAAGATCAGGTCAATGGGTGGACATCACCATGAAAAAGGTACAAAGAATGTTATCTATGGCTGAAGGTCCTGATAGAGACCATGCCAGTGACTATACCTTGGTTGACCTCCACTTTGTGGAAGAGCAAATAAAAAACCTGTTAAACAAATTTCATAGTCTTAAAACAGAGTTAAATCTTTGCCAATCTGAATTAACAAATCTTAAACCATTTGTGAATCTTGCTAATCAACTTCAAAATGAAGTAAGCAAATTATCCATTGAAAATGAGTCTCTGTCTCATGAAAACTCTGAACTTAGAAAAACCATTGAAAAATGGAATTTGGCTCAATCCACAGTGGAAGAAATAGTTGCTGAATCCATACCTGGTGATGTGGTTCAGGCTATTGGGGGAAAGGGTAGATACAAAAACCATATACCTATTCCCAATGTCAAATTTGTCCCTTCAGATGTTTCTTCTCCTTCTTCCACCTCTGTGGATGAGAAAAACTCTGACAAGAAATCAGAGGTACCAGCCCCACCAAGACTCGCTGGTGCTAACCCATCTGATTCCTTGCTTGGCCCAAAACCTCCAACCAAAACCCCTGGGAATTCAATTCTCAAAGTCGCTGATAAAGCGATCAAAAAGGTTTTTGTGGCCAAGGACTCCAACAAACCCACTCCTCCCCTTGAAGAGCTTTCACCCACCAAGCAACTTCTCCTCACCTTGATGGAAGAAGTAAAGGGGTTGAAAGAACAAATCAACCTCAGAATTAATAGTCCTTCTGTTAACTCTCTTGGTGAAGGATCTAGTAGCTCTAAGGGGATAGCTTTGTTCAGACCTTACAAGCATTGCGGTTCCAAGAATCATTCATCTAAGGATTGCACTAAGAAACCAAAATGTATCACATGAGAGTCTACTGAACACACTTCTAGAGAGCATGAGGAAGTCATTGCGGTTCAAAGAACCAGAACTCAAATGAGATCAAAAACTCCTCATCGACCCTCTAGAAAGGCTGAGCCTAAACCCAGAGATAACTCTCAGGGTTACAGACCTAATCCTCCTTTCAAGTACTGTGGCTTCTTCGACCATTACTCTGATGAGTGCGAGCATTATCCTGGATGTGACATCTGTGGAAGCATGCATCATGAACCCAGAGACTGCAACCAAAGAGGGGGAGGAAACCAGAGAAGGACCAATGTCGCTGGTCAGCGACAGCATAGACCCACTAGAAAGTGGGTTCATCATAGAAACTAATCTGGCTTTGTTATATATATGCAGGAATATCTGAAGAAATCTGTTTGGTATCTAGATAGTGGGTGCTCCAGACACATGACAGGGGTTAAACAATATCTGCATAGATATAAAAAGGAGTCTGGTCCAAAAGTAGTCTTTGGAGATGACTCCTCAGGAGCTACTGAGGGTTATGGCTCAGTGGATTGTAATGGAATAACCTTCACAAGGGTCGCTTATGTCAATGGACTGAAGCACAACTTAATCAGCATTAGTCAACTCTGCGATGTTGGCTTCAAAGTTCTGTTCACTAAGACCCAAGGAACAATCTTCAATCAAAATGATGATGTTGTTCTAATTGCACCCAGAAGAAGGGATGTGTATGTCATCGACATGACATCTTGTCCAGAAGGGACAAACACTTGTCTCTATGCCAAAGCATCTGATAGTGAAAATTGGCTATGGCATAAGAGACTCTCCCATCTCAACTTCAAAAACATTAACAAACTGGCCAAGAATGATTTAGTAGTTGGGCTTCCCTCTCTGACCTTCACCAAAGACAGACCCTGCTCAGCCTGCGAGAAAGGGAAGCACCACATAGCCTCATTTAAGACAAAACAATCATTCTCCATAAATAAGTGCCTCCATCTTCTTCATATGGACTTATTTGGACCAGTAAAACCTCAATCCTTTAATCACAACAAGTATACACTAGTCATTGTAGATGAATTCTCTAGATTCACATGGGTATTCTTTCTCAAAAGAAAGAGTGATGCTGCTGAAAGAATAATGTCCTTCATTAGAGAAATAGAGAATCTCAATGACTACAGAGGTAAGGCTATCAGAAGTGACAATGGCACTGAATTCAAGAATCATGCCATGGAAGCCTTTTGTGATGAAAACGGAATATCACAGAACTTTTCTAACCCAGGCACCCCTAAACAAAATGGTGTCGCTGAAAGAAGAAACAGAACCCTCATAGAGGCTGCTAGAACTATGCTCAGCGAATCAAGACTTCCTAAACAATTTTGGGGTGAAGTTGTGAACACAGCCTGTCATACACAAAACAGATCCATTATAGCGAAGAGACACGACAAGACCTCTTATGAAGTATATAGGAAGAGAGCCCCTGATGTAAGCTACTTCCATGTCTTTGGTTGCCCTGTTTTCATTCACAACTACAGAGATCACCTGGGAAAATTTGATGAAAAGTTTGATGATGGATTCTTCGTTAGCTACTCTCCCACCTCCAGAGCTTATAGAGTATTCAACATCCGTAGACAAGAACTAGAAGAATCTATCCATGTCACCTTCAATGAAGCAGATGCTGTCATCAACCACACCAACTCAGAAGAATGTGACATTGACTTCAATGAAGTTAAATCATATCTAGAGGATGATTTCTCAAATCCCAAGGAATCATCTAAGGGCTGTCACAAGGACTTCCTTTATGTTCATGCATTTGATCCTCATTCAATCTCTGACTTCACTCCAGAGGTTGAAAATACTGAACCAATCACTCCACCTACTACAGTGAATGCTGCTCTCATCGAACCAATCTCTCCTCTTGATGAAGAAATTATGGATGAGGAAATAATATGTGAAGATCCCTCAGCATTCATTGAACCTGCTGTGACTCCTGAACACACAGAGACTCCTGCTCCTCAATCCAAATGGAGTAGGAACCAAGATATTCTTCCCGTGAATATTCTTGGTGAACCCTCTGAGGGAGTCACCACCAGAGGCAAATTGAGATCTCTGGAAACCGCCTCAGCGAATGAATGCCTTTTCGCTGATTTTCTCTCTAAGGATGAACCTAAGAATGTGGCTGTTGTGCTTCTAGATGAAGGATGGGTTGTTGCCATGCAAGATGAGTTGAATCAAATTAAGAGGAACAAGGTGTGGACTCTGGTAAAAGCTCCAGATGGGAAGAAAGTGGTTGGAACTAAATGGGTCTACAGAAACAAGAGGGATGAAGCTGGCATGATTGTCAAAAACAAGGCTAGGTTTGTGGTGCTGGGATATAATCAATCTGAGGGGATTGACTATGATGAAACATTTGCACCAATAGCCAGATTGGAAGCTATCAGAATCTTCCTAGCCTTTGCACCTTATATGGGGTTTATTGTATACCAGATGGATGTGAAGAGTGCTTTCCTAAATGGGAAGCTTGCAGAGGAAGTATATGTCTATCAACCCCCAGGGTTTGAAAGCAGTGAGTATCTTGATCACGTCTACAGAATTCACAAAGCACTCTATGGGCTAAAACAAGCACCTAGAGCCTGGTATGAAACCCTTTCAAAATTCTTACTTGAAAATAAATCTGTCACAGGTACCATTGATCAAACCCTGTTCACTTATAGGTCCAAGGGTGATGTCATTTTAGTACAGATTTATGTGGATGATATAATTTTTGGTTCAACCAATATTACATTGAGCAAACAGTTTGCCAAACTAATGACCAAAAAATATGAAATGACCATGATGGGGGAATTAACTTTTTTCTTGGGTTTTCAAATTAAACAAAATTCAAAATGAATTTCCATTTGTCAAGAAAAATATGTTAAGGATTTGCTCAAGAAGTATGATCTGTCTGATTGTGCATCAGTGAAATGCCCCATGCTTCCTCCCAACAACTTGGGAGCTGATGACTCAGGGGTCTCTGTTAACGAGACCTTATATAGAGGCATGATTGGGTCACTGATGTACCTCACAGCAAGCAGACCAGACATACAATTTGCCACATGTCTCTGTGCTAGGTACCAAGCTAACCCCAAGGAATCCCACCTTGTAGCTGTCAAAAGAATTTTTAGGTACTTAAAAGGATCTCCCACATTGGGTCTCTGGTATCCTAATGGATCAGGCTTCAACCTCAAAGCCTACTCAGAATCCGACTATGATGGGTGCTGTCTTAATAGAAAGAGCACCTCTGGGAGTTGTCAAATCCTTGGAGGAAAGTTAGTATGCTGGAGTGCCAAGAAACAAAACTCTGTGGCCATGTCATCAGCTGAAGCTGAATACGTAGCAGCCGCTGGTTGTTGTGCTCAAGTTCTCTAGATGAAAAGTCAGCTGGCTCATTATGGGATCATTTATGAAAAGGTTCCCATATTCTGTGACAACACAAGTGCTATAACCATCTCCAATAATCCGATACTTCATTCCAGAACTAAGCATATTGACATTAGGTATCACTTTATCAGAGACCATATTTTAAAAGGTGATATTGAGCTTCACTTTATACCCACTGAATACCAGCTCGCTGATATATTCACCAAGCCTCTGGCTGAGCCAAGTTTTACTAGGTTAGTTGTTGAGCTGGGTATGCTCAATATTGGTAAACAAATCTGATAAATGATCTATGATCTCTGTCTCTGGGCATTAAAGGGAATTGAATGGAACGAGGTAGTTACATTCCAATGAGACTTAATATATTCCCATATTTAATTCAAATGATTAACCTTTATTGTCAACAACTTTCCCGCTTTCAAAGGGACAGAAAAATCACATGAAGAGTCAAGGGGTCCCACTTTTCTTAAAAGGTAATTTTTTGCATTAAATGCTTTAATTGTAAAACGGCTAAACCTTTTATCAAAACCCTTGACTCATTTTTCAAAATACACATTACTCATTACTTTCACACACACACACACATACTATTCATCTTCTCCAAAACCTTCATTTCTTCCTCACATCAACAATGGCGTCTTCATCAACAAAAACTGCTTTCACCGTCCTGGCCGCCTCGAACGTTGATTTTGGGATACACGATGGCAAAATTGCCTTGAACAATTGTGTAGCTCTCTTGGAACACGACAAATCCCTCTACCAACCATTTTTCTCCTTCCTTAAGAACTCCACCATTTTTGAAGCCATAACCAGAGTACCTTCCACATGCTACCACCAATACTTGAAGGAGTTCTGGTATAGCGCCGAAGTTGATCAAACCTCTTCACACATCACCTTCAACCTTTCCACACATCCCCAACCTCTCACTTTTTATCTTCACACCTTTGGCAAAGTCATTGGACTTCCAGTCAATGAAGGCATGTCCGCTGTGCCTGCCAGCGTCACGGTAAAGAAGGCTCTGGCTACCCTTCGTCCTCATGACGACAATGATAAACCTTTCACCACCCAAGGTTTCCAGAACAAATCACTGATCAAAGTGAACTGCTTTTCACCCATTTGAAGGACGCTGATGCTATACATTGTGAAATGTCTGGGTGGAAACTAGGGGTCTCATGATCAACTTAATAGAGCCCAGCAAGCAATTACTTACAGCTTAATCTGGGGGCAAGATATAGGGATCGCTCACATACTTTACTCTGACCTCATTGCTAAGCTAGAAAACAAAGGGAAGAAGAACAGACTAGCCACCATCTGCTACACAAGATATCTCTCTCTTCTCTTAGAAGATATGCTGGGTGAAGGCTACACAAATGATGAACTTATCTCCTTATCTCCTTATCACATCACTGCTGCTTCACTAAAGACTCCTTTGGAAGATGAAGTGCCTCTCAGCATGCACATGATGCAGGTCGCTAGGCTTCTGGTTGCTGATGGAGAGCCCTTGATCCCTCACAATGAGGTGAATGCTGAAAGACTAACTGACAAGTCTCTGTTAAAGACCTCAGTGCAGTCTTCTTCTCAGCCCAAGGTGCCCAAGGAAAAGAAGAAGAAGAGGAAAGACATCCCTCTTTCCTCTAAAACCCCTTCTGTTAAACCTTCCAAGACCAAGAAGACTAAGAAGAACCCATCCTCTTCTCTGGAGGATGTGGTTGAAGAGCCCACCGCTGACAAACAACCTGAGTCTAGCGTCTCCCAGTCAGCAGAGACGACTAAGAACCTTCTCAACGCTGATATCTCTTAGGTATTAGTTTGCCATATTATTCTCTTGGAGGTTCACATACAATCACTCTCAACATTCTGTAGGAGAGAGTGATGAAGTCTTAGGGTTTGCCTCAACCCATAGAGTATCTGTGTCAGCACCTAGAACTCTTAGGATTATCTGTACACTCTGTCTTAACACAAGGATATGACTCATTTGTGCTCATAACGCACCCCGATGATCCTTTACCCTCTGGACTGTGCTCTTGTCCATACCAACTTGAGCATGCTATAGGTCCCGACCCAGAGTCTCTGCACTTCACGTAGTCTCTGGGTCCCCTCATATGAAAAGAGTCCCAAAGAATTTATTCTTTTGGGGGGACTGAATAATCACCCTCAGTCTTCCTAGGGGCAGCGATAAAAGGCGACCATTACCTTCAAATATGTCACAACTAAAAGAGTCCCAAAGAATTTATTCTTTTGGGGGACTGAATAATCACCCTCAGTCTTCCTAGGGGCAGCGATAAATGGCGACCTTTAACTTCCATGAATTCACTATTAAAAGAGTCCCAAGGAGCAATCCTTCAGGGGGAGCTGGATAATCACACCCAGCTATCCTAGGGGCAGCGAACGGCGACCATTCACCACCTACTTTTCACAACTCAAAAGAGTCTCAAGGAGTAATCCTTATGGGGGAGCTGGATAATCACACCCAGCTATCCTAGGGGCAGCGAATGGCGACCCTTCAACATAACTATTTCACACTTAAAAGAGTCCCAAGGAGAAATTCTAGGGGGGGGGGGGGTGGATAATCACACCCAGGTTCCTAGGGGCAGCGAATGGTGATCTATAACTTCATATTTTTTTCACAACTGGTTACTAACAAATATCATAATAGGCTCATAATCTTCATGAAGAACAGCAGAATGATGATGCCTATTCCATTGCTGGTGATGAAAATGCTGAAGCCCCCCACATAGATCTCGATGCCATGTCAGACATTGATTCCATGCCAGAGGATAAGGTCTTCATTATTGAAGAGGACTTGACCATTTCAGATTATGCTGATATGGATGCTGATGATGACCAAGTTACATCAGAGTTAAAACCCATCTCATTCCCATCAATGCCCAATCTGCAAGAACTGGCTGCTAAGCGGCTATTGGACCAGAGGCTCTGTACACCAACCCCAGTTCCCTTCCCAACCTTACCAAATGTCATGGATATAGGGGCCAAGCAACACTTAGAACACTTACAAAACCTCAAGCCTGTCCATGTTCCTCGAATGAAGGATGTTCAGGAACTCGTCGCTGAGGTTCTCTGGGTTAAAAGGGGTGACATCAGTAAAACCAAGCCCAAAGTCACAAATGATGTCATCCTCTCTGAATTGCAAACACTCACCCATGCTGCTGAGGAACTCACCACCACACTAGAGACCTCACTAACTTCATCTGTGGAGTCCTCTATGACTGCATTGCTTCCGCAACTACTGGGGAATGCCTTGCAAGCTCACCTCCCAGCTGTTCTAGACCAGAGCCTCCAACAATACATACCATCTGTCCTCACATCAGCTGTCAAAGCAAATGTTGCAGCTATTGCCAAGGCATCTGAGCCTTCAAGAAAACTTCTTCAAGAGCTGTTACAAGAGGAACTTAAAGAAATCTGCTTATTTGTCCATCAAGAATTTGTTAAGTTCCTCAAGCCTGGATCAGGCACAGCTACTACCGGCGCTATGCCTGAGGGGGAGAATTCAGCAACCTCCACCTCTGAAGAAGAATAAGAAACCGCTCCACCTAAGGGGGAGCAATCACTTAAACAACCAACACCTTCAATAGGGATTCCTACACCAAAACCTCTCAGATCATTCAACCCCATCACTGAAGCAGTAAAGGACAGGGGAAAAGGAATTGCCATTGAACAACCTGAAATAACCCTGCACTCCCTCCAAGAAGAAGGCGGATCTACAGCCAAGCTCTCCAAACACTCTGACCTGAACAAATTTAAGAGCGCTGATGAACCACCACTTACCCCAGAGCAGGCAAAGGCTCAAATCTTGGAACATCAAAGGCTTGCAAGCATTAGAGCAGCTGAACTCAAGAGCAAAGAAGCTCTGAACAAACTCTCTCCTGATGTAAAGGAAGCTCAGTTGGTTAAGCTTAAAGAACTGGAAGTGAAAAGGAGCAACCTTCAAAAGGAATATGAAAGACTCGTGAACCAAAGAGTTGAACCTGGTCAAATCACCAAGTATGCATGTTACACTGACAAAGACAAAAGAGTGGTGATGACCCTTTACAGAGAGAACCAACTAACCAACTACAAAGTCTTCAGTGACTTTAAACTCAGAGATCTAGGCCTATCTGAATGGTTAGAAATGCTGTCTCTTGCCCAAAAGAAGACTGGGCCTGGTGCTGCCCAAATGATGAAAAACATTCAAGCAAAGATGAATTGGGTAAGAGACACGGCAAAGAAGCTGAAGGTACCTCTGCCTCCCCAACTCTCACAACAACAACCTTCTCAAGGACAAAGGAAAAGAAAAACCCAAATGGGGCCTCTGGTGGAGAAGTTGGTCACTGAGAACATTGTTGTAGATGGGATGCACAGAAACTTGGTATTGCCCAAAGAGATCACTAAACCAGTAGGGGGCTAAGAATACTCAGAACCAGAGACATGTATGGTCTTCATGAATGGTAATTGTGAGTATTGCTTTCAGCGGATGAATGAACTACACCTGGCATCAACCATCCAGCTCATCAGACTCAAACAGGGAATCCTAAGGAATTTCAAATTGGCTGAGGATTTTGAGTTTGAAATTGAGCTAGTCATCAACTCTAGAAGTAACAAAGTTGAAGCCCAAAGAATCTGTGATCAAGGCCTTGATCGCTGAAGAACCTTTTTATTTTTTGTTTATGTTTACACCTCTGGGTGTTCTTGTAATAGACTAGGTTCTTTATGTTTAATAAAACTCTGAGGTATGTTTGTTAAATTATGTGTAAGAAGAAGCTGTGTACTCACTTACAATAATTTTAGACTTAGTATAATTTATAAACAAATAAGGGGAGATTGTTGGGCCAATGAAAGTTTTAACTATGGCCCAGTCTAGATTTGTTTAATTAGACTCAGTGTTTACTGATCGCTGAGAGGACCAATGACAGAGACCAAACCAGTTGAAGGCAAAGCCTCTGCTGGCACACCAGGAACATTCAAGTCAAAGACAACGTCAGAGAAGTCGAAGACAATCTGAAGTCATACTCACCAGCGATTATGGATAGCTGGGATGTTGAAGGAATGTGCTGGTGTTCAAGGATCTCTGAGTTGAGAACACTCAGAGATCACTTAAGAACCCTAGAAGTCTCGGACAAGCAAAGCTTGTCCAATCCTTTTATAGTTTAGGCGGGAGAATCTACCAGGTGTTTTGAGCGGGACAAAACAAGAGATTCAAGATAAAGCCTAGTACGACCTAGTGGGACAAAAGGTGAATAGTTGGCAGAACTGTTCACCTAAAGTTGTTTAAAGGTATGTCTCGATTTGGACATGCATTTAATACGTTGTACTCTTCCATTCAGAAGGTGACACGTATCAACTACTCCCACTAAGGAAGCAACCTCGTACACTATAAATAGGAGTGAGAAAGAAGAATTAAATCAACCCTTGTGCTTGGATAATTTATCTAAGTTCTTTCTCACCTTGAAACCGCTGAGCCCTCAGCTGTCTACCAGCGTCTCATTGGTTCCCTTGTAAACTTGAGTCTCGAATCTAGTTTACTTGTTCTAGGGTTTCATTTCTTATTGTAATTCAACGAGTGTATTCATAGCACTTTGTAATTTTTTGTTTATAATACTTAATAAAGCATTACGCGTTTGAAAAGTATTTCATTGTGTTTCGTGGTTACAAGAGTTATAGTTTATCAACAATTGTCATATTAAGGGACTATCAGTACGATCTGGATCCGATCTAGGAGTACGATCAGCTATCATTTGCAACACTTAGAGAATTTTTCATCTTTGCATTTATTTGGAGACATTAACAAAAATACACAATCAAAAGATCATAATATCTTTATTTAAACAACATTAAAACACATAATCTTATTTCATTGCTCGATCATTTTTGATAATCTTTTTTAAAGGGATCATAAAATGAATTCACATTCATATATGCCAACCATGACTTCGCTTACTGATATCTCAATCATCTCGGGTACCGACACTCGACCACCTTTGCTCATCATAGATTTATTTGAAGCATGGCAAGGTCGAATGAAAACATACATCATGGGCAAACCCAATGGTCGACTTATGCTTCAATCAATTGAAAAAGGTCCACTAGATTGGGGAGAAGTTACCGTCAACAATGTGACGAGGGAAAGGTCGTATCATGAGTTGACCGATGCTAACAAAATCATTGCCGATGCAGATGAAATGGCCGTTCAGACAATTCTTTAAGCCTTTCCACCCGATATCTTTAGAATGGTAAGTGAACATACAGTGGCAAAGAATCTTTGGGATCGATTAGCTGTTTTGTTACAAGGGACCTCTCTAACTAAGCAAGAACAAGAATGTCAATTGTATGACTTGTTTGATAGGTTTACATACATTCCAGGGGAGACTCTTCACGATTACTACTGGCGTTTCACTACTTTGATGAATGACATGAACGTGTATAATCTAAGGATTGAACAGTTTCAATTAAACACAAAGTTCTTGAACACGTTACCCCAAGAATGGAGTCAGTATGTCACCGATGTTAAGATGATTCGAGATTTGCACAAGTCAAATTTAGATCAACTCTATGCCTTCTTGAAACAACACGAGAAGCACGTGATCCAAAAACGCATCTCTCAGGTATCTTATCAAGAACCATTGGCATTAATAGCAAACCATCCTACATTGTCATATCACAACTCTCCGTTTGCTTTGGGACACCAATCTTCCTATCAACAAGTGTATCAACACCAAGCTTCCCACAGTACTCGATCTTGCCACAACCGCCTACATCTTATCACCAACAATACAAGCAACCAGCAACATCATCACAAGGAGATTCACATCCGTTACCTTATGCTTCACACCAGTATTCACCTTATCAACCTCCAACAAACCCTGCTTTTACCTATCAACAACTTGAGGCTCCTCAACCCCATTACTCACAACAAGTTAGTGTTCCATCAAATCAACTTGTAGCTCAATCAGCACTAGCATTCTATTGTGATGATGAGATCTCTGTCCGTGAGTTTAGACAAGGGGATAGTCCTATTGATATACTTGCTCAAATGTCTGCTTATCTCACTCAAACATTGAACAAACGAGGTTACAGAGGTCCAGCAACAACTAACAATCAGTTAAGGAACTCTTCTAACTCTCAACAACAGGCTACAATTCAAGATGGCAGAGTCATGGTGCAACCACTTCAGGGGAGACCCAATTCATCTACTGCTGGTGCACGTTCATCTAACACTGCTGCTACAAGAGGTAATAGCACTAGCAAAATGAAGGTGATTATAAGCTACAACTGCAAAGGGGAAGGACACATGGCCCAAGAGTGTAAGCAGCCCAAGAGGAAAAGGGACAGCACATGGTTTCAGGAGAAGATCTACTTGGTGAATGCTCAAGCCCAAGGACGTGAGCTCGATGAAGAAGAGTTGGCATTTCTCGCAGATCCGGCAGTCGCGGACACTGACGGTCTCACAGCAACCATCACAAACAATGCCGCATATCAATGTGATGATTTGGATGCATACGACTCTGACTGTGATGATCTCAATACCGCCAATGCAGCTCTCATGGCAAATCTTTCACTCTATGGAGCTGACACAATTTCTGAGGTACCAAATACTGCTACAGATACTAGTATTGTACCTTATCAAATTGAGCAAGTGTCTGAGTATCCGGAACAGCCTCCGGTGGTTAGTACCTCAATCGAGGAGACAAACAATGATAGCAATATCAATGCAAGTCCCCAGACTTTGAGTGAACCACAACCGGGAGCTATTACGACTAACAATTCGTCTGCTCAACCTGATTTGGTTATGGTCTCGGCATCTTTGCTTAGCCAAATGAATAATGCGGTCCTTAAAACCCTCAGTGTTAATCAGACTTTATCTGCCGAGCTTGCTTTGCATAAGGAAAAGGTTAAAACCTTGGAAGTAACTCCAGTGTCTACTACCTTAACCAATCCTGAATTTGATAGGTCTAGGCAAGTCCAAATGGATAATCTGCTAGAAATTGAGAATTTAAGAGCAAATCTTTCGAAAGAACTTAAAGAAAAAGAGTCAGTCGTTAATACTTTTCAAAAACTACAAACGGATTTCAAAATTCTCGAGTCTAAAAGAGTTGAAACGGAAATTAAGGCGTCTGAGAGAGTTAAAAAGACTGAAATTTTGCTTTTAAAACAATACTCTGCTTCACATTTAGTACACTTGTTTCATTCTTCTTTTCAAGAGTTCAATCTATCGCGTCTAATAGACCTACCACCTAACCCGGGGTATGCAAAGCAAGCATTTCACCATAACCCACGACTTTATGATGCAACCAAGTTAGGTTTGGTATTAGATCCGATTGTGTTCTTGAATGAATCTGAGAGCATGACACCATATGAAGAGAATCGGTTAAAATTACTTCCTACATATCCTGAATATGACTATGCACAAATGAATGCAACAAATGCTAAAATAGATCTTAGAACTCGATTTAATATGCAAAAGAAATCTATCGAGACATCCGCTTTCATGACTACTAGAGAATGCCTTAGTATAATTCCTACACTCGTTAACTCGGATGAACCGAAGGAAATTCCTAAGAATCTTCCACCGGTAAGTACGGTAAAGCTCAGCTTGGAAGAGATTGAGCGATACCTTACCGAGTTTGACAAGGTCATCCTGGAATGTACAACTTCAACGGCTCAAATCGCTGGAGAATGGGCTTTCGAACACATGAAAACGGTGTTTGAGAAAGAGATCGTTCCGTTTGTAAACCATATTAAAAATGGAGTCTATGATCTAGCGGGAAATCTAAGTTTTGAAATTGGTGAAGTTCAAAAAGTTTTCTATGAAATAGATGATGCTTATGAACAACATTTAATTGAAAAAGAAAAGATTTTATCCGAATATGACCGATTGTTAGATCATATAGTGTCTCTCGAAGTGATGCAAGTTGTTACTCTTAAATATGCTCATGAGATTTCATCTATTGTGAATAAATGTGATGATGTGCATGATATATATCTGTGAATATTGTTGAGCCTATGATTAATGTAGATAATCATTCTTGTCATGAATCTAACGCTGAATTTTTAGAGCTTCAAGATTCTTATAACACACTTTCAAAATGTTTTAATGAGCTTCAACAACATTGTATATCTCTTGAAATTGAAAATCAATCTAAAAATGAAACTCTTTAAAAAACAAATGATTGTGAAAACTCCGTTGAGACAAGTGACAAGATGATTCAGGTAGTTCAGGCATTAGAGGAAGAAATTATGAGACTTATGAGAGATTCAGTAGCAGAGAAATTGGAACTAGAGGCTACAGAGATTAAAAACCATGCACTAGAAGATATAATTACTTCTATGATAGGGGAGCTTGATAAAGTAAAGCAGGGTTTCTCAGATATTTATGGTTCGTTAGAAGAACGCTTCGCTTTTAATGCGGCAGAGCAAAAGTCACTCGTTGACCAATTGAACCGTAAGTGCGAGGAAATCTCTGACTTAAATATTCAACTCATAGACAAAAACATGGTTTTGGCTGAATTAAAGGAGACACTTCAACTCAAAGGACAAGAAGTTGTTGATATCCAGCCACCATCTCTGCCTCGACCTCTAGTGCTCCCAAACCCAACCCACGTGTGCTATATCGGGATCCACAATTTAAGAATAGTCCAACTAAGTTTGCCACATACATGAAAAATGCCTTAGAACATGCTGATCTTGCTAGAGATATCGTTGATGACATACGTGAACTAGATCCCACAAGTCATCTTCTATATGAGCTTTTATTATATGTGGATCGCGTTCAGGATTGTTTAGCAAACTCAGAGTACATTGGGCAACCGATATCTGTACCCCGAAACAGCAAACCCCCACCATTGACATTACTCCATGCAATAAGAATCCAGGATCTAAGCCTATTTTAAACACACCTATCAAGGCTACATCAAAATCTGTCACTAATGTTCCCATGGCTTCTACAGGAGTAATTATGTCTACTAAGGCTAAAGGATCTCAAGACAATAAAGATAGGATCAAGCCTTCTACTAGTAGGACTGCCAAGAAGAAAGTAGAAGTTCACCCTAGGAATGTTATTTCAGTTTCAAATAAAAAGAATCATGTATCTAAGACAAAAGGATCTGCTTCTGTGTAGAAGCCTAAGAAAAATGTGAATTCGAATTTGCGATGTTGGAATTGTAATGAATGCATGTTTTCTCAGCGTCATGATCTATGCCTTGTTGATCACATGAATGAAATGTATGCAATTAGGAACAATCTTGAAGGGATTCCAACGGGGAAGAAATTCACCCAAGTTGGTTCGCAATGGAAACCCACTGGTAGGACCTTCACTGCTAATGGAACTAAGTGCCCTTTAACTAGGATCACATCCACGGAAGTTAGGTCTCAGCGTCCTTTAAATAGGAACACTAGCACTAAGAAATGGAAAAAGCGCCCTTTAACTAGGTCTGCCCCCACTGTTGTGCCTATCAGTGAAGAAGTACCTCAGGATCTTAGACAACTAGAATCTAAGCCGGCATTTAGGAAACAAGTTTGGAAGCCTAAGAATTCTTCGGTTAGCAAATCTAAGATAATTATATATGTACCTGCTAACACAGAGGAACTACTAGATTCTGATACATCGTCCTTGTCTGGTGATATTTTCAGGTGGTCCAAATCATCCTCTGGTACTTGGACTCTGGATGCTCAAAGCATATGACCGGAGATCGCTCGATGCTCAGAAATTTCGTCAGCAAGTTTCTAGGAACGGTTAAATTCGGCAACGACCATATTGCGAAGATCATGGGTTATGGTGAATACCAACTTCGGAATGTTACGATTTCAAGGGTTTATTATGTGGAGGGACTTGGTCACAATCTATTTCCAGTGGGACAATTTTGCGATTCAAACCTTGAGGTGGATTTTCGACAACATACTTGCTTTATTCGCGATCTTGTAGGAAATGATTTGTTAAAGGGTTCTCGAGGGGATAATCTCTACACACTGTCCATTCAAAACATGATGGCCGCCTCTCTTGTATGCCTTCTCTCCAAAGCATCCAAGACCAAATCATGGTTGTGGCATCGCCGGTTATCTCATCTTAACTTTGATGATATAAACCATTTGGCTAAAAACGAACTTGTTCGTGGTCTTCCAAAACTTAAGTTCGACAAGGATCATCTATGTTCCGCGTGTTCTTTGGGGAAAAGCACCAAAAAATCATACAAACCTAAAGCTGAAGACACCAATCAAGAACCACTGTATTTTTTGCACATGGATCTTTGCGGGCCAATGCGTACGACTAGTGTGAGTGGTAGAAAATACATCCTCGTCATGGTGGATGATTTCTCAAGGTTTACATGGGTAAAATTTTTAGCATCTAAGGATCAAGCACCATAGTATATTATTACTTTCTTAAAAATGATCCAAGTACGTCTTCATCCTACTGTTCGCCGCATTCGCACTGATAATGGAACTGAGTTTGTTAATCAAACTCTACGAGACTATTATGAAAAGGTAGGTATTTCACATGAAACTTCTGTTGCCCGCACTCCACAACAAAACGGTGTCGTGGAAAGACGTAACCGTACACTTATGGAAGCTGCTAGAACTATGTTGATTTATGCGAATGCTTCTTTATTCTTATGGGCTGAAGCAGTGGCAACCACATGTTATACCCAAAACCGCTCCATCATTCGTAAACGTCATGGTAAAACTCCATATGAGCTACTTCATGGACACAAACCCGATATTTCATTTCTTCATGTGTTTGGTGCACTGTGTTATCCAAATACAAATAGTGAGAATTTGGGCAAACTTCAACCGAAGGCTGATATTGGAATTTTCATTGGTTACTCGCCTGCAAAGAAAGCTTACCGAATTTTTAACCGACGTCTTGGCAAGATAGTAGAAACTTTGGATGCCGATTTTGATGAGCTGACAGCGATGGCTTCTGAGCAACACAACTCTGAACCCGCATTACATGAGATGGGAACCGATACAATCAGTTCCGGATTAACTCCCAACAATCCTACTTCTCCATCATTTATACCACCTACAAGGTCCGAGTGGGATGAGTTATTTCAACCTATGTTTGATGAATTCTTTGATCCACCTAGTAATGATTCTCCAGCACCTGCAGCAGTAGCTCTGTTTCCCGAAGTTGTTGCTCAAGATAATGGAAATCAGTCCGAGACATCTACTGTTACTCTAGAACCTGATGTCCCATCCCCCACCAATTTACAAACTACACCTGAATCATCACCCCCACTCGTTCCTAATGATGTTGAAGAGGATCCCTATGATCACGATTTGGAAATTGCTCATTTACAAGAGCTTCCGTTCTTTGCTTCACAAATACCCGAAAACCCTAACGGTGCGTCTACCTCAGAGGAAGCTCCTGCCATCGTTCACTCCCGACCACCAAGGATTGAAACTCACAACACAAAATGGACAAAGGATCACCCAATCCACAATATTATTGGTGACATCGATCGACCAGTCTTAACACGCCACCAACTCCAAGAACATGCATTATATTGCTATTTTGATGCATTTCTTTCCGATACTGAACCTAAAAACTGGCAACACGCCATGACCAAATCATCTTGGATTAAAGCCATACAAGAGGAACTTAATGAATTTCAACATCTTGAAGTGTGGGAATTAGTTCCTTTACCCAGAAATGTTGAAATCCTTACATTGTTGTGGGTATATAAGGTTAAACTCGATGAGTTAGGTGGAGTGCTAAAAAACAAAGCTAGATTGGTTGCTAGAGGTTACAAACAAGCTTTGGGTATTGAATTTGAAGAATCCTTTGCTCCTGTGGCACGATTGGAGGCAATTAGACTATTCCTTGCTTATGCTGCTCATATGAACATGATCGTCTACCAAATGGATGTTAAGACGGCATTTCTCAATGGTGAATTAAGGGAAGATGTCTACGTAAGCCAACCGAATGGATTCGTCAACTCGGAGTATCCTAATCACGTGTACAAGCTCAAGAAGGCTCTTTATGGGTTGAAAAAGCTCCACGTGCGTGGTACGATCTCCTATCCTCGTATCTCATCTCGAAAGGCTTCTCCAAAGGCAAAGTGGACCCAACATTATTTATTCTCAAGGAGGACAACGACATGATACTGGTACAAATTTATGTTGATGATATAATATTTGCTGCTACTAATCAAAGACTGTCTGACCATTTTGAGAAAATTATGTCCACACCTTTTAAGATGTCGATGATGGGAAAAATTTCATTTTTCTTAGGGTTACAAATTTCTTAGAATCCCAGAGGCATCTTCATTAATCAATCCAAATTCGCTCTTGAATCATTAAAGAAGTATCATTTTGAAAATTGTGACCCCGTGGATACTCCAATGGTGGAGAGATCCAAGTTAGATGAAGATAAGGAAGGGATAGCCGTCGATCCTAAACTTTACCGTGGAATAATCGGCACCCTTCTCTATCTGACTGCTAGTAGGCCTGATTTGCAATTTTCTATATGCATGTGTGCCCGGTATCAGGCTCGGCCTACTGAAAAGCACTTACATGTTGTGAAAAGGATCTTTCAGTATCTTAAAGGAACACTTAATCGTGGTCTGTGGTATCCGAAGGATTCCTCTATTGCACTAATCTCATATGCAGATGCGGATTATGCTGGGTGTCAAGATACTAGACGTAGCACTTCTGGCAGTGTGTAACTTCTTGGAGATAGACTTATTAGTTGGGCATCTAAAAGGCAGAAAAGCGCTGCGACATCAAGTACAGAGGCTGAATACATTGCTACGTCCGGTTGTTGTGCTCAAGTTCTTTGGATGAGATCATAATTAACTGACTACGGTCTTGGATTCAACAAAATCCCGATGTACTGTGATAACAAAAGTACAATTGCTCTGTGCTACAACTACGTTCAACATTCCCGAGCGAAGCACATTGACCTACGCTACCATTTTATCAAAGAGCAAGTGGAAAATGGAGTGATCGAACTGTACTTCGTCAACACTGAGTATCAACTGGCAGATATATTCACAAAGGCCTTAGATCGAGGACGTATCGAGTTTTTGATCTAAAAGCTAGGCATGAAATCATTCTCACCAGCGACACTTAAGGAGTTGGCAGAAGAATCTGAAGAATAGTGGTGGTAAACTATTCTAGAGTATCCTTTGATTGTGATCTTGTATATTATCGTATATATTTAAACCACCAAAAGAAAAATACAAAATATAAAACATAGAAAAACCATAAAAAATATAAAACATACAAAATCCATAAAAAATATAAAATCAAGTAAATCCAAAAATATTTTTCATTTTTTTTTAAAAAATCGGGCATGTCTTTTAGTACGGTAATATTTACGGCCTTAGAAATGTCGATTAAAATTGACACGACGCCATAAATAAAGTCCGTATAAAAGTTGTACATGTTTTAAAACATGCCCATTATGGCTTGTAGTTATTTCAGACTGCAACCCGCTTTTCGCATTAAAGTCACGTATTTCTTTTGAAAACGTTGGCTCACAACGGGAATTAATTTTCTCGGGCAAGGTTTACTTTAAAACCTTGTAAGGGACTAAGTTTACTTTATAACTTGGTCTAACACAAATTAGTGTACGTATCAGTGCACTTATTTTGTCAAAATAAGAGAAATCTTATTGCCACCAGAATCGTACCAACAAATCACTTAACCAGAAAATGTCTTCATGGATATTTGCTGCTTTAACATCATTGACTACAACTCTTTAAATAGAAAACGGGTCCGTGGTTAAGGGGGAGAAAATATTAAATCTCTTAGACTTGAAATTGGTCTTCAAAAAGGGTTTTCAGAAAATATAAATCAACTACTCTCATCATTATATGCTTTGTGTGCTTTATGTGGTTTGAAGTATAGGTTGTTTGCAATTAAGCATTTGGAGTTTGTGTTCGTGTTTGTTTTTAAAAGATAAGACGTTACGGGTTAAGGTGTTGGTTAGTTCATGTGTCTTTTACATGTGTTTATCTAATATATTAATCCTTGGGGGTAAAAATTGCACATTTGCAACAAAGGGGACCAAGTTACAATTTCTTGCAACTTGGTTTGACCAAAGTCAAATATACCCCCCTTCTCGTCTCTTTGTCATACCTGGTACACACACACATAAAAAACTCCAAACTACCATTGTTAAAGCTTCTTATATCCATCTATTTGTGCTACTCGCTTTATCTGAACTAGGTATACTTATCACTATCTATGTTTATTATTTAGATGATCATATCACACTCTTTTCATGACTCAAATATGTATCCATTGAATCTGAACTAATTTAGGGTTTATTGATTCTTGATAAAAATGAGTTTTAAGAGGTGGGATTTGTTCATCTAGCCTAGATTAACATTGGTTTTACCCAGTTTGTCCTATAACAGCTTCTTTGTCCCGTAATCGAACTCTTAAGCTTTGCCTAGGTTCTATCGCCATGAATACGATCCATGACTACGATGGATTCTCATCGCATTGATTGCGATGGCATTACTGCGATGAACTCGCTGCGATGGCACCATTACGATGGGCTCGTTGCGATGCGTCCATTGCGATGCCTTGTTACGATGGACACGTTGCGATGGGTCCGTTGCGATGGGTTCATTGCGATGGGTCCATTGCAATGGGTCCGTTGTGATGGATCCATTGCGATGGGTCCGTTGTGATGGGTCCGTTGCGATGGGTCCAATGCGATGGTCCAATGCGATGGGTGCAATGCGATGGGTGAAATGCGATGGGTGCAATGCGATGGATGCAATGCGATGGGGCCAATACGACGGGTTCAATGCGATGGGTTCAATGTGATGCATAGTTACGATGGACAGAAAATTTGCAAGTTTGGTAAGATATGTTAAGCACTATAGTGGACTTAGTTTTGCAATGCCTTTGCCTTGAATATCTTTTAGATTGCGATAAGGGTTTACATTGTAACACTTGTTAGGTTTGTTATGGACTTTAAGAATTGTGCAAATGCCAAAGACTATCTAATGAATTCGGCCTAGACAGCACTCCTACTTTATTAGGCTTTTAGTAAATTAGGGCCATTAAAACGAAACCAAGTTATTTTGAAATTTAAATAATTTTATCTCATAAGAATACTTGAAAGGTTTCTTATTACAGAAGTTCATCTTATTTAATAAGTTGACAATTCTGTAAATAAAAGAGATACAAATTACTTATTCAAATGTCTTGTGTTTTGTATCCAGGCCATGGAAGACAATGTTTCATTGTTGTCTAACCCTGTGTTCAAGCCTACTGAAATCTGGGTTGAGGTTACTCCAAAAACTACTGAAGTAGTGGTTGAAACTAAACCAAAGCCTACTGAAGTTGTGGTTGAAACTACACCAAGACCAACTGAGGTTGTGGTTGAAACTAAACCTAGACCTACTAAGGTTCTGGTTATGACAACCAAGAAATCTAAATATTCAAAGAACTAATGCTAGGTCGTTATCTCCTTAGAATAAATTGTCTGTGGCATATCTTTCATAATTCTAGGTGTGATTCTGAATGTATGAACTTAGTCTATTTGAACTATGTTTGTATTTTGTTACTCAATCATATGTGGTGACATTTGTTGTGATTTATTTCCAATGCTTAAGATTTACATAGTTTATGAGATATATATATGTGTGTATATATCAAGTGTGCTTGTGTTTATCTAAAAGTAGGAAAATGTCGATAACCGAAGAAGAACAAAAACGACTAGATCTTATCCTTGTTCCACTTAATGCTAGAATGAAACATGCACCGAACAATTTTCGTCTGAAAGACGATTTAGATCCTTCTTTGGCGGCATTCAAAATTGCAACGGATATCCTAGATTGTTCACCAATAAAGGATGCATTACGTGTCACTGCATCAGTTCCTGAAGTATACATGCACGAATTTTGGGCAACAGCCACAATCACACAGTCAAAACAATTGTCAAAGAATATTATTGCTTTTACTCTTAACAACAAAGACTTGACACTTGACTTGCGTCAATTTAGGCAACTATTCAAGCTTCCTAAGTTAGCAAAAAGGGAACACTCTGTGCCTGACCCAGATTCAGAAGAACTGCTTAGAGTAATCCGAGAATTGAATTATGAGGGTGAAATTGGTTTTCTTTCTCAGTTTAACACGTCACATATTGGGCAACCTTGGAAAGCAATTGTCACTACTTTAGTAAAATGCCTTACTTCCAAGATTCGCGGATCAGACGCAATGCGACCCTCTCAGGCAATTATCTTTTGGTGTCTCTACACTGGATCTAAAGTGGACTATGCACTACAACTTTGGGAGGAATTTTGTCATCAATTCACAAGTTCCAAGAGGAAAGCGGTGCATCTCCCATTTCCAAGGTTCACAAAACTAATCATCAATTTTTTCATGAAGAGTGACCCAAATATTGATCCTCGTGGGAATTTCTTCTATCATACTCAAGAAAGTGACGATGTGTTAGACACTATGACTGCGGATAATCAATTTACAAAGTATAAGCTCAGACCAGCTCCAGTGCCAGACATCATGATGAATGAAGGAATCAGGGAAAGTGATCACTACCGAGAGATGCTACAGGATATTGAAGCACAGTTCAAACGAGCAAATGCAGATCCCTCCGAGAAACAATCAGAGACGCAAAAAGGTAAACGAAAGAAAAGAATTTCCAAGCGCCAATCGACTGTTCATCAAAAGATAAAGGCACAGGGAAAGAGCATTTAGTTGATGAAGATGCTGAAGAAGCTGAGATGACCAAAACTGAGGATGACAACGAAGAAGTACCACTAAGAAGGCCAAAGAAAGCAAAGCCAACCAAAGGTAAAGAAGCACTTGTTGCTTCAGCTGAACCAGCTAAGCAAACCATTTCTGAAGCCAGACAACTACGTATTACTCTTCAGCGAAGCAGAGTGGAGGCTTTTGCAACATACAAAGGATCAGGCTCAACAGTGTTTGATGACTTAGAGGAATTTGGTAAACCTGACGCCGATATCGCCTTTTATGATGATCCTAACGATGAAGATGTTTATGAAGATGTTGATAACTTCCATTTTGAAAGTCGTGAGCAAAGTGAAGAGGGTGGTAGCAGTGCAAACACAGATACAAGTTTGATGTATCGAGACGCCAATATCACCACATCCTTACCGGAACCAACTCACACGGTGGTACACGACGATGCTCATGCGACTTTCATACCAGAAACTCAACTTCAAAGTAAGTCTACTTCCGGATCTGACGATGTTATGAAATATCTTAATTTGGAAGGGGAGGGTGTCGAGGTTACAAATACTGATCCATCGACAAATGAAGACATGGTAGATGTTCCCATAACTTCTGTTACATCAACCACCACTCCACCACTATCCACCCCGGTCATCAGTGAAGTCATAACACCAGCTATCACACCAGCACTTGTTGAACAACCAGTATCAACTTCCACCCCAACGACAGTATCTACAACGTCATCATCAATAGCTGAACAACCTGTATCAACCACCGCCCCAATCACTAATCTACACCAACACTTATCCTTGAACAACCCGTATCATCCACCACCACTTTAACAGTTATGGTTACACCTCTATCATTAGAACAACAAGTATCATCCACTTCCAATCCATTCCTCACAATCAGTGATCCATTGATCCAGTCTCTTCAACAACAGTTGGAGGCTCAATCTAAACAAATAGCTACACTGACTGAAAGATTCACCACTCCCGACACACAACCTCTCAAGGAACCATAACCTGATGAGCCTACACTTCAGAAAATATCCGACAGAGTGTCTAAACTTAAAGCACAACACAAATCATTTCTTGGAGAGAAGAAAACTCGTGACAAAGAGAATGCTGCCTTTCTTGGGTCAATTGATGAGAAGATGACCAAGATCATTCGACGAGAAGTCAAGTCATATGTTGATCAAGAGCTACCAACTTTTGTCGGTAATGGTTTATCTACCCTTCAACTAATGATATTGTTACAGACACGTCTGCTAGATATGGGAGCTCATAAATCGAAATACAAACGAAAAGTTCTGCAATATCTCAACAAAGCAATTATTGAAGATACACCAGCAGATACTACCGACTCTGAGTCCGACAATGAAGACGAACTAGAGGAGGAAGATAACGAGGGTAATGGTGATCAGGATGATAGTGAAAATGATCAAAATGAGGAAGAGGATGAGCAAGCAGAGAATGAGGAAGATGAGGAAGAAAAGGATAAGGATACGGATGAAGATGAAGATGAGGACGAGGATGAGGATGACGATGATGATAATGACGACGGTAATGGAACCAACAAGGGTGAGAAAAATGACAAAACGGGTACTAATGTCGAAGAGTCAAATAAGGACGAAAGTGATAAGGCAACTGAGAAAGGTATTGAGGAAGCTATAGAAAGCATTGCTGAAACCGCAGAAAAGACGGCGGAGTCTACTGTACCAGCAACACAGCATATTGACACAGGTATATCTACTGAACCAATTTTTACTACTAATTCTCATAATGAATCTGTACAACATATGCAAGAAGACGAAATTCCTGTGTCTACGCAAGAAGAAGAACCCATAAGGTCAATGCTAGAAGAAGAACCTCATGATGATATACTGGTGACACAAGAACAACCTCAACACCATCTGAAGATCAGCACCTCTCTGATATGGAAGTTGAAGATTTAAATATGCCAGAACCAACATTTGCTGAATCTCTTATCATCGATGACACGGTACAGGAGCAACTCTGGCTTACAAATGCAGCACCACAGCATCCTTTCGACACAGCAACTGAAATGGAGCTGACTCAATTCCTCAACAATCCTATCGATTTCTCGGCCTTTCTAAGGTATTCTCATGGGAAACCGACAATGACTCCGGATCTCATCAAAATGGCAGCCGCAAATGTGGACTTCTTTGATACTTTGAAGATCAGCCATAATGAAGCAGAATATCACTTAAATGAGCTTACAAAGGCAATGAGAGCGACGACTACAGGAATTCAGACTCTAGTGTTACGACCTCTTACACCCACAGTCATCGCCAGTTCTGCAACGATCCCAATAGAGCACTTTGTTTCTCATGATCTTGAGTATCTTGAAAAAGGCGCGAAGAAATATGCCACATCACTTACTATGCTCAAGGCTGTTAATCTGGAGAACGTTCCATGGATCGAAGATAAGGTACCTGATGCGTTATGGAGAAGGAAACTGCTCAAGTTTTATGATACTTTCGCATCACTTGGCATCTCTCACTTGAATGCAAAGAAAAGGTTAGCTTACAATCACTTCCATCGTCCAAAGAGAGGTTCTTCTATTGTCTCAGCTCACAGAATCAAAAGCATTCAAGGAGCAACCACTCAGACTGTATTCGGCTATGATTACTTAAATGTAATCGTGTTCATACGTACTGATGAGAAACAATACCGAATTGACGAAAGTGATCTCCAGTACCTTCAACTTGAAGACATAGAAGATCTTCTGTTGTTATTGGCTTAGGAAAAAGTCGACCATTTACCACCTGAGATAGTCATTGCATTGAGCTCTAACTTTCGTCAATATGCTAGGAAAATAGTCATCCAAAACCAGGTGGAAGATTTTCAACTTGGAGTGGAGAGCTATCAGAAGCAGCTAAACTTGGAACGTCCCCATACAACTCCACTCAGTAATTTCCATAAGAACAAGAAGATTTACATGGGGACCACAACGCCGGAAGCAGGGATTTTTTTATCCAAATGAGACTGGCGTCATGCAGTATATGCGATTCTACGAACTACACAAATTCAGCGATGGTACGCTCAAGCATGTTCGAGATGATCTGACGGTTCTCAATGCCGACCTACCGCTTCCAGCAGTCAAGTACACCTGGACAAGCTAATGCAAAAGAGGAGCTAAGTACGCGATCAAGAAGATCGAGGAACTTCTAAGGAAGCGCCGGTTGCTACGCAGTCTGGAACGATTCGTCGGTGGACGACCATATGGAGCTCACCATAGGTTCACGGAACAAGCCATTTAATTATGGTTCGTCTTATAACAGGTCAACTCCATATGTCTATTATTGTGAATATGTTAATTTTTGTATAATCAGCTTTTGTGGCATGTTGTAGTGTAAAAGTATGATATTTTTCAAGAATTTCTCTCGAGATTCTAAATCTTTCAAACATATCGTACTCAAGCACTACAACTTACCCTCATTAATTTGAGGGGGAGCATTAATATGTTCTTTGGCCACCATCTAATTTCATTTTATTACCCAAAGACCAGTTAATCCATTAATATCCAAAATATTGATGGTTAACATTTTAGAAAGGGGAGAAAATGGGATTAAGGAGACTTAATGATACTTGGCAAAATAATAAAAAGGCTTAAAAGATAAACCAACTTAACATGTGTAATGCACAAGTTAAGGGGGAGCGTTTTTGATGAACAAAACACTTAAGGCACAAAAACTTTGATTATAATATCACAAGTGCTTTAAGTGATTTTCAAGGATTTTTCATGGTGACAATACTTACCCAAAACACACTTAATTCACGACGAACGTGGTGACAGAAGGGTGGTAGGATTAGATATTAGTCCAATGATTCATCAGAACCGATGGAATCTTCCCAAGGACAATTCCCTAGATAGAATTAGAAGTCCTAGGAAAGATGGAGAAAGATTGTGAACGTAGCTGAATGCCGACCAAGTACTTAAGCTAGCACTGGAACAATCACAACAAGGTGCTAGTGATGACGTATTGGTAAGCATTGAAGGGGTTGAAGAATGAAAAAGAATTGTAAAGATAAAAGGTGTAAAGAAAGAAGCTCGCCTTACAACTTTAGGAAGAAACCGGGTCAATACATATGCTATTGAGATCATTTTCTCAATGATTCCCGATATTGAAGATAGACATCATGGACCCAGTGATGCAATGCACAACCCTTCCCAGCAAACTCAAATATCTCTCAAAAGATATTTGTTTTAATCACACGGAGATCAACACGTTATCTATTGGTTTATTCACTCCGAATAGACTGATATTGAATAGGTGGCACTCCTCTCCAGCCATCGCTCACTAAATCAAAATGCACTATCGAGTCTAGAGCCACGAGATCATCAAAAGTCTCATTAGGACACTTTCCATTTATTCCTTGCTTCTTCACACACTGTGAAAAGTAAGAGATCTTTATGAGTCCTACGCAGTATTCTTGTAATATTGCCAGAACATCCGAGTGATACGCAAGTATTACAATGAAGATGGAAATCCTGCTTGAGCCAACATCAAACAAGCTCATGGTAGGTGACACTTGCGGTTCTTTGGAACCAATCTTATGATAACTGGAAAGAAACAGTAGTTTAATTCTTAATTGAACTTAAACTCGTTCCAGGCCTCTACGCATTATCGTATGATCTTGCCAGAACACTCAGAGTGACACTCTTTAGTGTTCACAGTGATGAGTGGAAATCCTTCTAGTGTTAACATCTAACAACACTTGGTAGGTGACAAGCAAGATTCTATTTGAATCAAGCTCGTGACAACTGGAAAGCAACGATGGTGAAAATATTAATTGAAATTCACTTGTTCCAGGTTTCATGAATTGACGACGTCAATCATAAGGATTTTTAATCCAAATGATTCACTCTTTATGTTCGCAGTCAGCTTTGGACAGTCGAATAAAGAGAACGGGTTTACCCGCGAAATCCTGTCAGGAAGTTACTTAATTGAAACTATCCGTCACGGGTACGATATCTAATATCGTCCAACGGTCTTCACCGACCGGAGGTAAAATGCTACCGAATTAGAATAAAATGTCAAAGCCATTTTATTCGTGTCTTATTATGTTGCTGCATTCGAAGACGGTGGCGTTGCGGTGTACCTATTGAAGACGTCCTCACATACTTATTCCTTCTGCATCAAATACTTCTGTAAATTCAAGAAAGTATGACCTAAAAGTCTTCCGCTGTATCGATTCTGAAACTTTCAAGAATTCAACAAAGGATAAGTGTGTGGGACATGAAGTCACGAAGAGGCGAACATCACAAGAAGATAAAGACTGCACGTGAAAGGCCAAAAGAACGTGTTCCAAGCAAAAGGCTGATAAATATTCAACACATATTCACAAAAAGAAGAAAAAAAAAGAAAGAAAGAGAAAGTGGACTACGAGCTCAAGAACAAGATCTAACATGCTAGATTAGGACTTTGTAAATTTGGAGTGACCTCCCTTTAGAGGAGATTGTTGGAAATACGCTTTACGTATAAAGAAAGTCTCGGTCACTCCAAAAATATAGTTATAGGCTCGTAGTAGTGTTTAAGTTACATTTATTAAATAGCCCGACCCATGAGCATGTTCATGGGCCGGAGGCCCAAGTCCATTAAGGACTTGGGTATTTAAGCCTCTTTCTACCATGGAAAGAGGTGTTGGTTGTTTCATTTCTCACTTTTATAACACATAGTTTCTTTCATTTCTCTTGCTAAGTTTCTCTCTCTAGAAAACATCAACCCTCTTGAAAAATAAAGATTATCATTGTTCTACAATCCGTATGCAGCTAACTGTTTTCCCTGGTAGTTACAGATTAAATGCTTATGTTTTATTAGTTATCTTATCCATATACATGCATGACTAGTTTCACCTAGTTATGGAGGTACCATAACCATAACACTAGAGGCACTAGTGTTATGACTTCACCACGGCGAAGTGATAGCTCGTGATGTCCCTTTCAGTTATTTGGCCATTATTATATTATTATTATCATGTGGGGCGTATGGGTGCATCCTACGTTCAGTTTCAGTCAGGATTTCATGGTGAATGTGGTGTGTGCCTTGCATCCTTCACAAGGAGCTGATCCCTCCTACACATTACCAATTAATTATAGGCATCCCCTCTAAATTGCATGACGAGGTCACCCCTCCAAGTATTCATGCACGTTGTTGACCTCATGACCTATATTGGCTTTTGGTACGCTAAACTAATACAGATTTTCATAAGTAACATAAGCTATGTTTTTAGAACTAAAACCAGTTAACATGTTATACGCCTAGGTTTTTCCTAGGACTTAGTCATTTCCACTACAATTCATGCTTTATATGATTTATATGTTCTCATTCCTTTACGTCTTTATGTTATGCTATATATCCGTGCAGTGAGCGTTATGCTCAGCCATTCCATTTCCATGTCCCCAAACGGCAGGTACCCAAGGTCGCAAGTAGGATCTTCAGAGTATGTGCATTCGGATGGAAGCTATCCACCCTCTTTTACCTTATGCATTTATTCCTACTTTTTCATATTTTACTTCTTTTGGACATTGTTTAGTCCTTTCATTTATATAACTTAATATTGCTTGTGTGTGAGTTACTTAGACTACCGTTGTTTGATTCCGGTATTTCTATTTATGGTCATGAATGTTTAGACATTTACCTTGCGTGCTTTTATGACACGCCATATTTTATTGTAGCATTCCATCTTAACAAATGGGGTGTTACATAAGAGGATGATAATCACATTTACTAAGATAAAACCCTAGATCATTAGAAAACCCTAATCTACAAAAGTATACTTCCTATTTTCACATCAAACCTTTATTAAACTTCAAACCAAGGACCCAAATCTCTTAAATAGAATATCTAAACCCTAATTAAGCCTTAATCATTCACTAATCACTTTCCTAAGTCCTTAATCACCAAAAACACAAACCATAAGTTACAAGCCCTAGTTTTTAAACCTAGTTTTTAAACCTAGTTTTGTATTTTCCCTCCAAAACTCATTTTTAAACCATTTCCCTCCATTCCAAGTTTGAAAACCAGATATTTACATGTTCTAAGATATTTTAGAAGTGGTGACAAGTAGGTGCATCACCTAATCGGGTGCTACACATCACCATTCTCATCCATATCCAGCCGTGAGACATTTTTAGCCACAAGACAAGATTTGAATGAATCTAGACTCTAAGAACTTGTGTAGAGCTTCACTAGCTATCCTTAGTCATCCTCCTAGCTGAATTACACGTTTCATAGCAAGCCTTGGATCCTAAGTGTTAGAAAACTATAAATAGAGCCGTATGGACTCCATTTGAAACTCGCACCCTGTTTTCTTAGTATCTCCTATCCATTCTTCATATTAACCTCTATATATGTTCTAGAACACCCACAAGACCATAAAACAGGTCTAGAAGGAAGCCATTGAAGCGTTTGAAGCTTTGATAGCAAGTAGTGTTTATAAGAAGTCATAAGGAGCCATTTTGGAGCTACTTATGTAATTTCTATGCTACCCATGCTTTAATCTTGTTATAATGAACTCTTAGACTTGTTATAATGCCAAAATGATGTTAGAAAGATAATCTAAAAGAAACTAAGTGATTTCATCAATTTAAATGAAAGTTATAAGTTAAAGATGTCTTAAAACCCTAGATTTGTAATTACATGAAATAATAAGCAAAAACCCATTTCAAAAGCTATAATTCTGAAAAATGTTATTATTATGATTATAAACTTTTTAAAATTCCAGATCATTTGGTCTATTTTTGAGGTTGTTATGTGATTTTTACAAGTATAGGGACTAAAACTGTCATTTTTGAAACTATTTAACATTTTGCGCCAAAAGTGTCATTTAATGAAATTTAAAGCTATAATAATAAATGTTGTAAAGTTTGATGCCCTAAGGTTAAATATTAAGGGTTGAAATTGTAAATGATAAAACTATACACTTAAGGGGTTAAAAGTGTAAATATGCTAAACTTATGAAATTAAGTGTCAAAAAGGTCATTATTCTTAAATTTTAAACTTAAAGAAACATTTTAGTAATTTATAAAACTATATGAATGAAAACTATATGCTAAAACATACTTTCTAAATTATTATAAAGTATAAGGACTATTTTTGCCAATTATGAAACTAAAGGATAAAAGATATAAATATATACCAACTTTTAAAGAAATTTCTGTAAATATATTACTATGTATCATGTTAGTAGGGAACTTTGTACAAAGATGTTCCATCTCGATATTACGTTCTGATTGAGTGGTTGGGTTTACGATTTAAAGTGCTCTCGCTCCTCAAACGTTTATAGAATGGCTTCTGAGTATAATGGCCCGAACAATGATGTAATATTATCACAAATATAAGAATACATAAATAAATAACTAGAATGTTGAACTCCAAAATCAAAGACTTAATACTATACCAAATATGTTAAAACAGGTGGGTGTAAGATCAAGTTCTTTGTTTGTTAGCTCAAGTTATTCTGTGTGATATAAGCCTGACAAGATTTACTGGACCTAAGGTGAGTTCATAGCCTCACTAGTGCTGATTATTAAATGATTTAAAAACCCGTAAGGGGGATATATGCTAAAACTAGAATACAAGTGTTTTTGGTATGCTTCTTAGAAATAATTATTGACACTATGTTTGATGCTGCCTTGAAAGTCCCTTTTTAATTATGAAGCGTTAATCATTTTCCCGGAAATGAGCGCTAATATTGTAAATAGTACTATTTGGGGACTGACATCCCCTGTCTAGGCAAGTCGCACTTGCTAGCACCTCAGTGGCCAAACATGCATACTTTATTTTGCTAATAAGGATAGTTTGGCAAACTTCCTCAAAAGGGCAATTGTGGGTTTTGATATGTCTAGTCGCGGTATCATAATCTTAGTGTATTGATTAATTGATTTTACGGGTGAATAATAACGTAGCTCAGAAAAAAGGAAATCTTGTATTCAAATTATTTTTAAACCTATGAAATCACTCAACCTTTATGTTGACTTTAAGCATATATTTAAGGTCTTGATAATTGATACCATGGAGCAGCATAATGATGACGTGGAGAGATATAGACTTGGGAATTTTTGTCACTCAAACCTATTTTCCAGATCTCGGGAACCTGTGATTATACAAAGTATGTACAAGTTGTTTTATTAAAAATCTCTGATTTTGAATGATAAATTATGAAAATTTAATAAAGTTTATTTAAACACTCTTTTGAGTTATTTTTTATTAATGTGCTTTCATATCATGAAGTAATACCCCAAAAATATTATCTCGTTGTGTCAAGGTAAAATGGGGGTGTTACAAAGTGGCACCAGAGCTATTGTTATAGAGAACAAGAAATTAAAATCTTAACTATAACTGATTTTCTTAAATAAATTCCAAGTGAAAATCTCCGCATCAAAAACATGCTGCTACAAAATTGTAAGTAATAATTTTAAGTTATGATTTTCCTTCAATTATAATATGATGTGATAGTATGTGTAAGTAATATACTAAATACTAATATAAATAATTTATTTTATCGACGTCTTCAGAAATATATCTTCCTATTTTCGTCCCACCGTCATATCAGATTCGGATCTAGAAAATATTTACCTTATGGATTTACCTAAACCTATAATACTATCCCTTTCTAACTATAATTACCCTAATCCTTTATCTCTAGAAAATAATCCTCGACCAAATAATATACCTATTCTTCAGTATCAAACTTCTTCATCCCAAGCATCTAATAATATCCCAAATACCCAAGATACATTTGTTGAACAAATGGAAAATATGATAAACTATTTTAGCGAAGTGCCTCCTAAACGTATTGAAGACCTGGAATATGAAATTGAAGGATTTAAGTATGAAAAGACAGTAATGAAAGATGAAATAGAAACTTTGGAAAGGATTTGATAAAAGTAAGCAATGAGAATTATGAGTACGAGATAAGCAGAGATTACATGATGAGGAAATTACCTTAGCTCGAGTAAGAATGACAACAATGGAGAAGCTTATTGAAGATATTCAAGTACGACATCAAGACAATATCAAAGGACTCTTAGCCATAATCAGAGATCTCAAGAAAAAGGAGTAAACCAGCTCAAAAATATTTCAGCTTCCCTAAAAGTCTTGTAAATAATTTAGCTTTCGATTTTTACTTTTATGTAACAAAGAAGCTTGCTTATCAGCAAAGTGAATTGTTAATAAATAAAAGTTTATTTTTCTTTCCTTTATTTGCATATCATTCTATAAAAGAGAAATACTTGACAAAGTATAAGTCTTTAAAAGAATTATAGCAAAAGAAAAATATTATCTTAAACTAAAAAGGACTTCTCAAGTCTATTTGGTTAAAAGAAAATATTAATCTAAATAAAGGATCAATAAACTTAGGAATCTTAAGACAAGTTAACAGTTATGTAACCCTGTAGTCCTATTTTTGTAGGAAGTATCTCTAAATTTTTGGAAAAATAAATATGCTCGTAAAGCGTTGTATGTATACACATATGGCAAATGCTTAAGGACAAGTATATCTAAACTTCAAAAAATTTTGTATTCTAAATTCCAAATGACACATTTAAGGACACCGATATCTTCTACCTTAACTCCCGAAGGACTTCAACAAATAATTAATGATAGAACTGCTGCAGCTATGAAAATACTGACTTTTAAGATAGTGAAGAATACTACTGCAACAGAAAATTTTATAACTAGTCAGTTATATAAATTTCAAGAAACCGAAGATGTTATTAGTATAACTCATTGGATTGAAAAAACTGAGACGATTTTCTCCCAAAGTAGTTGTGCTGAAGATCGTAAAGTGAAGATTGTTGTTAGTAGTTTAACTACTGAAGCATTATCATGGTGGAATTACTATTCTCAACTCGTTAGAATAGAAGAAGCTCAAAAGATGAAGTGGTTAGATTTTAAGTGCCTTTTAATGACCCAATATTATCCCTCTATAGAATTCGAGAAAGTGAAAAAGGAACTTTTGCTATCTAGTGACACAAGGAAATGATCTCAATGCCTATTTGAGAAAATTTCAAGAGTTAGCAGAATTATATCCTATCACTAATTCCGAAAGAATGATGAAAGCTTTTATTAAAGGATTTCCCCAAGGATTCAAGAAAATGATTGCTATCTCTAAACCCCAAAGTTTAGAAGAAGCCATCAATATTTCTCAGAAATTAATGGATCACGTAATCAAGCACAATTCTGTGCAAGAATCATACACCCTTAAACGTAAACTTAGTGAAGAAGAAGAATATGCTGAAACGAAACCTAATCCCTTAAATTTCTCATATGATCCCCATTTTCCTTACTTATATTACCCAAATCCCAATTCCTTTAGAATTCTCAAAATACTAGGACACAAAAATTATATTGGAAAGCTTCCTTTTTGTGTAAAGTGTCTACTACATCACAAAGGATCTTGCCTAGCTAAATGTCAGAATTGCTTCAAGAAAGGTCATCAAACACGATACTATTGGAGCAATGCTAATTTCTAAATTTTCTTTTTTCCGTATCTTGTAAATAAATAAATGTAATGAATATATGTGAGTTTTATCAATAAAATCTATGTGTTTTAATTACATCTCTTGTAAGTGTTATTTTATTATCTGATATTACAACTCATTTGTAATATATTATGTATTTGATTTTTATATTTTAACAAGACGATAAAATTTATACTTATGAATGTTCAAAACCTTGATTTCTCTTATAAGAAAGGTAAGAACAAGTAATAAGATTTCCTAGTATTTCTTAAGACATAATGCCATCCGGATTATTGTCAATTGTATTTTACTAAAAATATAGAAACTCTAACAAGATTGTACCCAAAATAATCTGTTGACATAGAGTACCAATATTTATAGTTTTAAATACATTAAGAATACTATCCCTTATATATGTATCTATGGTAAAAATGAGAGAATAATCTAGATATTAGAAATTCGTACTCCACGTATGCATTATATTACCTGGAATTACACTTATCCTATAAAGATGCTATTATAAACTTTATAATATACTAAGTAATAACTAGTATTAAATGGTAAATTTTGAGAGAAATTTTATTAAAAATTATTTTCATAGTATTAACTTTAAAAGGATATTTTCCTTATAAACGTCATTGATTTTTGAAAAAGGCAATAATCAATTCAAGATTTTAATGACTTCCGTTTGTATTTATCTGATTTATCAGTATACTTTATATTTATCTTAATAATCTTTATAGATTACATTACGATTTTAATAATTAAAATATAAAGTTAACACTTTATAAATGTTCATTTCTAATAACTCTAGTAGAAGAAATTGGTTGTAAGCTAAATGACAATGTAAAAGTCGTATTCATTAGTGTATGAATGAAGTATTAGAAGGAATTTAAGAATGCAAGAACTATATCTGCCTTTAGTACACCGCCGTATTATTGTAATCTCGGGACGAGATTCTTTTTAAGGGGAAGAGGCTATGACAACCCATAAATTTCACAAGTATGTTATATAATAGAAATGGAAATTCCATTAGAAATTTTTGCTTTTTATGCATTACTTGGTAACATGAGCTACTTTTCCAAACCTGAACTACCATATCAACATATTCCTATATGTTGTAAACATAACAAGTATAAGTTTATGAGTAATTTAACAAGTATACTTAAATAAGAACATCTCAAGAAATATAACGATACCCTAAATTCCCATAGAAACCCTAGAATCCCTATAAATAAATAATGAACTCAAAGATGATAAAGGTATAAATGTGAACAAGTAAACAAGGAATAAGAACAAAGATTATACTATCATATGGAAAATATAAAGTTATATAAAGCATAAGTAAGAATAAGCTGTACAAAGCTAAAGTAAAAATAAATGTACATAATAGTTTAGATCATCACCTAAAAACCTTTATAAACAATATTTTAAGCAATGTAATTATATAAGAACTATGAATCTATAATCAATACAATATACTAATTTTAATCTACTATATAAAGAGAAGTTAAGCAGTCACAACGTACTAATATTCATTAATCTCAAGCTAATTACAAGAAAATGACCTAAAACTAAGATTAGCATATAAAATTCATTCTATAATGAATTATACTCTAATATTTTACAACTAATATAAAACTCAACTAAGTATCATATTAATGTAATACATTTGTATCAAGTTAAGTTACAAATTATTAAAGCATAAAGTACAAGTTTTTAAAGCATATGATCTTAAGCTCCCATAAATAACCCTAGGATATGATCAACCTATATTAACCCTTATACTAAGAATGTAGAACCCATAGAAGTCATAAACATACTATATAAGACTTAGAATAAGCTTACATTAAGATATAAACCCTAATTACCCAAAATAGAAAGTCATTAAGCTTCTTGATATAGAAACCCTTATATTAAGAAATCTACATGGAATCATAACCAAGTCTTTTAGGACAAGTCTACAAACACTCATAGGACTTCATTAAGATTATAGTATTATAATAAGACAATGTACAAGTACCCTAATTGTAAAACCCGTATTAAAATACCATGAACATTACACATGAACAGTGAACATACAAAAATACGATAAAATTAAAACTTTCCATTTATAATATAATTCATGTGACACGATATTAATTAACACGTACTTACGTATATATTATAAATGTATTACGATCACGACATATAAAATGCATGATAAATAAAACACGTATGAACACGTAAATAATTTAACTCGGGAAAAGCTACGGGTTTTCCTATGTGGGCCCCATGTGCCGCGGCTAAGACGAGAGAAGGAGAAGATGTGATTTGGCCCATGACCCAACTTAAAATCCATAATAAACAAAACACAGGGAAAACATTAAACATAATTTAGGTTTACATAAAAGTTTTCCCTTGCCTCCTTTTGTCTCTCTAGCTGCCGGCCACATCAAACCAACAAGGACACCCGGATGATTTTGGTTATTGATTAAATGTGTGTACGTGATCGTGATCTTAATCCTTTTTCTTCACGAGTTCAGTATAATCAAAAACCTTTTGTTTTCTTGTTAATTCTCATTGAATTCATGTTCTTATTTAATTAATCATAAAAACAAGTAATAATAAACTTGGGATTAATTAAAACATAGAAAAGGGGGTGTTTGGTTCGTGTTTTGGGTTCGGCCGAGACACCACCGAGAGCCAAGGGGCTCTCGGCTTGCCTTCATCACCATCACCGAGACCCTCATAGGGCTCAGCTTGGTTGGTTTTGGCTCAGACAACACAAGGGAACCCCGAACGCGAGTCGGGGTATGGTTTTGGTTTGGATCGTGTGCCAACCAAGACCAATAGGGTCTCGGTGGGCCTTTTTGGTTAACAGTAGGAACCGAACAAACAAGAAACAGTGGGAACCGGTGTGAACCGGGCTGTCGTGGCTCGGCAGTGGGAACCTAGAGCCACCAGTGGCAACCGGCTAACCGGTATAGCCACTGGTAGGGCTGTTTGTTTCGGCTTATACGTTTCGGCATATATGTGACCCCGTGTTCGGGCTCGGGTTAATGTTTAAAAACATGGGTTCGGGTTTCGGGAATTATTAAAATCAGAAAATATGTTTAATTAAATTAATTACTAGACTTTTTAATTTAATTAAATTCATGACTTAGGTTAAATATTAAAATTAATATTTCATGTATAACCTAAGGTATTTTACTTAGCTTAATTTACTTAAAACATGTATTTTTAATTAAATTCTTATAACGTATAGTTTAATTAATTAACCAAGTTATTTAATTAATAAGCTATAACCATGACTTGTATTATACTAATTTAACTTTACTTATTATTATTAATCCAGCTTATTTCTTACTATGGAAACTTACTATTTTTGGAAACTTTCTATTTTTGGAAACTTACTATTTATGGAAACCTGCTATTTTTAGAAAGTTACTTAGTATTACAATACAAGTATTATAATACACTATTACATTCATAATACACTACAGAACATCAGTATAACTACAGATAACACAGTAAAACACTAAAACATGATAGAATACTATAACAAGCTACACACAGAACCAGTAAAACACATGTAATTCAGACAACTCATGCACGTTCCCATTCTTATGTAGTATTATCCGTCAAGACGGAGTAGTTTCTTCAGCGTTTCTGTTAGCTTCTAGTGGACACAAGGTACGGATTTTCCGTCCTTCAGTAAGGACAAACTCTTCCTTTATTAGGGTTTCACGCATGCACCCAACTGTTTTCACCAGTAGTTACAAATTAAATGCTTATGTTTTATTAGTTACCTTAGCCATATGCATGCATGACCAGTTTCACCTAGTTATGGAGGTACCATAACCATAACACTAGAGGCACTAGTATTATGACTTCACCATGGCGGAGTGATAGCTCATGGCGTCCCTTTCAATTATTTGGCCATTATTATATTATTATTATCATGTAGGGCGTATGGGTGCATCCTAGGTTTAGTTTCAGTCAGGATTTCATGGTGAATATGGTGTGTGCCTTGCATCCTTCACAAGGAGCTGATCCCTCCTACCCATTACCATTTAATTGTAGGCATCCCCTCTAATTGCATGACGAGGTCACCCCTCTAAGTATTCATGCACGTTGTTGACCTCATGACCTATATTGGCTTTTTGGTATATTAAACTAATACAAATTTTCATAAGTAACATAAGCTATGTTTTCAGAACTAAAACCAGTTAACATGTTATACACATAGGTTTTTCCCAGGACTTATTCATTTCTGTTGCATATGCTTTATATGCTTTCTTTCCTTTACGTCTTTATGTTATGCTATATATCCGTGCACTGAGCGTTATGCTCAACCATTTTCCATTTCCATGTTCCCAAACGGCAGGTACCCAAGGTCGCAAGTAGGATCTCCAGGGTATGTGCATTCGGTTGGAAGCTATCCGGTCTCTTTTACCTTATGCATTTATTCCTACTTTCTCATACTTTACTTCATTTGGACATTGTTTAGTCCTTTCATTTACAGTACTTAATATTGCTTGTGTGTGAGTTACTTAGACTACAGATGTTTGATTCAGGTATTTCTATTTATGGTCATGAATGTTTAGACATTTACCTTGCATGCTTTGATGACACGCCATATTTTACTATAGCATTCCATCTTAACAAATGGGGTGTTACAATTATGGTATCAGAGACCAAGGTTTCGACCTGTAGCTCTGTAAAACATGACCTGTGACTTATGGGTAGTCACCGGCGTCTTCCTAAAACTGACAAGTGGTTTTCATGCATTCATTAATTTTCATTTTATTTCATGCATTCATACCATTGTTGCAGGTTTATGACTAAGTAATGGTTGGTACAGGACTGGCCTTATTTAGTCGCATGTGCTTTTATCAAAACTTTTAACTTTGGGACCTACCTATAGGCGTCCCCTCGCTATGTATTTTGTTTTGGGTGAACTGACCATATGCGTTTACTCTCGCGCATATAAAAGTTTTTATAAACTTCATCATACATTCTACACTGTTTCATGCATTATAAACTGCTTCATTGATTTATACATTGTTCATGCATTTTTATGTTCATCTCATTTCAGAATTTTCATTTATGTTGCATTTTGTTTTAAACTGTCAGATGGTAAACACACGCAATGCTCTGGAATCGGCTGCAGCTGCCAATGCAGCTTTGCAAGCCACCTCTCCCCGAAACAACAACAATCCTCCTCCACAATAGTTCTTCCCCAAGGCTGAGAAGGATAAGCTGAAGAAGGAGTACCACGGGATTAGGCAGAGAGTTGGGGTGGACAACAACGAGTACATGCAACATTTTCTTCGTTTAGCTGGTTTTCTTGGCACAGCAGCATGTACTGCCGAATATCAAGCATACCAGTTTCGTGGGGCTCTTCGTACATCGATCACCAATAATTTGGTGGGTGCTACCTTCAACACGGTGGCACAAGTAGCTGATGCAGCACATAAGCTTGAGATGCTTCAGGAACGAGAGGAGTTTGGTGATGACAGAGCAGTGAAGAGGTATCTTCAATCACCAATTTTAAACCAATCATTTCCATCAGTATTTTCATTTTCATATCATCCGCTGTTCAAATTTATACTCCAGGAAGAAGACTGACGACCGTAAGCCTGCGACCGCTCAGCAGCAAGCATCTAAGGGAAACGGTCAGACCAACGACCGTTCTGGTTTTGAGAGGCGTGGCGGTAATGATAATTACTGTAACAACGCTAATAACTCGAACAACACCAGGTCCCTACATTAACCTTATTTCATGATAAACTATCTTATGTTATGGTATTCTGACACTCTAACGATTCTAATTCAGGAACAACAATAACGACAGGGATTTGGACAGTAGAGGTTCACAGCGTAACCATTCTACCTCATCTGGTAATTATTTAACCTCCTATGTATTCATGCTTATGATCCACGATCATGTCTCATGCATGTAATCCTGAAAAAGGCTCTCAGATAACTAGGACGCATGCTAGAGGATTCACGCATCCTATCTGTCCTACTTGTTCACGCAGACACTCTGGTGTTTGTCGCCGAGGTACTGGTGGTTGTTTCAAGTGTGGCCAACAAGGCCATCAGCAGAAGGACTGTCGCCAGGGTGAGATAGACGGCACCTCTAGACATGTCGACTCTAAGCCACCTCCTACTTCTGGTCGCGTGTTCACTACTACTAGAGACCAGGCGAACAAGACTTCAGGTACCATCACCGGAAACCTTTTTATGAATGGTTTAGCAACATGTGTTCTATTTGATACTAGAGCGACTCATTCAGTCATCTCCACAACTTTTGCTGTACGTGTTAGGATTTCCCCTATGCCGTTAGATAATGCCTTATGCATTTCCAGGCCACTTAGGGACTCTGTACGAATCACTCAGGTGTACTGAGATCTTCCCCTAGAATATGATGATAAGATCTACAGAGTTGACGCACTTCCTTTGGACATGTGCGATTTTGACTTGATTTTGGGCATGGACTGGTTATCCAAACACCAGGCTTCAATTGATTGCCAAACTTATCAGGTTATCTTTGGTGATGTTAAATCTCCAGAGTACATACACCATGGTTTTCTGCCAGAGAGGTCAGTACAAATTATTTCATCAATGGAGGCGCGTGCTTTATTATCACACGGTTGTCAAGGCTTCATAGCCAATATTTATGACATTACTGCCGAGTCTCCATCGATCCAAGATCAGTCAATTGTGTTAGAATTTCCCGATGTCTTTCCTTATGAACTTCCGGGCATACCACCTGTTCGTGAAGTCGAGTTTGGAATTGAGCTCATCCCAGGTGCAGAGCCAATTTCTAAAGCTCCTTATCGCATGGTTCCTATAGAGCTTAAAGAACTAAAAGATCAGCTGCATGAACTTCTGGAACGAGGTTTCATCCGTCCCAGTGCATCGCCATGGGGTGCACCGGTACTTTTCGTGAAGATGAAAGACGGCAGCTAATAACTCGATTTTACTCAGTTAAATTGTTCTTCGTTTCTATTCGAATTGACTATTGGTTTAAGTGCGACTCAGTCGTCTTTTGGTGAAAAAAAAGAATATTTTTGGTTGTTGTAAAATAGACTGCAAAACGTTAAAGTAAATGACGGGTAATTAAATGACGTAAAATTAAAATTCGACGAAAAGTAAATTAGACAATGTAATAAAAATGCAAACTTGAAAACTTAAAATAATGCAAACTTAAAAACTAACACAAAATAATAAATCTCAACCTACCATCGGAATACATTCCATCGGAATCCTATCGGAATCCGATCGGAATGTATGCTTACCACTTCTGTCAGAATAACAAAAATCAATTCTGTCGGAATGATGATCAGAATACCCTATCGGAATGTGGTCGGAATAAGACTTATCGGAATAGTAAAAATCAAACCTATCGGAATAACAACCCTTGGACCCTATCGGAATGACACTCTGTCGGAATGTCACTTCTATCGGAATGTGGCTATGGAAATTTGGGCAGCACTTCGTCTCAATAAAGCCTTAAGACCCGTCGCAATATACGATCGCAATGAGCGATCGCAATCACGATCGGAATAAGGGGGAATTACTCTATCTGAATGTTGATCGCAATACTCAGTCGGAATGTAAAACCCTAAGCCGATTGTCACGATCGAAATAAGTGAATGCTGTCGGAATACCTTAGTTCCCTTTCGATGGAATGAAATTCAATAAGCAAAACTAAATTAGCTAACTTTAATAAGCACAAATCCAAACTTTATCAAACTATAATAAGACGAACAAAATAAGCAAAAATTTAAATACTTTCAAGACACAAAATACGAAAACTTTATAAAATAGACTTTAAAAAGAAAAGACTTTAAAAAGATAAAACTTTTAAGAAAACTTTAAAACTAATAAGCTAAATACAAAATAAGCCAACAAGTATGTCAAGCTTAAAGCTTAAATCGTATAAAAGCCTAGATAGAAATAAAAAGATAAACTTTTTAATCAAATAAGCAATACGATTAAGCAAAATTAATGCTTAATCCGAATCAAAATTAAATCAAAAACAAGAAAAGTAGAATAAGATTGATAATTAAAAGCTTGATTAAAGGAAAAGATTCAACAACAAAATTAGAAGACTTACTTGGAATTAAAGGCAAGAAATTAAAGGTGCAAAACAAGGTAATTAAATTGACAATTAAATAAATGACATGAAATTAAAGTGCATGAAAATGAAAATGGTGGAAGACTAGTTTGTCAAAATAGCCAACACCTCCTAATGTGTCATTAGGAGGGTATTTATAGGAGGATTAGTATGTCTTGATGCTTTCTTCATTTTCTCGTCTTTTCGTCTTTATAAATTCTTCGACTTTCTTGACGTTGTCTCGGGATAAATTGAACTCGTCTTATAATTTCTTCATTAATTAGACTTGAGTTCTTCGACTTCATTAAACTTCCGTCTTTAGACTTTTCTTCGATAAGTCTTCAGAATAGGCCTTGGACTTCCGTTCTTTTTTCACTCTTGATCTTTTGACTTCGTCTTTTGTCTTTTTCTTCGATAAAAGCCCGTGAAAGCACGTGTTTTCTTCCCTTTTCACATGTTGATCCTAAATCACAACAAAAACACAAACCACGCATAATTCCGACATTTACGACATAAAATACACGTTTTGGCTTGGTTATTATTATAATTAAGTGGTAAAAGGATAAGTGTTTTCACAATTATTAAATCCCCTACACTTGATCATTGCAATGCCCTCATGCAATGCATTAATTACAAAGCAAGTTTTACATTTTCCATCATAATAAATCTACATTGGCCTTTATTAAAGAGATAGAAAATTACAAAATATTTAAAGGAAGAAAACAAGTAAAGAAATCAAAGACTTACCTTAGGGTTTTGGAAATGTCATGAATGTTCATCATCCTCAAGTTTCACGTTCCCCATACCAAGCTTAAAAACGAGATCATTAGTATTATAAGTTAGCAAACTATCACAAACTCATGTGGGCTAATTATTTACTTAGACTACCTTATTCCTAGGTGTATCTCTTATATTTTATTGTTGTCTTGAATGATCACGAGGATGCATTTTTGACTTATTTCGGTAATTATTTAGGCTGAAAATAAAGTGGGACGATTTAATCAATAGTTAGCCAAAGGACAAAATGTTTTAAAACTGCTTCTCGGGACCTCTTAAAGTTCATATCTTGGCATAACTCGCTTCACGATTTGAGACCTTTCTCGGACCGATATTTGGCATTGACTTCATACTTCAAATCTTGAGAGACGTTCATGAAATAATGGTCTTCTCTTCATAATAGGTTTTTCTCCACTTGAACTTTTTGAGAGATTCTTCATATTTGGACCACGACTTCTTCATTTTTCTCCAATCTTTATTTGGGATTTTGATATACAACGATCCGCCTCCTTTTAGGACTTGGATCTTATTATCCTCATACCTTGTTAGGGCCTTTTGGGATATACTTCTCCATGATCTTTACGGGAGTATTTGCTTTTCGTCGTGCGTCTCGATCCTTCATATTGATTTTTGATAAATGATTCTTCACATCACTTTGGATCTTTAGCAACAAAATGTAGCCCTCATGCCTTGTTAGGACCTTTTCGGACTCGCCAATCTTCGCATCCCGCTTCAATAAGTTATGCCTTGACTATGAACTCTAATTAATACCGAGCAACTTTTAAACGATCTTGGGCTAGAAGCTAAGTAACTTTTCAAATCGTACGACCTTATTTATTGTAATTAAATTTATTAGCAAGCGATGGGAGAAAAAGCTTATAATCAACTCACATAAATTCATGAAAGAATACCAAACTTATAATTGACTATCATCTCTCGTTCTCCACAATTTAAAATCTCAAGGAATGAGACTCGTGGATGCTAAGCCTATTAAATAAAATTTTTGGGTTTTCAAGTCATCTATAGGATCTTGCAAACTCTTAGACTTTTTCAAGTTTAGAATTCGCATTTTAAAGTTCCCTTGATAAACGACTCTCTAGGATCAGTTATAGGAACTTGCGAAATGTTCTTGTTCTTAACCCGTAAGAGTTAAGACTTTCGGGTTTTAAAGTTCCCTATATAAAAGCCTAGCAAAACTTGACTTAAACACGTTAAGGATACTAGCTAGAGTAAACTTAGATAAGTAAACTCGGGTTGAGTCAAAAGATTCATGACGTTTGAAAATTAAAACCACTTTATTAAAATTTATTCTAGCAAAGAAAGAAAATAACTATAACAAATATAAAACTACTAGGCCAAAAATAGATCGAAAATTTTGAAAAATGTCGAAAAATCAAATTTTTCGGTTAAAATAAGGACAAACACAAGGAAAAAGCCACTTAACTTCGATAGAAGCCCCCCTACACTTAATATAAACATTGTCCTCAATGTTTAAGCATTTGGAAGTAACCTCCCCTACACTTAGGACATTGTGCACATTGTTTAAATCTTACTAAGGAAAGGAAAACTAAAGTGATTCCTATTTTAATATTGAAGAATATAAAATAGAGAATCAAAAGAGTTTAGGATAGAACCGAGAAGACGGGTAGATGGAATCACGGGTCGTCAAAAGTCATCAAGAATGGATCTTTGAAAGCTCGAATCCCTGCACATGATAAGAAAGAAAAGAACAAACACATACTAGGGTCTCCCCCTACACTTATTATAAAAACAGAGAAAAAGGATAGATACTGCGGGGTGCCTCCCGAGAAGCGCTTGTTTTTGTTAACCGAGTCGTGATCCCGACTCGACCTTGATTAGCTTAGGAAGAAGCTTGAAACATATCCACCGGGATCAAATACATGGTTTTCATCCATCAAGTAGCACAAGCTTAAGGCGAACAAGGTAAGCCAAAGAAGAGTAGGCAAGGTTCCCTTAAGCAAAGATTGAGCACGATGGTAGAAAGTAGGATGAAGTGCAAGCATATCTCCAAAAGTTCCAAAAATCGTTCCTTTTATTTCATCAGATGGATACTGAGATGGCTTAAAAATTGCAATACCGGGATCGAACACCTTTTCCTTTAGGGGAAAATAACACTTACGCTCAGTAGAATTTGGAGAAGATCCGCTCATAAATCTCACAATCTCATCATCGGAAGGTGGATAAAGAGGTGTCAAGACATAAGTACTGCAGATATCGGTGTCTTCCGGCTTCTTCTCCTTTGAAACGGGTTTCTTCATATCCAAAGGAGGATAAAGAGCATCATCAAAGCCCAAAGGAGGAGAATCATTCTCATTTGGGAAGAAAGTGTTGAGAAAAGTAGCAAAGTCTTCCTCAAATGAGTAGTCATCCAAAGTAGGATCAAGCATTGTTGGTGGAGGATCTTCATCAAAAGTAGGTGCAAGGTCATCATGTGAAGAATCACTCGAAAGAGTATCGACATCATCAAAGTCATCATAAGTTGGCATGCCTTTGTACTCTGAAGTAAAATCATCAGAATCATCCATATCAGAACTAGAATCATCATCATAGTCATCATAAATTGGTGGAGACTCATGAATTGGTGGAGGATCTAATTTGGAGAGAGAATCATCCACATCATCTTGAAAAATTGTATTATCATAGCAAGAATCGAAAAGAGGATTATTGTAGACGACAAAATCATCAAGCACATTAATCATATTCGCTGATTCTCTTCCATTGGATTTGGTTTTGATCTTCCCCATTTTAAACACTTGTGCATCATTCCCGACTCTTAAGATTAACTCACCTTCGGCAACATCGACTAAGGCTTTTCCAGTTCTCAAGAATGGCCGACCAAGTATTAAGGGAATACGAGGGTCCATTTCATAATCAACAACAACAAAGTCGACCGGAAAAGTGAAGGTGCCAACTTTAACAAACACATCTTCTGCAATACCAACGGGGTAAGCGAGAGTGCGATTTGCTAGCTCAAGAGTCATCTTTGTTGGTGTAAGGTCGGGTAATGATAACTTTTTCCAAACACTTAAAGGCATCAGATTAATACTTGCCCCGAGATCAGCTAAGGCAGTAAATTCTTCGGTTTGGGTAAAAGTACATGGTAGCACAAAACGACCGGGATCTCCAAGTTTTTCCGGAAGTTCTTTAAGAAGGATTGCAGAACAATTTTCATTCAATCGAGTATTAACAAACTCGGCCATCTTCTCCTTCTTATTAAGAAATTCCTTAAACATCTTAACAAATTTAGGCATTTGGGCTAGAGCTTCAACAAGGGTAAAGGTGATAGTCACTCCCGAAATCTTCTTCAAAAAGTTTGACACTTGAATATCATACTTGGTGAGCAATTGGAACTTGTCTAAGCGAGAAGGATAAGGGATGTTAGGTTTAGGTGGTGTAGGTGTAGCAGGTAAAGGTTGAGATGTTGAAGGTTTAAGGGTGGAAGGTGGGGTTGGTGAAGGGTTCTTCTTGGGTACTTCTTTATTAAGAGGTGGAGACGGTAATGGAGAACTAATACTAGGCGTGGGAGTAGGAGGGATAAATGGTGGTGGAAGAGGTGTAGATGGAGTAACTGGGGGAGGGATAGATGGTCCTACTAAGGTTGCTCCACTGCGTGTAGTAATAGCACTCATATTCGCTCTTGGGTTGGTGACGGTATTTGAAGGAAGGGAGCCCGAAGTAGAGGGTTGAGTACTTGGGAGGAAACTAGCCAGCATATTCTTCAAATCATTTGTTTGATTGCTAAAAGAGGTTTGTATATCATGACGAAGCTCGGATCTAATATCATTACCTTGCTTAGTGATATCTCCTTTCAAGTTGATGAATTGTCTTTGTAGATTCTTAATTTGCTCTCCTTGGGTCCTAATGAAAGCTTCAACATCATGATTAATGGGTGGTGCTTGTTGAGCGGGTGGGTGATAAGGATTAGAAGCTCGAGGTGGGTTTGGACTTCTTCTATTATAGTTGTTGGGGTTATGGTTTTGAGGAGAAAAACCGGGTGAAAGAAAGTTGTTAGAACGGTAACTTAGCAAGTTACGATCACCTTGAGGTCGGGCTTGGTAATTTTCCATTGAATAGTTACCATGAGGCGCATACACGTTTTCTGGATTGTCATGAGTAGAAGGACAATCAGTGTATGAATGAGGACCCCCGCAAATCTCACAAGAAGTTGCAACAACTTTAACTTGTTGTTGTTGATTTGTAGCCAAAAGTTGCATGTTTTTGCTCATTTCGACCATTGCGCGGGTCAATTCGGTGATATCAGGGTTTGAAGAAGTAGAAGAAACATGGACTCCAGGGTTTGATCTTGAGGATGCGGATGAATCCCAATTTTTGTGATGAGTAGTCATATTCTCTATAAGCTCTCTACACTCCTCGGGTCTTCTTTTCATAAATGTGCCACCGGCGGCTGCATTAATCGTATCACGATCACGAAAAGTTAAACCGTTGTAGAAAGTATCAATTAAGGTGACGGGGAGCATGTTATGGTTTGGACATCGATCAATCAAAACATTATATCGTTCCCAAGCATCAAAAAGTGATTCATCAGGTTCTTGTGTAAATCCACTAATTTGATTTCGAAGGCTCGTGACCATGGATGGTGGAAAGTAGCGCGACAAAAATCGTTGAGTCATCTCGTCCCAAGTATGAATTGAATTCTTTGGAAGACGATCAAACCATTTTTTGGCATGGTGGGATAAGGTGTGTGGAAATAGGTGAAGGCGAAGAAAAGAGTAGCGGTAATGAACTTGTTGAGGTGTTTGTTGGCATCATCATCCGGTAATCCGCGAAATGGACAAGTGTTTTGGACTTGTTGGATCATGTGATGCTTCAACGAAAACTCCGGAGCCGTGATTTGCATCGGCGCAATCGGTCCTACTCGTCCATTCATCGTAGGTTGACACAAATCCTCCATCGTTCAAAGGTAGGGTGGGGGGAACATTGTTGTTGTTATTTATATTGGGGTGGGGTGGATTATTGTTGATGTGTACACCGACCATATCTAAATCTTCACAAGTCTCGGGCTCTGAATAAGATGAAGATCTAGTACGCATACACCTGCAAAAGAAAGAGAAAAAGATACCAAAGAAATAGAGAATATATACACTGATAAAAATAAAATCTTTTTGGTGCAAAACTTTTTGAAAAAGAAATGCTTTTTATATGTTTTTTTAATGTTTTTGTAGTTTTGAAATTTTTTAGTTTTTATGGACTTTTTGAAAATTTTTAAGCAAGAAAAATAACGTTCACGAGTGAACGGATCCCAAAATTCAACGCGTCTCTCATAGAAAACCGTTAATCTTTACGAAAAGAGCCAGGCAGCGGCGCCATTTAATAACTCGATTTTACTCAGTTAAATTGTTCTTCGTTTCTATTCGAATTGACTATTGGTTTAAGTGAGACTCAGTCGTCTTTTCGTGAAAAAAAAGAATATTTTTGGTTGTTGTAAAATAAATTGCAAAACGTTAAAGTAAATGACGGGTAATTAAATGACGTAAAATTAAAACTCGACGAAAAGTAAATTAGACAATGTAATAAAAAATGCAAACTTGAAAACTTAAAATAATGCAAACTTAAAAACTAACACAAAATAATAAATCTCAACCTACCATCAGAATACCTTCCATCGGAATCCTATCGGAATTCGATCGAAATGTATGCTTACCACTTCTGTCGGAATAACAAAAATCAATTCTGTCGGAATGATGATCGGAATACCCTATCAGAATGTGGTCGGAATGAGACTTATCGGAATAATAAAAATCAAACCTATCGGAATAACAACCCTTGGAACCTATCAGAATGACACTCTGTCGGAATGTCACTTCTATCGGAATGTGGCTATGGAAATTTTGGCAGCACATCATCTCAATAAAGCCTTAAGACCCGTCGCAATATACGATCGCAATGAGCGATCACAATCACGATCGAAATAAGGGGGAATTACTCTATCTGAATGTTTAACGCAATACTCAGTCAAAATGTAAAACCCAAAGCCGATTATCACGATCAGAATAAGTGAATGCTGTCGGAATACCTTAGTTCCCTTTCCGTTGGAAAGAAATTCAATAAGAAAAACTAAATAAGCTAACTTTAATAAGCACAAATCCAAACTTTATCAAACTATAATAAGACGAACAAAATAAGCAAAAATTTAAATACTTTCAAGACACAAAATACGAAAACTTTATAAAATAGACTTAAAAAAGATAAAACTTTTAAGAAAACTTTAAAACTAATAAGATAAATACAAAATAAGCCAATAAGTATGTCAAGCTTAAAGTTTAAATCATATAAAAGCCTAGATAGAAATAAAAAGATAAACTTTTTAATCAAATAAGCAATAAGATTAAGCAAAATTAATGCTTAATCCGAATCAAAATTAATTCAAAAACAAGAAAAGTAGAATAAGATTAATAATTAAAAGCTTGATTAAAGGAAAAGATTCAACAACAAAATTAGAAGACTTACTTGGAATTAAAGGCAAGAAATTAAAGATGCAAAACAAGGTAATTAAATTGACAGTTAAGTAAATGACATGAAATTAAAGTGCATGAAAATGAAAATGGTGGAAGACTAGTTTGTCAAAATAGCCAACACCTCCTAATGTGTCATTAGGAGGGTATTTATAGGAGAATTAGTATGTCTTGATGCTTTCTTCATTTTCTAGTCTTTTCGTCTTTATAAATTCTTCGACTTTCTTGACGTTGTCTCGGGATAAATTGAAATCGTCTTATAATTTCTTCATTAATTAGACTTGAGTTCTTCGACTTCATTAAACTTCCGTCTTTAGACTTTTTCTTTGATAAATCTTCAGAATAGGCCTTAGACTTCCGTTCTTTTTTGCACTCTTGATCTTTTGACTTCGTCTTTTGTCTTTTTCTTCGATAAAAGCCCGTGAAAGCCCGTGTTTTCTTCCCTTTTCACATTTTGATCCGAAATCACAACAAAAACACAAACCACGCATAATTCCGACATTTACGACACAAAATACACGTTTTGGCTTGGTTATTATTATAATTAAGTGGTAAAAGGATAAGTGTTTTCACACTTATTAGCAGCACGCGTCTGTGTAGAGACTATCATAAACTGAACAAGATCACGATCAGGAATCGTTACCCTTTGTCGCGAATTGATGACCTTTTTGATCAACTTCAGGGCACCAAGTATTTCTCCGAGATCGATCAGAGGTCTGGCTACCATCAGTTACGGGTCAAAGAGCAGGATATTTCTAAGATTGCTTTCTGTATACGTTATGGACACTACGAGTTCGTAGTCATGCCATTCGGACTCATAAATGCACTAGCAGTCTTCATGGATTTGACGAACCGTGTCTTCCATTAGTTTCTGGAAAAATTCGTTATCGTGTTCATTGATGACATCCTGATTTTCTCCAAATCCAAGGAGGAACATGAGGAACACCTTCGTACAGTCTTGCAGATTCTTCGTCAAAAGCAGCTGTCTGCCAAGTTCTCCAAGTGTGAGTTCTGGTTAAGCAAGTTGGCATTTCTGGGCCATATTGTATCTGCAGAGAGGATCAACATGGATCTTGTAAAGGTTGAAGCTATTACCAAATGGCCGAGACCTACATATGCAACTGAGGTCAGAAGTTTTCTGGGTTTAGCTGGCTACTACCGCAGGTTTGTAGAGAACTTTTCACGGTTAGCCTTACCTTTGACTAAGCTGATGAGGAAAGGAGAGAACTTCGTCTGGACGGAAGAGCGAGAGAAGAGCTTTGAAGATCTTAAGTAGAAGTTAGTGACTGCACCTATTCTTACTCTCCCATCTGGTTCAGGTGGATTTCAAATATATAGTGACGCTTCAGAAAAGGGTATAACCTGCGTTCTCATGCAACATGGGAAGGTTATTGCATACGCATCACGACAGCTGAAACCTTATGAAGAAAACTATCCTACTCATGATTTGGAGCTTGCAGCAGTTGTCTTCGCGTTGACGATCTAGAGACATTATTTGTATGATGAATCATGTGACATATTCACCGACCACAAGAGTCTCAAATACATCTTTACCCAGAAGGAGTTGAACATGAGACAGAGAAGATGGTTAGAGCTATTGAAGGACTACGACACCAACATTCAATACAATTCTGGTAAGGCGAATGTGGTGGCAGATGCTCTAAGCAGAAGGCCATGTATGATTGCTGGCATGTGGATTGCAAAGGAGATTATCCGTGACCTAGAGATGACTGATATTGAGTTTTGTGTACGAGGACAACACGGTTACTAGGCTAATCTTAGAGTGGAACCAGACTTACATTCTAGGATCAAGGAAGCTTAGAAGGACGATGGTGAGATATGGGCTATCATTCAAAACCTTGATCAACAGACAGAGTTTCGTGTTGACAATGACTGTATCTTATGGCAGGGCACTAGACTAGTGGTTCCTGATGACTCTACACCCAGGGAAGCTGTGCCGACTAAAGCTCACAACTCTCCATTCACTATACATCCTGGTTCTACCAAGATGTATCATGACATCAAGCAACACTTTTGGTGGAGTGGTATGAAGCAGGATGTTGCCACCTTCGTTTCTAAATGTATGATCTGCCAACAGGTTAAGATCGAACACCAGAGAGCTAGTGGTTTACTACAACCATTAGATATTCCAGCATGGAAGTGGGACAATCGCCATGGATTTTGTTACTGGTCTTCCTGTGACTTAGAGGAAGAACGACGCTATCTGGGTTATTGTGAATAGGTTGACTAAATTTGCTCGTTTTTTGCCGATCCGCAAGGAGCATCCGGTCAGCAAATTAGCAGACACTTTTCAGAAAGAGATCATGAGACTGCATGGTACTCCATCAGAAATCATCTCTGACAAAGATCCCCGTTTCACATCACATTTCTGGCAGAGTCTGCAGAAAGCTTGGGGCACCAGACTTAAGCTCATCAATGCCTTGCATTCGCAGACCGACGGACAGTCGGAACATACCATTCAGACCTTGGAGGACATGCTACGGGCGTGTGCTCTAGAGTGGTCAGGAGGCTGGGATGATTATATATTTCTAGTGGAATTTGCATACACCAACAGCTGGCACGCTAGCATCAAGTGTGCTCCTTTTGAGATGTTGTATGGTAGGAAGTGTCGCGCCTAATAACTAGATTTTACTTAGTTATGAAAGTTCGTAAAACCGATCTTTTCGAATTGATTTCTGGTTCAAAGTGCGACTCAGTCGTTCTTGGTGGAAACTAAAATGGTTTGGTTATCTATTTTAAACTAAGAGTAAATATGAAAAATGTCGTTGAGTAAAATAAAGCTTTAAAAATTAAACTAAAAATTACTAGAAAAACACTTGATTGAAAACTTAAAAACAAAATTAGAAAAACACTTGGTAAAAACAGAGATTTCGGGAAGCGTGCAGTTTTTGGAAATTAAAACGTAATGAATCTAAAACTTGAAAACTTTGTAAAAACAAGAAATTAAACCCATCGGAATGCCTGGTCGGAATCTGATCGGAAAGCACTTGTCGGAAAGCAATCGGAATATGATCGGAAAGCTTGTCGGAAAGTCCAATCGGAATGTTGAAAATGCAAGCTATCGAAATAAGTGAATATGTAAGCTATCAGAATAATTGAAAAACAGGTCCTATCGGAATCCCAAAGGAATCCCAATCGGAATAAACAAAACCCTTTTCTGATCCTTGATCGGAATACAAGGAGCCTTAATCAGAATATGCTAAACCCTAATCCGATTCAGTGATCGGAATACAAATGATCCAGATTGGAATAAAGAGCCCAAATCGAAATGCAAGATCGGAAAGGGGTTTACCCTTTCCGATGGTATGTATTCGAAAATAAGCCAAGTTTTAAGCTATTTTTAATAAGCTCAAACCAATACTTGATCGAATTAATAAAAATCCGAACTAATAAGCATAAATTAAGAACTTTTTTAAACTTTAAATAAGCAACTTTTTAAAACAAACTTTAAAAACACTAAACTTTTAAGAAAACTTAAAAAGTAAATAAGCTAAATACTAAATAAGCCAAAAAGCATAACAAGCCTTAAGCTTAATAGTATAAAAACTTATATAGGATTAAAAAGATAAACTTTTTAATCACATAAACATCAAATCTAAGCAAAATCAAAGATTATCACTAATCAAGATCAAAATAAAGAAATGTAGAAGAAGATTAAAGATAATAAACTTAACTTGAACTTATAGATTAATAATTCCAAAATACAAGATCAAATCAAAGCTTAAACATGAAAAGAAAGGAAAGATGAAGTTCTAGTGAGAGAAAGTTAAACACTTTCTCTCTCTAAAAATAAAACTAAAGAAAGAAAAATAAACTAGCTAACACCCTCCTAATGTGTCATTAGGAGGTTATTTATAGGAGGTGGGGAAGGTGCATGTGTTGCTTCCTTCTTTCTTACTTCTCGAATCGATTTAAATTCTTTGTCTTTCTCGACGTCGTCTCAGGATTTGTCGATATAGATTGAACTTGTCTTATAAATTTCTTCTTCTATTAGACTTGAGTTCTTCGACTTCATTAAACTTCCGTCTTTAGACTTTTTCTTCGATAAATCTTCAGAATAGGCCTTGGACTTCCGTTCTTTTTGCACTCTTGATCTTTTGACTTCGTCTTTTCTCGTTTTCTTCGATAAAAGCCCGTGATAGCCTATGTTTTCTTCCTTTTGCATATTTTTATCCTGAAACACAATAAAAACACAAACCACGCATAATTCCGACTTTTACGACATAAAATACACGTTTTGGTCTTGTTATTGTTGGAAATAAGTGGTAAAAGGATAAGTGTTTACACACTTATTAAATCCCCTACACTTGACCATTGCAATGCCCTCATGAAATGTATTAATTTCAAAGCACGGTTTACATTTTCCATCATAAATAACCCACCATTGGCCTTTATTAAGTTACTAAACTTTAAGGAAACTAAAAAGGTAGAAATATGTACAAAACAAGTAAAGAAATCAAAGACTTACATTGGGTTTTTGGTTGTCATGAATGTTTATCATCCTCAAGTTTCACGTTCCCCATACCAAGCTTAAAAACGAGATCATTGTTATTATAAGTTAGCAAACTAACACGAACTCATGTGGGCCAATTATTTACTTAGACTCCCTTATTCCTAGGTGTATCTCTTATATTTTAATTTTGTCTTGAATGATCACGAGGATGCATTGTTTGACTTATTTCGATAGTTATTTAGGCTGAAAATAAAGTAGGACGATTTAATCAATAGTTATCTAAGGACAAAATATTTTAAAACTGCTTCTCGGGACCTCATAAAGTTCATATCTTGGCATAACTCGCTTCACGATTTAAGACCTTTCTCGGACCGATATTTGGCAGCGACTTCATACTTCGAATCTTTGAGAGACGTTCTTGAAATTATGGTCTTCTCTTCATAATAGGAATTTCTTCACTTGAAGTTTTTGAGAGATTCTTCATACTTGGACCACGACTTCTTCATTTTTCTCCAATCATTATTTTGGACTTTGATATACAACGATCTGCCTCCTTTTAGGACTTGGATCTATTTATCCTCATACCTTGTTTGGGCCTTTTTGGATAGATTTTTGATAAATGATTCTTTCGTCGTGTGTCTCGATCCTTCATATTGATTTTTGATAAATGATTCTTCACATCACTTTTGGATCTTTAGCAACAAAATGTAGCCCTCATGTCTTGTTAGGACCTTTTCGGACTCGCCAATCTTCGCATCCCGCTTCAATAAGTTATGCCTTGGCTATGAACTCTAATTAATACCGAGCAACTTTTAAACGATCTTGTGCTAGAAGCTAAGTAACCTTTCAAATCGTACAACCTTATTTATTGCAATTAAATTTATTAACAAGCGATGTGAGAATAGGCTTATAATCAACTCACATAAATTCATGAAAGAATACCAAACTTATAATTGACTCTATCATCTCTCGTTCTCCACAATTTAAAATCTCAAGGAATGAGACTCGTGGATGCTTAGCCAATTAAATCAAAGTTTTGGGTTTTCAAGTCATCTATAGGATCTTGCAACTTCTTAGACTCTTTCAAGTTTAGAATTCGCATTTTAAAGTTCCCTTGATAAACGACTTTCAAGGATCAATTATAGGAACTTGCGAAAAGTTCTTGTTCTTAACTCGTGAGAGTTAAGACTTTCGCGTTTTAAAGTTCCCTATATAAAAGCCTAGCAAAACTTGACTTAAACACGTTAAGGATACTAGCTAGAGTAAACTTGGTTAAGTAAACTCGGGTTGAGTAAAAAAAATTCACAACGTTTGAAAATTAAAACCACTTTATTAAAAATTTATTCTAGCAAAGAAAGTAAATAACAATAACAAAGGAAAAACTATTAGGCCAAAATAGATCAAAAATTTTGAAAAATTTCGAAAAATCTAATTTTCCGGTTAAAATGAGGACAAATTCATGGAAAAGACCACTTATTTAGATAGAAGTCCCCCCTACACTTGATATAAACATTGTCCTCAATGTTTAAGCATGTTGGAGTAAACTCCCCTACACTTATGACATTGTGCACTTTGTTTAAATCTTGCTAAGGAAAGGACAACTATAGTGATTTCAATGTGAACATATAAGATATGAAATATTGAATCACGACAGTTTAGGATAGAACCGGGAAGACGGATACACGGGATCATTGTTCGTCAAAAGTCATCGAGAATGTATCTTTGAAGCTTAAATCCCTGCACATTAGAAGAAACAAGAAAACAAACACATACGGGGCTCCCCCTACACTTATTATGAAAACGGTAAAGGATAGATCAACGGGTTGCTCCCGAGAAGCGCTTGTTTTTGTTAACCGAGTCACGAGCCTGACTCGACCCATAACTTAATTCAAGGGAAATGTGGTGAGGGATAGAATCATCTCATTAGAGATGTCCTCACCAAAGTAAAACTTCACGCGCTGGCCATTCACCTTAAAATTGGGCCCATTTGGCTGAGAAAGCTCAATGGTGCCATATGGGAAGACTTTGGCGACGGTGAATGGACCAGACCAGCGGCTCTTTAGCTTTCCCGAGAAGATCTTCAACCGAGAGTTAAAGAGTAAAACTTGATCACCAACGTGGAACTCTCGGTTCTTAATCCTTACATCATGGATGATCTTGGTCTTCTCCTTGTAGATCAATGAGTTCTCATAAGCTTCATTCCTTAGTTCGTTGAGCTCGTTGAGTTGAATCTTCCGAAGATCGCCGGCTTTGTTGATGTCGAAGTTAGCCCACTTCAAGGCCCAGTATGCCTTATGTTCCAGCTCGATAGGGAGGTGGCAAGCTTTCCCGTACACAAGACGATAAGGTGTGCAACCAATCGGCGTCTTATATGCGGTACGGAAAGCCCACAAAGCATCATCTAACTTATCGGCCCACGAGGCACGATACTCTCCCACAGTACGCTCAAGAATTCGCTTCAATCCACGGTTAGATATCTCGGCTTGACCATTTGTTTGGGGATGATAAGCGGTGGAAAGACGGTGATTGACACCGTACTTAGCCATGACTCGAGCAAATTGTTCATTGCAAAAATGAGTCCTGCGGTCACTGATCATAGCACGAGGAACACCGAATCGAGCAAAAAGCTGCTTCAAAAATTTCACAACCACCCTCGCATCGTTCGTAGGGAGAGCCTTGGCTTCAACCCATTTGGAAACGTAGTCAACGGCTACGAGGATGTACTTGTTCCCTTTAGATGATGGAAATGGCCCCATAAAGTCGATACCCCATACATCAAAGATTTCACATTCTTGTATGAAATTTTGAGGCATCTCATATATATATGTGATCTTGCCTTGTCTTTGGCAAGCATCACAACGTTTAATCATTTCATGAGCGTCATGATAAATGGTGGGCCAATAAAATCCAGAGTCAAATACTTTCTTCGCGGTGTAATTAGGACCAAAGTGACCACCGGTGGGTCCTTTATGGCAAGCATCAAGGATTAGTAAAGCTGCCGGCCCATCAACACATCGACGAATGACAAGATCCGCACATTGTTTGAAAAGGTAAGGGTCATCCCAAAAATAGTGTTCAATGTCTTTAAAGAACTTTTTCTTTTGTTGGGACGTTAACCCTTCCTTGAGAATACCACCCGCTAAGTAGTTTGCAATGTCCGCAAACCACGGGGTATCATCAAGATTGGAACTTATTGAGATTAAGGCCTCAAGGGGAAAAGAGTCATTGATCTCTTGATTCGGATGATCCCCTTGATAAGGATCCTCAAGTCTACTTAGATGATCCGCAGCTAGGTTTTCGGCTCCCTTCTTATCACGAATTTCGATTTAAATTCTTGAAGGAGCAAAACCCAACAAAGAAGTCTTGGCTTAGAATCTTGCTTAGTCAACAAGTACTTCAATGCGGAATGATCGGTATAGACAATGGTAGTGGAGAGAACAAGATAGGGGCGGAACTTCTCAAAAGCATATACTATAGATAAAAGCTCTTTTTCGGTAGTGGTATAATGCAATTGAGCCCCCGTCATTGTCTTGCTAGCATAATGGATTGGTTAGAAGTGTTTGTTCACTCTTTGGCCCAAAACCGCTCTAATAGCGAAGTCGCTAGCATCACACATCAATTCAAAAGGTAGCTCTCAATTAGGGGTAACCAAGACCGGTGCCTTAGTTAGCTTATCCTTAAGAAGATTGAAAGATTCGAGACACTCTTTAGAAAAGATAAAAGGAGTATCTTTTTCCAAGAGGTGGGTCATCGGGCGAGCGATTTTAGAAAAATCTTGAATGAATCGATGATAGAAGCCCGCATGACCAAGGAAACTTCTCACACACTTCACGGTTGAAGGTACATCGACTTTAGCATGGTCGACTTCAAGACCGGTTTTGGAGATTTTGTGTCCAAGAACAATGCCTTCTTTTACCATGAAATGGCATTTTTCCCAATTTAGAACAAGGAGAGTGTCTTCACACCGCTTAAGCATGCGTTCAAAATTGGCAAGGCAATGAGAGAAAGAGTCACCATAGATCGAGAAATCATCCATGAACACTTCCATAGTTTCTTCAACCATGTCATGGAAGATAACCATCATACACCTTTGGAAAGTCCCGGGAGCATTGCATAAGCCGAAAGGCATTCATTTGTAAGCAAATGTTCCATAAGGACAACTGAATGTGGTTTTCTCTTGGTCTTTAGGATCGATGGGAATTTGAAAGTACCCGGAGAAACCGTCTAAGAAGCAATAATAGTCATTACCCGCTAGACGTTCAAGCATTTGATCCATAAAAGGAAGGGGAAAATGATCCTTTCTCGTAGCATCATTGAGCTTGCGATAGTCTATACAAACTCTCCACCCTGTAACGAGACGAGTAGGAATCAACTCGTTGTTTTGATTGGGCACAACGGTTATTCTGCCTTTCTTAGGCACACAATGGACGGGACTAACCCATGGTGAATCCGAGATAGGGTAGATCATTCCCGCATCAAGAAGTTTGATAACCTCTTTTTTGATAACGTCATGGATCTTGGGATTTACCCTTCTTTGGTTTTGAATAGTGGGTTTAAAGTCGTACTCCATGAGAATTTTATGTGTGCAAAAGTGAGGATCAATTCCACGAATATCGGAGATTTTCCACGCAATCGCTTTCTTATGATTCTTCAGCACGGCGATAAGTCGGGCTTTTTCGTCTTCTTTCAAATCCTTTGCGATGATGACGGGTGACTTGTTATTTTCTTCAAGGAAAACGTACTCGAGATGAGACGGTAGATCCTTAAGCTCTAAATCTGGAGAATTTTTGATGGAGGGCGTAGTCAAATTCGGATCATCAATAGAGATATCCTTAGGAGATGGTGGAGAAATATGGTCCTCATTGAGAAGTTTCTCAATGGTACGAATGTCTTCATCCCAATTGGAGGGAGAATCGTCATATTGTAAGTCCACACTCCCAAAGTTGCTTCAAATTCTTTCAAAATGAAATCACTTTCTCCAAATGGAGTTAGTGATGGAGCAAGAGAGACAACGGTCTCAACAATGGGAAGAGAAGAAGAACCACTTTTACAAGCGTCTTTGAAATGTTCTTCACAAGCCTCATCAAGAACGTCAATGAAATTAACGCTCTCGTTTTCAGAAGGCTGCTTAGAAAGTTTACCCATGTTGAAGACGATTTTATCGTCACCAACTCTCATGATTAATTCGCCCGCGGCTACATCAATGAGAGTGCGACCGGTCCTCAAGAATGGACGTCCAATGATTAATGGAACACGGGGGTCCATCTCGTAGTCAACGACAACAAAATCCGCCAGAAAGGTGAATTTGTCGACACCGACGAAGACGTCTTCGGCTATCCTCACCGGATAAGCAACCGTACGGTTGGCTAATTCTAAAGTCATTCGTGTAGGGACTAGCTCGGGTGGAGACAATTGTTTCTAAACGCTTAAAGGCATTAAGTTTATACTAGCACCTAGATCGGCTAGGGCCATACAATTCTCTACCCCGGGGAAGTTGCAAGGAATGAGAAAACGACCCGGATCACCAAGTTTGGTGGGTAATTTCCTTAAGAGCACTGCGGAGCAATTCTCATTAAGTTGGGTCTGAGCGATATCAAGAAGTTTCTCCTTATCACTGAGAAGATCTTTAAACATTTTAGCATATTTCGGCATGTGAGCGAGAGCTTCAGCAAAGGAGATATTGAAATTCAGTTGTTTAAACATTTTAAGAAAGTTAGAAACCTGAATATCATCCTTGTTCTTCAACTTCTCCTTCCCCAACCTTGAGGGATAAGGTATATTGGGTTGAGATGAAGGCTTTGGAATGGAATTCTCACTCACATCCTTGGGTGGTGGAGGGGTGGAAGTAGAAAGTGGAGGAACTGGAGAAATAGAAGGTGGAGGAATTGGAGAAGTAGAAGTTGGAGGAATTGGAGAAGGGGACTCGTTTTTCTTTGTCACAATCACCGGTGTAGGTGTAGAAATCTCGGGTTCCTTTAAACCTTTTCTACTTCGAGTGGTGATTGCTTTCATCTCCCATCTTGGATTAGCAACGGTGTTACTCGGAAGAGAACCCGAACTAGAGGCTTGATTACTTGGGAAGAAACTAGCTATCATGTTCCTTAAGTCATTCGTTTGACTTGCCAAAGAGTTTCGCATATCGGTTCGAAGATCATTCCCTTGTTTCACCATATCTGCTTTCAAGTTGATCATTTCCCGCTAAAGATTTTGCACTATCACATCATTAGTCCTCATGTAAGTGTCAACCCCTTGATTAAATGTGGTGGGTTGGGTGGGAGGAAGAGCATGGTAGGGATGTGGTTGATAAGCGGGTGGTTGGTGAACTTGATTGTTTCTTTGAGGTGGATATGGGTTTCTTTGGGTTTGATATTGATTTGGAGCTCGAGGTTGGTTTTGATTGTTGCGATTGAGGTTGTTTTGGTTTTGTGGGGGAAAACCGGGTGGTGAAAGAAAGTTGTTTGAGCGACACCTGAGCAAATTGCGGTCACCTTGAGGACGTTCTTGATAGCCTCCCGTAGAATAGTTACCGTTGGCGGCATACACATTTTCCGGATTGTCATGAGTCGAAGGACAATCGGTGTATGAATGAGATCCCCCGCATATTTCACATGATTGACTCATAGCATTAACTTGAGCATTGATAGCTTTGGTGTTGTTAGCGGTTTGGAGAGCAAGTGTTTCAGCAAGCGAAGTAAGCTTATCAATTCTCTTGTCGCTCTCATTAGTGCTAGCACTAGCCACATTAGTCCGAATACTCTTGGTTTGCACTCTAGACTTATTCTCAATAATGTCTCGTGCGACATTAGAAGACTTAACCAAAATATTACCCCCCGAGGCACTATTTAGTGAATCTTGGTCATTCATGCTTAAACCATTGTAAAAAGTATTAATTTGATGTACTTTTGTGAAACCGTGTTGTGGACACTTTCTTAAAAGTTCCTTAAAACGGTCCCAAGATTCACTAAATGTCTCACCGTACTTTTGTTCAAAGGTAATGATTTCATTCCGTAAAGCGGTAGTACGTGAGGGTGGAAAAAAGTAGTTAATGAACTTGGTCTCTAAATCCGTCCACGTAAGAATACTTTGTGGCGGTTCCTTATCAAGCCTCCGGGCTTGTCCCTTTAAGGAGAAAGGAAACAGTTGCAAGCGAATCACTTCTTGTGAAACCCCATTATACTTAACCGTATTGGTGAGTTGAAGAAACCTTTTTATATGGTCATGAGGATCATCAAGTGAATGCCCCAAGAAAAGTTGAGCAGAGACCATTTGAATAAAGCCGGATTTGAGTTCAAAATCGTTGGCTCCAATCTCGGGTATGACAATAACATCGGTGTTCCCTCTACGTGCGATTGCAAAAGCTCGATCATTGGTTGATTGTCCATGGTGACAATAGGTGGACTAATGACTTCGGCTTGAGCTGCTTTCTTCTTACGAGCACGGGTACGCATACACACCTACAAAAAGAAAAGAAAGATAGACAAGAAATATTTTTGTTTTTTTTATGTTTTTCTATTTATTTTTTTGGATTTTTGAAAAATTTTAGTTTTTATGGATTTTTGAAAATTTTAAAGCAAGGAAAATAACGTTCAAGAATGAACGGATCCCAAAATCCAACGCGTCTCTCACTAAAAACCGTTAATCTTAACAAAAAGAGCCGGCAGCGGCGCCATTTAATAACTAGATTTTACTTAGTTATGAATGTTCGTTAAACCGATCTTTTTTATTGATTTCCGGTTCAAAGTGCGACTCAGTCGTTCTTGGTGGAAACTAAAATGGTTTGGTTATCTATTTTAAACTAAGAGTAAATATGAAAAATGTCGTTGAGTAAAATAAAGCTTTAAAAATTAAACTAAAAATTACTAGAAAAATACTTGATTGAAAACTTAAAAACAAAATTAGAAAAACACTTGGTAAAAACAGAGATTTCGGGAAGCGTGCAATTTTTGGAAATTAAAACGTAATGAATCTAAAACTTGAAAACTTTGTAAAAACAAAAAATTAAATGTAGAATATTGATAACCTATGAATCTATGAAGTGGGTTGATGTTTTCTAGTGAGAGAAACTAGAGAGAGAAAGTGAGAGAAAATGTGTCTTTATTAATATGAAAACATGAACAACAACCAACCCCTTTCCATGGTGGAAAGGGGTATTTATACTCCAAGCAAACATTGGGCTTGGGCCGGTACATGACAAACCCATGGACCGGTTCTTACTTAACTTAATAAGTAACATTTAACTAATTGTTAACTACGAGCTATTACAACATAAATCATATTGTGGAGTGACCGATACTTCTAATATACGTTAAAACGTATTTCTAACAATCTCCCCCTAAGGGAGGTCACTCCACGTTACAAAGTTCTAAACCTAGCATACTATACTAAGTCTTCGTTCTTTAGCTCGTAGTCTTTTCTTCTTTTCTTTCTTTTGTTGTGAATATGTTGGTTTGATCTTTTAGGCTTTGGCTTGAGAGCATTGTTCTTTGGCCTTTCACGTGCGATCTTTGCCTTTCTTGTGAATTTTGCCTCCTCGTGACTCCATGTTCCACACACTTATGTCTTTTTGTTGAATTCTCGAAAGTTTCAGAGTTTGTTACAGCGGAAGACTTCATCTTGTACTTTCTTGAATTTTTTGCTTAACTTCGATGCAGAAAGACATAAGCATGTGGGAACGACTTCTACAGGTACACCGCAACACCACCGTCTTCACTGGTACACAGCAACGCCACCGTCTTCAACAGGTACACAACAACGCCACCGTCTTTAACAGGTACACAGCAACGACACGAATAAAATGGCTTTGAACATTTTATTCTAATTCGGTAGCATTTTACCTCCGGTCGGTGAAGACCGTTGGACGATATTAAATATCGTACCCGTGATGGATAGTTTCAATTAAGTAACTTCCTGACAGGATTTCACGGGTAAACCCGTTCTCTTTATTCGACCGTCCAAAGCTGACTGCGAACATAAAGAGTGAATCACTTGGATAAATTATCCTTGTGATTTGAAGCCGTCAATTCATGAAACCTGGAACAAGTGAATTTCAATTAAGATTTTCACCATCGTTGCTTTCCAGTTGTCACGAGCTCAATTCATAAAGAATCTTGCACGTCACCTACCAAGTGCTGTTTGATGTTAACACTAGAAGGATTTCCACTCGTCACTGTGATCAATAAAGAGTCACTCTGAGTGTTCTGGCAAGATCATATGATAATGCGTAGAGGCCTGGAACGAGTTTAAGTTCAATTAAGAATTAAACCACTGTTTCCTTCCAGTTTTTCACAAGATTGGTTCTAAAAGAACCGCACGTGTAACCTACCATGAGCTTGTTTGATGTTGGCTCAAGCAGGATTTCCATCTTCATTGTAATACTTGCGTATTACTCGGATGTTCTGGCAGTATTACAGGAATACTGCGTAGGACTCATAAAAATCTCTTACTTTTCACAGTGTGTGAGAAAGCAAGGAATAAGTGGAAAGTGTCCTAATGAGACTTTTGATGATCTCTTGGCTCTAGACTCGATTGTGCGTTTTGATTTAGTGAGCGATGGCTGGAGAGGAGTGCCACCTTTTCAATACCAGTCTATTCGGAGTGAATAGACCAATAGATAACGTGTTGATCTCCGTGTGATTAAAACAAATACCTTTTGAGAGATATTTGAGTTAGCTGGGAAGGGTTGTGCATTGCATCACTGTCCATGATGTCTTTCTTCAATACCGAGAATCATTAGCAAAAATGACCTCAATAGCATATGTATTGACCCGGTTTCTGCCTAAAGTTGTAAGGAGGGCTTCTTTCTTTACACCCTTTATCTTTACAATTCTTTTTCATTCTTCAACCCCTTCAATGCTTACCAATACGTCATCACTAGCACCTTGTTGTGATTGTTCCAGTGCTAGCTTAAGTACTTGGTCGGCATTCAGCTACGTTCACATTCTTTCTCCATCTTTCCTAGGACTTCTAATTCTATCTAGGGAATTGTCCTTGGGAAGATTCCATCGGCTCTGATGAATCATTGGACTAAACCTATTCCTACCACCCTTTTGTCACCACATCCGTCGTGAATTAAGCGTGTTTTGGGAAGGAATTGCCACCATGAAAAATCATTGAAAATCACTTAAGGTACTTGTGATATTGAAATCAAAAGTTTTGTACCTTAGGTGTTTTGTTCATCAAAAACGCTCCCCCTTAACACGTGCTTTACACATATTAAGTTGGATAATCGTTAAGTATTTTTCATCTTTTAGCCAAGTATCTTTTAAATCTCCTTAATCCCATTTTCTCCCCTTATCCAAAATGTTAACCATTAATATTTGGGATATTGAATGGATTAACCGGTCTTTGGGTAAAAATGAAATCGATGTTTGGCCATAGAACATGTTCATGCTCCCCCTTAAGTTAATAAGGGATATTTGTAGTGCTTTAGTATGATATATTTTGAAAGATTTAGAATCTCGTGAGAAATTCTTGAAAAATTATCATACCTTAACACTACATCAAGCCATTAAAGCACAATATTCACAAATATAGATATTCACAATTGAAAACCAATATAAAGTGGACCTGAAATGTACGACCCATTAGATGGATCGTTGCAGTAGCTTGTGGTGCACTAAATATGGTCTACCACCCACGAATCTTTCCAAGCTCCTCATCAATCTACGTTCACGGAGCTTTTGATCGATCTTCTTGATCACATAATTCGCCATCTGCCTATAACCCTTATGCCAATCCTTGGTCATCTCTGGCAAAGTCCCACCCGAGTTCAGATGCTCCAACTTTCCTCTAAGTTGTAGAAGAGTCCCATCACTGTACTTGTAAAGCTCACCCACCCTCATAAACTTCATTAAACGTCGACTGTTCAAGTAGAAAATGCCGCAATTCGGAACAGAGATGCCGGTATAGGGACATCTTTCTACATGTTGAGGTACAACTTGATTGACTGGACGGGTTAAGTTGAGCTTCCTTTGATAGCTTTCGACTCCCAACTGAAGATCTTCAACTCTTTTCTTGATAACAACGCTTCGTGTGAACATACGAAGTGTTGTATTCAAGGCAATGAGGTCTTCACGAGGAATATGTGTGAGTTGATCTCGGGTCATCAGAAGCAACATATCTTCAATATCCTCAAGGCGAATGATAGAGAAATCTTCCTGCTGGATTTTGTATTCTCTGTCATCCTCCCTTTTCAAACGAATCTCCGTCACATGATAGTAGCCATTCTTGGCTTCAGTTTTCAACCCTAAGATGCTGGAGATGCGGATATCGGATCGAACGTTACTCCCTGAGTTAACTAGACAGCAGCCCCTGTACGCCCTTCGAACTCGTTCGTCCCAGTGTGATGCACCTATGACAGCATACATATCATAATTATGATTTACCTTTGGGACCCAGAGTCGGTTTACCTTTTCCTCGATAAAGGGTATTGTCCCCTAGTTGGCAGCTTTCAGCAAGGTCAGGGATGTTGCGTACTTTGAGGACCCCTTCAGAAGATACACAAGATCGTTGGTGACGAAGAAGTCGAGAGCAATCTGATTATCTTGAGTAGGGTCAAGTGGAGGTGGGGCTCTTTCTGAGTCATGAAGACCTGGCCGTTGAACGGTGTTCAGAGCTTTCAGGATCTCATCGACATAATACTCGAACTCCATTTGGGTCAACCGGGTTTTGGCACGAAGTCTCTTATCCTTCAGTGCTTTCTTCACCAAAGATGGAGTAACCGAAGTCTTATACTCATGAGCAAGAAATGCACATAAGTCAATCGGACTGCGGATACGGAGATACAAGACATCTTTGTCAGCGTCTGTGATCGGATCATATTGCGCCGCTGCCGTTATCCAAGCCTGTGGTGGTGCAGTCTCGTCAATATCCAACGTGTCTGCCCAATCCCTTGTGCTTGGAACAGTAGATTGTGGGTCTTGTTGTAGAGGAGTGGAGACGTGAACATCTGTTTGTTCTGATTTAGGCATGTCGACAGTGTCATGAACGGGTGAGTGTTGTGCAGCTTCAGGTTCGGTTACTGATTCTGCAATCACAGGAACAACAACAATAGAACTAACAGGGTTAGTGGTAACAGGAAGAGAGCCCGTTGAATCCTAGATTTATCAAACGATCCAAGTTCCCTCATACGAGCTTTGAGGATCTTTTTCAATTCAAAGTCCGTCAAGTCATAAGCAATCTTGTAGGCGGCTTCTGAAGGATTGGATGACTTGATCATCAAGTTGTCAGCAGCGAGTGTCTTCAACTCATCACGCAGTTTAGGCATTAGGGATTCAACGGAGTCTTTCACTCTCTGCTCAATAGAAGCTTCAAGGGCTTCTTTCTGCTCTTTAAAGTCATCCTTAATAGCTTTAAGTCTCGTAATTCGTGCTTGATGCCTATCAGCTTCAGCCTTTTTAACCCGAGCAAGTTCTTCTGCATGAGCTTTACGTGTAAATTCCATATCTGCAGCGAACTTAGCAATCAACTCTTCTTGAGCTTTCTTAGATGCTTCTTCACTTTGAGCTCGTCTACGTAACTCTTGGCGAAGTTCATCCATTTCTCTCTTGTGATTATCCACATGTTTATCCAACATTTCGGCCATCACCAATGCAGCCATTGTAGATATTGCAGAGCTGCTCTAGGTTGATGGAATAGGCTCGGTTGTTACTGCGGTACTAAGGATGGGAGTTATTGGTGGTGGAAGAAATGGTGTTGAAACCGGTCTGGTTGGTACGGGTTGTATTGGTGGAAGTTGAGTTGCTAAAGGTTGAGTAGACTCTTTTTCAACACTTGCTGAAACAGGGGGGGTGGATGTCTCCTTCGAAGTAGAATACTTTTCAGGTGATCCAAACTCAAACACATCATCTGGTTCCACGTACTCTTCTTCAATATTTACCCGTGCACCCGAACCACTACCTCCCGTGTCTTTCCTACTCCTTTCCATAGCTATCTTCATAGCTTTTCTCTCAGCCTTGTTAAGAGCAGGATCATCAATATCTTCTTCATCATGGAGAACTAAATCATCAGCCGTACCCTTTCCCTTTTTAGCTGCAATCTTCTTCTTTTTGGCTTTGGGTTCAGGTAAATCTGTTTGCTTCTGTTTACCTTTGCTCTTAACCGTGGTAGAAGAGTCTTCACCTGCTAGAATGCTTGCTCGTTGATTCTCAATTTCTGTTAGCAAGTTCTTCTAATCATCAGATGCGATAATCTCATCGGTCAGAAGATGACTGGGAATGGGACCAGGAATAACCGTATTCGAATGAGTCTCCTGCCTTAAGTCTACCAAATCATCATCATCCATCGTGTGGTGACGACTACCTGCACGCTTGTTAATGGATGCATCATTTTCCATAAAGTAATGTATGATCAACTTAATAAACCTAGGGTACTGGTAACTTTTAACCTTACCCTTCGTGTTTGTGAAGAGTTGAAAAATAAACTCCTCCCACAGCAGTGATGCATAGTCAATACCCATACCTTTAAACATACCATAAAACATCTTGATGATTGGTGGACGAACAGCATCAAACCCAGTTGTTTTGGGTGTTAAACATCGGCTTAGAATCCCAAAAATAGCTTTCCATGGTTGACCAACTTTGGCAGTAGTAAACTCAGACGCGGTTCGTATGTCAAGACATCCAATGGCAGTGAACATCTCCATGATCTGGTCCTTAGTCGGGTTGGCTGAGTATGATAGACCTTTGAGTGTCGGTCGAAATCCAAAGATCTTCCTGAAGTCTGACACAGTAAGCGTCTGCTGCTTGTTGTCCAAGGAAAAAGTGATTTTGTTCGACGTCCTCTCTTTGGTAGCCCATAACTCGTAAAGGTAGTCATAGGGCACTGAAGCACTTCTCCTTAGCGCATGCTTGAGATGAGATTTATCAAGTATGGCTGTCCCTACCTTAAATCCATTATGGGTAGAATGAGATACCTCCTTCAGACGGAAGTTGTTTGGAATAAACTTTAGAGTCTTGGCTTCAGCAATGGCGGCGGCTCTGGTGTCTTGTATTTGTTGTACGGTAGGGTTAGTCATCGTCTCTGCTTAAGATAAAACACAAAGGTTGATACATACAAGTATGAATATCATTATGACTTTAAACCTAAGCATTGTACATATGACCTAATCCCTTAAGCTTTGAAACCATTCAAACATCTTCTTATACGGAATAATCATTCAATTCGGAACATATAGCCTATGCGGAATAACATCCCTATTCTGAATAAAAAGTCTATTCGTAACATTTATCCTATGCGGAATAAAATCCCTATTCTGAATATTTAGCCTATGCGGAATAAAATCCCTATTCTGAATAAAATCTCTATTCGGAACATTGGGCCTATGCGGAATAAAATCCCTATTCGGAACATTGGGCCTATGCGGAATAAAATCCCTATTCGGAACATTGGGCCTATGCGGAATAAAATCCCTATTCGGAACATTGGGCCTATGCGGAATAAAATCCCTATTCGGAACATTAGGCCTATGCGGAATAAAATCCCTATTTGGAACATTGGGCCTATGCGGAATAAAATCCCTATTCGGAACATTGGGCCTATGCGGAATAAAATCCCTATTCGGAACATTCTTTTTATTCTGAATAAATGCTCCTATTCGGAAAGTTCTTTTCTATTCTGAATAAATGCTCCTATGCGGAATGTTCTTTCTATTCTGAATAAATGCTCCTATGCGGAAAGTTCTTTCTATTCGGAAAGAATGCTCCTATGCGGAAAGTTCTTTCTATTCGGAAAAAACTTTCCTATGCGGAAAGATCATTCTATTCGGAAAGTAACAAACAGTTACCATTTTTCTAATTAGGCACTTATGCGTTTGATTCATGTGTTCTAAAGGCCAAATTAGTTCAATTGCTCTATTCCGAATAGATCCCAAGCAAAACCCCTAATTTTAATTAAACCCTAATGAATCAGTAACTTCAATCGATTGTTTTCAATTAAAAGAGTTAATTAAATTGATTTGCTTGAATGATTAATCCGATTGAATACCTTTTGAAGATCTTGAACAAGAAGAATGATTGTGAGATGTTCTGTTTGATTTTCGTGTGATTGTGATCTTGTATGTTAATGGCGGCAATGAGATAAACAGTCAGACAAGGTGAGAGAGAGAAGAGACGGGGGGATGAATTTGACTAGGTCAAATTTTCACAAGTTTGACATATTGTCAACTTTACCCCCTCAACTTTTCCTCTTTCTTTAATCAAAATTCTTTTGTTTTTCCAAGTTCTAATTCTTGTCATTTTGACCCTATCTTATGTTAACTACCCAAGCCTTAGTGATTAACCTATCTTAACACAAGCACAAAACTATTCATGACAAACTTATAAGCAACAACAAGACAAATGCCAAAGCAATCCAACCATTAACCATTAAGCTTTTTGAGTTTCCTTGAAAACTTATGAAGATCTTTTTGATGTGAAAGATGATGTAACATTTTCTCCCCCTTAAACGATGACCCGTTTTCTATTTAAAGAGCTGTAGTCATTGTTTAACGAGGCACATGATGATGAAAAACATTTTCCAATTGATGTTTTGAAAAGATCGATTCGTGGTGTCAATAAGATTTCTCTTATTTTAACAAATTAATGCACTGAGACGTACACAAATTTGTGTTAGACCAAGTTGTAAAGTAAACTTGATCCCTTTGCATGATTTGGCTTGTAAATCACGCCCGAGAAAATTAATTCCCGTTCTGAGCCAACGTTTTCCAAGGAAATACGTGACTTTAATATGAAAACCGGGTTGCAGTCAGAAGTAACTACAAGCCATAATGGGCATGTTTTAAAATTGTACAACTTTTATACGGACTCTATTTATGGCACCGTGTCAATATTAATCGACATTTCTAAGGCCGTAAATATTACCGTACTAAAAGACATGCCCGTTTTAAAAACGAAAAATATTTTTGGTTTTTCTTGATTTTATAATTTTTATGATTTTTGTAGGTTTTATATTTTTTATGGTTTTTGTTGGTTTTATATTTTTGTATTTTCTTTTTGTGGTTTATATATTTACGATAATATACATGATCACGAACAAAGGATACTCTGAATAGTTTACCACGACTATTCAGCTGATTCTTCTGCCAACTCTTTGAGAGTCGCTGGAGTGAATGATTTCATGCCAAGCTTGTCGATCAAAAACTCGATTCGTCCTCGATCTAAGGCTTTGGTGAACATATCCGCCAGCTGGTACTCAGTAGTGACAAAATACAGCTCGATCACTCCGTTCTCCACCTGCTCCTTAATGAAATGGTAGCGAATGTCTATGTGCTTGGCCCGGGAGTGTTGAACATAGTTGCAGCAAAGGGCAATGGCGCTCTTGTTGTCACAATACATCGGGATTTTGTTAAATCCCAAACCGTAGTCAGTTAATTGTGATCTCATCCAAAGGACTTGAGCACAACAACCGGACATGGCGATGTATTCAGCCTCCGTGCTAGAAATTGCAGCGCTTTTCTGCCTTTTTGAAGACCAACTGATCAATCTATCTCCTAGGAGTTGCACAGATCCAGAAGTGCTACGCCTCGTGTCTTGACATCCAGCATGATCGGCATCTGCGTATGATATTAAAGCAATAGAGGAATCTTTCGGATACCATAGACCACGATGAAGTGTTCCTTTTAGATACCGAAAGATCCTTTTAACTACATGTAGGTGCTTTTCGGTAGGCCGAGCCTGATACCGGGCACACATGCATACAACAAATTGCAAATCAGGCCTGCTAGCAGTCAGATATAGAAGGGTGCCGATCATCCCACGGTAAAGTTTTGGATCGACAATAGTCCCATTCCTATCTTCATCTAACTTGGATTTCTCCACCATTGGAGTGTCCACGGGGTCACAATTTTCAAAATTATATTTCTTAAGAGATTCTAGAGCATATTTGGATTGATTAATAAAGATGCCTCTGGGATTTTGAGAAATTTGTAATCCTAAGAAAAATGAAAATTTTCCCATCATCGACATCTGAAAGCGTGTGGACATTATCTTCTCAAAGCGATTTGACAATTCTATGTTAGTGGCAGCAAATATTATATCATCAACATAAATTTGTACCAGAATCATGTCGTTGCCTTCCTTGAGAGTGAATAGAGTGGGGTCCACCTTGCCTTTGGAGAAGCCTTCCGAAATGAGATATGTTGACAGGAGATCATACCACGCGCGTGGAGCTTGTTTCAACCCATAGAGAGCCTTCTTAAGCTTGTACACATGATTAGGAAACTCCGTACTGACGAACCCATCCGGTTGACTAACATAAACTTCTTCCCTTAGTTCACCGTTCAAAAATGTCGTCTTCACATCCATTTGGTAGACGATCATGTTCATATGAGCAGCATACGCAAGGAATAGTCTAATAGCCTCCAATCTAGCCACAGGAGCAAAAGATTCCTCAAAGTCTATACCCAAGGCTTGTTTATATCCTCTAGCGACCAATCTAGCCTTATTCTTCAATACCGCACCCATCTCATCAAGTTTAACCTTATAAACCCATAACAAGGTAAGGATGTTAACCTTGTCAGGGAGAGGAACTAATTCCCATACTTCTAGTCGTTGGAATTCATTTAGTTCCTCCTGCATGGCTTCAATCCAAGATGATTGAGTCATAGCTTGCTGCCAATTTTTGGGTTCAACTTCAGAGAGAAATGCATCAAAGTAACAATAGAGTGCACTCTCTTGTAATTGATGGCGTGTAGAGACTGGTCGATCTAGATCTCCAATAACATTCCTAATTGGGTGATTTTTTGTCCATTTAGTGCTATGGTTTTCAATCCTAGGTGGTCTGGAGTGAACAATAGAAGGAGCTTCTTCTGAGGTAGACGCGGCTGAAGGGTTTTCAGGGATCGCTACACCAAAGAAAGGAAGCTCTTGCAGGTGAGCATATTCTAAGTCGTGATCTATAGAATCCTCTTCCACATCATTAGGCACAAGTAGGGGTGATGATTCAGGTGTAGTTTGAGAATCACTTGGTGAAGGTGCATCCGGTTCAATGTGAATTGTAGATGCATTAGATAAAGGTTCATTAGCTTGAGCAACCACTTCAGGGATTGGAGCGATTACTACAGGTGCTGGAACTTCATCAGTCGGGGATCAAAGAATTCATCAAACAACGGTTGAAACAGTTTATCCCACTCGGGCCTTGTTGGTGGTAAAAATGATGTAGAAGTAGGATTATTGGGAACTAATCCGGAACTAATAGCACCGGTTCCCATCTCATGAAGCGCGGGTTCAGAGCTTTGTTGCTCAGAAGCCATCGCTGTCAGCTCGTCGAAATCTGCGTCCATAGTTTCTACAATCTTGCCAAGACGACGGTTATAGATTCGGTATGCTTTCTTGGACGGTGAGTAACCAATGAAAATACCTATATCGGCTTTCGGTTGAAGCTTACCCAAGTTCTCACTATTAATGTTTGGATAACAAAGAGCACCAAACACATGGAAAAATTAAACATCGGGTTTACGGTCATGTAGAAGCTCATAAGGTGTTTTTCCATGGCGTTTCCGAATGATAGAACGGTTTTGGGTGAAACATGCAGTAGATATAGCCTCTGCCCACAAGAACAATGGAGCGTTCGCATAGATAAGCATAGTCCTAGCAGCTTCCATAAGTGTACGATTCCGTCTTTCAACGACACCGTTTTGTTGTGGAGTGCGTGCAGCGGATGTTTCATGTGAAATACCAACTCCTTCATAGTAATCACGAAGAGTCTGGTTTACGAACTCTGTTCCATTGTCTGTACGAATACGGCGGACAGTAGTGTTCAAACGTACCTGAATGAATTTCAGAAAAGTGATGATAGCCTTCGGTGCTTCATCCTTTGTACGTAGAAATCTAACCCATGTAAACCTGGAGAAATCATCCACAATAACCAGAATGAATTTCTTACCGCTCACACTTTCAGTTCTCATTGGCCCACAAAGATCCATATGCAAAAGATGAAGTTTTTCTTGATTGGTGTCTTCAGCTTTGGGCTTGTAAGATTTCTTGGTACTTTTCCCTCTTGAACACGCGGAACATAAATGGTCCTTGTGAAATTTAAGCTTAGGAAGAGCACGAACTAACTCGTTTTTAGCCAGATGATTAATAGCATCAAAATTAAGATGAGACAATCTGCGATGCCATAACCATGACTTGGTCTTAGATGCTTTAGAGAGAAGACATACTGGAGAGGCGGCCATCATGTCTTGTAGAGACAACGTATAAAGATTTGCACCACGAGATCCCTTCAACAAATCTTTTCCTTCCAAGTTGCGGATGAAACAAGTGTGTTGTCGAAAAGCAACCTCTAGGTTGGAATCACAAAACTGTCCTACTGAGAATAAGTTATGACCAAGACCTTCTACATAGTATACCCTTGAAATCGTCACGTTTCCAATCTGATATTCACCATACCCCATAATCTTTGCTATATGATCATTCCCGAATTTAACCGTACCAAGAAACTTGCTGACGAAATTTCGGAGCATCGAGCGATTTCCGGTCATATGTTTTGAACAACCGGAGTCCAAATACCACAGGATGATTTGGACCACCTGAAAATATCACCACACAAAGACAATGTAGAGGTATCGGAATCTGAGTGTTCCTTGTTATTAGCAGGTACAGATTTAATAATCTTAGATTTGCTAACTCTAGGTTTCTTAGATTTCCTAGCCTTCTTCTTCCTAATTGGTGGTGTAGATTCTAGTTGGCTTAAATCCTGAGGTATTTCTTCACTGATAGGCACTATAGTGGGGGCGGACCTAATTAAAGGGCGCTGTTTCCATACTTGAGTGCGAGTGTTCCTAACTAAAGGACGCTCAGACCTAACCTCAATGGATGCATTCCTAGTTAAAGGGCACATTGTTCCATCTAATGTAAAGGTCCTACCAGTGGGACGCCATTGCCAGCCAACCTGGGCACGAGTTCTACCCGTTGGCTTCCATTCAAGACCATTCTTAAGTGCATTCATTTCAATCACATGATCAATAAGACACAAATCATGACGTTGGGAAAACATACATTCATTACAATTCCAACATTTTAAATCAGAATTCATAAATGGTTTCGGCTTCTGCACAGGCGTAGAGCTTTTAGTCTTAACATGATTCTTCTTATTTAAAACTGAACTAACATTCCTATGGTGATCTTCTACTTTCTTCTTTTTGGCACTACTAGTGGAGGGCTTGATCTTATCTTTCTTGAGTGGCGATCCTTTAGCCTTAGTAGTCTCTTTTAATCCTGTAGAAGGCAAAGTGGGAACATTAGCAACAGATTTTAAAGGTGCCTTACTTGATTGTGCCAATGACGGTTTCGCTCCTGGAGTCTTATTAAATGGAGTGACAGCAATGGGCCTATTAGTGAGTAGTGCAGAACCTGGTGTACCTATGTATTTCAAATATGCTAAGCAATATTGAACTCGCTTAATATATTCATGAGCCGAATAATAGTAGCTACTTGAGGGATCTAAGGCATAAAGATCGTCTAAGATATCCCTAACAAGATCTACATGCTTAATGGCATTCCTCATATAATCATCGTAGGTAACCGGGTTTCTCTTATGAAGCGGATTCTTATAAAGCACTACTGACTTGGTTGTTGGAGCACTAGTGGACGGTGCAGAGTCGGTAGCTAAGTTATCAACAACTTCTTGTCGGGTGAGAAGAAGTGTCTCCTTTAACTCGGCCAAAACCATATTTTTGTCAATGAGCAGGATGTTCAAGTCAGAGATTTCCTCGCACTTTTGGTTCAGTTGTTCAACATAATATTGTTGCTGTGCCGCATTAAAAGCGAAGCGTTCTTCTAGTGAACCATAAAGAGCGGATAGTCCCTGTCTTGTCCGATCCATCTCCCCTAGAACAGACGAAAGTCTAATTTCTAAGACCTGGTTTTTAGACTCTGCAGCCTCTAGTTCCATTTTGAGTGTTTCATTTGATGACACATCTCTCTTCAATCTCATTATCTCTTCCTCTAATGTCTTAACAATTGCAATCATCTTGTCACTCGTCTCAACACCGTTTTCACAACCATTTGATATCAAAAGATTCTCATTTTGAGTTTGTTGTTTTAATTATAAAGATATACAATGTTGTTCTAGTTGATTAAAGCGTTTTGAAAGTAAATTGTAAGAATCTTGTAGCTTTAAAAACTCAGCGTTAGATTCGTGACAAGAATGATTATCTACCTCATTTACAGTATCAACAACATTTACAGAAAGATCACAAACATCATCACAAATATCCTCACAAATATTCACAGCATCACAATTAATCATAGCGGATGTAAGCTCATTCGAATAATTAACATTTACAGTAGTAAGCACATCCCACGAGATTACTGCAGACAAGAGTCGGTCATATTCGGTTAAAATCTTTTCTTTTTCAATTAGTTGTAGTTCGTAAGCGGTGTCCATTTCATAAAACACTTTTTGAACTTCACCAATTTCAAACACAAGATTTTCCTTAAGAGATGCAAAAATTCCTTTTAGACTTTCGACAAACGGATTGATCTCATTTTTAAACACCTCGTTCATATGTTCGAAAGCCCATTCTCCGGCGTTTAGGCCATTTGAAGTCGTACGTTCCAAAATGACCTTGTCAAAATTAGTAAAGTATTGATTAATCTCTTGCAAGTTTAACCATACAGTGCTAACAGGTGGAAGATCCTTTGGAATTTCCTTAGGACCTTCCATATTGACAAGTGTAGGAAAAGTACTAGGGTTTTCTTCATCTAATATGTAGGTTGGTGCTGTTATGAGATCTTTGTCCATATGGAAGCGAATTCTAAAATCCGTTTTTGCAAGCTCCTTATTCAATTTAAAATAATCACACTCGGGATATTTTGTAGAATTGTATGACCGATCCTCATCAACTAGATCCTTACTTGTTCGATTATTGGGAAAAACAATCGGGTCTAAAGCCAATCCTAATTGAGTTGCATTATAAAGTCTAGGACTATGTCTTAAAGCTTGTTTTGCATACCGTGGATTAGGGGGAAGGCCTTTTAGACGTGATAAGTTAAATTCTCTAAATGAAGCATCAAATAAGTGAACTAGTTGAGAAGCAGCGTATTGTCTTAAAAGCAAGTAATCTAGACTTCTAATCTTATTAGTAGCATTAATCTCCATTTCATTCTTCTTAGACTCGAGTGACTCAAAATCTGTTTGAAGTTTTTGAAAATTAGTGACCACTAACTCTTTTTCTTTGAGTTCATTAGAAAGATTTGCTCTTAAGTTTTCAATTTCTTGCAAGTGACCCATTTGTTTGTTTCTAAAATGATCATATTCGAGATTAGTTAGAACACTAGACGAAGGCACTAATTCCAAGGTTTGAACTTTCTCGTTGCTTAAGGTAAGCTCATCAGACAAATTCTTATTCTTAGCTAAGGTTTCTAAGAGTGCAGCATTCATTTGGCTAAGTAATGTAGCAGGAACCATGACCAAATCTCGTTGAGCAGGAGTAGGCGTATGCGAAATGAGTCCCGGTTGTGATTCACTCAAAGTCTGGGGACTCACATTGATATTGCTATCATTGTTTGTATCCTCATTTGAAAGACTCACCACCGAAGATTCATTCGAATCAGCACTCTCTTGCACAACTTGATGTGGTTGAATACTAGCATCAGTGGTATTATCGGTGGTATTAATAAGTACCTCAGATCTCTTTTCTGGCCCTAAGCTGGAGATAGTTGCCATGACAGCAGCCTTTGCAGATTGAAAGTCATCACAGTCTGAGTCATACGCATCAAGATCATCGGCTTGATAAGCTGCATTCTGTGTAGTGACAACGTCTTGTTCAGCAATCCCTGGATCAGCAAGAAATGCAAGCTCCTCTTCATCAATTTCCCTTCCTTGTGCCTGAGCATTTACCAGATAGATCTTCTCAGCAAACCATTGTCCATCCCTTCTCCTCTTGGGTTTCTTACAATCCCTGGACATGTGACCCTCTTCCTTGCAGTTGTAACATGTAATCATTCTCAACTTGCCTGTGGAATTAGCCCGTGGAGCAGGATTGACCATTGGAGCCTGATTGACCGTGCGAGCATTGGTAGTTGATGTGGTAGGTCTCCCCTGATATGGTTGAATAGGCTGAACCATTACCCTGCCATTCTCAATAGTAGCTTGTTGGCGAGAATTGGATGAATTCCTCAACTGATTGTTGGTAGGAGCTGATCCTCTGTATCCTCGTTTGCTTAAAGTCCTTGTGAGATAAGCAGACATAGTGGTTAGCACTTCAACTGGGTCAGCTCCTTGTTGGAATACAGGAACGGGGACTTCCTCATCATCACAATACATTGCTTGATCTTGATGAGCTGCATAATCACTAGAAGGAATACTCATTTGATCAGGGTAGCTTGTTGGATATGCTGCATTCTCTTGATAAGAAGAATATGAAGGCTGAGCATAAGGTGCAATGTTTGCTGGTTGAAGTTGTGATGCATACTGTGGTGAAGGTGCCTTAAACCGATATTGTTGCTGATGTGAGGTGGGTGGTTGTGGTAGAATCGAGTATTGGGGGAAGGTCGGTGTCATGTAAGGTGATGGATGATAGGCTTGATGTCCCAAGATATAAGGTGTGTTGTTGTGTGACAAGCTTGGTTGATTCGCCATCAAAGCTAAGGAATCAGGGTACATACCTCGAGGAGAACGGTGCATAATCACATGTTTCTCATGCTGCTGAAGAAAAGCATAGATTTGATCTAAATTGCACTTATGCAAATCCCGGGTTAACTTAACATCGGTAATATACTCACCCCATTCAGCTTGAGGTAAAGTATTCAAGAACTTGGTGTTAACCTGGAATGGAGCAATCACGAGGTTGTATACATTCAGATCATTCATTAGAGTGGTGAATCTGAAGTAATAGTCGTGTAACGTTTCCCCTGGGCTGTACGTGAATCTATCAAACAGATCATACAGCTGACACTCCCTTTCCTGTTTGGTGAGAGACGTACCTTGTAGCAACACCTTTAGACGTTCCCATAAATCTTTGGCAACCGTATATTGACTTACCATGCGATAAATATCATGCGGAAGAGCTTGGAGAAGAGTCTGTAGAGCCTTTTCATCAGCATCAGCAATGAGTTGTTGTGCCGGTGTGAGTTCTTCATATTCTCTTGGTCGAGACACGTTATTTGCCACAATGGTACCATAGTCGAGTGGACCATTCAAAATCGATTTGACCATAAGCCTTCCGTATGTTGGTTTGCCCTTCAAGTATTGCATCATACGGCCCTGCCATGCCTCAAACACCTCTTTAATAAGCATCGGTGGACGACTATCAGTCCCCGTTATGATTGAGATATCCGTAAGAGATGTCATCTGAGGCATTAATGAACTCGGATTCATTGTGATCACTTAAAAGACTCAAAGATTATCGGTTGATCGAGCAGTGAAGAAAGGTTGAGAATTTGTGTTGTGTTGTTAAAATCAAGATTAAATCCACTAAAGATCGTCGAAAAAACTCACATACCCCTTGAACTTGCTTATACGGAATAACCCTAACTCAGAATAAATCCTATTCGGAATCAATCCTATTCGGAATAACCCTATGCTGAAAAACCCTTATACTGAATAACCCTATGCGGAATAACCCTATTCTGAAAATGCTCTATTCGGAATAACCCCTATGCTGAATAACCCTTATGCGGAAAAACCCTTATGCGGAATATTTCTTCAATTCGGAATACCTGGCTATTGGCTTATTCGGAAAACTTGCTATTCGGAATGATGGGCAATTCGGAAAGCTATTCGGAATATTTCTCCTGTTCGGAAAACTTTTGGCTATTCGGAAAAATATTGGCTATTCGGAAAAATTTTGGCTATTCGGAAAGTTTTTGGCTATTCGGAAAAAATTGGCTATTCGGAAAGAATCGCTATTCGGAAAAAATACTGCTATTCGGAAAAACCCTTCTATCCGGAAAGTCTATTCGGAAAATTCTGCTATTCTGAATATTTCTCCTATTCGGAATATCTATTCGGAATGTTCTGGAAATATGAGTCCGAGACTTAGAAAAACAGCTTTAAATCCGATTTTTGATCCAAAACCACAAAAAGTTTTATGAATTTTACCAAAATAAGCTAAACCCAATCCTTATCAATCAATCCCAATAACAAAAACACCAAAAACAACAAGATTCAAGATTGATTTTTTCTAAAGATCACTAATTGATTCAAAAACTAAAAAAGCAACACAATCCTTACCTTAAATCACCCCATAGCTCTTGATACCAAATGTAGAATATTGATAACCTATGAATCTATGAAGTGGGTTGATGTTTTCTAGTGAGAGAAACTAGAGAGAGAAAGTGAGAGAAAATAAGTCTTTATTAATATGAAAACATGAACAACAACCAACCCCTTTCCATGGTGGAAAGGGGTATTTATACTCCAAGCAAACATTGGGCTTGGGCCGGTCCATGACAAGCCCATGGACCGGTTCTTACTTAACTTAATAAGTAACATTTAACTAATTGTTAACTACGAGCTATTACAACATAAATCATATTGTGGAGTGACCGATACTTCTAATATACGTTAAAACGTATTTCTAACATTAAACCCATCGGAATGACTGGTCGGAATCTGATCGGAAGGCACTCGTCGGAAAGCAATCGGAATATGATCGGAAAGCTGGTCGGAAAGTCCAATAGGAATGTTGAAACTGCAAGCTATCGGAATAAGTGAATATGTAAGCTATCGGAATAATTAAAAACAGGTCCTATCGGAATCCCAAAGGAATCCCAATCGGAAAAAACAAAACCCTTTTCCGATCCTTGATCGGAATACAAGGAGCCTTAATCGGAATATGCTAAACCCTAATCTGATCCAGTGATCGGAATACAAATGATCCAGATCGGAATAAAGAGCCCAAATCGGAATGCAAGATCAAAAAGGGGTTTACCCTTTCCGATGGTATGTATTCGAAAATAAGCCAAGTTTTAAGCTATTTTTAATAAGCTCAAACCAATACTTGATCGAATTAATGAAAAGCCGAACTAATAAGTGATAGGTGTGTAAACACCCATCATTTTTACCACTTAATTACAATAATAACCGAGCCAAAACGTGTATTTTATGTCATTTATGTTGGAATTATGCGTGGTTTGTGTTTTTGTTGTGATTTAGGACGAAAAGGTGAAAAGTGGATAAAACACGGGCATTCACGGCTTTTTTCGAAGAAAAAGACGAAAGACGCAAGAAGTCAAGAGTGCAAAAAGAACGGAAGTCCAAGACCAATTCTGAAGATTTATCGAAGAAAAAGTCAAAAGACGGAAGTTTACTAAAAGCCGAAGAACTCAAGTCTAATTTATTGAAGAATTACAAGACGAGTTCAAAGAAATCCCGAGACAAAGTCATTAAAGTCCAAGATTAACAAAAGATTAAGGACTTAAGTGTGCAATTAAGGCAAAGAAGAAAGAGGGAGGAAGCTTCCTAAGCACTCCTTAATCTCCCCTATAAATAGATTAGGATGTATTTCATTTTCCTTTGTTGGATAGCTTGACAAACTATTTCTTCCACTTTAATTACCTTGTCATTTAATTTCATGTCCATTTAAATACCTTGTCTTGCACCTTAAATACATTTAATTTCAAGTAAGTTTTCTTTTAATTCTTGTCAATCTTTATTTTTATTGTTCATCTCCTATCTACCTTTCTTTAATCTTTAATTTTTATGTTTATTGTTCATGTTCATGTTTATGTTTTTGATATTTTATTGATTTGATTAAAGTGGGTTTTGATTATCTTGATCATTATTGTTAGTTTTGTTGATTTGGATTGTTTGTTTATGTTTAGTAGATGTTTATTGGTTAGTTTGATTTAATCTTGTGGTTGAGTTAGATTGGATTTATTTGGATTCGTGTTATATTTGTCCCTCCTTGTTCTTCGCTTGTCTGCTTATTTTTCCTAGGAAACATTCCGGATCAAGCCAAGGTTGTTCTGAGTGAAGGTGTGTTTCTTGGTTATTCCGGATCAAGGGTGTTCATCCGGAATATTAGACATTCCGGATCAATAGTGCTTATTCGGAATAATTTATTATTCCGGATCAAGCATTTCATCCGGAATTACAAACATTCCGGATCAGCCTTTTATTCCGGATCAACAGAACATTCCGGATCAAGGAGTCATTCCGGATCAAGGACCTTTATTCGGAATAATTAATTATTCCGGATCAAAGACTTCATCCGGAATCTTCAACATTCCGGATCAAGGACCAGCAGGAAAATATTCCGGATCAAGGCATTATTCCGGATCAAGGACCAGTATTCCGAATCAAGACTTTATTCCAGATAAGTGACATATTCCGAATAAAGGATTTATTCCGGATTTAGGGTTTTGGTGAATATTCCGAGTGAAGAAGAACATTCCGAACGAAGGTGACATTCCGGATGAATGTTTATTCCGAACGAAGGATTATTCCGGATAAGCTGTTTCCAGGTTATTTTTAGTTTATGTTTTTAATTCTTCAATTTTCAAGCTTTATTATTCCCGCCTTTTTCCTTAGTCGCACTTTAAGTTTATTTGCCTTAGATTTATTTTAGCCTTGCCTTAGTTTTAAGTTTTAGTTGCGTTTTAAGTTTGCCTTAGATAGTTTTAAGTTTGCGTTATTTACTTTTAGTCCCTTTTAATTTCCGTCACGCTTTTAAATACTTGCACAATTTATTTTAAATTAGAGTTAGATTTTACTTTACAACGTCATTTACATTTAAGTCTTTGCACCTTTTAATTACTACAACGACACAACTATTTGTTTCACCAAAGAACGACTGAGTCGCATACTTAAACCATTTTTCTATTCGAAGAGACTGTGACGCTAATTTTTTTACATACAAAATCTCTTGTATCCAATGGCACCGCTGCCGGCTCTTTTCGTAAAGATTAACGGTTTTCTGTGAAAGACGCGTTGCTTTTTGGGATCCATTCACTTGTGAGCGTTATTTTTCTTGCTTAAAAAATTCAAAAAACCATAAAAATTAAAAATTGTTAAAAATCCATAAAAATTAAAAACTTTGAAAAATCCAAAAAGATTTTATTTTTATTGTGTATATATATTTTCTTTGTGTTTGGTATTGTTTTATTTTGCCTTTGTAGGTGTATGCGTACTAGATCTTCTAATTATCAAGAGCCCAAGACTCGAGAAGATTTAGATATGGCAGGTGTTAACAACAACAATAATCCACCACACCTCAACAATAACAACAATGTTCATCCACAGCCTAATCTTCGGACAATGTAGGAGCTTTGTCAACCTACCATGTTTGGCCGAAGAGGACCGATTGCGCCGATGCAAATCACGGCTCCGGAGTTTTCGTTGAAGCACCACATGATTCAGCAAGTGCAAACTAATCCATTCGCCGGAATGCCTGATGATGATGCCAACAAACACCTCGACAAGTTCATTACAATCACCCAAAGCATGAAGTGCACCAGTGCCACAATGGATGTTCTACGCCTACAACTCTTCCCACATACTTTATCACACCACGCCGAGAAATGGTTTGATCGTCTCCCGAAGAATTCCATTCATACTTGGGATGACATGACTCAACGCTTTTTGTCGCGCTACTTTCCACCATCCATGGTCATGAGCCTTCGCAATCAATTCAGCGGTTTCATGCAAGAACCCGATGAATCTCTTTTTGATGCTCTGGAATGATATAATGTTTTGATCGATCGATGTCCAAACCACAACATGCTTCCAGTCACATTGATTGATACTTTCTACAACAGTTTGACTTTTCGAGATCGTGATACGATTAATGCAGCCGTTGGTGGCACATTTATGAAAAGGAGACCCGAGGAGTGTAGAGAACTTATTGAGAACATGACTACTCACCACAAAAACTGGGATTCCTCTGCTTCTTCAAGGAACAACTCGAGAGTCAATGTTTCTTCTACTTCAGCAAACCCCGATATGACCGAATTCACCCGCATGATGACTGAAATGAACAAAAATATCTTGCTTCTCGCTACAAACCAACAACAACAACAAGTTAAAGTAGTTGCCAATCCTTGTGAAACATGCGGCGGTCCTCACTCATACACTGATTGTCCTTCCACTCAAGGAAATCCGGAAAACGTGTATGCAGCTTATGGTAATTATTCACCGGAAAATTACCAAGCTCGACCTCAAGGGGATAGAAGTTTGCTGAGTTACCGATCAAACAACTACCTTTCACCCAATTTTTCTCCTCAAAACCAAAACTCCTACAACAACTAAAATAGAAGCAACCAAATCCCACCAAGAGCTTCTAATCCTTATCACCCACCCGCTCAACAAGCCCCACCCATTAATCCCGATGTTGAAGCCTTAATGAGAACCCAAGGAGAGCAAATCAAGAATCTGCAGAGCCAAATTATCAATTTGAAAGGAGATATCACCAAGAAAGGGAATGACATTAGATCCGAGCTTCGAGATAATATTCAATCCTCCTTCAACAATCAAACGAATGATTTAAAGAATATGCTGGCTAGTTTCTTGCCCACCACTCAACCCTCTACCTCAAGTTCTCTACCTTCAAACACCGTCACCAATCCGCGAGCAAATGTGAGTGCTATTACTACCCGTAGTGGAGTTACCATAGTAGGACCACCTATCCCGCCCCCATCATTTACACCTCCTCCACCACCATTTATCCCTACTCCTCCTACACCGAGTATTAGTACACCATCCCCGTCTACACCTTGTCATGACGATGTTCCCAAGAAGAACTCTTCAACATCTCAACCTTTACCTGCTACACCTGCACCTTCACCACCCAAACCCAATATTCCATATCCTTCACGGCTAGGCAAGGCCAACATGCTAACCAAGGATGACTGTCAAATGTCAAATTATTTCAAGATGATCTCTCAAATGAATTTCAACATTAGCCTTGTTGAAGCACTTGTCCACATGCCGAAATTTGTCAAAGCATTCAAGGAGTTGCTTAACAAGAAGGAGAAGCTGATTGAGCTCGCCAACACACGCTTAAATGAAAACTGTTCTGCAGTTATTCTTAAAGAACTTCCGGAAAAACTTGGAGATCCCGGTCGTTTTGTTTTGCCTTGCATCTTTAACAGAACCAAAGAATTTACTGCCCTTGCTGATCTCGGGGCCAGTATTAATCTTATGCCTTTAAGTGTTTGGAAAACACTATCATTACCCGACCTTACTCCAACAAGGATGACTCTTGAGCTTGCAAATCGCACTCTCGCTTACCCCGTTGGTATTACCGAAGATGTGTTCATCAAAGTTGGCACCTTCACTTTTCCGGTCGACTTTGTGGTTGTTGATTATGAAATGGACCCTCTTATTCCTTTAATACTTGGTCGGCCATTCTTGAGAACCGGAAGAGCTTTAGTTGATGTTGCCGAAGGTGAGCTAATTTTAAGAGTCGGGGATGATGCACAAGTTTTTAAAATGGGGAAGCTTACAAGCAAATCCTATGGACGAGAATCTGCGAATATGATTAATGTGCTCGATGATTTTGTCATCTACAACAATTCTCTATTCCAGTCTTGCATTGATAATCCACTTTTTCAAGATGATGCGGATGATTCTCTATCCACTTTGGAACCTTCTCCCATTTATGATTCTCCACCGATCTTTGATGCTTATGATGATGATTCTAGCTTAGATTCGGATGATTATGATGAACTTACTTCCGAGTATCCCGACATGCCCATATATGATGATTTTGATGAGGCCGATACTCTTTCGAGTGATTCTTCACATGATGAAGATCCTCCGCCATCACTTGATCCTACTTTGGATGATTACTCATTTGAGGAAGATTTCTCTGCTTTTCTCAATACCTACTTCCCTCATGAGAGTGATGCCCCTCCTTTAGACTTTGATGATTATCGTCTTGATCCTACTTTGGATTTGAAGAAAATTCTTTCAAAGGAGAAGCAACCAGTCGACACCAACATCCGCAGCACGTATGATTTGACACCTCTTTGTCCACCTTCTGAGGACGAGGTTGTGCATTTTCTTCACGGATCTTCTTCATATTCTGCTGAGCCTGAGTGCTATTTTCCCCTAAAGGAAAAGGTGTTCGACCCCGGTATCGATATTCTTCAGCCATCTCAGTGTCCTTCTGATGAAATAAAAGGAAAGATCTTTGGAACTATTGAGGACATGCTTGCACCTCACCATACTTGCTTCCACCGTGCTCCATCTTTACTTAAGGGAACCTTGCCTATTCTTCTTTGGCTTTCCTTGTTCGCCTTAAGCTTCTGCTATTTGATGGACGAAAACTATGTCTTTGATCCCGGTGGATATGTTTCATGCTGCTTCCTATGATAATCAAGGTCGAGTCAGGCTCACGACTCGGTAATCAAAAATCAAGCGCTTCTTGGGAGGCAACCCATGTATCAATCTTTTATCTTTCTTTATCCTAAGTGTAGGGGAGACACGTTGGTGTTTGCTATTTCCTCTCTTCTCATATTCAGGGATTCGAGCTTCAAAAACACACTCTTGATGACTTTTGACGACCCGTGATTCCGTGTTCCCATTTTCCCGATTCTATCCTAAACTCTTTTCGATTCACTATTTTATATTTCTCAATATTAAAATAGGAATCTCTTTAGTTGTCTTTTCCTTAGCAAGATTTAAACAACGTGCACAATGTCCTAAGTGTAGGGGAGTTTACTCCCACATGCTTAAACATTGAGGACAATGTTTATATTAAGTGTAGGGGGACTTCTATCGAAGTTAAGTGGCTCTTTTCCTTGTATTTGTCCTCATTTTAACCGGAAAATCAATTTTTCGACATTTTTCAAAATTTTTGATCTATTTTGGCCTATTAGTTTTTCCCTTTGTATAGTTATTTTCTTTCTTTGCTAGAATAAATTTTCAATAAAGTGGCTTTAAATTTCAAACGTTGTGAATCTTTTGACTCAACCCGAGTTTACTTATCTAGGTTTACTCTAGCTAGTATCCTTAACGTGTTTAAGTCAAGTTTTGCTAGGCTTTTATATAGGGAGCTATAAAACGCGAAAGTCTTAACTCTCACGAGTTAAGAACAAGAACTTTTCGCAAGTTCCTATAATTGATCGTAGAGAGTCGTTTATCAAGGGAACTTTAAAATGCGATTTCTAGAACTTGAAAAGGTCAAAGAATTCGCAAGATCCTATAGGCGACTCGAAAACCCAAAACTTTGATTTAACAGGCTAAGCATCCACGAGTCTCATTCCTTGAGATTTTAAACTGTGGAGAACGAGAGATGATAGAGTCAATTATAAGTTTGGTATTCTTTCGTGAATTTATATGAGTTAATTATAAGCCTATTCTCCCATCGCTTGCTAATAAATTTATCTGCAATAAATAAGGTTGTACGATTTGAAAAGTTACTTAGCTTCTAGCCCAAGATCGTTTAAAAGTTGCTCGGTATGGATTAGAGTTCATAGCCAAGGCATAACTTATTGAAGCGGGATGCGAAGATTGGCGAGTCCGAAAAGGTCCTAACAAGACATGAGGGCTAAATTTTGTTGCTAAAGATCCCAAGTGATGTGAATAATCATTTATCGAAAATCAATATGAAGGATCGAGACACACTACGAAAAGCAAAAAATCCCCAAAAGTCATGGAGAAGTCTATCCGAAAAGGCCCTAACAAGGTATGAGGATAAATAGATCCAAGTCCAAAAAGGAGGCGGATCGTTGTATATCAAAGTCCAAAATAAAGATTGGAGAAAAATGAAGAAGTCGTGGTCGATATATGAAGAATCTCTCAAAATTTCAAGTGAAGAAATTCCTATTATGAAGAGAAGACCATTATTTCATGAACGTCTCTCAAGGTTTGAAGTATGAAGTCGCTGCCAAATATCGGTCCGAGAAAGGTCTCAAATCGCGAAGCGAGTTATGCCAAGATATGAACTTTTTCAGGTCCCGAGAAGCAGTTTTAAAAGATTTTGTCCTTTAGCTAACTATTGATTAAATCGTCCCACTTTATTTTCAGCCTAATAAACTATCGAAATAAGTCAACAATGCATCCTCGTGATCATTCAAGACAAAAATAAAATATAAGAGATACACCTAGGAATAAGGAGTCTAAGTGAATAATTGGCCCACATGAGTTCGTGTTAGTTTGCTAACTTATAATAACAATGATCTCGTTTTTAAGCTTGGTTTGGAGAAAGTGAAAACTTGAGGATGATGATCATTCATAACATTTCCAAAACCCGAAGGTATGTTTTTTATTTCTTTATTTTGAATGTTTATAATTTTCTATCTCTTTAATAAAGGCCAACGTGGATTGATTATGATGAAAAATGTAAACGTGCTTTGTGACTAATGCATTGCATGAGGACATTGCAATGGTCAAGTGTAGGGGATTTGATAGGTGTGTAAACACCCATCTTTTTTACCACTTAATTACAATAATAACCGAGCCAAAACGTGTATATTATGTCATTTATGTTGGAATTATGCGTGGTTTATGTTTTTGTTGTGATTTAGGACGAAAAGGTGAAAAGTGGAGAAAACACGGGCATTCACGGCTTTTTTCGAAGAAAAAGACGAAAGACGAAGTCAAGAAGTCAAGAGTGCAAAAAGAACGGAAGTCCAAGACCAATTCTGAAGATTTATCGAAGAAAAAGTCAAAAGACGAAAGTTTACTAAAAGCCGAAGAACTCAAGTCTAATTTATTGAAGAATTACAAGACGAGTTCAAAGAAATCCTGAGACAAAGTCATTAAAGTCCAAGATTAACAAAAGATTAAGGACTTAAGTGTGCAATTAAGGAAAAGAAGAAAGAGGAAGGAAGCTTCCTAAGCACTCCTTAATCTCCCCTATAAATAGATTAGGATGTATTTCATTTTCCTTTGTTGGATAGCTTGACAAACTATTTCTTCCACTTTAATTACCTTGTCATTTAATTTCATGTCCATTTAAATACCTTGTCTTGCACCTTAAATACATTTAATTTCAAGTAAGTTTTCTTTTAATTCTTGTCAATATTTATTTTTATTGTTCATCTCCTATCTACCTTTCTTTAATCTTTAATTTTTATGTTTATTGTTCATGTTCATGTTTATGTTTTTGATATTTTATTGATTTGATTAAAGTGGGTTTTGATTATCTTGATCATTATTGTTAGTTTTGTTGATTTGGATTGTTTGTTTATGTTTAGTAGATGTTTATTGGTTAGTTTGATTTAATCTTGTGGTTGATTTAGATTGGATTTATTTGGATTCGTGTTATATTTGTCCCTCCTTGTTCTTCGCTTGTCTGCTTATTTTTCCCAGGAAACATTCCGGATCAAGCCAAGGTTGTTCTGAGTGAAGGTGTGTTTCTTGGTTATTCCGGATCAAGGGTGTTTATCCGGAATATTAGACATTCCGGATCAATAGTGCTTATTCGGAATAATATATTATTCCGGATCAAGCATTTCATCCGGAATACCAAACATTCCGGATCAGCCTTTTATTCCGGATCAACAGAACATTCCGGATCAACAGAACATTCTGGATCAAGGACCTTTATTCGGAATAATTAATTATTCCGGATCAAAGACATCATCCGGAATCTTCAACATTCCGGATCAAGGACCAGCAGGAAAATATTCCGGATCAAGGCATTATTCCGGATCAAGGACCAGTATTCCGAATCAAGACTTTATTCCGGATAAGTGACATATTCCGGATAAAGGATTTATTCCGGATCAAGGGTTTTGGTGAATATTCCGAGTGAAGAAGAACATTCCGAACGAAGGTGACATTCCGATGAATGTTTATTCCGAACGAAGGATTATTCCGGATAAGCTGTTTCCAGGTTATTTTTAGTTTATGTTTTTAATTCTTCAATTTTCAAGCTTTATTATTCCCGCCTTTTTCCTTAGTCGCACTTTAAGTTTATTTGCCTTAGATTTATTTTAGCCTTGCCTTAGTTTTAAGTTTTAGTTGCGTTTTAAGTTTGCCTTAGATAGTTTTAAGTTTGCGTTATTTACTTTTAGTCCCTTTTAATTTCCGTCACGCTTTTAAATACTTGCACAATTTATTTTAAATTAGAGTTAGATTTTACTTTACGACGTCATTTGTATTTAAGTCTTTGCACCTTTTAATTACTACAACGACACAACTATTTGTTTCACCAAAGAACGACTGAGTCGCATACTTAAACCATTTTTCAGTTTGAAGAGACTGTGACGATAATTTTTTTACATACAAAATCTCTTGTAAATAAGCATAAATTAAGAACTTTTTAAACTTTAAATAAGCAACTTTTCAAAACAAACTTTAAAAAAACACTAAACTTTTAAGAAAACTTAAAAAGTAAATAAGCTAAATACTAAATAAGCCAAAAAGCATAACAAGCCTTAAGCTTAATCGTATAAAAACTTATATAGGATTAAAAAGATAAACTTTTTAATCACATAAACATCAAATCTAAGCAAAATCAAAGATTATCACTAATCAAGATCAAAATAAAGAAAGGTAGAAGAAGATTAAAGATAAGAAACTTAACTTCAACTTACAGATTAATGATTCCAAAATACAAGATCAAATCAAAGCTTAAACATGAAAAGAAAGGAAAGATGAAGTTCTAGTGAGAGAAAGTTAAACACTTTATCTCTCTAAAAATAAAACTAAAGAAAGAAAAATAAACTAGCTAACACCCTCCTAATGTGTCATTAGGAGGGTATTTATAGGAGGTGGGGAAGGTGCATGATAGGTGTGTAAACACCCATCTTTTCTACCACTTAGTTACAATAAAAACCGGACCAAAACGTGTATTTTATGTCTTTTATGTCGGAATTATGCGTGGTTTGTGTTTTTGTTGTGATTTAGGATGAAAAGGTAAAAAGTGGAGAAAACACGGACATTCACGGGCATTTACGGGCTTTTATTGAAGAAAAGGATGAAAGACGAAGTCAAGAAGTCAAGAGTGCAAAAAGAACGGAAGTCCACGACCAATTCTGAAGATTTATCGAAGAAAAAGTCAAAAGACGGAAGTTTATCAAAAGCCGAAGAATTCAAGTCTATTTTATTGAAGAATTTAAAGACGAGTTCAAAGAAATCCCGAAGCCAAAAGTCCTCAAAGTGCAAATTTAAAGAAGATTAGAAGAAAATGACTAATGGTGCAATTAATGAAGATTAATGAAGAAAGGACCTAATCTTGTAATTAAGAGAAAAGGAAAGAGGGGAGGAAGCTTCCTAATCCTCCCCTATAAATAGTCATTAGATGTAAACATTTCATTTTTTTGGCTAAGTGTGACAATTAGCTCTTCCACCATTTAAATACCTTGTCATTTACTTTCCTTGTCAAATTTAAATACCTTGTCTTGCACCTTTAATTCATTTAATTTCAAGTAAGTTTTCATTTAATTATTGTCAATCTTTACTTTATCTTGTCAATCTCTTATCTACCTTTCTTATCTATGATTTATGTGTTCATGTTTATGTTCATGTTCATGCTTTTATTTTGATCCAAGTGGTTTTTGATTATTGTTGTTAAAGTTGTTTGATTTCGTGTTTTTAATTGTTTGTTGATGTTACTGTTGATTCGTTACTATTTTTATTGAATTGTTTGTGTTTGATTTTGGTTAGTTTTTGTTTAGATCTGCTGTTACTGTATCTCCTTGTTCTTCGGGAGTGTTTGCTTTGTTTCTGATCTTTCCAGGAAAAGTTCCGAACCAAGAAGGAGGGAAAGTGTTCATTCGGAACTTCCAAAGTTCCGAATCAAGGTTTCATCCGGAAGATTTTTGGGTCAGCAAAACTTCCGAGTCAAGCTTGTTCATCCGGAACTTTCAAAGTTCCGGAGGAAGTGAAAACTTCCGACTCAAGAGTATTCATTCGGAACTCCAAAGTTCCGAACCAAAGGTTTCATCCGGAACTTCTCAAAAGTTCCGGATCAACTCAAAGTTCCGGATCAAGGGGTAAACTTCCGAATCAAGGCTTTTCATTCGGAAGTCTTAAACTTCCGGATCAAGCTTCATTCGGAACTTCTTAAAAGTTCTGAATAAACTTCCGGATCAAGGGGCAAATTCCGACTCAAGAGGTGTTCATTCGAAAGTTCTAAACTTCCGAATCAAGGGGCTTCATTCGGAAACTTCCGAATCAAGGGTGACAAAATACTTCCGAATCAAGGCAAGATTTAGAGTTCCGAATCAGTAAAGTTCCGAACGAAGGATTGTTTTGGATAAGTGACATATTCAGATCAATTTGTTCCGGATCAAGGATTTTGGTAATATTCAAAGTGAAGAAGAATCATTTCAACCGAAGGTGACATTTAGGACGAGTGATTGTTCCAAACGAAGGATAATTCCGAATGAGCTGTATTCAGGTTCTTATTAGTTTTTGTCTTTGATTTTTATTTTTCCCGCCTTTTACTTAATTGCACTTTAAGCTTATTTGCCTTAGTTTTACTTTAGATTTGCCTTAGTTTTAGTCGCACTTTAAGTTTGCCTTAGTTAGATTTAAGTTTACGCCTTTACTTTAGTGCCCTTTAATTTCAGTCTAGCTTTAAATAATTGCACCTTTATTTTAATTAGACTTAGATTTACGTTAAGAGCATCTTTACTTTAATTGTTTCGCACCTTTTATTTTAAACACTACAACGACACATCTTTATTCCACAAAAAACAATAGAGTCACACATAGAGAGCCTAGATCAATTCGATTAGACACACTTAAACGAACTTAATCTTTTTAACTTTTTTAACTAGGTAAAACCTTAGTTATCAAATGGCGCCGCTGCCGGCTCTTTTCGTTAAGATCAACAGTTTTCTGTGAGAAACACGTTGCTTTTTGGGATCCGCTCACTTGTGAACGTTATTTTTCTTGCCTAAAAAATTCCAAAAAAAATCAAAAAAAATTAAAAATTAATAAAAAACCATAAAAATTAACAATTTCAAAAATCCAAAAAGATTTTATCTTTATTGTGTATATATATTGTCTTTGTGTTTGGTTTTGTTTTCTTTTGCATTTTCAGGTGTATGCGTACTAGATCTTCTAATTATCAAGAGCCCGAGCCTCAAGAAGATTTAGATATGGCAGGTGTTAACAACAACAACATTTCACCGAACCTCAATAATAATAATAACAACAATGCTCTTCCACATCCCGATCTTCGGACCATGGAGGAACTTTGTCAACCAACAATGTTTGGACGAGGAGGACCGATTGCACCGATGCAAATCAACGCTCCTGAGTTTTCGTTGAAGCACCACATGATTCAGCAAGTACAAACAAACCCATTTAGAGGATTGCCTGATGATGATGCCAACAAACACCTCGACAAGTTCATTACAATCACCCAAAGCATGAAGTTGCCTGGGGCTACAATGGATGTTCTCCGCCTACAACTCTTTCCACATACTTTATCACATCATGCCGAGAAATGGTTTGATCGTCTCCCGAAGAATTCTATTCACACTTGGGATGATATGACTCAACGCTTTCTATCGCGCTACTTTCCACCATTCATGGTCACAAGCCTTCGCAATCAGATCAGCGGTTTCATGCAAGACCCTGACGAATCTCTTTTTGATGCTTGGGAGAGATATAATGTCTTGATCGATAGATGTCCAAACCACAACATGCTTCCCGTCATATTGATTGATACTTTCTACAACGGATTGACTTTTCGAGATCGTGATACGATCAATGCAGCCGCCGGTGGCACATTCATGAAAAGGAGACCCGAGGAGTGTAGAGAGTTAATTGAGAACATGACTACTCACCACAAGAACTGGGATTCCTCTGCTTCTTCTAGGAACAACCCGAGAGTCAATGTTTCTTCTACCTCAGCAAACCCTGAGATGACCGAACTCACCCGCATGATGGCCGAAATGAGCAAAAGTATTACGCTTCTCGCTTCAAATCAACAACAACAAGTTAAAGCGGTTGCTAATCCTTGTGAAACATGTGGCGGTCCTCACTCATACACCGATTGTCCTTCGACACAAGGAAATCCAGAAAATGTGTATGCAGCTTACGGTAATTATTCACCGGAAAATTACCAAGCTAGACAACAAGGGGATAGAAATCTGCTGAGCTACCGTTCCAACAACTACCTTTCACCTGGTTTTTCTCCTCAAAACCAAAATCCCGCCAACAACTACAATAGAAGCAACCAAATCCCACCTCGTGCTTCTAACCCTTATCAACCACCCACCCAACAACACCCACCCATTAATCCCGATGTTGACACCATCATGAGAACTCAAGGTGAGCAAATCAAGAATCTACAGAGCCAAATAATCAATTTGAAAGGAGATATCTTGAAGCAAGGTAATGACATCAGAACTGAGGTTCGTGATAATCTTCAATCCTCCTTCATCACCCAAACAACTGAATTAAAGAATCTGTTGGCTAGTTTCTTGCCCGAAGCTCAACCTTCTTCTTCTTCGGGTTCTCTACCTTCAAACACCGTCACTAATCCGCGAGCTAATGTGAGTGCTATAACTACGCGTAGTGGAATTACCATTGTCGATCCACCTATCCCACCACCATCATCTACACCTCCTCTACCACCATGTATCCCTACTCCTCCTACACCTAGTAGTAGTGCACCATTACCGTCTCCGCCTCGTCATGACGATGTATCTCGGAAGGACCCTTCAACATCATAACCTTCACCAACTACACCTTCACCGTCTCCCTATCAACCCAGAGTCCCATACCCTTCTCGCATAGGCAAGACCAACGAGCTAACCAAGAATGACTGTCAAGTATCGAAATATGTGGATATGCTATCTAAAATGACCATCAACATTAGCCTTGTTGAAGAACTTTGCCACATGCCGAAATTTGTCAAAGCATTCAAGGAATTGCTTAGCAAGAAGGAGAAGCTGATTGAACTCGCCAACACACGCTTAAATGAAAACTGCTCTACAGTTCTTCTTAGAGAACTTCCGGAAAAGCTTGGAGATCCCGGTCGTTTTGTGTTTCCTTGCGTGTTCAACAAAACTGAAGAATTTACTGCCCTTGCTGATCTCGGGGCTAGTATTAATTTGATGCCACTGAGTGTTTGGAAAACACTATCATTGCCCGATCTCATTCCAACAAAGATGACTCTCGAACTTGCAAACCGCACTCTCGCTTACCCCGTTGGTATAGCCGAAGATGTGTTTATCAAAGTTGGCACATTTACTTTCCCGGTCGATTTTGTCGTAGTTGATTATGAAATGGACCCTCGTATTCCTTTAATACTTGGTCGACCATTTTTGAGAACCGGACGAGCTTTAGTAGATGTGGCCGAAGGTGAGTTAATCTTACGAGTCGGGGATGATTCAAAAGTTTTTAAAATGGGGAAGCTTACAGGAAAATCCTTTGGAGGCCGAGAATCAGTGAATATCATAAATGTGCTCGATGACTTTACCGTCTATGAAAATCCTCTATTCGAGTCTTCCACTGATAATCCACTCTTTGAAGATAATGTGGATGATTCTCACTCTACTTTGGACGCTTCTCCCATTTATGATTCTCAACCGGTCTTCGATGCTTATGATGATGATGATTCTAGCTCAGATTCGGATGATTTTGATTGTACTTCTGAGTATCCCGAGCTGCCCACTTTCGATGATTTTGATGAGGCCGATACTCTCTCGAGCGATTCTTCACATGCTGAAGATCCTCCGCCATCACTCGATCCTACTTTGGACGATTATTCATTTGAGGAAGATTTCTCTGAATTTCTCAACACATACTTCCGTCATGAGAGTGATGCTCCTCCTTTGGACTTTGAAGATTATCGTCTTGATCCTACTTTGGATTTGAAGAGCATTTTGTCCAAGGAGAAGAAACCGGTCGACACCGAAATTCGTTGCACTTATGATTTGACACCTCTTTGTCTTCATTCTGAGGACGAGGTTGTGCTTCTTTGTGGATCTTCTTCACACTCGGCTGAGCCTGAGTGCTATTTTCCCCTGAAGGAAACGGTGTTCGACCCCGGTATTGAAGTTTTTAAGCCATCTCAGTATCCACCTGATGAAATAAAAGGAAAAATCTTTGGAAACATTGAAGACATGCTTGCACCACTTCACCCTTGCTTCCACCATGCTCCATCACTGCTTAAGGGAACCTTGCCACTTCTCTTTTGGCTTGCCTTGTTCGCCTTAAGCTCTTGCTTATTGATGGATGAAAACTATGTCTTCGATCCTGGTGGATATGTTTTATGCTTTTTCCGTTGATGATCAAGGTCGAGTCAGGCTCACGACTCGGTTAACAAAAACCAAGCGCTTCTTGGGATGCAACCCATGCATCTATCTTTCCGCTTTCTTTACCATAAGTGTAGGGGGGACCCTTTGGTTTGCTATTTCCTCTCCTCACTTCTTAATCAGGGATTCGAGCTTCAATGATCCACTCTTGATGATTCTTGACGACCCGTGATTCCGTGTTCTACTTCTTCCCGGTTCTATCCTAAACTCTTTTCGATTCACTATTATTATATTTTCTCAATATTAAAATAGGAATCTCTTTAGTTGTCTTTTCCTTAGCAAGATTTAAACAAAATGCACAATGTCCTAAGTGTAGGGGAGTTCACTCCCACATTCTTAAACATTGAGGACAATGTTTATCTTAAGTGTAGGGGGGACTTCTATCAAAGTTAAGTGGTCTTTTCCTTGTATTTGTCCTCATTTTAACCGGAAAATCAATTTTTTGACATTTTTCAAAATTTTTGATCTATTTTGGCCTATTAGTTTTTCCTTTGTATAGTTATTTTCTTTCTTTGCTAGAATAAATTTTTGAATAAGTGGTTTTAATTTTCAAACGTTGTGAATCTTTTGACTCAATCCGAGTTTACTCTAGCTAGTATCCTTAACGTGTTTAAGTCAAGTTTTGCTAGGCTTTTATATAGGGAGGTATAAAACGCGAAAGTCTTAACTCTCACGGGTTAAGAACAAGAACTTTTCGCAAGTTCCTATAATTGATCCTAGAGAGTCGTTTATCAAGGGAACCTTAAGATGCGATTTCTAAACTTGAAAGAGTCTAAGAATTTGCAAGATCCTATAGGCGACTCGAAAACCCAAAACTTTGATTTAATAGGCTAAGCATCCACGAGTCTCATTACTTGAGATTTTAAACTGTGGAGAACGAGAGATGATAGAGCCAATTATAAGTCCGGTATTCTTTCGTGAATTTATGTGAGTTAATTATAAGCATATTCTCCCATCGCTTGCTAATAAATTTATCTGCTAATAAATAAGGTTGTACGATTTGAAAAGTTACTTAGCTTCTAGCCCCAGATCGTTTAAAAGTTGCTCGGTATGGATTAGAGTTCATAGCCAAGGCATAACTTATTGAAGCGGGATGCGAAGATTGGCGAGTCCGAAAAGGCCCTAACAAGGCATGAGGGCTATGTTTTGTTGCTAAAGATCCAAAGTGATGTGAAGAATCATTTATCGAAAATCAATATGAAGGATCGAGACACACGACGTAAAGCAAAACTCCCCAAAAGTCATGGAGAAGTGTATCCGAAAAGACCCTAACAAGGTATGAGGATAAATAGATCCAAGTCATAAAAGGAGGCGGATCGTTGTATATCAAAGTCCAAAATAAAGATTGGAGAAAAATGAAGAAGTCGTGGTCCAAGTATGAATCTCTCAAAACCTAAAGTGAAGAATTCCTATTATGAAGAGAAGACCATTATTTCATGAACGTCTCTCAAGATTTGAAGTATGAAGTCGCTGCCATATATCGGTCCGAGAAAGGTCTCAAATCGCGAAGCGAGTTATGCCAAGATATGAACTTTATGAGGTCCCGAGAAGCAGTTTTAAAAGATTTGGTCCTTTAGCTAACTATTGATTAAATCGTTCACTTTATTTTCAGACTAAATAACTATCAAAATAAGTCAAACAATGCATCCTCGTGATCATTCAAGACAACAATAAAATATAAGAGATACCCCTAGAAATAAGGGAGTCTAAGTGAATAATTGGCCCACATGAGTTCGTGTTAGTCTACTAACTTATAATAACAATGATCTCATTTTTAAGCTTGGTTTGGAGAAAGTGAAAACTTGAGGATGATGATTATTCATGACATTTCCAAAACCCAAGGTATGCTTTGATTTCTTTATTTTGTATGATTTTAATCTTCTATCTCTTTAATAAAGGCCAACGTGGATTGATTATGATGAAAAGTGTAATCTTGCTTTGTAACTAATGCATTGCATGAGGACATTGCAATGGTCAAGTGTAGGGGATTTGATAGGTGTGTAAACACCCATCTTTTCTACCACTTAGTTACAATAAAAACCGGACCAAAACGTGTATTTTATGTCTTTTATGTCGGAATTATGCGTGGTTTGTGTTTTTGTTGTGATTTAGGATGAAAAGGTGAAAAGTGGAGAAAACACGGACATTCATGGGCATTTACGGGCTTTTATTGAAGAAAAGGATGAAAGACGAAGTCAAGAAGTCAAGAGTGCAAAAAGAACGGAAGTCCACGACCAATTCTGAAGATTTATAGAAGAAAAATTCAAAAGACGGAAGTTTATCAAAAGCCGAAGAATTCAAGTCTATTTTATTGAAGAATTTAAAGACGAGTTCAAAGAAATCCCGAAGCCAAAAGTCCTCAAAGTGCAAATTTAAAGAAGATTAGAAGAAAAGGACTAATGGTGCAATTAATGAAGATTAATGAAGAAAGGACCTAATCTTGTAATTAAGAGAAAAGGAAAGAGGGGAGGAAGCTTCCTAATCCTCCCCTATAAATAGTCATTAGATGTAAACATTTCATTTTGTTGGCTAAGTGTGACAATTAGCTCTTCCACCATTTAAATACCTTGTCATTTACTTTCCTTGTCAAATTTAAATACCTTGTCTTGCACCTTTAATTCATTTAATTTCAAGTAAGTTTTCATTTAATTATTGTCAATCTTTACTTTATCTTGTCAATCTCTTATCTACCTTTCTTATCTTTGATTTATGTGTTCATGTTTATGTTCATGTTCATGCTTTTATTTTGATCCAAGTGGTTTTTGATTATTGTTGTTAAAGTTGTTTGATTTCGTGTTTTTAATTGTTTGTTGATGTTACTGTTGATTCGTTACTATTTTTATTGAATTGTTTGTGTTTGATTTTGATTAGTTTTTGTTTAGATCTGCTGTTACTGTATCTCCTTGTTCTTCGGGAGTGTTTGCTTTGTTTCTGATCTTTCCAGGAAAAGTTCCGAACCAAGAAGGAGGGAAAGTGTTCATTCGGAACTTCCAAAGTTCCGAATCAAGGTTTCATCCGGAAGATTTTTGGGTCAGCAAAACTTCCGAGTCAAGCTTGTTCATCCGGAACTTTCAAAGTTCCGGACGAAGTGAAAACTTTCGACTCAAGAGTATTCATTCGGAACTCCAAAGTTCCGAACCAAAGGTTTCATCCGGAACTTCTCAAAAGTTCCGGATCAACTCAAAGTTCCGGATCAAGGGGTAAACTTCCGAATCAAGGCTTTTCATTCGGAAGTCTTAAACTTCCGGATCAAGCTTCATTCGGAACTTCTTAAAAGTTCCGAATAAACTTCCGGATCAAGGGGCAACTTCCGACTCAAGAGGTGTTCATTCGGAAGTTCTAAACTTCCGAATCAAGGGGCTTCATTCGGAAACTTCCGAATCAAGGGTGACAAAATACTTCCGAATCAAGGCAAGATTTAGAGTTCCGAATCAGTAAAGTTCCGAACGAAGGATTGTTTTGGATAAGTGACATATTCAGATCAATTTGTTCCGGATCAAGGATTTTGGTAATATTCAAAGTGAAGAAGAATCATTTCAACCGAAGGTGACATTTAGGACGAGTGATTGTTCCAAACGAAGGATAATTCCGAATGAGCTGTATTCAGGTTCTTATTAGTTTTTGTCTTTGATTTTTATTTTTCCCGCCTTTTACTTAATTGCACTTTAAGCTTATTTGCCTTAGTTTTACTTTAGATTTGCCTTAGTTTTAGTCGCACTTTAAGTTTGCCTTAGTTAGATTTAAGTTTACGCCTTTACTTTAGTGCCCTTTAATTTCAGTCTAGCTTAATTGCACCTTTATTTTAATTAGACTTAGATTTACGTTAAGAGCATCTTTACTTTAATTCTTTCGCACCTTTTATTTTAAACACTACAACGACACATCTTTATTCCACAAAAAACAATAGAGTCACACATAGAGAGCCTAGATCAATTCGATTAGACACACTTAAACAAACTTAATCTTTTTAAATTTTTTAACTAGGTAAAACCTTAGTTATCAGTGCATGTGTTTCTTCCTTCTTTCTTTCTTCTCGACTCGATTTAAATTCTTTGTCTTTCTCGACGTCGTCTCGGGATTTGTCGATATAGATTGAACTTGTCTTATAAATTTCTTCTTCTATTAAACTTGAGTTCTTCGACATCATTAAACTTCCGTCTTTAGACTTTTTCTTCGATAAATCTTCAGAATAGGCCTTGGACTTCCATTCTTTTTGCACTCTTGATCTTTTGACTTTGTCTTTTCTCGTTTTCTTTGATAAAAGCCCGTGATTGCCCATGTGTTCTTTCTTTTGCATATTTTTATCCTGAAACACAATAAAAACACAAACCACGCATAATTCTGACTTTTACGACATAAAATACACGTTTTGGTCTTGTTATTATTGGAAATAAGTGGTAAAAGGATAAGTGTTTACACACTTATTAGCGCCCCAATCTGCTGGGATCAAGTGGGCGAACGACTGCTTGAGGGTCCAGAGATGATTGGTGACTAATGAGAAGGTCGTCGTCGCCAAGCGAAGCTTCAGGAAGCTCGTGCTCGTCAGAAGAGCTATGCTGATAAACGTCGTAGAGATGTATCTTTTAACGTAGGTGATCACGTTTTCCTCAAGGTATCACCTGCACGAGGAGTTAAACGTTTTGTAATCGGAGCGGAGCTCAGTCCTTGCTTCATCGGACCGTTCGATATCATAGAACGCGTTGGTGAAGTGTCATATCGTTTAGCGTTACCGCCTCAGCTATCACATGTTCACAACGTGTTCCATGTGTCCTTACTCAGATGATACAACTACCATCCAGTTCATGTTGTCCAGTATCTACTTGATCAGATTCGAGAGGATCTTTCATATGTCGAAGAACCCGAGAGAGTTCTTGAACGACAAGATCGTGTCATGCGGAGGAAGACGATCCCTTTCGTCAAAATCCTCTGGAGGGATTATCCTGAGCGGGAAGCCACTTATGATATGGAGGAGTCTATACAGACTTCTTACCCTCATTTCTAGTTCTAATTCGGGTATGTTTTCTTTCAGTTTATGTTTCTCCTATTCGAGGACGAATTGTTCTTTTAGAGGGGAAGAGTTAATAAAACCGACATTAAAATACTATGAACAGTACACATGAACAGTGAACATACAAAAATACGGTAAAATTAAAACTTTCCATTTATAATATAATTCATGTGACACGATATTAATTAACACGTACTTACGTATATATTAAAAATGTATTACGATCATGACATATAAAATGCACGATAAATAAAACACGTAAATAATTTAACTCAGGAAAAGCTACGGGTTTCCCCATGTGGTCCCCATGTGTCACGGCTAAGACAATAGAGAAGGAGAAGATGGGCTTTGGCCCATGACCCAACTTAAAACCCATAATAAATAAAACACAGGGAAAACATTAAACATAATTTAGGTTTACATAAAAGTTTTCCCTTGCCTCCTTTTGTCTCTCTTGCCGCCGGCCACATCAAACCAACAAGGACAACCGGACGATTTTGGTTATTGATTAATTGTGTGTACGTGATCGTGATCTTAATCCTTTTTCTTCCACGAGTTTGGTATAATCAAAAACCTTTTCTTTTCTTGTTAATTCTTATTGAATTCATGTTCTTATTTAATTAATCATAAAAACAAGTAATAATAAACATGGGATTAATTAAAACATGGAAAAGGGGGTGTTTGGTTTGTATTTTGGGTTCAACCGAGACACCACCGAGAGCCAAGGGGCTCTCGGCTTTCCTTCATCACCACCACCGAGACCCTCAAAGGGCTCGGCTTGGTTAGTTTTGGCTCAGACAACACAAGGGAACCCGGACCGCGAGTCGGGGTATGGTTTTGCTTGGATCGTGTGCCAACCGAGACCAATAGGGTCTCGATGGGGCTTTTTGGTTAACAGTGGGAACCGAACAAACAAGAAACAATGGGAACCGGTGGGATCCGGGCTGCCATGGCTCGGCAGTGGGAACCGAGAGCCACCAGTGGCAACCGGCTAGCCGGTCTAGCCACTGGTAGGGCTTTTTGTTTCGGCTTATATGTGACCCCGACTTCGGGCTCGGGTTAATTTTTAAAAACACGGGTTCGGGTTTCGGGAATTATTAAAATTAGAAAATATGTTTATTTAAATTAATTTCTAGACTTTTTAATTTAAATAAATTCATGACTTAGGTTAAATATTAAAATTAATATTTCATGTATAACCTAAGGTATTTTACTTAGCTTAATTTAATTCAAACATGTATTTTTAATTAAATTCTTATAACGTATAGTTTAATTAATTAACCAAGTTATTTATCTAATAAGCTATAACCATGACTTGTATTATACTAATTTACCTTTACATATTATTATTAATCTAACTTATTTCTAATTATGGAAACTTACTATTTTTGGAAACAATCTATTTTTGGAACCTTACTATTTATGGAAACCTGCTATTTTTAGAAAATTACTTAGTATTACAATATATGTATTATAATACACTATTGCATGCATAATACACTACAGAACATCAGTATAACTACAGATAACACAATAAAACACTAAAACATAACAAAATAAGTATAACAAGCTAACAACACACAAAACCAGTAAAACACATGTAATTCAGACAACTCATACACGTTCCCATTCTTATGTAGTATTATCCGTCAAGGCGGAGTAGTTTCTTCAGCGTTTCCGTTAGCTTCTACTGGACACAAGGTACGGATTTTCCGTCCTTCAATAAGGACAACCTCTTCCTTTTTTAGGATTTCCCGTATGCAGCCAACTGTTTTCCCAAATAGTTAATGATTAAATGCTTATGTTTTATTAGTTACCTTAGCTATATACATGCATGACCAGTTTCACCTAGTTATGGAGTTACCATAACCATAACACTAGAGGCACTAGTGTTATGACTTCACCACGGCGGAGAGATAGCTCGTGGCGTCCCTTTCAGTTATTTGGTCATTATTATATTATTATTATTATGTGGGGCGTATGGGTGCATCCTAGGTTCAGTTTCAGTCAGGATTTCATGGTGAATGTGGTGTGTGCCTTGCATCCTTCACAAGGAGCTTTTGCCTCCTACCCATTATCATTTAATTAGAGGCATCGCCTCTAATTGCATGACGAGGTCACCCCTCCAAGTATTTATACACGTTGTTGACCTCATGACCTATATTGGCTTTTGGTATATTAAACTAATACAGATTTTCATAAGCAACATAAGCTATGTTTTCAGAACTAAAACCAGTTAACATGTTATACGCCTAGGATTTTCCCAGGACTTATTCATTTCTGCTGTAATTCATGCTTTATATGCTTTATATGCTTTCTTTCCTTTACGTCTTTATGTTATGCTATATATCCATGCACTGAGCGTTATGCTCAGCCGTTTTCTATTTTCATGTTCCCAAACGGCAGGTACCCAAGGTCACAAGTAGGATCTCCAGGGTATGTGCATTCAGATGGAAGCTATCCGGCCTCTTTTACCTTATGCATTTATTCCTACTTTCTCATACTTTACTTCATTTGGACATTGTTTAGTCCTTTCATTTACAGTACTTAATATTGCTTGTGTGTGAGTTACTTAGACTACCGATGTTTGATTCTGACATTTTTATTTATGGTCATGAATGTTTAGACATTTACCTTGCACGCTTTGATGACACACCATATTTTACTGTAGCATTCCAGCTTAACAAATGGGAGTGTTAGACTAATTCACAAGGTAGAATATTTCAATGCATGACTTGTAAATTAATTCAAAATAGGAATTTTCACCCTTTAGACATGTTTACCTAAACTAAGCCATTAAACCAAGTGTGAGAACTCTTTGGACACTTAAGACACAATATCTAGGACCTAAATTAAGTTTACATGAATATCTAAGAGGAGGATAATCACTTTTACTAAGATAAAACCCTAGTTCATTAGAAAACCCTAATCTACAAAAGTATATTTCCCATTTTCACATCAAACCTTTATTAAACTTCAAACCAAAGACCCAAATCTCTTAAATATAATATCTAAACCCTAATTAAGCCTTAATCATTTAGTAATCACTTTCCTAAGACCTTAATCACCAAAAACACAAACCATAAGTTACAAGCCCTAGTTTTTAAACTCGGTTTTGTAGGTTCCCTCCAAAACTGATTTTTAAACCATTTCCTCCATTCCAAGTTTTAAAAACAGATATTTACATGTTCTAAGATATTTTAGAAGTGGTGACAAGAAGTTTCATCACCTACGAGGGTGCTACACATCACCATTCTCATCCATATCTAGTCATGAGACATTTTTAGCCACAAGACAAGATTTGAATGAAGCTAGACTCTAAGAACTTGTGTAGAGCTTCAATAGCTATCCTTAGTCATCCTCCTAGCTGCATTACACGTTTCATAGCAAGCCTTGGAGCTTAAGTGTTGGAAAACTATAAATAGAGCCATATGGACTCCATTTGAAACCCGCATCCTCGTTTTCTTAGTATCTTATACCCATTCTTCATATTCACCTCTATATACATCCTAGGAATCCCCCAAGACCATAAACCGTTTCTAGAAGGAAGCCATTGAAGCTTTTGAAGCTTTGATAGCAAGTAGTGTTCATAAGAAGTTATAAGGAGCCATTTTGGAGCTACCTAGGTAATTTCTATGCTAGCTATGCTTTGATCTTGTTATAATGAATTCTTAGAATGCTAAAATTATGTTAAAAAGATAATCTAAAATAAACTAACTCATTTCATCAATTTAAATGAAAGTTATAAGTTAAAAATGTCTTAAAACCCTAGTTTTGTAATTTACATGAAATAATAAGCAAAAACCCATTTCAAAATCTATAATTCTGAATAAATGTTGTTATTATGATTATAAACATGTTTTGAAACTTTGTTTTAAAATTCTAGATCATTTGGTTTATTTTTGAGGTTGTTATGTGATTTTTACAAGTATAGTGACTAAAACTGTCATTTTTGAAACCATTTTACATTTTGGGCCAAAAGGGTCATTTTATGAAATTTGAAGCTATAATAATAAATGTTGGAAAGTTTGACGCCCTAAGATTAAATATTAGGGGTTGAAATTGTAAATAATAAAACTATACACTTAAGGGGTTAAAAGTGTAAATATGCTAAACTTATGAAATTAAGTGTTAAAAAGGTAATTATTCTTAAATTATAAACTTAAAGGAACATTTTAGTAATTTATAAAACTATATGAATGAAAACTATATGATAAAACATACTTTCTAAATTATTATAAAGTATAAGGATTATTTTTGCCAATTATGAAACTAAAGGATAAAAGATATAAATATATACCAAACTTTTGAAGAAATTTCTAAAAGTATATTACTATGTATCATGTTATTAGGGAACTTTGTACAAAGATTTTTGATACTCGCATTTTATATGGGGTTCAGATTATGTCTCTCGATATCCTCTCGAATTGATCTCAGTTCTAAGTGGAATGATTTGTTTTTGGTTACTAAAAAGGGATTTGGTTTTCTAGTCTACTAAATGTTAAAATGCACGAACATGTAAACTTAAATTTAACATCAATTAAATTAATAACAATTAATAAAACTTGAATTAATAAACTGGAATTAAAATTAAACTTAAACTTAGAATATAAAATGAAGAAACAATGAGAAATATTAAGACAGATACAAAAAGAAACAGTAAGTAAGATTAAAAGAAAATTGATTCGGAACTTTGACCTTGATTCGGAACTATTGATCCGGAACTTCGTTCGGAACCTTCACCCGGAACTTTGAGTCGGAACTTTACTCGGAAGTTTCACTCGGAAGATTGGTTCGGAAGTTGATCCGGAACTTCGTTCGGAAGTTGTTGATCCGGAAGTTCGTCCGGAACTTTTGGTCCGGAAGTTTATTCGGAAGATTTGGGAATAATACTCATTCGGAACTTTTAAACTTAAATTGATTCGGAACTTCAAAAACAATCATTCATTCGGAACTTTTGAAAATAACATTCATCCGGAACTTTTGTTCATTCGGAAGATTGGGTTCATCCGGAACTTCAGTTCATTCGGAAGATTGGATTCATCCGGAACTTTCTGTTCGTTCGGAAGTTTTAACTAAAGTGCTTCATGCGGAACTTTTTGTGTTCATTCGGAACTTTTGTGTTCATCCGGAAGTTTTGTTCATCCGGAACCTGGGAACACTCAAGAACAGAAACTTACCCGAAGAACAAGGAAAATGATTTTAATCCAAAATCAAGCTGAATAAGTAAAAAGGTTTTACCAAATTAAACACAAAGCATCTACCAACTACAAAGATCAAATCCCAATCACAAAAACACAAATTCAACAACTTTTTAAAGATCAAATCAATCAAATAAGAACTTAAAAACTTGAAATAAAAGATGATGATGAACAAGATGAAACGGAAAGATTAAACAAGAACTTGTATTGACGATTAATGTTTTAACAATCACAAAACAAAGATTAAAATTATAAGATTTGAAGAACAAAGATTAAAATCACCAAACACCCTAGTGGTGTTGGTGATGCTACGAAACAGAAAGGGAGAAAAAGGTGGGGAAAAGAAAAACTAAAAAAACTGGATGCAAAGTGTGTGAGGGGAACCCTTTATATAGGTGTCCCCTTTGGTTGGTGAGTGGGCTTTCTCCCGTTCTTCTTGTCTTCTAGTCTTTTCAGAAAAGTTGACGTTTTCGATTCTGATTCGGAATTTGTCGTCGATTAAATTCAACTCGTCTTTTAATTTCTTCGTTTAATAGACTTGAGTTTCTTCGACTTTTGTAAATCTTCCATCTCTGGTCCTTTTCTTCGATAAATCTTCGAATAGGCCCAGTGACTTCAAATCTTTTGCATCTCTTGGACAATAGACTTCATCTTGAGTCTTTTTCTTCGATAAATCCCGTGCAATCCCATGTTTTCTCCATTATCCATCCGGTTGGCTCTGAAAACACAATAAACACAAAAACCACGCATAATTCCAAACAAATGATATTAAATACGTGCTTTGGTCTCGTTTTAGCCAAAATTAAGTGGTAAAAGGATGGGTGTTTACACACCTATCAAATCCCCTACACTTAACCATTGCCATGCCCTCATGCAATGCTTAGTGATAAAGCAATTTTACACTTTTCTCATAATTAATCAACCTTGGCCTTATTAAAATACTACTTAAACAAAAATTAAAATACTAAGAGAAATTAAAACTTTAAAGTAAACAAAAGGATGGAAATAACTTGCAAAGAAATCAATGACTTACATTAGGGCTTTGGTGCTGCGAAGATTTATCACCCTCAAGTTTCACGTTCCCCAAACTAAGCTTAAAAACGAGATCATTGTTATTATAAGTTAGTAAATCAAACACTTACACACATGGCTTAATTATATGCTTAAACTCCCTTATTCCTAAGTGTATCTCTTATATTTTATTTTTGTCTTAGAATGATCATGAAGATGCATTTTTGGATTTATTTCGATAGTTTATTAAGGCTGAAAGCAAAGTAGGACGATTTGATCAATAGTTAGCTAAAGGACAAAATCTCTTAAAACTGCTTCTCGGGATATCAAAAAGTTCATATCTTGGCATAACTCGGTTCACGATTTGAGACCTTTCTCGGGCCGATATTTGGCATGTACTTCATACTTCATATCTTGAGAGACGTGCTTGAGATAATGGTCTTCTCATCGTTCATAAAGTTTCTTCACTTGGAGACTTTTGAGGGGTACTCCAACTTTGTTGACCACGACTTCATGATTATTCTTCAATCTCTAATTGGGATTTTGAGATACAACGATCCGCCTCCTTTTCGGACTTGGATCTATTTATCCTCATACCTTGTTAGGGTCTTTTCGGATAGACTTCTCCATGATCTTTATGGGAGTTGATTGCTTTTCGTCGTGAGTCTTGATCCTTCATACTGACTTTGGGAATAATGCTTTTCACATCACTTGGGATCTTTAGCCATAAAATGGAATCCTCATGCCTTGTTAGGGCCTTTTCGGACTCGCCAATCTTCGCGCCCCGCTTCATAAGTTATGCCTTGGCTATGAACTCTTATCATTACCGAGCAAATAATTACGCCAAGTGAGCTTGTGCAAGAATACCGACTTATAATTGACTCTATCATTTCTCGTCCTCCACAATTTAAAATCTCAAGTAATGAGACTCGTGGATACTTAGCCTAATAAACCAATTAAGGTCTATATGGTTAAGGATACTAGCTAGAATAAACTTGGATAAGTCTATTCGGGTTGAGTCAAAATAAACGCAACGGGCCTAATATGTCAAAGACTTCTAAACTAGCTACACCACTTTATTAATATTTTTGACTTTATTGCGGGATATATACATATGAAAGCGACGATAAAAATTTAAAAGTTACGACAAAATGGCCAAATTTAATTAAAAATTTGAAAAATGTTGAAAAAGATGATTTTCCGGTTAAATGAAGGCATTTTCATGGAAAAGTCCACTTAAAACTTCGATAGAAGTCCCCCCTACACTTAAGATAAACATTGTCCTCAATGTTTAAGCATGTGGAAAAAGTCTCCCCTACACTTATGACATTGTGCACGTTGGTTAAATCAAGTTAAGGAAGAGACGACTAACGTGATCAATTTCAAATGTGAGTATGAAGAAAATTGAATCACGATAGTTGAGAGATAGAACCGGATTTTGGATAACACGGGAGCACGGTTCTTCAGAGATTCCAAGAGTGCACTTATCCCTGTAATCACATCACCACACAAAAACAGATACCCTATAGAGGTCCCCTTACACTTAGGAGGTCCCCTTACTTTTTTGGCAGTGTAGTTGGGACGAAAGTGACCACCGGTGGGTCCTTTGTGGCAAGCCTGGAGAATGTCCAAAGCGGCTGGTCCGTCAACACAGCGGCGAATAATCAAGTCAGCGCATTGTTTGAATAGAAAAGGGTCATCCCAAAAGTAAGTCTTAACATCGTTCAAGAACTTCTTTTTTTGTTGGGATGTTAACCCTTGGATGAGAACACCACCCGCTAAGTAGTTTGCAATATCCGCAAACCACGGGGTGCCATCGAGATTGAGATCTATAGACATTAAGGTCTCAATGGGGAAAGAGTCATTGATCTCTTTGTTCGGATGATCCCCTAGATATGGATCCTCAAGTCTGCTCAGATGATCCGCGGCCAGGTTTTCGGCTCCCTTCTTGTCACGAATTTCAATGTTGAATTCTTGAAGGAGTAAAACCCAGCGAAGAAGTCTTAGCTTAGAATCATGCTTTGTCATCAAGTACTTTAACGCGGAATGTTCCGTGGATACGATAGTGGTGGAAAGGACAAGATAGGGGCGGAACTTTTCAAAAGCATAGACAACAGCTAAAAGCTCTTTTTCGGTTGTCGTATAATGCAATTGTGCCCCCGTCATTGTCTTGCTAGCATAGTGGATTGGTTGGAAGTGTTTATTCACTCTTTGGCCCAAAACCGCACCAATAGCAAAGTCGCTAGCATCGCACATCAACTCGAAAGGCAGCTCCCAATTAGGGGTAACCAAGACGGGTGCCTTAGTAAGCTTATCCTTAAGCAAGTTGAAGGCTTCAAGGAACTCTTTGGAAAAGATAAAAGGAGTATCTTTTTCCAAGAGGTGGGTCATCGGGCGAGCGATTTTAGAGAAATCCCGAATGAATCGACGATAGAAGCCCGCATGACCCAGAAAACTTCTCACACCCTTCACGGTTGAAGGTGGAGGTAATTTGGCTATGACATCTACTTTAGCACGGTCGACTTCAAGACCGGCTTTAGAGATTTTGTGTCCTATCACAATGCCTTCTTTTACCATAAAATGGCATTTTTCCCAATTCAGAACAAGGCGAGTGTCTTCGCACCGCTTAAGCATACGTTCCAAATTGGCAAGGCAAGAAGAGAAGGAATCCCCAAAGACCGAGAAATCATCCATGAAGACTTCCATGGTTTGTTCAACCATGTCATGGAAGATAGCCAACATGCACCTTTGGAAAGTCCCGGGGGTATTACATAAGCCAAAAGGCATTCTTTTGTAAGCAAATGTGCCATAGGGACAAGTGAATGTTGTCTTCTCTTGATCTTGGGGATCGATGGGTATTTGAAAATAACCCGAGAAACCATCAAGAAAGCAGTAATATTCATTACCCGCTAAACGTTCAAGCATTTAGTCTATAAAAGGTAGAGGGAAATGATCCTTTCTCGTGGCATCATTGAGTTTGCGGTAGTCTATACAAACTCTCCACCCAGTGACGAGACGGGTAGGAATCAGCTCGTTGTTTGCATTGGGCACAACGGTGATGCCACCTTTCTTAGGCACACAATGGATTGGACTAACCCATGGTGAATCCGAAATAGGGTAAATCATACCCGCATCAAGAAGTTTGATAACCTCTGTTTTGATGACTTCATGGATTTTTGGATTCACCCTTCGTTGGCTTTGAATAGTGGGCTTAAAGTCGTCCTCCATGAGAATTTTGTGTGTGTGCAGAAGTGAGGATCAATTCCACGAATGTCGGAGATTTTCCAAGCGATAGCTGTTTTATGCTTCTTCAACACGGCGACAAGTCGGGCTTTTTCTTCTTCTTTTAGGTCCTTTGCGATGATGACGGGCGACTTCTCGTTGTCTTCAAGGAAAACGTACTCAAGATGAGGAGGTAGGTCCTTAAGCTCAAGAGTGGGAGGATCCTCAATAGATGGTGAAACTAACGATGGATCATCATTAGTCACCTCTTTAGGAGAAGGAGGATCAATAGCAGTAACCGTCGGAGATAGAGGAGAAAGATTGTCTTCTTTGAGAAGGTTTTCAATGAGGCGGAGATCTTCATCCCAATTGGTAGTAGAATCGTCATTGTCTAAATTCACATCTCCCAAGGTGGCTTCCAAATCTTTCCAAAGGAAATCACTTTCTCCAAATAGAGATAGTGATGAGTCGATAGACGAAACGGTCTCAACATTGGGAAGAGAGGTAGGAATACTTTTACAAGCATCTTTGAAGTGTTCTTAACAAGCCTCATCAAGAACGTCAATACAATTAACACTCTCGTATGAATAAGGCTGTTTAGAAAGCTTTCCCATGTTGAAGACGATCTTATCGTCACCCACTCTCATGATAAGCTCACCGGCTTCAACATCGATTAGAGTGCGACCGGTCCTCAAGAATGGACGACCAACGATCAATGGCACACGAGGGTCCATGTCGTAGTCAACAACGACGAAATCAGCAGGAAAAGTGAATTTGTCGACTCCTACAAAGACGTCTTCGGCTATCCCCACTGGATAAGCAACCGTACGGTTAGCTAATTCCAAAGTCATTTTGGTGGGGACTAGCTCAGGGAGAGATAATTGCTTCCAAACACTTAGAGGCATGAGACTAATACTGGCACCTAGATCGGCTAGGGCCATGCAATTCTCTACTCCCGGGAAGTTGCAAGGGATTAAGAAACGACCCGGATCACCAAGTTTGGTTGGCAATTTCCTTAAGAGCACTGCAGAGCAATTCTCATTAAGTTGGGTGTTAGAAATATCAAGAAGCTTCTCCTTGTCGTTTAGAAGATCTTTAAACATCTTAGCGTATTTGGGCATGTGAGCGAGAGCCTCGGCAAAGGAGATGTTAAAATTCAACTGTTTAAACATTTTAAGAAAGTTTGAAACTTGAATATCATCCTTGCTCTTTTGCTTCTCTTTCCTCAACCTTGAAGGATAAGGTATATTGGATGAAGAAGAAGGCTTTAGGGGAATAGGATCACTCACAACCACGGGTGGTGGGGAAATGGGGGTAGAAGGTAAAGGAGGCGGATAAATTGGGGAAGTAGAAGGATGAGGAATAGGAGCAGGTGACTCGTTCTCCTTAGTCACAACCACCGGTGGAGGTATAGGAAGCTCGGGTTCCTTGGTACCTTTGCCACTGCGAGTGGTGATTGCTTTCATCTCCCCTCTTGGATTCACAACGGTGTTACTCGGAAGAGTACCCGAAGAAGAGGGTTGATTACCTTGGAAGAAACTAGCCATCATGTTCTTCAAGTCATTCGTTTGACTATCCAACGTGTTTCTCATGTCAGCTCTCAAATCGTTCCCTTGTTTGACCAAGTCTGCTTTCAGGTTGAGAACTTCCCGCTGAAGATTTCCCACGATCACATCGTTAGTCCTCATATAAGTTTCCACTTCTTGGTGAAGAGCGGTGGGTTGGTTTGGAGGAGCATTGTATGCGGGTGGTTGATAAGCAGGTTGCTGGTATACTTGGTTGTTTCGTTGAGGTGGTTGTTGCTGCTTGTGAGGAGGGATGTATGCCGTACGAGGTTGTTGTTGTTGTTGTTGAGGAGGGCGGTTGAGGTTTTGTTGTTGGTTTGGGTTGGTAGGAGGAAAACCGGGTGGTGAGAGGTAGTTGTTGGAGCGGTAGCTAAGCAAATTACGGTCACCTTGAGGTCTAGCTTGATAAGCAGGTTGAGGATAGGTGCCATATGCTGCATTAACATTCTCAGAAGGGTAGTCTTGGGTGGCAGTACAAGTGGTGTAAGAGTGAGGACCCCCGCATATCTCGCATGGTTGGCTAACAGCATTGACTTGAGCGTTTTTAGCGTTGTTGCTGTTGTTGTTGCTGACGGTGTGGGTAACAAGCGATTCAAGAAGCACAGTGATTTTGTCCAATCGCTTGTCGCTGTCACTAGTGCTAGCACTAGCGACATTGGTCCGAACACTCTTGGTTTGCACACGAGACTTATTCTCAATGATATCCCAAGCAGTATTGGAAGTCTTAGCCAAAAGATTACCCCCCGAGGCACTGTTTAGTGAATCTTGGTCCGCTCATGCTTAAACCATTGTAAAAAGTATTAATTTGATGTACTTTGGTAAAACCATGTTGTGGGCATTTTCTTAAAAGATCTTTAAAACGATCCCAAGATTCACTGAACGACTCATCGTACTTTTGTTCAAAATTTATGATTTCATTCCGCAAAGCGGTAGTACGAGAGGGTGGGAAAAAGTAATTGATAAATTTGGTTTCCAAATCCGTCCACGAGAGAATACTCTGTGGCGGTTCCTTAGCAAGCCAATGCTGGGCTTGTCCCTCTAAAGAAAAGGGAAAAAGTTGTAACCAGATTACCTCTTGTGGAACACCATTGAATTTGACCCTGTTGGTGAGTTGCAAGAATCTCTTGATGTGGTCATGTGGGTCATCAATGGTACGCCCCAAGAACGGTTGAGCAGAGACCATCTGGATAAAGCCTGATTTTAGCTCAAAGTTGTTGGCTGCAATCGCTGGTATAACAATTGGATCAGTGTTTCCATCTACATGAGCTTGCAGCAGTTCAATCATCGGGCGATTATCCGGTAGAGGCTCATTGTTGTTATTATTCATGTTGTTGAAAGGCGGGTTGTTGTTGTTATTATTATTGTTTGGAGGTGGTATGTTGTTGTTGTTTTGTACACCGGCCATGTCTAAGTGATCGAGAGGCTCGGGCTCTTGATAAGACGTGGATCGAGTGCGCATACACCTGCAAAAGAACTAACAAGAGAAAAACAAAGCAAAATATTTTTGGTTTTTATGTTTTTTTAATTTTTTTGTATTTTTGAAAATTTTATATTTTTTTTTGTGTTTTTGAAAGTTTTTATGAAAAAATAACGTTCACGGGGAACGGATCCCAAAATCCAAGTTCTCACAAAAAACTTTTGATCTTAACGAGAAGAGCCGGCAGCGGCGCCATTTGATACTCGCATTTTATATGGGGTTCAGATTATGTCTCTCGATATCCTCTCGAATTGATCTCAGTTCTAAGTGGAATGATTTGTTTTTGGTTACTAAAAAGGGATTTGGTTTTCTAGTCTACTAAATGTTAAAATGCACGAACATGTAAACTTAAATTTAACATCAATTAAATTAATATCAATTAATAAAACTTGAATTAATAAACTGGAATTAAAATTAAACTTAAACTTAGAATATAAAATGAAGAAACAATGAGAAATATTATGACAGATACAAAAAGAAACAGTAAGTAAGATTAAAAGAAAATTGATTCGAAACTTTGACCTTGATTCGGAACTATTGATCCGGAACTTCGTTCGGAACCTTCACCCGGAACTTTGAGTCGGAACTTTACTCGGAAGTTTCACTCGGAAGATTGGTTCGGAAGTTGATCCGGAACTTCGTTCGGAAGTTGTAGATCCGGAAGTTCGTCCGGAACTTTCGGTCCGGAAGTTTATTCGGAAGATTTGGGAATAATACTCATTCGGAACTTTAAAACTTAAATTGATTCGGAACTTCAAAAACAATCATTCATTCGGAACTTTTGAAAATAACATTCATCCGGAACTTTTGTTCATTCGGAAGATTGGGTTCATCCGGAATTTCATTTCATTCGGAAGATTGGATTCATCAGGAACTTTCTGTTCGTTCGGAAGTTTTAACTAAAGTGCTTCATGCGGAACTTTTTGTGTTCATTCGGAACTTTTGTGTTCATCCGGAAGTTTTGTTCATCCGGAACCTGGGAACACTCAAGAACAGAAACTTACCCGAAGAACAAGGAAAATGATTTTAATCCAAAATCAAGCTGAATAAGTAAAAAGGTTTTACCAAATTAAACACAAAGCATCTACTAACTACAAAGATCAAATCCCAATCACAAAAACACAAATTCAACAACTTTTTAAAGATCAAATCAATCAAATAAGAACTTAAAAACTTGAAATAAAAGATGATGATGAACAAGATGAAATGGAAAGATTAAGCAAGAACTTGTATTGATGATTAATGTTTTAACAATCACAAAACAAAGATTAAAATTATAAGATTTGAAGAACAAAGATTAAAATCACCAAACACCCTAGTGGTGTTGGTGATGCTACGAAACAGAAAGGGAGAAAAAGGTGGGGAAAAGAAAAACTAAAAAAACTGGATGCAAAGTGTGTGAGGGGATCCCTTTATATAGGTGTCCCCTTTGGTTGGTGAGTGGGCTTTCTCCCGTTCTTCTTGTCTTCTAGTCTTTTTAGAAAAGTTGACGTTTTCGATTCTGATTCGGGATTTGTCGTCGATTAAATTCAACTCGTCTTTTAATTTCTTCGTTTAATAGACTTGAGTTTCTTCGACTTTTGTAAATCTTCCATCTTTGGTCCTTTTCTTCGATAAATCTTCGAATAGGCCCAGTGACTTCAAATCTTTTGCATCTCTTGGACAATAGACTTCATCTTGAGTCTTTTTCTTCGATAAATCCCGTGCAATCCCATGTTTTCTCCATTATCCATCCGGTTGGCTCTGAAAACACAATAAACATAAAAACCACGCATAATTCCAAACAAATGATATTAAATACGTGCTTTGGTCTCGTTTAAGCCAAAATTAAGTGGTAAAAGGATGGGTGTTTACACACCTATCAGTTTTCCATCTCGATATTACGTTCTGACTAAGTGGTCGAGTTTACGATTTAAAGTGCCCTCGCTCCTCAAACGTTTATAGAATGGCTTCTAAGTATAATGGCCCGAACAATGATGCAATACTATCACAAATATAAGAATACATAAATAAATAACAAGAATGTTGAACTCCAAAATCAAAGACTTAATACTATACCAAATAAGTTAAAATAGGTGGGTGTAAGATCAAGTTCTTTGTTTGTTAGCTCAAGTTATTCTATGTGATATAAGCCTGACAAGATTTACTGAACCTAAGGTGAGTTCATAGCCTCACTAGCGCTGATTATTAAATGATTTAAAAACCCGTGAGGGGGATATATGCTAAAACTAGATTACAAGTGTTTTTGGTATGCTTCTCAGAAATAATTATTGACGCTATGTTTACTGCTGCCTTGAAAGTCCCTTTTTAATTATGAACCGTTAACCATTTTCCCGTAAATGAGCGCTAATATTGTAAATAGTACTATTTGGGGACTGACATCCCCTGTCTGGGAAATTCGCACTTGCTAGCACCTCAGTGGTCAAACAGGCATACTTTATTTTGCTAATAAGGATAGTTTGACAGACTTCCTCATAAGGGCAACTGTGGATTTTGATATGTCTAGTCGCGGTATCATAAGCTTAGTGCATTGATTAATTGATTTTACGGGCGAATAATAACGTAGCTCAGAGAAAATGAAATCTTGTGTTCAAATTATTTTTAAACCTATAAATCACTCAACCTTTGTGTTGACTTTAAGCATATATTTCAGGTTTTGATAATCGATACCATGGAGCAGCATAATGATGACGTGGAGAGATATAGACTTGGGAATTTTTGTCATTTAAACCTATTTTTTAGATCTCGGGAACCTGTGATTGTACAAAGTATGTACAAGTTGTTCTATTAAAAATATCTGATTTTGAATGATAAATTATGAAAATTTAATAAAGTTTATTTAAACACTCTTTTGAGTTTTTTTTTCTACTACTGTGCTTTCATATCATGAAGTAATACCCCAAAAATATTATTCTGATGTGCCAATGTAAAATGAGGGTTTTACAATGTGTTAGATCGAGGTGTGTATATTGCCACATCTAAATGTTATAGTTCAAGTGGTGACGTTGTCTTGGCGAGGCAACCTCTCGGGGTTGCAGTCATGGCATGTATATCCTTTCTTCCTAAATAGTGCCCTATCTGAACCTCATGCGCCCTTTTAAGGTTTGTTTGCATATGGAAATCTTCACTCGCATATCCGAGCCAGACGGGTTTTTAATAAAGAAGGGGAAGCGCGAAATCCAAAGCACCTGTTATAAATTGTTTACCATGCTTGTGTGTGAGTGGTGGTGTATTTAGTTGCTTCTTTCACATTACCAGTAGCTACGTTATTTGTGGTTTTGTACTTTACCATGGAAAATGGTACAACATGCTTCCCAATATTTTCGCGATACATAATGTATTAGGGACATCCACACTTGGAATGTCATTGCACCCATGAAATATGTGTATCACCCCCCTAATCACACATTGTCATAGCATGAGAACATGATTCTTTCAGTGACATATTTTTGGCCCATTAAAATTGACAGATATATTATGTAGAAAGCAATGATGACAGTCTTATGATTAGTATGTATGATTTATCGACACCTACATCTAGGTTGGCCAGTCACACCGAGCGTGTGATTGCAACCATGTCACGTGTTTGGTCCTGTAATTATACTAAAATATCTTAGCCTATTGTGTTGTCATATTATATGGAAACACAACACTACAACATGTCGGTTTTGCATTTACTGGCATTGGTTCCTCTCAGTATTCTCACAGTTCAAAACCTTCTAAAATTAAAAAAAAACATAAGCGTATAACCATCTCTATAATTCATAATTAACTGGTCTTACTAATGTATTGTTTTTTACGTGTTCGGATACGCTTTTTATGTATGGTTGACTCATTATGTTGATTCCATATTCATCCGTTTATCTACACACACATTACTAGATCTCGATTATTGATTATGATTTGGTTAAAAAATCGTAGATTCCTCATTTGAGTTTTTTTTCCGACCACTTGTGCAATTAAATTGATATCTCCGAGTCCAGACAATCCGATGAGGTTGGTGTGGTATTTCGTTTTCGGTTATCATATATTTGGTTTTAATATTCCAAAATTTATCTTATTTGATTATGATTTTCATAAATTTGTACAGTTAACAAGACGAGTTGTAACGACGGATGACAACTGATAATTCGCTTACAACTACATCATTTTTTGGTAAGTGATATATAATATTACCTTTTGATATTGCTTTTAGCTTTGGTATGAACAAGTGTCGTTTATGGTATGTAATTATCACAAGGAGAGACAGGTTATGGTTGGTGATAAGGATGATGACATGATAATTATGTTGACAGATCCAACACATGAATTGTAGTAAGTTTGTTTCTTATTTTCTTTAAATTCTGAATATTCATTTGGTTTTTATCGTTCTGTTTTTTAGGATTACAATTTTCTTTATTGTGATTTTTGATATGATTTAGGTGAATATAAGGCCGATTTAAAGATTTTGATTTATTTTCAATTTTTTGGGAAATTTGATGTCGAAATGGTGATTTGAATATTAGGTAGTTGTGATTTAGTTGAATTATGGTCAAAGATTGGATTTCTAGCTAAATTTATTAGTATATGAAACTTTTAGGGTTAAGGACTTATGAGCTTAAATAGCTGGCTTATGGCTTATTTGGTTTTGGGCGTATGTTTCGTGAACTTACTTTTTTATGGCTTTTTTGATTTTTTTTACTTATATAAGTTTATTATGTCATTTTAAACTTATATAAGCCGAGAGGTTTCAAAACAAGAAACAAAAAGTTAGCTTATTAAGCATTAGCACACAACCAAATAAGCCATAAGGAGACTTTATAACACCACATTTTCGAGGTAAGTTTATTGAAAAATGTTTTGCTATGTTTTTATGCATTTTCAAGGTAAGTTTTTTGAAAAGCTTTTCACAAAATCTTGACAAACAAAAAGCATTTGCTCCAAGTAGGAGTGATCAAATGATATTTGCATTAAGAGCATTAGGTACACTATGATGCCATCGTATGATGTTTGGGGAAAGTGTTGCCACATCAGCATTTTTCTCATAACACCAATACCTCATAAAATAAAAAATACTCCTCCCTTCATAACACCACATTTTAGATGTCATCAAGTATGTCAATTTTTAGAATTTTCCTATAACGCGAGAGAATTACCCGAAAACATAGGTGGTGGTGCGGGTCTCATGCCATCATTTGGTATTTTCCTTGATCATTTGGTGTGGTAGTGGTGGCTCAACACTTGAAAACATGAGGTACAGTATGGTGCTTGTGGAAATTTATACAAAGATCTATATATTCAACCAACCTCCCCTTTATTTTATTAACAGCCTCAAGGTATAACTTCAAATTTTATACTTGAGTATTTGATCAGTACGGATACAAGAGAGAAAGAATCAACAAATGATCTCAAAGATTGAGATCAATACAAACATCAAGAACCAAACGATTACAGAGAGAGATATAACAAAACACCACAAACTATGTGAAACTGTGTGAGATAATGATATCAGCTACCTAACCTAAAAACTATATATATTATTATCTTGCATCCTTGTCCCTCAACTCTTAGAATGTAACAAATCACCCCTACACTAATATAAACCAACAAATATAATATAAATAAAATAAACTACCTTACTTACCTTTAAGTTCCACAAATGACAGTATAGTCCCTGCACAAGAGTTAGGATATAAGTAGTATACAATGTGTATACTTTTAACATTCCCCCTATAGACTAACTTTTATACATATCATACAAGCTCAACAAATCACAAAACCTATTATGATCCTGAACAATCAACCTCTTAGTGAAAATGTCAGCAACATTATCCTCTGACTTAATTTTCACAGTCTTAACAATACCATCAACAACTTTTTCTCTTAAAAAGAATAGCTCAATTTCAAAATGTTTTGTTTTCTTGGAAAACAAGATTAGCAGCAATTTGAATTACAGAACTATTATCACAATGTAATGCCATAGGAAGAGAGATATTAACATTCAAATCAGCCAAGATTTTAAGTATCCATATCACTTCACATGTAAAAGTATTCATAGCCCTATACTCTTCCTCAACAAAGGACTTAGCAGGCATAAACCGCTTCTTACTTTTCCAAGAAACAAGACTCTTTCCAAGAAATACATAATACCCAGTTATTGACCTTCTTGTAGCCTTACACTTAGCCTAGTCATAGTTCACATATATACTAAGGTCAAGGTTACCTTTAACAAAGGATAAACCCTTAGTAGGTGAATTTTTCAAATATCTTAAAACTCTAAATGCAAGTTTTAAGTGTGACTCTTAAGGAGCATGCATAAACTGACTAAGAACATGTATATCATAACTGATATTTGGTCTGGTATGAGTCACGTAAATCAACTTACCAACAAGTTTCTGGTAGTTTAATTAGCATATCCTTAACAGAATTGACTTTTGTCTCAATAGCAGGGTTTACATGCAAGCATGCCACTCTGCAAGTACTTCTAGATAATACTTCCATTAAGTCAACTATAAACTATTATCTGACTTAATTACCTCTATATCTAAGAAATACTTGAGCTTTCCAAGATCCTTTATAAGAAACTTAGAACCAAGAAATTTCTTAACATTCTCAATTTATGTTGTGTTATTAATAGTTATGACAATATCATCAACATAAACTAATAATTTAAGAAACAAGGCATTTTTATTCTTAGTAAATAATGAAAAATCATTTTTACTTTGCACAAAACCATTCTCAATTAATACACAAGTAAGTTTTTCAATCCATTTTCTGGGTGCCTGTTTTAATCCATACAAAGATTTAACAAGTTTGCAAACCTTTTATCATCCTTATCAAAATATCATTTAGGAAGAGTCATATAAACATCTTCCTCTAATTCTCCATATAGAAAGGCATTATTAATGTCAAGCTGAAAGATAGGCCGATTAAAACTAACAGCTATAGTGAGTAAACATCTCAATGTAACAATTTTAACAACAGGAGAGAAAGTCCTTCCCTCTTTCTGATTATAGCCCTTAGCTACAACCCTAGCTTGATACCTCTCAATCTTTCCACTAGACAAGTATTTGACTTTATACACCCATTTGTGCCCAACTGCTTTCCTCCCATGAGGAAGTTCAGTAATAAACCATGTTCCATTTTTGTTTAAAGCCTCCATTTCAAGATTCATAGCTTCTATCCATCTATTATCTTTAATGGCCTCAACATAAGTTTTAGGTTCTTTATTTTTATCAACACTAGTGGTAAAATTATAATTCTTAGTACTCAACTTAGAGTAATTCACATGATTATCAATATTATACTTCACTTTTGTATTAACCTTAAATTCTTTAAACTTAACAGGTATACTAGACTTTATAGTAGATTTCCTAACCATATGCTCAAGACTGGTCTGGACTAACCCTAGGAGAATGAAATTGTTCATTAAACTCTTGGTATACTGTGTCATCACCCTCATAATCTACATTTCTTCAAGTGTTTCACTTTCCAAGTTATCACAAATGGATTCTTCTGGTGTCATGTCACTAGGATGCCCCACATCATCGTTCTCAGCAACTCTGGTATTCTCAATACCTCCTTGTGATAACTGGTCTGTACCCTCACTCATTTCATCCTCACTATCTCTGTTATCATCACATGGTTCATTTGACAAATTATCCTCTAGGTTAACATTGAAAAAATTTAAACCATTTAAATTTTCAACTTCCAACTGAAAATCTTTATTTTCAGACTTGTTTTTTAAACGAAAAACTATTTCATAGAATTTAACATCTCTAAAAAAAGAATTTTTTGGTTTTAAGACTAAACAACTTGTAACCTTTCTTATCAAAAGCATAACCCATAAAAACATATTTTTCTGATCTAGAAGAAATTTTATCAATATTATTTAGCACTATTGAGAAACAAAGGCAACCAAAACATTTTGGGTAAGAGAAGTTAGGTTCAGTATTATATATTAACTCATAAGGTGTTTTCCAGACATCATAGAGCTATTAGGTGTCTTGTTAATTAAGTAAACATCCGTTATAATACACTCATTCCACATGTTCAGAGGAATTCCCTTGGAACATGAGAGATCTAGCAACATTTAATAAGTGTTTATGTTTTCTATCAGCTATACCATTTTGCTGAGGTGTATAAGTACAAGTAGTTTTTTGAATAATACCATTATGTTTATAGAACACACTCATGTTATGACTCACAACTCTGTTCCATTATCACTTCTAAAAATATTAATAGTTTGATTAAACTGATTTTTAACCAAGTTATAAAACTCAACAATATGATCAAACACCTCATTTTCACCCTCAACAGAAAAACCCAAATATCCCTAGTAAAGTCATCAAACAGAGTCAGGAAGTACTTAAAACCTTCCTTACTAGAAACCTTGTATGGACCCTATACATCTAAGTGAACAATCTGTCCAACAAGCTTGGTTTGATGTTCACTCAAAGGAAAAGGCTCTCTAGTTAACTTTGCCTTATGGCAGACCTCACAAAGATCATTTTGATCATCCAAATCAAAATGCAATTTATTTTTAATAACTTACAAAACTTGGTCAGAAGAATGACCAAGTTTATTATGCCAAATACATTTAGATAAACAACAAATTTGAATATTATTATTTCCAACTTTTTTACCTGTATTAAGAAAATACATACCATTATCCTCTTTATGAGTCCCCACTTGGGTCCCTAGTACAGAATCATGAATAAAACAAGAGTTCTCATCAGATATGACCCTACATTTACTATCTTTACTTAAAATGTGCATAGACAATAAACTAACTTGATATCCTAGAACAACCAAGACATCATGAAGAACAAGTTTATCAGTAAGTCTAACCTACCAACATGTGTCACCAAAGCCTTAGTCCTATTGTGATGACCCACAGTCATATTCAACTTTGACACATCAACAATATTAAACATATTGATAATAGAGAAAGTCATATGTTGACTTGCACCAGAATCTATAATCCAACCAATATAAACACTATAAGTACTTATATTAGTATTATGATTAAAGAATCTAGAAGAAAAAAACTAATCACGCAATTAGTACCTGCAACATTTGCAGGTATACTCCTAGATCCATATTTCTCACTAATCAAATCCATCAGTTTCTTATACTACTCATATGTAAAAGTCTTAGATGAAATAGTAAACTGATCTTTACTTCATGAAACAACATTACTACTAGTAGTTCCCTTGTTAAAACCAATATTTCTTTTAAAATTTAGAGGATACTGTAACACTCCCATTTTACCTTTACGCAGCGGAACATTGATCTTGGGTATTACTTCATAGAACACAAGTCATAATAATAGAAAACAACTCAAAAGAGTGATCAAATCAACTTTCTTTATATATCATTAAAAATCAGAGTTTTACAATATGAGGTTCACAAAATCTAGAATAATAATTTCAGTCTTGTGCCTGTTCATACCATCCTCATGCTGCTCCATGCTATCAGTCATAATTTATCAAAATATATGCTTAAGGTCAACATAAAGGTTGAGTGAATTCATAGGTTTACAATAACAGTTTTGAATACATGTCTACCACTTTGAGCTACGTTAATATTCGTTCACATAAAACTATGTTTTGTTGTACTAAGTTCATGACATCAAAACTAACAGAATTCACCGAAGTGACCATCATGAAAGGAGATCATGACAACTAACCCATTGGTCTAGGTTAACCATTAATTCTAATAACGCATGCTTGATTACCCACTCGAACAGGTAAAACAAACAGGATTCGTTAAACCCAAATAGATCTAAGTAAGCTTGATTACCCACTCGTACAGGTAACACAAACCGGATTTGTAAAAACCAATAGATCTATTTTACCATATTAGCGCACACGGATGTGTTTAATGATTCAAGAAATTTGGATAGCAAATAACAGTTTAGGCATACAGTTCAAAAACAGACATGCATTCCAGTTTTAGCATATATCCCCCTCACGGGGTTTTAAATCATTTAGAAAGCATTTAAAAAGTGAGGCTATGAACTCACCTTATGTCCATAGAATCTGATCTTTAATCAAATATATTTCATTCACAGATAAACAGCTTGGTCATACAAACCACAACTTGCTCTCACACAAACCTGGATTAATACATTGTGTATAGTATCAAGTCTTTGATCTTTTGTTCAATATTTCTAAGTACTGGTTATATATTATTTATTTAAAATTTGGTTGTAAATCTAGCATCATTGTTCGGGTCATTATACTCGGAAGCCATTCTATAAACGTTTGAGGAGCGAGGGCACTTTAAATCGTAAACCCAACCACTCAGTCAGAACGTAATATCGAGATGGAACATTTTTGTACAAAGCTCCCTACTAACATGATACCTTCATTACTTCCTCATATTTATAATTTATCTTCTTTACTTTCAAAATTGGCAGAAATAGCCCTTTTTGTTATACTTTGGTATAATTACACTTTTAACCCCTAAAGCATATAGTTTTATTATTTATAATATAAACCCTCAATATTTAACCTTAGGACCTCAAACTTTCCAATATTTATTCTTGTATATTTAACTTTAACAAAATGAAACTTTTGACCCAAAATGTTAAATATTTCAAAAATGACAGTTTTAGTCCCTATAATTGTAAAAATCACATAAAAACCTCAAAAATAGACCAAATGATCTAGGATTTTAAAACAAAGTTTCAAAACATGTTTATAATCATAATAAAAACATTTATCCAGAATTATTGATTTTGAAAGGGGTTTTAAGTCATTATTTCATGTAAATTACAAAACTAGGGTTTTAAGACATCTTTAGCTTATAACTTTCATTTAAAATGATCAAATGCTCTAATTTATTTTAGATTATATTTCTAACATTATTTTGGCATTATAACAAGTCTAACAATTCATTATAACAAGATCAAAGCATATCTAACATAGAAATTACCTAGGTAGCTCCAAAATGGCTCCTTTGTTGGGTTTAATCGGTTATGTATCGAGGTTCACGTAGATATGCATGGGCTGGAGCAGACTAATTAGTTTAACAAGTCTATGCATGTGATGTGTTCTAGTTAATATTTCATTGTTGGTACTAGTTTGACCGAATCCTAAGGGATGTCTTCGGTACATGAGGAGTGCATGGTCATAGTTTGTACCTGTTCTTTAGGAAATAAGTTAGCAGTAGTATTCTAGTGGTAGTGCACCACGTTCTTTTATTTGTTAAGGCTATATATTTAGGCCTCTATTTCATTAATAAGATGAGCATTTTCCTGTAACTTGTTCCATATCAGCAAGCTTGTAAGTTTCAAATCTACATTTGATATCAGAGCGCTTTGTTCGATCAAAGGCAGTTTTGAGAGTCGGTTCAAGAGAAGGGTACAACCCTTCACTGCAGGGCAGAAGCAGAAAGAGGGTCTGGTTGCAACCCATGTAATCAGGCAGAAGAAAAAAAAAGTCGACAGAAAGAACCGACAGAAAGAGTCAGACAGAAAGAGTCGGACAAGAAAGTAGTCGACAAGAAAGTAGTCGACAAGAAATTAGCAAGAATTCTTGTAAGAAAGAATGAAAGAGGTCGGCGTCGCTTCTCAAGAAAGAAAGAAAGAATTTCGGGTGTCGTAGAAAGTTCGATGCCTTAAAGAAAGAAGAAAGTAAAGTCAGGTGCCTTGAGAAAGAGAAAGAAAGTCAGGTGTCGTGACTTGAATAAGAAAGTGTGAGTCCAAGAAAGAAAAGAAGACCGGAAAAAGACCGACGTCGTAGAGAAGACCGAGGAAGCTCCGGCGTGAGACCGAAGGCCGAAAAGGTAACCGAAGAGACTGTAGACCAAAAAGATCGAAGATCGAAGGAGAAAGATATCGTAGAACCAAAGGACCCACGCAGGCGGCTTTGAATCGTTGTGCGGATGACCAGAGAGAATTCAACCCAGGTGGTGTTGAATCATGATGTGTCTGGGGAAATGTCGAGAAACGAGATGTTTCGAAAGTATGTGTTCAGGATGTGACCGGGTGCCATGCATAACCGATTAAGGGGTGATTGTTGTTTTGAATCAGTTATGTATCGAGGTTCACGTAGATATGCATGGGCTGGAGCATACTAATTAGTTTAAAAAGTCTATGCATGTGATGTGTTCTAGTTAATATTTCATTGTTGGTACTAGTTTGACCGAATCCTAAGGGATGTCTTCGGTACATGAGGATTGCATGGTCATAGTTTGTACCTGTTCTTTAGGAAATAAGTTAGCAGTAGTATTCTAGTGGTAGTGCACCACATTCTTTTATTTGTTAAGGCTATATATTTAGGCCTCTATTTCATTAATAAGATGAGCATTTTCCTATAACTTGTTCCATATCCGTAAGCTTGTAAGTTTCAAATCTACGGCTTCCTATGAGCACTACTTGCTATCAAAGCTTCAAGAGCTTCAATGGATACCTTCTAGACCTGGTTTTTGGTCTTAGGGGATGTCCTAGGACGTATATAGAAGTGGAAAATAGAATGGGTATGGAGATATAGGAAACGGGGTGCAAGTTTTCAATGTAAGGGTAAAGGACATATTTATAATAGTTTTCCACCCTTAAGCTCCAAGTAAACTTATATACTGATCTCCTAGGCTTCTTACACGTTCAAGGTGACTAAGTTAAGCTATGGTATGACTCATACAAGCTAGATTTAAGCTAATCCTTAGTTTGTGGCTAGAAATGGTCACGGCAAGATATAGATGAGAATGGTGATGTGTAGCACACAAGTAGGTGATGCACCTACTTGTCACCACATGGAAAATATCCTATAACATGTAAAGTATCTGATTTTCAAACTTGGAATGGGAGGGAAAGATTTGAAATAGGGTTTTGGAGGGAAAAAGTAAAATCGGGTCTAATTTAGGGCTTGTAACTTTATACTTTGTAATTTTGGTAATTAAGGGTTTAGAAATGTGATTAGTGATGGATTAGGGTTTAATTAGGGTTTATACATTGTAATTAAGAAGTTTTGGTCTTTGGTTTGAAGTTAACAAAGGTTTGAGGTGAAAATGGGAAGAAAACTTAGGCGGGTTAGGGTTTCTAATGATCTATTGTTAAGTCTTAGTAAAAGTGATTATCTTCAATTATCTACTGATGCAAACTCAATTTATACATCCCTCATTTTCTTTAATGTGTTCATGAAGTCCCTACATTGGTTTTACTAAGTTATTCTAAGTAAACATGTGCAAAGGGTGAAAATACCCATTTTGACCTAATTTACAAGCCATGCATTAAAATGTTGTACCTTGTGCTTTAGGGTACTTGTACATTGCCTTTATATAATCTTATAACCTTAATGAAGTGCTATGGGTATTTTTAGAATTGTCCTATAAACTAGGTAGCGATTCTGAGTAGATTTCTTAATATAAGGGTTTTTAGATCATTAAGCCTAATGTCTTTCTATCTTGGGTAATTATGGTTTATATCCTAATGTAAGCTTATTATAGGGCTTATATAGTATTTTTATGACGTCTAGATTTTCTACATTCTTAGTTTAAGGATTTATATAGGTTCATCATATTCTAGGGATAATTAAGTGAGCTTAAGATCCTATGCTTTGATAACTTGTACCTTATGCTTTATTAACTTGTAACTTAACTTGAAATAAATGTATAACCTTAATATGATATATAGTTGAGTTTTATAATTGGTTTCAAAAGATTAGACTCTAATTCAATGTGAAATAGATTTTATATGCTAATCTTGGTTACTAGGTCTTAACTTGTAATTATCCTTGGATTAGTGAATATTAGTGTTTTATGATCAATAACCTTTTCTTTATATGATAGATAATAATTAGTATATTGTATTTGATACTTGTATATATATGTTATATAGTTATATTGCTTGAAACATTGTTTACCAAGGGTTTCTAGGTGATGACCTAGACTAGTATGTGCATTTACTTGTACTTAGCTTTGTATAGTTTGTTCTTATCATTCTTGGGTATTATTATGTCTTCAAAGTATAGTTTATAACTTGCTTCAATGGATTTTAGGGTTTCTAAGGGAATTTAGGGCATCATAGTTATATTTGATATGTTCTTATTCATAATGTACTTATTAGATCACTTTTAATACTTTAGACTTGATATATACATTGTGTTTACAACATATAGGAATATGTTGTAGTGGCAGTTTAGGTTGAGAGAACACATTCATCTTAGCAAGTAAGGTACAAAAGCAAAAATTTCTAGTCAAATTTTCATATTAATACAATCATAACACATGACACATATGTGAAATTTTGAGGATTGTCACAGATACCCAACAAGCTCAAAACATCTATCAGAAGTATGACCATTCATATTGCAACGAGTACAAATATGACTTCGTCTATTAAGCTTCCTAACTAAATTATATTACCATTATCATTCCAAGAGAGATTTTTAGTATTATTAGGTCTAGCAACAAAAGCATCACCATTACCACTCCCTTTAGAACCATTGTAGGAATGAGTACCCCTATGTGACTCATCTCTAGAGAGAGTAGAAAAAGCACCTTAACATCAGGAAAAAGATCACTAGTGAGTATTATACTCTTAATTGGAGCATATATCTCATATAGTCCCATAAGGAAGGGCATCAGCTTAATCAACTGATTGTGTTTCTTTAGCTTATCTAAGTTATCACAAACACACTCAAGCAAATTGACAAGTGAGTCATACTACCTCTACAAAGCATTCAACTTATGATAATACTCAGACAAAGCTATCTCAGACTGAGTCAAAGAATGGATTTTATAGTGCATGTTAAAAATAATAGAAGCATCCTTTTTATCTTTCTTATTCTCGACCATTATGAATGGAAAAAGAAAGCAACAAACAATATACCAAAGAACAAAAAAATCACACAAACCAACCAAGAAACAAACAAAAAAATAACCACAAATAATCAACCACCTTATATCTCCATAATTCTAATAAGATTATCAACAAGATCATCAATCTCTCCGACACCTAAACCCTCTAAACAGAATATAAAAGAAAATAAAAGGGAGTTTGCGAGGTGTTATAGTGCACGTACAACAACTAAACACCTAAGCCAAAGATAAAACCAAAAAATCAATCATCAATGCAACGGAATCGACCTGAAAGATCAAGATTGAGTTAATAACTAAAGAACAAACTAACAAGAAAATCAAGAAACGAAAAATTAGTGTTTTGATACGAAAAAACCCTAATATGCAAGATCTAACTCAATCTTGATAATCAGAACCCTAATAATCAACAAATATGTTGATTACACCAAAAAACCCGAAAAATCAAGACACCCAAATTTTCAGAAAATCACCAAGTCAATCAATTCCAACTAGAATCGATCAATTAACACAATGATTAACCCAAATCTTGTATCAAATTTAAAAAACCCCAAAAATTAACAATCCCCAATTTTTTAAAACATAAGACTTCGTATCAAAGACAACTTGTCTCTGATACCATGTGAAATTTTATACAAAGATCTAAATATTCAACCCCACCCCCTTTATTTTATTAACAGCCTCAAGCTATAACTTCAAATGTTATACTGGGGTTTATGATCAGTTGAATACAAGAGAGAAAGAATCAACAAATGATCTCAAAGATTGAGATCAAAATACAAACATCAATAGCCAAACGATTACACAGAGAGATATAACAAAACACCACAAACTATGTGAAACTATGTGGGATAATGATATCAGCTACCTAACCAAAAAACTATATATACTACTATCTTGCATCCTTGTCCCTCAACTCTTGGAATATAACAAATCAGTCCTCATACTTATATAAACCAACAAGTATAATATAAATTAAATAAACTTACCTTACTTACCCTTTAAGTTCCACAAATGACAGTATAGTCCCTGAACAAGATGTAGAAACTAGAAGGGGGGGGGGGGGGTGAATAGTTTCTCTTCGATTAGTCACCTAATTAAAATTACTTTCAATTAGGTTTGTATCAAAACTATCTTTTACTTGAAGCTAAGTTGCATAATGATTAGGTTCAATTCAAATGCATTAGCAATGGTAATAGGTAAGTGTAATGATAATGAAATAAGTAAAGAGTAAGGAAAGAGACAACCTAATGAGAAGACACCAAGATTTATAGTGGTTCGACAACGAGGCTCTATCCTCGTTTCTACTCCACTCCTCAAGTACACCTAATCGAGATTTCCACTATATGTACAAGCTCCCTTCTTGGCGGAGAAAACCTTACATCGTCGCTTACATTATTTTTCGACACTAAGCTAAATGTCGAGACCTAATCTTTAGCTAGGACCAATCTACACAACGTTGCCTACTTCATAATTTAACGACACAAGGCTAGATGTCGAGTTCTAATATCAAGGTAGAACCAATCTTCACGACGTTGCCTACTTCACCATTTTACGACACAAGGCTAGATGTTGAGTTCTAATCCAAAGCTAGAAGCAATCTTCACGACTCTTCACTTTGGAGCTAAGTGAGAACTTCACACAACACAACTACTAATCACTTTCAAGTTTAGTGAGAACTCACAAGACACAACCACAACAATTTATAGTTTAGTGAGAACTACTACACAATCTATTACAACTCAACTAGACATATCCAAGTACACACATGTAGCTTGGATCTACACAACATAAATCCAAGCAAACACATATGCAATGGATCTACACAACAAATCCAAGTATTAACAAATAGCTTGGATAAACACAACTAGTCCAAGTATTCATAAATACAATGGATTAACATAAAACAAAAAGGCTAACATGATTAACATGACTAATTCATGGATTCATCTTTATCACAACACTAGTGAGTGAGTGATCTTCTCTTTGGACAAGGTAAAGGAGGGGATCAAGAGGATAATCATATGTAAACATACTTAACACATTAAGTGATCATTTACTAATGATTATGCTATAGAAAAGAGAAAGGGGGATGAGAAAAACGTCCAAAAAGGGTTATTAGAAAATGAGGTTTGATCCACTATTTATAGGAAACAAAGTGCAACAGCTAGCTGGGCGCTGTTCCTTATCTAGCTCGGCGGTTCTTTATCGCTAGAGAACCGCCTAGCTATTTAAGGGACCGCCCAGTAGACTACGCTCCAATTTTGTCTTTTAGTGGGGTAGGAATATCTGAGGTTTTTTAAACCTTCAAGGAATATTCTTATGGCATATGGAATATGCCATTATCAAATTTACATTTTCCATTTTAATAAAACATTTTCTTAAAAAGAAAGTTCATTAAAAAATCTTTTGTCATATTAACAAAAGTGAGTTTTAAGGATAATCACTTTGATGATCACTAAGTATGATTAAGAAAAGTTAGTGATATGATTATTACCTTGATGATAGTGTTAGTTAAATAATTCGTTTTGTGTTTTATACTAAATGTGTTGTATAGTTTGTTGTGATCAAAACAAAGAAAGATTAGTTAACACTAATAATATTTTTAGGCATCACTTGCATTAACAATCTCCTCCTTTTTTATTACGACAAACTATAAACTCATTTACGTAAAAACACAAAATATCGAATTATTAACGAGTTTATCACTATCATTTCTCCCCCTTTGTCGTAGCAAAAAGGTTAGCACAAGTCTTTGAAGAAAACCGGAATTTGCTAGTAGCTCCCCCTTGGTGGTTACTCCCCTTGCTTGGGGCACCAAGTGTATGAGCTAAGGTGACATGCTAGACAAAGGTTAGTAGAAAGAAAAGAAACACCAATGTATATATGATCACTAACTACTAAGTAACTTGAGAGGGAGAAGGAGAAGAAATCTCAAATTAGAAGCAAGTATTGCTAAGTATGTCTAAAGAGGTAAATGACAAAATCAAAGTTCAATTGGTAGAATGGAGGTAGAAAAGAAACATCCAACCAATGAAGATGATAAATTTGTCAAGGGGTTAAAGTTTAGAATTGACGGAATCACCCATAATCAATTGTAAAGATTAACCACGATCAACTCAAAAGAAAAAGAGAGAATGATCAAAGAAAGAAAACAAAAACAACACAAAGGTTTCATATTACTAAAATATGAAAGAACAAACAAGGTAGATAGTCATACACACACTTTGAGTATCTAAAGCAAAAGATATGGAAGATAAACCACAAAGCATAAGCTATTCTAATAGTGTTAATTTTACAAGATTGCTTAAAATGTTATTGACTCCAAAACAACTAAAGTATTATTGACTCCAAGAGTGCTTAGTCCTTTAGTTGGAAAAATAAGACGACGAGGCATCATTCGAAGTTTTGTCCACGGGAACAAAAACTTTGAGAGGAGGTCGAGTGAGGAGGAATTCAAGAAAATGTAACTTCTCATACACATGAGCAAGTTCAATTTGTTGAAATCGACAACAAGCACACGAGGATCCATGATACAAAACAAATTTGGTTGATGGGGGGAGGTCATCAAACCTAGGGTTTGATGGTGGTGAGGAGAGTGGGTAGGAAATGTTTTCAAAATGCCTTGTGAGGTTTGGGAAGGTTGAAAGGTCATTAAGTTGAGGGGTGTCGAAAGGTTTTGGTAATGGGGGAAGATTTTTCTTTTCTACGGTGATGGGGTTAATAGAGTATGTCTTATTCCAATACTTGATTGGAGAGAAGGTGGGGTTCTTGGGTGGTTTGGAAGAAGAGGGTTCATTTTTCTTGATCCAAATAGGTCGAACCGAGATCTTCGGTTTCTTAGAAAGCTTGGATGAGGAAGCTTTGGGTGAGGAGGTTTGTGACAATGAAATGTCAAGGTTATGAAAGGAGGAGTTAGGCATTGTTGAGGTGTGAGAATGAAATCTCAAGGTGCGGGTATAAGAAGAAAGTAGACAAGGCAAAGATTTGAAAATAAAAGGAGAAGTGTCAGGGAATGTTTAGCCAAATTGAGTAAACATGGAATCTTGACAGGGGATAGGGTGGTGAAGAAAGACCAAAAACGAGCCAAAAATTGGCTATCAGTCCGCGGTTCCTTATAGGGACCAGCGGTTCCTTACCAAAAAACTTAAGGTACCGAGCGACTTAATGAGCCGCGTACAATGGACGTGAAACCATGATTTTCCAGGGTTTTGAGAAAAACTAAGACTTTTTCAAAAAATCGCAAATCTTGGAATTTTACCTCTATTAGCACTAAATTATGCTAGGGTTGCATAAAAGCAACACATTCACAAAGAATGTCTTGACAAAGGGTGACAAAATATTTAGATAACATTTTGAACCAATTTTAGTCAAGTTTTAGAGGTTGTGATAGATTTAAGTTCACTTTTAATTTAAAATTAAAGCAGATTAATGTGCACATAAAGATAGAAACACATAAAGCTAAATCCATAAATCATCCTCATGAAAAACTCATCGAGGGAAGGAAATACAATAAGGAAATGAAAAACAACTAACTAAAACAAAGTTAGCTTAAAACTATTTCTTGATGAATAGTCTTCCTTGTCTTGGTTTTTCTTGAAAAACACTTATTACTGTAACACCCCACCAAATGCTATGCGCAGCGGAACTACAACATTTGGGTGCTACGCAGTTATCATCGCACACAAGATATATCGAACGACTCTGAAGAGACGTCAACTTAAAACTTAAATTAAAAATTGTTAAAAGATACATGTCTATGGTTTTTCCAACCCCACTTGGTACAACAGAGTTTAGCGTTTTCGGTCCCCATGAATCTCAACCCAAAAATTTCAGTTTCACAACAACATAACATTAAAGTTAAAAATGTTTAAGTAGAAAAGGGAGGAAAAACAAGCAGACGCCAAGCCATACACACAACATCCATCCCATGCACGCTCCATGCTACACTTCAGCGGTTACCTGAAACACATGCTAAATTTGGTCAACGAAAACGTTGAGTGGAATTCATAGGTTTTACAATTCATTTTGAACATATGTGAAATAAAAACCATTCACGATCATTCATAGACTTGTCGATCAAACAATCTATATTCAAGATACTGGCAATTGTGTTTAAGCTCATGACACTAAACCGTTAACTCAATCACCCGCGTAATAATTACCGGCGTGATTCAGATGAAACCAAGGCCCCTAATAAGGCATCAGTTGCAATTATACCTTATCTCTTATCACAAATTATCCGTCCGCAGGGGGTATCAACGTACTAGCCCTCGTCTCGGATAGGGTAGTCAACCCCATAGTACTATCACTTTGTATAAGCGGCTATTTCTAATCCACGCTAGGACTAAACAATAGTTAATAGTTCATGAAATTAGGGTCTTTTGCAACTAGGTACTCAACACAATTTCAAAGGCAACATTCGGGACCAACAATCATTCATGACATATGCTCATTTTAAAAACTAGCATGCATTTCCCTCGCGGGTAAAACAGTTTGAAATAATAATAAGCGAGGCTATAAATTCACACCTTATATATCAAGTAGTCGATAGTTCGAGAGACGGTCACTAACGACGATACGGATGCCCGGGTAAATCAACACCTATCAACCAAATAACGCGTAATGAGTAATCTCATTTTAAAACCTTATGGTACTGTATAAAATACATAGATACTAGTCACTTATGACAATTACAAGTCACGCCAAAACAAAACAACAAGCGTTACTCATTTTACACCATTCGTCCTTATTATTAACGTTGTCCATTTTTATTCATTTTCGCCGATACTTACCAAAAGTACGGACTATTTTACTATACTTAACCATCCTTATAAAATTTGACAAAATTCTCAAGAATACTATAAGACCTGTAGATAACACATATTTAATCCCAATAAAAGTTTTTACTTCTATGACCCGTTACTCAACGCTTTTCCAAAAACTACGTTTTTCGGACTGAAATTGTACTTCGACCAAGTCGGACCCGTTTGACCCGTTTAAAATACTCCATTGACCCATTTGACACCTAAGTCATAAAGTAGACTCAAATGTGCAGGGTTGACACCAAAATTCAGTCCTTGACCATTTACCAAACTAGACTTATAGTCCCCGGGATTTGACCTACAACCAATCATAACTTCGGATTATGACGGTTTTCATCTCCCGGTACACGAATTTCAAAACGTCATAACTTTTGACTCGTTAGGAGTCGTAAGCTCTACCTTATACCAAATCGAAGCTAAGAAAATTCTCTACAAGTCTATCCTATCCACAAGACCTGTTTTCAAAATGATTTTTACAAAAATGCCTTAAACTTTCTGCCTAAATTTAACCATACCAAAATCATACTTACGCTCGATTCCAAACCTATTTATCATCACTAGGCATCATCCTAAGCTTCCCTAATCACAACCAAACCATATTTTCAGTTCCTAACCCCTATTGATCATCAACCTCATAAGCTAAAATCCTAAAAACAAACATGCAAGTACTTGTATCCATCTAAAACATCTATGAACACAAGATTAAACACAAAACCAATACTCAAAACATCAATCACCATGGCTCCCCAAACACCCCCCTTAGCCGTGGGGTTTGGGTGACCAAAACACCACAACCAAATCAATTTTGGTGGGTTTGTTTAGTGATTATACCCCCATTATACATGAATTTAACATGCATTTATCCAATTAACCTCAAAAACGAGTTTGAAAAATTCCTTTGATTCTTGAAAAAAAAATTTGAATGCATGTTGGATTTGATTACATAGAAAGGTAGGGAATGATTAGATTAGAGGTGGTCTAACCTTAGTTTTAATCAAAACCAAGTAGAAAAAAAAAATTAATGGTGGTTTTTGGTGGTTTGGGGGTGACCGTCGGCCTAAGGAGGAAGAGAGGGAGAGAACAAATTTTTTTTTTTTGCAAGTGTTTTTGTGTTGTATGTGTTTTCATTTCCCCTTTTGTAAAATTGGAAGGACCCCTTGTGCAATTTAGGCTTTCTTTTGGCCTCAAGTAAAAACGACATTAAAACTTTGCGGGTTTGACTCACTAGTTATTTTAGAAAATTTTACGGGAGTCGGAAATTATCCCAAACACTCCAAAATACTTTTGGGATACTTTAAATGTACCCGGAAAGCTATAAAACTCACCCGACTCGACTTAACACGAACCGTAAGTAAAATTCTCGAAAAATTACATTATCGATAAAACGTCAATAATTATAGAAATTTGGGCATCCATCGGGATCGTATTCGTCATCGTCCTTCTTGAATCGTCAATCGTAAAAATTATAACCTCGAACATCGGCTTTAACCAAAATACTAAAATATGTAGCAATTAATATTTATTAAAAATTTCAAAAATTAGCGTAATTTAGGGTAATGTTAATGACCTCGGTTCTAGGGTGTCACATCCACCCCTCCTTAAATAGAGCGACGTCCCGGCGCTCGCCTCTTCTTATACTCACATTTCGTACCGCTGGAACAGATGAGGATACCTTTCCTTGAAAAAGTCCTCACGTTCCCAAGTGTATTCCGGTCCACGCTTAGAATTCCATCGAACCTTCACAATAGGAATTCTACTACGCTTCAGCCTCTTGACCTCTCGGTCCATAATTTCCACAGGTTCTTCCACAAAATGCATTTTGTCGTCCAGTCGAATCTCGTCCAAAGGAATTACCAATTCCTTATCCGCCAAACTCTTCTTCAAGTTCGATACGTGAAACGTGTCGTGAATAGCACTAAGCTCGCTCGGCAACTCTAACTTGTACGCTACTGGTCCAATTCGTTCAACGATCTTAAATGGTCCAATATACCTCGGACTTAACTTTCCTTTCTTCCCAAAACGAATTACGCCCTTCCACGGCGATACCTTAAGCATAACCATATCTCCGACTTCAAACTCCAACGGTTTCCTTCTGTTGTCGGCATAACTCTTCTGTCGGCTTCTCGCAGCAAGTAGTCGGTTCTTGATTTGCACAATCTTCTCTGTCGTTTCTAAAACCATTTCGGGTCCAGTCAATTGACTTTCTCCTACTTCACTCCAACACACGGGCGATCTACACTTCCTTCCATACAATGCTTCGAACGGTGCTGCCTTGATACTCGCATGGTAACTATTGTTGTACGAAAACTCCACTAGAGGCAAGTGGCACTCCCAACTTCCTCCAAAATCAATCACGCATGCTCGGAGCATGTCCTCCATCGTCTGTATAGTTCTTTCACTCTGGCCGTCAGTTTCCGGGTGATAAGCCGTACTTAAATTCAATTCAGTGCCCATCGCACGTTGAAGCGATTTCCAAAATTCCGAAGTAAATCTACTATCGCGATCCGAAATGATCGATAACGGCACTCCATGTCTGCAAACGATCTCCTTTACGTACACACTGGCCAGCTTTTCCATACTGTCCGTCTTCTTCATAGGTAAGAAATGAGCAGATTTCGTTAACCTATCCACTATTACCCATATCATATCACATCCACTAGGAGTTCTAGGTAAACCCGTCACGAAATCCATAGCGATTCTCTCCCATTTCCATTCTGGGATCTCTGGTTGTACCAACAACCCAGACGGTTTCTTATGTTCTGCTTGAACCTTCGCGCAAGTCAAACACTTACTAACGTAACGAGCAATATCCGCCTTCATATTCGGCCACCAATAAACTTTCTTCAGGTCGTGATACATTTTGTCCGATCCAGGATGTATCGAATACTTCGACTTATGAGACTCGTTCATAACCAATTCTCGTACTCCAGGCTTTCCTTCCTCAGATGATCACAATGGTAACCAAATCCGATTCTCGAAATATCTCAATCCGTCTGACCTAATCACAAAAAGAGGTTTCAACATTCTTCCCAAGTTCTCAGCTTCAACATTCCCTTTCATTAGTCCCCTCTCTTGAGCCTTCAGTATAGTTTCGGTTAAGTCAACGCTCTTAATCATCACCAAAGCTCTGACTCTCAAAGGTTTCTCTCGTTCCTTCCTACTCAGTGCATCCGCTACAACATTCGCCTTGCCAGGATGGTAGCGAATTTCACAGTCATAATCACTCAGTAGTTCTACCCATCGTCTCTGTCGCATGTTCAACTCCTTTTGATCTAAAATGTGTTGCAAACTCTTGTGGTCAGTGAAAACAACACACTTCGTCCCATACAAATAGTGTCTCCACAACTTCAACGCAAAGACTACAGCTCCTAATTCCAAATCGTGCGTCGTGTAGTTCTCCTCATTCTTCCTCAGTTGTCTCGACGCGTAGGCTATCACCTTCTCACGCTGCATCAATACCGCTCCATAACCCTTACGAGATGCGTCACAATATACTACAAAGTCTTCGGTTCCTTCAGGCAATGACAATATCGGTGCGGAACATAACTTGTCCTTGAGTGTTTTGAAAGCGAATTCTTCCTCATTTCCTCATTCATACACCCTATTCTTTTCGGTAAGCTTTGTCAATGGTTTTGCTATCAACGAAAATCCTTCAATGAACCTTCGATAATACCCAGCTAAACCAAGGAATTGTCGAACTTCAGTCGGCGTTGTCGGTGCCGACCATTCCCTGATCGCTTCGACCTTGGCGGGATCCACGCGAACTCCCTTGCTATCAATCACGTGACCAAGGAATTGCACTGATTCTAACCAAAACTCACACTTCGAGAACTTCGCATACAGCTTCTCCTTCTTTAACAAATCCAAAATATTTCTCAGGTGCTTCTCGTGCTCCTCCTTACTCTTAGAGTAAATAAGAATATCATCGATGAAGACAATAACAAACTTATCTAGATACGGCTTGCATACGCGATTCATAAGGTCCATGAATACAGCAGGCGCGTTCGTCAACCCAAACGGCATCACTCGAAATTCAAAGTGTCCATACCGCGTACGAAAGGCAGTTACAGGAATATCCTCCTCTCTTACACGTAGTTGATGATACCCTGATCTTAAATTGATCTTTGAGTATACACTGGAACCTTGCAATTGATCAAACAAATCGTCAATCCTCGGCAATGGATACCGATTCTTAACCGTCAGCTTGTTGAGTTCTCTATAGTCAATACACATCCGAAATGAACCATATTTCTTCTTCACAAACAACACCGGCGCTCCCCATGGTGATGAGCTTGGCCTAATAAATCCCTTGTCCATCAACTCCTTCAGTTGATCCGATAACTCCTTTAACTCGGATGGTGCTAAGCGATAGGGTGCACGCGCAACCGGCGCAGCTCCTGGCACCAAATCAATTCGAAACTCGACCTCACGGGTGGGTGGTAAACCCGGCAGCTCGTCTGGAAAAACTTCTGGATATTCGCAGATAACAGGTACCTCCTCAATCCTCGCCTCTAGATCACCATCACTCGAAACTTGTGCTAAAAACACATCGCATCCACTCTCTACATACTTCATCATTTTCAAACAGGAAATCACTTTCAAACGAGAAGTGCATTCGTCTCCCTTCACGGTCAAGACTTTATTCCTCAACGGAATCTGAACTAATCTCTCGCCACAGACGATCATAGCACTGTGCGCCATTAGCCAATCCATTCCCACAATCACGTCAAACGATCCTAGTTCTATAGGCATCAAGTCGATTTTAAAAGCGTAATTTCCTAACTTCAAGGTACACCCTTTCAGTATAGAATTCGTACTAACAATTTTTCCATCGGCTAACTCAACGTTATAACTAGTCGCTAACAACACCGGTTTTCTATCGATATGACGACTAAATTTAACATCTACAAAACTCTTGTCGGAGCCAGAATCAAACAAAATACTAGCATAACAAGCGTCTAGCAAAAACGTACCGGTAACCACGTTAGGACCCTGTGGTTTATCAGCCGTCCCTACTTGATACACGGCAGCAGCATTGTTTCCTCCTTGCTTGTTTCCTGCCTTCGGGCAATTCCCTTGCATATGGCCTCTCTCTCCACATCTAAAACATCCCCTCATTCTGATAGCATTCGCCCCAGTGGCTACCCCTTTCGTTCGGCAATCCGACATCCTGTGACCTGCTTTTCCACATTTGCCGCATGCAGGCGGGCAATTCCCTACATGATACAAGTTGCACCTACCACAGTGGGGATTCACTTTTACTCCTCTGGGGTTTGTCACAGCTCTCATCCCTTCATTCCTTCGCTGGTTAAACTGCTGATTGCGGTTCTGACCATGGTTGTTTCGATTTCCACCTCGGCTTTGACCCTGGGATTGATTGTTCTGTGCCGCTTCCCATTTCCTCTTATTTCCTTCAGCAATGAAGTTCTTCTTGTCCTGGAGCTTGACATCCATCAATGCGTGAGCCATCTGGACCGCTTCATCAAACGACCCAGGTTTAGACGAAGTCGTCTCACCCTTGATATTACTGGATAAACCTTTGATGTACTGTTTCATCTTCTTGGCATCATTGGCAAAAATGTCTGGACACAAAAGGCTTAGTTCATTAAACCTCCTCGTGTAAGCAGCGATATCATTGTTCTTCAAGGTCAGGTGCCTCAACTCATCTTCCAATTGACCCAATTCCTCTTCCGGGCAAAACTTCTTGGTCAAAAGAGCTTTAGTTGCCGTCCATGTTCTTGCATTTGCTACTGCCAATCCAACAATGGCTACTTGGGTGTTCCACCAACTTAATGCATCGTCAAGAAACGTAGCAGACGCAAACTTGACCTTGTTCGCTTCTGAACAACCACTAATCTCGAAAGTACTTTCAACCTTTTCCAACCATCTCCTAAGTTCTAGAGCTCCACCAGTTCCACGAAATTGCGTGGGACCGCATTTCATAAAACTAGAGTAAGTACATTCTCTTGGGGCTTGATGTCTCCCCGCGTTTCTGCCCTGGTCTGGATTTCTTCCTGCTCGGTCTGCTTCTAGCGCATTCGCAATGGCTTCCTGAATCATCGTGTTCACACGATCGGCGGTTAGCTTTGGAGGCATGGTGCGTTATCAAATATCTCTTTCTGCAAGACAGGGAAAATAGAAAAACAATGTAAGTACACACATCAAGATTAAGATGGATTTCTCTTTCAAGACATAATATAAATACAACGACACATCACTACAGAGTTACTAATATTCATCAATTCACATCACAAAAGATCAAATTTAAGACATATCACAGATCATGAAAGGTAAACATGGATTGTATTGATAATCAACCAAAATTGTGACAAGTATTGCCACTACAATCATTCACCATAAAACTTAAGTCCTCAAGTTTTTCGTCATAATGCCATCATACAAAAGTCTAAAACAGTTCTATTACAACGATCAAAGATAAAATACAAGACAAGCAACTAGGCATGTGGTGATCCACATGGCCTTTTGGATGGCGGTTCGTCATCATCTTCCTCGGGTTCCTCATCACTATCATCCTTGTCCACATCATCCATTTTTCTCTTTCCTTTATCATCCGGTCCACATTCAGTCTCCTTTTTCGTCCCTGACGTAGACCCACACTCAATCGCTACCTGATTTCCCACAGTGATTCAAGCACCTCTGGTAGGTGGCTGGATCATGAAGTCATTAGCTTCCATTTCCAAATCGTCCACAAATCTCCAATCTGGGGGCAATGATGCTCTCACTCGATGCTCCCAACTCTGCATCCTAGACAATCTCACTTGATCTTCCCTAACACGATCAAGACTAGCGCTCAAATTCGCGATCATCAATCTTAGACTGTTGATATCACCTTTGTTTGCATTTCCATCATACTCAATTCTTGCAGTCCTTTCCAACAGTCTTTGGTCTGCCCTTTCATTCTCGTCGAATCTGTCGATCACCCTTGATTCCACTATATACCGCATGAACATCGATTCATCCAAACTTCTCACAACACGCCGTACGTCATGATAAGCTCTTGGTCCAGGGAAGCAAACTCTTGAGATGCCTTGATGAAGAAAATTTGCGCTCGCTGCACCTTCGGATCTTCTGGGGATACCTGGTGCACCAACCAGATGAGAAGTACGCATAGGCCTGGGGCAAGTAGTTCTCCTTTGGTCGAGGTCCTGGGCTTGCACATCGTTCGTCTCAGCTTGTCCTTCAGCAGCTGTTCCAACACTCCCCCCTTCGTGACCCACGACGTAATCGTTTCCATTACCATTAGGCGGTACCTCGGCCATTCCTGCAATAACAGCGAATTTCGGAGGGTACGTAAGTAACTATACAATATTTATAAATACATGCATGCAAATGCAATGCAAAGGTGGTACATATGCCCAAAATGTAATAATACGATGCTCATGCATGATTAATATAAAAATTACGGTGTCGGATATTCCACGTATAATTTCAACGTCTACATATAGTAATTTCCATACTTACGTAATAATTACCCACATATATACTTCAACTCAAAAGTATACGTCAAATGCCATGAATACAAAAATAAATCTTACCGGAGCCATGCAGGATAGTTGTGTGTGCTTGGACAATTTCTTACGACATCAAAAGTTATAGTTTAGGATTTTCAAAAACGACCTAGTTCTCTATAACTCATGGCTCTGATACCAATCTGTAACACCCCACCAAATGCTATGCGCAGCGGAACTACAACATTTGGGTGCTACGCAGTTATCATCGAACACAAGATATATCGAACGACTCTGAAGAGACGTCAACTTAAAACTTAACTTAAAAATTGTTAAAAGATACATGTCTACGGTTTTTCCAACCCCACTTGGTACAACAGAGTTTAGCGTTTTCGGTCCCTATGAATCTCAACCCAAAAATTTCAGTTTCACAACAACATAACATTAAAGTTAAAAATGTTTAAGTAGAAAAGGGAGGAAAAACAAGCAGACGCCAAGCCATACACACAACATCCATCCCATGCACGCTCCATGCTACACTTCAGCGGTTACCTGAAACACATGCTAAATTTGGTCAACGAAAACGTTGAGTGGAATTCATAGGTTTTACAATTCATTTTGAACATATGTGAAATAAAAACCATTCACGATCATTCATAGACTTGTCGATCAAACAATCTATATTCAATATACTGGAAATTGTGTTTAAGCTCATGACACTAAACCGTTAACTCAATCACCCGCGTAATAATTACCGGCGTGATTCAGATGAAACCAAGGCCCCTAATAAGGCATCAGTTGCAATTATACCTTATCTCTTATCACAAATTATCCGTCCGCAGGGGGTATCAACATACTAGCCCTCGTCTCGGATAGGGTAGTCAACCCCATAGTACTATCACTTTGTATAAGCGGCTATTTCTAATCCACGCTAGGACTAAACAATAGTTAATAGTTCATGAAATTAGGGTCTTTTGCATCTAGGTACTCAACACAATTTCAAAGGCAACATTCGGGACCAACAATCATTCATGACATATGCTCATTTTAAAAACTAGCATGCATTTCCCTCGCGGGTAAAACAGTTTGAAATAATAATAAGCGAGGCTATAAATTCACACCTTATATATCAAGTAGTCGATAGTTCGAGAGACGGTCACTGACGACGATACGGATGCCCGGGTAAATCAACACCTATCAACCAAATAACGCGTAATGAGTAATCTCATTTTAAAACCTTATGGTACTGTATAAAATACATAGATACTAGTCACTTATGACAATTACAACTCACGCTAAAACAAAACAACAAGCGTTACTCATTTTACACCATTCGTCCTTATTATTAACGTTATCCATTTTTATTCATTTTCGCCGATACTTACCAAAAGTACGGACTATTTTACTATACTTAACCATCCTTATAAAATTTGACAAAATTCTCAATAATACTATAAGACCTGTAGATAACACATATTTAATCCCAATAAAAGTTTTTACTTCTACGACCCGTTACTCAACGCTTTTCCAAAAACTACGTTTTTCGGACTGAAATTGTACTTCGACCAAGTCGGACCCGTTTGACCCGTTTAAAATACTCCATTGACCCATTTGACACCTAAGTCCTAAAGTAGACTCAAATGTGCAGGGTTGACACCAAAATTCAGTGCTTGACCATTTACCAAACTAGACTTATAGTCCCCGGGATTTGACCTACAACCAATCATAACTTCGGATTATGACGGTTTTCATCTCCCGGTACACGAATTTCAAAACGTCGTAACTTTTGACTCGTTAGGAGTCGTAAGCTCTACCTTATACCAAATCGAAGCTAAGAAAATTATCTACAAGTCTATCCTATCCACAAGACCTGTTTTCAAAATGATTTTTACAAAAATGCCTTAAACTTTCTGCCTAAATTTAACCATACCAAAATCATACTTACGCTCGATTCCAAACCTGTTTATCATCACTAGGCATCATCCTAAGCTTCCCTAATCACAACCAAACCATATTTTCAGTTCCTAACCCCTATTGATCATCAACCTCATAAGCTAAAATCCTAAAAACAAACATGCAAGTACTTGTATCCATCTAAAACATCTATGAACACAAGATTAAACACAAAACCAATACTCAAAACATCAATCACCATGGCTCCCCAAACACCCCCCTTAGCCGTGGGGTTTGGGTGACCAAAACACCACAACCAAATCAATTTTGGTGGGTTTGTTTAGTTATTATACCCCCATTACACATGAATTTAACATGCATTTATCCAATTAACCTCAAAAACGAGTTTGAAAAATTCCTTTGATTCTTGAAAAAAAAGTTTGAATGCATGTTGGATTTGATTACATAGAAAGGTAGGGAATGATTAGATTAGAGGTGGTCTAACCTTAGTTTTAATCAAAACCAAGTAGAAAAAAAAATTAATGGTGGTTTTTGGTGGTTTGGGGGTGACCGTCGGCCTAAGGAGGAAGAGAGGGAGAGAACAAAATTTTTTTTTTCCAAGTGTTTTTGTGTTGTATGTGTTTTCATTTCCCCTTTTGTAAAATTGGAAGGACCCCTTGTGCAATTTAGGCTTTCTTTTGGCCTCAAGTAAAAACGACATTAAAACTTTGCGGGTTTGACTCACTAGTTATTTTAGAAAATTTTACGGGAGTCGGAAATTATCCCAAACACTCCAAAATACTTTTGGGATACTTTAAATGTACCCGGAAAGCTATAAAACTCACCCGACTCGACTTAACACGAACCGTAAGTAAAATTCTCGAAAAATTACATTATCGATAAAACGTCAATAATTATAGAAATTTGGGCATCCATCGGGATCGTATTCGTCATCGTTCTTCTTGAATCGTCAATCGTAAAAATTATAACCTCGAACATCTGCTTTAACCAAAATACTAAAATATGTAGCAATTAATATTTATTAAAAATTTCAAAAATTAGCGTAATTTAGGGTAATGTTAATGACCTTGGTTCTAGGGTGTCACAATTACAGAAAATCATCATTCATCTCCTAGGAGGAGGCATGGTAAACAAGGTGAGCAAGAAATCTTGCAACCTCCTATGAAGTCCAAACATATCCATCCTAAGGTTGTGAATGATGTAGTTGTTGTAGAGGCAACATGGACAATGAGAACAATGAGGGGAAGTGGGACACCCAAAATGGGAGTGTTTGAGGGAGGTGAAGGTGGAGGGGGTATGTTCTCCAAGGGTTAAATTGGGTGAGTGTGGAGGTATATTCTCCAAGGGTGATGTGGGTGAGATTGGAGGGGTAAAAGGTGAAGTCACCAAGGTATCAACAAAGTCATTCACAATAGGAATGCTTTTGATGGGTTGAGGTTGGGTAGTCACATCCAAGAGAGTACTTGGAGTGAAGGGTGAGGATAGCTCATTCATTCTATATTGGAATGAAGAGGAGGTAGAACCATGAGAATGGTTTGTACCATGGGTTGAGGTAGTCTTGCATGGAGCAAGAGGTGGTGAGGGTGATGAAGAGATGAGAATTGGAAAAATCTCATTCTTGGGTGTGTGAATGGGTGAAGAGTTAAGTTTGGGCAACTTAATCTTAATCTTAAGGTTTTTCTTTGAAGTGGAGGTTTTGGATGAGTTTGAGATTATTGTAGAAACCATGGTTGTAATGAGTGGTTTAAGGGTTAAGGATGAATGATTTGATGTGTGAAGAACATAGCTAACAAGATGGGTTTAAAAGGGTGAGGGGATGATCCAAAATAGTAATGGGTTAAAACCATTTTATGTGAATAATGAATTTAGGTAACCTAGTTTAGGAAATGTGCAGGTTTTTGCAAAGAATCAAGCAAGGTTTACACAGATTAAGGTAAATAGTGTTAAAGCAAAGATTCTGTCGGACACAGTAGCCGACGGTTCCCTATCTAGGATGGGCGGTTCCTTATCGATAAGGAACCGATGGTCGATATGGAACCGCGACCAGAGGTGTTCAAAAAACGCACTTCCTCAAACTTTGGTTAGCCCAGATTTTTACCAAAGGATTAACAAGCCAAAGTTAACTACTGACCAAAATCTAGGAAGCTAACTAACACATAGGATGCACAAAGCTATGCAAATCGTAAACACGATGGCATAGACAACATTAGGATTAAAATAACAAGTACTCCAAACAAGTAGTATTAGTTAATACACAACCAAAATAAAGTAAAAGGAAGCAAATGTTCAACATCACATTACATGTTTAGCAACATGTATACTTTGAAACAATTCAAAGTCTTCATCTTCTTTTCTTGCCCAATCCCTTGATCATGTTACCCAAGTACTTGAATCCCTTCCTTGACTCAACTCGATGATTATGTAACTCACCTCGGGTTCGAAGACTTTGACGGTAAAGTTCCTCCATATTGAGATTATCCGGAACTTCACTAGTGGAATGATGAGGAGGGGAAACAATGTCATCTAAACCATCCACGAATGAGTTTGTGGAGTGGTGAGAAGTACTCGAAGAGCCAATGGGAGCACTTGTGCCAATGCCATCACCATCACTTGTTGGCATGTCAATGTCCTCATCATTGGACTCTTGTTGGTCGGATTTGCTAGGTCTACGATCACATCTTGTCTTTCTCTCATATACCTCTTGAATAGGTAGCATGACCCGTTTGACCGGTTGAAAATGAGAAATATCAAGATTGGGAAAATCACGGCCAACCCTTTTAAAAAGGCGAGTGAGAAGCATTGCGTAAGGGAGGTTTATTTTAGGCTTGTGAATAGCATAATTGATCCGTTGAGCGATAAAATATGCCAAATTGTAATTGGTGTTGGTAAAGATGCAAAATAACATATGCACTAAACACGCCAGAACATGATCCCGGTTTCCACCAAGACAAAACACATTTTCCCTAAGGATATTGGTCCATTGGACCATATTATCATTAAGGTCGCTTAAGAGAACCTCACGACGTTTCACCGAACGTACCTTAGTATGAAGGCTTCTTACAACGGGTCGATTACGCTTTTTGGAGACAATGTCAACAATGTAGTCAAGATCAATTTCCGCATGATCATTTGGAGGACAATTGTTGATTCAAGGAGAGCACTAAGCTTCCATTTATCCGTGAAGCGACAAGTGCCTACAAATGGGACATCAAGAATTTGACCGAAGACTTCGAGAGAGTATTGTATGAGTTGACCATTTAAGATGAACCTAACAAACATTCCATCATTGCTTTCAATGACGGAATATGTGCTAAAGAACTCCAATAGGAATCGGGGATAGATGTCTTCCTTAATGTGCAACAAACAATCAAACCCAATGTTTTCAAACATAGATTTGATGTGGACATAATCCTTAATATCCTTTTGGACAACTCTATCCTCATGAAAACAACGAGATCGAAGGGAGGAATAAGTATGGGCGAGATGTGTTGAGTGAGAAAAGTCGGAAAGATTAGGCATATATTGTTTAGTGAGTTGATGATCCTTTTGGTATTGTGAAGGCATTATTAGTACCTAAATAAACACAAGAAAATATATTTCCAATCACTCATATGAAAAATAAAATCAAAAATCAAAATATGAGAATATGTTATATCAATTTCTTGACAAACAAAGGATTGAATCCATATCATTCTCATGTTCACAGTGTATCTATTCCATTATTAACCAAGAAGATATGAACTATGTTGGATCAACAATGGACTATAACATTGGTTTTTCAAAACAAGGTTTTTAGGTAAGCATTAACAATGCAATTACCTATTTGTTCATGGGTTCATCTCAATTCCATATTTTAACCAAAATCATTTAGCCAAAATTCGGATTTGTTCTACAAGTGGGTTTTAGTGAAATCTCAATGAATATGAACCTAAGGAATCATAGTAAAATAACTATGTCAACTCATATTCCTATTAAGGTTCTAATTCAATTTCAATTTTAAAAATCCCCAATTATGAAAGGATGAACCCTAGAACAAATGAAAGAAAATACTTACAATTAATTGATGTCTGATGAAGGATGAGTGAAACCCACAACTTGGAATCAATTAATTTGAGTGATTGAAGGTTTTTGAAGCTTCAACAATGGTGGAAAAAGGGGAACCCGACGGCTGTGTGTTTTTGGGAGAGAGAGGGTTTTGTTTGAAAAAGATTAAATTAATAAAATTGGCACTCTGACAAGTTTTACTGCCCGCGGTTCCTTATCGATAGAGGACCGCGGGTTTGAACCGCCAGAGATAAAGAACCGCCTACAGAGGCAGGTTTTTATCAATGAAATACGCCAAATTTTTGAAAACCAAGTTTTATAAAATACTTAAAAATATATCTTAAACCTTTTAGAATATCATTGGATTATCATAACACTAAGCAATATGCCTTAATGAAGGATTACGAGTTGAATCGAGATCGAAAAGAACCGAAACGGACAAACGACTACTCGTAGCAAAAAAGCAAAGTGGAGAGAAGTCAAGGGAAGTTAATCAAGACTAAGACCCATGCTCAAGTGATTAATGACAATCTTCAAATCGTGGAGACGAAGAGTAATACAAGGTTTTTTGGCCAAGTATAAAATAATTTCGTTCCAATCTTTTTGAATTGATTATTGGTAGAAATCGCGACTCAATTGTCTTTTGGTGAAAAATAATTTGGTCTGCTTGATTATCTAATTTTAAAGTAAAAGCAAATAATTGTCGTTGAGTAAAGTAGAAGCTTTTACAAAATTAAACCAAAACTTATTTAGAAAAACACTTAAAACATAAAACTTTGTAAAACTTTAAAACTCAAAAATTTAATCTATCGGAATGTAACAAGCCCTTTCTATCGGAATGCACCAAAATTATAACCGTCGGAATAATTAAATTATTGCTATCGGAATATATAAAAAACAACACCATCGGAATGTAAGAAATGGCAAAGCGATCAGAATGTATAATATAGGAATGTTGTTGGGTGTCGGAATGTTTCAGATCGGAATACACAAGCTCAGTCCTATCGGAATGTTTCTGTCGCAATATGATTCTGTCGCAATATGATTCTATCAGAATGTTACAAACTAAAATTGGGCAGAGTTTCGTCACAAAGTAACCTTAAACTCCGTCGGAATATGCGATCGCAATGAGCGATCGCAATCCCAGATCGGAATAAGGGGATGGTACACGTGATCGCAAAGTAAAACCCATAAGGGTTATTGCGATAAAAACAAGCTTCTCGTTGGAATGTGTAAACCCTTAGAATTGCGATGGAACATGAAGTAATCCGAAATTGAAAATAAGCCAAAGTTCAATAAGCACTATCAATAAGCTCACTAGACCAAAACTTAACCGACTCAATTAGCATAAATTTGAAAGCTTTTTAAAGTACGAAATTCATAAACTTTATAGAAGAAACTTTAAAAAGACAAAACCTTTTAAGTAATCCGAAAAACAATAAGCTAAATATATGACATAAGCCAATACGCACAACAAGCTTATAGCTTATACGTATAAGAGCTTATGTAGGAATAAAAAGATTAACTTTTTAAACACTAAAACATCAAAATCAAACACGAATTAAGAACTATTCGGATCAAAGATGAAGTTTTGGACCAAGGACAAAGCAAAATCAAGAAAGGTAAAAAGAGATGAAAGATTAAAAGCTTAAACTTGAACGTTTTATTAATGAAACTCTAATACAAAGATTAAACAAAGCTTAACTTGAAATAAAAGATAAAGTTTAGTGAGAGAAAGTTAAAAACTTTCTCTCTCTAAAATGAAAACTAAAACAACGAAAATTAAACTAGCTAATGACTAACACCCTCCTAATGTGTCATTAGGAGGGTATATATAGGGAGTGGGGAATGCATGTATGCTTTCTTCTTTCTTTCTTTTCTTCTCGACTCGATCTAAATTCTTTGTCTTTCTCGATGTCGTCTCGGGATTTGAACTCGTCTTTCAATTTTCTTCTATAATTAGACTTGAGTTCTTCGACTTCATTAAACTTCCGTCTTTAGACTTTTTCTTCGATATATCTTCAAAATAGGCCTTGGACTTCCGTTCTTTTTGCACTCTTGATCTTTTGACTTCGTCTTTTCTCGTTTTCTTTGATAAAATCCCGTGAAAGCCCGTGTTTTCTTCCTTTTTTGTCTTTTGGTCCTAAAACACAATAAAAACACAAACCACGCATAATTCCGACTTTTACGACATAAAATACACGTTTTGGTCTTGTTATTATTGGAAATAAGTGGAAAAAGGATAAGTGTTTTCACACTTATTAAATCCCCTACACTTGACCATTGCAATGCCCTCATGCAATGCATTAATTTTTAAGCACGATTTACATCTTCCATCATAAATAACCCACCTTGGCCTTTATTAAATACTAAACATTAAGAAAAATAAAAAGAGAGAAATATATACAAAACAAGTAAAGAAATCAAAAACTTACTTTAGGGTTTGGCTGTCATGAATGTTTATCATCCTCAAGTTTCACGTTCCCCAAACCAAGCTTAAAAACAAAATCATTGTTATTATAAGTTAGCAAACTAACACGAATTCATGTGGGCCAATTATTTACTTAGACTCCCTTATTCCTAGGTGTATCTCTTATATTTTGTTGTTATCTTGAATGATCACGAGGATGCATTGTTGACTTATTTCGATAGTTATTTAGGCCAAAAATAAAGTGCACGATTTAATCAATAGTTAGCTAAAGGACAAAATCTTTTAAAACTGCTTCTCGGGACCTCTTAAAATTCATATCTTGGCATAACTCGCTTCACGATTTGAGACCTTTCTCGGACCGATATTTAGCAGCGACTTCATACTTCGAATCTTTGAGAAACGTTCTTAAAATTATGGTATTCTCTTCATAATAGGAATTTCTTCACTTGAAGTTTTGAGAGATTCTTCATCTTTGGACCACGACTTCTTCATTTTTCTCCAATCTTTATTTTGGAATTTGATATACAACGATCCGCCTCCTTTTAGGACTTGGATCTATTTATCCTCATTCCTTGTTAGGGTCTTTTCGGATAGACTTCTCCATGATCTTTAGGGGAGTATTTGCTTTTCGTCGTGTGTCTCGATCCTTCGTATTGATTTTAGATAAATGATTCTTCACATCACTTTTGGATCTTTAGCAACAAAATGTAGCCCTCATGCCTTGTTAGGGCCTTTTCAGACTCGCCAATCTTCGCATCCCGCTTCAATAAGTTATGCCTTGGCTATGAACTCTAATTAATACCGAGCAACTTTTAAACGATCTTGGGCTAGAAGCTAAGTAACTTTTCAAATCGTACAACCTTATTTATTGCATATAAATTTATTAACAAGCGATGGGAGAATAGGCTTATAATCAACTCACATAAATTCACGAAAGAATACCAAACTTATAATTGACTCTATCATCTCTCGTTCTCCATAATTTAAAATCTCAAGGAATGAGACTCGTGGATGCTTAGCCAATTAAATCAGAGTCTTGGGTTTTCGAGTCATCTATAGGATCTTGCAAACTCTTAGACTTTTTCAAGTTTAGAATTCGCATTTTAAAGTTCCCTTGATAAACGACTCTCTAGGATCAATTATAGGAACTTGCGAAAAGTTCTTGTTCTTAACCCGTGAGAGTTAAGACTTTCGCGTTTTAAAGTTCCCTACATAAAATCCTAGCAAAACTTGACTTAAACACGTTAAGGATACTAGCTAGAGTAAACTTAGATAAGTAAACTCGGGTTGAGTCAAAATATTCACGACTTTGAAAAATTTTAAAACCACTTTATTACTTTATTTTTAGCAAGGAAAGTAAATAACGATAACAAAGGAAAACTACAAGGCCACAATAGATTAAAAATTTTGAAAAATGTCAAAAAATCAGATTTTTTGGTTAAAATGAGGGCAAATTCATGCAAAATACCACTTACTTCGATAGAAGTCCCCTCTACACTTGATATAAACATTTTCCTCAATGGTTAAGCATGTGGGAGTAAACTCCCCTACACTTATGACATTGTGTACTTTGTTTAAATCTTGATAAGGGAAGGACAACTATAGTGATTTCAGTGTGAACATATAAGATATGAAATATTGAATCACGACGGTTTAGGATAGAACCAGGAAGATGGGAACACGGGATCACGGTTCGTCAAAAGTCATCGAGGTGCTCTTTGAAGCTTCAATCCCTGCACAGAATAAGAAACAAGAGAACAAATACATACGGGGCTCCCCCTACACTTATTATGAAAACGATAAAGGATAGATCACGGGTTGCCTCCCGAGAAGCGCTTGTTTTTTATAAACGAGTCACGAGCCTGACTCGACCCAAAACTAGTTTATAGGAAACGTGGTGAGGGATGGAATCATCTCATGAGAGATGTCCTCACCAAAGTACAACTTCAAACGCTGGCCATTCACCTTAAAGTTGGGCCCATTTGGCTGAGAAAGCTCAATGGTGCCATATGGAAAGACTTTGGCGACGGTGAATGGACCAGACCAGCGGCTCTTCAACTTGCCCGAGAAGATCTTCAACCAAGAGTTAAAAAGTAAGACTTGATCACCAACATGGAACTCTCGGTTCTTAATCCTTGCATCATGGATGATCTTGGTCTTCTCCTTGTAGATCAATGAGTTCTCGTAAGCTTCATTCCTCAATTCATTAAGCTTGTTGAGTTGAATCTTGCGAAGATCACCGACTTTGTTGATGTCGAAGTTAGCCCACTTCAAGGCCCAGTATGCCTTATGTTCCAGCTCGATAGGGAGGTGTCATGCTTTCCCGTACACAAGATGATAAGGTGTACAACCAATCGGGGTCTTATATGCAGTACGGAAAGCCCACAAAGCATCATCTAACTTATTGGCCCACGAGGCACGATGCTCTCCCACAGTACGTTCCAGAATTCGCTTCAACCCACGGTTGGAAATCTCAGCTTGACCATTGGTTTGGGGATGATAAGCGGTGGAAAGACGGTGATTGACACCGTACTTAGCCATGACTCTAGCAAATTGATCATTGCAAAAATGAGTCCCGCGGTCACTGATTATAGCACGAGGAACACCGAATCGAGCAAAAAGTTGCTTCATAAAGTTCACAACCACCCTCGCATAATTCGTAGCGAGAGCCTTAGCTTCAACCCATTTGGATACGTAGTCAACGGCTACGAGGATGTACTTGTTCCCTTTAGATGATGGAAATGGCCCCATAAAGTCGATACCCCATACATAAAAGATTTCACGTTCTTGTATGAAATTTTGAGGCATCTCATCTTTATGTGTGATCTTGCCTTGTCTTTGGCAAGCATCACAACGTTTAACCATTTCGTGAGCGTCACAATAAATGGTGGGCCAATAAAATCCTGAGTCAAAAACTTTCTTTGCGGTGTAGTTGGGACCAAAGTGACCACCGGTGGGTCCTTTATGGCAAGCATCAAGGATTTGTAAAGCTGCCGGCCCATCAACACATCAACGAATGACAAGATCCGCACATTGTTTAAAGAGATAAGGGTCATCCCAGAAGTAAGTCTTAACATCTTTTAAGAACTTCTTCTTTTGTTGGGATGTTAACCCTTCGATGAGAATTCCACCCGCTAAGTAGTTTGCAATGTCCGCAAACCACGGGTTGTCATCAAGATTGGAGTGAATAGACATTAAGGCCTCAAGGGGAAAAGAGTCATTGATCTCTTGATTCGGATGATCCCCTTGATAAGGATCCTCAAGTCTACTTAGATGATCCACGGCTAGGTTTTCGGCTCCTTTCTTGTCACGAATTTCAATATTAAATTCTTGAAGGAGTAAAACCCAACGAAGAAGTCTTGGTTTAGAATCTTGCTTAGTTAACAAGTACTTCAACGCCGAATGATCGGTGTACACGATTATGGTGGAAAGGACAAGATAGGGGCGGAACTTCTCAAAAGCATACACTACAGCTAAAAGCTCTTTTTCGGTAGTGGTATAATGCAATTGAGCCCCCTTCATTGTCTTGCTAGCATAATGGATTGGTTGGAAGTGTTTGTTCATTCTTTGGCCCAAACCCGCTCCAATAGCAAAGTCGCTAGCATCACACATCAATCCAAAAGGTAGCTCCCAATTAGGGGTAACCAAGACCGGTGCCTTATTAGCTTGTCCTTAAGAAGATTGAAGGAGTCAAGACACTCTTTAGAAAAGATAAAAGGAGTATATTTTTCCAAGAGGTGGGTCATCGGGCGAGCGATTTTAGAAAAATCCTGAATGAAACGAAGATAGAAGCCCGCATGACCAAGGAAACTTCTTACACCCTTCACGGTTGAAGGTGGAGGTAATTTGGCTATGACATCTACTTTAGCACGGTCTACTGTTGTCCCATAGATTTAGATGATATAGCACGAATTAAAGAAAGAAAATAGATGAAGAAGATGAATTCTAGAGAGAGAAAGTAGTGAGAGAAAGTAGAGAGAGAGAGATGATTAACTTTTGGAATATTAGATTAGAAGTGAGAATAATGAACAACCAACCCTCCTAACATGCTAGGAGGGTAGTATATATAGTCCACCCACATGCGGGCTTTAATGGACTATATATTAGGCCGGGCTTGTCTTTTGGACTTTAATTAGTTTAAATCCAAGCCCGTAAACCACGACTAATTAACTACCTATTAAACGTTCTAACTAATGTTACAATGATAACCTATGACCGAGCATTCTTGTTTGACTCAATATTTTGAGGCTAACAATCTCCCCCAATGTGAGGTCATACCCTTTTGATATTTGGAGATCAAAGGAGATTACGAATCTCGTCATAAATGAGCCTTGAACGTGTAACAGTAGTTTTGTTCCTTCATGCTGTGATCTTTGAGCCTTTGTCGTTGTCTTTCGACTTTGTCTTTTAGTCTTTAGATCTTCAAATCATCCTTGACTTGTCATTGCCATCTTTGGGCATGAATATGTGGTTATGAATCTTTGACTTTGCTAAGTACACCATGACGCCACCTTCTCGAGACAAAACATAGACACGGACTGAATGGCTTTGACATTCGTCCTAAATCGGTAGCGTTTTACCTCCGGCTGGTGAAGACTGTTATACGATATTAAATACCGTACCTGTGATTAGGTAGATTCAATTAAGAATTTCCTTGACAGGGTTTCGCGGCTGTACTAGCCGTTCTCTTTACTCGACCGTCTCAAAGCAAGACTGCGAACATAAAGAGTGAATCAATTGGATAAATATCCGCTTGATTAAAGTCGTCAATTCAAATTCCTGGAACAAGTTTGATTCATTAAGAATCTTACCATTGTTGCTTTCCAGTTGACACAAGTTTGATTCATAAGAATCTCACAAGTTACCTACCGTAGCGCTGTTTGATGTTGATGCTAGAAGGATTTCCATTCGTCACTGTGAATACTAAGTAGTATCACTCTGAGTGTTCTAGCAATATCGCAAGGATATAGCGTAGGACTCTCTTGATCTTCATTCGTGTGTCCTAACGAGATTTGATTGATCTCTTGGCTCTAGACTCGATTTGTGAACTTTTAGTGATCGGAGGCTAGAGCAGATGCCACCTATTCAATATCAACTATCTCGGAGTGAGAAAGTCAATAGAAGTCGTGTTAATCTCCGTGACAATAAAACAAACTTCTTTTGAGAGAAGACTGAGTAGCTAGGAAAGGGTTGTGCTTCACATCACTGGGTCCATGATGAGTTGTCTTCATGATGTGTTGACCCGGTTTCTGCTTAAGTTGTATGGAGGGCTTCTTTCTTTACACCCTTTATCCTTACATTTCTTTTTCATTCTTCAACCCCTTCAATGCTTACCAAGACATCATTAATAGCACCTTGTTGTGATTGTTCCAATGTTATCATCAGTACTTAGTCGGCATTCAGCTATGTTCACATTCTACTCCATCTTTCCTAAGGACTTCTAATAATCTATTGGATTGTCCCTGGGAAGATCCCTCCGGTTTTGGTTGGATCATAGGACTTAAACCTAACCACCCTTTTGACACCAATAACGTCGTGAATTAAAGATGTTGTGGGTATTTGATCGTAACCATGAGTGCTTGAGTCTTTAGATCATATTTTAATCACATTTTCTCTCCCTATCTCTAATATATAAAATCTTTTGATATTAGAGATACCAAATTTGATTAAAATATATTTTGAAAAAAATAGTCTTGAAAATCTTCGGGAGAAAGATGTGTCAAACTTAGCATGAAATTTGGAGCGCTCCCCCTCAAAAATTGTTCCAATGGAATTTTCATTACGAGGATTTGATCCACATTATACTTTTGAGGATAGGAGTGGTTGAACACACAATTTTTGAAAGATTTTGAATATCATTGAGAAATTCTTGAAAAAATTGTGTTCAACGCTTTTTGAAAAATCAATTCTTTTTGACGAAAAGGTTTTTCTAAAGCATAAACTTGAGTTCATAGACTTTGAATGTCTTGAAGAATCCACTCAAGTGTAAGAAGATTTAACTTCTTTTGCTAAGGGTAAGAGTACAAAATCGTACACTCCCCCGTGAATATAGTTCCAGGTTGCAATCTGAAAGTGATTACAAGCCATTGTGTTGAGCTCAAAACGTTGAATGTTTTGTGACAAGCTCAACCCTAGATAGATTGCTCTACCCGTTGTTGGAAATATTGTCCAAAAGAGACAATTTCCTTTAAAAAGATAGAAATGACATGTTTTGAAAAATATTTACAACTTTCATTCGAGCTTTATGTACACACCCGTGTCGTTATTGAGCGACATTTCTAGGTACGTCCATATTATCGATATTGAAAGACATGTCGAGAAGAATATTTTTGGATTATCAAAGATTTTTTAATTTTGTATTTTTCTTTTTCATTAATATTTACAGGTAGATGTTTGATAGATGAATCAAGCAGGCTTCTTTGCCAGAACCTCCAGTTCTGCTGGAGTCAAACATCTCATACCAATTTGGCTAACTAGATACGCAAACCTCTCTTTCGAAAGAGCTTTTGTAAACAAGTCAGCTAATTGGTAATCAGTTCCAACAAAGTATAATTCAACAATACCTCTTTCAACTTGTTCCTTAATGAAGTGATATCGGACATCAATGTGTTTCGTGCGAGAATGCTGTACCGGATTGCAGGAGATGGCTATGGCAGACTTTGAGTCACAGTACATAGGTACTTTATCAAAGTGGAAGCCATAATCCGTGAGTTGTGTTCTCATCCAAAGAACTTGAGCACAACACGCAGATAGAGACACATACTCCGCTTCGGTTGATGAAAGTGACGTGCAATCCTGCTTCTTGGAAGACCATCCCACAAGCTTATCTTGACCTAGAAATTGTGCACCACCAGAAGTACTTTTTCGTGTATCAAGACACCCTGCATGATCAGAATCTAAATAGGCCGTTAGAAAGAAACCGGTTTCCCTCGAATACCAGAGTCCCATGTGAATGGTATTCTTAAGGTACCGAAAGATCCGTTTAACCTCCTTGAGGTGCTTTTCAGTGGGTCGTGCTTGATATCGTGCACAATAGCATGTAGCATGATGAATATCAGGTCTGCTTGCTGTCAAGTACATGAGGGACCCGATCATGGAACGATATCTCGTTTGATCTATGGGTAATCCCTCCAAATCAGCATCTAGGGATATGGTTGATAATGGTGTCCCAACGGGGTCACATGATGTCATACCATGCTTTGTGATTATCTCTTAACAATACTTAGCTTGGTTAATAAAGATACCACTTGGGGATTGGTGAACTTGAATTCCTAGAAAGATTTTTAGTTCGCCCATCATAGACATTTCAAATCTGTTGTGCATTACTTTTTCAAACCATTTTGAAAGTTTTGGGTTTGTAGACCCGAAAATAATGTCATCAACATAAATCTGCACAAGCAAAATGTCATCCCCATATTTATAAGTGAACAAAGTTAAATCAATGGAACCTTTTGAGAAACCTTTGGAGACCAGAAATTTTGAGAGCTCGTCGTACCACGCCCTTGGATCTTGCTTGAGTCCATATAGTGCCTTGTGGAGACGATACACCTTGTCAGGATAATGAGGATTGACGAATCCTTCTGGCCGCGTGACATAGACTTCTTCCTTCAAAGGACCGTTAAGAAACGTCGTCTTTACGTCCATTTGATAGACAATGAATCCCTTATGTGCAGCATAAGCAAGGAAAATCCTGACCGCCTCCATTCGAGCTACTGGTGCAAATGATTCTTCAAAATCAATAACCTCTTTCTGTCCATACCCTTTAGCCACTAGCCTAGATTTATTCTTGATGATCGTGTTCTCTTCATCCATCTTGTTTTTCTAGATCCACCGAAGATTTAATGGTGTTACATCGTATGGTCTGTCAACAAGTTCCCAGAGTTTAAGCCTTTCAAATTTTTGAAGTTCATCCGTCATCGATTCAATCCAAGCATGATCAGTCATGGCTTCTTTGATGTTTTTCGGTTCAGCTGAACTCACGGCGAGTGCGAACATACAAACATCGCCATCGGTGTGAAGTTGTCGTCTTGTACGAACAGGTTGTGAAGGGTTTCTAATGACATGAACCAAAGGATGATCTCGGGTCCAATGATGTGTTGAAGGATGTCGTTGGTAGAATGTATGCATATTTGACGGATCAACATGGCGAGTAGAAGACTCTCCAGTTTCGTGTACCGGTGTACCGAATGGGTTGATAAATTCGTCTTCGTCAGATAATGCATTGTCTGCTTGATTTGTGTTCTCTGGAGTAATGACAGTAGTTGTAGATGTTGTAGGATCGATTGTTGAAGTGATATTCTAAGGAAGTAACTCTGCAGCAACCCGTGTTGAAGTAGATGAAGTTGTATCCGGTTGTTGACGATGATCGGTATCATCATTCTTATCATGAGTGACAGCGGAAGACTTCGATACAACTTGTTTCTCCCCCGTGAAATATTCATCATACATTGGTCCATTTAACATCTCCAGCTCTTCAATTGTCGTGTCGACTGTCATATCAGCTCTAGGAACATTTTCTGGAACTAGCGCTGAACACGACAGTTCATTGCTGTGGTCTTGAGTTCCGAGTTCCGTGCGGTTGTGAATGGAAGTCGTTTGTCTTTGTGGATCGGGACTTAAACTGTTTTGTTCAAGTGCCATTTCTTGTAATTCATCAAATCGGATGTGAATAGTCTCGACTATCAATTTTGTTCTCTTGTTGTACACTCTATATCCCTTAGACTGCGTTGCATATCCCACAAGAATACATGCATCACCTTTTTCTTTCATCTTATCCAAACTTTCACCATCTCGAATAATGTAACAAGTACATCCAAAAAACATGAAGGTGTTTGAGTGAAGGTTTTCGATCATGAATTATATGATATGGTGTCTTTTTGTGTCTTGGGATAATTAAGGAGCGGTTTTGTGTGTAGCATGCGGTTGACACGGCTTCGGCCCAAAAGTATAGTGGAAGTTTTGAAGCGGATACTAATGTTCGAGCAGCCTCAACTAAAGTACGGTTTCGTCTTTCAACAACTCCGTTTTGTTCGGGTGTTCGAGCAATAGATGTTTCATGTTCAATCCCTTCGGCTTCAAAATAGTTTCTCAGTTTTGAATTCAAAAATTCTGTACCTTTGTCAGTACGAACCACTTTAACTTGAGCTTGAAGACCACGTTGTATCAGTTTAAGGAATCTGATGAGAACATCAGGTGTTTCATCTTGGACCTCAAGAAGTGAGTCCATGTGTACCTTGAGTAATCATCGACAACTACCAGAATATATTTCTTTCCATTGATACTCTGAACACGCATGAGACCACATAGATCCATATGAAGAAGATCTAACCGTCCTTTTGAGATTGGTGTAGTCTTTGTTTTGAAGCTACTTCTTTTAGCTTTACACAGTTCACAAGAAGAACAAAGATGATCTTTGATGAATTTCAAACTTGGAAGGCCTCTCACAATATCTTTCTTGGAAAGCAAGTTGATGGTATCAAAGTTGAGATGAGAAAGACGTTGATGCCATAACCATGCCTGAGTCGATGAAGCTTTAGCCATGAAGCAAATTGGAGTTGATAAAGTTGTGTCTTGTAGTGAAATTATGTAAAGATCAGTACCCCGTGTACCGGTAAGTAAATCATTCCCATCATAATCACGAACAAAACATGTCTTCTTTCTGAAAGCAACCTCCAAATCCGCATCACAGAATTGACCAACCGAGAAAAGATTGTGATTGAGCCCTTCGATGTAGTATACCCTTTTAATCGTTATATTCCCCTGAACCAAATCTCCATATCCTAGGATCGGTGCAAATTGATCATTTCCGAATCGGACCGTACCCAGGAACTTCTCCACGAAGTTAATTAGAAGCTTAAGATTCCCCGTCATGTGCTTCGTGCATCCGGAGTCCAGTATGAAGAGAATTATTTGTATCACCTGCAGAAGAGTTAGAACACGATGGAGCATTTGCTAAATTGGATACCACAATATTTGTGATTATAGAATCATTAGTGTCCTTAGCAACATTTAAAGGCATACTAACACTCGTAGTCACATTTTCTGTCCTAACTTTAGGCATCCATTTATATCCAGGAGGACATTGATTAGCAAACCACCATTTCCAAGACTTACTAGCAGACTCATATAATTTCTTAATTTTGCTTCTAGGCTTCTTAGTGGTGGAGTCTGATGCATTACTTTTCTTAGTGGGGGTGGCACCAGAATGGTTCACTTTGCGTTTGGGTTGACTAGCTCTAATAGGCATTGCAACTTGCTTCTTAGTTCTAGTATCTACGCCTTTGACTTTATTCATAGCACACATAGAATGATTAGCATTAGCACACTTTCCACATTTGACACAAACAAATTTCACATTCATATCATTCAAATCATTCACATCATTCATATCGTCATTACATGCGATAACATACTTTTTATTCTTAAAAACATTCAAATTCCTAGGGTGTGCTTCTACTTCCTTCATCTTCCCTTGATTCTTGTGTTTCCAGACCTTATCATTCACTTGAGTGCTCTTAAGCTGAGGCCGGCTAACACTAGTAGTGGTGACTATTCCTGTAGTAGAAGACACACGAATATTAGTGTTTCTAGAAGTCTGAGGCGATTGAGTAACTTTGTTTGTGGGCTTAGTGGGCATTCTATACATCCCTGTTTTAATCACATTATTGTGCTTAACGCTTGGTGCTATAGTATTCCTTATGGGTTGTTTATGTGGTAACCTTTCCTTTCCGTCCATCTTGGGGGCAAACACAGGTTTTGCAAACGAGGAATTTGAAAAAACAGATGGTTTTCCCAAGATAGAGGATCAATTCACTTTAGAAGCATTGGGTTATCTAACAACAGGTTTTTTAATGCTAGGTTCCATGATTTTCCCACCCATTTTAACAACGAGTTTCTACAACTCTGCTATCGCTCTGTCCCTGTCTTGTAACTGAGCTTTCAACCCTTTAATTTCCAAATTCTGTTCATTCATTTCTCGAAACGTTTGGGAAAGTTTTTCTTGCAATTTATTATCATGTGGAAAACTACCAACGTCTTTTTGCAAAGCAAGTTCAAGAGAATGACAATGTTTTTGAAGGAAATCAGTTTTGTGTTGAAGTAACTCAAAAGCCTTTTTATCAACATTTTCTTTACGTTTCGAAAGCTCAATTTCAAGATGTTCACATTCTTTGATCTTATCAATATATTTGCATGCAACATAAGAATATTCATCAATATCAGCACAAGATGTAAAATAAGCACACATAACATCTTTAGAAACGCATTCTTGCAAGAGTAAATCATATTTATCTGAAAAATCAGACTTCTCCATTTGAAGATCATCAATGTGTTTCTCAAGAGATTCAACATATTTTAAATCATCATACATTTCAGTCCGAATGAACTCCTCAAGTTGAAGAACAGTTTCTTTAATCAACGCCGTGTTTGGAATTAAGAGTTCTTTCACAAGCAAGGTAATATCTTGAGGAATCGGGCGTGTCCACTCAGCATTTTCACGTTTTTCCCAATCTCTTTCAACAATAGATTTAACATTATCTATGTGGTGTTTAAGAATACCTAATGTTTTCCTACTCTTGCTTTTAGATTCATCTAGAGGGAGGTAGTTTATGTATCTGTAAACATTAGATTTCTTAGGGGAAAATGCTTTCTTCCATTGAATTATCTTTTGTTTGCATTCTAGAAACACTTCCTCACGAGTTTTCTGAGTTTGTTTGTTGAAAAGACCATAAAGACTATTCTCATAAGCATAATTATATGGTTTTACAAACTCCTTATTGAGAAGAGGTTGACTATCATCGTCCCAAAGGGCAGTCTCTTCACTATCGGCATTTACAAGCATGCAATCAAGATCGGTCCTTTCAGTCTCATCAAGATAAAGACACGGGTTCGTAGCTTAAGCTTTGGCAAGGTACTCAGGACTTGCAAAGCTAGCTTGACCCTTAAACATGGACGGAGGTGCTAGCATTCTGACGATTTGAATAGAATCATGCGTTTTATAAACAACTTTCTTCAAAAATTTGACTTGTTCTTCTAATTTTGTTACTTTTTCAGTTTCTTTATCGTATCTACTTTTGAAGTCTTGTTTTAACGCATCTACCTCTTGTTTCTTATCCTCAAGAATTTTAGCAGAATCAGTAGTGGTCATAGAGAGCTTTTGTTCAAGTTCGTTAACTTTGGTATTTTCAAGGCACGTTTTTTGACGTTCATCCATTAAGAAAACATTATATTGACGCTTCTCTTTGGCTAATAACTCAAGAGTGGTATTATATTTGTTTTCAAAATCGTCCTTTTGACTTTTTAACGCACTTCCCTTGTACCCCTCAAGCTCTTTGGTTTTCTGAAGGAGCTCATCTCTATAGCTTTCAGTCATCTCAGTAGATTTGATAAGAGCAGCTTTGCATTCTTCAAAACTTTGAGTGAGCGTAGCGTTTGCCTTCTTTAATTGCTTTTGACTCTTTTTATTTTCAGTGACATCTTTTTGTAAAGTAGCAATTAAATTAGCAAGCGCAATACGTTCCTCTTCATCATATTCATTTGCATGTTGATCATCCTCAGACTCATTATTGCACATGTCTGATGAATCGGATGTAGTATTGCTATCAACCGTTTCCATCATACATGTGTCATTAATGGCATTGGGTAGATCACTATGCTCATGAATATCACCAAACACATTATATTCATCAGTAGTGTGTACCTTATCGATTGGCTCAGTGTCAAAGATAGGGCCATTGTCATCTTCAGTAACTTTGAGAACTTCTTCAACCTTTTCCATGTACGAGTAATGTGCATCGAGCTCTTGATCAGAATCTTCATCATCAGTATCATCAAGCATTGCTCCTTCCTCAGCTGACAATTTAACCCCTGCTTCCATTTTCTTGCATAGCAGCATCTTTTCCTTGTGATAGCTTGAGTCTCTAACCCTTTTCGGCTTCCTGCATTCCTTTGCCATATGCCCACAACCTTGGCAATTAAAACATTGAATCCTACTTTGTTGAACCACTTGACTTCCAACCGTTTCCCTATTCCCAGTAGTAGCAGCAATCCTCTGAGTATCATACTTGGCAGTTTGTCGATCATACCTTGCAGAACCCTCAACATGCGTTGGATTATGTCGATCATACCTAGAAGGACTTTCACCACGTCGACGTGTGTCATACCTTGGAGGACTCTCAACATATCGGTTCTTTGTGTTAGATGATGTGCGAAGATTGTTGTTGGTGGGTTTGTAGATTTTCTTGTAAGTCTTCATTATGAAAGCAATTTGTTGTTTCATCTCTCGGTTCTTTTGAGCTTGGTCTTCATCACTATCTTCTTTAGATGATGATTCAGATGGTGGTGATGGTGCTCTTGGCACTTTACCTTGAGATTTAGTGGATGATGAAGACTTAGATGATGTGGAAGATCGTGGTGAAGATGATGTAGTGGAATATGACTTAGGAGCAAGAGAGTGATGATCTTGAACATGTTGAGTTGTAGTCACTAAAGCAAGTGGATTAGCCGTCTTTGCAACACGTTCAGTTCGAATCTCATTTGCTTCATTCTGAAATTGCTTCAAGATGTCAAAGAGTCGATGATATGAGACCTCGTCTAACTTTTCTTGTTGTTTCACCAAAGTGACGAACCGTGTCCACTCGGGTTGAAGTTGTTGAAGAAATTGAACATTGACTTGCATGGTGGAGACTTGTAGATTATTTCTTGTCATGTCATTCATCATCTTATAAAACCTGGAGTAGTAAGAGTCAAATGATTCTCCATCCCTTGAAGTAAACTTGCCAAAATTCCAAAACAAGTTTGTTTTGACATCTTGTTTGTTGAGTGATTCTCCTTGTTGCAAGCGTTCAATCGCAGTCCACATTTCATGTGTTGTCGGGCATGCATCAACCGTGGAGTAAATATCATCTCTAATCTCACTTAAAACCATATAGATAGCTTCCTTCTCCGCATCATGCCAAGCACAATTTCCAGGTGTGAGATCGGCTCTTGTTTCATCACGTTCACTTGCAGGTATTGGATCAGTAGGATCTGTGGCTGCTCTTGGAGGAATTGAGATCTTCTTAAATATATATGGTCCATGAGTAATACATTTCCTCAAGGCATCACCATTAGGTCTTGTATCAAGGTATCGTATGAACCGTGATTGCCATTGAGCATACCGACCAGACACAAGCATTGGTGGTCTTTCTTTGTTACCTACCACCATTATGTTGTTGTTCGTCACACGATATTCGGCAGTAGAATCCATCTCAATATTCTCTGAAATGATGAAGTGAATATGGATCTTAAGTAGATTTGTTGTGATTGTTGTTGTGGTTAAAATTCCGAAAATTGCAATTTTTATTCAGTCCGACAATAAATTCCCCAGTCCGACAAAACGGTAGACCAAAAAATTTTGTGATCGCCAAATTTTGAAATCGAGCTAGAAATGTCCTAAAACTAGTATGGAAAAAATTTGAATTTACTTGACGGATAAATTTTAACTCTTTTTTTTAATCTTCGTGTAAACGATATTCCGAAACTAGTTTAGATGGTGGCTAAGTCTAAAAAATACTAGAACAAAATTTGGCTAAACAGATCTCAATATCCCATCGCAATGTTGTCCCATCGCAATGTTGTCCCATTGCAATGTCTGTCGCAATGTCAGTCGCAATATCCTATCGCAATGACCCCCTGTCGCAATAACCCTGTCGCAATGTATCTCAATCGCAGTAGTGAATCACAATCTCAATCGAAATATCCAATCGCAATGACAGTCGTAATATCCAATCGCAATAACAGCCAATCGTAATCTCGATCTGAAACCAATCGCAATCTTCAATCGCAATGATAGCCAATCGCAATCTCAATCTGAATGTGGATCGCAAAGAGAAACCCTTTTCCTTTGCGATGGTTTCCAATCGCAATAAGGGGCTGTTCCTAGATTTTTGCTAAAAAAAATGAGATTTTGGACAAGAAATCCGTGATTTTAACCAATCCAAAGCAACCAAATCCCTACCACAACTATGTAGGAGATTTAGATCAAGATTTAAAGCATGGAAAACACACAAAAAACTGAATTCATGAGATGAGATAGAGAGTAAATCTTACGAATCAACTAAAAACACAACCAATCACATATCTACCCCATGGCGATTGATACCAATTGTTGTCCCATAGATTTAGATGATATAGCATGAATTAAAGAAAGAAAATAGATGAAGAAGATGAATTCTAGAGAGAGAAAGTAGTGAGAGAAACTAGTGAGAGAAAGTAGAGAGAGAGATGATTAACTTTTGGAATATTAGATTAGAAGTGAGAATAATGAACAACCAACCCCCCTAACATGCTAGCAGGGTAGTATATATAGTCCACCCACATGCGGGCTTTAATGGACTATATATTGGGTCGGGCTTGTCTTTTGGACTTTAATTAGTTTAAATCCAAGCCCGTAAACCACGACTAATTAACTACCTATTACAACGTTCTAACTAATGTTACAATAATAACCTATGACCAAGCATTCTTGTTTGACTTAATATTTTGAGGATAACATCCACTTCAAGACCGGCTTTAGAGATTTTATGTCCAAGCACAATGCCTTCTTTTACCATGAAATGGCATTTTTCCCAATTCAGAACAAGGCGAGTGTCTTCATACCGCTTAAGCATGTGTTCCAAATTGGCAAGGCAAGAAGAGAAAGAATCACCATAAACCGATAAATCATCCATGAAGACTTCCATAGTTTTTTCAACCATGTCATGGAACATAGCCATCATACACCTTTGGAAAGTCCCAGGAGCATTGCATATGCCGAAAGGCATTCTTTTGTAAGCAAATGTTCCATAAGGACAAGTGAATGTGGTTTTCTCTTGGTCTTGGGGATCGATGGGTATTTGAAAATAACCCGAGAAACCGTCTAAGAAGCAGTAATAGTCATTACCCGCTAGACGTTCAAGCATTTGGTCCATGAAAGGAAGGGGAAAATGATCCTTTCTCGTAGCATCATTGAGTTTGTGATAGTCTATACAAACTCTCCACCCTGTAACGAGACGAGTAGGAATCAACTCGTTGTTTTCGTTGAGCACAACGGTGATTTCGCCTTTCTTAGGCACACAATGGACTGGACTAACCCATGGTGAACCCGAGATAGGATAGATCATGCCTACATCAAGAAGTTTGATAATGTCATGGATCTTGGGATTCACCCTTCTTTGGCTTTGAATAGTGGGTTTAAAGTCGTCCTCCATGAGAATTTTATGTGTGCAAAAGTGAGGATCAATTTCACGAATATCGGAGATTTTCCACCCAATCGCTTTCTTATGATACTTCAGCACAACGATAAGTCGGGATTTTTCTTCTTTTTTCAAGTCCTTAGCGATGATGACCGGTGATTTCCTATTGTCTTCAAGGAAAACATACTCGAGATGAGACGGAAGATCCTTAAGCTCTAAATCTGGAGGATTTTTGATGGAAGGCGTAGTCAAATTCGGATCATCGATGGAGATTTCCTTAGGAGACTGTGTAGAAATATGGTCCTCATTGAGAAGTTTCTCAATGGTACGAATGTGTTCATCCCAATTGGAGGGAGAATCGTCATATTGCAAATCCTCATCTCCCAAAGTTGCTTCAAATTCTTTCAAGATGAAATCAGTTTCTCCAAATGGAGTTAGTGATGGAGCAATAGAGGCAACGGTCTCAACAATGGGTAGGGAAGAAGAACCACTTTTACAAGCGTCTTTGAAATGTTCTTCACAAGCCTCATCAAGAACGTCAATGAAATTAACACTCTCGTTTTCAGAAGGCTGCTTAGAAAGTTTACCCATGTTGAAGACGATTTTATCGTCACCAACTCTCATGATTAATTCGCCCGCGACTACATCAATGAGAGTGCGACTGGTCCTCAAGAATAGACGTCCAACGATTAATGGAACACGGGGGTCCATCTCGTAGTCAACGACAACAAAATTCGCCGGAAAGGTGAATTTGTCGACACCAACGAAGACGTCTTCGGCTATCCCCACCGGATAAGCAACCGTACGGTTAGCTAATTCCAAAGTCATTCGGGTGGGGACTAGCTAGGGTAGAGAGAATTGTTTCCAAACGCTTAAAGGCATTAGGTTGATACTAGCACCTAGATCGGCTAGGGCCATACAATTCTCTACCCCAGGGAAGTTGCAAGGAATCAAGAAACGACTCGGATCACCCAGTTTCGTGGGTAATTTCCTTAAGAGCACTGCGGAGCAATTCTCATTAAGTTGGGTCTGAGCAATATCAATGAGTTTCTCCTTATCACTGAGAAGATCTTTAAACATTTTAGCGTATTTCGGCATGTGAGCGAGAGCCTCAGCAAAGGAGATATTAAAATTCAGTTGTTTAAACATTTTGAGAAAGTTAGAAACCTGAATATCATCCTTGTTCTTCAATTTCTCTTTCCTCAACCTTGAGGGATAAGGTATATTGGGTTGAGATGAAGGCTTCGGAATGGAATTCTCCCACTCACATCCTTGGGTGGTGGAGGGGTGGAAGTAAAAGGTGGAGTAATTGGAGAAGGGGACTCGTTTTCCTTTTTCACAATCACCAGTGTAGGTGTAGGAATCTCGGGTTCCTTTAAACCTTTGCCACTGTGAGTGGTGATTGCTTTCATCTCCCCTATTGGATTAGCAACGATGTTACTCGGAAGAGAACCCGAACCAGAGGTTTGATTACTTGGGAAAAAACTAGCCATCATATCCCTTAAGTTATTCGTTTGATTGTTCATAGAGTTTCTCATGTCGGCTTGTAGAGCATTCCCTTGTTTGGCCATGTCAATCCTTAGCTCAGCTCGAATATCGTTTCCTTGTTTTGCCATGTCACCCTTCAAGTTAATGAATTGGCTTTGAAGATTTGTCACCATCTCTCTATTGGTCCTCATGTAAGTTTCGAGGTCTTGGTTCAATGCCGTGGGTTGGTTGAGAGGTGGGGCTTGGTAAGCTGAATTATTTCCTTGAGGTGGATATGGGTTTCTTTGGGATTAAAATTGATTGGTAGCTCGAGGTTGACTTTGATTGTTGCGGTTGAAATTATTTTGGTTTTGGTTTTGAGGAGAAAAACCGGGTAGAGATAGATAATTGTTGGACCGATAACTTAGCGAGTTACGGTCTCCCTGAGGACGTGCTTGGTATCCTCATGTAGCAAAGTTACCATTAGCGGCGTACACATTTTCTGGATTGTCAAGAGTAGAAGGACAATCGATGTACGAATGAGAACCCCCACAAATCTCACAAGAAGGTGCAATAGCTTTGGCTTGTTGAAATTGGTTTGTAGCCATGGTTAAGAAGTTTTTGTTCATCTCAGCTATTTGGCGAGTAAGTTCGGTGAGCTCTGGGTTAGATGATGTAGCAGAAACATTGGCCCTCTGGTTATTCCTTGAAGATGCAGATGAATCCCAATTTTTGTGGTGAGTGGTCATGTTCTCTATCAGCTCTCTACACTCCTCATGTCTTCTCTTCATGAATGTACCACCGGCGGCAGCATTAATCGTATCACGATCACGAAAAGTTAGACCATTATAGAAAGTATCAATCAAAGTAACGGGGAGCATGTTATGGTTCGGACAACGGTCGATCAAGACATTATAGCATTCCCAAGCATCGAAAAGCGACTCATCAGGTTCTTGTGTGAATCCACTGATTTGGTTGCGAAGACTAGTGACCATGGATGGTGGAAAATAGCGCGACAAAACTTTTTGAGTCATGTCATCCCATGTTTGAATTGAGTTTTTGGGGAGACGATCAAACCATTTTTCGGCATGATGGGATAAAGTGTGTGGAAAAAGGTGAAGGCGAAGAAAATCCATGGAAGCACCGGGTAGTTTCATGCTTTGAGTGACGGTAATAAACTTGTCTAGATGTTTGTTGGCATCATCATCCGGTAATCCGCTAAATGGGCAAGCGTTTTGAACTTGCTGGATCATGTGATGCTTCAACGAAAATTCAGGAGCCGTGATTTGCATCAGCGCAATCGGTCCTCCGCGTCCGTTCATGGTGGGTTGACACAGCTCCTCCATTGTTCGTAAATCGGGCGGGGGAGCATTGTTATTGTTGTTATTCAAATTGGGAAGAGGTGGGTTGTTATTCACACCAGCCATATCTAAATCTTCACGAGTCTCGGGCTTAGAATAATTTGAAGATCTAGTACGCATACACCTGCAGAAGAAAAAGATACCAAAGAAACAGAGAATATATATATATATATATATATATCTTTTTGGTGCAAAACCTTTGGAAAAGAAATGCTTTTTATGACTTTTTAATGTTTTTTTATTTTTGAAAATTTTATATTTTTATGGATTTTTAAGAATTTTTAAGCAAGGAAAATAACGTTCCTAAAAGAACGGATCCCAAAATTCAACGCGTCTCTTACTAAAAACCGTTAATCGTAACGAAAAGAGCCGGCAACGGCGCCATTTAATACACGGTTTTTTGGCCAAGTATAAAATAATTTCGTTCCAATCTTTTCGATTGATTATTGGTAGAAAGTGCGACTCAATTGTCTTTTGCTGAAAAATAATTTGGTTTGCTTGATTATCTAATTTTAAACTAAAAGCAAATAATTGTCGTTGAGTAAAGTAGAAGCTTTTACAAAATTAAACCAAAAGTTATTTAGAAAAATACTTAAAACATAAAACTTTCTAAAACTTTAAAACTCAAAAATTTAATCTATCGGAATGTAACAAGCCCTTTCTATCGGAATGCACCAAAATTATAACCGTCGGAATAATTAAATTATTGCTATCGGAATATATAAAAAACAACACCATCGGAATGTAAGAAACGGAAAAGCTATCGGAATGTATAATATCGGAATGTTGATGGGTGTCGGAATGTTTCAGATCGGAATACACAAGCTCAGTCCTATCGGAATGTTTTTGTCGCAATATGATTCTGTCGCAATATGATTCTATCGGAATGTTACAAACTAAAATTGGGCAGAGTTTCGTCACAAAGTAACCTTAAACTCCGTCGGAATATGTGATCGCAATGAGCGATCGCAATCCCAGATCGGAATAAGGGGGATGGTACACGTGATCGCAAAGTAAAACCCTTAAGGGTTATTGCGATACAAACAAGCTTCTCGTCGGAATGTGTAAACCCTTAGAATTGCGATGGAACATGAAGTAATCCGAAATTGAAAATAAGCCAAATTTCAATAAGCACTATCAATAAGCTCACTAGACCAAAACTTAACCGACTCAATTAGCATAAATTTGAAAGCTTTTTAAAATACGAAATTCATAAACTTTATAGAAGAAACTTTAAAAAGACTAAACCTTTTAAGTAATCCGAAAAACAATACGCTAAATATATGACATAAGCCAATAAGCACAACAAGCTTATAGCTTATACGTACAAGAGTTTATGTAGGAATAAAAAGATTAACTTTTTAAACACTAAAACATCAAAATCAAACACGAATTAAGAACTATTCGGATCAAAGATGAAGTTTCAGGCCAAGGAGAAAGCAAAATCAAGAAAGGTAGAAAGAGATAAAGATTAAAAGCTTAAACTTGAACTTTTGATTAATGAAACTCTAATACAAAGATTAAACAAAGCTTAACTTGAAAGAAAATATGAAGTTTTAGTGAGAGAAAGTTAAAAACTTGCTCTCTCTAAAATGAAAACTAAAACAAAGAAAATTAAACTAGCTAATGACTAATACCCTCCTAATGTGTCATTAGGAGGGTATATATAGGGAGTGGGGAATGCATGTATGCTTTCTTCTTTCTTTCTTTTCTTCTCGACTCGATCTAAATTCTTTGTCTTTCTCGATGTCGTCTCGGGATTTGAACTCGTCTTTCAATTTTCTTCTATAATTAGACATTAGTTCTTCGACTTCATTAAACTTCCGTCTTTAGACTTTTTCTTCGATAAATCTTCAGAATAGGCCTTGGACTTTCGTTCTTTTTGCACTCTTGATCTTTTGACTTCGTCTTTTCTCGTTTTCTTCGATAAAAGCCCGTGAAAGCCTGTGTTTTCTTCCTTTTTTGTCTTTTGGTCCTAAAACACAATAAAAACACAAACCACGCATAATTCCGACTTTTACGACATAAAATACACGTTTTGGTCTTGTTATCATTGGAAATAAGTGGAAAAAGGATAAGTGTTTTCACACTTATTAAATAGCTTGTGTCATATATAGTGGTTTAGGACGTGCCTTTCCGGCGAAGTGTTAATCGACTTTGGTAATGAATAAACACAAAGCAAATATTGATGCATAGACTAAGATAACTTTCAATAAGAGTCTTAGTCTAAACCAAAATATGAGCAAGGTATTAATTCACTTTCTCTCCCACAAAGGGCCTACTAACCGTATGGGTGCAAACCATGGATATCATGCTTGATACTTTAAGCTACTACTAACTCACTCTACATCACCATAGTGAGTCAAGTATCCAAGCAATGAAGGTTTGAGAGGATAAAAGAAAAGAATCACAAACCACAAACAAATGTCAAGGCAAAGATGCCAAGAACAAGCACATAGTCAAGTAATGATCAAAAGAATGATCAAAGGGCGTGTGGAAGAACGAAGGCGTACCTTGGCCACAAAGAGCATTCCAATCCATCAAGGAATCAATGCAAAGCCCAACAATGACTATGATGAGTACTAAGTCTTCAAGGAATAGTATCATTCCCAATCATCTTGATCTCATCATTCAAAGATGTTGAAGATCAATGAAGATGAGTCTTCTACATGTGCAAGTAACTCAATCCACAATCAATTAAATGATTGATATTCATGAATACCTACACAAAGCAAGATGCAAACTAGTAGATACATTTCAAGAGTAGATCTAAAATGCATAAAAGCTACTAATCTAAGAGGGATGCAATATTACCAATTAAAAGACCTATTTTCCAAGAAAAAATAGTTTTGACCAAAGAGAAACTTTAGTACAACTTGACCTTCTAATTTGAGGAGACAATGGATCGATCCAAGTTTTAAAGTACAATATACTTCAAAGATCTTGAGTGACCATCGCTCTGATACCAATTGTAGAGACTAGAAAGGGGGGTTGAATAGTTTCTCTTCGATTAGTCACCTAATTAAATCTACTTTCAATTAGGTTTGTATCAAAACTATCTTTTACTTGAAGCTAAGTTGCATAATGATTAGGTTAAATTCAAATGCATTAGCAATGGTAATAGGTAAGTGTAATGATAATGAAATAAGTAAAGAGTAAGGAAAGAGACAGCCTAATGAGAAGACACCAAGATTTATAGTGGTTCGACAACGAGGCTCTATCCTCGTTTCTACTCCACTCCTCGAGTACACCTGCTCGAGATTTCCACTATATCCACAAGCTCTTTTCTTGGCGGAGAAAACCTTACATCGTCGCTTACATTATTTTCCCACACTAAGCTAAATGTCGAGACCTAATCTTTAGCTAGGACCAATCTACACAACGTTGCCTACTTCACAATTTAACGACACAAGGCTAGATGTCGAGTTCTAATCTCAAGGTAGAACCAATCTTCACGACGTTGCCTACTTCACCATTTTACGACACAAGGCTAGATGTCGAGTTCTAATCCAAAGATAGAACCAATCTTCACGACTCTTCACTTTGGAGCTAAGTGAGAACTTCACACACCACAACTACTAATCACTTTCAAGTTTAGTGAGAACTCACAAGACACAACCACATCACTTTATAGTTTAGTGAGAACTACTACACAATCTATTACAACTCAACTATACATATCCAAGTACACACATGTAGCTTGGATCTACACAACATAAATCCAAGCAAACACATATGCAATGGATGTACACAACAAATCCAAGTATTCACAAATAGCTTAGATAAACACAACTAGTCCAAGTATTCATAAATACAATGGATTAACATAAAACAAAAAGGCTAACATGATGAACATGACTAACTCATGGATTCATCTTTATCACAACACTAGTGAGTGAGTGATCTTCTCTTTGGACAAGGTAAAGGAGGGGATCAAGAGGATAATTATATGTAAACATACTTAACACATTAAGTGATCATTTACTAATGATTATGCTATAGAAAAGAGAAAGGGGGCTGAGAAAAAAGTCCAAAAAGGGTTATTGGAAAATGATATTTGATCCACTATTTATAGGAAACAAAGTTCAACGGCTAGCTGGGCGCGGTTCCTTATCTAGCCTGGCGGTTCCTTATTGCTAGAGAACCGCCTAGCTATTTATGGGACCGCCCAGTAGATTACGTTCCGATTTTGTCTTTTAGTGGTGTAGGAATATCTGTGGCTTTTTAAACCTTCAAAGGATATTCTTGTGGCATATGGAATATGCCATTTTCAAATTTACATTTTCCATTTTAATAAAACATTTTCTTAAAAAGAAAGTTTATTAAAAAATATTTTGTCATATTAACAAAAGTGAGTTTTAAGGATAATCACTTTGATGATCACTAAGTATGATTAAGAAAAGTTAGTGATATGATTATTACCTTGATGATAGTGTTAGTTAAATAATTCGTTTTGTGTTTTATACTAAATGTGTTGTATAGTTTGTTGTGATCAAAACTAAGAAAGATTAGTCAACACTAATAATGTTTTTAGGCATCACTTGCCTTAACACAAGAGTTAGGATTTAAGTAGTATACATTATGTATACTTTTAACAGTACTCGTGCCATTAAGTAGTGTTTTTAGGGATGACTCAAGTACCCAATGCTTTAAATGCATTCAATGCTCCAAGTCTTTCAAAGACTTTACCATTATTGATGCTCTAAGACTTTGAAAAATGACTTATAATTTGAGAATGACATGTAAAGTTCATATCCCACATCGCCAGAAAAAGGAACCCAAAACATGTTTATAAGGACATTGAATCCATTCCTACTAATTACTTAAAGTCCATACTAACGGACATCCTAGTGAATGATAGGCCTTAATGTGCTTGATTGGGTTTAATATATGTATAACTAATATATATATTAAAAGGTCAAAAGATGGGTCTTAGGCCTTGGTGCTCTTGGGCTCAATTAAAAAAATATGAAACTTAGTTTTTATCTATCTAGAATTAGGTTTTCTTTGTGTTTGTTCATTATCTCATGGAACCAAACCAACACAACGTTTCTTTTTTACAGTTGTCCTTTTAACGGTTACAACTACTTTCTAAAGAGCTGTGATGGTTCATTAGTGCTGTTTCCTGAAGCATATATACCATATCAGAATCCATCAAGAACATACGTCAGATTCGTCAGATTCAAGTTTATCTTGACTTGATTGTTGTATCCTTTAAACAGTTCATACTAGGGATGAATTTCTGTTTAAGGACACTACATATTGTTACAGACCTCAATCTGTTATTTGTAATCTACGATTCCATAGAATACAAATTGTATTACGTTTTTTATTCCTAACAATATTAAACAGAAATTACAAGATGGATGAAACTGCGTTGAAATCGCATGTTGAAAAACCTGAAAAGTTTAAGGGTTTTGATTTTCATCGTTGGCAACAAAAGATGTTGTTTTACTTAACATCTCTTCATGTATCATATACTTATGGATTCTGAACCAGTAGATTCGTATACTGTGGATCAAAATGTTCCTACTGAGACACAATTGGAAAACTATGAAAGGGGTGCCTCAGAATGGAATCATAATGAGTATAATTGCAGAAATTATATTCTGAATGCTTTGGATGATTCTATGTATGATATATATTCAACCTTTGCATCTGCAAGGGAGAATTAGGAATCGCTAGAAAAGAAATACAAGACTGAAGTTGCATGTTCTAAGAAATTTGTTGTTGGTAAATTTCTGAATTTTAAGATGAATAATGCAAAGCCCATCGTGAAACAATTGGAAGAACTCCAAACTATTCTTTACAAATTAGAAGTAGAAGGCATGGATATAAACTCTAACTTTCTTGTTGGTTCTATTATAGAAACACAGCCTTCATCTTGGAAAAATTTTAAGTTATATCTTAAACATTTGACTGAGAATATGAGTTTTGAGAAACTAGTTCTCAAAATTCGCGTTGAAGCGGATAACATGATGCAAGACAAGGCTAATGCAGTTTCAATTGAACTAAACGCCAATATGGTTGGAGAAAGTTCTGCCAAACACAAATCCAACAACAAAAAAAGGCAAAAATAATGGTGGCGTTGGGCCGACAAATCCTAAGGATGGAAAGAAAGACTATAACCAACAAAACAACAATAACTTCAATAAAGTGGCTCATTTTTGGGTATGTGGGAAACCTAGTCATACGGCCAAGGATTGTCGCCGCAAGAAAGAGTATGGAGGAGGAAGTTATGGCGGAAATTCGAACCAAGCAAACCATGTCGAATCTCCAAAAGAATTTGTTGGAATGATTGATACCTCTTTGGCTTTTCTAACCACTAATATTGTTGATTCATGGTATGATATAGTTGCAACAAAACACATCTTTAATTCAAGAAAGATGTTTGCATCTTATCAAAAATTGAATGAAAGTGAAGCAATGTTCGTTGGAAATGGAACTGCCTCAAAGATTGAAGGAAAAGGAAAAGTCATATTGAAGATGACTTCTGGAAAGGATCTGGTACTCTCAAACGTGCTTCATGTGCCAACCATCACCAAGAATTTAATTTCTGACCCTATTCTTAGTAATAAGGGATTTAAATTTATGAGAATCAAACAAATTTGTAATCACTAAGGGTGGTGTGTATGTTGGAAAGGGTTACCTAGATGAGGGACTCTTCAAATTAGTAACTGATGACAATGTTACTAATAATAATAACGCGGGCACTAGTACCGCTTATGTGTACATGCTTGATCCTTCTTCTTTATGGCATTCTAGATTAGGCCATGTTAATTTCCCTTCCTTGCAAAGAATGATAAACTTAGGCATGTTTCCTAAAAGTTATATGGATAACAATCCAAGTGTGAAATCTGTGTAGAATCTAAGTACACAAGTCATTCACACAAATCTGTGGAAAAATCTAATGAAATACTTGGTTTAATCCATACTGATTTATGTGATTTTAAAGCAACACCATTAAGTGGAGGAAAGAATTATTATATCACTTTCATTGATGAGTGCAGTAAATTTTACTATGTGTAATTACTAAATACCAAAGATGAGGCTTTGAAAATGTTTAAGAAATATAAAGCAGAAGTTGAAAATCAACTTGACAAAAAGATCAAAGTTCTAAGGTCTGATCGAGGAGGAGAATACGAATCCAATAACTTTAATTAATTTTGTTCAACCTTTGGTATTATACACCAAACAACAGCCTCATATACTCCACAACAAAATGGAGTGGCTGAACGTAAAAATAGAACATTGAAGAACATGATAAATTCAATGTTAATAACAACAGGGGATCCTCATAGTTTCTGGGGCGAGGCATGTTTAGCCGCTAACACAATCTTAATTAAGATTCCTCATAAGAAGAGTGACAAATCTCCATATCAATTATGGGAAGGAAAACAACCTTCTTATAAAAGGATGAACGTGCGGGGTTGTTTGGAAAAGGTTCAAGTACCTTTACCAAAAAGAACCAAAATTGGACCCAAAACAGTTGATTGTGTTTATCTTGGTCCAGCAAAGAATAGTGTCGCTTATAGATTTCTGGTATACAAATCAGATGTACAAGACATAAGCAACAATACTATTATAGAATCTGCCGAAGCAGAGTTCATTGAAACTATCTTTCCTTTTAGGGAAAAGGAGAAGAAAATCTCTAATCGAAGGAAAAGATCATTAGATGATCACTTATCTCATGATCAAAGAGAAAACAATTCTGAAGTTCAACAAGAGAATGTTGAACCAAGAAGAAGTAAGCGCGCTAAAGTCATAAAGGATTTTGGGCATGATTACGTGACATATGTTGTTAATGAAGAACCACAAACATATAAGGCTGCTATGTAATCATCAGAAGCACCTTATTGGAAAGAGGCTATTCAAATCAAAATAGACTCAATTGTGCATAACAACACGTGGAAATTGGTTAATTTATGCTCGGTACATAAACCAATAGGCCACAAGTGGATCTTCAAGAATAAAATCAGACCCGATGGTACCATAGAAAAGTATAAGGCTCATTTAGTAGCCAAAGGATACCGTCAAAAAAGGTCAAGATTTCTTTGATACCTATTCACCCATGACAAGGATAACATCTATAAGAACGTTAGTCGTAATAGCATCAATTCACAACTTGATTATACATCAAATGATGTGAAAATTGCCTTCTTAAATGGTGAATTATATGAAGAAATCTATATGCAACAACCCGAAGGGGTTGTTGTGAAAGGTCAAAAGCATAAGGTTTGTAAATTGATTAAATCACTTTACGGCCTTAAACAGGCTCCAAAACAATGGCATGAGAAGTTTGATAATACTTTATTATCAAACGGATTTCAGATAAACGAATGTGATAATGTGTTTATGTTAAACAATACAAAAATGCATTTGTCATCATTTGTTTATATGTCGATGATATGCTGATTATGGGAACAAATTTGGATGTTATAAACCAAACCAAGAAAATGCTTCATTCTTCATTTGTCATGAAAGTTATGGGATGTAACACCCCACCAAGGCGGAAACACGAGGTGTGACATTAAAGAGTAATAACAAGAAACAAGACATCTCTATAGAGAAGTACTAAGAGTGATGCAAAACAATAACCTCCATAGTCTCACGAATAAAACTTCAAATGACAAAGTACGAGTGGTAAATGGGTCACCACTTACAAATGTCTTACAAACCCAAACCTTAAACAGTCATAAAATCAGAACATGAATATCCAAATAAAATAGAGTCAGGATCAACTTCAAAAGCTCTAAATTCTCGTACTACATTCACCTAGCATCAACTCTTAGAACCTGATGTACCTGAAAACGATGCTAAAATACGTCAACATAAAGTTGGTGAGATGCCATAGGTTTTGACACCGACCAAAAATATACCTCAAAACATATCTATGATTAAGAACAAAAACAAGTGCATGACATAACTTAAATTGTCACAAAACTACAAGCAATTCAATCAATACAAATTCACATCAAACATATCCGTGGGTAGGCGTACCCATCCGCTCCAATATTTCCAACAATACTGAGTAGGCGTACCCATCCGCTACCAAACAATTCAATAGTACACATAGCAAGTAACAATTAAGCGCACATGCGGTTCAATCGGACACATCCAATCACAGAGATAAAACAATTTAAACACAAGCATCGTTTCCACCCCCAATTTATGATCTTAAAAGATAAAGGGCTATGACACTCACCTTGCGAATAGCAATCCAAAAGTCTTCTCATGAACAAAAATTATCTAAAGCACACATACAAAATAACACTCGTCAACATTGACTCTAGGACTCAAATCCTTCATCAATGCAAAAATACCTATGATGGATATCGCAAATTCCCACCCTAAATAAGCTCTATGTTAACCCTATAAGTGTCCATTATCCCAAAATACCCAAAACACGAGTTTAAGCCTTGCTGTCCAAAAATCAACCTTGAACCCGAAACTTGTACTAAGACTTAGACCAAGATACTGACCTCAAACGACTATAAAATTTTCATATTTGAAAAGTAGACTTCGAGTACATAATTTTAGACTTTTGAATCACCCAATAAGCTTTGAAAACGAACAAGTTATGACAAAAACGAATTTACCCAAAATCTGTGCAGACATTAACGACAGGTCTGTGACAACTTAGTGAGGACTCAGCGACACGACTATTAAAACCCTAAATCCGATTTCATCCAAATCTGTCCAGACAACGACGGTTCTGTGACAGTTTAGTGACAGTTTCTGGCAGATTAGCGACAGTCTAGCTAAATTAAACCCTAATATGATTTTAAACCCTAATAATCCCCCATTAATTACTCAATTCAAGCCCTAATTTATTTCAGTTACTTAAAATCAAAAATCCTAATCCATCACATGCTTTATTACATGATTAACACTATTGATTAAATAAGAACAAGGATTAAAACAAGATTTATACCTTTAAACCCTTATTATAATTTCGACTCTTCTTGACCTCCATGGATGTTTTTGACTGAATGCATAGTTTAGTGGAAGAAAATTCGTTTAGGGTGGTCTAGGGTGTTTATATAGGCCTTGATAACCTCCTAGACAAGTTTAGGCCCAATTAGGACTCTTAAATGGTAACTGTTCTTTTATTTATTTATTTTCTAATTAAAATTTAGGACAAGTGGAATCCACCTCAGACTCCCTACTGTATTATATCTATATTTATAATTTATTTACTTAATATTATCAATAAGTAAGTTCTAGACACTTCCAGATCAAAATCGGGCACCCTTTCGCTAGTTTTTTACTTTCTACATAATTTTGGATCTAGACTTTATTTTCAAAACTTTCCTAAAATAGAAAACTCATATAATACTTAAATATATATAATATATATCTAATACACATACATCACGTATGATACATACACAAAATCCTACTAAAACGATAATTCAACTTTCATGGAATTTTCGTGTGATCTAATTTCGTTTCACTTCATTTCATTTCATTTCACTTTCATTTTCATTCATTTCAAACATGTACCAAGATTAATCAGTCATGTACTTCATCTCACTCATTCTTCATCACATTATAACAAATAAGAACACACAAAGCACATAATTCAAAAAATCCTATACACAAACTAAAGTTCTACGGGTGACAACTGACCCGTCAGAACCACAGTTGTCACACTATCCCCTCCTCTTAGAAATCTTGTCCCGAGATTAACCTTTGGTCCCTCTACCGATATTCACAAACAAATGGGGACACTTGACTCTCATAAGGCCCTCGTGTTCCCAGATAAATTATGGACGACGCTTGGTATCCCATCCAATATTCACACATCTTATCATTACTAATCAACTATTAAGGATACTTACCATACAAGTAATCCTCCAATCACTCATGTGAACTCAACTTCACGCTTAATTTCTCTCATACATTAACTCTAGCATTTCTACTATGCTTTCTATCACTAGACCTAACGGCCCATAATCTCTACAAATTTTCTATCATCCAAAGGTTCTGCCAACCTTAATCAGATCTAACCTTAATCACATCTAATGGCATATGCATGATTGCATAGCCAAACACTTCTCATAATCATCACATGAAACATGTCATACTCATAATTCACAACTCTGCTTGTCCACACATGGGCACAAAGTAAGTTAACCCTCTTACCTAAACCCAAACATCAAATCTACATGAACCTCATCCGTCCTCGAGGAAATCCCTCAAAACCTTAAGTTGTGTAACAACTTAACTCATATCTTAACCTCGCAACTCATCAAACAAGAACTGTCTTGAAATTAAGATATAAATTGCTACAAAACTTAATGTTTATAAAGCATCTATACGACTTCAGGTTTACTCATACTTGATCACTATCATCAGATTCTTAGAGAATCTCAATCTCATTCTACATGCTACATGAGCAATCATACCTAGGATCTCAAATGGTCTAAACATCTCTAGGTTTTAACTCACCTTTCATACTAACACGTGCTACACCTTTCTCTAGGCGAGACTTTACCTTACTCATGATCATTAAATTTTAGCTCTAAAGGTTTCCCTTCCAATACCAATCTACTATCTTGACAATCTCTTGGCTTCCTCAAGCCATTCCGTCCTCACTACTACTTTTTGATTGTCTCTCCATAATCTTAAGTCCATACCATCTCACAATCTCAAACCTCAACCTACAAAATAGGCGACCAATTTTCATTCCATACGCTTCCTCAATAAAGCATATCTCATACTAAATGATAATTCTTTTTATTGAATAACTCTTCCCACCAAAGTGGGTATCTCAAATATCACTAAAACTTCTCACACATGCTCTAGGCGCCTATTCTACTATCTAAATAGTTTGCTCATAATAACCATTATTCTATCAATGGTAGACCATTTAAAACCACTTGCGTACCTCACTATTTCTACATTTGCCAAAAATCTTCACGAGACATTCCATATCCATTAGGAATACTTTACACAAGAATCACCTATTCTATATCATCTCATCTATCCGCAGCCTTTCCAACTTCTCAACCACGTGACTTCTCGCTCAGAAAATGGAAAGAATTAGTCAGTCTATCGACTAGCACCCAATTCTCATCATACCTACTTCTCCACCTCATCATATATATCCTCTACGGTCAATGCCCTTACATCATCTTTCCAAGACACTCAATTCTTTATAGGTAGTACAACCTCTACTTCCTTTTCTCCATTTAATAGTCCAAGCCACGCAACATAACTGTTTACGCGTTCTCTGCTTTAGACAACTTACCTCATACCACTAACATCTATCATCTAACCCATCTTAACACGCCATCCATACAGCTTAAGTTTGTCTTAGCTTCACTTCCTCTCATACTCAATGTCTCATTGACTATGCTTGGTTTTTGTAGATGGTACTTGGCCTTGCAATTATTGTCACCACTTAACTCCATCCATCACCTATGTCTAATGTTTAATCAATAGGATTGAATATGTCTTGGAGACGTTCATGATCCGTATAGATCATTCTCTATGTCTCGTACACCAAATGCCTCTAGCATTCTAGGCAAACTACCAACCCAGCTTCACTACCTAAGTCTTACAACTCTTCTAGAATCTCTAGTTTCCGTTTCATATAACAGTCTCATTTCCTCCTCGTCCTCGCACACATCCTAATCCTTTTCCCAAATATCTCATCCTTCATGAAGCCGCCCAGTCCTTCCGGTAATGCCAAGACCGGCTCATTACCAACACTAGTTCTTTAGCCTACAAAACGCTTCCACATCTTGTTTCGCTTCAACCTTGTTGGTTCCAACTAAATGCCATCATCTCTAACTACCTACCCTAGTAACCAGTTTCCTACAACTCACACTTGAAAATCTCACATATAATTCCCTTTCCTAAAAAACTCCAAAACCAACTCATAATTCGCCTCACACTCTTTCTTAGACTTTGAGTAGATCAAGATGTCGTCAATACTCACGATGGCAACTTGTCTATATACAGTCATGCACACTCGGTTCATTGACTCCATGAAAACCGCTAGTGAATTGGCGAAGCGAAAAGAATAACCGTAAACCCAAAGTGTCCATAAAACATCCTTAACAATTTCAACTACGTCATCCTTGCACCTTCTTTTGGCGGCAATACAAACAAATCTCTACATCGTTCTGCTCGCGAAATTCTACACACATTCTAAAAGACCAATACTTTCTCTTATCAAACCATTATAACGCTCTCCACATCCCATACCACTAGGCAACTTAGCCTTTACCTTGCATCCCTTGCAATTATTCTAATAGCTCTTGCCTTTAAAATCATTCCCACAACTCTTGCATTTAAAATCATTCCAACAACTATTTCCTTTTAATCATTCCAACAATACTTGCCTTGGAAAGGCACTAACTACAACTCATCTCGCTTCTCTTACTATCTCTATTCATGGTTCTACTTCACAATGATAGGTAATACTACTAAATCTTAGGAAATTTTAGGAAAACTTACATACCTTACGAACATCATAAATACCTTTGGGATATCACATCCCCTTCCAACATATCTATGGCACGTTACTTGTGTCAATATCCATATTCTACATAAATCTATATTCATCTCCCTTGGTACTCCTAAGAGACCACATATCCACATTAGTTCTTCTTTCTACGAACTTCTAACTCTTTTCCCATCACTAAGGGCATTCCAACTGTTCTCTCATGGCCAGTAACTCGGCCTTCTATTTCATAACTAGCTCTCTTTCATAACTATATCAACTATCTCATATGACTATATCAATACTCTCATGCCCAAAGGCACCATATCTATAAAGGAATGAAAACCTCCCAGTTCTATCAATGCAACTTCTGCTTTTACTATCTCAACCTCTTAACCTTGATGTAGAAGGTTCTTGAATTACTTCTACCAAAATCTACTCATTCATTATTTACTATTCTGAATATATAAGAAACACTAATAAGATAGGAGAATTCAAGGGTATCCTATACATATACTCCTTACACTATGGGAAACAAAATATGGAATAGGTATATAGTAAGGAGAGGGAATCACACTACAATGCACGATAACACATAACAAGAATATCAAAGAAAACATGTACATATAACCTGGAAAATAGGCATTGAAAGTTTCATTAAGGTCACAAGTACGTACATGTGGTGCATTTATAATTATGTTGGCCAACAAAATTAAAACTGCATCATCTAATCCGTGTACTTACTTCCACAAATACCCTTTTCAATGACAGCTTACGATACACATAATATAACCGAAACACAACCAATATCATCAAGCACATAGCGTCCTAATAGAGAAACTAATAGTGTAAGAACTTCCAAAAACACAAGGTGTCATAAAACAAAATCCAACAATGACAAGTGTGGACAACTATGGTTCAACCCATACTAGTCTAAAATTCGAAAAGAAAGAAACACATGACTAAGTATGGACGAATATGGTTCAATCCATACTAGTCTAAAATTTGAAAAGAAGAAACATATGACTAAGTATGGACGACTATGGTTCAATCCATACTAGTCTAAAATTCGAAAAGAAAGAAACATATGACTAAGTATGGACGAATATGGTTCAATCCATACTAGTCTAAAATTCAAAAAAAACATATTATATAGGAAAGTGCGCATAAGATAGACAAGCAATTAATCAGAAACAAGTCATCATAAATAAAAATCAACAATATTCAAAAGAACATCAATTGCAAAGGATCCTAAAAAACATGGTAAAATAATATACTCACATCCTAATATCGCCACTATTCGATTTAAACCTTAAAGCACAACTACTTCCAGGACTCCTAGGTTATAGTCTAGGTTAACATAGCCATAGCTTTGATTACAATCTTTAACACCCCCACCAAGGCGGAAACGCTAGGTGTGACATTAAAGAGTAATAACAAGAAATAAGACATCTCTATAGAGAAGTACTAACAGTGATGCAAAACAATTACCTCCAAAGTCTCACGAATAAAACTTCAAATGAAAAAGTAGGAGTGGTAAAGGGGTCACCAGTTAAAAATTTCTTACAAACCCAAATCTTAAACAGTCATAAAATTAAAACATGAATATCTAGATAAAATAGAGTCGGAATCAACTTCAAACTCTATAAAGTCACGTACTACATTCACCTAGCATCAACACTTAGAACTTGAGGTACCTGAAAACGATGCTAAAATACGTCAACATAAAGTTGGTGAGATGCCATAGGTTTTGACACCGACCAAAAATATACCTCAAAACATATATGTGATTAAGAAAAAACCTATATTTTTGTTTAGGTTCTTGAGATTCTCAATCGCTCTTTTTTTACTGTTGATAAAAGATGGAGCGACCAGCCCCTCCATTTGGGTCATGCAAGTGCATGGCATAACTTAAATTGTCACAAAAGTACAAGCAATTTAATCAATACCAATTCACATCAAACATATTCGTGGGTAGGCGTACCCATCCGCTCTAATATTTCCAACAATATTGAGTAAGCATACCCATCTGCTCCCAAACAATTCAATAGCACACATGGCAAGTAATAAGCGCATATGCAGTTCAATCGGACACATCCAATCGCAGAGATAAAACAATTTAAACACAAGCATCGTTTCCAACCTAGTTTATGATCTTAAAAGATACGAGGCTATGACACTCACCTTGCGAATAACAATCCAAAAGTCTCCTCACGAACAAAAAATATCTAAAGCACACATGCAAAATAACACTCGTCAACATTGACTCTAGGATTCAAATCCTTCATCAATGCAAAAATCCCTATGATGGATATCTCAAATTCCCACCCTAAATCAGCTCTATGTTAACCCACTAGGTATCCATTATCCTAAAATACCCAAAACACGAGTTTAAGCCTTGTTGTCCAAAAATCAACCTTGAACCCGACACTTGTATCAAGATTTAGACCAATCTACTGACCTCAAACGACTATAAAATATGCATATTTGAAAAGTAGACTTCGAGTACATAACTTTAGGCTTTTAAATCACCCAAAAAGCTTTTAAAACAAACAAGTTATGACAAAAACGATTTTACCCAAAATCTGCCCAGACATTATCGACAATTCTTTGACGACTTAGTGATGATTCAGCGACAAATCGACTATTAAAACCCTAAATCCGATTTCATCCAAATCTGTTCAGACATCAGCGACGGTTCTGTGACAGTTAGCGACAGTTCTGGCAAATTAGCGACAGTCTGGCTAAATTAAACCCTAATCCGACTTTAAGCCCTAATGATCCCCCATAAATTACTCAATTCAACCTAATTTATTTTAATTACTAAAAATTAAAAACCCTAATCTATCACATGGTTTATTACATGATTAACACGATTGATTAAATAAGAACAAGGATTAAAACAAGATTTATATGTTTAAACCCTTATTATAATTTCGACTCTTTTTGACCTCCATGGATGTTTTCGACTGAACATAGTGTTTAGGGGAAGAAAATTCGTTTGGGGTATTTATATAGGCTTTGGTAACCTCCTAGACAAGTTTAGGCCTAATTAGGACTCTTAAATGGTAATTATCCTATTTTTATTTATTTATTAATTAAAATTTCGGCCAAGTGGGCCCCCACCTCCGACTCCTTACATCTATATTTATCATTTATTTACTTAATATTATCAATAATTAAGTTCTAGACACTTCCCGATCAAAATCGGGCACCCTTTCGCTAGTTTTTCGACTTTCTACGTAATTTTCGACCTAGACTTTATTTTCAAAACTTTCCTAAAATAAAAAACTCATATAATACTTAAATATATATAATATATATCTAATATACATACAGATACACAAAATCCTACGAAAACGATAATTCAACTTTCATGGAATTTTCGCGTGATCTCATTTCATTTCACTTCATTTCACTTTCATTTCCATTCATTTCAAACATGTACCATGATTAATCAGTCATGTACTTCATCTCACTCATTCGTCATCACATTATAACACATAAGAACACATAAAGCACATAATTCAAGAAATCTTATACACAAATTAAAGTTTACGGGTGACAACTGACGCGTCAGAACCATAGTTGTCACATAAGCATATATCATTCTTGGTATTAGAATTCAAAGAAATTCTTATGGATACATCCTTATCCAATCTCACTACATTCAGAAGACCCTAAAGAAATTTGGGCACTTTGATGATAGACCAGTTGTAACCCCGATTGATCCCAAGGTTCAACTGAAGAAGAACAAAGGACAAAGTGTTGCACAATTACAATGTACACAAGTATTGGGAAGCTTGATGTATATAATTAATTGTACACGTCCAGATTTAGCATATAGTGTAAGTCGACTTAGTTGATACTAGCATAACAAATAACTGTTATTTTAGTTGATTAAAAATGTTGCTTTTGCAAGATCTTTCTTTGCATTACTCGTACCCAATTGTATTTGTCGTTGTTTCGTTCTCGGTATCTTCTCGAATCGATCACGGTAAAAAGTGGAATTGTTGTACTTGGTGACTAAAAAGGGGGAGCTTTGGTCTATAACTACTAAAACGATAAGTGCAGGAAGTAATAAAATTAAACTAAAAGCAATTACTGGAAATAAACTAGAATTTAAATCAAACAGTAAAATACCTAAACTTGGAGAAAACAGCTTATGCGGAATAAATGCTTGATCCGGAATATCAGGGAAATTTAGCTTATTCGGAATAATTCAACTCATGCGGAATAACTTGAAAAATTGCTTCATTCGGAATGTTCACTTGATGCGGAATGTCCGCTTTATGCGGAATAAATGCTTGACCCGGAATAAATCTCTATCCGAAATAAATGTCCTTCATGCGGAATGTTTGCTTCATGCGGAATATGGCCTTCGTTCGGAATAACTTTTGATCCGGAATAATGTGCTTGATGCGGAATAATGACTGACCCAGAATAAATGACTGATTCGGAATGTTTTTAGAAAGAACCTTTATTCGGAATAACTACTCATCCGGAATATTGATTATTCCGGATGAACAAGTTGATTCGGAATGTTTGAAAGAAATCACTGATCCGGAATATTGGATATTCCGAACCAAAGAACTTGATCCAGAATAAATTCACAAAACCTTGATCCGGAATAATGTATATTCCGAATAAACAACAAAATCACAAAACCTTGATCCGGAATAATGGATATTCCGAACCAACAATAAAATCACAAACCTTGATCCGGAATAATGGATATTCCGAACCAACAATAAAATCACAAACCCATTATCCGGAATCTGGGCAAGTGAAGGTGCGGAGAACAGGGGATGTCTGAAACACGAATTTAACACAAAATCCACCAAGTTTTTAATCAAAACTTAAACCAATTTAACCATTAATCATTTACCAATGATAAACATCAATCCAAAACAACAAAAACATAAAACCCACTTACTTTTTATGATCAAACCAATAAAATGAAACTTAAGAACTTTGAATCACATAGAGATGAAGAACAAGATGATAGAAAGATTAAATGTAAACTTGTATTGATGATTAAGATTCAACAAACAAAATGGAAAGATTAAACTTACAAGATTGGAAGAAATCAAAGGAAATAAAAAACCACCAATCTCCTTAAGGGAGATGGTTCTTCCTACGAAATAGGAAAAATGTAACAGAATGAAAAACTAGTGGAAAATTGTGAATGGGAGGAGTATTTATAGGCTTCCTCCTTGGTTGGTGAGTGGGCTTTCTCCCTTTCTTTTTGTCTTCTCGTCTTTTCAGAAAAGTTGACGTTTTTTATTTCGATTCGGGATTTGTCGACGAATAAATTCAACTCGTCTTTTAATTTCTTCATTTAATAGACTTGAGTTTCTTCGACATATGTAAATCTTCCATCTTTGGTCCTTTTCTTCGATAAATCTTCAAATAGGCCCATTGACTTCAAATCTTTTGCATCTCTTGGACTATAGACTTCGTCTTTTCGTCTTTTTCCTCGATAAAACCCGTGCAATCCCATGTTTTCTTTAATATTCATCCGGTTGGCTCTGAAAACACAACAAACACACAAACCACGCATAAGTCCAAACAAATGACATTAAATACGCGTTTTGGTCTTGTTTTAGCAAGAAATAAGTGGTAAAAGGATGGGTGTTTTCACACCTATCAAATCCCCTACACTTAACTATTGCCATGCCCTCATGCAATGCTTAGTGATAAAGCAAATTTACACTTTTCTCATAATCAATCAACCTTGGCCTTATTAAAATACTACTAAACAAAAATTTAAATACTAAGAGAAATTAAACCTTTAAAGGAAACAAAAGGATAGAAACCATTTTCATTTGAAAATAGCCATATGGAAATAACTTGCAAAGAGATCAAGGACTTACATTAGGGCTTTGGTGCTGCGGAGATTTATCACCCTCAAGTTTCACGTTCCCCAAACTAAGCTTAAAAATGAGATCATTGTTATTATAAGTTAGCAATTCAAACACTTACACACATGGCTTAATTATATGCTTAAACTCCCTTATTCCTAGGTGTATCTCTTATATTTTATTTTCTTGTCTTAGAATGATCATGAAGATGCATTTTTGGACTTATTTCGATAGTTTATTTAGGCTGAAAGCAAATTAGGACGATTTGATCAATAGTTAGCTAAAGGACAAAATCTCTTAAAACTGCTTCTCGATATATCAAAAAGTTCATATCTTGGCATAACTTGCTTCACGATTTGAGACCTTTCTCGGGCCGATATTTGACATGTACTTCATACTTCATATCTTGAGAGACGTTCTTGAGATAATGGTCTTTTCTTCGTTAATAGAGTTCTTCACTTGGAGTATTTTTTAGGGGTACTCCAACTTTGTTGACCACGACTTCATCATTATTTCTTCAATCGCTAATTGGGATTTTGAGATACAACGATCCGCCTCCTTTTCAGACTTGGATCTATTTATCCTCATACCTTGTTAGGGTCTTTTCGGATAGACTTCTCCATGATCTTTATGGGAGTTGATTGCTTTTCGTCGTGAGTCTTGATCCTTCATATTGATTTTGGGAATAATGCTTTTCACATCACCTTGGATCTTTAGCAATAAGATTGAATCCTCATGCCTTGTTAGGGCCTTTTCGGACTCGCCAATCTTCGTGCCCCGCTTCATAAGTTATGCCTTGGCTATGAACTCTTATCATTACCGAGCAACTTTTAAACGATCTTGGGCTAGAAGCTAAGTAACTTTTCAAAAATGTACGACCTTACTTATTGCAGATAAATTATTAGCAAGTGATGGGAGAATAGGCAAATAATCACACCAAGTGTGCTTGTGCAAGAATACCGACTTATAATTGACTCTATCATTTCTCGTCCTCCACAATTTAAAATCTCAAGTAATGAGACTCGTGGATGCTTAGCCTAATAAACCAATTAAGGTCTACATGGTTAAGGATACTAGCTAGAATAAACTTGGACAAGTCTATTCGGGTTGAGTCAAAATAATCGCAACGGGCCTAATATGTCAAAGAATTCAAAACTAGCTACACCACTTTATTAATATTTTTGACTTTATTGCGGGATATATACATATGAAAGCAACGATAAAAATTTAAAAATTACGACTAAATGGCCAAAGTTAATTAAATTTTTGAAAAATGCTGAAAAAGATGATTTTCCGGTTAAATGAAGGCATTTTCATGGAAAAGTCCACTTAAAACTTCGATATAAGTGCCCCCTACACTTAAGATAAACATTGTCCTCAATGTTTAAGCATGTGGGAAAAGTCTCCCCTACACTTATGACATTGTGCACGTTGGTTAAATCAAGCTAAGGAAGAGACGACTAAAGTGATCAATTTCAAATGTGAGTATGAAGAAGATTGAATCACGATAGTTGAGAGATAGAACCGGATTTGCGGATAACATGGGAGCACGGTTATTCAAAGATTCCAAGAGTGCACTTATCCCTGTAAGCACGTCACCATACAAACACAAGCAACCTATATAGCTCCCCCTACACTTAGGATGAAAAACGGGAAAGGAGGATAGAAACTCGGGTTGCCTCCCGAGGAGCGCTTGTTTTTGTTAACCGAGTCACGAGCCTGACTCGGTCCCGAACTAATTCAAGGGAAACATGGTAAGGGATGGAATCATCTCATGAGAGATTTCCTCACCAAAGTACAATTTCAAACGCTGGCCATTCACCTTAAAGTTAGGCCCATTTGGCTGAGAAAGCTCAATGGTGCCATAAGGAAAGACATTGGCGATGGTGAATGGACCAGACCAGCGGCTCTTCAACTTGCCCGAGAAGATCTTTAACCGAGAGTTAAAAAGTAAGACTTGATCACCAACGTGGAACTCTCGGTTCTTAATTTTAGCATCGTGGATAATCTTGGTCTTCTCCTTGTAGATCAATGAATTCTCATAAGCTTCATTCCTCAATTCCTGTAGCTCGTTGAGTTTAATCTTGCGAAGATCACCGGCTTTGTTGATGTCGAAGTTAGCCCACTTCAAGGCCCAGTATGCCTTATGTTCCAGCTCGATGGGGAGGTGGCATGCTTTCCCGTACACAAGACGGTAAGGTGTACAACCAATCGGTGTCTTATAGGCGGTATGGAAAGCCCACAGAGCATCATCAAGTTTATCAGCCCACGAGGCACGATGCTCTCCCACAGTACGTTCCAAAATTCGCTTCAATCCACGGTTGGATATCTCGGCTTGACCGTTGGTTTGAGGATGATAAGCGGTGGAAAGACGGTGATTGACACCGTACTTAGCCATGACTCTTGCAAATTGATCATTGCAAAAATGAGTCCCGCGGTCACTATTTATAGCACGAGGAACACCGAATCGAGCAAATAGTTGTTTCAAAAAATTACAAACCACCCTCGCGTCGTTAGTGGGTAAAGTTTTGGCTTCAACCCATTTGGAAACGTAGTCAACAGCGACAAGGATGTATTTGTTGCCTTTAGAAGAAGGGAATGGCCCCATAAAGTCGATACCCCATACATCAAAGATTTCACATTCTTGTATGAAATTTTGAGGCATCTCATCTTTATGTGTGATCTGCCTTGTTTTTGGCAAGCATCACAATGTTTAACCATCTCGTGAGCATCACGATAAATGGTGGGCCAATAAAATCCCGAGTCAAACACTTTTTTGGCGGTGTAGTTGGGACCAAAGTGACCACCGGTGGGTCCTTTATGGCAAGCCTTGAGAATGTCCAAAGCGGCCGGTCCGTCAACACATCGGCGAATAATCAAGTCAGCGCATTGTTTGAATAGAAAAGGGTCATCCCAAAAGTAAGTCTTAACATCATTCAAGAACTTCTTCTTTTGTTGGGATGTTAACCCTTTGATGAGAACACCACCCGCTAAGTAGTTTGCAATGTCGGCAAACCACGGGGTGTCATCCAGATTGAGATTAATAGACATTAAGGTCTCAAGGGGAAAAGAGTCATTGATCTCTTTGTTCGGATGATCCCCTTGATATGGATCCTCAAGTCTACTAAGATGATCCGCGGCTAGGTTTTCGGCACCCTTCTTGTCACGAATTTCAATGTTGAATTCTTGAAGGAGTAAAACCCAGCGAAGAAGTCTTGGCTTAGAGTCGTGCTTAGTCATCAAGTACTTCAATGCGGAATGGTCCGTGTATACGAGTGTGGTGGATAAAACAAGATAGGGGCGAAATTTTTCAAAAGCATAGACAACAGCTAAAAGCTCTTTTTCGGTTGTCGTATAATGCAATTGAGCCCCCGTCATTGTCTTGCTAGCATAATGGATTGGTTGGAAGTGTTTATTCACTCTTTGGCCCAAAAACGCACCAATAGCAAAGTCGCTAGCATCGCACATCAACTCAAAGGGTAGCTCCCAATTAGGGGTAACCAAGACCGGTGCCTTAGTTAGCTTATCCTTAAGAAGGTTGAAGGCTTCGATACACTCTTTAGAAAAGATAAAAGGAGTATCTTTTTCCAAGAGGTGGGTCATCGGGCGAGCGATTTTAGAGAAATCCTGAATGAATCGACGATAGAAGCCCGCATGACCCAGAAAACTTCTCACACCCTTCACGGTTGAGGGTGGAGGTAATTTGGCTATGACATCCACTTTAGCATGGTCGACTTCAAGACCGGCTTTAGAGATTTTGTGTCCTAGCACAATGCCTTCTTTTACCATAAAATGGCATTTTTCCCAATTCAGAACAAGGCGAGTGTCTTCGCACCGCTTAAGCATACGTTCCAAATTGGCAAGGCAAGAAGAGAAGGAATCCCCAAAGACCGAGAAATCATCCATGAAGACTTCCATGGTTTGCTCAACCATGTCATGGAAGATAGCCAACATGCACCTTTGGAAAGTCTCGGGGGCATTGCATAAGCCAAAAGGCATCCTTTTGTAGGCAAATGTGCCATAGGGACAAGTGAATGTTGTCTTCTCTTGATCTTGGGGATCGATGGGTATTTGGAAATAACCCGAGAAACCAACAAGAAAGCAGTAATATTCATTACCCGCTAAACGTTCAAGCATTTGGTCCATAAAAGGAAGAGGGAAATGATCCTTTCTCGTGGCATCATTGAGTTTGCGGTAGTCTATACAAACTCTCCACCCAGTAACGAGACGTGTAGGAATCAACTCGTTGTTTGCATTGGGCACAACGGTGATTCCTCCTTTCTTAGGCATACAATGGACCGGACTAACCCATGGTGAATCCGAGATAGGATAAATCATGCCCGCATCAAGAAGTTTGATAACCTCTTTTTTAATAACGTCATGGATTTTAGGATTCACCCTTCGTTGGCTTTGAATTGTGGGCTTAAAGTCGTCCTCCATGAGAATTTTATGTGTTAAAAAGTGAGGATCAATTCCACGAATATCGGAGATTTTCCAAGCGATAGCTCTTTTATGTTACTTCAACACGGCGATAAGTCGGGATTTTTCTTCTTCTTTCAGGTCCTTCGCGATGATGACCGGTAACTTCTTGTTGTCTTCAAGGAAAACGTACTCGAGATGAGGAGGTAGGTCCTTAAGCTCAAGAGTAGGAGGATCCTCAATAGATGGTGTAACTAACGGTGGATCATCATTAGTCACCTCTTTAGGAGAAGGAGGAGAAAACGGGTCTTCATTAAGAAGTTTCTCAATAGTACGAATGTCTTCATCCCAATCGGTGGAAGAATCATCATACTTAAGATCGAGAGGACCCAAGCTAGCTTCGAAATCATCCAAGTCACTTTCTCCAAAAGGAGTCAATGACGGAGAAATTGAGGCAACGGTCTCAACATTGGGTAGAGAAGAGAGAGTACTTTTGCAAGCATCATGAAAATGTTCTTCACAAGCCTCATCGAGAACATCAATAGCATTAACACTCTCATATGAATAAGGTTGCTTAGAAATCTTACCCATGTTGAAGACAATTTTATCGTCACCAACTCTCATGATTATTTCGCCCGCGGCTACATCAATGAGAGTGCGACCGGTCCTCAAGAAGGGACGTCCAACGATTAATGGAACACGAGGATCAATCTCGTAGTCAACGACAACAAAATCCGCCGGGAAGGTGAATTTGTCAACGCCAATGAAGACGTCTTCGGCTATCCCTACTGGATAAGCAACCGTACGGTTGGCTAATTCCAAAGTCATTTTTGTGGGGACTAGCTCGGGGAGAGATAATTGCTTCCAAAAACTTAAAGGCATTAAGTTTATACTGGCACCTAGATCGGCTAGGGCCATGCAATTCTCTACTCCCGGGAAGTTGCAAGGAATCAAGAAGCGACCCGGATAACCAAGTTTGGTGGGCACTTTCCTTAAGAGAACGGCGGAGCAATTCTCATTAAGTTGGGTCTGAGCAATGTCAAGAAGCTTCTCCTTGTCACTAAGAAGATCTTTAAACATCTTCGCGTATTTAGGCATGTGAGCGAGAGCCTCGGCAAAGGAGATGTTAAAATTCAATTGTTTAAACAGTTTTAGAAAGTTTGAAACTTGAATATCATCCTTGCTCTTTTGCTTCTCTTTCCTCAACCTTGAAGGATAAGGTATATCGGATGAAGAGGAAGGCTTTGGGGGAGTAGGATCACTCACAACCACGGGTGGTGGGGGAATGGGGATAGAAGGCGAAGGAGGTGAGGAAAGTTGCTCTTTTTCCTTGTTCACAATCACGGGTGGAGGTGTAGGAAGCTCGGGTTCCGTATAACCTTTTCCACTACGAGTGGTGATTGCTTTCATCTCCCCTCTTGGATTCGCAACAGTGTTACTCGGAAGAGTACCCGAAGAAGAGGGTTGATTACCTTGGAAGAGCGACCCGATCATATCACGAATGTTAACCGCTTGAGTGCTGAAAGAGTCTCTCATGTCTGCACGAATTTCATTGCTTTGTTTTGCCATGTCATTCCTTAGCTCGGCTCGAATATCGTTCCCTTGTTTCGCCATTTCTCCCTTCAAGTTGACGACATGACTCTAAAGATTCGTCACCATCTATCTATTAGTCCTCATGAACGTCTTGACGTCTGGATTCAATGCCATCGGTGGATTGAGAGGTGGAGCTTGGTAAGCTTGAGAATTTCCTTGAGGTGGGTATGGGTGTCTTTGGGATTGATATTGATTGTTAGCACGAGGTTGGGATTGGTTGTTTTGGTTATAGCTTTGTTGTTGGTTTTGGTTTGGAGGAGGAAAACCGGGTGGAGCAAGATAGTTGTTTGAACGATAACTTAGCAAACTACGGTCTCCTTGAGGACGAGCTTGATAGCCTCCCGTGGGATAAGTACCGTATGCCGCGTTAACGTCTTCAGAAAAATTGCCTTGAGTAGAAGGACAATCATTGTAGGAATGAGGACCACCACATGTGTCACAAGAAATAGAAACGGCTTTAGCTTGTTGAAAGTGGTTTGTGGCCATGGTCATGAAATCCTTGCGCATATCCGCGATTTATCGGGTAAGTTCGGTTATCTCGGGATTAGAAGTAGTAGAAGAAACATTGACTCTCTAATTAGATCTTGAGGATGCGGATGAATCCCAATTCTTGTGGTGAGTAGTCATGTTTTCAATCAACTCTCTACACTCCTCCGGTCTCCTTTTCATAAAAGTACCACCGGCGGCGGCGTTGATCGTGTCACGATCACGAAAAGTGAGACCATTGTAGAAAGTATCAATGGGAGTGACGGGGAGCATGTTGTGATTTGGACAGCGGTCGATCAAATCATTGTATCGTTCCCAAGCATCAAAGAGCGATTCATCATTGTCTTGCATGAATCCACTAATTTGGTTACGAAGGCTCGTGACCATGGATGGTGGGAAGTAGCGCGACAAAAAGCGTTGAGTCATGTCGTCCCAAGTATGAATAGAATTCTTTGGGAGACGGTCAAACCATTTTTCGGCATGGTGAGAAAGCGAGTGGGGAAATAGTTGGAGGCGAAGGTCATCCATAGAAACACCAGGAGACTTCATGCTTTGGGTGATGGTAATGAATTTATCGAGGTGTTTGTTGGCATCATCATCCGGAATTCCGCGAAATAGGTTAGTTTGCACTTGTTGGATCATGTGATGCTTTAACGAAAACTCCTGAGCCATGATATGCATCGGCGCAATCGGGCCTCCACGTCCGTTCATGGTGGGTTGACATAACTCCTTCATGGTTCGTAGGTCGGGTAAGGGTGGATTATTCATGTTTGGGTGGGGTGGATTACTATTGTTGGGGAGGGGTGGATTATTATTGTTGTTTTTGTGTACACAGGCCATGTCTAAATCTTCGAGAGTCTCGGTCTCTGAATAAGACGTTGATCGAGTACGCATACACTAAAAAGAAAATGCAAGAGAAAATATTTTTTGGTTTTTATAGGTTTTTTAATGTTTTTGTATTTTTGAAAATTTTATATTTTTATGGGTTTTTGAAAATTTTTTGTGCTTGAAAATAACGTTCCCGAAAGAACGGATCCTGATGAGACTGCAATTATACATAGTCTCATCGTCCAAATCGGGCTTAAAACGCTTAAAATATCATGAAAATACCCCTATATATGCTTGTATTTGTTGCTTGTGTATTTTTAGGTACGGATATTGAGGAAATGGCAAAAGATCACAAGAATCAATCAAAAACGAACACGGGAAACGAAGCCGCACAATGAACCGGGCCTAAGTTTTGATTTTACAAAAATGCCCTTGAAGTTTTGAAGATTGACAAGATTGGTCCCTCTACTATTGAAGACTTGGCAATTTATACCCTTGCAAATCTCAATTATTGCATTTGGGTCCTTGAATTATCAAGTATTTACAAGATCAGCCCTTGGAAAATGAAGAATATGCATTTAAAGCCCTTGTTAAAAGTTTGTAAGGAAATTATGCCACTTTTGACAAGTTACCAAAAGTTGACAAAGGGAAGTTGGACGTTGATGGCATTTTTTCACAAAGTGTAAGAGAGAAGAAACATTGGGGGGTCAAACTGCCAAACAAACAAACTTCTTCCACCAGTCACACCTTGACACGTCACCACAACCCACCCAATAACCCATTTACCCGTCCATACCCAATACCCTACCCATCCAAACCCGGTTTTATTAATTTAACCAGTCAAACCCCAGTCAAAACCTTCCCCATTTCCCACCAAACACCATATTTAAAAATAAACCTTTCCCTTTTTGGATTAAACCCTTACCTGCTAAACACCCAAAACCCATAAACCCTAAAATCCTTAAATCCTTAATCCAAAGGGTTTTCACCCAATTAACTCCAGATCCTTAATTAAGGACACCCTCACCCTATCCCACACAAAACCCATGTTCCCACTCAACCCATGTGACCTCCCAAGATTCCCCTGCACACGTCTTTTTCCCCCAATACCAACAAACAGACAAGATGGACGATTCAGATGATCTCCTTGTCCTCCAAGTTCAAATGGATGGCCAAGATCACTTACAACAGCTGGCACATCACTCTCATTCACATGGACGAATTTTGACTATGAAGACCAAGGGCTTTTTAGAGATTTCAAGAATTAGGGTTTTAGTTTCTAGTTTATTCCATTAGCTAGTATAAATATGAGTGGCATGTCACTCATATCACTTGTTCCAGATTTTACTCAAAATTGTAATTTTTTTAAAATATTTATAAAGTTTGGTATTTGTGTGTGAAACAAGTGTAATTCCTTTTATTGATTTTTAAAATTGATATGTTTGTGAGTAATCAATCTGAGTTCCATTTCTCTTGTGTTAACACTTAGTGTGTTAAAGGTTTGTTAAGAATTTTCAAAAGGTTTCAAAAGTTTTCTTATTAGGTTCAAATTTCAGAAATCCAAGACTCCTTTGAAGTGAAAGTGGATAAGGAGGTGTTGGATTTGTGAGTTTGAAGCTGTTTTTAAAAGGTGTTAATTGGTTTCAAGGTTTTTAAAAGGGTGTGATAAAAATCAGAAAGTATTATTGGTGCTTGTGTTTTTCATTTTCTCTTAGCAGGATTAAGAGATTGTTGCTGTTAAAGGTTCTGCTCAGGCCCCAGCCTGAAGGAGGTGACTTGGCTGTCACTGAGGGACTTGGATGTAAGTCCCTCAAGGTAAAAATCTTTTACCATTTTCATTTTTCTTATTTATGTGATTTTTGTGGAATATGCATGAAAGGTGCTAAGTGTTGTTCTATTTGATTGGTTATGCTTATTGTGAGTTAGTATGCATGTTTAGAAGTATTTAGATCAGTTTGATTGTGTTTTGATACGTTTTGCTTTGTTTAAATTAATTTTCAGTCACTTTAAGGGGTGTTTGGATTAAGGAATTAACCAAGAACTGGATAAGATTATTGTGTTAAGGCCTGGTTAAAAACACTACTTGGGTGCTTGTTAAGTGTTATATGTACTAGGCTTACAGTTCGGATAAGTTTTGATCACATTTGCAAGTCAAAAGTTTGAAATACATAGCAAAAATCTGCCAAGTCATTTTTCTGCATGTTTTTATGGAATTTTGTGTTTGATTATTGAAAAGTTGTTAGGATTTAGGTTTGTTTAGGGTTTGTAATTGATTTCATATCATTTGGTTGATTAAGGTTCAAGATTTGAGCATCTAAAAATCATCCATTTGCATGTAACTTGGTCACAGCCCTCCCAGACCTGCATAACTCATACAACAACTTGATTTTGCCTTGTTTGATAGATTTTGTGCTTGGACTTGTGTATTTTTGAGCTTGTTTTGACTCCTTGTACTCCAAAGAGTACAAGGGTGCCCTGATTGTCCACAAAATCAACACCAAATACTCATAACCAAGCCCTCTTGGTTTATATTCACAAGTGAATACATCACTTGTGTTCATCAGTCAAGAAGCAGAACCTGGGTACGTCTTTGGTTCTCTTTTGTTTAATCCTGGGTCATTTGGGATTTAAGTTGTGTTTTAGTAAGTAAAAAGATCATCAGTTTGTGTTTTAAAAGTTTAAAAAAAAATAAAAAAAAAATTGCAAAACCTCACCTTGCCTGGGCTCGAACACGCGACCTCTCTTATGGAGGAGTAACGTGTTAACCAGTGATCTAGATGGGTTTTTATGTTTATGTTCCATTTCAATAGTTATTTAAGGAGGTTTTGTTTTGTGCTTATTTAAATAAGCCGTAGCTTAATTGGGCTTTTTAAGCTTATTGTATAAGCTTATTTGCTAGTTTACAATTTTCCTAGGACTTTATTAAGTTTTCAGACTTTTCTGTTTAAAAAGTAGATTTTTCTCTTTATTTAATTATTTATTAGGATTATTTTTAGATTTAATTTTAGAAAGTGAATTAAAAATAGTAAAAAGTATTTTAAAAATCCAGAAAAATAGTTTTTAGGTTTTAATTTATATTTTTGAGGTTTACATATCAAAAAGTTTTCAAAAAGTCTTATTTTTAATTTTATTTGATTTTAGGGTTTTTAGACAACTTTAAAAATTAATATAAAATTAATAAAAAGGTTTTAGGAACTTTAACTTGCATTTTTGTCTTAGTTAGAATATTTAGGATTTTTGATAATTTTTTAGAATTTATTTTTAAACTTTTTATTTTTTTGATTATTTTAATATTATTTTATTCCCAAAAATTCAAAGTTTGTTTTTTCTACTTTTTTCATTTTTCCTAGGTTTTAGACATTAAATTAGGAACTTTGTAACTTTCCAAATATTTTTTAGACTTTTCAATTAATTTTTAGAATTAATTTAAGATTTAATAGATTTTAATAGTTTTTAGGAGTTTAAAAATAGTTTAATTTGGTTTTAAAATTTTTAAAAATAGTTTTTAGCTTAATTAGGTCATTGTTTAGGTTTAAAAACTATAAAATCTTGTTTAGGGCTTTTTTAATAATTATAAGTGATTTTTAGGGCTTTAATTAGCATTAAAAAGTCATTATTTAATTAATTAAAAGGTTTTAGCAAGTTTAGATTTTTTGAAAACTCTTAGAATTTTATTGTGGATTTTTAGTAATTTTTAGGAATTTTTAGGTTAAAATTTTAATTTTTGTGTTTTTTACGTTTCTACGTCTTAACTTTCTAGTAGTAGTTTTTGTTAATTTTTTATTTTTTTCGTCTTCGTCATTTTCTCTTCTCTTTTCTTGTTGATAAAATCATCAATCAAATCAATTCATTACACAACACACGTGCCTCCTCGAGAGAACGAACTCACTTTTCTTAAGGGTCATAAGTGCTTGGTTTTCCTAAACCGACACTTAATACTTACCACTAATTTGTGCATCCTTTTCCTAAAGGTGTACAAAACCACTACATCATATCCCAAAATCCAATTTTTCTCATAAGAAACCGTTGATCCTTACGAAAAGAGCCGGCAGCGGCGCCATTTTAATAACTGTTATTTTAGTTGATTAAAAATGTTGCTTTTGCAAAATCTTTCTTTGCATTGCTCGTACCCAATTGTATTTGTCGTTGTTTCGTTCTCGGTATCTTCTCGAATCGATCACGGTAAAAAGTGGAATTGTTGTACTTGGTGACTAAAAAGGGGGAGATTTGGTCTATAACTACTAAAACGATAAGTGTAGGAAGTAATAAAATTAAACTAAAAGCAATTACTGGAAATAAACTAGAATTTAAATCAAACAGTAAAATACCTAAACTTGGAGAAAACAGCTTATTCGGAATAAATGCTTGATCCGGAATATCAGGGAAATTTAGCTTATTCGGAATAATTCAACTCATGCGGAATAACTTGAAAAATTGCTTCATTCGGAATGTTCACTTGATGCGGAATGTCTGCTTTATGCGGAATAAATGCTTGACCCGGAATAAATCTCTATCCGGAATAAATGTCCTTCATGCGGAATGTTTGCTTCATGCGGAATATGGCCTTCGTTCGGAATAACTTTTGATTCGGAATAATGTGCTTGATGCGGAATAATGACTGACCCGGAATAAATGATTGATTCGGAATGTTATTAGAAAGAACCTTTATTCGGAATAACTACTCATCCGGAATATTGATTATTCCGGATGAACAAGTTGATTCGGAATGTTTGAAAGAAATCACTGATCCGGAATATTGGATATTCCGAACCAAAGAACTTGATCCGGAATAAATTCACAAAACCTTGATCCGGAATAATGGATATTCCGAATAAACAACAAAATCACAAAACCTTGATCCGGAATAATGGATATTCTGAACCAACAATAAAATCACAAACCTTGATCCGGAATAATGGATATTCCGAACCAACAATAAAATCACAAACCCTTTATCCGGAATCTGGGCAAGTGAAGGTGCGAAGAACAGGGGATGTCTGAAACACGAATTTACCACAAAATCCACCAAGTTTTTAATCAAAACTTAAACCAATTTAACCACTAATCATTTACCAATGATAAACATCAATCCAAAACAACAAAAACATAAAACCCACTTACTTTTTATGATCAAACCAATAAAATGAAACTTAAGAACTTTGAATCACAAAGAGATGAAGAACAATATGATAGAAAGATTAAATGTAAACTTGTATTGATGATTAAGATTCAACAAACAAAATGGAAAGATTAAACTTACAAGATTGGAAGAAATCAAATGAAATGAAAAACCACCAATCTCCTTAAGGGAGATGGTTCTTCCTACGAAATAGGAAAAATGTAACAGAATGAAAAACTAGTGGAAAATTGTGAATGGGAGGAGTATTAATAGGCTCCTTGGTTGGTGAGTGGGCTTTCTCCCTTTCTTTTTGTATTCTCGTCTTTTCAGAAAAGTTGACGTTTTTTATTTCGATTCGGGATTTGTCGACGAATAAATTCAACTCGTCTTTTAATTTCTTCATTTAATAGACTTGAGTTTCTTCGACATATGTAAATCTTCCATCTTTGGTCCTTTTCTTCGATAAATCTTCAAATAGGCCCATTGACTTCAAATCTTTTGCATCTCTTGGACTATAGACTTCATCTTTTCGTCTTTTTCCTCGATAAAACCCGTGCAATCCCATGTTTTCTTTAATATTTATCCGGTTGGCTCTGAAAACACAACAAACACACAAACCACGCATAATTCCAAACAAATGACATTAAATACGCGTTTTGGTCTTGTTTTAGCAAGAAATAAGTGGTAAAAGGATGGGTGTTTTCACACCTATCAATAACCCTGGAAGAGATCATTGGGATGCACTACTTAGAGTGCTTCAATATCTAAAGCATACAATGTCTTATACATTACACTAAGTATCCTCCTCTTTTAGAAGGATTTTGTGATGCAAATTGGATTTCCAACCATAATGAAGGAAAGTCCAGAAGTGGATATGTTACACTTGGAGGGGCTGTTGTATCATGGAAGTCCTCCAAACAAACAGCGAATACCAAATCAACTCTGGAAGCAAAATTCGTAGCCTTAGACAAAGCTGTTGAAGAAGCAGAATGGCTAAAAGGCTTTCTAGAAGGTATTCCTTTGTGGCGAAAAACTGTGACTGCTGTATGTATACATTGTGATAGTATGGCTGCTATTAATAGATCAAAGAATCACATCTATAACGGCAAGTCAAGACATATAAGACATAGCCACAATACAATAAAAGACTTGTTGAGAATGGAATTATTTCCATAGACTATGTAAAGTCAAAGGAAAATATTGTTGATCCTTTGACAAAAAGCATTTGTAGAGAAAGTCATTTTCTTATCGAGTGGTATGGGTTTAAAGCCAATACAATAAGTAAATACACGGCGGAAACCTAACCTAGCGAAATTGGAGATTCCATGGTATAGGTTCAATAGGCAAACTAGTTGAGTAACACTCAAAGTACTAACACATGGGTATACCTATTCCTATGATGAAATATTGTGTGTTTTCCATTGATGATTGAAGGTTGAAGTTTAATTCTTAATAATGTTAATGGCTCTTATTGCAGAATACTATGCAATATTCTTGATTGGCATTACCTATATGAGATTGATGTGTGGTCGCATCTTTGGGAACCAGGTGGCTAAAGTTCTTGATAGGTGTGAAAACACCCATCCTTTTACCACTTATTTCTTGCTAAAACAAGACCAAAACGCGTATTTAATGTCATTTGTTTGGAATTATGCGTGGTTTGTGTGTTTGTTGTGTTTTCAGAGCCAACCGGATAAATATTGAAGAAAACATGGAATTGCACGGGTATTATCGAAGAAAAAGACTCAAGACGAAGTCTATTGTCCAAGAGATACGAAAGATTTGAAGTCAATGGGCCTATTTGAAGATTTATCGAAGAAAAGGACCAAAGATGGAAGATTTACATATGTTGAAGAACTCAAGTCTATTAAACGAAGAAATTTAAAGACGAATTGAATTTATTCGTCGACAAATCCCGAATCGAAATCGAAAACGTCAACTTTTCTGAAAAGACTAGAAGACAAGAAGAAAGGAAGAACGCCCACTCACCAACCAACCACTAGGCCTATAAATAGAAGAACCCTTCACACATTTTGAGCTAGTTTTTATTTCCAGTTCTTTTCTTTTATTTCGTAGGAAGCCAACACCATTAAGGTGTTGGTGATTTTTCATTTTTGTTGGATCCTTAATCTTGTAAGTTTTTAATCTTTCCTTTTGTTTACTCTACCTTAATCAATCAATATAATCCTTCCATTAATCTTGTTCATCTTCATCTTTTTGATTTAAAGTTTAAAGTTCTAATTTGGTTGATTTTAATCCATAAAAGTAAGTGGGTTTTGTGTTTTTATTGTTTTGATTTGATGTTTATGGTTAGTAGATGATTAGTGTTTAGTTTGGTTTAAATCTTTTGGTTAAATTTGGCTTGATTTGATAAAAATCGTATTACCCTGTTTTTTCTGTTTACTGTTCTTCGTGCCCAGATTCCGAATCAAGTGACTTTCATTTTTTATTCCGGATCAACCCCAGTATTCCGGATCAACCGGATATTCCGGATCAATTACTTATTCCGAATCAAGATTGTTCATCCGGAATATTTTATATTCCGGATCAAAACCTTTCATCCGGAGTAATCAATTATTCCGGATCAATTCATTATTCCGCATCAACCTTCATTGATCCGCATCAACCTTACATTCCGGATCAAGCACTTCCTTTCATTTATTCCGGATCAAATTTATTCCAGATCAGTTAGTTCATCCGGAATAATCAATATTCCGGATGAGTGGCATTATTCCGAATCAAGGTTTTTAAGAAAGTTATTCCGCATCAAGCTCTCATTCCGGATCAACAAATTTATTCCGGATCAACTTTCTATTCCGAATGAAGTGTTTTCTAGTAAGGGGTATTTACTGTTTCTGTTTTATTGTTTAATTTTAATTCGATTTCAGTCTTATTTTATTAACTGCTTTTAGTCTAATTTTATATCTTTGTGCATTTAAACCTTTTTAGTAGAATAGAAAACCAAACCCTTTTTAGTAACCAAGAACAACTATTTCACTTTGAGCCGTGATCAATTCGAGAAGATTCCGAGAATATATATGAACCCAATGAAAAAGACAAGTATCAAATGGCGCCGCTGCCGGCTCTTCTCGAAAAGATTAACAGTTTTTTGTGAGAACTTGGATTTTGGGATCCGTTCGCCGTGAACGTTACTTTTTCATCATTAAAAATTTTCAAAAATCCTAAAAAATATAAAATTTTCAAAAATACAAAAAATTAAAAAAAAACATAAAAAGCCAAAAATATTTCTTGTTTGCTTTGTTAGTTCTTTTGCAGGTGCATGCGTACACGATCAACGTATTATCCCGAGCCTGAGACTCTCGATAACTTATACATGGTCGGCGTACACAACAACAACAATAACCCACCTCAAAACAACATGAATAACAACAACAATGAACCTCTACCGGACAATCGCCCTATGATTGAACTTTTGCAAGCACATGTAGAGGGGAACAACGATCCAATTGTCATACCCGCGATTGCAGCCAACAACTTTGAGCTCAAATCCGGCTTTATTCAGATGGTCTCTGCTCAACCATTCTTGGGGCGTACCATTGATGATCCTCATGACCACATCAAAAGGTTCCTGCAACTCACGAATACGGTCAAATTTAATGGTGTTCCACAAGAGGTAATCCGTTTACAACTTTTTCCCTTTTCTTTAGAGGGACAAGCCCGTCATTGGCTTGCAAAGGAACCGCCACAAAGTATTCTGATGTGGACGGACTTGGAGACCAAGTTCATAAACTACTTTTTCCCACCCTCTCGTACTACCGCTTTGCGGAATGAAATCATTAATTTTGAACAAAAGTACGATGAGACTTTTAGTGAATCTTGGGACCGTTTTAAAGACCTTTTAAGAAAGTGCCCACAACATGGTTTTACCAAACTGCACCAAATTAATACTTTTTACAATGGTTTAAGCATGAATGACCAAGATTCACTAAATAGTGCCTCGGGGGGTAATATTTTGGTTAAGAGTTCTAATGCCGCTTGGGATATTATCGAAAATAAGTCTCGTGTGCAAACCAAGAGTGTTCGGACCAATGTCGCTAGTGCTAGTACTAGTGACAACGACAAGAGACTTGACAAAATTACGTCGCTTCTCGAATCGCTTGCTACCCAAACCGCTAGCAACTCCAACAGCATCAACGCTAAAAACGCTCAAGTCAATGCTGTAAGCCAACCATGTGAAATATGCGGGGGTCCTCACTCTTACACTACTTGTACCTCCACCCAAGACTATCCTTCTGAGAATGTTAATGCAGCATACGGTACCTATCCTCCGGCCGCTTATCAAGCTCGTTCTCAAGGAGACCGCAACTTGCTCAGCTATCGCTCAAACAACTTTCTTTCCCCGCCCGGTGTTCCTCCTAACAACCCAAACCAACAACAAAACCTCAATCGCCCTCCTCAACAACAACCTCGTGCACCATACCAACCACCTCAAAGACAACCGTATCCACCTCAAAGAAACAGCCAAGTTTACCAACAACCTGCTTATCAATCACCCGCTTACCATGCTCCTCCTCCCAACCAACCCACCGCATTACACCAGGATGTTGAAACCTACATGAGGACTAATGATGTGATCGTGGAAAATCTCCAGCGGGGAGTGCTCAACTTGAAAGCAGACATGGTGAAACAAGGGAACGATCTTAGAGCCGACATGCGAAATTCTTTGAGTAGTCAAACGAATGACTTAAGGAACATGATGGCTGGTTTCTTCCAAGGTAATCAAACCTCTTCTTCGGGTACTCTTCCGAGTAACACCGTGGCTAATCCAAGAGGGGAGATGAAAGCAATCACCACTCGCAGTGGCAAAGGTACCAAGGAACCCGAGCTTCCTATACCTCCACCGGTGATTGTGGCTAAGGAAAACGAGTCACCTGCTCCTATTCCTCAACCTTCTACTTCTCCAATTCCTCCACCTCTTACTTCTACCCCTCCTCCACCCAAGGATGTGAGTGATCCTACTATTCCAAAGCCTTCATCTTCTTCTGATATACCTTATCCCTCAAGGTTGAGGAAAGAGAAGCTCAAAAGCAAGGACGATATTCAAGTTTCGAACTTTCTCAAAATGTTTAAACAATTGAATTTCAACATCTCCTTCGTTGAGGCTCTCGCTCACATGCCTAAATATGCGAAAATGTTCAAAGATCTTCTTAGTGACAAGGAAAAGCTTCTTGATATCGCTAATACCCAACTTAATGAGAATTGCTCCGCAGTGCTCTTAAGGAAATTTCCAACCAAACTTGGTGATCCGGGTCGCTTCTTAATCCCTTGCAACTTCCTGGGAGTAGAGAATTGCATGGCCCTAGCCGATCTAGGTGCCAGTATTAACTTAATGCCCCTAAGCGTTTGGAAGCAATTATCTCTCCCTGAGCTAGTCCCCACCAAAATGACTTTGGAATTAGCTAATCGTACGGTTGCTCATCCAGTGGGGATAGCCGAAGACATTTTTGTAGGAGTCGACAAATTCACTTTTCCCACCGATTTTGTTGTCGTCGACTACGAGATGGAGCCTCTTGTTCCATTAATCGTGGGACGTCCATTCTTGAGGACCGGTCGCACTCTCATCTATGTAGAAGCGGGTGAGCTTATCATGATAGTGGGTGAAGATAAAATTGTCTTCAACATGGGTAAGATTTCTAAACAGCCTTATTCATACGAGAGTGTTAATTGTATTAACGTTCTTGATGAGGCTTGTGAAGAACACTTTCATGATGCTTGTAAAAGTATTCCGACCTCTCCTCCCAATGTTGAGACCGTTGCCTCTATTGATTCATCACTTACTCTATTTGGAGAAAGTGATTTCCTTTGGAAAGATTTTGAAGCAACCATGGGAGATGTGAACTTAGAATATGACGATTCTCCCATCGATTGGGATGAAGACATTCGTCTCATTGAGAAACTTCTCAAAGAGGACCATATTTCTCCACCATCTCCCAATGCTATTGCTATCGATGAACCGACTTTGAATACGCCTCCCATCGAAAATCCTCCGGATTTAGAGCGTAAGGAGTTGCCGTCCCATCTCGAGTATGTGTTCCTTGAAGAAAAGAAGAAGTCGCCCGTCATCATCGCAAAGGACTTGAAAGAAGAAGAAAAATCTCGCCTTATCGTCGTGCTTAAAGATCATAAGAAGGCAATTGCTTGGAAAATTTCCGATATCCGCGGAATTGATCCAAACTTTTGTACTCACAAGATTCTCATGGAAGATGACTTTAAACCCGCAATCCAGAGCCAAAGAAGGGTTAATCCTTGAATTCATGACGTCATCAAACAAGAGGTTATCAAACTTCTTGATGCCGGCTTGATTTACCCTATTTCGGATTCGCCATGGGTAAGTCCTGTCCATTGTGTGCCCAAGAAGGGCGGAATAACCGTTGTTCCCAATGAACACAACGATTTGATTCCTACTCGTCTCGTTACTGGGTGGAGAGTTTGTATCGACTATCGCAAACTCAATGATGCCACGAGAAAAGATCACTTTCCTCTTCCTTTCATGGATCAAATGCTCGAGCGTCTAGCGGGTAATGACTATTACTGCTTCTTAGATGGTTTCTCCGGGTATTTTCAAATTCCCATCGATCCCAAAGACAAAGAGAAAACCACATTCACTTGTCCCTACGGAACATTTGCTTACAAACGCATGCCTTTCGGTTTATGCAATGCTCCTGGGACGTTCCAACGGTGTATGATGGCTATCTTACATGACATGGTTGAAGAAACTATGGAAGTCTTCATGGATGATTTCTCAGTTTATGGCGATTCTTTCTCTGCTTGCCTTGCCAATTTAGAACGTATGCTTAAGCGGTGTGAAGACACTCGCCTTGTTCTTAATTGGGAAAAATGCCATTTCATGGTAAAAGAGGGAATCGTGCTAGGACACAAAATCTCCAAAGCCGGTCTTGAAGTGGACCGTGCTAAAGTCGATGTTATTGCAAAATTGCCTCCACCTTCAACCGTGAAGGGTGTGAGAAGTTTCCTGGGTCATGCGGGCTTCTACCGTCGATTCATCAAAGATTTTTCTAAAATCGCCCGCCCGATGACCCACCTCTTTGAAAAAGATACTCCTTTTATCTTTTCCAAAGAGTGTATTGAAGCCTTCAACCTTCTTAAGGATAAGCTAACTAAGGCACCGGTCCTGGTTACCCCTAATTGGGAGCTTCCTTTTGAGTTGATGTGCGATGCTAGCGACTTTGCTATTGGAGCGGTTTTTGGCCAAAGAGTGAACAAACACTTCCAACCAATCCATTACGCTAGCAAGATAATGACAGGGGCTCAATTGCATTACACGACAACCGAAAAAGAGCTTTTAGCTGTTGTCTATGCTTTTGAAAAGTTCCACCCCTATCTTGTCCTTTCTACCACAATCGTGTATACCGATCATTCCGCGTTGAAGTACATATTAACTAAACAAGATTCCAAACCAAGACATCTTCGCTGGGTTTTGCTACTTCAAGAATTTAAAATCGAAATTCGTGATAAGAAGGGAGCTGAAAACCTAGCCGCGGATCATCTCAGCAGACTTGAGGATCCTTATCAAGGGGATCATCCGAACAAATAGATCAATGACTCTTTTCCCCTGGAGACCTTAATGTCTATCAATTCGAATCAAGATGAGACCCCGTGGTTTGTGGACATTGCAAACTACTTGGCGGGTGGAATTCTCATTGACGGGTTAACATCCCAGCAAAAGAAAAAGTTCTTCAAAGACATTAAGACTTACTTTTGGGATGACCCGTATCTCTTCAAACAATGCGCTGATTTGATTATTTGCCCGTGTATTGATGGACCGGCAGCTTTAGACATTCTTGAAGCTTGCCACAAAGGACCCAACGATGGTCACTTTGGTCCCAACTACACCGCCAAAAAAGTGTTTGACTCGGGATTTTATTGGCCCACCATTTATCGTGATGCTCATGAGATGGTTAAACATTGTGATGCTTGCCAAAAACAAGGCAAGATCACACATAAAGATGAGATGCCTCAAAATTTCATACAAGAATGTGAAATCTTTGATGTATGGGGCATCGACTTTATGGGGCCATTCCCTTCATCTAAAGGAAACAAATACATCCTTGTAGTCGTTGACTACGTGTCTAACTGGGTTGAAGCCAAAGCTTTACCCACTAATGACGCAAGGGTGGTTTGTAACTTTTTGAAATCATTGTTCGCTAGATTCGGTGTGCCTCGTGCCATTATTAGTGATCGCGGGACTCATTTTTGCAATGACCAATTCGCAAGAGTCATGGCTAAGTATGGTGTCAATCATCATCTTTCCACCGCATACCACCCACAAAATAATATTCAGGCTGAAATATCCAACCGAGGGTTAAAGCGAATTCTCGAATGAACCGTGGGAGAGCATCGTGCCTCATGGGCTGATAAACTTGATGATGCTCTGTGGGCTTTTCGTACCGCATACAAGACTCCGATTGGTTGTACACCATATCGTCTCGTGTACGGGAAAGCATGCCACCTCCCCATTGAGTTGGAGCACAAGGCTTACTGGGCCTTGAAGTGGGCTAATTTCGATATCAACAAAGCCGGTGACCTACGCAAAATCCAACTCAATGAGCTCAATGAACTCCGGAATGAGGCTTATGAAAATTCTTTGATCTATAAAGAAAAGACTAAGCTCATTCACGACTCTAAGATTAAAAACCGAGAGTTCCAAGTTGGAGACAAAGTTTTACTCTTTAACTCTCGGTTGAAAATCTTTTCGGGCAAGCTGAAATCTTGTTGGTCCGGCCCATTCACCATTGCCCGAAGTTTTCCATATGGTACTCTCGAGCTCGCTCAACCTAATGGACCTAATTTTAAGGTGAATGGCCAACGAGTGAAGTTGTACTTTGGTGAGGACATCTCTCATGAGATGATTCCATCCCTCACCACGTTTCCCATGAACTAATTTTGGGTCGAGTCAGGCTCGTGACTCGGTTATCAAAAACAAGCGCTCCTCGGAAGGCAACCCGAGTATCTATCCTTTTCCGTTTTAACCTCCTAAGTGTAGGGGGACTTGTATAGGTTGTTTGTGTTTGTGTGGTGATGTGATTACAGGGATGAATGCACTTTTGGAACCTTTGAAGAACCGTGCTCCCGTGTTATCCGAAATCCGGTTCTATCCCACAACTATCGTGATTCAATTTTCTTCATACTCACATTTAAAATTGATCACTTTAGTCGTCTCTTCCTTAGCTTGATTTAACCAACGTGCACAATGTCATAAGTGTAGGGGAGACTTTTCCAACATGCTTAAACATTGAGGACAATGTTTATATTAAGTGTAGGGGGACTTCTATCGAAGTTTTAAGTGGACTTTTCCATGAAAATGCCTTCATTTAACCGGAAAATCATCTTTTTCAGCATTTTTCAAATTTTTAATTAACTTTGGCCATATAGTCGTAATTTTTAAATTTTTATCGTTGCTTTCATATGTATATATCCCACAATAAAGTGGGGTAGCTAGTTTTGAAGTCTTTGACATATTAGGCCCGTTGCGATTATTTTGACTCAACGCGAATAGACTTATCCAAGTTTATTCTAGCTAGTATCCTTAACCATGTAGACCTTAATTGGTTTAATAGGCTAAGCATCCACGAGTCTCATTACTTGAGAGTTTAAACTGTGGAGAATGAGAAATGATAGAGCCACTTATAAGTCGGTATTCTTGCATAAGCACACTTGGTGTGATTATTTGCCTATTCTCCCATCACTTGCTAATAATTTATCTGCAATAAGTAAGGTCGTACGATTTGAAAAGTTACTTAGCTTCTAGCCCAAGATCGTTTAAAAGTTGCTCGGTAATGATAAGAGTTCATAGCCAAGGCATAACTTATGAAGCGGGGCGCGAAGATTGGCGAGTCCAAAAAGGCCCTAACAAGGCATGATGATTCCATTTTATTGCTAAAGATCCAAGGTGATGTGAAAAGAATTATTCCCAAAATCAATATGAAGGATCAAGACTCACGACGAAAAGCATTCAACTCCCATAAAGATCATGGAGAAGTCTATCCGAAAAGACCCTAACAAGGTATGAGGATAAATAGATCCAAGTCCGAAAAGGAGGCGGATCGTTGTATCTCAAAATCCCAATTAACGATTGAAGAAATAATGATGAAGTCGTGGTCAACAAAGTTGGAGTATCCCTCAAAAGTCTCCAAGTGAAGAAACTCTATTAACGAAGAGAAGACCATTATCTCAAGAACGTCTCTCAAGATACGAAGTATGAAGTACATGCCAAATATCGGCCCGAGAAAGGTCTCAAATCGTGAAGCGAGTTATGCCAAGATATGAACTTTTTGATCTCCCGAGAAGCAGTTTTAAGAGATTTTGTCCTTTAGCTAACTATTAATCAAATCGTCCTACTTTGCTTTCAGCCTAAATAAACTATCACAATAAGTCCAAAAATGCATCTTCATGATCATTCTAAGACAAAAATAAATTATAAGAGATACACCTAGGAATAAGGAGTTTCAACATATAATTAAGCCATGTGTGTAAGTGTTTGTTTTGCTAACTTATAATAACAATGATCTCGTTTTTAAGCTTAGTTTGGGGAACGTGAAACTTGAGGGTGATAAATCTTCGCAGCACCGAAGCCCTAATGTAAGTCTTAGATCTCTTTGAAAGTTATTTCCATGTAGCTATTTTCAAGTGAAAATGGTTTTCTATCCTTTTGTTTCCTTTAAAGTTTTAATTTCTCTTAGTACTCTAATTTTTGTTTTAGTAGTATGTTAATAAGGACAAGGTTGATTGATTATGAGAAAAGTGTAAAATTGCTTTATCACTAAGCATTGCATGAGGGCATGGCAATGGTTAAGTGACGGGGATTTGATAGGTGTGAAAACACCCATCCTTTTACCACTTATTTCTTGCTAAAACAAGACCAAAACGCATATTTAATGTCATTTGTTTGGAATTATGTGTGATTTTGTGTGTTTGTTGTGTTTTCAGAGCCAACCGGATAAATATTGAAGAAAACATGGGATTGCACGAGTATTATCGAAGAAAAAGACTCAAGACGAAGTCTATTGTCCAAGAGATGCGAAAGATTTGAAGTCAATGGGCCTATTTGAAGATTTATCGAAGAAAAGGACCAAAGATGGAAGATTTACATATGTCGAAGAACTCAAGTCTATTAAACGAAGAAATTTAAAGACGAGTTGAATTTATTCGTCGACAAATCCTGAATCGAAATCGAAAACGTCAACTTTTTTGAAAAGACGAGAAGACAAGAAGAAAGGAAGAAAGCCCACTCACCAACCAACCACTAGGCCTAGAAATAGAAGACCCCTTCACACATTTTGAGCGAGTTTTTATTTCCAGTTCGTTTCTTTTCTTTCGTAGGAAGCCAACACCATTAAGGTGTTGGTGAATTTTCATTTTTGTTGGATCCTTAATCTTGTAAGTTTTTAATCTTTCCTTTTGTTTACTCTACCTTAATCAATCAATATAATCCTTCCATTAATCTTGTTCATCTTCATCTTTTTGATTTAAAGGTTAAAGTTCTTATTTGGTTGATTTTAATCCATAAAAGTAAGTGGGTTTTGTGTTTTTGTTGTTTTGATTTGATGTTTATGGTTAGTAGATGATTAGTGTTTAGTTTGGTTTAAATCTTTTGGTTAAATTTGGCTTGATTTGATAAAAATCGTATTACCCTGTTTTTTCTGTTTACTGTTCTTCGTGCCCAGATTCCGAATCAAGTGACTTTCATTTTTTATTCCGGATCAACCCCAGTATTCCGGATCAACCGGATATTCCGGATCAATTACTTATTCCGAATCAAGATTGTTCATCCGGAATATTTTATATTTCGGATCAAAACCTTTCATCCGGAATAATCAATTATTCCGGATCAATTCATTATTCTGCATCAACCTTCATTATTCCGCATCAACCTTACATTCCGGATCAAGCACTTCCTTTCATTTATTCCGGATCAAATTTATTCCGGATCAGTTAGTTCATCCGGAATAATCAATATTCCGGATGAGTGGCATTATTCCGAATCAAGGTTTTTAAGAAAGTTATTCCGCATCAAGCTCTCATTCCGGATCAACAAATTTATTCTGGATCAACTTTCTATTCCGAATGAAGTGTTTTCTAGTAAGGGGTATTTACTGTTTCTGTTTTATTGTTTAATTTTAATTCGATTTCAGTCTTATTTTATTAACTGCTTTTAGTCTAATTTTATATCTTTGTGCATTTAAACCTTTTTAGTAGAATAGAAAACCAAACCCTTTTTAGTAACCAAGAACAACTATTCCACTTTGAGCCGTGATCAATTCGAGAAGATTCCGAGAATATATCTGAACCCAATGAAAAAGACAAGTATCAGATGTCATGGTAAATCTGAAAGTAATATAGTTTTAATTGACATAAGTATAAATTTACTCAAGTTAAAAGTTTTGGGAAATAATAATTTAGATTATATAATAGTGTCGTTTAACATTGCGATGTTAAAGGTTACGTTAATACTTATAAGATTAATCAACCGGATGTTAATAATCAACGCACAGTCAATCACACAATAGATGTATGCTCTACATTCTATATGCTTAACTATTCTAGTCCCGAAAATCCCAAAAGATTTTTAAAGTAGTTATAGTCGAGATTATATAAAAAATTTATTTTTATATTTATTTTAATTTTGTTCTGATTCTCTATAACTATCTCTCTGATACCATTCTGTGACAACCCCAAATTGAGTCAAATGCAGCGGAAATAATATTTGGGTGTCACGTAGGTGGATCAACAGCAGACAGAGTATAGAGCAACAGATAAAAGATTATCCTTACCTTTATTACATGATTAAAAGTGCAAATGGTATTAAAATAGTCTTTAACATTGTTCAACAGTTTGAATTATTCCCCAGTATATAAAACCCCAGATGAGCTCTATAAATGCAGCCTATCATGATGCTTGACTCCATGCACACCAATACCCGCTTCAGTTTCCTGAGAAAACATGCTTAGAGAGTCAACATAAAGTTGGTGAATTCACAGGTTTAATAAAATAAGTTTGGACAATAAATATTCACTGAAGTAGTAATGCACAAAGCATCAATACTTAAAAGTAATTACATTCCCATATTGCCTGAAACTGAGACTTGACAGTTAAGTCCTTAACAAATAAGGACCCTTCGCCTTATAAAAAGGCACCCATAAAAATAATAAGTGTTGACATGTGAAACATCAGTTGTCCAGGCCTAGGCACAGTGAGCACGACTCACCCAGATGGGGACGGTCAATCCCAAATAGATCTATTTATAACATTCAGGTAATTCAATAATTCTAACAGTTTTAGATGCACGGGTCATGCGGGTTCATCTACAATAGGCAATGTAATCAAAGGTTTCACAGTTCAATCCATGTCCATAAAATAAAATATGTTGCATGTTTTCTTCCCCATTAAAAGGTTTAAAAGTTTGTCAATATATAAAGTGGGGCCATGAACTCACCTCAGTAGTACATCAAATAGTCAGTAGACAAATCTGATAAGGATGCTTACGATATAATCAACGACCTAAATAATTATAAGGTCTCAGTAAATGCATAACATAATGCATAAAAGTTTCAGAATAAATCTGTGCATGCTTATACTGGTTTTAAGCATTTTATTACGATACTTGTATTTTAGTTCATCGTTGTACAAGTTCTAGTAGTATTTATTTTAAGTATAAAATAAATAATAAGGTTAAATTAATTAATCTACTTAATTAATATTTTTGTACTTATGTTGTTTATAAAACACTTTAAATATTTATAAAAGTAGTTTTTATATATATTTGAAGTAATAGAAAAATAAATATACATAATATATTTATTTTATAAGTTAATCATTTTTAATTTATATTTAATATATAAATAAGGTTTATAAAACGTATAACATTTTAATTAAATTCCACGTTTACGTAGTGTTTATAATTATTAAATTATAAGTTTGGAAAAATAACAAATGTTATGTTTATTTAAGTTTTACGTTTTAAATATCGGATATAAATATGTAGGAATTTTAGGGTTCGTTATACTTTGTATAAATTACGTTTTAGTCCTTCTATTTAAATAATTACCCGTGGTTAAATTACTTTTATACCCCTAGGGTTTCTAAATCTTTTAAGTAATTACAATATTGGTCCCTCCCTAGTTACACATGTAACTTGGATTTGTTTAGGTTTCATTAAATGGCAAAATTGGTCCCTAAACATTCGGCTTATATTAGGGCTTGTTATAGTTTCATAAATTGACATTTTTGGTCCTCTAATATTCGGCTTATTTTTAAGTTTATAATGAAGTTACACAAATGCCCCCTAGGGCTTGTATAGGTTTCGGCTTAAGGCACAATTAGTCCCTAGGGTTTACTTAGGGTTAGATATAGTTTGTTAACTTGGCAAATTAGGTCCCTAGGGCTTATATTAAGTTTCGGTAAATGGCAATTGAGATCCCTAGGTTTTTATTAAGTTACACAATTTACCCTAACGCCATAGTAATTTCATTTAGGTCCTTTTTATCACCTTGAAGTCTCGGATAGTGTTCAAAACACACCCTCAACTCACGGCAAATTACAAAAGTGGTCCTAAAGTTTATATTTTTGGAAAATAAGTTTCTACACTTGTTCATTTAGATCCCTATACTTTGTAAAATTACAAATCTAATCCGAAAATTATTATATTTCCCTTTTTAACCCGAAATGTTATAGATTTACTATTTTAACCCAAAGTTTCATAGATCTTGCATTTTATTACAAAATATTTATAGATCTATTATTTTAAACCCGAAACTTTACAAAGTTATATTTTGACACTAAAAGTTTTATAAAAACATTTTATTTAGTGACAGTGAAGATTTATTTAGGCAACTTATTATAGTGAGCTTAAAACTAATCTTATAAGGCATAATAGTGAACTTATCATTTTAAGGCATCTAATATCATCAATCTAGTATTTCTAGTCACATTTAAACATTACAAGATTACCCAATATAGAATCATGGGCTTATACTCCACATCCAAAATTATGCATGGGCATGTTTTACATATTTCTTCAAGTTTAACTAGCTTATAGTGATATGTTCTTCATCGTTGATAAGATTTTACATCGTTTTAAGTCATAACCAAAATCAAGCCGTGACCTAATATAGGTCTAGGATTTCATATATTTGTTTCAACATTAAATTTTACTAAGAATAACCATGTGTATGTTAATATATGAAAGTAAATGTATAGAAAGATAGGTTTTAGGTTTGACTTACTTGTTTAGATAGGTTTAGGAGTGATAGGAAGCTTTCAACAATGGATATCTTAGTAACTAAAATGTTGCCGTGGGCTTCAATGAGAGCTTCTAGGGCTTCTTTCTTGCTTCAATGATCAAGGTACTTGTAGGATGAGCTAATGATTAACCTTTATGTAGTATGAGACATGATCTAGGATTAGTAAATGAGCTTGAAGGTTTGATAATGGTGGAGGTAGTTTTTAGTCGTATGTTTTAGAGAGAGTGAAGGTGATGGAGTTCAAGTGTATTGTGTTGTGTGTGTTGTGTGTATATTTCAGCTTATGAAGGAAAGAGAGAGATCAAGTGAGATCTTTGTACCTAGTACCACGTATCTTGCAAAGATACACTTAGGATTTGGTTGAGATATGATTATTTCCTTTTCCCACACATGCTTAAACTAGCAACTTTCTTTCCTTCCCTTTTGGTTTGCAACCGTGGGTTTACAAGGGTCAAAGGGGGGACAACAGTTGACATTGCATAGTAGCATGTATAGAGTGTGTAAGTAAGTAAACATGGTTGTGTAAGAAAAAGCATGGTTAGTATAGGGTATTAGTGGGATACATGATTATACTTACAAGTTAGCTAAACAAATGATGAATGTGTAGACATGTACACATATACACGCCTATACATGCATGTGGGAAAGTATTTGATAAATTTTGTCAAGTGTTGCATGAGAATAATAGCCCTTGTTTAATATTGTATGCATTTATTGAGTTGTAGGTGTTTTTGTTGAAGCTTTTAGGTAATTTAGTGAAAGTGTATATTAAATACATCACTATAATTATTTTACTTAAATAAAGTAAATAAATGACAATGTAAATTATGTACATTGTTTTAAAGTGTTAGGTGTTTATTCTTTTTATGTAATATATGTAAATATGTACATATAAAATAAATCCAAGTACTTAATAAATAAATTAAGTAAAGTTACAGTTTATCTAAAAAATATGTACTGAGGTGATGAGTCCTGGTTCTTTCAAGTGGCCAGTCAGTTGCCAGAGTAGTCAATAAATGACTAAGAGTTCATATAAATATGAAATAAATATGAAAGGTAGTATGACAAAAGGTATATGATTAAAAATAAGTCATATAAAAGTAGAATTATATAGATTCTAAAAATAAACAGTACAACAGTTGACAAAGTCAATAAGGTAAAATCAGAGGTTTTACAACCTTACCCTCCACAACCTTACCCAAACACGATGGGTGAATCATCCATTCCTACTATTCATCAACCAGAGAGCCCTGTTGAAGAATACTAGGTACCTGTTGAGTTTCGTCTCACTGAGGAACAATAATATCAACTGCTTAATGATGAAGAAGCATTACGTGAAGCATTAGCAGAAGAAGAACGGGAGAAACAAGAGTTGGCGAAGCAGATCAAGTGGGAAAAGACACGCGAATTCATCAAGAGATCGTGGGGTATTTCATGGGAATCTGATTCGGATCCCGAAACCGATTAAATTCCGTCGAACCGTACCGTATCGTATCGTATCGTTTTTAATTTTATTCCGTATTTGTAATTTTTATTTCCGTATTTGTAATGTTTTATTTAAGTGAAATAAATTTTAGTTTGTGTGAAAATAAAAAAAAGGAAAAATTAAAGATAGTGGTGGGGCCCAAATGAAGAGGGGTTGGGTGTGTTGTGAGTGAAGGGGTATTTTGGTTAGTTGTTTTGGTGTGATGTGGCGCTGAGTTGGCAAGTGACTGGGCAAAATTTTGAGGGGTTGACTCTTCACCACACCCTCCTCTCTTATAAAGCAAAAACCCTAAAACCTTGAATGTTGAAAAACCATGTAATCTAGGAAATGTTGAAAAATTTAATGTCTAATATTCAAATGTTGAAACCTATCTTTATCTCTACTCGGCTAGAACGGTGTTCTTTTTATGAATTGAAACTTCATTTTTATTTACAGAAAGCATTTATGTTTTTATTTATTTACAGAAAGCATTAAAAACAACGAATTAAGATGTCAACTACACAGCTGGAAATAAACCTAGCCAGCCATATATAAATAAACCTCATGTATGTATATAACCTATATATGCACCCTCTCTGTAAATACGGCGGCGCCGTCACCACCGCCACCACCATCTAAATGTGATACCACCATAAAATTTGCAGGCGTTACCACCATGTCACAGCCTTAGACCAACAACTCCACCATGTCACAACCACCACAACGTAATAGCTAGTACTATGACGAGCCGCCACCTCCTTTCTTGAACCCCACCATAACTGAAAGGTTTTTCAAGTAATGAAAATGATGTTGAAGCTTATTTTGTAGATTTGTTTCTTGAATAACTTTTGAAGCTTCTTTTTTAGATTTTAAATGTAGCTATATCAATATTTTTATGAAACTTATGGCATTTTTATGTTACAGTTTCCGTCACCGCTGTTTTTGTTCCAACCGTCGCCACCGCCGAGTCGCAAAAACCTGGACCTATCACAACCTTTATGTGGTTATGTTAACATTTTGATGTTTTGTAGGATTTTATGGGGTTTTTTATTTGTAAAGATCTATTTATGCTATGCAATTTAAAGGTTTTATGTATTACTGATGTGGGTTGTCGTAACATTTTATCTTTTTAATTAGATTTACAGCTTGCCGGAATCCGTTGATGCAGTTTCTGAGACGACTATTGTTGCCACCAAAGTTTAATGTTGCATCCAGAAATGTATGTTTTGCTTTTGATATCTTTAGTTAAGTTGTTGCAATTTCGTTTTAATTATAGCAAAATGCGTAATTTTGTTGCAACGTTGTTAGTCATGTTACTTGGTTGTTTTGTGACCAATAGGGTATCGAGACACATGGACACTATCCTGGGTGTTGGATATGTGCTTTGACAAGTTAATAAATTCTAGCATCTTTTTTTTTCATGGACCTTGATTTGAGATTTTTTTTATCCAAATATAAATGTTTATTTTGTTTGGTTTTGTCTTCCTCGTGCTTATTAGTTTTTAGATGTATACTTTTGTTCTTGTTTGCATTTTAATAGAGTGAATGCTTTTTTGTATTTTATTTGTGTTTATGCCTTCAGTTCGAAAGACTGCCGTTGTAGCATTTTTTTCATTGATGGTCTGCATTTTTTTGGGTTCACAGTCTGTAAGTGTGTTCTACTTAATTGGTGCATTCATTAAAGAAACCAAATTTGAAATTGGTACTTCTGCTCTTCAGTGAAATTGGTACTGCTGTTCTTGGTCTATAAATGAAGAACGATACCTGCATTTTGCTACGTGCAAATGAAAACAGGTCGCTTATGTCCTTATTTCTTTAATGCTAGGTGTTTGACCCTTTTGGTTGTTCGCGATGTTATGGGTATGTTCAACAATGGAACCAGGAAAGGCCTGGGAAAAAAATTATTGTTAATACATGTATGCAGATACTGGATCTTAAATATGTTTGCAACGCAACAACACTTGCCTTGCTACTGTCATGGGTTGAGGCAATCAAACCGAAAGGTACATTGGAAGTCTCGGATGCATACGATACCTCCTTTGATACAGGTGTGATGCCACTTGCCTTGCTCATGTCTCGGATGCATACGATACCTACAATGATATAATGTCCCAAGCTATTAGCTAGGGGTGTTTACATTTGCTATTATAGAAAGGAGTTGTGATATAAATACTTTAATAATTAGTTGTGATAAAATAGGTTGCGGAAAATGATTCTACTGTTATAAGTCATTTATACTATATTAACTACTTTTCTTCATTTTTGATTCGATTCGCCATTAACAAGATAACATGGACCATTGTGTACTTTTTACTTTGTATATCTTTTGCACCAAATGAGTACACATGTAAAACATCTAACACACTACACATTTGCTCATATGTTTAAACAACGAATAATTCGAGCGCGGGCTAAATTACTTTTCAGTTTCACCACATGTTTTTATATGTTTTTTTTATACAAGGTAAGATTTTAACACATGTTATGAGCGTTTCGAAATTCCTTTTAACAATTCACTTACGGTTTCAAGAAACACTTACCACAAAATCACATTTTCATTCATTATCTGTCGCTAGAAATTTTCGCTGCTATGCGCGGGTGTTCATCTAGTATTATAAAAGGTCCATAAAACCCCGCCTATTTATAGATACTAGTTTTAACCATTTTTTATTTCGAATTTTATTAAAAAAATAATTTAAAATTTTAAAAACCGATTAAAACTAGTTTTTTTTAAACCGAATAAAACCGGTTATTTAATCAGTAAAAACCCGATTTAGGGTAAACCGGTTTAACTGGTTTGGTTAAAAAAACGGATTAAAAAAAATCAATTTTTGGTTTTATGTACCAATTTTTAAAAAATCGATTTTGATTTGCACCGCTAGTGTATCTAAAAAAACGTGTTCACAAACAATTTATTTAAACTTTTTGCAGAAGATTAGATGACAGAATCGCTATGGCATCTTTTATATAATAAAACAATAAGATTATTTAAGAATTTTAGTTAAAAGTGGAGGTTGTGCAAAAAACAATTAGACCAATCAAATTGTTTGATTTTGACACATAAGCAAAATAGAGAGATATGATTGGTGGAAAAAAATAAAAATTGAATTCACTTTGGTCAAAATAAAAAATTTTGGTGGAGAAATTTGATGAAAACACACAAAAATATATGTGTCAAATTTGTAAAAATAAAAACTTAAAAAAGGAGGAAGACATTAGTAAAACTTTGGTTCTTGAATTTTAAATAAATTAAATAGAATTAAATGTAAACTTATAATTTTTCATATTTTTTACTAATTTTTTAAAATAAAAAAAATAACCCTTAAACTTTATACCCTCTAAACTTTATATCTAAAAATATAACATATATGTTATATTAAAAAAATCAACAAATCACATGATTATAAATATTCAAATAAAAACGCAAATTATTGTCTATTTCTATTTTGACACTTAACAAAGTCAAATAATGCAATAGACGTAAATTATTGTTAACATGAATATAAATATTAAAATGAATTCAAGACCTTAGACATCAGTATTAGATGAAAATAAACAGATGGGATTCCACATATTACAACAACATATAATTTTTTTAAGGTCATCATATATTACTAAACACACAATGTCTAGAAAAACATAGCTAACATTTCAGTTAAACAAAGTCAAATTCTTTGTGCAACAAATACTTATACAAGATATCAATTAATATTATCACATAATAAAAAATCACAATGTAAAACTCGTGGGTCTATAAGCATCGTAACTATTTAAATATTAATATTTAAATATTAAAAAAATAATAATATTAAGCATTACAAAATCGTGAATTTATAAATCGTGTACGTGTAAGGTTGATGTAAATGGTTTATTGATTAATAATTAAGGTATAACTATTTAGAATAAAAATATCAAAAATAAAAAGAGTATGAAATTCAGAAAAAACAATTGAGGTTAGTTTATGTTAAATTACAAGGTGCACGGTAAAACAAAAACATAATCAAACATATAAACATTAGATAACTTTTAAAAACATCATAAAATCGTAATATTAAAATTATTACTTAATTTATCTTTTATTCACAAGTCACGTGCGTACACGGACATTAAAACTAGTTATCATTATCATCTAATCTAACACACGTGTGTTGCTTATGACAATGATCAGATACATCCGATAAAACTCAGTTTAACCACAACAAGAAAGAATCGAACATTGTTATTCTCACAAACCATTTTTACAAATTGCTAACAATGTTAATCACTTCATTTTTTGCAAACACGCTTTGTTACACTCTGATGTGTTGCTAATTGGGCTTCTAATAATCATTGGGCTTTTTCCTAGACTATGGTTTATGCCCAGAACCTTGTTGTGTTCTTGTCTGATACTTGGACCCATGTCACATTTTAATTCACATTTGTGATTATTACATACACTAGGTCTTGTGCCCGCGCTTTGCCGCGGGTGTGTTTTTTGCGTTTCTTGTAGAAAACTTGGCAGGGCGACCATAAGATTGATGCCCGCGCTTCGCCACGAGTGGTTTGCTTTCGTTGTTAATAGGTATATGAGAAAAAACGACTACAATTAAAACATGGTCCATCAATGAAAAGGTAACGTAACTTCTAAAACTAAAAAAATGCTATATAGTATTTTTCAAGACTAAAAAAACAAAAAAAATGTTAATATTCGTATAACTTTCAACTTACTACCAACAACTTACAATTTGAAATTTCTCGAATAAAGCTTGATACTGTCTGTTAGGAATTTGATCTTTCACCAAGACAAAATCTTTTGAAGAGGAAACTCCCTTCATATTCTATAGGTATTACGTCACATACATTTATTAACAATCTAAGAACCCAAGTGTGATAATTTTCTAGGATTGTAATACGTTACAGAAACCAACAGCTTAGTTCACCTTATGCCTTTCAACAAAATATCCAGAATCTTTACACAACTGGAGTACCTGATTGCATTTTTTTTTTGTATCCTTAACATTCCTGAAAGAATAATACCCTCACAAAATAAGAGGGCGAGAAGAAACGATGTAAACATGTACTCAACTGCACATAACTTTCAAAGGTGTGGTATGTGTGGGAACGTTTGTGTCAAAATCCGTGGCTTACACATTCTGTTGGCATAGATGAGGCATCAACATCAGTATGTGTTTGTGAGGCGTGTATCTGAACATAAGGAGTATCCTGAATGTCTAATGCTTTTCCTGGAAGGAGTAGCATGTGATCGACTAATTTGTAGCTGAACCTTTTCTTAAAAACATTATTAATTCTTTGTCCATATCGACACTTCTAATCATGTAACATGAACTCTGAAATCACATAACATGTTGAACATTAAAATTTCCATTATTCAATATTAAACATCCATTTAAACTCAAAAGGTAAGCAAAAAAAAATCCATTATGGATGCTTAATATGGTGGAGGTTTTTGAACTATTTAGCTCCACTGAACCAAGCAGAGACCATCACATATTAGCTTTTAAGCTATGCATACTTTATGAACAGCCTGTTTAACGCGTGACTGAGGAAGTGTTTACTAACCGGGACTTTGGTGTTACTTAAATTAATACTTATCTACTGTTGCAACCCACAAGAACGCATCATGTAAGTGGACCGGTAATCTTATTTTGTAAGTGATTAAATAAGCACTTTCAAATAAGCGAGATGGTAGCCATTTGACTTTTAAACAAACTATCAGTTTAAAATTAAAAAAATCCAAACAATTCGTAAAAGTGGATTATACTATAGCTATATCTCTTTAGTAATACTAATGATATTTCACAAAAATGCATAATAGGTTAATAAATAATAGCAACACATTAAGAGATAAGGCTGCTACTCTTTTGGATTTTGTTTAATATGTACCACAATATAATCAACAAAGTACCAGTTACCTTCAGTTTCAACCGAGTTGCATCCGTTGTATTTGGTACATTATATATGAAGGGGTGTTGTAGTGGTATTCAGTCCATGTGTCGTGATCTGCAGTAACATATGACAATATTGTTATAATTTTATATTTTGAAAGTTATGAGTATTACCAAAAATGGTTGATGATTAAAGTGCTATAATACCGACAGCCGTAATCTGCCTGTGGAGCGCATCTGCCTTACTTTAGTTCCTTAGAGCACATGTTTGTGTTTTTTTAATTGTAGCTACTTGTACCTCCTAATGAGAGCCTGCAATACATTACCCAAAGATCATTTATCCAGAAATTTAGGTTATCCCAAGTACTTTTCGTAGTGTGCTAGAAAATAAGAGTACATTCGATTATTTGGATTCTACATGATAAATAAATAAAAGCCATCGTTGTTTAGAAAAAAAACTATATGAGAAAATTTTGTAGTCTGTAGATAGTCAAATGCCATGTACGTGTGATGTTGTTCTTTAAAAAAATAACAGGTAAAAACGGAAGAAATTCAGACGGATTGCCAGTAAATTTCAATGAGAAAACAAATGATATATTTGACATATCACTCAAAGTTGCAGGATACGTGCAAGTGTGGTGTATTTGACTGATTTAAGCAGAAACAGGATTCGTTTTCTACATATATAAATATTTAGTCAAAAAAACATGTCCTAGTATGCCCTCAGGTGAATCCAGGCTGCATGTGTGGGATGCCTAAGTTGCACCGCGACTCAACATTTTAGTTGTTGCAACCTGTAGAAGATCCATGTTAATCTGATTTTGTTGTTTCTTAAACTCATGGCAAAAAAATGCAATAGGATTAAAGAAAGCTCGGCAAAAACACACACACCTTTAAGAATGGTATTCTGCTGAAACTTGTCGCCGCAGTCCATGTGAGCTGGTGGGATTGACGGGTCTACTTGTGAACACTAATCAACCTGAAGCATGAAATTGTGTTAGAAAATTATAATATGTAGACAGATAGATGAAGTTTTGGTGATGTTGTCCCATATATTTGTGATTTGATTAAGCAATGAAGAGAGAAAGAAAATAGATGAAGAAGAAATGAATTCCTAGAGAGAGAAAGTAGTGAGAGAAAGTAGAGAGGAGATGATTAACTTGGTGAGATTAGATTAGAGAAAAGAATTTGTTACAAATGACCATCCACCCTCCTAACATGCTAGGAGGGTAGTATATATAGTCCACCCACATGCGAGCTTTAATGGACTATATATTGGGCCGGGCTTGTCTTTTGGACTTTAATTAGTTTAAATCCAAGCCCGTGAACCACGACTAAATAACTACTTATTACAACGTTCTAGTAAATATTACAATAGAAACCTATGACCGAACATTCTTGTTTGACTCAATATTTTGAGGCTAACAATCTCCCCCAATATGAGGTCATTCCTCTTTGATATTTGCATTCCAATGGAGATTTATGAATTTCGTCATAAATGAGTCTTGAACGTGTAACAGTAGTTTTGTTCCTTCATGCTGTGATCTTTGAGCCTTTGTCGTTGTCTTTCGACTTTGTCTTTAAGTCTTGAGATCTTCAAATCATCCTTGACTTGTCATTGCCATCTTGCGATCTTGTGTCTTTGTCCACATGCTCACACTATCAATTGTTGGATAAGTCTTTGGGCATGAATATGTGGTTGTGAATCTTTGACTTTGCTGAGTACACCGTGACGCCACCTTCTCGAGACAAAACATAGACACGGACTGAATGACTTTGACATTCGTCCCAAATCGGTAGTGTTTTACCTCCGGTCGGTGAAGACCGTTATACGATATTAAATATCGTACCTGTGATCAGGTAGATTCAATTAAGAATCTCCTTGACAGGGTTTCGCGGCAGTACTAGCCGTTCTCTTTACTCGACCGTCTCAAAGCAAGACTGCGAACATAAAGAGTGAATCAATTGGATAAATATCCGCTTGATTAAAGTCGTCAATTCAAATTCCTGGAAAAAGTTTGATTCATTAAGAATCTTACCATTGTTTCTTTCCAGTTGACGCAAGTTTGATTCATGAGAATCTCACAAGTCACCTACCGTAGCGCTGTTTGATGTTGACGCTAGAAAGATTTCTATTCGTCACTGTGAATATTAATGAATATCACTCTGAATGTTCTGGCAAGACCATAAAGATATTGCGTAGAAACCTGAAACGAGTTTGAATCAATTCAGAATCAAACCACTGTTGCTTTTCAGTTTTACATATGTTCAATTCATAAAGAATCTTGCATATGACCTACCGCAGTGCTGTTTGATGTTAACACTGGAAGGATTTCCACTCATCATTGTGAATACTAAGTAGTATCACTCTGAGTGTTCTAGCAATATCACAAGGATATAGCGTAGGACTCTCTTGATCTTCATCCGTGTGTCCTAACGAGATTTGATTGATCTCTTGGCTCTAGACTCGATTTGTGCACTTTTAGTGGTCGGAGGCTGGAGCAGATGCCACCTATTCAATATCAACTATCTCGGAGTGAGAAAGTCAATAGAAGTCGTGTTGAACTCCGTGACAATAAAACAAACTTCTTTTGAGAGAAGCCTGAGTAGCTAGGAAAGGGTTGTGCTTCACATCACTGGGTCCATGATGAGTTGTCTTCATGATGTGTTGACCCGGTTTCTGCCTATGTTGTATGGAGGGCTTCTTTCTTTACACCCTTTATCCTTACATTTCTTTTTCATTCTTCAACCCCTTCAATGCTTACCAAGACATCATTAATAGCACCTTGTTGTGATTGTTCCAGTGCTATCATCAGTACTTAGTCGGCATTCAGCTACGTTCACATTCTACTCCATCTTTCCTAAGGACTTCTAATAATCTATTGGATTGTCCCTGGGAAGATCCCTCCGGTTATGGTTGGATCATAGGACTTAAACCTAACCACCCTTTTGACACCAATAACGTCGTGAATTAAAGATGTTGTGGGTATTTGATCGTAACCATGAAAACCACTTTAAATTCTAACAAAGTGTTTGAAAAACATTTAACACCTTGCTAGTTTTGTCGTTTTAGAAAAGCTCCCCCTTCACATGTGCATCGATAATCGAAAGAGTTTCGCACATGTGGGTAAGAGTTAAAGTGATTGAGTCTTATAGATCACATTTTAATCACATTTTCTCCCCCTATCTCTAATATATAAAATCTTTTGATATTAGAGATACCAAATTTGATTAAAATATATTTTGAAAAATAGTCTTGAAAATCTTCGGGAGAAAAATGTGTCAAACTTAGCATGAATTTTGGAACGCTCCCCCTCAAAAATTGATCCAGTGGAATTGTCATTTCGAGGATTTGATCCACATTAAACTTTTTGAGGATAGGAGTTGTTGAACACACAATTTTTGAAAGATTTTGAATATCATTGAGAAATTCTTGAAAAAATTGTGTTCAACGCTTTTTGAAAAATCAATTCTTTTTGTCGAAAAGGTTTTTCTTAAGCATAAACTTGAGTTCATAGACTTTGAATGTCTTGATGAATCCACTCAAGTGTAAGAAGATTTAACTTCTTTTGCTAAGGGTAAGAGTACAAAAGCGTACACTCCCCCGTGAATTTAGATCCGGGTTGCAATCTGAAAGTGATTACAAGCCATTGTATTGAGCTCAAAAACGTTGAATGTTTTGTGACAAGCTCAACCCGTGATAGATTGCTCTACCCGTTGTTGGAAATATTGTCCAAAATAGACAATTTCCTTTTGAAAAGATAGAAATGACATGTTTTGAAAAATATTTACAACTTTCATTCGAGCTTTATGTACACACCCGTGTCGTTATTGAGCGACATTTCTAGGTACGTCCATATTATCGATACTGAAAGACATGTCGAGAAGAATATTTTTGTATTATCAAAGATTTTTTACTTTTGTATTTTGCTTTTTGATTAATATTTACAGGTAGATGATACAAGGCTTTTGACACCCTGTATAAAAATTAAGTTCATTGTGTTGTTCTCTTCAAATTGAAAAACTTGAGTTTAATGTGCGACTCAGCTGTCTTTGGTGAAACAAAAGTGTGTCGTTGTAGTAAAGGGAAATGTGCAAAACTATTAAAGTAAATGACTTTAAAGTAAATCTAAGTCTAATTAAAAGTAAATAGTGCAGGTATTTAAAAGCTTGACGGAAATTAAAGGGGCACTAAAAGTAAATAACGCAAACTTAAATCTAACTAGGGCAAACTTAAAACGCAACTAAAACTAAGTCTTAAACTAAGGCAAATAAACTTAAAGTGCGATTAAGGAAAAAGTCGGGAAAAGTAAAGCCTAAAATAAAAAGGGCAGAAACTTTAAAACTAAATTAAAGAAACTGAAAACAAGCTCTATCCGGAATAAAACCCTACTCGGAATATCTAGTCTTACTCGGAATATGTCACCTATCCGGAATAATTCTCTTTAACCGGAATAAAGTCCTATTCGGAATAAAAGCCCTATTCGGAATACTCAGCCCAATTCGGAATAAAATTCCTATTCGGAATGTCTTCCTTATGCGGAATAACTTGGCCTATTCGGAATACTGTCCTATTCGGAATAACGCTTATTCGGAATAATTCCCCCGATGCGGAATAGTTGCCTGTACGGAATAAGATGCCTTACTTGGAATAATGTTTCTATTCGGAATAAACTTCCTATTCGGAATAATGAATACTCCGAATAGAGAACACTAGTCAAAACCTTACTCGGAAAACTTCCCTTATACGGAATAACTGAAGATCAGATCCTGGGAAGGGGATTGCAGCGAAGAACATGGGACAAAGAATACATACGGATCTAATTAAATATAAAACAAATCAACTAAAAGATTAAATCAAACAAGTAAATAAACAACTATAAATGATAAACAATCAATCCAAAACAATAAAATTAACAAGATAATCAAAACCCACTTAAATAAATCAACAAAAATTAAGAACATGAACAAATCAACACAAAGATTAAAGAAAGGTAGAATGAGATTAACAAGATAAAGATAAAGATTAACAAGAATTAAAAGAAAAACTTACTTGAAATTAAATGGTAATTAAGTGCAAGACAAGGTAATTAAATTTGACAAGTATTTAAATTGACAAGGAAATTAAAGGTGCAAGGTAATTAAATGGTGGAAGACTAATTGTCACACTTAGCCAACAAAATGAAAAGTTAACAACTAATGGCTATTTATAGGGGAGGATTAGGAAGCTTCCTCCCCTCTTTCATTTCTTCTTAATTACAAGCTTAAGTCCCTCCTTTTATTAATCTTCATTAATTGCGTCGTTAGTCCTTTTCTTCTAATCTTCTTTAAACTTGGACTTAAGGGACTTTTGGCTTCGGTATTTCTTCGAACTCGTCTTTAAATTCTTCAATAAAATAGACTTGAATTCTTCGGCTTTTGATAAACTTCCGTCTTTTGACTTTTTCTTCGATAAATCTTCAGAATTGGTCGTGGACTTCCGTTCTTTTTGCACTCTTGACTTCTTGACTTCGTCTTTCATCCTTTTCTTCAATAAAAGTCCGTAAATGCCCGTGAATGTCCGTGTTTTCTCCACTTTTCACCTTTTTATCCTAATTCACAACAAAAACACAAACCACGCAAAATTCTGACATAAAAGACATAAAATACACGTTTTGGTCCGGTTATTATTGTAATTAAGTGGTAGAAAAGATGGGTGTTTACACACCTATCAAATCCCCTACACTTGACCATTGCAATGTCCTCATGCAATGCATTAGTTACAAAGCAAGATTACACTTTTCATCCTAATCAATCCACGTTGGCCTTTATTAAAGAGATAGAAAATGAAAATCATACAAAATAAAGAAATCAAAAGCATACCTTGGGTTTTGGAAATGTTATGAATAATCATCATCCTCAAGTTTTCACTTTCTCCAAACCAAGCTTAAAAACGAGATCATTGTTATTATAAGTTAGTAGACTAACACGAACTCATGTGGGCCAATTATTCACTTAGACTCCCTTATTCCTAGGGGTATCTCTTATATTTTATTGTTGTCTTGAATGATCACGAGGATGCATTGTTTGACTTATTTTGATAGTTATTTAGTCTGAAAATAAAGTGAACGATTTAATCAATAGTTAGCTAAATGACCAAATCTTTTAAAACTGCTTCTCGGGACCTCATAAAGTTCATATCTTGGCATAACTCGCTTCGCGATTTGAGACCTTTCTCAGACCGATATTTGGCAGCGACTTCATACTTCAAATCTTGAGAGACGCTCATGAAATAATGGTCTTCTCTTCATAATAGGAATTCTTCACTTTGAAGTTTTGAGAGATTCATACTTGGACCACGACTTCTTCATTTTTCTCCAATCTTTATTTTGGACTTTGATATACAACGATCCGCCTCCTTTTATGACTTGGATCTATTTATCCTCATACCTTGTTAGGGTCTTTTCGGATACACTTCTCCATGACTTTTGGGGAGTTTTGCTTTACGTCGTGTGTCTCGATCCTTCATATTGATTTTCGATAAATGATTCTTCACATCACTTTGGATCTTTAGCAACAAAATATAGCCCTCATGCCTTGTTAGGGCCTTTTCGGACTCGCCAATCTTCGCGTCTCGCTTCAATAAGTTATGCCTTGGCTATGAACTCTAATCCATACCGAGCAACTTTTAAACGATCTAGGGCTAGAAGCTAAGTAACTTTTCAAATCGTACAACCTTATTTATTAGCAGATAAATTTATTAGCAAGCGATGGGAGAATAGGCTTATAATTAACTCACATAAATTCACGAAAGAATACCGAACTTATAATTGGCTCTATCATCTCTCGTTCTCCACAGTTTAAAATCTCTAGGAATGAGACTCGTGGATACTTAGCCTATTAAATCAAAATTTTGGGTTTTCGAGTCGCCTATAGGATCTTGCAAATTCTTAGACTTTTTCAAGTTTAGAAATCGCATCTTAAATTTCCCTTGATAAACGACTCTCTAGGATCAATTATAGGAACTTGCGAAAAGTTCTTGTTCTTAACCCGTGAGAGTTAAGACTTTCGCGTTTTATAGCTCCCTAAATAAAAGCCTAGCAAAACTTGACTTAAACACGTTAAGGATACTAGCTAGAGTAACTTAAGATAAGTAAACTCGGATTGAGTCAAAAGATTCACAACATTTTGAAAATTAAAACCACTTTATTAAACATTTATTCTAGCAAAGAAAGAAAATAACTATACAAAGGTAAAAACTAATAGGCCAAAATAGATCAAAAATTTTGAAAAATGTCGCAAAATTGATTTTCCGGTTAAAATGAGGACAAATACAAGGAAAAGACCACTTAACTTCGATAGAAGTCCCCCCTACACTTAAGATAAACATTGTCCTCAATGTTTAAGTATGTGGGAGTAAACTCCCCTACACTTAGGACATTGTGCACGTTGTTTAAATCTCGCTAAGGAAAAGACAACTAAAGAGATTCCTATTTTAATACTAGGAAAATATAAAATAGTAAATCGAAAAGAGTTTAGGATAGAACCGGGAAGAAGTAGAACACGGAATCACGGGTCGTCAAGAATCATCAAGAGTGGATCATTGAAGCTCGAATCCCTGATTAAGAAGTGAGGAGAGGAAATAGAAAACCAAAGGGTCTCCCCCTACACTTATGATAAAGAAAGCGAAAAGATAGATGCATGGGTTGCCTCCCAAGAAGCGCTTGATTTTTGATTACCGAGTCGTGAGCCTGACTCGACCTTGATCATCAACGGAAGTAGCATAAGACATATCCACCAGGATCAAAGACATAGTTTTCATCGAGCAAATAGCATAGGCTTAAGGCGAACAAGGCAAGCCAAAGAAGAGTAGGCAAGGTTCCCTTAAGCAATGATGGAGCACGGTGGGAGCAAGTATGGTGAGGTGCAAGCATGTCTTCAATATTTCCAAAGATTTTTCCTTTTATTTCATCAGGTGGATACTGAGATGGCTTAAAGACTTCAATACCGGGGTCGAACACCTTTTCCTTCAGGGGAAAATAGCACTCAGGCTCAGCCGAGTGTGAAGAAGATCCACAAAGAAGCACAACCTCGTCCTCAGAAGGGGGACAAAGAGGTGTCAAATCATATGTGCAACGGATATTGGTGTCAACCGGTTTCTTTTCCTTTGACAGAATGCTCTTCGAATCCAAAGTAGGATCAAGACGATAATCTTCAAAGTCATAAGGAGGAGCATCACTCTCATGAGGGAAGTAAGTGTTGAGAAATTCAGAGAAATCTTCCTCAAATGAGTAATCGTCCAAAGTAGGATCGAGTGATGGCGGAGGATCTTCATCATGTGAAGAATCGCTCGAGAGAGTATCGGCCTCATCAAAATCCTCGATAGTGGGCAGCTCGGGATACTCAGAAGTACAATCAAAATCATCCGAATCTGAGCTAGAATCATCATCATCATAAGCATCAAAGACCGGTGGAGAATCATAAATGAGAGAAGCGTCCAAAGTAGAGTGAGAATCATCCACATTATCTTCAAAGAGTGGATTATCAGTGGAAGACTCGAATAGAGGATTGTCATAGACGGTAAAGTCATCGAGCACATTTATCATATTCACTGATTCTCGACTTCCAAAGGATTTTCCTGTAAGCTTCCCCATTTTAAAAACTTTTGAATCATCCCCGACTCGTAAGATTAACTCACCTTCGGCCACATCTACTAAAGCTCGTCCGGTTCTCAAGAATGGCCGACCAAGTATTAAAGGAATACGAGGGTCCATTTCATAATCCACTACGACAAAATCGACCGGGAAAGTAAATGTGCCAACTTTGATAAACACGTCTTCGGCTATACCAACGGGGTAAGCGAGAGTGCGATTTGCAAGTTCGAGAGTCATCTTTGTTGGAATGAGTCGGGTAATGATAGTGTTTTCCAAACACTCAAAGGCATAAGATTAATACTAGCCCCGAGATCAGCAAGGGCAGTAAATTCTTCAGTTTTGTTGAACACGCAAGGCAACACAAAATGACCGGGATCTCCAAGCTTTTCCGGTAATTCTTTAAGAATAACTGCTGAGCAGTTTTCATTTAAGCGTGTGTTGGCGAGTTCAATCAGCTTCTCCTTCTTGCTAAGCAATTCCTTGAATGCTTTGACAAATTTCGGCATGTGGCAAAGTGCTTCAACAAGGCTAATGTTGATGGTCATTTTAGATAGCATTTCCACATATTTCGATACTTGACAATCATTCTTGGTTAGGTCGTTGGTCTTGCCTATGCGAGAAGGGTATGGGATTCTAGGTTGATAGGGAGACGGTGAAGGTGTAGTTGGTGAAGGTTGTGATGTTGAAGGGTCCTTCCGAGATACATCGTCATGACGAGGCGGAGACGGTAATGGTGTACTAATACTAGGTGTAGGAGGAGTAGGGATACATGGTGGTGGAGGAGGTGTAGATGATGGGGGTGGGATTGGTGGTCCTACGATGGTGACTCCACTACGAGTAGTAATAGCACTCACATTGGCTCGCGGATTAGGGACGGTGTTTGAAGGTAGAGAACTCGAAGAAGAATGTTGAGCTTCGAGCAAGAAACTAGCCAACAGATTCTTTAATTCAGTTGTTTGAGTGCTGAAGGAGGATTGAATATTATCACGAACCTCGGTTCTGATGTCATTTCCTTGCTTCAAGATATCTCCTTTCAAATTGATTATTTGGCTTTGTAGATTCTTGATTTGCTCACCTTGAGTTCTCATGATGGCATCAACATCAGGATTAATGGGTGGGGTGTGTTGGGTGGGTGGTTGATAAGGGTTAGAAGCTCTTGGTGGGATTTGGTTGCTTCTATTGTAGTTGTTGGCGGGATTTTGGTTTGGAGGAGAAAAACCGGGTGAAAGGTAATTGTTGGAACGGTAGCTCAGCAGATTTCTATCCCCTTGTTGTCTAGCTTGGTAATTTTCCGGTGAATAATTACCGTAAATTTTCCGGATTTCCTTGTGTCGAAGGACAATCGGTGTATGAGTGAGGACCGCCACATGTTTCACAAGGATTAGCAACTGCTTTAACTTGTTGTTGTTGTTGGTTTGAAGCGAGAAGCGTAATACTTTTGCTCATTTCAGCCATCATGCGGGTGAGTTCGGTCATCTCAGGGTTTGCTGAGGTGGAGGAAACATTGACTCTCGGGTTATTCCTAGAAGAAGCAGAGGAATCCCAGTTTTTATGATGAGTAGTCATGTTTTCAATTATCTCTCTACACTCCGTGGGTCTCCTTTTCATGAATGTGCCATCGGCGGCTGCATTGATCGTATCACGATCTCGAAAAGTCAAACCGTTGTAGAAAGTATCTATTAAGGTCACAGGGAGCATGTTGTGGTTTGGACATCTATCGATCAAGACATTATATCTCTCCCAAGCGTCAAAAAGAGATTCATCAGGGTCTTGCATGAAACCACTGATCTGATTGCGAAGGCTAGTGACCATGGATGGTGGAAAGTAGCGCGATAGAAAGCGTTGAGTCATGTCGTCCCAAGTGTGAATAGAATTCTTCGGGATACGATCAAACCATTTCTCGGCATGATGCGATAGAGTATGTGGAAAGAGTTGTAGGCGAAGAACATCCATTGTGGCCCCAGGCAACTTCATGCTTTGGGTGATTGTAATGAACTTGTCGAGGTGTTTGTTGGCATCATCATCAGGCAATCCATGGAATGGGTTTGTTTGTACTTGCTGAATCATGTGGTGCTTCAACGAAAACTCAGGAGCGTTGATTTGCATCGGCGCAATCGGTCCTCCTCGTCCAAACATTGTTGGTTGACAAAGTTCCTCCATGGTCCGAAGATCGGGCTGTGGAAGAGCATTGTTGTTATTATTATTATTATTGAGGTGCGGTGGAATGTTGTTGTTGTTACCACCTGCCATATCTAAATCTTCTTGAGGCTCGGGCTCTTGATAATTAGAAGATCTAGTACGCATACACCTGAAAATGCAAAAGAAAACAAAACCAAACACAAAAACAATATATACACAATAAAGATAAAATCTTTTTGGATTTTTGAAATTTTTAGTTTTTATGTATTTTTATCAATTTTTAATTTTTATGAGTTTTTTGAATTTTTTTATGCAAGAAAAATAACGCTCACAAGTGAACGGATCCCAAAAAGCAACGTGTCTCTCACAGAAAACCGTTAATCTTAACGAAAAGAGCCGGCAGCGGCGCCATTTGATAACTGGCTTTTGCTCAGTTAAAAATTAAGTTCGTTGTGTTGTTCTCTTCGAATTGAAAAACTTGAGTTTAATGTGCGACTCAGTTGTCTTTGGTGAAACAAAAGTGTGTCGTTGTAGTAAAGGGAAATGTGCAAAACTATTAAAGTAAATGACTTTAAAGTAAATCTAAGTCTAATTCAAAGTAAATAGTGCAGGTATTTAAAAGCTTGACGAAAATTAAAGGGGCACTAAAAGTAAATAACGCAAACTTAAATCTAACTAGGGCAAACTTAAAACGCAACTAAAACTAAGTCTTAAACTAAGGCAAATAAACTTAAAGTGCGATTAAGGAAAAAGTCGGGAAAAGTAAAGCTTAAAATAAAAAGGGCAGAAACTTTAAAACTAAATTAAAGAAACTGAAAACAAGCTCTATCCGGAATAAAACCCTACTCGGAATATCTAGTCTTACTCGGAATATGTCACCTATCCGGAATAATTCTCTTTAATCGGAATAAAGTCCTATTCGGAATAAAAGCCCTATTCGGAATACTCAGCCCAATTCGGAATAAAATTCCTATTCGGAATGTCTCCCTTATGCGGAATAACTTGGCCTATTCGGAATACTGTCCTATTCGGAATAACGCTTATTCGGAATAATTCCCCCTATGCGGAATAGTTGCCTGTACGTAATAAGATGCCTTACTCAGAATAATGTTTCTATTCGGAATAAACTTCTTATTCGGAATAATGAATATTCCGAATAGAGAACACTAGTCAAAACCTTACTCGGAAAACTTCCCCCTATACGGAATAACTGAAGATCAGATCCTGGGAAGGGGATTGCAGCGAAGAACACGGGACAAAGAATATATACGGATCTAATTAAATCTAAAACAAATCAACCAAAAGATTAAATCAAACAAGTAAATAAACAACTATAAATGATAAACAATCAATCCAAAACAATAAAATTAACAAGATAATCAAAACCCACTTAAATAAATCAACAAAAATTAAGAACATGAACAAATCAACACAAAGATTAAAGAAAGGTAGAATGAGATTAACAAGATAAAGATAAAGATTAACAAGAATTAAAAGAAAAACTTACTTGAAATTAAATGGTAATTAAGTGCAAGACAAGGTAATTAAATTTGACAAGTATTTAAATTGACAAGGAAATTAAAGGTGCAAGATAATTAAATGGTGGAATACTAATTGTCACACTTAGCCAACAAAATGAAAAGTTAACAACTAATGGCTATTTATAGGGGAGGATTAGGAAGCTTCCTCCCCTCTTTCATTTCTTCTTAATTACAAGCTTAAGTCCCTCCTTTTATTAATCTTCATTAATTGCGTCGTTAGTCCTTTTCTTCTAATCTTCTTTAAACTTGGACTTAAGGGACTTTTGGCTTCGGGATTTCTTCGAACTCGTCTTTAATTTCTTCAATAAAATAGACTTGAATTCTTCGGCTTTTGATAAACTTCCGTATTTTGACTTTTTCTTCGATAAATCTTCAGAATTGGTCGTGGACTTCCGTTCTTTTTGCACTCTTGACTTCTTGACTTCGTCTTTCATCCTTTTCTTCAATAAAAGTCCGTAAATGCCCGTGAATGTCCGTGTTTTCTCCACTTTTCACCTTTTCATCCTAATTCACAACAAAAACACAAACCACGCATAATTCTGACATAAAAGACATAAAATACACGTTTTGGTCCGGTTATTATTGTAATTAAGTGGTAGAAAAGATGGGTGTTTACACACCTATCAGTAGATGATTGATAGATGAATCAAGCAGGCTTCTTTGCCAGAACCTCCAGTTCTGCTGGAGTCAAACATCTCATACCAATTTGCCTAACTAGATACGCAAACCTCTCTTTCGAAAGAGCTTTTGTAAACAAGTCAGCTAATTGGTAATCAGTTCCAACAAAGTATAATTCAACAATACCTCTTTCAACTTGTTCCTTAATGAAGTGATATCGGACATCAATGTGCTTCGTGCGGGAATGCTGAACCGGATTGCAGGAGATGGCTATGGCCGACTTTGAGTCACAGTACATAGGTACTTTATCAAAATGGAAGCCATAATCCGTGAGTTGTGTTCTCATCCAAAGAACTTGAGCACAATACGCAGATAGAGACACATACTCCGCTTCGGCTGATGAAAGTGACGTGCAATCCTGCTTCTTGGAAGACCATCCCACAAGCTTGTCTTGACCTAGAAATTGTGCACCACCAGAAGTACTTTTACGTGTATCAAGACACCCTGCATGATCAGAATCTGAATAGGCCGTTAGAAAGAAACCGGTTTCCCTCGGATACCAGAGTCCCATGTGAATGGTATTCTTAAGGTACCGAAAGATCCGTTTAACCTCCTTGAGTTGCTTTTCAGTGGGTCGTGCTTGATATCGTGCACAATAACACGTAGCATGATGAATATCAGGTCTGCTTGCTGTCAAGTACATGAGGGACCCGATCATGGAACGATATCTCGTTTGATCTATGGGTAATCCCTCCAAATCAGCATCTAGGGATGTGGTTGATAATGGTGTCCCAACGGGGTCACATGATGTCATACCATGCTTTTTGATTATATCTTGACAATACTTAGCTTGGTTAATGAAGATACCACTTGGGGATTGGTGAACTTGAATTCCTAGAAAGAATTTTAGTTCGCCCGTCATAGACATTTCAAATCTGCTGTGCATTACTTTTTCAAACCATTTTGAAAGTTTTGGGTTTGTAGACCCGAAAATAATGTCATCAACATAAATTTGCACAAGCAGAATGTCATCCCCATATTTATAAGTGAACAAAGTTAGATCAATGGAACCTTTTGAGAAACCTTTGGAGACCAGAAATTTCAAGAGTTCGTCGTACCACGCCCTTGGAGCTTGCTTGAGTCCATAAAGTGCTTTGTGGAGACGATACACCTTGTCAGGATAATGAGGATTGACGAATCCTTCCGGCTGCGTGACATAGACTTCTTCCTTCAAAGGACCGTTAAGAAACGCCGTCTTTACGTCCATTTGATAGACAATGAATCCCTTATGTGCCGCATAAGCAAGAAAAATCCTGACCGCTTCCATACGAGCTACTGGTGCAAATGATTCTTCAAAATCAATACCCTCTTTCTGTCCATACCCTTTAGCCACTAGCCTAGATTTATTCTTGATGATCGTGTTTTCTTCATCCATCTTGTTTTTCCAGATCCATTGAAGATTTAATGGTGTTACATCGTATGGTCTGTCAACAAGTTCCCAGACTTTAAGTCTTTCAAATTGTTGAAGTTCATCCGTCATCGATTCAATCCAAGCATGATCAGCTAATGCTTCTTTGATGTTTTTCGGTTCAGCTGAACTCACGGCGAGTGCGAACATACAAACATCGGCATCGGTGTTAAGCTGTCGTCTTGTGCGAACGGGCTGTGAAGGGTTTCCAATGACATGAACCAAAGGATGATCTCGGGTCCAATGATGTGTTGAAGGATGTCGTTGATAGAAAGTATGCATATTTGACGGATCAACATGGCGAGTAGAAGACTCTCCAGTTTCGTGTACCGGTGTACCGAATGGGTTGATGAATTCGTCTTCGTCGGATAATGCATTGTCTGCTTGATTTGTGTTCTCTGGAGCAATGACAGTAGTTGTGGATGTTGTAGGATCGATTGTTGAAGTGATATTCTGAGGAGGTAAATCTGCAGCAACCCGTGTTGAAGTAGATGAAGTTGTATCCGGTTGTTGACGATGATCGGTATCATCATTCTTATCATGAGTGACAGCGCAAGACTTCGATACAACTTGTTTCTCCCCCGTGAAATATTCATCATACATTGGTCCATATAACATTTCCAACTCTTCAATGGTCGTGTCGACTGTCATATCAGCTCTAGGAACATTCTCTGGAACCAGCGTTGAACTTGACGGCTCATTGTTGTGGTCTTGAGTTCCGAGTTCCGTGCGGTTGTGAACGGAAGTCGTTTGTCGTTGTGGATCGGGACTTAAACTGCTTTGTTCAAGTGCCATTTCTTGTAATTCATCAAATCGGATGTGAATAGTCTCGACAATCAATTTTGTTCTCTTGTTGTATACTCTATATCCTTTTGACTGAGTTGCATATCCCACAAGAATACATGCATCACCTTTCTCTTTCATCTTATCCAAATTTTCACCATCTCGAATAATGTAGCAAGTACATCCGAAAACATGAAGGTGTTTGAGTGAAGGTTTTCGATCATGAATTATGTGATATGGTGTCTTTTCATGTCTTGGGATAATTAAGGAACGGTTTTGTGTGTAGCATGCGGTTGACACGGCTTCGGCCCAAAAATATAGTGGAAGTTTTGAAGCGGATAATAATGTTCGAGCAGCTTCAACCAAAGTACGGTTTCGTCTTTCAACAACGCCGTTTTGTTCGGGTGTTCGAGCAATAGATGTTTCATGTTCAATCCCTTCGGCTTCAAAATACTTTCTCAGATGTGAATTCAAAAATTCTGTACCTCTGTCAGTACGAACCACTTTAACTTGAGCCTGAAGACCACGTTGTATCAATTTAAGGAAGCTGATGAGAACTTCAGGTGTTTCATCCTTGGACCTCAAGAAGTGAGTCCATGTGTACCTTGAGTAATCATCGACAATTACCAGAATATATTTCTTTCCATTGATACTCTGAACACGCATTGGACCACACAGATCCATGTGAAGAAGATCTAACCGTCCTTTAGAGCTTGGTGTGGTCTTTGTTTTGAAGCTACTTCGTTTAGCTTTACAAAGTTCACAAGAAGAACAAAGATGATCTTTGATGAATTTCAAGCTTGGAAGGCCTCTCACAATATCTTTCTTGGAAAGCAAGTTAATGGTATCAAAGTTGAGATGAGAAAGACGTTGATGCCATAACCATGCCTGAGTCGTTGAAGCTTTAGCCATGAAGCAAATTGGAGTTGATGAAGTTGTGTCTTGAAGTGAAATTGTGTAAAGATCAGTACCCCGTGTACCGGTAAGTAAGTCATTCCCATCATAATCACGAACAAAACATGTCTTCTTTCTGAAAGCAACTTCCAAATCCGCATCACAGAATTGACAAACCGAGAAAAGATTGTGATTGAGCCCTTCGACGTAGTATACCCTTTTAATCGTGATATTCCCCTGAACCAAATCTCCATATCCTAGGATCGGTGCAAATTGATCATTTCCGAATCGGACCGTACCTAGGAACTTCTCCACGAAGTTAATTAGAAGCTTGAGATTCCCCGTCATGTGCTTCGTGCATCCGGAGTCCAGTATGAAGAGAATTATTTGTATCACCTGCAGAAGAGTTAGAACACGATGGATCATTTGCTAAATTGGATACCACAGTAGTTGTGATAGTAGAATCATTAGTGTCCTTATCAACATTTAAAGACAAACTAACACTCGTTTTCACATTTTCTGTCCTAACTTTAGGCATCCATTTATATCTGAGAGGACATTGATTAGCAAACCACCATTTCCAAGACTTACTAGCAGACTCATATAATTCCTTAATTTTTCTTCTAGGGTTCTTAGTGGTGGAGTCGGATGCATTACTTTTCTTAGTGGGGGTTTCACCAGAATGGTTCACTTTGCGTTTGGGTTTACTAGCTCTAATAGGCATTGCAACTTGCTTCTTAGTTCTAGTATCTACGCCTTTGACTTTATTTATAGCACACATAGAATGATTAGCATTAGCACACTTTCTACATTTGACACAAACAAATTTCAGATTCATAGCATTCAAATCATTCACAGCATTCAAATCGTTATTACATGCGATTAGAGACCTTTTATTCTTAAAAACATTCAAATTCCTAGGGTGTGCTTCTACTTCCTTCATCTTCACTTGATTCTTGTGTTTCCAGACCTTATCATTCACTTGAGTGCTCTTAAGCTGAGGCCGGCTAACACTAGTAGTGGAGACTATTCCTGTGGTAGAAGACACACGAATATTAGTGTTTCTAGAAGTCTGAGGTGATTGAATAACTTTGTTTGTGGGCTTAGTGGTCATTCTATACATCCCTGGTTTAATCACATTATTGTGCTTAACGCTTGGTGCTATAGGATTCCTTATGGGTTGAGCTTGTGGTAACCTTTCCTTTCCATCCATTTTGGGGGCAAACACAGGTTTTGCAAACGAGGAATTAGATAAAGCAGATGGTTTTCCCAAGATAGAGGATCTATTCTCTTTAGAGGCATTGGGTTGTCTAACAACATTTTTCTTAATGCTAGGTTCCACAATTTTCCCACCCATTTTAGCAATGAGTTTCTGCAACTCTGCTATCGCTCTGTCCCTGTCTTGTAATTGAGCTTTCAACCCTTTAATTTCCAAATTCTGTTCATTCATTTCTCGAAATGTTTGGGAAAGTTTTTCTTGCAATTTATTATCATGTGGAAAACGACCAACGTCTTTTTGCAAAGCAAGTTCAAGTGAATGACAATGTTTTTGAAGGAAATCAGTTTTGTGTTGAAGTAACTCAAAAGCCTTTTTGTCAACATTTTCTTTACGTTTCGAAAGCTCAATTTCAAAACGTTCACGTTCTTTGATCTTATCAAGATATTGGCATGCAACTTCAGAATATTCATCAATATCATCACAAGATGTAAAATAAGCACACATAACATCTTTAGAAACGCATTCTTGCAAGAGTAAATCATATTCATCTGAGAAATCAGACTTCTCCATTTGAAGATCATCAATGTGTTTCTCAATAGATTCAACATATTTTAAATCATCAAACATTTCAGTCCGAATGAACTCCTCAAGTTGAAGAACAGTTTCTTTAATCAACGCCGTGTTTGGAATTAAGAGTTCTTTGACAAGCAAGGTAATATCGTGAGGAATCGGACGTGTCCACTCAGCATTTTCACGTTTTGCCCAGTCTCTTTCAACAATAGATTTAACATTATCTATGTGGTGTTTAAGAATACCTAATGTTTTCCTAATCTTGCTTTTAGATTCATCTAGAGGGAGGTAGTTTATGTATTTGTAAACATTAGATTTCTTAGGGGCAAATGCTTTCTTCCATTGAATTCTCTTTTGTTTGCATTCAAGGAACACTTCCTCATGAGTTTTCTGAGTTTGTTTATTGAAAAGGCCATAAAGACTATTCTCATAAGCATAATTATATGGTTTCACAAACTCCTTATTAACAAGTGGTTGACTATCATCGTCCCAAAGGGCAGTCTCTTCACTATCGGCACTAACAGGCATGCAATCAAGATCTGTCCTTTTAGTCTCATCAAGATAAAGACACGGGTTCGCAGCTTGAGCTTTGGCAAGGTACTCAGGACTTGCAAAGCTAGCTTGACCCTTAAACATCGATGGAGGTGCTAGCATTCTTACGGATTGAATAGAATCATGCATTTTATAAACAACGTTCTTCAAAAAGTCGACTTGTGCTTCTAGTTTCGTAACTTTTTCGGTTTCTTTATCATATCTACTTTTGAAGTCTTGTTTTAACGCATCTACCTCTTGTTTCTTATCCTCTAGAATTTTAGCAGAATCAGTGGTGGTCATAGAGAGCTTTTGTTCAAGTTCATTAACTTTGGTATTGGCAAGGTACGTGTTTTGACGTTCATCCATTAAGAAAACATTATATTGACGCTTCTCTTTAGCTAATAACTCAAGAGTTGTATTATATTTGTTTTCAAAATCGTCCTTTTGACTTTTTAACGCACTTCCCTTGTACCCCTCAAGCTCTTTGGTTTTCTGAAGGAGCTCATCTCTATAGCTTTCAGTCATCTCCATAGATTTGATAAGAGCAGCTTTACATTCTTCAAAACTTTGAGTGAGCGTAGCGTTTGCCTTCTTTAATTGCTTTTGACTCTTTTTATTTTCAATGACATCTTTTTGTAAAGTAGCAATTAAATTAGCAAGCGCAATACGTTCCTCTTCATCATATTCATTTGCATGTTGATCATCCTCAGACTCATTATTGCACATGTCTGATGAATCGGGTGTGGTATTGCTATCAACCGTTTCCATCATACACGTGTCATTAATGGCATTGGGTAGATCACTATGCTCAGGAATATCACCAAACACATTATATTCATCAGTAGTGTGTACCTTATCGATTGGCTCAGTGTCAAAGATAGGGCCATTGTCATCTTCAGTGACTTTGAGAACTTCTTCAACCTTTGCCATGTACGAGTAATGTGCATCAAGCTCTTGATCAGAATCTTCATCATCAGTATCATCAAGCATGGCTCCTTCTTCAGCTGACAATTTAACCCCTGCTTCCATTTTCTTGCATAGCAACATCTTTTCCTTGTGATAGCTGGAGTCTCTAACCCTTTTCGGCTTCCTGCATTCCTTTGCCATATGCCCATATCCTTGGCAATTAAAACATTGAATCCCGCCCTGATGAACCACTTGACTTCCAACTGTTTCCCTATTCCCAGTAGCAGCAGCAATCCTCTAAGTATCATACTTTGTAGTTTGTCGATCATATCTTGCAGAACCCTCAACATGCGTTGGATTATGTCGATCATACCTAGAAGGACTTTCAACACGTCGACGTGTGTCATACCTTGGAGGACTCTCAACATATCGGTTGTTTGTGTTAGATGATGTGCGAAGATTGTTGTTGGTGGGTTTGTAGATTTTCTTGTAAGTCTTCATTATGTAAGCAATTTGTTGTTTCATCTCTCGGTTCTTTTGAGCTTGGTCTTCATCACTATCTTCTTCAGATGAGGACTCAGATGGTGGTGATGGTGCTCTTGGCGCTTTACCTCGAGATTTTGTTGAAGATGAAGACTTAGATGATGTGGAATATCGTGGTGAAGAGGATGTATTGGAGTATGGCTTAGGAGCACGAGAGTGAGGATCTTGAACATGTTGAGTGGTAGTCACTAAAGCAAGTGGATTAGCCGTCTTGGCAATACGTTCAGCTCGAATCTCATTTGCTTCATTCTGAAATTGTTTCAAGATGTCAAAGAGTCGATGATATGAGACCTCGTCTAACTTTTCTTGTTGTTTCACCAAAGTGACGAACCGTGTCCACTCGGGTTGAAGTTGTTGAAGAAATTGGACATTGACTTGCATGGTGGAGACTTGCAGATTATTTCTTGTCATGTCATTCATCATCTTATAAAACCTGGAGTAGTAAGAATCAATTGATTCTCCATCTCTTGAAGTAAACTTGCCAAAATTCCAAAACAAGTTTGTTTTGACATCTTGTTTGTTGAGAGATTCTCCTTGTTGCAAGCGTTCAATAGCAGTCCACATTTCATGTGCTGTAGGGCATGCATCAACCGTGGAATAAATGTCATCTCCAATGCCACTTAGAACCATATAGATGGCTTCCTTCTCCGCATCATGCCAAGCACAATTTTCAGGTGTGAGATCAGCTCTTGTTTCATCACGTTCACTTGCAGGTATTGGATCAGTCGTATCTGTGGCTGCTCTTGGAGGAACTGAGATCTTCTTAAATATATATGGTCCATGAGTAATACATTTCCTCAAGGCATCACCATTAGGTCTTGTATCAAGATATCGTATGAAACGTGATTGCCATTGAGCATACCGACCAGATACAAGCATTGGTGGTCTCTCTTTGTTACCCGCCACCATTATGTTGTTGTTCGTCACACGATATTTGGCAGTAGAATCCATCTCAATATTCTCTGAAATGATGAAGTGAAAATGGATCTTAAGTAGATTTGTTGTGATTGTTGTTGTGGTTTAAATTCCGAAAATTGCAATTTTTCTCCAGTCCGACAATAAATTCTCCAGTCCGACAAAAACGGTAAACCAAAAAATTTTGTATCGCCAAATTTTGAAATTGAGCTAGAAATGTCCTAAAACTAGTATGGAAAAAATTTGAATTTACTTGACGGAAAAATTTTAACTCTTTTTTTTTTTTTTTTTTTTTTTTTTTTTTCGTGTAAACGATATTCCGAAACTAGTCTAGATGGTGGCTAAGTCTAAAAGATCCTCAAACAAAAATTAGCAAAACATGTCATCGGAATCACTTCGTCGGAATGTCTAATCGGAATGTCCAATCGGAATGTCTAATCGGAATGATGATCGGAATGTCTAATCGGAATGATGATCGGAATGATGATCGGAATGTCTAATCGGAATGATGATCGGAATGATGATCGGAATGATGATCGGAATGTCTAATCGGAATGATGATCGGAACGGCCTTGTCGGAATACCAAATCGGAATGATGATCGGAAAGACCTTGTCGGAATACCAAATCGGAATGATATCGGAAAGTTGGTCGGAATGTTGAAACCCTTTTCCGATGCTACTGATCGGAATCCCAATCGGAATCTATAATCCCTTTTCCGATTACACCAATCGGAATAATAGTGCTGTTACGAGATTTTGGGGTAAAAAAAATGAATTTTTCGACAAGAAATCCGCGATTTTAACCAACCAAATGCGACCAAATCCCTACCACAGCTATGTAGAAGATTTATATCAAGATTTAGAGCATAGAAACACAAAAAGAATCTTGAATTCGAGATGATTATAAGAGAAAATCACACGAACCAAGTAAAATCAACAACGAATCACAAAACTACCCCATGGCGATTGATACCAAATGTTGTCCCATATATTTGTGATTTGATTAAGCAATGAAGAGAGAAAGAAAATAGATGAAGAAGAAATGAATTCCTAGAGAGAGAAAGTAGTGAGAGAAAGTAGAGAGGAGATGATTAACTTGGTGAGATTAGATTAGAGAAAAGAATTTGTTACAAATGACCATCCACCCTCCTAACATGCTAGGAGGGTAGTATATATAGTCCACCCACATGCGGGCTTTAATGGACTATATATTGGGCCGGGCTTGTCTTTTGGACTTTAATTAGTTTAAATCCAAGCCCGTGAACCACGACTAAATAACTACTTATTACAACGTTCTAGTAAATATTACAATAGAAACCTATGACCGAACATTCTTGTTTGACTCAATATTTTGAGGCTAACAGGTGAGTCTTTAAGTGGAATGACATCATTTACCATCTCGACACCCTCCTGTACATAGGTTGCAAGAATGAATTCTATCGTGATACCTTGGCATTGTTCAGAAATCCACACTCGTGTGCCATCTTCGAGTCGAATTCCCAATCGATTAGTAGTTGTGATCTCTATTCCCAAAGCTCCTACCAATCTTTTAGAAATGAAGTTATGAGTGACCCCGCTATCGACTAAAATTAAGGCTGGAATTCCGCTCAATTGACCAACTAATTTTATGGTTTTCAAGTACAAGGCAGAATCAGTCGATAAACCACAAAATTTTAATGCATGACACTCACTGTCAATATTGATGTGATCTTCTAAGTTTGTATCATATAAGCCAAGTTTTTCCGATATAAGCCAAAAAAAGTAGACATGTAAAACGTAAGCCGAAAACCAAATAAGGGATAAGCCCGCTACGTACACTTACATAAACACCCACGGCTGGTGTCGGTCTTAAGCTTATATAGCGGTTTTACGATTTATGAGATTTTTGAGTTATGTTTTATAAGCGCATTTTATTTGAAACTTTTCGACTTATACAACCTTACTTTTACATGATAGGCTTATATAAGCCGAAATGTTTAAAAAAGTGAGTTTATGGAACATAAGACAAAAACCACATAAGCCCGCTATGTAAGCTTAAACAAACACGTAGTCACCTCAAATCAGCACCCGAAATTTGTTTTATTATTAAATGTTGATGTAGTGTTCTTAAACATACGATATATGCAGGGCATATGCAAATTGTTTTACCTGAATATTCGTATGTCAATAACGATGGCTACGTGCAGCCTGGCCAATGGTTACAGTGCATGTCAAGAACTACGGTTGATCAAGTCAAGAAGATCTTTCACGGTGTTTGGGACTTATAAGATCAACCTGATCAAGAACTGTTGCTGGATAGAAACAAACCACAAACATAGTCCCAAATTATGATGGTTGTCAAGGACCTAGATACTGATTACATAAAAATGTAAACACAATTGATTACATTAAAATGTAAACACAGTTGACTTGTTCCATACTTTATTGATTACTAAAGCAATTGCAAGGGAAATGTCTGGTCGCTTGACATCTCAATGTGTACAAGTAAGAATTTTTGCTAACACCTTTTTATATTACTATTACTATTCTGATTTCTTTTTATACTTAAAAAATACTTAAAGTGAGATATACATCTTAAAACACAATTTGTCAAAACCAGCCTTATGTTAAGTCGTTGATTGTACGGGAAGCACACAAAGGAACTTGATTAAAATGGATTGGTACCAGATATGTTTATATTACTTTTCACTTTGATTAATGCCAAACGCAATAGCGTAATCTCAGTGCGGTCGCCATTAATCTCATATTGCTTTTCTTGGTAAATATAAACATAGCTGGTACGGATAGTGTGTAAACTTAGGCAGATTACACGTTTTGGCAGCCTTTGGCGACTATGAGGGGTTTTTTGGTTTACCTACAAATAGGTCATCATGTGGTGTTTCCTTGTGACACATGATGATGCGGATAAGCTTCCTCTACGATGAGTGTCTAACCATAACCAGACAACCAAAAAAAATTGCAAAGTTTGAGTTAATTCAAGCTTCTCGTTTGCGAAATTGTAACCATGACATCAATATATACAAATCATCATTTATAAAATAGGCAAAGGCTTGCTGATTAATTCAACATAAGCTAAACATGATCTAAACAGTCCTTTTTTATGCTGCACCATAATCCAAACACATCCTATTTTTATAGCAACCTAACCTAACCACATCTTACTAAGGCACCTACTGGTCTAAACTCGCTTCATTTATATAGTTACCTATTGCAAACACCCCTCTAGTCCATAAGCATAATCAATCATATATGACTGTAAATGGTCAAGCATTGTATGACATACATGTGTTGAAATGCGTGCCGCATAAAGAGGGACCAACCCGCCATGGCTGCAAACATAAACTTGTGATGCCCTGCCAAGATACGGGTGGTTTCACCTCAACATCACACCAACACAACACGTAGGCTCAACAACTACAACTTTCAGTGCAACCAAATTAACTATTCAGTAACTCGCGAATCAAAAAAGATAAAATTATAACGTATGAACCAAACCCCCCAAAATTAACTATTCAGTAACTCGCGAATCATGTTATGTTTAATCTCTAACAACGCAAATTGGTAAAAGTACCTAAAATAAAATGGAGCATGTCGAAAGTCGCCCATAGTAAATATTTGATGCCCAGATCATACTAAATGACTTTGTCCAAAGATAAAATTATTGTTGCAATAATAAACCTTTTGTAAATGTTATTAATGAGGAAGATTAATTTTTGGATAAAAAGTGTTTTGGGTTAACCGGACCTGGCCCACGCTAAATTACACAGATTTGGCCACTAACTTGTTCAGCTACTCAGATTATTATGTACTCACCGCCAAGATCCAATAAGTTGAAAACCACATGACAACTTCCTACACTTCTGACCATGGTAATTGCAGGCCAAACTTTTTGATGCTCGTCCCTTGAAGCTCGGATAATGCAGACTTTAGTGAGAAGATTCACATATTTGACTGTCAGCAATGCACCTCAGATGTTAGTTTTAGTACCCCAGGCAAGAAACTGAATAAAACATATTTTTATGAAATGATATTTACAAAATGCAGAAACATAAGGATTCTGTTTGGCAACATACTTTCTGAATCGTAATATTATTCCAGCTAAAAGTTTGTAAGATAGGACATAAGCTGCATACGTACCTCGTTGTAGACACCCCAATTCTGAACGATTACTGGATTGTACATCGTCACCCCTTCCAGGCATAATTTCAACAGCAGAAACCCCTTTCCTTTCAGCTCCCATTTGACCCACCCACTGCAGGTTCCATTTCAGCAACCAGCGCCACCCATTGCAGCCTCCATCTCAACAACCAAATGCACACATTTCATCCTCTAACGGCTCTGCTAGCAGCAGTCACAAATGATGCATATGCTTCAACCTTCCTATAGTGTTAAACAGTATCCAAATTTACTTTATATGAAACCACCGTGCTATATAACTGCCTTATCACAACATTATTTTTTGTGTTTATATGTGATGGGTCAATTTGTTACACCATCATAACTTTTTTTTATTTTGGGTCTGACTAAAACCAACATACCTTCAAAGAGAAGACGACTTTGTGGTTGATTCAGACCTGATAATTATGTCGAATATGCTTGTCTTTCAGGATCATCAAAGTTTGCTGCAACGATAAACCACACTCGCGTTGTACTCCTGCAAGATAGACAGTCATCAATTAGATGCGTTTTCTAAAACAGATAATCTTATTTTCCGATTAATGAATACCTGTTGAATGAACATCAGAAACACCCTTTTCAGCTCATAACCCTATCCACCACCGTGAAACACCCATCCACACCCCCAAACAACCAGCCACGTAAGCAATATGCATTGAGCTCAGATATGCAATGCGAGGATGGGCAGAAAGGGTCCGTGACCTGCCACGGCTGTAAGCACGACAACGTGCTAGCCCGGCAAGTTACGGGTCGATTCCACTGAGCATCAAAGATCATACACGCCATGGCTGCAACCCAGAAAAGGTGCCCGCCAAGATACGTGTGATCTCAGCTTAAACCCGACACCGTGCAACTCATCATAGCCCGTATAATCGCATACCATGGGAACCAAAGGTAACTCCTACAAACGTAATTTACAAAGAAGGCTAGTTATCTGGCTAAAGTTTATTAAATTGGGAAAAAAATAGCAAAACTAATAACTGAAAGTGAACACGAAACATCCTTTTTCCAGCTCATAAGACATGGTATGCGATAGTATATTGGTATTTTAAAAGGAGTTTTGCTATTATATAAAATACCAATATAATATACTATCTGGCTAAAGTTTATATGTTGCTACCCAACATATATTGCGGCAAAGAACGCTTCCAATCCAGGAAACACCCATAAACAACCTCCCAATCCAGGAAACATCACCAACCCATAAACAACCTCCCAATCCAGGAAACATCACCAACCCACCCACAACGTCGCACAACACATACGGAGGCAACGAAGAGGTGGGGGCGACGCAACCTAGATCAAATCATGGTTAGATCTGGATCAAACCACAAATCACTTTTTTGAGCTTGGTCAAACCGATCAAAACCAAAAGAGGTAATGATTTTTCTCTTTCCTTTGCATCTTATATAAAGCAATCAACAGCCAAGATGCATCTTAAAAAAACCCCTAATCAAAATGAACGACCAAGATGTCTCGAGTTTCTGTAGCCACTATCAGAATCAGAAATTCGTTTTTTTAATCAAGAGGCAAATTACCATTAGTTTATATGAAGAGCCAACCCAACATTAATTAAGTAACGAAGGGCCAACAAAGATGAGATGAATTAATGAATAACGGGGATAATCAATGCATCCAAAACGGGTTCATATACTGTATGTGTGTGCTACTGCGTGTTTTTGTTGTGAGGGGGGAGAAATAGTGTGAGAGGCAAAGGATAGTATATTATATTGGTCTTTTATATAAAGGTTAATAGGTAGTAGTGGTGTAAAAAAGCGGTTTGTGAACCGAACCGTAAAGACCAACAACAGTTTTTTTTAACCAAATTTTTCAAACCGGTTATCCAATAACTGAACCGTGAATTGGTTTAATGTTTTCGGTTCCGGTTATTTTGGCAGTCTTCATTCGCCGCTGCTTGACTTTCTCTTAGTAAAACAACCAGGAGCAAACTTACACATCATTAAGGCCAAATGTTTTTTTATGTAATTATAAGAGAGAAGTACAAAATAAATCACTGTGGTTTATAAAAAGTGTGGATTACATCCTTCGTCAAAATTTCAGACATAATACATCCAACTGTTACATACTTCGTGCACGATACATCCCTTAGACAGATGATGCAAATATTTTTCTTGTTAAGTACTAACGAGGGTTTAGAAATAATGATATTCTTATTTGTTTGATAATAAAAGGATGTATTTTACACTTAAACTAAAAAAAATTGAAAATAAAACAAAAAAAAAATCAGAAAAAAGTTTATTTTTTTCGAAAAAAGAAATTTAATTTCCTCGAGAACATTTTTTTTTTGAAAAAATTAAAAGCACATTTTCTTTGGGAAAAAGTTTTAAGTTCTCCAAAAAATTGATTATTTTTTTACTTGGTTACTTTTTTTATTGTATTGAAAAAATTAAAAATAACTAAAAAAATAACATTTCTCAGTTTTTTAATCATTCTAATATTTTTCTTAAGATAAGAAGTAAATTTGTTAAATTTTAAACTTAAAACATAAATTAATCTTTAAGTTTTTTTACTTTATTAAAATATTAAGAAAGATAAAAATGTATACAAATATTTAAACAATTTCAATTTATTATTTTTTTTTGGAAGAAAAATTTGTAGTTGATTTTAACCTTTTAAAAAAACTAAAAATTAGGTAAAATATATAAAAAAAATTACTGCACAAAAAGTTTTTTAATTTTTTTCACAAATGTAACTTTAATTTTTTCCCAAACATTTTTAAATTTTAGGGGACTGTAAAAAAATATGGTTTCGGAAATTATTAATCATATTTAAAAAAAAATTACTTTCTTTTAAATAAACTTCTTTCTTCCAAACGTTGTAACATTTTTCGAATTAAAATGTAATTTTATTTTTTCTAAAAAAATTGTTTCGAACAATTAAACTTCTTATTAAAAGAGAAAACACTTTTAAAAATAATTGAAATTACTTTTTTCAAAAATTATATTTTGAGTACAAAATACAACCCTCTATTATCAAACAGGTAAGAATAACATTTTTTATAAACCTTCGTTATTACTTAACGAGAAAAATATTTGCATCATCCATCCAAGGATGTATAGTGCACGAAGTATATAACGGTTGGATGTATTATGTCCGAAGTTTTGACGAGGGATGTAATCCACACTTTTTGTAAACCAGAAGATGTATTTTGTACTTCTCTCTAATTATAATTTATGAAAGAAATTATGTGGATGAATTGTAATTTGAATTATTAAAATATGTTATGTGTTTGGTTGGTAAGATATAATATAACTGAGTATAATATTATTAAATCAAAAAGTTGGTAAGAAAATAGGAAAACGATATGTTGGGTTATTTTTGTAAATATATGTTAACTTTTTTGTAATTTAAACTTTACATCACAAAATTACTGTAATTGGGTTACATAAAAAAAGTAGATCCGCTGTAATTTGGATAGTTGAAATTACACTTATTAACCAACCAAACAACATACGCAATTGGATTTTGAATTACAATTACATCAAATTACATTGAATTCAGCGAACCAAATAGCTCCTAATTGATTTGGAATGATTTGATGACGTGTCAGTAGGTTGAAGAATGTAGTTTGAATTTGATGGTAAATGAAATAGTGGGTTTTTTACGCATCTTAAATGATAAAATCAACAATAGTTTTTCATTATTTCTAACAAAGTTTTCTGAAAGAGCTTTTTTGCATTACTTTTGTTAGGAATAAGTAAACGTAATACAATTTTTATTGTACGGAATCGTAGATTACAAGTAACAGATTGAAGCCTGCAACAATATGCAGTGTCCTTAAACAGAAATTTGTCCCTAGTACGAACTGTTTAGAGGATACAACAATCAAATCAAGATAAACTGAATCTCACGAATCTGATGTATGTTCTTGATGGATTCTGATGTGGTATATATGCTTCAGGAAACAGCACCAATGAACCATCACGACTCTTCAAAAACCAGTTATAACCGTTATAAAGATAACTGTAAAAAAACATTGTGTTGGTTTGGTTCCATAGTATAATGAACAGGCACAAAGAAAACCTAATTCTGGATAGATAAAACTATGTTTCAGATTTTCTTAATTGAGACCAAGGTCCAAGGCCCATCTTTTGACCTTTTAATATATATATTAATTATACATATATTAAGCACAATCAAGCACAATAAAGCCTACCATTCACTAGGATGCCCATTAGTATGAACTTTAAGGGCGCGTTTGGTACGCTACCTAGAATCACCAAAGGTATGATTTTGATTACAAAAGTGTATGGGATTGGAGATATCAATTCCATTATTGTTATTTGGTATAAAATATTAAGTATCGGTATCACAATTAGTAAGACTCATTTTGGTGCTCAAATTCATTGATTTTGAGGTAGAAATAATATATTGCATGGTTCCTACGGGAATGGTTAACAAAAGTCACCTCACCCCCATGGTATGAATCTATCATTGTTACTATCATAGTTTGACAATGAACTTATAACCAAACAATTAAAATGACTACGAAAGTGATTGTTTGATTCCAATATGCACTAAACAAACGCCTCCTAAGTAATTAGTAGGAATGGATTCAAGGTCCTTATAAAGATGTTTTGGTTTCCTTTTTCTGGCGATGTGGGATATGAACTTTACATGTTCCAACAATACCACACATTTTCTATTCAGACACCTATAATACCCCACCTTTGAATAAAAAATAAGATAATGTAAAGTTACTTATTATTCTATTTCCATCAAACTTAATATGACATGCATCAGAATAGGTGTCTTTTGGACTTGAACCTATCTTAGTGATATTTATCAGATATACTTTATGGATAGTGAACGTAAGTCTTGAACTAGACATGTTTATAGTATATCGAGACAATAAGTATCACAAATGTCATATTTATGAAACAACAGGTTCTTACCGTTGTGTTCATTTCGGTCTTGAACATATCCTTATTCATGAAAATTTTAGAGAACTGATACTTGTCTTTTTCATTGGGTTCAGATATATTCTCAGAATCTTCTCGAATTGATCACGGCTCAAAGTGGAATAGTTGTTCTTGGTTACTAAAAAGGGTTTGGTTTTATATTCTACTAAAAAGGTTTAAATGCACAAAGATATAAAATTAGACTAAAAGCAGTTAATAAAATAAGACTGAAATCGAATTAAAAATTAAACAATAAAACAGAAACAGTAAATACCCCTTACTAGAAAACACTTCATTCGGAATAGAAAGTTGATCCGGAATAAATTTATTGATCCGGAATGAGAGCTTGATGCGGAATAACTTTCTTAAAAACCTTGATTCGGAATAATGCCACTCATCCGGAATATTGATTATTCCAGATGAACTAACTGATCCGGAATAAATTTGATCCGGAATAAATGAAAGGAAGTGCTTGATCCGGAATGTAAGGTTGATGCGGAATAATGAAGGTTGATGCGGAATAATGAATTGATCCGGAATAATTGATTATTCCGGATGAAAGGTATTGATCCGGAATATAAAATATTCCGGATGAACAATCTTGATTCGGAATAAGTAATTGATCCGGAATATCCGGTTGATCCGGAATACTGGGGTTGATCCGGAATAAAAAATGAAAGTCACTTGATTCGGAATCTGGGCACGAAGAACAGTAAACAGAAAAAACAGGGTAATACGATTTTTATCAAATCAAGCCAAATTTAACCAAAAGATTTAAACCAAACTAAACACTAATCATCTACTAACCATAAACATCAAATCAAAACAATAAAAACACAAAACCCACTTACTTTTATGGATTAAAATCAACCAAATAAGAACTTTAAACTTTAAATCAAAAAGATGAAGATGAACAAGATTAATGGAAGGATTATATTGATTGATTAAGGTAGAGGAAACAAAAGGAAAGATTAAAAACTTACAAGATGAAGGATCCAACAAAAATGAAAAATCACCAACACCTTAATGGTGTTGGCTTCCTACGAAAGAAAAGAAAAGAACTGGAAATAAAAACTAGCTCAAAATGTGTGAAGGGTTCTTCTATTTATAGGCCTAGTGGTTGGTTGGTGAGTGGGCTTTCTTCCGTTCTTCTTGTCTTCTCGTCTTTTCAGAAAAGTTGATGTTTTCGATTTCGATTCGGGATTTGTCGACGAATAAATTCAATTCGTCGTTAAATTTCTTCGTTTAATAGACTTGAGTTCTTCGACATATGTAAATCTTCCATCTTTGCTCCTTTTCTTCGATAAATCTTCAAATAGGCCCATTGACTTCAAATCTTTCGCATCTCTTGGACAATAGACTTCGTCTTGAGTCTTTTTCTTCGATAATACCCGTGCAATCCCATGTTTTCTTCAATATTTATCCGGTTGGCTCTAAAAACACAACAAACACACAAACCACGCATAATTCCAAACAAATGACCTTAAATACGCGTTTTGGTCTTGTTTTAGCAAGAAATAAGTGGTAAAAGGATGGGTGTTTTCACACCTATCAAATCCCCTACACTTAACCATTGCCATGCCCTCATGCAATGCTTAGTGATAAAGCAATTTTACACTTTTCTCATAATCAATCAACCTTGGCCTTATTAACATACTACTAAAACAAAAATTAGAGTACTAAGAGAAATTAAAACTTTAAAGGAAACAAAAGGATAGAAAACCATTTTCACTTGAAAATAGCTACATGGAAATAACTTGTAAAGAGATCTAAGACTTACATTAGGGCTTCGGTGCTGCGAAGATTTATCACCCTCAAGTTTCACGTTCCCCTAACTAAGCTTAAAAACGAGATCATTGTTATTATAAGTTAGCAAAACAAACACTTACACACATGGCTTAATTATATGCTTAAACTCCCTTATTCCTAGGTGTATCTCTTATATTTTATTTTTGTCTTAGAAAGATCATGAAGATGCATTTTTGGACTTATTGCGATAGTTTACTTAGGCTGAAAGCAAAGTAGGACGATTTGATTAATAGTTAGCTAAAGGACAAAATCTCTTAAAACTGCTTCTCGGGATATCAAAAAGTTCATATCTTGGCATAACTCGCTCACGATTTGAGACCTTTCTCGGGCCGATATTTGGCATGTACTTCATACTTCGTATCTTGAGAGAAGTTCTTGAGATAATGGTCTTCTCTTCGTTAATAGAGTTTCTTCACTTGGAGACTTTTGAGGGATACTCCAACTTTGTTGATCACGACTTCATCATTATTTTTTCAATCGTTAATTGGGATTTTGAGATAAAACGATCCGCCTCCTTTTCGGACTTGGATCTATTTATCCTCATACCTTGTTACGGTCTTTTCGGGTAGACTTCTCCATGATCTTTATGGGAGTTGATTGCTTTTCCCCGGCAGCGGCGCCATTTGATACTTGTCTTTTTCATTGGGTTCAGATATATTCTCGGAATCTTCTCGAATTGATCACGACTCAAAGTGGAATAGTTGTTCTTGGTTACTAAAAAGGGTTTGGTTTTCTATTCTATTAAAAAGGTTTAAATGCACAAAGATATAAAATTAGACTAAAAGCAGTTAATAAAATAAGACTGAAATAGAATTAAAATTAAACAATAAAACAGAAACAGTAAATACCCCTTACTAGAAAACACTTCATTCGGAATAGAAAGTTGATCCGGAATAAATTTGTTGATTCGGAATGAGAGCTTGATGCGGAATAACTTTCTTAAAAACCTTGATTTGGAATAATGCCACTCATCCGGAATATTGATTATTCCGGATGAACTAACTGATCCAGAATAAATTTGATCCAGAATAAATGAAAGGAAGTGCTTGATCAGGAATGTAAGGTTGATGCGGAATAATGAAGGTTGATGCGGAATAATGAATTGATCCGAAATAACAAATTATTCCGGATGAAAGGTTTTGATCCGGAATATAAAATATTCCGGATGAACAATCTTGATTCGGAATAAGTAATTGATCCGGAATATCCGGTTGATCCGGAATACTAGGGTTGATCCGTAATAAAAAATGAAAGTCACTTGATTCGGAATCTGGGCACGAAGAACAGTAAAAAGAAAAAACAGGGTAATACGATTTTTATCAATCAAGCCAAATTTAACCAAAAGATTTAAACCAAACTAAACACTAATCATCTACTAGCCATAAATATCAAATCAAAACAATAAAAACACAAAACCCACTTACTTTTATGGATTAAAATCAACCAAATAAGAACTTTAAACTTTAAATCAAAAAGATGAAGATGAACAAGATTAATGGAAGGATTATATTGATTGATTAAGGTAGAGTAAACAAAAGGAAAGATTAAAAACTTACAAGATTAAGGATCCAACAAAAATGAAAAATCTCCAACACCTTAATGGTGTTGGCTTCCTACGAAAGAAAAGAAAAGAACTGGAAATAAAAACTCGCTCAAAATGTGTGAAGGGTTCTTCTATTTATAGGCCTAGTGGTTGGTTGGTGAGTGGGCTTTCTTCCTTTCTTCTTGTCTTCTCGTCTTTTCAGAAAAGTTGACGTTTTCGATTTCGATTCGGGATTTGTCGACGAATAAATTCAACTCGTCTTTAAATTTCTTCGTTTAATAGACTTGAGTTCTTAGACATATGTAAATCTTCCATCTTTGGTCCTTTTCTTCGATAAATCTTCAAATAGGCCCATTGACTTCAAATCTTTCGCATCTCTTGGACAATAGACTTCGTCTTGAGTCTTTTTCTTCGATAATACCCGTGCAATCCCATGTTTTCTTCAATATTTATCCGGTTGGCTCTGAAAACACAACAAACACACAAACCACGCATAATTCCAAACAAATGACATTAAATACGCGTTTTGGTCTTGTTTTAGCAAGAAATAAGTGGTAAAGGATGGGTGTTTTCACACCTATCAACATCACCTACCGATACTCCTGCTGCCGTATCCCCGACGACCGTCTTATGTGGATAGCTATCTGCCAGTGACTCGGGCGATAGTCACACTTCTGTTGACGTCGCATCTATTTAGGCTCTCATCTCTACTCCACCTATTTCACCTATTTCCCCCGCTGGGGAAGAGACCCAGCCACCTGCTGCCATACCACCTGTACCACTAGTGACTTCGCTACGGGACCATGCACCCGAGTCTCTGCCACCTCGTAAGAGGAGGTACGAGGCACCTCTCGATTCTACTTTTGAGATCGGTGAGGGTTCCCGGGCTAGACATGCTGACCTCGTTTAGGCCCAAATCACGGCACTGGCGCACGCCAGGCTCAGGATGTAGCAGATATTCTTGCTCTACTATCGGCTGGACAGACCGAGCGCGCTGTTCTACAGCAACGTCAGGACCTTCTATATTGGACCGTGAGTGCTGAGGCGCACGCTGCACGAGGAGCGTGGTCTACTACTTATCATTCTCTCCAGTGGTTGCTGGAGGAGAATGAGTTCCTCTGTGAGCAGATCTACTTGTTACAGAGCCAGCAGACGGATACTCACACCGCTCTCTTGACCATGGAGGAGACTCTTGCTATTTTCTTCGACCTCCAGGAGGTCCGTCATCAGGGATTGACGTCAGAGACCGCTCATCTCAGGGGAGTTCAGCAGACTCTCAAAGACCAGTTCCTAGAGGCACTCCGACTGCTTAAGGAGACCAGGACTGCCATGACCGTGATGCAGGTTGCCATGCAGGCACCAGCCGTCTCATCACCGCCAGTGGCACCAGCCATATCTGAGGAGTCCGATATGCATGAGTAGATTAGGTGTACTAGATCTTTTGTACATCATGATAAGCTATTAGGGTTGCATCCCAGCTATCATGATATAGGACCTCATGTATTTGTACTTTCTTTAGTCAGTTGTATCTTTGTACTTTACTATTTAGATTAGGGATTCATAGATGATGTACTTTATATTTTGTGTACCACCATCCCAGACAGGCGGTCTGTGCTCTGTCTTGGATTGGTTGTGCAATATGTACTGTATTCCTATTCTAGACTTATGGCATGTACTCATTAGCTTTTATTATGTCCTTTACTGTATTATATTATGAACTTTTAAATAGGTTATCCAATTTGTTGCAAAGTCTATGCATGAATTTCTTTTCGTGTAATTATATAAAACTATGCTAACACCTTGAACTAATGATTTCATTTTTGTGTATAATTATAGACAAATAGTAATCACTAGAACGAACCCCAACAATGCCGACACTACCCAAAACGTCACTGCTACCCAACTAAGGGAAATGATTGATCAAGGCATCGCATCTGCGATGGCTGCCAGCAGAAACGTAGACGATAGTCAAAACTCCAACAACCGTCGGAATAATCAGACCACCATGGGGTTGCTCTTACCCCGACTTCTTGAAATATAAGCCTTCCTACTACAAGGGCAAGGAAGGAGTGGTGGAACTGATGCAGTGGTTTGAGAGGTTGGAAACGGTATTCTGCATCAGCGATTGTGCAGAAGAGAACAAAGTGAAGTTTTCCACCTGCACCCTACTTGAGAGTGCTCTTACTTGGTGGAACTCTATAGTTGCTACTCTTGGACACGATGCTGCCTATGCTCTCAACTGGACTGAGCTGAAGGAGAGAATGACAGAGAAATAATGTCCAAGGGGAGAAATGAAGAAACTTGAGATCGAATTGTGGGATCTCAGATGCAGGAACAATGACATCACTGCGTACAACCAAAGGTTCCAAGAGTTGACCCTAATGTGTACCAGAATGTTTGTGGAGGAGGAAGATAAGATTGAGAAGTATGTGGGTGGACTCCCAGACGCCATTCACGACAGTGTGCTCGCATCTCGACCTACTACCGTCGAGAATGCCATTTAGTTCGCTACTGAATTGATCAACAAAAGAGTCCGTACCATATCCGAGAGGCAAACTGACAACAAGCGAAAGGCAGATGAGTATTTCCGTAGTCAGCACCAGTAGCATCCTAAGAAGCAGAATGCTGGGCAAGTTTACAGTGCTACCTCTGTAGGAGTTAACTCGTACGTGGGCGCCAAACCTTTGTGCTCAAAGTGCAACTATCATCATACTGTTGATAGCCCATGCCAGACCTGCTACAGATGTGGAAAAGTGGGTCATTTTGCTAAAACTTGTCGAGTTAATGCTGTCACTCAGGCCCGACCCACTCAAAACACTAGGAACTATAATAAGTGTGAAAACACTTATCCTTTTACCACTTATTTCCAATAATAACAAGACCAAAACGTGTGATTTATGTCGTAAAAGTCGGAATTATGCGTGGTTTGTGTTTTTATTGTGTTTTAGGACAAAAATATGAAAAAGGAAGAAAACACGGGCTTTCACGGGCTTTTATCGAAGAAAACGGGAAAAGACGAAGTCAAAAGATCAAGAGTGCAAAAAGAACGGAAGTCCAAGACCTATCCTGAAGATTTATCGAAGAAAAAGTCAAAAGACAGAAGTTTAACGAAGTCGAAGAACTTAAGTCTAATAGAAGAAGAAAATTAAAAAGACAAGTTCAAATCCCGAGACGACAAAGACAAAGAATTAAAGTTGAGTCGAGAAAACGTGAAGAAAGCAAGAAAGAAGATGCAACACATGCACTCCTTCCACCTTCCCTATAAATACCCTCCTAATAGTCATTAGGAGGGGAGTTAGTTAATTTTTAGCTAGTCTTTATTTTTTAGTTTTCTCTAGTTTTAGAGAGAGAAAGTCTTAAACTTTCTCTCACTAAACTTCATCTTCTTTCTTAATCTTTCAAGATTAAACACCTTTGTATTGCTTATTTCATTAATCAAATTTCTATTTTAAGCTTTTATTCCTTAATCTCATTCTACTTTTCTTTGATTTAAGATTGATTTTGGTGCGATTATCAATAGATCCGTGTTGTTCTTAATGATTTCGTGCTTAAAAAGTTAATCTTTTGATCATTTTATAAGTTTTCATTTGATTAAGCTTTAAGACTTATGTGCTTATTGGCTTATTTTTATGATTAGCTTATTTACTTTATAAAAATCTTCCTTAAAAAGTTTATGTTTTTATTGTTTGATCCAAAAAAGTTGTTTGATTTCGAGTTAGATAAGTTGATTAGTGTGCTTATTTGATTCGGATTTGTCATTGATTCGGGTTAGTTTTGTGATAAGCTTATTATATAGCTTATTCACTTGCTTATAACCGATTTCCCCCATTTTCGGAAAGGGTTTAACTCCCTTTTCCGATTGCTATACATTCCGAGCAGCCTCCCACCCTTTTTCCGATTGATCCAATCGGAAAAGGGTTTTCATTTTCCGATTGGCACCCACAAACATTCCGATCTAGGCCTTTGTTGGATATTCCGATAGGTGTAAATTTGTTTATTCCGATTGGATACTTTTGCAAGTATTCCGATTTGATCAAGATTGTTATTCCGATTGGTGGATTTTGTGATACTCCGATTGTGTATGTTCTCACACATTCCGATTGAGCTCATTTGAATATATTCCGATTGCAGGACTCCCGTCCACCCATATTCCGATCAACCGATCGGAAAACATTCCGATCGGGGCTTCTTTTGGCTTGTTTTGGTGTACTCCGTTCTTACTTTCTTATAGAACTTTTTAACTAAGTTTTTATTTTTAGAAAATTTTCTAAGTGTTAGTTTTATTTAGTGTGCTAGTACTTTTCCATTGTTACCTTTAAGTTTTCAAGCTTTTATGTTTACTCGTCATTTTGATATTAATCTTTATTCTTCCATTTTACTCAACGACACTTTTATTATTTGCTAATAGTTTAAAATAGACAACAAACCAAACCATTCTCTTGATTTACCAAAAGACGATTGAGTCGCACTTAAGACCGGTTTTCAATTCGAAAAGATTCGGACGATAAGATTTTATACTAGGGTAAAACCAAGTATTAAATGGCGCCGCTGCCGGCTCTTTTCGTTACGATAAACGGTTTTTAGTGAGAGACGCATTGAATTTTGGGATCTGTTCTTTGAACGTTATTTTCCTTGTTTTAAATTTTTTTTTTTCCAAAAATCCATAAAAAATATAAAACTCTTCAAAAATACAAAAACATTATAAAATCATTAAAAAGCAACTCTTTTCAAAAGGTTTTGCACCAAAAAGATTGTAGATATTCTCTTTGTGTATATTTTTCTTCTGCAGGTGTATGCGTACTAGATCTTCCAACTATTCTGAGCCCGAGACTCTTGAAGATTTAGATATGGCTGGTGTTAATAACAACAATAATCACCCACCTCAACACAATTTGAATAACAACAACAACAACAACAACAACAACAACAACAACAATGTCCTCCTACCTGATTTACGAACAATGGAGGAATTGTGCCAACCCACCATGAACGGACGCGGAGGCCCGATTGCGCCAATGCACGTCACGGCTCAGGAGTTTTCGTTGAAGCATCACATGATCCAGCAAGTGCAAACGAACCCATTTCGTGAATTCCGGATGATGATGCCAACAAACACCTCGACAAATTCATTACCATGACCCAAAGCATGAAGTGCTCCGGTGTTTCTATGGATGACCTTCGCCTTCAACTCTTTCCCCACTCGCTTTCTCACCATGCCGAAAAATGGTTTGACCGTCTTCCTAAGAATTCTATTCATACGTGGAATGACATGACTCAACACTTTTTATCGCGCTACTTTCCCCCATCCATGGTCACTAGCCTTCGTAATCAAATCAGTGGATTTATGCAAGAGAATGATGAATCGCTTTTCGATGCTTGGGAAAGGTACAATGATTTGATCGACCGCTGTCCTAATCACAATATGCTCCCTGTCACTCTCATTGACACCTTCTACAATGGTCTCACTTTTCGTGATCGTGACACGATCAATGCCGCCGCCGGTGGTACCTTTATGAAAAGGAGACCGGAGGAGTGTCGAGAGTTGATTGAAAACATGACTACTCACCACAAGAATTGGGATTCCTCCGCATCCTCAAGATCTAATCAGAGAGTCAATGGTTCTTCTACTACTTCCAATCCTGAGATATCCGAACTTACCCGACAAATCACAATGATGCACAAAGATTTCATGTCCATAGCCACAAACAATTTTCAACAAGCTAAAGCCGTTGCTATTTCTTGTGACACATGTGGTGGTCCTCATTCTTACAATGATTGTCCTTCTACCCAAGGCAATTATTCTGAAAACATTAACGCAGCTTATGGCACTTATCCCACGGGAGGCTATCAAGCCCGCCCTCAAGGAGACCGTGGCTTGCTAAGTTATCGTTCCAACAATTATCTTGCTCCTCCTGGTTTCCCTCCTGCAAACCAAAACCAACAACAAAGCTATAACCGAAACAACCAATCCCAACCTCGTGCTCAAAATCAATATCAATCCCAAAGAAACCCATACCCAACTCAAGGAAATTCTCAAGCTTACCAAACTCCACCTCTCAATCAACCGATGGCAGTGAATCAAGACGTCGAGACGTTCATGAAGACTAATCGGGAGTTTGTGACGAATCTTCAGAGTCAATTTGTCAACTTGAAGAATGACATGGTGAAACAAGGGAGCGATATTCGAGCTGAGCTAAGGAATGATATGGCCAAACACAGCGATGCAATTAATGCAAACATGCAAAACTCTTTTAATAATCAAGCTGTTCACCTTCGTGATATGATTGGTTCGCTCATCCAAAGTAATCAACCCTCTTCTTCGGGTACTCTTCCGAGTAATACCGTTGCGAATCCAAGAGGGGAGATGAAAGCAATCACCACTCGAAGTGGAAAAGGTTATATGGAACCCGAGCTTCCTACACCTCCACCTGTGATTATGAACAAGGAAAAAGAGCAAATTTCCCCACTTCCTTCACCTTCTATCCCCATTTCCCCACCACCCGTGGTTGTGAGTGATCCTATTCCCTTAAAGCCTTCTTCTTCATCCAATATACCTTATCCTTCAAGGTTGAGGAAAGAGAAGCAAAAGAGCAAGGATGATATTCAGGTTTCAAACTTTCTAAAAATGTTTAAACAATTGAATTTTAATATCTCCTTTGCCGAGGCTCTCGCTCACATGCCCAAATACGCTAAGATGTTTAAAGATCTTTTAAGTGATAAGGAAAAACTTCTTGACATCGCTCAGACCCAGCTTAATGAGAACTGCTCCGCAGTGCTCTTAAGGAAATTACCCACCAAACTTGGTGATCCGGGTCGCTTCTTGATTCCTTGCAACTTCCCGGGAGTAGAGAATTGCATGGCCCTAGCCGATCTAGGTGCCAGTATAAACTTAATGCCTTTAAGTGTTTGGAAGCAATTATCTCTCCCCGAGCTAGTCCCCACCAAAATGACTTTGGAATTAGCCAACCGTACAGTTGCTTATCCAGTGGGGATAGTCGAAGATGTCTTTGTTGGCGTTGACAAATTCACCTTCCCGGCGGATTTTGTTGTCGTTGACTACGAGATGGATCCCCATGTTCCATTAATCGTTGGCCATTCCTGAGGACCGATCGCACTCTCATTGATGTAGCCGCGGGCGAAATAATCATGAGAGTGCCTCAATTGCTCCAGCATTGACTCCTTTTGGAGAAAGTGACTTGGATGATTTCGAAGCTAGCTTGGGTCCTCTCGATATAAAGTATGATAATTTGTCCACCAATTGGGATGAAGACATTCGTACTATTGAGAGACTTCTCAATGAGGACCCGTTGTCTCCTCCTTCTCCTAAAGAGGTGACTAATGATGATCCATCATTAGTTTCACCATCTATTGAGAATCCTCCCACTCTTGAGCTTAAGGACCTACCTCCTCATCTTGAGTACGTTTTTCTGGAAGACAACGAGCAGTTACCGGTCATCATCGCAAAGGATCTGAAAGAAGACGAAAAAGCCCGACTTGTCGCTGTGTTGAAGAAGCATAAACGCGCTATCGCTTGGAAAATCTCCGACATCCGTGGAATTGATCCTCACTTCTGCACACATAAAATTCTCATGGAGGACAACTTTAAGCCCACAATTCAAAGTCAACGAAGGGTGAATCCTAAAATCCATGAAGTCATCAAAAAAGAGGTTATCAAACTTCTTGATGCGGGTATGATTTACCCTATTTCGGATTCACCATGGGTTAGTCCAGTCCATTGTGTGCCTAAGAAGGGTGGAATCGCTGTTGTGCCCAATGCAAACAACGAGTTGATTCCTACCCGTCTCGTTACTGGGTGGAGAGTTTGTATAGACTACCGCAAACTCAATGATGCCACGAGAAAGGATCATTTCCCTCTACCTTTTATGGACCAAATGCTTGAACGTTTAGCGGGTAATGAATATTATTGCTTTCTTGATGGTTTCTCGGGTTATTTCCAAATACCCATCGATCCCCTAGATCAAGAGAAGACAACATTCACTTGTCCCTATGGCACATTTGCTTACAAAAGAATGCCTTTTGGCTTATGCAATGCCCCCGGGACATTCCAAAGGTGCATGTTGGCTATCTTCCATGACATGGTTGAGCAAACCATGGAAGTCTTCATGGATGATTTCTCGGTCTTTGGGGATTCCTTCTCTTCTTGCCTTGCCAATTTGGAACGAATGCTTAAGCGGTGCGAAGACACTCGCCTTGTTCTGAATTGGGAAAAATGCCATTTTATGGTAAAAGAAGGCATTGTGCTAGGACACAAAATTTCTAAAGCCGGTCTTGAAGTCGACCGTGCTAAAGTAGATGTCATAGCTAAATTACCTCCACCTTCAACCGTGAAGGTTGTGAGAAGTTTTCTGGGTCATGCGGGCTTCTATCGTCGATTCATTCAAGATTTCTCTAAAATCGCTCGCCCGATGACCCACCTCTTGGAAAAAGATACTCCTTTTATCTTTTCTAAAGAGTGTCTCGAAGCCTTCAATCTTCTTAAGGATAAGCTAACTAAGGCACCGGTTTTGGTTACCCCTAATTGGGAGCTGCCTTTTGAATTGATGTGCGATGCTAGCGACTTTGCTATTGGTGCGGTTTTAGGCCAACGAGTGAATAAACACTTCCAACCAATCCACTACGCTAGCAAAACAATGACGGGGGCTCAATTGCATTATACGACAACCGAAAAAGAGCTTTTAGCTGTTGTCTATGCTTTTGAGAAATTTCGCCCCTATCTTGTTTTATCTCCCACCATCGTATACACGGACCATTCCGCGTTGAAGTACTTGATGACAAAGCAGGATGCTAAGCCAAGACTTCTTCGCTGGGTTTTACTCCTTCAAGAATTCAACATTGAAATTCGTGACAAGAAGGGAGCAGAAAACCTGGCCGCGGATCATCTGAGTCGACTTGAGGATCCATATCAGGGGGATCATCCGAACAAAGAGATCAATGACTCTTTCCCCCTTGAGACCTTAATGTCTATAAACCTCAATCTTGATGGCACCCCGTGGTTTGCTGACATTGCAAACTACTTAGCGGGTGGTATTCTCATCCAAGGGTTAACATCCCAACAAAAGAAGAAGTTCTTGAACGATGTTAAGACTTACTTTTGGGATGACCCTTATCTATTCAAACAGTGTGCTGATCTGATTATTCGTCGATGTGTTGACGGACCGGCAGCTTTTGACATCCTCCAAGCTTGCCACAAAGGACCCACCGGTGGTCACTTTGGTCCCAACTACACCGCTAAAAAAGTATTTGATTCTGGATTCTATTGGCCCACCATTTATCGTGACGCTCACGAAATGGTTAAGCATTGTGATGCTTGCCAACGTCAAGGCATGATCACACATAAGGATGAGATGCCTCAAAATTTCATACAGGAATGTGAAATCTTTGACGTATGGGGCATCGACTTTATGGGGCCATTTCCATCCTCCAAAGGGAACAAGTACATCCTCGTCGCCGTCGACTACGTTTCTAAATGGGTTGAAGATAAGGCTCTTCCTACGAATGATGCGAGCGTGGTTGTGAACTTTTTGAAGCAGCTTTTCGCTCGATTTGGCGTTCCTCGTGCTATCATCAGCGACCGCGGGACTCATTTTTGCAACGATCAATTTGCAAGAGTCATGGCCAAGTATTGTGTCAATCACCGTCTTTCCACCGCCTATCATCCCCAAACCAATGGGCAAGCCGAGATATCCAACCGTGGCTTGAAGAGAATTTTGGAGCGTACTGTGGGAGAGCATCGCGCCGCGTGGGCCGATAAGTTAGATGATACTCTGTGGGCTTTCCGTACTGCTTACAAGATCCCGATCAGTTGTACACCTTATCGTCTTGTGTACGGGAAAGCCTGCCACCTACCCATCGAGCTGGAACACAAGGCGCACTGGGCCTTGAAGTGGGCTAACTTCGACATCAACAAAGCCGGTGATCATCACAAGGTTCAACTCAACGAGCTAAATGAACTTAGGAATGAAGCTTATGAGAACTCGCTGATCTACAAGGAGAAGACCAAGATCATTCATGACGCTAAAATCAAGAACCGAGAGTTCCACGTTGGTGATCAAGTCTTACTCTTTAACTCTCGGTTGAAGATCTTCTCTTGCAAGTTGAAGAGCCGCTGGTCTGGTCCATTCACCGTCGCCAACGTCTTTCCATATGGGACCATTGAGCTTTCTCAGCCGAATGGGCCCAATTTCAAGGTGAATGGCCAGCGTCTGAAGCTGTACTTTGGTGAGGACATCTCTCAAGAGATGATTCCATCCCTCACCACGTTCCACATGAACTAAATTGGGTCGAGTCAGGCTCGTGACTCTGTGAACAAAAACAAGCGCTTTTTCGGGAGGCAACCCGTGTTCTATCCTTTACTGCTTTCATAATAAGTGTAGGGGGAGCCCCGTATGTATTTGTTGTCTTGTTTCTTGTGATGTGCAGGGATTAAAGCTTCAGAGAGCATCTTGATGACTTTTGACGAACCATGATACCGTGTTCCCATCTTCCCGGTTCTATCCTAAACTCTCGTGATTCAATATTTTATATTTTATATGTTTACATTGAATTCACTTTAGTTGTCCTCTCCTTAGCAAGATTTAAACAAAGTGCACAATGTCATAAGTGTAGGGGAGTTTACTCCCACATGCTTAAACGTTGAGGACAATGTTTATCTCAAGTGTAGGGGGGACTTCTATCGAAGTAAGTGGTCTTTTCCATGAATTTGCCCTCATTTTAACCGGAAAATTTGATTTTTCGACATTTTTCAAAATTTTTAATCTATTTTGGCCTAGTTGTATAGTTGTATTTGCCCTTGTTATGTTTATTTTCTCTCCATTGCTAGAATAGTTTTTCAATAAAGTGGTTTTAGATTTTTCTTAGTCGTGAACATTTTGACTCAACCCGAGTTCACTTATATAAGTTTACTCTAGCTAGTATCCTTAACGTGTTTAAGTCAAGTTTTGCTAGGCTTTTATATAGGGAGCTATAAAACGCGTAAGTCTTAACTCTCACGGGTTAAGAACAAGAACTTTTCGCAAGTTCCTATAATTGATCCTAGAGAGTCAAGGGAACTTTAAAATGCGATTTCTAAACTTGAAAAAGTCTAAGAATTTGCAAGATCCTATAGGCGACTCGAAAACCCAAAACTTTGATTTAATAGGCTAAGCATCCACGAGTCTCATTCCTTGAGATTTTAAACTGTGGAGAACGAGAGATGATAGAGTCAATTATAAGTTCGGTATTCTTTCGTGAATTTATGTGAGTTAATTATAAGCCTATTCTCCCTCCGCTTGTTAATAAATTTATCTGCAATAAATAAGGTTGTACGATTTAAAAGGTTACTTAGCTTCTATCCCCAGATCGTTTAAAAGTTGCTCGGTACAGATTAGAGTTCATAGCCAATGCATAACTTATTGAAGCGGGATGCGAAGATTGGCGAGTCTGAAAAGGCCCTAACAAGGCATGAGGGCTACATTTTGTTGCTAAAGATCCAAAAGTGATGTGAAGAATCATTTATCGAAAATCAATATGAAGGATCGAGACACACGACGAAAAGCAAGAACTCCCCAAAAGTCATGGAGAAGTCTATCCGAAAAGACCCTAACAAGGTATGAGGATAAATAGATCCAAGTCCTAAAAGGAGGCGGATCGTTGTATATCAAAGTCCAAAATAAAGATTGGAGAAAATGAAGAAGTCGTGGTCCAAAGATGAAGAATCTCTCAAAACTTCAAGTGAAGAAATTCCTATTATGAAGAGAAGACCATTATTTCAAGAACATCTCTCAAGATTCGAAGTATGAAGTCGCTGCCAAATATCGGTCCGAGAAAGGTCTCAAATCGCGAAGCGAGTTATGCCAAGATATGAACTTTATGAGGTCCCGAGAAGCAGTTTTAAAAGATTTGGTCCTTTAGCTAACTATTGATTAAATCGTTCACCTTATTTTCGGACTAAATAACTATCGAAATAAGTCAAACAATGCATCCTCGTGATCATTCAAGACAAAAATAAAATATAAGAGATACACCTAGGAATAAGGGAGTCTAAGTGAATAATTGACCCACATGAGTTCGTGATAGTTTGCTAACTTATAATAACAATGATCTTGTTTTTAAGCTTGGTATGGGGAACGTGAAACTTGAGGATGATAAACGTTCATGGCCGCCAAAACCCAATGTAAGTTTTTAATTTCTTTATTTATTTCTATCTTTTATGTTTAGTATTTAATAAAGGCCAAGGTGGGTTATTAATGATGGAAAATTTTAACCGTGCTTTAAAATTAATGCATTGCATGAGGGCATTGCAATGGTCAAGTGTAGGGGATTTAATAAGTGTGAAAACACTTATCCTTTTACCACTTATTTCCAATAATAACAAGACCAAAACGTGTGATTTATGTCGTAAAAGTCGGAATTATGCGTGGTTAGTGTTTTTATTGTGTTTTAGGACCAAAATATGAAAAAGGAAGAAAACACGGGCTTTCACGGGCTTTTATCGAAGAAAACGGGAAAAGACGAAGTCAAAAGATCAAGAGTGCAAAAAGAACGGAAGTCCAAGACCTATTCTGAAGATTTATCGAAGAAAAAGTCAAAAGACGGAAGTTTAACGAAGTCGAAGAACTTAAGTCTAATAGAAGAAGAAAATTAAAAAGACAAGTTCAAATCCCGAGACGACAAAGACAAAGAATTAAAGTCGAGTCGAGAAAACGTGAAGAAAGCAAGAAAGAAGATGCAACACATGCACTCCTTCCACCTTCCCTATAAATACCCTCCTAATAGTCATTAGGAGGGGAGTTAGTTAATTTTTAGCTAGTCTTTATTTTTTAGTTTTCTCTAGTTTTAGAGAGAGAAAGTCTTAAACTTTCTCTCACTAAACTTCATCTTCTTTCTTAATCTTTCAAGATTAAACACCTTTGTATTGCTTATTTCATTAATCAAAGTTCTATTTTAAGCTTTTATTCCTTAATCTCATTCTACTTTTCTTTGATTTAAGATTGATTTTGGTGCGATTATCAATAGATCCGTGTTGTTCTTAATGATTTCGTGCTTAAAAAGTTAATCTTTTGATCATTTTATAAGTTTTCATTTGATTAAGCTTTAAGACTTTTGTGCTTATTGGCTTATTTTTATGATTAGCTTATTTACTTTATAAAAATCTTCCTTAAAAAGTTTATGTTTTTATTGTTTGATCCAAAAAAGTTGTTTGATTTCGAGTTAGATAAGTTGATTAGAGTGCTTATTTGATTCGGATTTGTCATTGATTCGGGTTAGTTTTGTGATAAGCTTATTATATAGCTTATTCACTTGCTTATAACCGATTTCCCCCATTTTCGGAAAGGGTTTAACTCCCTTTTCCGATTGCTATACATTTCGAGCAGCCTCCCACCCTTTTTCCGATTGATCCAATTGGAAAAGGGTTTTCATTTTCCGATTGGCACCCACAAACATTCAGATCTAGGCCTTTGTTGGATATTCCGATAGGTGTAAATTTGTTTATTCCGATTGGATACTTTTGCAAGTATTCCGATTTGATCAAGATTGTTATTCCGATTGGTGGATTTTGTGATATTCCGATTGTGTATGTTCTCACACATTCCGATTGAGCTCATTTGAATATATTCCGATTGCAGGACTCCCGTCCACCCATATTCCGATCAACCGATCGGAAAACATTCCGATCGGGGCTTCTTTTGGCTTGTTTTGGTGTACTCCGTTCTTACTTTCTTATAGAACTTTTTAACTAAGTTTTTATTTTTAGAAAATTTTCTAAGTGTTAGTTTTATTTAGTGTGCTAGTACTTTTCCATTGTTACCTTTAAGTTTTCAAGCTTTTATGTTTACTCGTCATTTTGATATTAATCTTTATTCTTCTATTTTACTCAACGACACTTTTATTATTTGCTAATAGTTTAAAATAGACAACAAACCAAACCATTCTCTTGTTTTACCAAAAGACGATTGAGTCGCACTTAAGACCGGTTTTCAATTCAAAAAGATTCGGACGATAAGATTTTATACTAGGGTAAAACCAAGTATTAAACTACAATAACCGGGGCGGATACAATGCCCGTGGGAACGGGAATGGACAGCAGGGGAACCACAACGCTGCTGGAGGAAACAACAATGGACCCAAGAAGGGAGTTGTGTGCTATGAGTGTGGAGCACCAGGACACGTGAGACCAAGTTGCCCTAAGCGGGCCAACCAGAACAAGAACAGTGGAGGAGCTTCATCCAGAGTGTATGTGGTCGGCAATGCAAAATCCAACCCCGATTCAAATGTCGTTACTGGTACGTTTCTACTGAACAATCGTTATGCATCTGTTTTGTTTGATACTGGAGCAGACCGAAGTTTTATATCCACTGAATTTAGCCAAGTACTAGAAGTTATTCCTACAATTTTAGATCACCGTTACTCCGTAGAATTAGCTGACGGTAAAACTGTAGATGCTGACACTATCATTAGAGGTTGTACCTTAAATCTTTCCAAACATCCGTTCAACATTGACCTTATTCCCATAAACCTTGGTAATTTTGATGTTATTATTGGCATGGACTGGTTAGCGAGATACCGCGCAGTCATTGTTTGTGACGAAAAGCTAGTCCGTATTCCATGGGAAAATGAAACACTAATCATTCGAGGAGACGGTAATACCGACCTCACTGACACTAGACTTAGTGTTATCTCTTGTACAAAAGCCCAGAAATATTTGTTGAGAGGATGTCCTATCTTCTTGGCCCATATTTCTCAAACAGATGAAGAAGACAAGCCCGAGAAAAAGCAAATCAAGGACGTACCCATCGTCCGAGATTTTCCAGAAGTCTTTCCTGATGAGTTGCCAAGCTTACCACCGACCCGACAAGTGGAATTTCAAATTGATTTGATTCCCGGAGCTGCACCTGTAGCTAAAGCTCCATACCGGTTGACACCATCAGAGATGAAAGAACTAACTGAACAACTCCAAGAACTATCTGACAAAGGATTTATTCGACCCAGTTCCTCACCATGGGGAGCTCCTGTGTTATTTTTCAAAAAGAAAGACGGTTCTTTTCGAATGTGCATCGATTACATAGAGCTGAATAAGTTAACTATGAAGAATCGTTATCCGCTTCCTCGCATTGACGACCTATTTGACCAACTGCAAGGTTCAAGTGTGTATTCCAAGATCGACTTGAGATCTGGATACCATCAGCTACGAGTCAGAGAGGAAGATATTCCAAAAACAGCCTTTTGAACCCGTTACAGTCATTACGAATTCCAGGTTATGCCATTTGGGTTGACCAATGCACCAGCTATTTTCATGGACCTTATGAACCGTGTGTGCAGACCCTGCCTGGATAAATTCGTGATAGTCTTCATTGACGATATACTCATTTATTCCAAGAGCGAACAAGAACACGGGGAATATCTTGCACAAGTACTAAAGGTACTCAAGGAGGAGCAGCTCTATGCTAAGTTCTCCAAATGTGAATTCTGGATTCCTAGAGTGAAATTCCTTGGCCATGTCATCGATTGTGACGGTATTCACGTAGATCCAGCAAAGGTCGAATCTGTCAAGGATTGGGTATCTTCTAAATCACCGACAGAGATCCGCCAATTTCTAGGCCTTACCGGGTACTACCGCAGATTCATTGAAGATTTTTCCAAAATAGCCAAACCGATGACCAAACTCACGCAGAAAGGAATAAAGTTCGATTGGGGAGAGAAGGAAGAATCAGCTTTCCAACTGATCAAGCAGAAGTTATGCAGTGCACCCATATTGGCCTTGCCTGAAGGCAACGATGATTTCGTTGTATACTGTGATGCCTCACACAAGGGCTTAGGTGCAGTATTGATGCAGAGGATGAAAGTGATCGCCTACGCTTCAAGACAACTGAAGAAGCATGAGAAGAGTTACACCACTTACGATCTAGAACTTGGATCCGTAGTTTTTGCTCTCAAAATCTGGAGACATTACCTATACGGAACAAAGTGCACAGTGCATACTGACCATAAAATTTTGCAACACATATTGGATCAGAAGGAGCTGAACATGAGACAACTCCGTTGGATTGAGTTGCTGAGTGACTACGACTGCGAGATCAAATACCACCCCGGTAAAGCAAACGTGGTTGCTGATGCTTTAAGTCGTAAGGAAACGGACCCTCCTATGAGAGTTCGGGCATTAGTTATGAAAATCAGTTTGGATCTACCCAAACGGATTTTGGAAGTTCAGACTCAAGCCCAATTACCTGAAAACCTCGTGAAGGAAGATGTCGGAGGAATGATCAGGACCGACCTTACTAAGTAGAAGCTAGAACCAAGTGCAGATGGAACCCTATGCCTTCACGGACGAAGTTGGTTACCTTGCTAGGAGATTTGAGGAACGTGATCATGCACGAATCTCATAAGTCTAAATATTCTATACATCCCGGATCTGAAAAGATGTATCAGGATATGAAGAAATTATACTGGTGGCCGAATATGAAAGCCGACATTGCCACCTACGTTCAGAAATGTTTGACCTGTGCACGTGTCAAAACTGAACACCAGAGACCATCGGGTTTACTTGTACAACCCGAGATACCAAAATGGAAGTGGGACAACATCACCATGGACTTTGTCACCAAACTCCCAAAGTCATCCCACGGTTACGATACTATCTGGGTAATCGTCAATCGACTCACCAAGTCCGCTCATTTCGTGCCAATTAGGGAGAACGATTCCCTTGCAAGACTAGCAAAAACGTACCTGAAGGAGATTGTGACCAAACATGGAATACCAGTGTCGATAATCTGTGATCGAGATGGTAGGTTCACATGAAACTTTTGGAAGGCTTTCCAACGAGCCTTAGGTACCAATTTAGACATGAGCACTGCTTATCATCCGCAGAGTGATGGTCAAAGTGAACGAACCATCCAAACTCTAGAGGACATGCTACGATCATGTGTGATTGATTTTGGAAATGGATGGGTTGACCACATTCCTTTAGTGGAATTCTCCTACAACAACAGTTATCACGCCAGTATCAAGGCTGCCCCTTTTGAAGCACTGTACGGTCGCAAATGTCGTTCACCTGTGTTGGGCAGAAGTAGGTGAATTTCAGCTCACTGGACCAGAATTAATCCAGGAGACTACAGACAAGATCGTCCTCATTAAGCAAAGAATTCAAGCTGCTCGCGATCGACAAAAGAGCTACGCGGTCCTGAAACGCAAACCTATGCAATTTGAAGTAGGTGACCGTGTCATGCTCAAAGTATCACCTTAGAAGGGTGTTGTACGCTTTGGCAAACGTGGAAAACTGAATCCACGTTATTGATGTTGGAGTTTTTACCACCCTTTAGGAAAAGAGCAATAAATAAGGCAAGTAAGCACGACGATTTAGGAAAACCGTGTGTGAATGACCCTAAGTGAGTTCGTTCTCGAGGAGGCTAGTGCGTTGTGTTAAGAGTTGATTAATGTTTGTGATTATAATGATTGAGAAAGAAATGGGATTAGAAGAGAAAGACGGTTACAAAGACGAATTAAACTACAACGAAAAAGGCGAACACGCAAAACCGTAAATAGTGCCAAATTTAAAATTTTAACCTAAAAATTCCTAAAAATTTCTAAAAATCCCCAATAATATTCTAAGAGTTTACAAAAAATCCAAACTTGCTAAAACCTTTTAATTAATTAGATAATGACTTTTTAATGCTAATTAAAGCCCTAAAAATCACTTTTAATTATTAAAAAGCCTTAAACAAGATCTAATAGTTTGTAAACCTCAAAAATGACCTAATTAAGCTAAAAACTATTTTTAAAAATTTTAAAACCAAATTAAACTATTTTTAAACACTTAAAAACTATTAAAATCTATTAAATCTTAAATTAATTCTAGAAATTAATTGAAAAGTCTAAAAAATATTTGGAAAGTGACAAAACTCCTAATTAAGTGTCCTTAACCTAGGAAAAATGTAAAAACTAAAAAAAATAAAACTTCAAATTTTAATAATAAAATAATATTAAAATATTCAAAAAAATAAAAAGTTTGTAAATAAATTCTAAAAAATTACCAAAAATCCTAAATAATGTAACTAAAACAAAAATGCAACCCAAATTTTCTGAAACCTATTCAATAATTTAATATTAAATTTTAAAGTTGCTTAAAAACCCTAAAATCCAATAAAATCAAAAATAAGCTAAATTGAAAACCTAAATAGCTGTAAACCTCAAAAATATGATTAAAAACCTAAAAACTATTTTTCTAGATTTTTAAATTACTTTTTTCTATTTTTAAATGACTTTCTAAAAATTAAACTTAAAATAATCCTAATAAATAAATTAATAATGGGAAAAATATACTTTTTGTTCAGAAAAGTCAAACAACCTTATAAAAGCCTAGGAAAAATCTTAAACAGGAAAATGCTTAAAGAAATAAGCTTGAAACAGCTTATTTAAAAGTTGTTAGCTAAATAAGCTAAAAAACAAACACCTCTTAAATATCTAATGAAATGAAGCAATAACGTAAAAAGCCATCTGGATCACTGGTTAACACGCTAGCCCTTGGAAAGCAAGGTCGCGTGTTCGAGCCCAGGCAATGTGAGCTTTTTGCAAACTTTTTTTTTCTTTTAAAACACAAACCAGTGACCTATTAACTCACAAAAACTCAATCACAATTCAAATTTAACCAAGATTAAGGCTTAGGAAAGCCAAAACGTGCCCAGTTTTATGCTTGTTGACTGATGAACACAAGGAAGAGTTCTTCACTTGTGCAAAGATGATCAAGAGGGCTTGATCTTGTGATTGTGGTGTATTTGTTGGACAATGAGGGCACCCTTATACTCTTTGGAGTATAAGGAGTCAGAATCAACACAAATTAAGCAAGATTACACACAATCAAGCACAAAGAAGGCCAAGTAAAGTTACTGATATGGCTTATATGTTTCTGATTAGTACTTGCTGATATACAATACACACAAATGAAATTTAAGCCTTCATAACTTGCATACAAATCAACCAAGAGACAAGTAAGTTATAACACACCCTTAATCAATCTATAATCTAGCAAACTTAACAAATTGATGGATCAAATTCACTCAAAAATCAGTCAAAATAGGCAGATTCAGATTATAGGCTATGTGTTCAATATTTAACATGCAATCTTGCTTAACAAACTTCCCAAACTGAAAATAAAACCAACTTATAACCTAATGACAAACAAATGAGTGATTATAACAGGATTTTACACACAAATTTCCAAAGAAACTCAGATAAATATGCAAATCCAAACACCCCTTAAAAATTTCTGAAAACAAATTTTCAAAGCAAATCTCTTAAAAACTTATCCAAACTAGATCAAACCTAATCTAGCATGCATATATCAACAAGAAAACTCAATAACAAGCACAATAACAATCACTTAACAACTTTCATGCAATAATCACTTAAACACATAAATTTTCAGAAAAATGAAGATGGAAAAGGGAAACAATGAGCTACCTTAAGGGTCCTACATCCAGGACACTTAGTGGTTGAAAAACCACCTCCAAACAAGCCCGGGCTTGTGCTGAACTTGGTTGAGGTTCTGATGAAGTTTGCTTAACAAAAAGGAATAAGATTGGTTCCTTTTTGAATCTGCTAAGAGAAAAGGGAACAAAGCTTGTGTAAAAGCTTAAGAGCTTACCCCTAGCTTATAGATTAAGCTAGAAGGAAACCTTAGCTTATAGGTCAGATTATGATAAACTTAAAAAAAGAAAGAAAGAACCAAACCAATGGCTATTTTAAACTTGGGTACCCACTACACCAGAACAAGCCATGGTGTTATGGACATACACAAGCTCAAATACCATCACACCAACACAATTAATCACCATTTTAACAGGTTTTGAATGAAATTTAAGATTTGAGAAAAGACTTGAAAAGAAAACAGAAACTTGGAAATTTAAAAACCTTTGCTGAAACTTAAACCAAACTCAAACAATGAACTTAAATCAACTGAAATGTAAAGGGAACTCAATATTTCTCATCAACAACACTTAAACCATTTATATTCCTTAATAAACTGGATTTACAAAGCTTGTGAAAAAGGAGAAAAATCAAGAACAGAAATAAGCTAAGTCCTATGTGCCTTTATATAGAGGCTACAATGTGATTCTAGAACTGATAAGAAGCTAAAACCCTAACACTTGAACTTCCAGTAATGCCCTTGGAGAATATTTGAAGATGCCATGTTGATGCCATTTTTTTGAATTCGTCAAGAGATCATGTGATGATTCTTGGACGTATTTGAGATGCCAGTGATGTAGAAACAATCTAGGACGTCCATTTTGCCTTTGGGAGCACGAAAAATGCTTGATTGGTTGTCATCTTTGTCTTGGAGCCAAAACGTGGGGCAGGGGAGGGTTGGAGAGTCACATGGGTGAGAGTGATGGGTAATTTGGGGGTTGGGTTTGGTTTTAGTGATGTTAAATTAGCAATCTGGAAAATCCTAGCTTAAAACCCTTTGATTAGCTCTTGATTGTGACTGGGGAAAAATAGGTTTATGGGTGATTAGGTTGTGATTAATCCAGATTTGGGTGAGGTTAATTTAAAAAATGTGTTTGGGAGGGAATTTTAAGTATTTAATTAATCTGGTTTGAAAAGTGAGTGGAGGGGTGACGTGGAGAAAAGGGAGTGTCTGATTGGTTAATGGGTGTAAGTGGGTGATGTGTCAAGCAGGGATTGGAGGGTTTGTCTTAGGTTGTCTGGCAGGTTTGGTCCTTCACTTTTCATACTTTGTGCATGTTGTATTAAATGGCTATCAACGCCCATTTAACACATATCAACTTTTGAACTTTGGCAATTTTGGCACAACAAGTTTTGAAACTTATTTTAAGGACTATAAGTGTAATTTTGGCAATCTTCAAGGGCTGTTTTTGACATGTCTTCATACTTCAAGGCCTTGACTTGTTTGTTGAGTTCTTGGAGGACCATTATTGACAATTTAGTTTTGTTGAGGGACTAAATTTGCCAATTCTTCAAAGTTAAGGGTCCTTTTTGTAATTTTGACAAACTTTAGGGACCAAACTTGTAATTATGAAGATACAAGGGTATAAAGTGTCAATCCTTCAAACTTGGAGGACCAATCTTCATAATTCTTCAAATCTTCAAGGGTTGACTTTGGAAAATTCTTCATTAGGGCTTGGTTCATCGTGCGGCTTCGTTTCCCGTGTTCGTTTTTGCATGATTCTTGTGATCTTTTGTCATTTTCTCAATATATGTACCTAGAATACACAAGCAACAAACACAAGCATATATTTGGGTATTTTGATGATATTTAATGCATTTTAAGCCCAATTTGGACGATGAGACTATGTATAAAAGCAGTCTCATCACTCCCCCATACTAAACCATTGTCGTGCCCTCACGTAATGCTAGAATAAAGTATCGTAGCATCTCCAAAATTCATTTTTATTCACTTTATTGAAATGATAAACTAGCTACACTACTACTATTACTACTACTTGCGTTTTAGACATAATGTATGATTTTCATCGCAAAATGGGACGTTTAGGTTCATAGAATAAGAACAAGTGAATGCTTCGTTAGAAATAATTTCATCGTCCTCGATTTTCACCCTAATTCCATGCTAAGCGTGCAACGAGATCATTGTCATTATAAGTTAGTAATGCTAACACTACTCATATGCCCTAATCACGTACTTATCCTCCCATTATTCCTAAGTTGTATCTCTTATATTTTATTTTGTCTTGAATGTTTCACGAGGACACATTGTTGACTTATGCGATAATAGAGATTTAGGTCTAAAAATAGAGTCCTAACGGTGTAACTAAGACCATCAAATCAATAACCCTTCCTAATAGACAACGATGTCAAAAAATTAAGTTGACAAGAAGAATCGATAAACACGGTTTTATAACGGTTTTGAACATGAGACTTATTACCAAGACTTTTATACGCCCCCTAACGGAAGGACCTTATTATCTTTGGTTTACCTCCATCTTTTATTCAACTTTGCCATGAAGCTTTTATTATGACTTCGGTCTTGCCTTGCCTTTTATTATCCGCCTCATCGGTGGTTTTATTAGCCAAAGACGTATATCCTCACGCTAAAGCGAATTTTGGATCTTTAAAGCTTCGAAGATTAAGGCTTGATTCACTTTCAACTTTGCATAGATTTTAGGCCTTGTGGGGCTTCAAATTGTTTGCTTGATTTAGGTGAGCACTTGAAATCTTATTATTGGGTGAAGCTTTCGATTATTAGGGTGCCAATACTTCAAAACCGTGACGCTGGCGATACCTTAATGTCTTCCCAATTTAATTACACGGAAGCTACTAGAAAAGACTAGAAACCCAACAATCCTAACTAAACCGCTAAGTCAATATTTATTAAGCAAAAAATATTTACATGCGAAGGGAGAATAAGCAAACAACGAGAACACATGAGTTTTTGAAAGAATACGAGTACTCTACGTTTAGTATAGTAACTTATAATTAACTGATAGGTGTGAAAACACCCATCTTTTCTACCACTTAATTACATTAAAACAGGACCTAAACGTATATTTTATGTCATAAATGGCGGAATTATGTGTGGTTTGTGTTTTTGTTGTGATTTAGGACGAAAAGGTGGAAAGTGAAGAAAACACGGCTTTCACGGGCTTTTATCGAAGAAAAAGACGAAAGACGAAGTCGAAAGATCAAGAGTGGAAAAAGAACGGAAGTCCAAGACCAATTCTAAAGATTTATCGAAGGAAAAGTCAAAAGACGGAAGTTTACTAAAAAGCCGAAGAACTCAAGTCTAATTTATTGAAGGTTACAAGACGAGTTTGAAGAAATCCCAAGACAAAGTCCAAGTATTAAGAAGATTAACTAAAGATTAAGAAGATCAAGGACTTAAGTGTGCAATTAAGGAAAAGAAGAAAGAGGGAGGAAACTTCCTAAGCTCCTCCCTAATCTCCCTATAAATAGTTTTAGTGTTTTCATTTTTCAAGTTGTTGGAGGCCTGACAAGCCTCTCTTCCCCATTCTTCATTTTCTTGTTCTTTACTTTTATGCATCTTAATCTCCATGTAATGCACCTTTAATTTTCTTTTAATTCCAAGTAAGTTTCCATTTAATTGTTGTTAATCTTTACTTTATTGTTAATCTCCTTCTTCCTTTCTTGCTTAATTTGTTCTTAATCTTTTTGTTCATGTTCTTGAGTTTTCTTATTTTCAATCAAGTGGGTTTTGATTGATTTGGCTTTGTTAGTTAGTTTTGATGATTAGTTTTGATTGATTATTGTTAGTTGATGCTTATTGATTGTTTTGGTTTATTCTTTTGGTTTGTTTTGGTGAGATTTGATCAAATTCGTCCCTACTGTTCTTCTTCTGCTCTGCGTACTGTTCTTGCCCAGATTATTCCGAATAGAGCACTGTTTATGAATATTCTGAATAGACTGTCTTCTCAACTTCCTATGCGGAATATTCCGAATAGGACTTCCCTACTCGGAAAGTCTCATTATTCCGAATAGGAGTCCCTATTCGGAATGTTTGATTATTCCGAATAGGACTTCCCTACTCGGAAAGTCTCATTATTCCGAATAGGAGTCCTTATTCGGAATATTCCGAATAGGAGTCCCTATTCGGAATGTTTGATTTTTCTGAATAGGTTTTTCAGTTTTTTTTAGTTTTAAGTTTTATTTTTCCCGCCTTTTTCGTTATTTTCACTTTTACTTGCTTTCCGTTTATTTTAAGTTTTAATTTGCGTCATTTACTTTCATTGCCTTTAATTTCTTGTCATTTATTTCCCGTAAAGTTTTAATCTTTCATTATCGTTTCCTTACTTTATTTTTAATTGTTCCAAGTCTTTATTTTTAATTAGTTTTAGACAACGACAACTCTTTTATTTGATTCACCAAGAACAACTTATCTCTCGCACTTAACCGGAAATCAATTCGAGAAGATTCCGAGAAACGAACTTTCAAACGAGAAAAATTTAGTTATTAAAATGGCGTCGCTGCCGGCTCTTTTCGTGAAGATCGAAGGTTTTTTGTGAGAGACGCGTTGGATTTTGGGATCCGTTCACTCGTGAACGTTATTTTTTGTGTCCAAAAATTTTCCAAAATCCAAAAACATTTGAAAAAGCATAAAAAGCATTTCTTTTTCAAAGTTTTGCACCAAAAATATTCTTCTTGCTTATCTATCTTTCTTTATGGATTTTTATGTCCATTGCGTCCGGTGTGTGAAACAATTATCTGCGAACAACTCTTGTCAATGGTGTACATGTGAGCGGTGCGGAAACTATATCGACTACACACAATTCGGATTTTGTCCCTTGTGCAACTCGACTAATTCCCTCTTTTTGAACCCACCTCCTGTTCCCCCGTGCATCTATTGTGGAAGCGATTCTCATTGGCATATTTCGTGCCCGGTTCGATACCCGTATGGTCATGGGCAAGAACCGGGGTACAATTATGACAATGATAATAGCTATCTACAAGACGCACTTGATTTTTCTCCATACCCGGTTTGCAACAACTGTGGGGGTCCTCACGATACCTATTTTTGTCAACCAATGAATTATTATGAGCAAAATCCGTGTCCTCAGTTTTCTTCACCTATGGATTATTATGAACCAAACCCGGTTTCTAATTCTTCTCAACCGATGAACAACTATGAGCCACAACCTTACTATAATTCAGGTTTTCAACACTTTGAGCCCCCACATCACACCCTCAATCATCAATCCTCTCAACAAATTAATCTTGACCCACAACTCACTACCTTGAATGAAGAAACACACTCCATTGTTTTGCAACTTCAAGAAGCCGTTGTTTTGCTTAAAGAACTTAGGGACGAGGAAAAGCGACTGCAACAAGAGCAAGTATCTAATCTTAGTGATTATACCCCCCTCTTGTGCATCAATACTATTACGATGATGATGACGATGAGCCTACTATTTCTTGGAATGATCTTACTGCTCAATGTCCTAGTGCTATTGTCATCCCTCCTCTCAATTTCCCCAACGCCTCTAAGGATTGTGATACTTCGAGTGAGATTAGTGATTTCGGTCTTGATAAATTCTTTCATGAGGTTTGTGATGTGCTAACTTTTTAGGAGCTTACGGATGAGGTCGCTCTTAACGATGATGTTCCTTCCACCAACACTTTGGGAGATGATTCTTTGGCTTTCTCTAATCCTCTTTTCGATCAAGATGATGATTTTACTTCTAGTGATGACGAGTCACTATCCGATGAAGACGTTCTGCATGAAACTTTCAAGATTTATTCGAACCCTTTATTTGATTTTGATGACGCCTACATATCTAGTGAGGTGAATCCTCTCTTTGACAAAGGGATTGAGGACATTGATAGCGCTGCTTCTCTTGCTATTAATGAGCATACTTTGTTAGCCATACCTCCTTCTATCCCAGAGGTGAAAAGACGTGAATCTACTGAAAAAGAGATGCAGGTGGAAGGTAATTGTTCTCATACTTCTCAAATTATATTGCCACCTCATCCTACCACGTGCACACCCAAGCGGGTGATGTATCATTTTTACTCTCCTCGGTTCATACCGGGAAATGAGGATGAGTGCTTTGACCCGGGAGGTGACAATGACAATTCTATAATTGATACCCTCACGGCTTTGCCGCTTGCTCAGCATCTATTGTCTTTGGGGGAGGACAATGTGCTTACTTTACCCAACCCACCTCCCGTAGATCTTGATTTCACATACTTCTCGTATGTTGAACGAACCTTTCTCCCATTCAAGACTTATCCCCCCGCCTCTCCTTTATTAATGTCCTCCGGGAACGAGGACAAGGTCTTTGATCCCGGTATCACATTCGAGGCTTCCCCATGGACCATTTAATTCGGGGACGAGTCAGGCTCGTGACTCGGTCAACAAAAACAAGCGCTTTTTGGGAGGCAACCCAATTATCTATCTTATTTCACCATAAGTGTAGGGGGGAGCCCCGTTGGTGTTTCTTGTTCTCTTTCTTATCATATGTAGGGATTAGAGCTTCAAAGACACACTCTTGATGACTTTTGACGAACCGTGATTCCGTGTTCCCTTCTTCCCGGTTCTATCCTAAACTCTTTTCGATTCACTATTTTATATTTCTCAATATTAAAATAGGAATCTCTTTAGTTGTCTTTCCCTTAACGAGATTTAAACAAAGTGCACAATGTCCTAAGTGTAGGGGAGTTTACTCCCACATGCTTAAACATTGAGGACAATGTTTATATTAAGTGTAGGGGGGACTTCTATCGAAGTTAAGTGGCCTTTTCCTTGTATTTGCCCTCATTTTAACCGGAAAATCAATTTTTCGACATTTTTCAAAATTTTTAATCTATTTTGGCCTAGTTGTAGTTCCCATTACTTTTGCTATTTTTCTCTTATTTTAACAAAATGGTTTTAGCAAGTTCAGATATCTTAGATATATTAGGCCCGTTGTGAACATTTTGACTCAACCCGAGTTTACTTATCCAAGTTCACTCTAGCTAGTATCCTTAACCATGTAGACCTTAATTGGTTTATTAGGCTAAGCATCCACGAGTCTCATTACTTGAGATTTTAAATTGTGGAGGACAAGAAATGATAGAGTTGGTTACAAGTTCGGTATTCTCTCATTAACTTATGTGAGTTAATTATGATCTTTTTCTCCCATCACTTGCTAATAAATTATCTGCAATAAGTAAGGTCGTACGATTTGAAAAGTTACTTAGCTTCTAGCCCAAGATCGTTTAAAAGTTGCTCGGTAATGATAAGAGTTCATAGCCAAGGCATAACTTATGAAGCGGGGCGCGAAGATTGGCGAGTCCGAAAAGGCCCTAACAAGGCATGAGGATTCAATTTTATTGCTGAAGATCCCAAGTGATGTGAAAAGCATTATTCCCAAAGTCAATATGAAGGATCAAGACTCACGATGAAAAGCAATCAACTCCCATAAAGATCATGGAGAAGTCTATCCGAAAAGACCCTAACAAGGTATAAGGATAAATAGATCCAAGTCCGAAAAGGAGGCGGATCGTTGTATCTCAAAATCCCTAATAGAGATTGAAGAAATAATCATGAAGTCGTGGTCAACAAAGTTGGAGTACCTCTCAAAAGTCTCCAAGCGAAGAAACTCTATGAACAATGAGAAGACCATTATATCAAGCACGTCTCTCAAGATATGAAGTATGAAGTACATGCCAAATATCGGCCCGAGAAAGGTCTCAAATCGTGAACCAAGTTATGCCAAGATATGAACTTTTTGATATCCCGAGAAGCAGTTTTAAGAGATTTTGTCCTTTAGCTAACTATTGATCAAATCGTCTTACTTTGCTTTCAGCTTAAATAAATTATCGAAATAAGTCAACAATGCATCCTCGTGATCATTCAAGACATCAATAAAATATAAGAGATACTCGTAGGAATAAGGGAGTTTAAGTGATTAATTGAACCACATGAGTAAATGTTTGTTATGCTAACTTGTACTAACAATGATCTTGTTTTTAAGTTTGGCATGGGGAACGTGAAACTTGAGGGTGATAAACATTCACGACATAAAAGCCCTAATGTAAGTCTTAGATTTCTTTACAAGTTTCTTCCTTGTTGCATTTTGTTATTTCCTATCTTTTAAATTTTCCTTAGTTGTTTAATAAAGGCCAAGGTAGGTTGATTATGATGGAAAGTGTAAACCTTGCTTTACTGCTAAGCATTGCATGAGGACATTGCAATGGTTAAGTGTAGGGGATTTGATAGGTGTGAAAACACCCATCTTTTCTACCACTTAATTACATTAAAATAGGACCTAAACGTATATTTTATGTCATAAATGGCGGAATTATGTGTGGTTTGTGTTTTTGTTGTGATTTAGGACGAAAGGGTGAAAAGTGAAGAAAACACGGCTTTCACGGGCTTTTATCGAAGAAAAAGACGAAAGACGAAGTCGAAAGATCAAGAGTGGAAAAAGAACGGAAGTCCAAGACCAATTCTGAAGATTTATCGAAGGAAAAGTCAAAAGACGGAAGTTTACTAAAAAGCCGAAGAACTCAAGTCTAATTTATTGAAGGTTACAAGACGAGTTTGAAGAAATCCCAAGACAAAGTCCAAGTATTAAGAAGATTAACTAAAGATTAAGAAGATCAAGGACTTAAGTGTGCAATTAAGGAAAAGAAGAAAGAGGGAGGAAACTTCCTAAGCTCCTCCCTAATCTCCCTATAAATAGTTTTAGTGTTTTCATTTTTCAAGTTGTTGGAGGCCTGACAAGCCTCTCTTCCCCATTCTTCATTTTCTTGTTCTTTACTTTTATGCATCTTAATCTCCATGTAATGCACCTTTAATTTTCTTTTAATTCCAAGTAAGTTTCCATTTAATTGTTGTTAATCTTTACTTTATTGTTAATCTCCTTCTTCCTTTCTTGCTTAATTTGTTCTTAATCTTTGTGTTCATGTTCTTGAGTTTTCTTATTTTCAATCAAGTGGGTTTTGATTGATTTGGCTTTGTTAGTTAGTTTTGATGATTTGTTTTGATTGATTATTGTTAGTTGATGCTTATTGGTTGTTTTGGTTTAATCTTTTGGTTTGTTTTGGTGAGATTTGATCAAATTCGTCCCTACTGTTCTTCTTCTGCTCTGCGTACTGTTCTTGCCCAGATTATTCCGAATATAGCACTGTTTATGAATATTCCGAATAGACTGTCTTCTCAACTTCCTATGCGGAATATTCCAAATAGGACTTCCCTACTCGGAAAGTCTCATTATTCCGAATAGGAGTCCCTATTCGGAATGTTTGATTATTCCGAATAGGACTTCCCTACTCGGAAAGTCTCATTATTCCGAATAGGAGTCCTTATTCGGAATATTCCGAATAGGAGTCCCTATTCGGAATGTTTGATTTTTCTGAATAGGTTTTTCAGTTTTTTTTAGTTTTAAGTTTTATTTTTCCCGCCATTTTTGTTATTTGCACTTTTACTTGATTTCCGTTTATTTTAAGTTTTAATTTGCGTCATTTACTTTCATTGCCTTTAATTTCTTGTCATTTATTTCCCGTAAAGTTTTAATCTTTCATTATCGTTTCCTTACTTTATTTTTAATTGTTCCAAGTCTTTATTTTTAATTAGTTTTAGACAACGACAACTCTTTTATTTGATTCACCAAGAACAACTTATCTCTCGCACTTAACCGGAAATCAATTCGAGAAGATTCCGAGAAACGAACTTTCAAACGAGAAAAATTCAGTTATTATTAACTCTATCTTTTCTCGTCCTCATTTAAGAGACTTAGCCTAATGTGTAGTTAAGGAATCAAAGCTAAGTGCTCAACACGCACGGTCGAGTCAAAAATTACTCTTATTCTCGCCATCGGAAAACCTACATTCGTGTCTTCAAACACTTATAAAATATGAGAAAAATTTTAAAATTTGGTCATTTTTAGCCTTATTTTGCAACAAAACGATAACAAAACGATAAACTTTGGAAAGCGTGAAGGTTTGGCAAGGCAAGTATCTATTCACCCCCCATACTAAAGTTAAACATTGTCCTCAATGTTTCGAGTCTAGGGGTGCAAACACCCCCATACTAGAGACGTAGTCGAATGCCTAATCTAGCATGGAAAGGGTGTAACCATTAAATTAATAGCCGTTTATGAAGTGTGCTAAAAACCTAAGGTTAGAACATCAAAAGGATATATCATGGATATTGAGAAATGTCTCCAAAGCAAACGATCGAGTGCTCCCATAAAACGAACACGAGAGGCTCCAATCGTGAAGATCATGATTTAAAAACCACAATTCACAAACAACCACGGAACAAAGGTTGGAAGGGCACAAATCCCCACACGTAAGCTACATTAGAAAGCGATAATATGTACATAGGATAAGCATGGGACTCCCCCACGAGGCACCTCGTTTTTGATTACCGAGTCATGAGCTCGACTCGATCCCCTCAATACTAATTATCATTGGGGAAGGTGACTTGGTCGAGGTAGTTCAAGGATGGAACTTCCCCACCAAAGTAGTGCTTCAACCTATGTCCATTCACCTTGAAGTTAGGTCCATCATCTTGAGCTAGCTCAATGGTCCCATAAGGAAACACTTGAGTCACGGTGAATGGACCGGACCAACGGGATTTCAATTTACCAGAAAAAAATTTCAATCTTGAATTAAAAAGCAAAACTTGATCCCCAATGTTAAAAACCCGGTTTTTAATTTTAGAATCATGCAACTTTTAAGTTTTCTCTTTATAAATCAATGAATTTTCATAAGCAATGTCTCTCAATTCATCCAATTCATTTAATTGCATTTTCCGGTGTTTTCCCGCGGTCTCCATATCATCATTACAATGCTTTAGGGCCCAATAAGCCTTGTGTTCTAATTCGATAGGCAAATGACAATTCTTTCCATACACAAGCCTATAGGGAGTGCACCCAATGGGTGTCTTATGAGCGGTCCTAAAGACCCATAAAGCATCGTCTAACTTATCCGACCATGATTGTCGGTTTTCCCCAACGGATCTCTCCAAGATCCTCTTCAAAGCTCGGTTTGAAACCTCGACTTGCCCACTCGTTTGTGGGTGATAAGCCGTAGAAAGTCGATGTGTAACCCCATATTTCCTTAGAACCCTTTCAAATTGGTCATTACAAAAATGGGTTCCACGATCGCTTATGATAGCACGAGGGGTTCCAAACCGAGAAAACAATTGCTTCAAAAACTTGACTACCACACGAGCATCATTGGTGGGCAAGGCCTTGGCCTCCACCCACTTAGAAAGGTAGTCAACCGCAACGAGAATGTACTTATTACCACGAGATGATGGGAACGGCCCCATAAAGTCTATGCCCCAAACGTCAAAGATCTCACATACTTGAATGATATTTTGTGGCATTTCATCTTTTTGTGAGGCTTTTCCTTGTCGTTGGCATGAATCACAAGACTTCACAAGATCTTGTGCATCTCGGTAAATAGTAGGCCAAAAGAAGTCGGCATCAAACACCTTTTTAGCCGTGAGATTAGCACCGTGGTGACCACCCGTGGGTCCCTCATGGCAAGCTCTAAGGATGTTAGAAGCTTCGGTGCCAAATACACAACGTCGGATGATTTGATCCGCACAAGTTCGAAACAAGTAAGGGTCGTTCCAAAAGTATAACTTGACGTCACGAAAGAATTTTCGTTTTTGTTGAGTCGTCATACCCTTAATGATGAAGTTACCCGCATGGTAATTTACAAAATCCGCAAACCATGGGGTAGAAGAATCAAGCTTAGAATTCACTACACCAAGTGTCTCGAGCGGAAATGTTTCGGTGATTTCCTTGGGCTCGTAAACACTTTGGTGAGGATCTTCCAAACGAGAGAGATGATCGGCCGCTAGATTCTCGGCTCCTTTTTTGTCAACGATGGTGTGATCAAATTCTTGAAGGAGGAGAATCCAACGAAGTAATCTCGGCTTAGCATCTTGCTTTGCCATGAGATACTTAATAGCCGAATGGTCCGTATACACTATGCATTTCGTCAAAACGAGATAAGGTCGGAATTTCTCAAATGCATACACCACGGCAAGGAACTCCTTTTCCGTTGTAGTGTATTTAAGTTGAGCCTCGGTCATCGTCTTGCTAGCATAGTGAATAGGCAAGAAGTGCTTATCATGACGTTGCCCCAAAACGGCCCCAATAGCGTAATCACTTGCATCACACATAAGTTCGAAGGGGAGGTTCCAATTGGGAGCAACAAGAATGGGAGCTTCGGTAAGTTTCCTCTTAAGGATCTCAAAGGCTCGTACACAATCTTCGTCAAAGACAAAACGTGCCTCTTTTTCAAGAAGATGTGTAATGGGTCGAGAAATCTTCGAGAAATCCTTGATGAATCGACGATAAAAGCCCGCGTGGCCTAGGAAACTCCTAACTCCCTTGACGGTTTTGGGATGAGGTAATTTGGCGATGACGTCTACCTTAGCTTGATCTACCTCAATCCCCACTTTCGAGACCTTGTTCTCTAAGACGATTCCACTCTTAACCATAAAATGACACTTTTCCCAATTGAGCACAAGGTTGGTTTCCTCACAACGTTTAAACATTCTCTCTAGGTTCGACAAACACGAAGTGAAAGAATCACCAAACACGGAAAAGTCATCCATGAAGACTTCCATCGTCTTCTCGATCATATCATGAAAAATAGCCATCATGCATCGTTGAAAAGTTCCCGGTGCATTACAAAGTCCGAATGGCATTCTACGATAGGCAAACGTTCCATATGGACACGTAAACGTAGTTTTTTCTTGATCACGAGGATCGATGGGAATTTGGAAGTAACCGGAAAAACCATCTAGAAAGCAATAGAAATCGTTTCCCGCAAGACGCTCCAACATTTGGTCCATGAAGGGCAAGGGAAAATGGTCTTTTCGAGTGGCTTCATTTAACTTTAGATAGTCAATGCACACTCTCCATCCGGTCACGAGTCTAGTAGGAATCAACTCGTTGGCATCGTTTGGCACAACGGTCATCCCTCCCTTTTTAGGGACACAATGGATAGGACTCACCCAAGGGCTATCGGAAATAGGGTAAATCATTCCCGCGTCAAGGAGTTTAAGGACCTCCTTTTTGATGACATCGTGAATTTTAGGGTTCACCCTCCTTTGACTTTGGATTGTGGGCTTGAAATCCTCCTCCATTAAGATTTTGTGGGTACAAAACTTGGGATCGATTCCCTTAATGTCGGATAACTTCCACGCAATCGCCCCTTTGTTGTCCTTTAGAACATCGACAAGTGCGGTTTTTTCATCATTCGAAAGATCCTTCGCAATAATAACCGGCAAATTGTCGTCCTCCTCCAAATAGACATATTCGAGGTGAGGAGGTAAATCTTTCAACTCGAGAATAGGTGGTTCCTCAAGTGAAGATTTGGGCTCGATACTCATAACCTCCTCGGGTGGAGGAAATGGGAAATCGTTGAGAAAATCCTTGATAATCGAGAAGTCCTCATCGTTGTCGAGGTCTTCGTCACAAGTACGTGGAACATTACATTCTTCCAACGTAAAACCACCACCTTCGAAAGGAGTGAAGGTTGGTGTCGAATTATCAAGAATTGGATCTAACATAGTGGGATTGCCACTAGTTTCTTCATCACCAAACCCTAAAACTTCTTGTGAAAATTCCTCGCAAACCACGTCGATCATATCAACGAGATTTATGGTAGCAACGGAATAAACATGAGAAAGTTGATAATTTTGAGTTGCGTTTATAACAAGTTCCTCGTCGTTGAAACGTAAGGTGATCTTTCTAGCATGCACATCAATTAAAGCCATAGACGTATCTAAAAACGAACGACCTAAAATAAGAGGAACTTGAGGATCCGTGGGGATATCGACAACGATAAAGTCTACGGGATAGTAGAACTTCCCCACTTTCACAAAAACGTCTTCCGCCAAACCACATGCAAGAATCGTGGAATGGTCGGCCAACTCAATAGACATTCGTGAAGGAGTAAGATTAGGAAGATTGAGCGACTTGAAGATTGCAAGTGGCATCAAGTTAATGCTAGCACCAAGATCGGCCAAGGCATAGCATTCTTCCATATCTTGAATTGCACAAGGGATCAATAATTTACCGGGATCACCGACTTTTTGAGGTATGCGATTAAGATAAACCGACGAACAACTAGACATTTGGTGCAATTTCTCCTTGTTGTTCAACATACTCTTAAAGTTAGCGGCAAATCGAGGCATGATGACCAAAGCATCGGCGAAACTCACATTAAGGTGCAACTCACGAAACATTTTCATAAAAAGCTCAAATTGGTAGTTGTCGCGCTCTTGTCGTTTCTCCTTCCTAAGTCTCGATGGGTAAGGAAAGGGTGGTGTGGGTTGGGGCATAGGCATAGCCTTTGGAATCTCGGGTTCCAATGTTGGTAACGGGTCGACCGTAGGTGTGGCATGAGCGGTACTTTGTGGGATTGGGACATGCTCCTTTTGGACCACCACCTCGGGTTCTTCCTCAATTGCTTCCTCCGTAGGAGCAATTGGTTGAGGAATCGGCTCCTTAAGTGTCTTACCACTTCGTGTGGTAATCACTTTCATCTCTCCCTTCGGGTTTGAAACGGTGTTACTAGGTAGACCACTCGAAGTAGAGGCTTTGTTTCCCGTGACGGCTTCTAAAATTGCATTAAGCTTAGCATCGTGACTATTAAACTTCAAATCTTGACTAGCGGCTTTTTGGTCAATTTTTTGTTCAAGCCTAGCATGACTTTGCTCTATCTTGTTGTTTTGACCTCGAATTTGATTAGCAAAATCATTTTTCAATTCATTTCTCATGTTAAGATTTTCTTTCACAAAATTAGCCAACTCCTTAGTGTTTTTAGCCGTGTCCCTAGCTTGACTAGCCAATTGCTCTTGAATGTTTTCCAAAATCTTATCATTTGCCGTGGCGTAATTCAAAAAGTCCATTGGAAGTTCTTTTGTGTAAACATTTTGAAGACCTTGACTTGTGTTTTGAAAATTACGGTTTTGATTTTGATTTTGCAATTGGCTACTAGTTCCTTGATTCCCATAGTTGTTATTACCCTTAAAATTGTTCCTTTGATTGCTTTGGTAACCAACTTGATTGTTTCGATAATTGTTAGCATTTTGATTTGGTGGAAAACCCGGTGGAGTCAATTGATTAGTGCGAGGAACTTGACCGTTTTGGTTATAAGTTCCCGCGGCCGCGAAGGCACTCGAAGTGTTACCACCGTTGGTAATGCACTCGGAATAATCGTGAGCTCCACCACAATACATACAAGAAACCTCAACCGCTTTAATCGTAGCGGGAGCGGGTTGTTCACCAACTTTAAACTCAATTAACAATCCTTTCAACTTATCAAAAATCTTATTCTCCAAATTAGCCTCGATTTGGCAAGCATCAATGGTATGTGACAATGAAGGCGAAGACGAAGACGAAGTCTTACGAACACTCGACGTGCTACGAGGACTATACACCTTAGACCTATTCTCAATGATTAACAAGGCTTCCTCGACCGTCTTACACAAAAAATTACCACCCGCGGCGGCATTAAGATAATCACGCTCATGATCGTTCAAGCCATTGTAAAACGTGTCAATTTGATGCAAGTCGGAAAAACCATGATGAGGACATTCGTGCAACATTTCCTTAAACCTATTCCAAGCCGTTGAAAAACTCTCATTATACTCTTGTGAAAACTTTGAAATCTCGTTTTTCAAGTGCGTAGTCTTAGAGGGCGGAAAAAATTGGTTCACGAATTTTGAAACAAGATCCTTCCACGTCAATATAGAATTGGGTGGCTCTTTCTCTAACCAAATTTTTGCAGGCCCCACTAAGGAATACGGAAAAAGCATCATCTTAATCGAGTCGTTTGAGACGTCCTTAAACTTGCATGTGGCGGTGAGACGATTAAATTGGCGAATGTGGTTATGAGGGTTGTCCTTTTCGTCACCTCGAAACTTGTTGTTTTGAATCATGGACAACAAACCCGTCTTAACCTCAAAATTCTCCGCAAGGATAGCGGGAATCACAATCGCTTCTCCATAACCCTCGGTGGGTGCTTGAAGCAACTCCATCATAGTTCGATTAGCCATGGGTGCTTCTTTCACTACAATGGGTTCGTCAATAGGAGACTCCTCACTAGTAGGAGTGATTGATTTGTTTCTTCGTTTACGAGCACGTCTTGCTTTAGAGCGAGTTTGCATAAACGTCACGTACAACGAGAAGGCGAGCAAAGAAGATTCTTTTTGGTGTTTTTACTTTTTCAATTTTTTTTGTGGTTTTTGATTGTTTTTAACTTTTTTGGATTTTTGGAATGTATTAGTAGACACAAATCTACAAATCTCCTCCTTAATCAAATCTCTCGATTAAAGAACCCTCAAGGAATGAAAACGATCACGTGAAGTGAACGCCTTCGATGACTTTAGAACGATGGTGGAACACCAAATCGTTCAAGAGGGTTTAATCAATAGAACCAAGAAAATATATATGATACTTAAGTAATACTTTGGGCGGCAAAACCCTCGATTAGCCTTCCAAAATCAAAATACACACAAGCAAGCGGAGGAAACGAGGCGGCGCGAAGCACATAAGAGCCTTTTTCCTTTAGGTCGTGAAATACAACCGCCTTATACCCACCTTATAGTTTGTATTTCTCAAAATCGACGCTTCACGAAAGTATTTATCTATTTTTGCCTTTTTCTTTGGTTTGAGATTCGAATACAATGATTGGGTAATGACCTCCCAACTCAAGGTTGTGATTTCTCACGTATTTGGAGTACTTGTAAATTTATTGTTCTACGTATACAATATAGTAATAATATTCACAAAAAACGAAAAACCGATACTACGTATTAGTATAGTGCTACTAATACAATTAGCTATTTATGGCTATATATAAAAACAACAATGGTTCAACCAAAACACAACACGCCTCCCCGGCAGCGGCGCCAAAATGATGTTGGAGTTTTTACCACCCTTTAGGAAAAGAGCAATAAATAGGGCAAGTAAGCACGACGATTTAGGAAAACCGTGTGTGAATGACCCTAAGTGAGTTCGTTCTCGAGGAGGCTAGTGCGTTGTGTTAAGAGTTGATTAATGTTTGTGATTATAATGATTGAGAAAGAAATGGGATTAGAAGAGAAAGACGGTTACAAAGACGAATTAAACTACAACGAAAAAGGCGAACACGCAAAACCGTAAATAGTGCCAAATTTAAAATTTTAACCTAAAAATTCCTAAAAATTTCTAAAAATCCCCAATAATATTCTAAGAGTTTACAAAAAAACCAAACTTGCTAAAACCTTTTAATTAATTAGATAATTACTTTTTAATGCTAATTAAAGCCCTAAAAATCACTTTTAATTATTAAAAAGCCTTAAACAAGATCTAATAGTTTGTAAACCTCAAAAATGACCTAATTAAGCTAAAAATTATTTTTAAAAATTTTAAAACCAAATTAAACTATTTTTAAACACTTAAAAACTATTAAAATCTATTAAATCTTAAATTAATTCTAGAAATTAATTGAAAAGTCTAAAAAATATTTGGAAAGTGACAAAACTCCTAATTAAGTGTCCTTAACCTAGGAAAAATGTAAAAACTAAAAAAAATAAAACTTCAAATTTTAATAATAAAATAATATTAAAATATTCAAAAAAATAAAAAGTTTGTAAATAAATTCTAAAAAATTACCAAAAATCCTAAATAATGTAACTAAAACAAAAATGCAACCCAAATTTTCTGAAACCTATTCAATAATTTAATATTAAATTTTAAAGTTGCTTAAAAACTCTAAAATCCAATAAAATCAAAAATAAGCTAAATTGAAAACCTAAATAGCTGTAAACCTCAAAAATATGATTAAAAACCTAAAAACTATTTTTCTAGATTTTTAAATTACTTTTTTCTATTTTTAAATTACTTTCTAAAAATTAAACTTAAAATAATCCTAATAAATAAATTAATAATGGGAAAAATATACTTTTTGTTCAGAAAAGTCAAACAACCTTATAAAAGCCTAGGAAAAATCTTAAACAGGAAAATGCTTAAAGAAATAAGCTTGAAACAGCTTATTTAAAAGCTGTTAGCTAAATAACCTAAAAAACAAACACCTCTTAAATATCTAATGAAATGAAGCAATAACGTAAAAAGCCATCTGGATCACTGGTTAACACGCTAGCCCTTGGAAAGCAAGGTCGCGTGTTCGAGCCCAGGCAAGGTGAGCTTTTTGCAAACTTTTTCTTTTTTTTTTCTTTTAAAACACAAACCAGTGACCTATTAACTCACAAAAACTCAATCACAATTCAAATTTAACCAAGATTAAGGCTTAGGAAAGCCAAAACGTGCCCAGTTTTATGCTTGTTGACTGATGAACACAAGGAAGAGTTCTTCACTTGTGCAAAGATGATCAAGAGGGCTTGATCTTGTGATTGTGGTGTATTTGTTGGACAATGAGGGCACCCTTATACTCTTTGGAGTATAAGGAGTCAGAATCAACACAAATTAAGCAAGATTACACACAATCAAGCACAAAGAAGGCCAAGTAAAGTTACTGATATGGCTTATATGTTTCTGATTAGTACTTGCTGATATACAATGCACACAAATGAAATTTAAGCCTTCATAACTTGCATACAAATCAACCAAGAGACAAGTAAGTTATAACACACCCTTAATCAATCTATAATGTAGCAAACTTAACAAATTGATGGATCAAATTCACTCAAAAATCAGTCAAAATAGGCAGATTCAGATTATAGGCTATGTGTTCAATATTTAACATGCAATCTTGCTTAACAAACTTCCCAAACTGAAAATAAAACCAACTTATAACCTAATGACAAACAAATGAGTGATTATAACAGGATTTTACACACAAATTTCCAAAGAAACTCAGATAAATATGCAAATCCAAACACCCCTTAAAAATTTCTGAAAACAAATTTTCAAAGCAAATCTCTTAAAAACTTATCCAAACTAGATCAAACCTAATCTAGCATGCATATATCAACAAGAAAACTCAATAACAAGCACAATAACAATCACTTAACAACTTTCATGCAATAATCACTTAAACACATAAATTTTCAGAAAAATGAAGATGGAAAAGGGAAACAATGAGCTACCTTAAGGGTCCTACATCCAGGACCCTTAGTGGTTGAAAAACCACCTCCAAACAAGCTCGGGCTTGTGCTGAACTTGGTTGAGGTTCTGATGAAGTTTGCTTAACAAAAAGGAATAAGATTGGTTCCTTTTTGAATCTGCTAAGAGAAAAGGGAACAAAGCTTGTGTAAAAGCTTAAGAGCTTACCCCTAGCTTATAGATTAAGCTAGAAGGAAACCTTAGCTTATAGGTCAGATTATGATAAACTTAAAAAAAGAAAGAAAGGACCAAACCAATGGCTATTTTAAACTTGGGTACCCACTACACCAGAACAAGCCATGGTGTTATGGACATACACAAGCTCAAATACCATCACACCAACACAATTAATCACCATTTTAACAGGTTTTGAATGAACTTTAAGATTTGAGAAAAGACTTGAAAAGAAAATAGAAACTTGGAAATTTAAAAACCTTTGCTGAAACTTAAACCAAACTCAAACAATGAACTTAAATCAACTGAAATGTAAAGGGAACTCAATATTTCTCATCAACAACACTTAAACCATTTATATTCCTTAATAAACTGGATTTACAAAGCTTGTGAAAAAGGAGAAAAATCAAGAACAGAAATAAGCTAAGTCCTATGTGCCTTTATATAGAGGCTACAATGTGATTCTAGAACTGATAAGAAGCTAAAACCCTAACACTTGAACTTCCAGTAATGCCCTTGGAGAATATTTGAAGATGCCATGTTGATGCCATTTTTTTGAATTCGTCAAGAGATCATGTGATGATTCTTGGACGTATTTGAGATGCCAGTGATGTAGAAACAATCTAGGACGTCCATTTTGCCTTTGGGAGCACGAAAAATGTTGATTGGTTGTCATCTTTGTCTTGTAGCCAAAACGTGGGGCAGGAGAGGGTTGGAGAGTCACATGGGTGAGAGTGATGGGTAATTTGGGGGTTGGGTTTGGTTTTAGTGATGTTAAATTAGCAATCTAGAAAATCCTAGCTTAAAACCCTTTGATTAGCTCTTGATTGTGACTGGGGAAAAATAGGGTTTATGGGTGATTAGGTTGTGATTAATCCAGATTTGGGTGAGGTTAATTTAAAAAATGTGTTTGGGAGGGAATTTTAAGTATTTAATTAATCTGGTTTGAAAAGTGAGTGGAGGGGTGACGTGGAGAAAAGGGGGTGTCTGATTGGTTAATGGGTGTAAGTGGGTGATGTGTCAAGCAGGGATTGGAGGGTTTGTCTTAGGTTGTCTGGCAGGTTTGGTCCTTCACTTTTCATACTTTGTGCATGTTGTATTAAATGGCTATCAACGCCCATTTAACACATATCAACTTTTGAACTTTGGCAATTTTGGCACAACAAGTTTTGAAACTTGTTTTAAGGACTATAAGTGTAATTTTGGCAATCTTTAAGGGCTGTTTTTGACATGTCTTCATACTTCAAGGCCTTGACTTGTTTGTTGAGTTCTTGGAGGACCATTATTGACAATTTAGTTTTGTTGAGGGACTAAATTTGCCAATTCTTCAAAGTTAAGGGTCCTTTTTGTAATTTTGACAAACTTTAGGGACCAAACTTGTAATTATGAAGATACAAGGGTATAAAGTGTCAATCCTTCAAACTTGGAGGACCAATCTTCATAATTCTTCAAATCTTCAAGGGTTGACTTTGGAAAATTCTTCATTAGGGCTTGGTTCATCGTGCGGCTTCGTTTCCCGTGTTCGTTTTTGCATGATTCTTGTGATCTTTTGTCATTTTCTCAATATCCGTACCTAGAATACACAAGCAACAAACACAAGCATATATTTGGGTATTTTGATGATATTTAATGCATTTTAAGCCTAATTTGGACGATGAGACTATGTATAAAAGCAGTCTCATCACTCCCCCATACTAAACCATTGCCGTGCCCTCACGCAATGCTAGAATAAAGTATCGTAGCATCTCCAAAATTCATTTTTATTCACTTTATTGAAATGATAAACTAGCTACACTACTACTGTTAGCCTCAAAATATTGAGTCAAACAAGAATGTTCGGTCATAGGTTTCTATTGTATTATTTATTAGAACGTTATAATAAGTAGTTATTTAGTCGTGATTCACGGGCTTGGATTTAAACTAATTAAAGTCCAAAATACAAGCCCGGCCCAATATATAGTCCATTAAAGCCCGCATGTGGGTGGACTATATATACTACCCTCCTAGCATGTTAGGAGGGTGGATGGTCATTTGTATTTCTCACTTCTCTCTAATCTAATCTCACCAAGTTCACACACTTCTCTCTCTTTTCTCTCTCTAGTTTCTCTCTCTACAATTCATCTCATTTCTTCCTTTCTTCTTTAATTCGTCTTATATCATTCATATAAAAGGGACAACAATTGGTATCAATCGCCACGGGGTAGATTTGTTATTGGTTGTTCTTCTTATATTTGATTCGTGTGATTTCTTCCATAAATCAACTCGAATTCAAATTTTTTTTGTGGTTTTCGTGTTCTTTATCTTGCTACAAATCATCTATATACTTGTTGTAGAGATTTGGTTGTTTTGGTTTGGTAAAAATCACGAATTTGTTGCCTAAAAGTTGCTAACTTGTTGCCTAAAAGTTGCCAAAAATCGTTGCCTAAAAAGTTGGAAGAAAAAGCACCATTATTGCGACAGCTTGAATATAGGAAAGGTAAGTACGATTTCGATCGCAATAACCCTAGGGTTTTACTTTGCGATCTGTATTGCGATAGCCCCTTATTCCGTTCTGCACATTCCGATCGTTATTGCGATCTGGATTGCGACGGTTAAGGCAATCTTGAAACGTTACTCTGCCCACTTTGCGACAGCCACATTACGACAGAATATTGCGACAGGATATTGCGATAGTACATTGCGATAGAATATTGCGACAGAAGGATATTGCGATAGGGCATTGCGATCTGGGATTTCGATTGGTACATTGCGATCCAAAGGACATTCCGATCTAAACATTCCGACAACCTTCATTCCGATAGCACTTTCCGATGGATATTCCGATCACATGTTTTCGCTAAATTTTGTTTGAGTAATTTTTAGACTTACCCACCATCTAGACTAGTTTCAGAATATCGTTTCCACGAAGATCAAAAAAAAAAAAAATAAAAAAAAAAAAAAAAAAGAGTTAAAATTTTTTCGTCAAGTAAATTCAAATTTTTTCCATACTAGTTTTAGGACATTTCTAGCTCGATTTCAAATTTTGGCGATTACAAAATTTTTGGACTACCGTTTTTGTCGGACTGGAGAATTTATTGTCGGCCTGGAGAAAAATTGCAATTTTCGGAATTTAAACCACAACAACAATCACAACAAATCTACTTAAGATCCATATTCACTTCATCATTTCAGAGAATTTTGGGATGGATTCTACTGCAGAATATCGTGTGACGAACAACAACATCATGGTCGCGGGTAATAAAGAGAGACCACCAATGCTTGTGGCTGGTCGATATGCTCAATGGCAATCACGCTTTCTTCGCTATCTTGATACAAGACCTAATGGTGATGCCTTGAGACAATGTATTAACCATGGCCCATATGTCCTTTCTGAAATTGATGTTCCTTATACACCAGCCACAGACACATGTCCAGAAGTACCTGCAACAAAGAAAAAGGAAACTTTATCTGACCTTACACCCGAGAAACGTGCTTGGCATGATGTAGAAAAAGAAGCGATCTATATGATCCTAAGTGGAATTGGAGATGATATTTATTCCACAGTCGATGCATGTCCTACAGCACAAGAAATGTGGACGGCCATTGAACGCTTGCAACAAGGAGAGTCTCTCAACAAGCAAGATGTCAAAACAAACTTGTTTTGGAACTTTGGTAAGTTTACTGCATTGGATGGAGAATCAATTGAGTCCTATTATTCAAGATTTTACAAGATGATGAATGATATGACAAGAAACAACTTGGAAGTATCCACCATGCAAGTCAATGTGCAATTTCTACAACAACTCCAACCAGAGTGGACACGTTTTGTTACTTTGGTGAAACAACAGAAGCAGTTAGACAAGGTAAACTATCACACTCTCTATGATATCTTGAAACAATTTCAGCATGAAGCAAATGAGATTCGAGCTGAACGAGTTGCAACGACGGCTAATCCACTTGCTTTATTAACTACCACTCAAAATGTTCAAGATCATCGATCTCGTGCTCCTAAGCCATACTCTAGCCCATCATCCTCACCACGATATTCCACATCATCCAAGTCTTCATCATCAACAAGATCACGCGGCAAAGCACCAAGAGCAACTTCACCACCATCTGAGTCATCATCTGAAGAAGATAGTGATGAAGATCAAGCTCAGAAGAATCGTGAGATGAAACAACAAATTGCTTTCATTATGAAGACTTACCAGAAGATCTACAAACCCACAAACAACAATCTTCGAACATCATCTAACACAAAGAATCGATATGTTGCGAGTCCTCCAAGGTATGACACACGTCGACGTGGTGAAAGTCCTTCTAGGTATGATCGACATAATCCAACGCATGTTGAGGGTTCTGCAAGATATGATCGACAAACTGCAAAGTATGATACTCAGAGGATTGCTGCTGCTACTGGGAATAGGGAAACGGTTGGAAGTCAAGTGGTTCAGCAAAGCGGGATTCAATGTTTTAATTGCCAAGGTTTTGGGCATATGGCAAAGGAATGTAGGAAGCCGAAACGGGTTAGGGACTCTAGCTACCATAAGGAAAAGATGCTGTTATGCAAGAAGATGGAAGCAGGGGTCAAACTGTCAGCTGAGGAAGGAGCTATGCTTGATGACACTGATGATGAAGCCTCCGACCAGGAATTAGAAGCACATTACTCGTACATGGCACATGTTGAAGAAGTTCTCAAAGTCACTGAAGATGACAATGGTCCTATCTTTGACACTGAGCCAATCGATAAGGTACACACTACTGATGAATATAATGTGTTTGGTGATATTCCTGAGCATAGTGATCTACCCAATGCCATTAATGACACGTGTATGATGGAAACGGTTGATAGTAATACCACACCTGATTCATCAGACATGTGCAATAATGAGTCTGAGGATGATCAACATGCAAATGAATATGATGAAGAGGAACGTATTGCGCTTGCTAATTTAATTTCTACTTTACAAAAAGATGTCACTGAAAATAAAAAGAGTCAAAAGCAATTAAAGAAGGCAAACGCTACGCTCACTCAAAGTTTTGAAGAATGCAAAGCTGCTCTTATCAAATCTACTGAGATGACTGAAAGCTATAGAGATGAGCTCCTTCAGAAAACCAAAGAGCTTGAGGGGTACAAGGGAAGTGCGTTAAAAAGTCAAAAGGACGATTTTGAAAACAAATATAATACCACTCTTGAGTTATTAGCTAAAGAGAAGCGTCAATATAATGTTTTCTTAATGGATGAACGTCAAAAAACGTACCTTGCCAATACCAAAGTTAATGAACTTGAACAAAAGCTCTCTATGACCACTACTGATTCTGCTAAAATTCTAGAGGATAAGAAACAAGAGGTAGATGCGTTAAAACAAGACTTCAAAAGTAGATATGATAAAGAAACCGAAAAAGTTACGAAACTAGAAGCACAAGTCGACTTTTTGAAGAACGTTGTTTATAAAACGCATGATTCTATTCAATCCGTAAGAATGCTAGCACCTCCATCGATGTTTAAGGGTCAAGCTAGCTTTGCAAGTCCTGAGTACCTTGCCAAAGCACAAGCTGCGAACCCGCATCTTTATCTTGATGAGACTGAAAGGACAGATCTTGATTGCATGCCTCTAAGTGCCAATAGTGAAGAGACTGCCCTTTGGGATGCTGATAGTCAACCATTAGTTAATAAGGAGTTTGTGAAACCATATAATTATGCTTATGAGAATAGTCTTTATGGTCTGTTCCACAAACAAACTCAGAAATCTCGTGAGGAAGTACTTTTAGAATGCAGGCAAAAGAGAATTCAGTGGAAGAAAGCGTTTGCCACTAAGAAAACAAACGTTTCTAAGTTCATCAACTACTTGCCCCTAGATGCTTCTAAAAGCAAGAGTAGGCAGATATTTGGGTTTCTTACTCATTACATAGATAATATTAAGTCCATTATTGATAATGATTGGAAACAACGACAAAATGACGAGTGGAAGAAACCAATTCCTCAAGACATAACTGTGCTTGTCAAACAAATCTTAATACCGAACGCGGCCACACTAAAAGAAAATGTTCTTAAATTCGAAAGCTTAATTCGGTCTGAAATGTTTGATGATTTACAATATGTTGAGTCTCTTGAGAAAGCAATTGATGATCTTCAAATGGACAAGTCCGTTTTCTCTGATGAATATGATTTACTCTTGCAAGAATGCGTTTCTAAAGATATTATGTGTGCTTATTTTACATCTTGTGCCGATATTGATGAATATTCTGAAGTTGCATGCCAATATCTTGATAAGCTCAAAGAATGTGAACGTCTTGAAATTGAGCTTTCGAAACGTAAAGAAAATGTTGACAAAAAGGCTTTTGAGTTACTTCAACACAAAACTGATTTCCTTCAAAAACATTGTCATTCACTTGAACTTGCTTTGCAAAAAGATGTTGGTCGTTTTCCACATGATAATAAATTGCAAGAAAAACTCTCGCAAACATTTCGAGAAATGAATGAACAGAATTTGGAAATTAAAGGGTTGAAAGCTCAATTACAAGACAGGGACAGAGCGATAGCTGAGTTGCAGAAACTTATTGCTAAAATGGGTGGGAAAATTGTGGAACCTAGCATTAAGAAAAATGTTGTTAGACAACCCAATGCCTCTAAAGAGAATAGATCCTCTATCTTGGGAAAACCATCTGCTTTATCTAATTCCTCGTTTGCAAAACCTGTGTTTGCCCCCAAGATGGATGGAAAGGAAAGGTTACCACAAGCTCAACCCATAAGGAATCATGTAGCACCAAGCGTTAAGCACAATAATGTGATTAAACCAGGGATGTATAGAATGCCCACTAAGCCCACAAACAAAGATACTCACTCGCCTCAGACTTCTAGAAACACTAATATTCGTGTGTCTTCTACTACAGGAATAGTCTCCACTACTAGTGTTAGCCGGCCTCAGCTTAAGAGCACTCAAGAGAATGATAAGGTCTGGAAACACAAGAATCAAGGGAAGATGAAGCAAGTAGAAGAACACCCTAGGATTTTCAATGTTTCTAAGAATAAAACGTCTGTAATCGCGTGTCATGACGATTTGAATGATTCAACTTTGAATGCTATGAATGTGAAATTTGTTTGTGTCAAATGTGGCAAGTGTGCTAATACTAATCATTCTATGTGTGCTATGAATAATGTTAAAGGCGTAGAAACTAGAACTAAGAAGCAAACTGTGATGCCTATTAGTGCTAGTAAACCCAAACGCAAAGTGAACCATTCTGGTGCTACCCCCACTAAGAAAAGTATTGCATCAGACTCCACTACTAAGAATCCTAGAAGCAAAATTAAGGAATTATATGAGTCTGCCAGTAAGTCTTGGAAATGGTGGTTTGCTAATCAATGTCCTCCCGAATATAAATGGATGCCTAAAGTTAGGACAGAAAATGTGAAAACGAGTGTTAGTTTGTCTTTAAATGTTGATAAGGACACTAATGATTCTACTATCACAACTACTGTGGTATCCAATTTAGCAAATGCTCCATCGTGTTCTAACTCTTCTGCAGGTGATACAAATAATTCTCTTCATAATGGACTCCGGATGCACGAAGCACATGACGGGGAATCTCAAGCTTCTAATTAACTTCGTGGAGAAGTTCCTAGGTACGGTCCGATTCGGAAATGATCAATTTGCACCGATCCTAGGATATGGAGATTTGGTTCAGGGGAATATCACGATTAAAAGGGTATACTACGTCGAAGGGCTCAATCACAATCTTTTCTCGGTTGGTCAATTCTGTGATGCGGATTTGGAAGTTGCTTTCAGAAAGAAGACATGTTTTGTTCGTGATTATGATGGGAATGACTTACTTACCGGTACACGGGGTACTGATCTTTATACAATTTCACTTCAAGACACAACTTCATCAACTCCAATTTGCTTCATGGCTAAAGCTTCAACGACTCAGGCATGGTTATGGCATCAACGTCTTTCTCATCTCAACTTTGATACCATTAACTTGCTTTCCAAGAAAGATATTGTGAGAGGCCTTCCAAGCTTGAAATTCATCAAAGATCATCTTTGTTCTTCTTGTGAACTTTGTAAAGCTAAACGAAGTAGCTTCAAAACAAAGACCACACCAAGCTCTAAAGGACGGTTAGATCTTCTTCATATGGATCTATGTGGTCCCATGCGTGTTCAGAGTATCAATGGAAAGAAATATATTCTGGTAATTGTCGATGATTACTCAAGGTACACATGGACTCACTTCTTGAGGTCCAAGGATGAAACACCTGAAGTTCTCATCAGCTTTCTTAAACTGATACAACGTGGTCTTCAAGCTCAAGTTAAAGTGGTTCGTACTGACAGAGGTACAGAATTTTTGAATTCAAATCTGAGAAAGTATTTTGAAGCCGAAGGGATTGAACATGAAACATCTATTGCTCGAACACCCGAACAAAACGGCGTTGTTGAAAGACGAAACCGTACTTTGGTTGAAGCTGCTCGAACATTATTATCCGCTTCAAAACTTCCACTATATTTTTGGGCCGAAGCCGTGTCAACCGCATGCTACACACAAAACCGATCCTTAATTATCCCAAGACACGAAAAGACACCATATCACATAATTCATGATCGAAAACCTTCACTCAAACACCTTCATGTTTTTGGATGTACTTGTTACATTATACGAGATGGTGAAAATTTGGATAAGATGAAATAAAAAGGTGATGCATGTATTCTTGTGGGATATGCAACTCAGTCTAAGGGATATAGAGTGTTCAACAAAAGAACAAAATTGATTTTCGAGACAATTCACATCCGATTTGATGAATCTCAAGAAATGGAACTTGAACAAAACAGTTTAAGTCCCGATCCACAACGACAAACGACTTCCGTTCACAACCGCACGGAACTCGAAGCTCAAGACCACAGCAATGAACAGTCAAGTTCAACGCTGGTTCCAGAAAATGTTCCTAGAGCTGATATGACAGTCGACACGACAATTGAAGAGTTGGAAATGTTATATGGACCAATGTATGATGAATATTTCACGAGGGAGAAACAAGTTGTATCGAAGTCTTCCGCTGTCACTCATGATAAGAATGATGATACCGATCATCATCAACAAATGGATACAACTTCATCTACTTCAACACGGGTTGTTGCAGATTTACCTCCTCAGAATATCAATTCAACAATCGATCCTACAACATCCACAACTACTGTCATTGCTCCAGAGAACACAAATCAAGCAGACAATGCATTATCTGACGAAGACGAATTCATCAACCCATTCGGTACACCGGTACACGAAACTGGAGAGTCTTCTACTCGCCATGTTGATCCATCAAATATGCATACTTTCTATCAACGACATCCTTCAACACATCATTGGACCCGAGATCATCCTTTGGTTCATGTCATTGGAAACCCTTCACAGCCCGTTCGTACAAGACGACAGCTTGAAACCGATGGCGATGTTTGTATGTTCGCACTCGCCGTGAGTACTGCTGAACCGAAAAACATCAAAGAAGCCATGGCTGATCATGCTTGGATTGAATCGATGACGGATGAACTTCAACAATTTGAAAGACTTAAAGTCTGGGAACTTGTTGACAGACCATACGATGTAACACCATTAAATCTTCGATGGATCTGGAAAAACAAGATGGATGAAGAAAACACGATCATCAAGAACAAATCTAGGCTAGTGGCTAAAGGGTATGGACAGAAAGAGGGTATTGATTTCGAAGAATCATTTGCACCAGTAGCTCGTATGGAAGCGGTCAGGATTTTTCTTGCTTATGCGGCACATAAGGGATTCATTGTCTATCAAATGGACGTAAAGACGGCGTTTCTTAACGGTCCTTTGAAGGAAGAAGTCTATGTCACGCAGCCGGAAGGATTCGTCAATCCTCATTATCCTGACAAGGTGTATCGTCTCCACAAAGCACTTTATGGACTCAAGCAAGCTCCAAGGGCGTGGTACGACGAACTCTCGAAATTTCTGGTCTCCAAAGGTTTCTCAAAAGGTTCCATTGATCTAACTTTGTTCACTTATAAATATGGGGATGACATTCTGCTTGTGCAAATTTATGTTGATGACATTATTTTCGGGTCTACAAACCCAAAACTTTCAAAATGGTTTGAAAAAGTAATGCACAGCAGATTTGAAATGTCTATGATGGGCGAACTAAAATTCTTTCTAGGAATTCAAGTTCACCAATCCCCAAGTGGTATCTTTATTAACCAAGCTAAGTATTGTCAAGAGATAATCACAAAGCATGGTATGACATCATGTGACCCCGTTGGGACACCGTTATCAACCACATCCCTAGATGCTGATTTGGAGGGATTACCCATAGATCAAACGAGATATCGTTCCATGATCGGGTCCCTCATGTACTTGACAGCAAGCAGACCTGATATTCATCATGCTACGTGTTATTGTGCACGATATCAAGCACGACCCACTGAAAAGCACCTCAAGGAGGTTAAACGGATCTTTCGGTACCTTAAGAATACCATTCACATGGGACTCTGGTATCCGAGGGAAACCGGTTTCTTTCTAACGGCCTATTCAGATTCTGATCATGCAGGGTGTCTTGATACACGTAAAAGTACTTCTGGTGGTGCACAATTTCTAGGTCAAGACAAGCTTGTGGGATGGTCTTCCAAGAAGCAGGATTGTACGTCACTTTCATCAGCCGAAGCGGAGTATGTGTCTCTATCTGCGTGTTGTGCTCAAGTTCTTTGGATGAGAACACAACTCACGGATTATGGCTTCCATTTTGATAAAGTACCTATGTACTGTGACTCAAAGTCGGCCATAGCCATCTCCTGCAATCCGGTTCAGCATTCCCGCACGAAGCACATTGATGTCAGATACCACTTCATAAAGGAACAAGTTGAAAGAGGTATCGTTGAACTATACTTTGTTGGAACGGATTACCAATTAGCTGACTTGTTTACAAAAGCTCTTTCGAAAGAGAGGTTTGCGTATCTAGTTAGGCAAATTGGTATGAGATGTTTGACTCCAGCAGAACTGGAGGTTCTGGCAAAGAAGCCTGCTTGATTCATTTATCAAACATCTACCTGTAAATATTAATCAAAAAGCAAAATACAAAAGTAAAAAATCTTTGATAATCCAAAAATATTCTTCTCGACATGTCTTTCAGTATCGATAATATGGACGTACCTAGAAATGTCGCTCAATAACGACACGGGTGTGTACATAAAGCTCGAATGAAAGTTGTAAATATTTTTCAAAACATGTCATTTCTTCTTTTAATAAAGGAAATTGTCTATTTTGGACAAATATTTCCAAACAACGGGTAGAGCAATCTATCACGGGTTGAGCTTGTCACAAAACATTCAACGTTTTGAGCTCAACACAATGGCTTGTAATTACTTTCAGATTGCAACCCGGAACTATATTCACGGGGGAGTGTACGATTTCGTGCTCTTACCCTTAGCAAAAGAAGTTAAAACTTCTTACACTTGAGTGGATTCGTCAAGACATTCAAAGTCTATGAACTCAAGTTTATGCTTTAGAAAAACCTCTTCGACAAAAAGAAATAGGATTTTTCAAAAAGCGTTGAACACAATTTTTTCAAGAATTTCTCAATGATTATTCAAAATCTTTCAAAAATTGTGTGTTCAACAACTCCCATCCTCAAAAAGCGAAATGAGGATCATATCCTCACAATGACAAATCAATTGGATCAATTTTTGAGGGGGAGCATTTTAACTTCATGCAAAAAAAATTAACACATCTTTCTCCCGGAGATTTCAAGACTATTTTTCAAAATATATTTTAATCAAATTTGGTATCTCTAATATCAAAAGATTTTATATATTAGAGATAGGGGGAGAAAATGTGATTAAAATGTGATCTATAAGACTCAAGCACTTTAACTCTTACCCACATGTGCGAAACACTTTCGATTATCGATGCACATGTGAAGGGGGAGCTTTTCTGAAACGACAAAACTAGCAAGGTGTTAAATGTTTTTCAAACACTTTGTTAGAATTTAAAGTGGTTTTCATGGTTACGATCAAATACCCACAACATCTTTAATTTCACGACGTTATTGGTGTCAAAAGGGTGGTTAGGTTTAAGTCCTATGATCCAACCAGAACCGGAGGGATCTTCCCAGGGACAATCCAATAGATTATTAGAAGTCCTTAGGAAAGATGGAGTAGAATGTGAACGTAGCTGAATGCCGACTAAGTACTGATGCTAGCACTGGAACAATCACAACAAGGTGCTAGTAATGATGTATTGGTAAGCATTGAAGGGGTTGAAGAATGAAAAAGAAATGTAAGGATAAAGGGTCTAAAGAAAGAAGCCCTCCATACAACTTAGGCAGAAACCGGGTCAACTCATCATGAAGACAAACTCATCATGGACCCAGTGATGTGAAGCACAACCCTTACCTAGCTACTCAGACTTCTCTTAAAAGAAGTCTGTTTTACTGTCACGGAGATCAACACGACTTCTATTGACTTTCTCACTCCGAGATAGTTGATATTGAATAGGTGGCATCTGCTCCAGCCTCCGACCACTAAAAGTGCACAAATCGAGTCTAGAGCCAAGAGATAAATCAAATCTCGTTAGGACACACGGATGAAGATCAAGAGAGTCCTACGCTATATCCTTGCGATATTGCTAGAACACTCAGAGTGATACTACTTAGTATTCACAATGATGAGTGGAAATCCTTCCAGTGTTAACATCAAACAGCACTGCGGTAGGTCATATGCAAGATTCTTTATGAATTGAACATGTGCAAAACTGAAAAGCAACAGTGGTTTGATTCTGAATTGATTCAAACTCGTTTCAGGTTTCTACGCAATATCTTTATGGTCTTGCCAGAACATTCAGAGTGATATTCATTAATATTCACAGTGACGAATGGAAATCCTTCTAGCGTCAACCTCAAACAGCGCTACGGTAGGTGACTTGTGAGATTCTTATGAATCAAACTTGTGTCAACTGGAAAGCAACAATGGTAAGATTCGTTAAGAATCAAACTTGTTCCAGGAACTTGAATTGACGACTTTAATCAAGCGGATATTTATCCAATTGATTCACTCTTTATGTTCGCAGTCTTGCTTTGAGACGGTCGAGTAAAGAGAACGGCTAGTACAGCCGCGAAACCCTGTCAAGGAGATTCTTAATTGAATCTACCTGATCACAGGTACGATATTTAATATCGTATAACGGTCTTCACCGACCGGAGGTAAAACGCTACCGATTTAGGACGAATGTCAAAGCCATTCAGTCCGTGTCTATGTTTTGTCTCGAGAAGGTGGCGTCACGGTGTACTCAGCAAAGTCAGATATACACAACCACATATTCATGCCCAAAGACTTATCAAACAATTGATAGTGTGAGCATGTGGATAAAGACACAAGATCACAAGATGGCAAAGACAAGTCAAGGATGATTTGAAGATCTCAAGACTTAAAGACAAAGTCGAAAGACAACGACAAAGGCTCAAAGATCACAGCATGAAGGAACAAAACTACTGTTACACGTTCAAGACTCATTTATGACGAAATTCATAAATCTCCATTGGAATCCAAATATCAAAGAGGAATGACCTCACATTGGGGGAGATTGTTAGCCTCAAAATATTGAGTCAAACAAGAATGTTCGATCATAGGTTTCTATTGTATTATTTATTAGAACGTTGTAATAAGTAGTTATTTAGTCGTGATTCACGGGCTTGGATTTAAACTAATTAAAGTCCAAAATACAAGCCCGGCCCAATATATAGTCCATTAAAGCCCGCATGTGGGTGGACTATATATACTACCCTCCTAGCATGTTAGGAGGGTGGATGGTCATTTGTATTTCTCACTTCTCTCTAATCTAATCTCACCAAGTTCACACACTTCTCTCTCTTTTCTCTCTCTAGTTTCTCTCTCTACAATTCATCTCATTTCTTCCTTTCTTCTTTAATTCGTCTTATATCATTCATATAAAAGGGACAACAACTACTATTACTACTACTTGCGTTTTAGACATAATGTATGATTTTCATCGCAAAATGGGACGTTTAGGTTCATAGAATAAGAACAAGTGAATGCTTCGTTAGAAATAATTTCATCGTCCTCGATTTTCACCCTAATTCCATGCTAAGCGTGCAACGAGATCATTGTCATTATAAGTTAGTAATGCTAACACTACTCATATGCCCTAATCACGTACTTATCCTCTCATTATTCCTAAGTTGTATCTCTTATATTTTATTTTGTCTTGAATGTTTCACGAGGACACATTGTTGACTTATGCGATAATAGAGATTTAGGTCTAAAAATAGAGTCCTAACGGTGTAACTAAGACCATCAAATCAATAACCCTTCCTAATAGACAACGATGTCAAAAAATTAAGTTGACAAGAAGAATCGATAAACACGGTTATATAACGGTTTTGAACATGAGACTTATTACCAAGACTTTTATACGCCCCCTAACGGAAGGACCTTATTATCTTTGGTTTACCTCCATCTTTTATTCAACTTCTCCATGAAGCTTTTATTATGACTTCGGTCTTGCCTTGCCTTTTATTATCCGCCTCATCGGTGGTTTTATTAGCCAAAGACGTATATCCTCACGCTAAAGCGAATTTTGGATCTTTAAAGCTTCGAAGATTAAGGCTTGATTCACTTTCAACTTTGCATAGATTTTAGGCCTTGTGGGGCTTCAAATTGTTTGCTTGATTTAGGTGAGCACTTGAAATCTTATTATTGGGTGAAGCTTTCGATTATTAGGGTGCCAATACTTCAAAACCGTGACGCTGGCGATACCTTAATGTCTTCCCAATTTAATTACACGGAAGCTACTAGAAAAGACTAGAAACCCAACAATCCTAACTAAACCGCTAAGTCAATATTTATTAAGCAAAAAATATTTACATGCGAAGGGAGAATAAGCAAACAACGAGAACACATGAGTTTTTGAAAGAATACGAGTACTCTACGTTTAGTATAGTAACTTATAATTAACTGATAGGTGTGAAAACACCCATCTTTTCTACCACTTAATTACATTAAAACAGGACCTAAACGTATATTTTATGTCATAAATTGCGGAATTATGTGTGGTTTGTGTTTTTGTTATGATTTAGGACGAAAAGGTGAAAAGTGAAGAAAACACGGCTTTCACGGGCTTTTATCGAAGAAAAAGACGAAAGACGAAGTCGAAAGATCAAGAGTGGAAAAAGAACGGAAGTCCAAGACCAATTCTGAAGATTTATCGAAGGAAAAGTCAAAAGACGGAAGTTTACTAAAAAGCCGAAGAACTCAAGTCTAATTTATTGAAGGTTACAAGACGAGTTTGAAGAAATCCCAAGACAAAGTCCAAGTATTAAGAAGATTAACTAAATATTAAGAAGATCAAGGACTTAAGTGTGCAATTAAGGAAAAGAAGAAAGAGGGAGGAAACTTCCTAAGCTCCTCCCTAATCTCCCCATAAATAGTTTTAGTGTTTTCATTTTTCAAGTTGTTGGAGGCCTGACAAGCCTCTCTTCCCCATTCTTCATTTTCTTGTTCTTTACTTTTATGCATCTTAATCTCCATGTAATGCACCTTTAATTTTCTTTTAATTCCAAGTAAGTTTCCATTTAATTTTTGTTAATCTTTACTTTATTCTTAATCTCCTTCTTCCTTTCTTGCTTAATTTGTTCTTAATCTTTGTGTTCATGTTCTTGAGTTTTCTTATTTTCAATCAAGTGGGTTTTGATTGATTTGGCTTTGTTAGTTAGTTTTGATGATTTGTTTTGATTGATTATTGTTAGTTGATGCTTATTGGTTGTTTTGGTTTAATCTTTTGGTTTGTTTTGGTGAGATTTGATCAAATTCGTCCCTACTGTTCTTCTTCTGCTCTGCGTACTGTTCTTGCCCAGATTATTCTGAATAGAGCACTGTTTATGAATATTCCGAATAGACTGTCTTCTCAACTTCCTATGCGGAATATTCCGAATAGGACTTCCCTACTCGGAAAGTCTCATTATTCCGAATAGGAGTCCCTATTCGGAATGTTTGATTATTCCGAATAGGACTTCCCTACTCGGAAAGTCTCATTATTCCGAATAGGAGTCCTTATTCGGAATATTCCGAATAGGAGTCCCTATTCGGAATGTTTGATTTTTCTGAATAGGTTTTTCAGTTTTTTTTAGTTTTAAGTTTTATTTTTCCCGCCTTTTTCGTTATTTGCACTTTTACTTGCTTTCCGTTTATTTTAAGTTTTAATTTGCGTCATTTACTTTCATTGCCTTTAATTTCTTGTCATTTATTTCCCGTAAAGTTTTAATCTTTCATTATCGTTTCCTTACTTTATTTTTAATTGTTCCAAGTCTTTATTTTTAATTAGTTTTAGACAACGACAACTCTTTTATTTGATTCACCAAGAACAACTTATCTCTCGCACTTAACCGGAAATCAATTCGAGAAGATTCCGAGAAACGAACTTTCAAACGAGAAAAATTCAGTTATTAAAATGGCACCGCTGCCGGCTCTTTTCGTGAAGATCGAAGGTTTTTTGTGAGATACGCGTTGGATTTTGGGATCCGTTCACTCGTGAACGTTATTTTTTGTGTCCAAAAATTTTCCAAAATCCAAAAACATTTGAAAAAGCATAAAAAGCATTTCTTTTTCAAAGTTTTGCACCAAAAATATTCTTCTTGCTTATCTATCTTTCTTTATGGATTTTTATGTCCATTGCGTCCGGTGTGGGAAACAATTATCTGCGAACAACTCTTGTCAATGGTGTACATGTGAGCGGTGCGGAAACGATATCGACTACACACAATTCGGATTTTGTCCCTTGTGCAACTCGACTAATTCCCTCTTTTTGAACCTACCTCTTGTTCCCCCGTGCATCTATTGTGGAAGCGATTCTCATTGGCATATTTCGTGCCCGGTTCGATACCCGTATGGTCATGGGCAAGAACCGGGGTACAATTATGACAATGATAATAGCTATCCTCAAGACGCACTTGATTTTTCTCCATACCCGGTTTGCAACAACTGTGGAGGTCCTCACGATACCTATTTTTGTCAACCAATGAATTATTATGAGCAAAATCCGTGTCCTCAGTTTTCTTCACCTATGGATTATTATGAACCAAACCCGGTTTCTAATTCTTCTCAACCGATGAACAACTATGAGCCACAACCTTACTATAATTCAGGTTTTCAACACTTTGAGCCCCCACATCACACCCTCAATCATCAATCCTCTCAACAAATTAATCTTGACCCACAACTCACTACCTTGAATGAAGAAACACACTCCATTGTTTTGCAACTTCAAGAAGCTGTTGTTTTGCTTAAAGAACTTAGGGACGAGGAAAAGCGACTGCAACAAGAGCAAGTATCTAATCTTAGTGATTATACCCCCCTCTTGTGCATCAATACTATTACGATGATGATGACGATGAGCCTACTATTTCTTGGAATGATCTTACTGCTCAATGTCCTAGTGCTATTGTCATCCCTCCTCTCAATTTCCCCAACGCCTCTAAGGATTGTGATACTTCGAGTGAGATTAGTGATTTCGGTCTTGATAAATTCTTTCATGAGGTTTGTGATGTGCTAACTTTTGAGGAGCTTACGGATGAGGTCGCTCTTAACGATGATGTTCCTTCCACCAACACTTTGGGAGATGATTCTTTGGCTTTCTCTAATCCTCTTTTCGATCAAGATGATGATTTTACTTCTAGTGATGACGAGTCACTATCCGATGAAGACGTTCTGCATGAAACTTTCAAGATTTATTCGAACCCTTTATTTGATTTTGATGACGCCTACATATCTAGTGAGGTGAATCCGCTCTTTGACAAATGGATTGAGGACATTGATAGCGCTGCTTCTCTTGCTATTAATGAGCATACTTTGTTAGCCATACCTCCTTCTATCCCAGAGGTGAAAAGACGTGAATCTACTGAAAAAGAGACGCAGGTGGAAGGTAATTGTTCTCATACTTCTCAAATTATATTGCCACCTCATCCTACCACGTGCACACCCAAGCGGGTGATGTATCATTTTTACTCTCCTCGGTTCATACCGGGAAATGAGGATGAGTGCTTTGACCCGGGAGGTGACAATGACAATTCTATAATTGATACCCTCACGGCTTTGCCGCTTGCTCAGCATCTATTGTCTTTGGGGGAGGACAATGTGCTTACTTTACCCAACCCACCTCCCGTAGATCTTGATTTCACATACTTCTCGTATGTTGAACGAACCTTTCTCCCATTCAAGACTTATCCCCCCGCCTCTCCTTTATTAATGTCCTCCGGGAACGAGGACAAGGTCTTTGATCCCGGTATCACATTCGAGGCTTCCCCATGGACCATTTAATTCGGGGACGAGTCAGGCTCGTGACTCGGTCAACAAAAACAAGCGCTTTTTGGGAGGCAACCCAATTATCTATCTTATTTCACCATAAGTGTATGGGGGAGCCCCGTTGGTGTTTCTTGTTCTCTTTCTTATCATATGTAGGGATTAGAGCTTCAAAGACACACTCTTGATGACTTTTGACGAACCGTGATTCCGTGTTCCCTTCTTCCCGGTTCTATCCTAAACTCTTTTCGATTCACTATTTTATATTTCTCAATATTAAAATAGGAATCTCTTTAGTTGTCTTTCCCTTAACGAGATTTAAACAAAGTGCACAATGTCCTAAGTGTAGGGGAGTTTACTCCCACATGCTTAAACATTGAGGACAATGTTTATATTAAGTGTAGGGGGGACTTCTATCGAAGTTAAGTGGCCTTTTCCTTGTATTTGTCCTCATTTTAACCGGAAAATCAATTTTTCGACATTTTTCAAAGTTTTTAATCTATTTTGGCCTAGTTGTAGTTCCCATTATTTTTGCTATTTTTCTATTATTTTAACAAAATGGTTTTAGCAAGTTCAGATATCTTAGATATATTAGGCCCGTTGTGAACATTTTGACTCAACCCGAGTTTACTTATCCAAGTTCACTCTAGCTAGTATCCTGAACCATGTAGACCTTAATTGGTTTATTAGGCTAAGCATCTACGAGTCTCATTACTTGAGATTTTAAATTGTGGAGGACAAGAAATGATAGAGTTGGTTACAAGTTCGGTATTCTCTCATTAACTTATGTGAGTTAATTATGATCTTTTTCTCCCATCACTTGCTAATAAATTATCTGCAATAAGTAAGGTCGTACGATTTGAAAAGTTACTTAGCTTCTAGCCCAAGATCGTTTAAAAGTTGCTCGGTAATGATAAGAGTTCATAGCCAAGGCATAACTTATGAAGCGGGGCGCGAAGATTGGCGAGTCCGAAAAGGCCCTAACAAGGCATGAGGATTCAATTTTATTGCTGAAGATCCCAAGTGATGTGAAAAGCATTATTCCCAAAGTCAATATGAAGGATCAAGACTCACGACGAAAAGCAATCAACTCCCATAAAGATCATGGAGAAGTCTATCCGAAAAGACCCTAACAAGGTATAAGGATAAATAGATCCAAGTCCGAAAAGGAGGCGGATCGTTGTATCTCAAAATCCCTAATAGAGATTGAAGAAATAATCATGAAGTCGTGGTCAACAAAGTTGGAGTACCTCTCAAAAGTCTCCAAGCGAAGAAACTCTATGAACAATGAGAAGACCATTATCTCAAGCACGTCTCTCAAGATATGAAGTATGAAGTACATGCCAAATATCGGCCCGAGAAAGGTCTCAAATCGTGAACCAAGTTATGCCAAGATATGAACTTTTTGATATCCCGAGAAGCAGTTTTAAGAGATTTTGTCCTTTAGCTAACTATTGATCAAATCGTCTTACTTTGCTTTCAGCTTAAATAAATTATCGAAATAAGTCAACAATGCATCCTCGTGATCATTCAAGACATCAATAAAATATAAGAGATACTCGTAGGAATAAGGAAGTTTAAGTGATTAATTGAACCACATGAGTAAATGTTTGTTATGCTAACTTGTACTAACAATGATCTTGTTTTTAAGTTTGGCATGGGGAAGGTGAAACTTGAGGGTGATAAACATTCACGACATAAAAGCCCTAATGTAAGTCTTAGATTTCTTTACAAGTTTCTTCCTTGTTGCATTTTGTTATTTCCTATCTTCTAAATTTTCCTTAGTTGTTTAATAAAGGCCAAGGTAGGTTGATTATGATGGAAAGTGTAAAACTTGCTTTACTGCTAAGCATTGCATGAGGACATTGCAATGGTTAAGTGTAGGGGATTTGATAGGTGTGAAAACACCCATCTTTTCTACCACTTAATTACATTAAAACAGGACCTAAACGTATATTTTATGTCATAAATGGCGGAATTATGTGTGGTTTGTGTTTTTGTTGTGATTTAGGACGAAAAGGTGAAAAGTGAAGAAAACACGGCTTTCACGGGCTTTTATCGAAGAAAAAGACGAAAGACGAAGTCGAAAGATCAAGAGTGGAAAAAGAACGGAAGTCCAAGACCAATTCTGAAGATTTATCGAAGGAAAAGTCAAAAGACGGAAGTTTACTAAAAAGCCGAAGAACTCAAGTCTAATTTATTGAAGGTTACAAGACGAGTTTGAAGAAATCCCAAGACAAAGTCCAAGTATTAAGAAGATTAACTAAAGATTAAGAAGATCAAGGACTTAAGTGTGCAATTAAAGAAAAGAAGAAAGAGGGAGGAAACTTCCTAAGCTCCTCCCTAATCTCCCTATAAATAGTTTTAGTGTTTTCATTTTTCAAGTTGTTGGAGGCCTGACAAGCCTCTCTTCCCCATTCTTCATTTTCTTGTTCTTTACTTTTATGCATCTTAATCTCCATGTAATGCACCTTTAATTTTCTTTTAATTCCAAGTAAGTTTCCATTTAATTGTTGTTAATCTTTACTTTATTGTTAATCTCCTTCTTCCTTTCTTGCTTAATTTGTTCTTAATCTTTGTGTTCATGTTCTTGAGTTTTCTTATTTTCAATCAAGTGGGTTTTGATTGATTTGGCTTTGTTAGTTAGTTTTGATGATTTGTTTTGATTGATTATTGTTAGTTGATGCTTATTGGTTGTTTTGGTTTAATCTTTTGGTTTGTTTTGGTGAGATTTGATCAAATTCGTCCCTACTGTTCTTCTTCTGCTTTGCGTACTGTTCTGGCCCAGATTATTCCGAATATAGCACTGTTTATGAATATTCCGAATAGACTGTCTTCTCAACTTCCTATGCGGAATATTCCGAATAGGACTTCCCTACTCGGAAAGTCTCATTATTCCGAATAGGAGTCCCTATTCGGAATGTTTGATTATTCCGAATAGGACTTCCCTACTCGGAAAGTCTCATTATTCCGAATAGGAGTCCTTATTCGGAATATTCCGAATAGGAGTCCCTATTCGGAATGTTTGATTTTTCTGAATAGGTTTTTCAGTTTTTTTTAGTTTTAAGTTTTATTTTTCCCGCCATTTTTGTTATTTGCACTTTTACTTGCTTTCCGTTTATTTTAAGTTTTAATTTGCGTCATTGACTTTCATTGCCTTTAATTTCTTGTCATTTATTTCCCGTAAAGTTTTAATCTTTCATTATCGTTTCCTTACTTTATTTTTAATTGTTCCAAGTCTTTATTTTTAATTAGTTTTAGACAACGACAACTCTTTTATTTGATTCACCAAGAACAACTTATCTCTCGCACTTAACCGGAAATCAATTCGAGAAGATTCCGAGAAACGAACTTTCAAACGAGAAAAATTCAGTTATTATTAACTCTATCATTTCTCGTCCTCATTTAAGAGACTTAGCCTAATGTGTAGTTAAGGAATCAAAGCTAAGTGCTCAACACGCACGGTCGAGTAAAAAATTACTCTTATTCTCGCCATCGGAAAACCTACATTCGTGTCTTCAAACACTTATAAAATATGAGAAAAATTTTAAAATTTGGCCATTTTTAGCCTTATTTTGCAACAAAACGATAACAAGCGATAAACTTTGGAAAGCGTGAAGGTTTGGGAAGGCAAGTATCTATTCACCCCCCATACTAAAGTTAAACATTGTCCTCAATGTTTCGAGTCTAGGGGTGCAAACACCCCCATACTAGAGACGTAGTCGAATGCCTAATCTAGCATGGAAAGGGTGTAACCATTAAATTAATAGCCGTTTATGAAGTGTGCTAAAAACCTAAGGTTAGAACATCAAAAGGATATATCATGGATATTGAGAAATGTCTCCAAAGCAAACGATCGAGTGCTCCCATAAAACGAACACGAGAGGCTCCAATCGTGAAGATCATGATCTAAAAACCACAATTCACAAACAACCACGGAACAAAGGTTGGAAGGGCACAAATCCCCACACGTAAGCTACATTAGAAAGCGATAATATGTACATAGGATAAGCATGGGACTCCCCCACGAGGCACCTCGTTTTTGATTACCGAGTCATGAGCTCGACTCGATCCCCTCAATACTAATTATCATTGGGGAAGGTGACTTGGTCGAGGTAGTTCAAGGATGGAACTTCCCCACCAAAGTAGTGCTTCAACCTATGTCCATTCACCTTGCAGTTAGGACCATCATCTTGAGCTAGCTCGATGGTCCCATAAGGAAACACTTGAGTCACGGTGAATGGACCGGACCAACGGGATTTCAATTTACCGGAAAAAAAATTTCAATCTTGAATTAAAAAGCAAAACTTGATCCCCAATGTTAAAAACCCGGTTTTTAATTTTAGAATCATGCAACTTTTTAGTTTTCTCTTTATAAATCAATGAATTTTCATAAGCAATGTCTCTCAATTCATCCAATTCATTTAATTGCATTTTCCGGTGTTTTCCCGCGGTCTCCATATCATCATTACAATGCTTTAGGGCCCAATAAGCCTTGTGTTCTAATTCGATAGGCAAATGACAATTCTTTCCATACACAAGCTTATAGGGAGTGCACCCAATGGGTGTCTTATGAGCGGTCCTAAAGGCCCATAAAGCATCGTCTAACTTATCCGACCATGATTGTCGGTTTTCCCCAACGGATCTCTCCAAGATCCTCTTCAAAGCTCGGTTTGAAACCTCGACTTGCCCACTCGTTTGTGGGTGATAAGCCGTAGAAAGTCGATGTGTAACCCCATATTTCCTTAGAACCCTTTCAAATTGGTCATTACAAAAATGGGTTCCACGATCGCTTATGATAGCACGAGGGGTTCCAAACCGAGAAAACAATTGCTTCAAAAACTTGACTACCACACGAGCATCATTGGTGGGCAAGGCCTTGGCCTCCACCCACTTATAAAGGTAGTCAACCGCAACGAGAATGTACTTATTACCACGAGATGATGGGAACGGCCCCATAAAGTCTATGCCCCAAACGTCAAAGATCTCACATACTTGAATGATATTTTGTGGCATTTCATCTTTTTGTGAGGCTTTTCCTTGTCGTTGGCATGAATCACAAGACTTCACAAGATCTTGTGCATCTCGGTAAATAGTAGGCCAAAAGAAGCCGGCATCAAACACCTTTTTAGCCGTGAAATTAGCACCGTGGTGACCACCCGTGGGTCCCTCATGGCAAGCTCTAAGGATGTTAGAAGCTTCGGTGCCAAATACACAACGTCGGATGACTTGATCCGCACAAGTTCGAAACAAGTAAGGGTCGTTCCAAAAGTAGAACTTGACGTCACGAAAGAATTTTCGTTTTTGTTGAGTCGTCATACCCTTAATGATGAAGTTACCCGCATGGTAATTTACAAAATCCGCAAACCATGGGGTAGAAGAATCAAGCTTAGAATTCACTACACCAAGTGTCTCGAGCGGAAATGTTTCGGTGATTTCCTTGGGCTCGTAAACACTTTGGTGAGGATCTTCCAAACGAGAGAGATGATCGGCCGCTAGATTCTCGGCTCCTTTTTTGTCAACGATGGTGTGATCAAATTCTTGAAGGAGGAGAATCCAACGAAGTAATCTCGGCTTAGCATCTTGCTTTGCCATGAGATACTTAATAGCCGAATGGTCCGTATACACTATGCATTTCGTCAAGACGAGATAAGGTCGGAATTTCTCAAATGCATACACCACGGCAAGGAACTCCTTTTCCGTTGTAGTGTATTTAAGTTGAGCCTCGGTCATCGTCTTGCTAGCATAGTGAATAGGCAAGAAGTGCTTATCATGACGTTGCCCCAAAACGGCCCCAATAGCGTAATCACTTGCATCACACATAAGTTCAAAGGGGAGGTTCCAATTGGGAGCAACAAGAATGGGAGCTTCGGTAAGTTTCCTCTTAAGGATCTCAAAGGCTCGTACACAATCTTCGTCAAAGACAAAACGTGCCTCTTTTTCAAGAAGATGTGTAATGGGTCGAAAAATCTTCAAGAAATCCTTGATGAATCGACGATAAAAGCCCGCGTGGCCTAGGAAACTCCTAACTCCCTTGACGGTTTTGGGATGAGGTAATTTGGCGATGACGTCTACCTTAGCTTGATCTACCTCAATCCCCGCTTTCGAGACCTTGTGCCCTAAGACGATTCCACTCTTAACCATAAAATGACACTTTTCCCAATTGAGCACAAGGTTGGTTTCCTCACAACGTTTTAACATTCTCTCTAGGTTCGACAAACACGAAGTGAAAGAATCACCAAACACGGAAAAGTCATCCATGAAGACTTCCATCGTCTTCTCGATCATATCATGAAAAATAGCCATCATGCATCGTTGAAAAGTTCCCGGTGCATTACAAAGTCCGAATGGCATTCTACGATAGGCAAACGTTCCATATGGACACGTAAACGTAGTTTTTTCTTGATCACGAGGATCGATGGGAATTTGGAAGTAACCGGAAAAACCATCTAGAAAGCAATAGAAATCGTTTCCCGCAAGACGCTCCAACATTTGGTCCATGAAGGGCAAGGGAAAATGGTCTTTTCGAGTGGCTTCATTTAACTTTCGATAGTCAATGCACACTCTCCATCCGGTCACGAGTCTAGTAGGAATCAACTCGTTGGCATCGTTTGGCACAACGGTCATCCCTCCCTTTTTAGGGACACAATGGATAGGACTCACCCAAGGGCTATCGGAAATAGGGTAAATCATTCCCGCGTCAAGGAGTTTAAGGACCTCCTTTTTGATGACATCGTGAATTTTAGGGTTCACCCTCATTTGACTTTGGATTGTGGGCTTGAAATCCTCCTCCATTAAGATTTTGTGGGTACAAAACTTGGGATCGATTCCCTTAATGTCGGATAACTTCCACGCAATCGCCCCTTTGTGGTCCTTTGGAACATCGACAAGTGCGGTTTTTTCATCATTCGAAAGATCCTTCGCAATAATAACCGGCAACTTGTCGTCCTCCTCCAAATAGATATATTCGAGGTGAGGAGGTAAATCTTTCAACTCGAGAATAGGTGGTTCCTCAAGTGAAGATTTGGGCTCGATACTCATAACCTCCTCGGGTGGAGGAAATGGGAAATCGTTGAGAAAATCCTTGATAATCGAGAAGTCCTCATCGTTGTCGAGGTCTTCGTCACAAGTACGTGGAACATTACATTCTTCCAACGTAAAACCACCACCTTCGAAAGGAGTGAAGGTTGGTGTCGAATTATCAAGAATTGGATCTAACATAGTGGGATTGCCACTAGTTTCTTCATCACCAAACCCTAAAACTTCTTGTGAAAATTCCTCACAAACTACGTCGATCATATCAACGAGGTTTATGGTAGCAACGGAATAAACATGAGAAAGTTGATAATTTTGAGTTGCGTTTATAACAAGTTCCTCGTCGTTGAAACGTAAGGTGATCTTTCTAGCATGCACATCAATTAAAGCCATAGACGTATCTAAAAACGAACGACCTAAAATAAGAGGAACTTGAGGATCCGTGGGGATATCGACAACGATAAAGTCTACGGGATAGTAGAACTTCCCCACTTTCACAAAAACGTCTTCCGCCAAACCACATGCAAGAATCGTGGAATGGTCGGCCAACTCAATAGACATTCGTGAAGGAGTAAGATTAGGAAGATTGAGCGACTTGAAGATTGCAAGTGGCATCAAGTTAATGCTAGCACCAAGATCGGCCAAGGCATAGCATTCTTCCATATCTTGAATTGCACAAGGGATCAAAAATTTACCGGGATCACCGACTTTTTGAGGTATGCGATTAAGATAAACCGACGAACAACTAGACATTTGGTGCAATTTCTCCTTGTTGTTCAACATACTCTTAAAGTTAGCGGCAAATTGAGGCATCATGACCAAAGCATCGGCGAAACTCACATTAAGGTGCAACTCACGAAACATTTTCATAGAAAGCTCAAATTGGTAGTTGTCGCGCTCTTGTCGTTTCTCCTTCCTAAGTCTCGATGGGTAAGGCAAGGGTGGTGTGGGTTGGGGCATAGGCATAGCCTTTGGAATCTCGTGTTCCAATGTTGGTAAAGGGTCGACCGTAGGTGTGGCATGAGCGGTACTTTGTGGGATTGGGACATGCTCCTTTTGGACCACCACCTCGGGTTCTTCCTCAATTGCTTCCTCCGTAGGAGCAATTGGTTGAGGAATCGGCTCCTTAAGTGTCTTACCACTTCGTGTGGTAATCACTTTCATCTCTCCCTTCGGGTTTGAAACGGTGTTACTAGGTAGACCACTCGAAGTAGAGGCTTTGTTTCCCATGACGGCTTCTAAAATTGCATTAAGCTTAGCATCGTGACTATTAAACTTCAAATCTTGACTAGCGGCTTTTTGGTCAATTTTTTGTTCAAGCCTAGCATGACTTTGCCCTATCTTGTTGTTTTGACCTCGAATTTGATTAGAAAAATCATTTTTCAATTCATTTCTCATGTTAAGATTTTCTTTCACAAAATTAGCCAACTCCTTAGTGTTTTTAGCCGTGTCCCTAGCTTGACTAGCCAATTGCTCTTGAATGTTTTCCAAAATCTTATCATTTGCCGTGGCGTAATTCAAAAAGTCCATTGGAAGTTCTTTTGTGTAAACATTTTGAAGACCTTGACTTGTGTTTTGAAAATTACGGTTTTGATTTTGATTTTGCAATTGGCTACTAGTTCCTTGATTCCCATAGTTGTTATTACCCTTAAAATTGTTCCTTTGATTGCTTTGGTAACCAACTTGATTGTTTCGATAATTGTTAGCATTTTGATTTGGTGGAAAACCCGGTGGAGTCAATTGATTAGTGCGAGGAACTTGACCGTTTTGGTTATAAGTTCCCGCGGCCGCGAAGGCACTCGAAGTGTTACCACCGTTGGTAATGCACTCGGAATAATCGTGAGCTCCACCACAATACATACAAGAAACCTCAACCGCTTTAATCGTAGCGGGAGCGGGTTGTTCACCAACTTTAAACTCAATTAACAATCCTTTCAACTTATCAAAAATCTTATTCTCCAAATTAGCCTCGATTTGGCAAGCATCAATGGTATGTGACAATGAAGGCGAAGACGAAGACGAAGTCTTACGAACACTCGACGTGCTACGAGGACTATACACCTTAGACCTATTCTCAATGATTAACAAGGCTTCCTCGACCGTCTTACACAAAAAATTACCACCCGCGGCGGCATTAAGATAATCACGCTCATGATCGTTCAAGCCATTGTAAAACGTGTCAATTTGATGCAAGTCGGAAAAACCATGATGAGGACATTCGTGCAACATTTCCTTAAACCTATTCCAAGCCGTTGAAAAACTCTCATTATACTCTTGTGAAAACTTTGAAATCTCGTTTTTCAAGTGCGTAGTCTTAGAGGGCGGAAAAAATTGGTTCACGAATTTTGAAACGAGATCCTTCCACGTCAATATAGAATTGGGTGGCTCTTTCTCTAACCAAATTTTTGCGGGCCCCACTAAGGAATACGGAAAAAGCATCATCTTAATCGAGTCGTTTGAGACGTCCTTAAACTTGCATGTGGCGGTGAGACGATTAAATTGGCGAATGTGGTTATGAGGGTTGTCCTTTTCGTCACCTCGAAACTTTTTGTTTTGAATCATGGACAACAAACCCGTCTTAACCTCAAAATTCTCTGAAAGGATAGCGGGAATCACAATCGCTTCTCCATAACCCTCGGTGGGTGCTTGAAGCAACTCCATCATAGTTCGATTAGCCATGGGTGCTTCTTTCACTACAATGGGTTCGTCAATAGGAGACTCCTCACTAGTAGGAGTGATTGATTTGTTTCTTCATTTACGAGCACGCCTTGCTTTAGAGCGAGTTTGCATAAATGTCACGTACAACGAGAAGGCGAGCAAAGAAGATTCTTTTTGGTGTTTTTACTTTTTCAATTTTTTTGTGGTTTTTGATTGTTTTTAACTTTTTTGGATTTTTGGAATGTATTAGTAGACACAAATCTACAAATCTCCTCCTTAATCAAATCTCTCGATTAAAGAAGCCTCAAGGAATGAAAACGATCACGTGAAGTGAACGCCTTCGATGACTTTAGAACGATGGTGGAACACCAAATCGTTCAAGAGGGTTTAATCAATAGAACCAAGAAAATATATATGATACTTAAGTAATACTTTGGGCGGCAAAACCCTCGATTAGCCTTCAAAATCAAAATACGCACAAGCAAGCGGAGGAAACGAGGCGGCGCGAAGCACTTAAGAGGCTTTTTCCTTTAGGTCGTGAAATACAACCGCCTTATACCCACCTTATAGTTTGTATTTCTCAAAATCGAGCTTCACGAAAGTATTTATCTATTTTTGCCTTTTTCTTTGGTTTGAGATTCGAATACAATGATTGGGTAATGACCTCCCAAGTCCAGGTTGTGATTTCTCACGTATTTGGAGTACTTGTAAATTTATTGTTCTACGTATACAATATAGTAATAATATTCACAAAAAACGAAAAACCGATACTACGTATTAGTAGAGTGCTACTAATACAATTAGCTATTTATGGCTATATATAAAAACAACAATGGTTCAACCAAAACACAACACGCCTCCCCGGCAGCGGCGCCAAAATGATGTTGGAGTTTTTACCACCCTTTAGGAAAAGAGCAATAAATAGGGCAAGTAAGCACGACGATTTAGGAAAACCGTGTGTGAATGACCCAAAGTGAGTTCGTTCTAGAGGAGGCTAGTGCGTTGTGTTAAGAGTTGATTAATGTTTGTGATTATAATGATTGAGAAAGAAATGGGATTAGAAGAGAAAGACGGTTACAAAGACGAATTAAACTACAACGAAAAAGGCGAACACGCAAAACCGTAAATAATGCCAAATTTAAAATTTTAACCTAAAAATTCCTAAAAATTTCTAAAAATCCCCAATAATATTCTAAGAGTTTACAAAAAATCCAAACTTGCTAAAACCTTTTAATTAATTAGATAATGACTTTTTAATGCTAATTAAAGCCCTAAAAATCACTTTTAATTATTAAAAAGCCTTAAACAAGATCTAATAGTTTGTAAACCTCAAAAATGACCTAATTAAGCTAAAAACTATTTTTAAAAATTTTAAAACCAAATTAAACTATTTTTAAACACTTAAAAACTATTAAAATCTATTAAATCTTAAATTAATTCTAGAAATTAATTGAAAAGTCTAAAAAATATTTGGAAAGTGACAAAACTCCTAATTAAGTGTCCTTAACCTAGGAAAAATGTAAAAACTAAAAAAAATAAAACTTCAAATTTTAATAATAAAATAATATTAAAATATTCAAAAAAATAAAAAGTTTGTAAATAAATTCTAAAAAATTACCAAAAATCCTAAATAATGTAACTAAAACAAAAATGCAACCCAAATTTTTTGAAACCTATTCAATAATTTAATATTAAATTTTAAATTTGCTTAAAAACCCTCAAATCCAATAAAATCAAAAATAAGCTAAATTGAAAACCTAAATAGCTGTAAACCTCAAAAATATGATTAAAAACCTAAAAACTATTTTTCCAGATTTTTAAATTACTTTTTTCTATTTTTAAATGACTTTCTAAAAATTAAACTTAAAATAATCCTAATAAATAAATTAATAATGGGAAAAATATACTTTTTGTTCAGAAAAGTCAAACAACCTTATAAAAGCCTAGGAAAAATCTTAAACAGGAAAATGCTTAAAGAAATAAGCTTGAAACAGCTTATTTAAAAGCTGTTAGCTAAATAAGCTAAAAACAAACACCTCTTAAATATCTAATGAAATGAAACAATAACGTAAAAAGCCATCTGGATCACTAGTTAACACGCTAGCCCTTGGAAAGCAAGGTCGCGTGTTCGAGCCCAGGCAAGGTGAGCTTTTTGCAAACTTTTTCTTTTTTTTTTCTTTTAAAACACAAACCAGTGACCTATTAACTCACAAAAACTCAATCACAATTCAAATTTAACCAAGATTAAGGCTTAGGAAAGCCAAAACGTGCCCAGTTTTATGCTTGTTGACTGATGAACACAAGGAAGAGTTCTTCACTTGTGCAAAGATGATCAAGAGGGCTTGATCTTGTGATTGTGGTGTATTTGTTGGACAATGAGGGCACCCTTATACTCTTTGGAGTATAAGGAGTCAGAATCAACACAAATTAAGCAAGATTACACACAATCAAGCACAAAGAAGGCCAAGTAAAGTTACTGATATGGCTTATATGTTTCTGATTAGTACTTGCTGATATACAATGCACACAAATGAAATTTAAGCCTTCATAACTTGCATACAAATCAACCAAGAGACAAGTAAGTTATAACACACCCTTAATCAATCTATAATGTAGCAAACTTAACAAATTGATGGATCAAATTCACTCAAAAATCAGTCAAAATAGGCAGATTCAGATTATAGGCTATGTGTTCAATATTTAACATGCAATCTTGCTTAACAAACTTCCCAAACTGAAAATAAAACCAACTTATAACCTAATGACAAACAAATGAGTGATTATAACAGGATTTTACACATAAATTTCCAAAGAAACTCAGATAAATATGCAAATCCAAACACCCCTTAAAAATTTCTGAAAACAAATTTTCAAAGCAAATCTCTTAAAAACTTATCCAAACTAGATCAAACCTAATCTAGCATGCATATATCAACAAGAAAACTCAATAACAAGCACAATAACAATCACTTAACAACTTTCATGCAATAATCACTTAAACACATAAATTTTTAGAAAAATGAAGATGGAAAAGGGAAACAATGAGCTACCTTAAGGGTCCTACATCCAGGACCCTTAGTGGTTGAAAAACCACCTCCAAACAAGCCCGGGCTTGTGCTGAACTTGGTTGAGGTTCTGATGAAGTTTGCTTAACAAAAAGGAATAAGATTGGTTCCTTTTTGAATCTGCTAAGAGAAAAGGGAACAAAGCTTGTGTAAAAGCTTAAGAGCTTACCCCTAGCTTATAGATTAAGCTAGAAGGAAACCTTAGCTTATAGGTCAGATTATGATAAACTTAAAAAAAGAAAGAAAGGACCAAACCAATGGCTATTTTAAACTTGGGTACCCACTACACCAGAACAAGCCATGGTGTTATGGACATACACAAGCTCAAATACCATCACACCAACACAATTAATCACCATTTTAACAGGTTTTGAATGAAGTTTAAGATTTGAGAAAAGACTTGAAAAGAAAACAGAAACTTGGAAATTTAAAAACCTTTGCTGAAACTTAAACCAAACTCAAACAATGAACTTAAATCAACTGAAATGTAAAGGGAACTCAATATTCTCATCAGCAACACTTAAACCATTTATATTCCTTAATAAACTGGATTTACAAAGCTTGTGAAAAAGGAGAAAAATCAAGAACAGAAATAAGCTAAGTCCTATGTGCCTTTATATAGAGGCTACAATGTGATTCTAGAACTGATAAGAAGCTAAAACCCTAACACTTGAACTTCCAGTAATGCCCTTGGAGAATATTTGAAGATGCCATGTTGATGCCATTTTTTTGAATTCGTCAAGAGATCATGTGATGATTCTTGGACGTATTTGAGATGCCAGTGATGTAGAAACAATCTAGGACGTCCATTTTGCCTTTGGGAGCACGAAAAATGCTTGATTGGTTGTCATCTTTGTCTTGGAGCCAAAACGTAGGGCAGGGGAGGGTTGGAGAGTCACATGGGTGATAGTGATGGGTAATTTGGGGGTTGGGTTTGGTTTTAGTGATGTTAAATTAGCAATCTGGAAAATCCTAGCTTAAAACCCTTTGATTAGCTCTTGATTGTGACTGGGGAAAAATAGGGTTTATGGGTGATTAGGTTGTGATTAATCCAGATTTGGGTGAGGTTAATTTAAAAAATGTGTTTGGGAGGGAATTTTAAGTATTTAATTAATCTGGTTTGAAAAGTGAGTGGAGGGGTGACGTGGAGAAAAGGGGGTGTCTGATTGGTTAATGGGTGTAAGTGGGTGATGTGTCAAGCAGGGATTGGAGGGTTTGTCTTAGGTTGTCTGGCAGGTTTGGTCCTTCACTTTTCATACTTTGTGCATGTTGTATTAAATGGCTATCAACGCCCATTTAACACATATCAACTTTTGAACTTTGGTAATTTTGGCACAACAAGTTTTGAAACTTGTTTTAAGGACTATCAGTGTAATTTTGGCAATCTTCAAGGGCTGTTTTTGACATGTCTTCATACTTCAAGGCCTTGACTTGTTTGTTGAGTTCTTGGAGGACCATTATTGATAATTTAGTTTTGTTGAGGGACTAAATTTGCCAATTCTTCAAAGTTAAGGGTCCTTTTTGTAATTTTGACAAACTTTAGGGACCAAACTTGTAATTATGAAGATACAAGGGTATAAAGTGTCAATCCTTCAAACTTGGAGGACCAATCTTCATAATTCTTCAAATCTTCAAGGGTTGACTTTGGAAAATTCTTCATTAGGGCTTGGTTCATCGTGCGGCTTCGTTTCCCATGTTCGTTTTTGCATGATTCTTGTGATCTTTTATCATTTTCTCAATATCCGTACCTAGAATACACAAGCAACAAACACAAGCATATATTTGGGTATTTTGATGATATTTAATGCATTTTAAGCCCAATTTGGACGATGAGACTATGTATAAAAGCAGTCTCATCAGTTATGTTGGCCCTTTCAAAGTAATAGCCAGGATCGGGGAAGTAGCTTATCGTTTAGAGTTACCCCATCAACTAAGTCGGGTACACTCTACCTTTCATGTGTCTAACCTGAAGAAGTGTTATGCTGAAGAACCATTGGCTATGCCATTGGAGGGAGTTCAATTTGGTGACAAACTCTAGTTCATAGAAGAACCAGTGGAAATCATGGAGAGGACAGTTAAGAAATTGAAACGCAGTCGTATCCCGTTGGTCAAAGTACGTTGGAACTCTAGGAGAGGCCCTGAGTTCACTTGGGAACGAGAAGACTCGTTCAAAACCAAGTACCCACACTTGTTCACCTGACCAATGACTTCATCCTAATCTTTGAGGACAAAGCTAAAATAACGGGATGGTGCTGTAAAACCTCTGATTTTACCTTATTGACTTTGTCAACTGTTGTACTATTTATTTTTAGAATCTATATAATTCTACCTTTATATGACTTATTTTTAATCATATACCTTTTGTCATACTACCTTTCATATTTATTTCATATTTATATGAACTCTTAGTCATTTATTGACTACTCTGGCAACTGACTGGCCACTTGAAAGAACCAGGACTCATCACCTCAGTACATATTTTTGAGATAAACTGTAACTTTACTTAATTTATTTATTAAGTACTTGGATTTATTTTATATGCACATATTTACATATATTACATAAAAGGAATAAACACCTAACACTTTAAAATAATGTACATTGTTTTACATTGTCATTTATTTACTTTATTTAAGTAAAATAATTATAGTGATGTATTTAATATACACTTTCACTAAATTACCTAAAAGCTTCAACAAAAATACCTACAACTCAACAAATGCATACAATATTAAACAAGGGCTATTATTCTCATGCAACACTTGGCAAAATTTATCAAAAACTTTCCCACATGCATGTATAGGCGTGTGTTAATGCAATAATGACTAAAAACGTTACTTGCATTTTTCGGTCTCGCTTAGTTTTGATTACGACAATATATAAAAACAAGCATTTACGAAAACAACAAAAAACGAATTCTTGAGTTCAAGTATTTTTCATTTTACCCATTTTCACTTAAGGTATGGATAAACAAGTACTAACCTTAATCAAGTGATCAAGTGATTTAATCTTTTCTTAAAACTCACTTTTTATTAAAAGTGACAAGTTTTTATTAAACTTTATTTTTAAGAAAATGTTTTATTAAATTAATTATTTGAAATTTGAAAATAGCATATTCTTATTCTGTTAAGAATATCCTATCAGGATATTTTTATACCCAGATAAGACCTCCACCACTAAAGGACAAAAAGGAGCGGAGTCTAGTCCGGCGGTACCTTAGCGCCTAGGCGGTACCTTATCGATAAGGTACCGCGGGCTGTGATAAGGTACCGCGGGCAGAACTAGCCGTTGGCTCCTTTATCCTTTAAATAGTTGGCCATTCTCAGCTTTTCACCTCACCTCTTTTGCACATTCATTTCCAGATTCAAACCCCTTCTTTAATCACTCAAATCTTTGATCATTTGTTTGATTATTACTTGTTTAAGAAGTGAATCTTGTTCTTCCATCTCTTCCTCTCCAAGTGCAAAGAGAAGAACACTATCCTAGTGAAGTGTTGAGTCCACCACCAAAGATCCATTGAAGATCAACTTTTATATACTTGTAGTTGTGTCATAGTTGTGAAGATCCAAGTAGTTGTGTCTATTTGGAAGTTGTGTATGTACTAAGTATAGTTGTGTAGATTGGTCCTAGCTACGATTAGGGCTCGACTTTTAGCTTAGAGTCGGAAATTGGTTAAGTGACGTGTACGGTTTTCTCCACCATACGGAGCTTGTTGTGTAGTGAACTCTCGAGTAAGGAGTACTCGAGGAGTGGAGTAGGAACGAGGAGTGAGCTTCGTTGCCGAACCACTATAAATCCTTGGTGTTCGGTTTGATCTTTCTTTACCCTTAACTCTTTACATTCCTTATTACCTTTTTGCATATACATGTGTTAATATTAGATTAGCTACACTATCATTCTTTATTCTTTGTGGATATATTTTTTGTTAGTATTAGTTTAGCTACACTATCATTGTTCATATTTGTGCATAAGAAGATTTCACATATTTCCTCAAGCCTAAGTTTTTTGAAAAAGGATTTTTGGAAACCATATTTTAACTAGTAAATTTTAAGAAACTATTCAACCCCCCCCCCCCCCCTCTCTAGTTTCTACAATTGGTATCAGAGCGGGTTGGTCAAGAATTTTTAAAGTATATTGTATTTTAAAACTTGAATCGATCTATGGATTCTAACAAGTACCAAGAAGGGCAATCTATGCAAAGACCACCACTTTTTGAAACCGATAGTTTTATTTATTGGAAAAATAGATTTGAAACTTATGTGAAATCAAAAGATTTAGATCTTTGGCATGTTATTACAAATGGTGATTTTTTACTCTTTCAATTTAATGAAGTTTCTAAAACAAAAGAATTAGTCACTTTTGACAAAGATAATGATGATACTAAAAAGAAACTTTCAAAAAATAATGAGGCTAAAATGGTGATTTATAATGCTTTGCCTAAGAAAGAGTATGAAAGAATTTTTATGTGTGAAACCGCTAAAGATATTTGGAACACTCTTTTAGTAACCCACCAAGGTAATAGCCAAGTCAACGAAAGTAAAATCGATCTTCTTGTCCAACAATATGAACAATTTGTCATCTTAGAAGATGAAACTATTGATAGTGCATTTGCTAGGTTTAACACCATTATTACTAGTCTAAAAGCACTTGATGAAGGTTTTTCTAGCAAGAACAATGTTAGGAAGTTTCTAAGGGCCTTACATCCAAAGTGGAGAGCAAAAGTCACGGCTATTGAAGAGTCAAAAGATCTCTCAACTTTATCACTCGATGAACTCATAGGAAACTTGAAGGTTCATGAGATAATAATTTTGAAGGACTCGAAATTAGTAAAAACCAAGAGTGAAAGGAAATCTCTTGCACTTAAAGCCAAGAAGGCACAAAGTGACCATGATAGTTCCTCGGAAAGTGATGACGAGGAGTATGTATTGGCGGTGAGAGATTTCAAGAAGTTCTTCAAGAGACGAGGTCAACACGTTAGGCAACCAAACTATGACAAGAAACCATTGTCAAAGAATCGGTTTGTCAAGAACGAAAAAGGTGATAGGAGTTGCTTTAGATGTGGTGATCCAAATCACTTCATTGGTGATTGTCCAAAGCCCGCTCGTGATAAGAACCACACGGCATTCGTTAGTGGCGCTTGGAGCGATAGCGGTGAAGATGATGATGACAACCCCAAAGAGGAGAAATGTCTTATGGCTCACACTTCTAAAGAGGTACATTCTGAAACCGAATATTATAGCAATGATAGTTCCACTTTAGATGATATTGAATTTGAAGGCAAATATGATAGCTTACACAAACTTAGTCTTAAATTCATAGAAAAGAATAAAACCTTAAAATAAACCAAAACTAAGTTTGAAAATGAGATCAATGAACTTAGGGAGAAATTGGCTATACTTGAGAAAAACAAAGAGGTTGATTTAGGTTGCTTAAGTTGTGAGAAACTTAGATTAGAGAATGATGATCTCAAGAGCACCTCCTTTAAATTGGAAAAGTTCATGAAAGGTACTAGTGCTCTTGATGATATGTTAAACAAAAAGTTCATTCTAAGGAAAAACTTGGTCTAGGTTTTAACTCAAATGAAGCCTCAACTAGTGAACCAAAACAAGTCAGGTTTTCACAAAAAACGCCTTCTGGACGCGGTTCCACATCGTATAGCGCGGTTCCTTATCACTATGGAACTGCGGCCATAGATAAGGTACCGCGGCCAGAAGTTGATTTTTGTGAAAACTCTGAACTTTCTGAAAAATCTAAGTTAAATGAAAAACCAAAGCATCTTACTGTTAATAAGGTTCAATTACCCATACTTGACGACAATGCTATTAGTAAGTTCTATAAGCCGTTAAGTAAACCTCTCATGGGAAATAGAAGTTTATCTAGATTATCTTCTACTCCACCTAGAGTACGGAATGAGTCTAAGCCTAGAAGTAGAACGACAACGCCTACAAGAGATAATCAAAACAACTCACGAACTAGAAGTAAAACTCCAACACCTAGAAAGAATAATAATAACTCTAAACCTAGATCAAACACACATAGGAGAAGTAACAAACAACAAAATGGTTACATGAATTACTACCCTCCTCCATTTTGTTCTCCATGGGGAATCCCCACCTCATTCATTCATCCCAACCAAATACAAGGGATGTTTGGAACTAACAATTTTGGACCCATGAGATATTGGGGACCAAATGTTTGATCTTGTGTATTGTTACCTAGATATGCTTGGGAATTGATTTGGAGCCCGATGAGTGGATTAAGGATAGTGGATGTTCTAAACACATGACGGGTAATCGAAGTTTGTTCTCGCATTACAAAGCATATGATGGAGGTAACGTCACATTCGCTAGTAGTCTACGTGGTAATATCATTGGCAAAGGTACGGTTTCTCTTGACTCCATGACCATTGAAAATGTTGAGCACGTAGATAACTTAGGTTTTAACCTTTTAAGTATAGGTCTGATTTGTGATAATAAGTGTAAGGTCATCTTTTCGGAACATGACAGTGAAATCGTAAAAGATGGAAAGGTCATTGGAAAAGGTGTTAGAAAGCATGGGCTTTATGTCATGAAGGTTAATAAGAAGTCAAAAGACAACATATGTCTTACGAATATAGATGATAGTTCTACTCTTTGGCATAGGAGATTAGGTCATGCTAATATGCGTTTAATTCAATCTTTAGTCTCTAAGGAGTTGGTAAGACACCTCCCCAAGATTAAGTTTGATAGTCACTTTTGTGATGCTTGCAAAGTTGGAAAGCAAGTTCACTCAAGTCACAAAGCCAAGAATTTGGTTTCGACCTCTCGGTGCTTAGAGCTCCTACATATGGATCTCTTTGGACCTTCCGCCATACGGAGTTATGGAGGTAACCTTTATACCCTAGTTATAGTTGACGACTATTCTAGATTCACTTGGACTAGATTTTTGGCATCTAAGAATGAAGCTTTCGATCACTTCGAAATCTTTAGTCGGAGAATTCAAAATCAACTAGGATGTTCAATTGTTTCTATTAGGACGGATCATGGTAGGGAATTTGATAATGAAGTGCAAGTTGGTGCCTTTTGTGAAGCTCATGGTATTACCCATAACTTCTCGGCTCCTCGCACTCCACAATCAAATGGGGTAGTTGAAAGGAAGAATAGGACTCTCCAAGAGATGAGTAGGACGATGTTAAACGAGCAATCGTTGCCTCAAAAGTTTTGGTGCAATGCCGTAGATACATCGACTTATATTCTCAACCGAATTCTTATTCGACCTTTCCTAGGAAAGACCCCCTATGAGATTCTTAAAGGTAAGAAACCCTCATTAGAATACTTTAGGGTGTTTGGAAGCAAGTGCTTTATCCTCAACACCAAAGACTACCTTACCAAGTTTGACCCAAAGTCTTACGAAGGTATCCTTTTAGGTTATTCCCAAACTAGTAAGGCCTACATAGTCCTAAATAGAACCTCAGGGGTTATTGAAGAATCACTCAACGTAACCTTTGATGAAACCCCTCCTTCACCCAAGACACCACCATTGGTTGATGATGACTTGGATGAATTAGAAGTAGTTAAAGCCAAAGAGGTTAGAAAAATAGGAGTTGAAGACCTTAGTGTTGAAAAGGAAGTAAACATTAAGGAGTCTAGGGATCATACTCTCAATAATGTCATTGGTGACTTAAATCAAAGGACCCTAAGATCTCAAGTCCAAAACCAAAGCAACTTCTTTTGTTTTGTCTCCTTGATTGAACCAAAGAATGTTAAATAAGCTTTGACGGATGAGAGTTGGGTCATTGCGATGCAAGAAGAATTGAATCAATTCGTTGCCAATGATGTTTGGGAACTTGTTCCTCCACCTAGAAGTTCTACCATTATAGGAACCAAATGGGTATTTAGGAATAAGCTAGATGAGAATGGCGTTGTGTCTCGTAACAAGGCTAGACTTGTAGCTCAAGGCTATAATCAACAAGAAGGGATTGATTATGACGAGACATATGCACCGGTAGCTAGATTAAAATCTATTAGAATCCTTTTAGCCTACGCTTGTGCCTTAGATATTAAGCTTCAACAAATGGATGTAAAGAGTGCATTTCTTAACGGTTTGATCAATGAGGAGGTATATGTGGCTCAACCTCCCGGCTTCATTGATTTTGAGAAACCGGACCATGTTTACAAGCTTAAGAAAGCACTTTATGGACTCAAACAAGCACCCAAAGCTTGGTATGATAGAATTAAAGCGTTTCTTGTTAAACATGAGTATACCATGGGTATGGTAGACAATACACTCTTTATAAAGAAGAAAGGTTCTCACCTCATAATCGTACAAATATATGTTGATGACATTATATTTGGCTCAACTTGTCAAGAATTGTGTGATGACTTTGCCAAAATCATGCATGATGAGTTTGAAATGAGTATGATGGGAGAACTTAACTTCTTTCTAGGACTCCAAATTAAACAAATGGACGATGGTATTTTCTTTAGTCAATCTAAGTACGCTAAAGAAATGCTAAAGAAATTTGGATTAGAAGAATCTAGACCAATGAAGACCCCTATGGCCTCGGATACTAAACTCACCGTAGATGATGATTGTGAGTCGGTAGACAACACCAAATATAGAGGTATGATTGGTAGTTTGTTGTACCTAACGGCAAGTCGACCGGATATCATGTTTAGTGTTTGCCTTTGTGCTCGCTTCCAAGAGGCTCCCAAAACCTCTCACCTTGAAGCGGTTAAGCGTATCTTCCGATACATTAAAGGCACTATACATTTAGGATTATGGTATCCTAAAGGGACCGGCGTAGAAACCATTGTCTACGCGGACTCGGATCATGCGGGAGACTATGTGGACCGGAAAAGCACTAGTGGAGTTTGTACCTTCATGGGTTGTTGTTTAACTTCTTGGTTCTCCAAGAAACAAACCGCTCTTGCGATATCCACCACGGAAGCCGAGTATGTGAGTGCCGGTAAAGCATGCCAACAAGCTCTATGGATGAAGCAAGCGCTTGTTGATTACGGGATTTCTCTTGATGATGTTCCCATCATGTGCGATAATAAAGGTTCTATGGACCTAAGCAAGAATCCCGTGCAACATTCGCGAACCAAACACATAGAAATTAGACACCATTTCCTTAGAGATAATGTTCAAAAGGGGAACATTACTATCGAAAAGGTGCCCTCCGAGGACAACTTAGTCTATATCTTCACTAAGCCACTTAAGAGGGAACCTTTTTATTACTTGCGTCTAGGTCTAGGATTAATGGAACATCTTCCTTAAATTCTTTTCTCCTTGTGTGTTTTCTATTACCATCTTGAGTCCTTGAGTCTTTTAAGATTCTTTTGAAAAATCTTCTCATCTTCTTTTCAAAACTCTCAAAGTCTCTTTCGAAAATGGTTGAGAAATTCGTTTGACATTGTTAATTCAATCTAAAAACGATTTTTCATAGAATCTCGCTATTAATATAGAGCTTACATAATTCATATGTATGATTCTCCCAAACATAGCAAGAACAAGATTGAATCATGGAGGATCATTGTATCATGACTTAAGGTCTTGTCTTACACACCTCCTACATTGATTTTTTAATCTATGTATTTTGGTCAAATCTCTATTTGGTAAGTTTGCATATATTTTCTTTGTCTATCTTTGCTTTTAAGCACATCCCTATGATAAGTTAGACTAGAAAAATAAGATTTGCTGAAAAATCTTTCTCCAAACACCAAACCCTGCTTCTGCAGGCGGTTCCATAAGTGAGCCGCGGTACCTTATTGATAAGGTACCGCCACCATAGATAAGGAACCGCCTACAGTGGCCTTCCTTTTCGGGTTTTTGTCTGAAACTCCAGATTTGCTCCAACCTTTTTGAGAATCTTTGTTTCAAACCCTTTGACCACCCCAAAAATACCCTAAGCCTTCCCTATTTAAACCATAAGCATTTTGCATTACTTCACATCCAAAATGTCTTATTCTCCCAATGAAAGCCTTGAATCTCCTCCATTTTCTCCAATTGCTTTCAATCTAAACCCACCCAAGAACACTCTTAATCACATTTCTCCTACCAAGAATGTTGATTGTGGAACTTCCTTTCTTCCACCACCACCCTTTAGTGTTCTTCCTCCTTCTCATGATAATGTCATGCACCATGGAACATATTGTCATTGTTGTCAATATCAACATCTTGCTATGGCACACATCTATGAGGAGTTGAGCTACATCAAGAGTCTCTTAATCAAGCCTCCTCTTCACTTTGATTATGAGATCTCCAACAAGCCACCACCACCACCCTCCGCTATTACCTTGTCTTTCATATAAGCATTGATTGCTTATCCACAAGACACAAAATTCAAGCAAATCTTAGAATTCTAGAATAACTAGGATTAGATTTATGCTTTTGGCTTGTTTCTTTTTCCATACTTCTTTGTATGATGTTCTTTTAGTAACCTATATTGGATCTTTGTCTTTGTGTTTTCTTCTCTTTTAATTTTTTTGTGACCTATTGCTATATATTGTTGGTTGTTTCTTTTGTTCAACTAACCCTTCTATGTAGCTTGTCACCATATCTCGATTCCTCGGTGCCCCAAGCTAGGGGGAGTAAGCACCAAGGGGGAGTCTTTGCAAAGTCCGTTTCTTCAACACCGACTTACGCAACCTTTTTGCTTCGACAAAGGGGGAGAAATGAATAAACTCGTCTTCGAAAATCTTGTTTTTGTGTGATTGAGTTTATGTATTGTCGGAATCAAAAAGGGGGAGATTGTTAATGCAATAATGACTAAAAACGTTACTTGCATTTTTCGGTCTCGCTTAGTTTTGATTACGACAATATATAAAAACAAGCATTTACGAAAACAACGAAAAACGAATTCTTGAGTTCAAGTATTTTTCATTTTACCCATTTTCACTTAAGGTATGGATAAACAAGTACTAACCTTAATCAAGTGATCAAGTGATTTAATCTTTTCTTAAAACTCAATTTTTATTAAAAGTGACAAGTATTTATTAAACTTTATTTTTAAGAAAATGTTTTATTAAATTAATTATTTGAAATTTGAAAATGGCATATTCTTATTCTGTTAAGAATATCCTTTCAGGATATTTTTATACCCAGATAAGACCTCCACCACTAAAGGACAAAAAGGAGCGGAGTCTAGTCCGGCGGCACCTTAGCGCCTAGGCGGTACCTTATCGATAAGGTACCGCGGGCTGTGATAAGGTACCGCGGGCAGAACTAGCCGTTGGCTCATTTATCCTTTAAATAGTTGGCCATTCTCAGCTTTTCACCTCACCTCTTTTGCACATTCATTTCCAGATTCAAACCCCTTCTTTAATCACTCAAATCTTTGATCATTTGTTTGATTATTACTTGTTTAAGAAGTGAATCTTGTTCTTCCATCTCTTCCTCTCCAAGTGCAAAGAGAAGAACACTATCCTAGTGAAGTGTTGAGTCCACCACCAAAGATCCATTGAAGATCAATTTTTATATACTTGTAGTTGTGTCATAGTTGTGAAGATCCAAGTAGTTGTGTCTATTTGGAAGTTGTGTATGTACTAAGTATAGTTGTGTAGATTGGTCCTAGCTACGATTAGGGCTCGACTTTTAGCTTAGAGTCGGAAATTGGTTAAGCGACGTGTACGGTTTTCTCCACCATACGGAGCTTGTTGTGTAGTGAACTCTCGAGTAAGGAGTACTCGAGGAGTGGAGTAGGAACGAGGAGTGAGCTTCGTTGCCGAACCACTATAAATCCTTGGTGTTCGGTTTGATCTTTCTTTACCCTTAACTCTTTACATTCCTTATTACCTTTTTGCATATACATGTGTTAATATTAGATTAGCTACACTATCATTCTTTATTCTTTGTGGATATATTTTTTGTTAGTATTAGTTTAGCTACACTATCATTGTTCATATTTGTGCATAAGAAGATTTCACATATTTCCTCAAGCCTAAGTTTTTTGAAAAAGGATTTTTGGAAACCATATTTTAACTAGTAAATTTTAAGAAACTATTCAACCCCCCCTTCTAGTTTCTACAGCGTGTATATGTGTACATGTCTACACATTCATCATTTGTTTAGCTAACTTGTAAGTATAATCATGTATCCCAGTAATACCCTATACTAACCATGCTTTTTCTTACACAACCATGTTTACTTACTTACACACTCCATACATGCTACTATGCAATGTCAACTCTTGTCCCCCTTTGACCCTTGTAAACCCACGGTTGCAAACCAAAAAGGAAGGAAAGAAAGTTGCTAGTTTAAGCATGTGTGGGAAAAGGAAATAATCATATCTCAACCAAATCCTAAGTGTATCTTTGCAAGATACTTGGTACTAGGTACAAAGATCTCACTTGATCTCTCTCTTTCCTTCATAAGCCGAAACATACACACAACACACACAACACACACAACACAATACACTTAAACTCCATCACCTTCACTCTCTCTAAAACATACGGCTAAAAACTACCTCCACCATTATCAAACCTTCAAGCTCATTTACTACTCCTAGATCATGTCTCATACTACATAAAGGTTAATCATTAGCTGATCCTACAAGTACCTTGATCATTGAAGCAAGAAAGAAGTCCTAGAAGCTCTCATTGAAGCCCACGGCAACATTTTAGTCACTAAGATCTCCATTGTTGAAAGCTTATCTCTTATTCTTACTCATTCTCCTATCACTCCTAAACCTATCTAAACAAGTAAGTCAAACCTAAAACCTATCTTTCTATATATTTATTTTCATATATTAACATGCACATGGTTATTCTTAGTAAAATTTAATGTTGAAACAAATATATGAAACCCTAGACCTATATTAGGTCACGGCTTGATTTTGGTTATGACTTAAAATGATGTAAAATCTTTTCAACCATGAAGAACATATCACTATAAGCTAGTTAAACTTGAAGAAATATGTAAAACATGCCCATGCATAATTTTGGACGTGGGGTATAAGCCCATGATTCTATATTGGGTAATCTTGTAATGTTTAAATGTGACTAAAAATACTAGATTTATGATATTAGATGCCTTAAAATGATAAGTTCACTATTATGCCTTATAAGATTAGTTTTAAGCTCACTATAATAAGTTGCCTAAATAAATCTTCATTGTCACTAAATAAAATGTTTTTATAAAACTTTTAGTGTCAAAATAACTTTGTAAAGTTTCGGGTTTAAAATAATAGATCTATAAATATTTTGTATTAAAATGCAAGATCTATGAAACTTTGGGTTAAAATAGTAAATCTATAACATTTTGGGTTAAAAAGGGACCTAATTTGCCAAGTTAATATAAGCCCTAGGGACCTAATTTGCCAAGTTAACAAACTATATCTAACCCTAAGTAAACCCAAGGGACTAATTGTGCCTTAAGCCGAAACCTATACAAGCCCTAGGGGGCATTTGTGTAACTTCATTATAAACTTAAAAATAAGCCGAATATTGGAGGACCAAAAATGTCAATTTATGAAACTATAACAAGCCCTAATATAAGCCGAATGTCTAGGGACCAATTTTGCCATTTAATGAAACTTAAACAAACCCTAGTTACACGTGTAACTAGGGAGGGACCAATATTGTAATTACTTAAAAGATTTAGAAACCCTAGGGGTATAAAAGTAATTTAACCGCGGGTAATTGTTTAACTAGAAGGACTAAAACGTAATTTATACAAAGTATAACGAACCCTAAAATTCCTATATATTTATATCCGATATTTAAAACGTAAAGCTTAAATAAACGGAACATTTGTTATTTTTTCAAACTTATAAATAAATAATTACAAACACTACGTAAACGTGGAATTTAATTAAAATTTTATACGTTTTATAAACCTTATTTATATATTAAATATAAATTAAAAATGATTAAATTATAAAATAAATATATTAATTATATTTATTTTTCTATTACTTCAAATGTATATAAAAACTACTTTTATAAATATTTAAAGTGTTTTATAAACAGCATAAGTACAAAAATATTAATTAAGTAGATTAATTCATTTAACCTTATTATTTATTTTATACTTAAAATAAATACTAATAGAACTTGTACAACGATGAACTAAAATACAAGTATCGTAATAAAATGCTTAAAACCAGTATAAGCATGCACAGATTTATTATGAAACTTTTATGCATTATGTTATGCATTTACTGAGACCTTATAATTATTTAGGTCGTTGATTGTATCGTGAGCATCCTTATCAGATTTATCTACTGACTGTCTGTTGTACTACTGAGGTGATTGTATGACCCCACTTTATATATTGACAAACTTTTAAACCTTTTAATGGGGAAGAAAACATGCAACATATTTTATTTTATGGACATGGATTGAACTGTGAAACCTTTGATTACATTGCCTATTGTAGATGAACCCGCATGACCCATGCATCTGAAACTGTTAGAATTATTGAATTACCTGAATGTTATAAATAGATCTATTTGGGATTGACCGTCCCTATCTGGGTGAGTCATGCTCACTGTGCCTAGGCCAGGACAACAGATGTTTCACATGTCAGCACTTATTATTTTTATGGGTGCCTTTTTATAAGGCGAAGGGTCCTTATTTGTTAAGGACTTAACTGTCAAGTCTCAGTTTCAGGCAATATGGGAATGTAATTACTTTTAAGTATTGATGCTTTGTGCATTACTACTTCAGTGAATATTTATTATCCAAACTTATTTTATTAAACATGTGAATTCACCAACTTTATGTTGACTCTATAAGCATGTTTTCTCAGGAAACTGAAGCAGGTATTGGTGTGCATGGAGTCAAGCATCATGATAGGCTGCATTTATAGAGCTCATCTGGGGTTTTATAAACTGGGGAATAATTCAAACTATTGAACAATGTTAAAGACTATTTTAATACCATTTGCACTTTTAATCATGTAATAAATGTAAGGATAATCTTTTATTTGTTGCTCTATACTCTGTCTGCTGTTGATCCACCTACGTGACACCCAAATATTATTTCCGCTGCATTTGACTCAATTTGGGGGTGTCACAAAGGTTGTTGAGGGATTGTCTCTGGTACCTTTTCTGGTGTCGATGGGTTACTTCGAGTAGCTTTTCGTTTGTTTTGTTTCTTGTTTGTAGAAGTGTTTCCTTGAGACATGTTTTAGAGTGTGGTTTTGTGTGAGAAAAAAACTAAATGGAAGTAGTATTTATAGTGAAAATATAGCCGTTGGAACCCATGTTCAATTAAGATATAGCCGTTGGAAAATTCAAATTTAAACATAGCCGTTGGAAAATTCATTACTGAAATTAAAATTACAACATTGAAAATAAAATAACATTACTGAAATTAAAATAACATTATTTAAATTAGAACTAGAATACCGAAATTAAAATTCTCTAATTCAATCTTTTTTAGAATCCATCTGTTTTTCGATTTTAACACCTTCTTCAACCAAAGCATCATGTATTTCATCGTCTTTGTTCGATTCTTTTTTTAAAAATTTGATTATTTGATCACGCCACTCTTTTGGAATATCCTTGCATTTTTCACATGCCTACTGCAGTTCAAATTTTGAAGAGGATGCACTTTCAAATTTGAGGGCTAAATCCATAATCGCTTTCTGTCGAATGTTGTCTTCCTTAATTAGTTTAGCAACTTAATTAGTTTAGCAACTAATTGTTTGATTTGATTATAAGTGTGTGGAGCCGAACAAGGCATTCTAGTAGTATTTTTTTGATTTTAGAGAATGAATATAATTGTTAAAATTGTTAAATGGGGGAGAGTTTATATAAAGATTAAGAAAAAAAACAATTTTCAAACCAAACGGCTCTAAAATCAACCCAACGGATATATTTGACCAGTTGGCCTCGTCGTCAACATTTCGCATTTGCGAAATTGACACAGCGAATAGGGGGGTCGGTGTGGCGACGAGCCACGGCGAAGCTCGACGAGGGGCCACCTCAGCACGTCGAGGTACCCCTTGTCACCACACCCTCCTCTCTAAGTACTAGAGATATACTACTCCCTCCATTCCAAAATTATAGTCCATGTTTCCTTTTCGGGTTATCCCAAATTAATTGTCCACTTCTAAAACTTCTAAAAATATGTAAGAATTTTAGATCGAGATTACTAAATTACCCTTAATTGAAATCATAATTACAAACTTTAAAAAAGTTTTAAATTAATTGGTTAAGGGGTAAAACTGTCTTTCTGCAAAAAGTAAGAGAGAGAAAGCTGAAAAGGCGATACTTTTCTTAAACTATATGTTTTTTGTCGGGAGACAATAATTTTGGGACGGAGGGAGTAGTATTATGTCTATAAATGGATTGGACTTTATAGGCTTTTTATAATACTAGTATTATGTCTATAAATAGCTTTATGGTTGTATTTTCTTTTAGTATGTTTGTATTAATAACAAGTTTATTAAATAAATGACGAAGTTTTAAATTCCGAAAAAAAATCGACAACAGACGGGAAAAAACCGGTTCCATGCATTTATAACCGAAAAAACCGATTTCAAAAAACCCGGTTAAACCGAATCGGTTATTAGAAAAACCGATTTTTTTAAAACCGGTTTTAACCAATTTATTCGCACCACTACTGCTAGCGGTGTTTATTGTTTGAGTTTGATCCACGGAAAACGAAAATCAAATCAAATTAAACCTGAATTAAAACCAAAACGAAATAGAATTTGGAATATGGGTCATAACCGAACAAAATCGAATTACAAATTTGATTTTCGGGTTGAATATGAGTTTAGCAATCCGACCCGAAAATCGAACCAAACTAAAGTTATACAAATTATACAAATATATATATATATATTATATAAAATATTTATTAAAATTTAATCCTAATATAAAAATAATTTTTTTTCTAAATATTTAAATAATTATGTATTTTATTAGAAAAATTTAGATACCTCGTGTTATTCGGGTTAACCCGAAAACCAAACTGAATTCAAATTCGATTTTCTGTTCAGTTCGATTAAAATCTAGTTTGGATCAGTTCGATATTCAGATTGACTCCTAGATACTACTGTCCTACTACATATTGTGGTTCTTTTTTTTTCTTTTTTTTTAGCAAATACTTCATATTGTTAGGTGAGGTAAAACAATGACATTAGTAAAATACGTCTAGGACCAACCCAAAGTCAATTATTTGTAGTACGGGCCCGATTACGGTGATCGATCATTTCAGAATTCAGATCAATAACAACCATGAATATGAACCATGACAAGCTAGAGTGTAATCGAGCCATGTTATGAAAATTGATTCGGTAAAATTTAGAATGGTAAAAAAAGTTTGAAGTCGACCACTCGACCCCACTTTGAGGCTTGTTTAAGATATCGATTATCAATGTTTCATGCTTCAGTACGAGCATGTACAGAACACAACTTTTGGAAGCTTTTTAATTAACTTAATCAAGAATTTACAACATGATTTAGCTGGTGTAGTAATAAACAAAGTGTTTGGCTTGTAGCAAATGTGGATACGACACTTTACAGTTTGGCCCCTAATGGGTTAATTATGGAATTGAATAATTAGAAGAGGTAGTTAGACGTAAGATTGCATGAAAAGCAACAAACGAATTATGTTGTGTTGTTTTGTCACTAAACACGATTCTGTACAGACATCAAATGTCTTCTTTTGTTTGTCTTTTTCTTCCTTCCTAGAGATTGATTGATTGTTGCTGTTAACAAAATTTAATATTATCATCGTATAATGTCTTTGCGTGTTCAAGTTTTAATGGACCACAAACAGTGGTTATGATGAGATATTATTTTGGAAGCATGTATATTCTTGCCCGTGTATGCATAGACATTGATGTTAAACCGCACGATGTTGGTCTGGTGATCACACTCGTACTATTTTACCATATGTACGAGTCAGGATACAAGAAACTTCGAGCTTGGGTGAAACAGAGTTTAGGCTAAACTACAAGGACGGACTCAGTATTTTTGAAAAGGCGTTGCACAAATATTTTTTCATAAACACCATAAATTTAGTTACATAGTAATAGGTGCAATCTTAAAAGAAAGTTACGAGACTAACGTTGCACTATAGAAGAACAAAAGTAACATAAGAAACCGTCTCGGACGTTGAAACCTGTCTCGTGCGGCATCAACGGAAGTAACATAGTAAATACATAGTTTTATTACTAAGCAACCAAACCCTAATGAACCTAAGCTTTGTTGGGATTTAACATCTAATTATCCATGTAATTATTAGTGCGTAGCAGAATGGATCTAATTTGAGCAATTATTATTAACACGTAATTAATAATAAACAATAAAACAAACGCGAAAACTAACCTTCGTCCAAAAGCAATGAAACTAAAACGAGTGATAAAATATACCACCTCTACGGTTGCTCACACAAACACTACTAACGAGTATGTCCCGGTAATGCTAGCCGAAAACCACGTATACCCAAACACCAAGTGTCGTAGCCCAAAACGGATCAAAATAAAACCAGCCTAAACTGCAGTTTTGTCCGATATCCTTCTGATGGAGGCCCAAGTATTGAAGAACGGGCTGACTTATTTCTGGAGGTCCGAGATCACGTGATGAAGAGGGGTTTAGTAAAACGGGCATAACTTTTGCATCCTAAGTCCGTTTTCAGCCCGTGACCTGTCAAAATGTACGTAAAAAGGAGGCAGACGACGCTGTAACCACCTTTTAGTTGGTTGCGGATTTTCCAAGGCCAGAAAAGCCTTTTTACTATCAGTTTTTTGCATATTTATATTTTTTTCACTTTCAGCTGGACTTTGTCTTTGGGCTACGCTCCAGCCCGTTGGATTTTTAGGGTTTTTCTTTATTTGTAGTCATTATTTAATGAATCTGCTGTAACCTTGGCAAGACAGTTATCAGTTTAATAAAAGTTAAACCACTGGCCGTTGTGTTGCCGTGTTTTACCCTAATTCTCGGGCATTCTTCAGAATCAACAATTATTAGCAGAATTGTTTCTGGCATTCTTTTTTAATCAACATATCCAATTTCTTATCTTTGTTACTTTGTTTTATAGTCTACTTCACCTTCACTGTCCAATAAACCAGATCTCAGTGTTGTCCGATATCTGACAACACTATGCGACTGGAAAACCCAGTTCTATCCGAGAACGATCAGCAGAGGCCAACAACCTTTAACGGCTCATAAACCTTCGTTTAAGACTTTGTTTTAGCAAACTTAGAATTGATTCTAAGTTACTAAACCACCTTGGAATGAATATAATGAAAGTGTTTAGTTGTGAGATAATTAATCGAATTATATAAACATTAATTAGGGTTTATAGAACTGATTTATGAAGATGGGAAAAGGGGCTGAGATTCTAATGGTTTTGCTATGCTAATTTCATGATTTATGAGCAGGGGGTGAGGGGTTTATATACCCCTCAAACCCTAGTCTAGATAAACCTAAACTTTCAAGTTTAGCCTTTATCCCAAACACCCCATAACTTATCACAACTCTTTCAATACTTATCATAAACCTCCTTATCTATTATCTCAACATTCAAGCGAATCTAGACAGCCTTAGTTCCCTTCTAGAACCTTCTATGGGCCAGCCTTTAAGTTTTAAGACAGCAAGGAACTTGTCTACAACGTTTTTTGTCCAAACAGGTCAAAATAGGTCGTTTTGAAAGCTTCAAACGTGGATCATAATACATACTCTTGTGTTATAGTGTGTGTGTCCCCAATAGGCTCACACACCCCTAGCCACATTTGTGCATTCCAACGAGCATGAACTAACAGCTCCCACTTGGTCGTTGGAGTAGTCAACACAAATGTCAACGACGAAAACGTCTAGCAACGCTCACACTCGTTATTTAACTAGAGGTGTCTAAGATATAGTTTCATTGAACATTCTCAGTAGCATGGTCATTTATGTCTTGCTTTTATCATCCTTTGTTATAGACACCGTTAAACCATGGATATGGATCCTTACTCATTCTATATAGTTTAACCATTTAGATTCTCGTTATTGAATTTAATTCAGATATACCCAAATGTAACCAAGATTCATCTTGCATTACCATTTGGGTTCGGCCAAACAATTATCTGATTAATTCTAGAGAGGCGCCATGGTATCATTCTGCACATACTAAGTGGAGTAACAAATCCTTTATTGACTACAAGTGTTGTGGATGCTGCTTCACATCACTCTGAAAAATAGATTTTATAACTCCCTTATTCAGGATAGCATTTTGCATATAACTACGAAAGTGATATCCACACATGCAGAACTTGTATGCATCTCAAGTCTAAGGATGACTTAACAGACCATTTTCAACATCTTACTAATGACATTGATCCAAAAGTAAATGTTTGAAGTTGGGGAATCCAATATACATCCCTTATGAATACATATGAGTTTGGCTTAGAACAATTCTCATTCTCACAGAATATATCCAACACTCACATTTTCCTTATGTAAACAATATTTTTATATTGCTAACCGACAATGGATATTTAAAATGATTAAATCATTCATGGATTAAACATGCAAATATAGAATAACAAATTTTATATGAATGAAATAACAAATACCTCGTATCTTTATTTATCAGAAAGTAAAATTGTCTTACAATTCCAAATTATCCAAATACTAATTAACATACATATTTACATGAGACTACTAGCTCATATCATACCAATACCCCGAGTCAATTTAGAATGCTTAGGGAATGCTAACGCCTTCGTAAATGGATCAGCTAGATTGTCATCTGTATGAACTTTTTCTATCTTAACATCACCCATCTCAATGGTTTCTCGAAGATAGTGAACTTTTGCGCGGAAATGTCTAGCACCCTTGGTGACTCCGCTTTCATTTGCTATAGTAATGGCTCCAGTATTGTCACAATACATATCAATGGGATCTTCAATTGTGGGCATAATTCCAAGCCCGGAAATGAATTAACGAATCCAAACAGCCTCTTTAGCTACATCAAAAGCAGTTATATACTCAGCTTCTGTAGATGAAGTTGCAAAATACTTTGCTTTGTGCTCTTCTAGTCAACAACACCTCCATTTAGAACGAAAACATATCCAGTCTGAGATTTTAGGTCATCAGCATCTGTCAGATATCCAGCATCAGTGTAGCAAAAAACCCTGAGCTCTCGTTTTTCGTCACCACCATAGACCAGAAACATATCCTTAGTATTTCGTAAATACTTAAGAATATTTTTAACAACAGTCCAGTGAACTTCACTAGTACTCTGTTGAAATCGTCTTGTTATGTTCTGAGCGAACGCAACATTAGGACGAGTACATCTCACAGCATACATAATTGATCCTACAGCTGAGGCATAAGGAACATTCTGCATGTGCTGCTTTTCAGCTGGTGAAATAGCACATTGTGACTTACTCAATTTAGGGCTTTCACGCATTAGGATAATTCCACGCTTGGAATTCTCCATATGAAATCTTTTCAAGATTTTCTCAATGTAAGCACTTTGACATAAACCAATTAACCGTCTAGATCTATCTCGGTAGATCTTGATTCCAAGAATATATGCAGCTTCTCCTAAATCTTTCATAGCAAAACATTTTCCAAGGTAGGATTTTACCCCTTTCAACATTGGAATATTGTTCCCCATGAGCAATATGTCATCAACATATAGAATTAGGAAAGTAACATTACTCCCACTGGCTTTGTGATATACACATGGCTCATCTTGATTCTGAGTAAAATCGAATTTCTTAATCTCATCATCAAAACACTTATTCCATTGCCTAGATGCTTGCTTAAGTCCATAAATGGAATGCTTGAGCTTGCATACTCGGTTAGATATTTAGGATTGACAAAACCCTCAGGTTTCACCATATAGACTTCTTCGGAAAGATGTCCATTGAGGAAGGCGGTTTTGACATCCATTTGCCAAATCTCATAGTCATAGAACGTGGCTATGGCTATAAGAATCCTTATAGCTCTAATGTCTGCTACAGGAGAAAAGGTCTCTTCATAATCAACCCCGTAGGTTTGAGTGAAGCCCTTTTCTACAAGATGAGCTTTAAAGGTGTGTACTTTGCCATCCATGTCAGTCTTTTTCTTGAATAGCCACTTGCTACCAACGGTTCTACCGTTAGGAGGAAGATCAACTAATACCCAGACATCATTATCTTTCATGGATTGCATCTCCACATTCATCGCATTAAGCCATTTTTTGAATTCAGGATCCAATAATGCAGCTTTATAGTTAGCGGGTTCTCCAAGATCCCCTAACTCATGCTCCTCAGCATCGACGTATAAACACATTCGATTTGGGGAACGACGTGTCCTAGAGGACTTACGAATAGGATTGATATCACTTTGAGGTTCTTCAATTTCTTGATCATCCTCATCATGATCTAAGCCGGTGTCATTAGAAGGATTTGTATCTTCATCTTGAATGATTTCAAGATCTTCTATACTCCCACTTGTTTCTTGATCTAAGAGATTTCTCTCAAAGAACTCAGCATTCCGAGCAACAATAACTTTGTTCTCGGGTGGGTGGTAGAAGGAATATCTCATCGTTTCCTTCGGGTATCCTACAAAGTATACTTAATAGATCTGGGTTCCAGTTTGTCAGGTTTCGTCATCGTATCACATTTAACCAAAGCTTCACAACCCTAGACTCTTAAGTAAGACAACTTAGGGGCTTGCCCATGCCATACTTCGTATAGTGTCTTTTCAACCTTCTTAGTTGGAACCATGTTGAGTATGTGTGCAGCAGACTCAAGGGCATAATCCTAAAAGGACTTTGGAAGAGTAGTTTGACTCATCATGGATCGAACCATGTCTAGCAGTCTTCGATTCCTCCTCTCAGACACCCCATTATGTTGAGGTGTGTAGGGAGGAGTTCGATGGGCGATAATCCCATGCTCCTTAAGATGATCCAAAAACTCTTGACTCATATATTCACCTCCACGATCAGATCATAGTGATTTTATGGTCTTACCGAGTTGATTTTCTACTTCCTTTTGAAACACTTTAAATGTCTCAAACACTTCATGTTTATGCTTTAACATGTAAACATAACTATACCGACTAAAGTCGTCAGTAAAAGTGACAAAGTAGTTAGCTCCTTGCCTTGACATGATTCTAAATGGGCCACAAACATCAGTATGTATTAGTCCAAGTAGATCTTTAGCCCTTTCCACTTGATGTGAATAGGGTTTTCTTGCCATCTTCCCAGACATACAAGAGACACACTTTTCAAATGACTTAATGTCAGTTGAGGTGAGAAGTCCATCATGTTGCAACTTCTCCATGCGTTTCTTGCTTATGTGTCCAAGACGACAATGCCATAAGAGAGTAGAGACCAAATTTAGTTTGGCTCTTTTATTGTTAACAACAAACATAGAACTATCATTGGGTTTAGACAAGACATATCAATTTCATAAATTCCATCCCTTCGGGGAGTAGCAGTAAAATAAACAACGCTATTCCTAGAAACTGAAATTGCATTATTCGAATCAAAACAGTTTACAAAACCATCTTTAAACAAACCAGAAACTGAAATAATCCCTCTAGTGATAGAGGGAGCATAATGACAATTGTTCAAAACAATAACTAATCCACTAGGGAGACATAAATGATAATTTCCAATAGATTCGACTCCTGCACGTTGACCATTGCCCATGTACAAATTCAAAGCTCCTAGATTCAGCTTCTTACTTCCCCTTAGACCCTGAGTATTATTACAAATGTGAGTACCACAACCAGTGTCATATACCCACGAATTACTCTGAAGGGAATATAGTTCTATAGTGAAAATACCTGAAGTGTTGGCTTTTTGAGACAACCTCTTCTTTTTATGCAACTCGGCTAAGTGCTCGGGACAGTTTCATTTCCAATGACCTATCTGACCACATTTGTGACAGGGGTCGTCCTTAGCATGATTATCCTTTTGGGGTGGTGGAGGATTTCTGATCTTGGGAGCATAAGATGGTTTGTGCTCGGGAGCATAAGCAAGCTTATTCTTTCCATTACCATAATTCCCCTTCGCAACCTTAGGCGGTTTTCTACCTTGGTTTTTCTGGACCTTGCCTTCACGCACATTATGAAGTGCAGGTGAAACAAACTTCTTGGGAAGTGTCTGCTCATGTTGTTTAAGCATGGCACGCAGTTCATTCACCGAATTCATAGTCTTCCCCATGCCATGCATGTGGAAGTTTTGAACAAAACAGTCATACGCCTTGGAAAGGCCTATCAAGATCAGGCTTATTCCATAGCTGGCAGTCACAGGGTGACCAAGACACTCCAAGTTCTCAATGTAGCCCTTCATCTTAAGAACATATGAGCCTACATTTTGACCTTCCTCAAGCTTGCACGCGTGAAATTCACGCGCAGTTTGAAGAAGTTCATGTTCTGCTTGCTAAGAAAACATGGTTTTCAGCTCCTGCAACATGTCATATGCTCCGAGATGGGTTAGATTTCGTTGGATCTCTAAGTTCATAGTCATGAGCATAAGGGCAGCAATGTCCTTTGACCCTTTGACCCAAGCAGCATGAGCTGCAAGAGCATCGGGGGGGGGGGGGGGGGGGGACTTGGTGACCAGGAGTTGCAACAGGTGCAGCAGGAATTTGATGTTCCAAGTATTGTTCCTTGTCTTCAGCCGATAGGATAATGCGCAACTGGCGGTACCAATCAATGAAGTTAGGCCCGGTGAGTTTGTGTTTCTCGAAGAAACTCCTGAGTAGTGAATTGTTTCCGACATTGGTAGTCATCTACAATTAAAAAGTTCAAACAATTAGTATTTTCGATAATTACATTCTTAATAGAATTAACTACCCAATTAATTACTAATTAAGACTAAGATCCATCTTGAACTCCCATTCATTACAAAAGGACTGTCCAATATGTAAACAAGTGGGGCAAGAGGTAAGCGACGAGCGTTAATTGCATAACATGCAACTCTTAGACTTTATGAGACCGTTCAAGACACTAGTAAAATGGTAGTAATGTCATGAGCTTGTTTAGTCTCATCTTATGCCTCGGGTCCAGGGTCTGACCGTGCATACTCGAGTTAAGTTAACCAAGCAAGAACACGCAAATATCACACAGGGTCTGACCGTCGTGAAAAATTTGCCATAGGTTTGACAAGGCCCTTAGGACTTTCCAAAGAAGCCAAATCAAATGCGCGTGTTCTTAGTTGGCTGGCTTACACTTAAATTTCACATAGGGTATAGCACATAAATGTGGTAAAACATGTGTACAAAGAAGCATGTAAACAACTTTGTAGCACGATTTTTAAAAACTTTTAGTAATGACACTTTAGTGATCTACGATGGTTCAGGGTAGCTCCAATCGAACTCGCAAGCAAGCGCAGGACCAAACCAACGTAGGGCAATAGTCGGATATCCTTTAGGTGTGACTGTGTGCACCGGCTTATACCAGCCTTATAGTTTGTTCTAGTGGGTGACCCGTACATCCCATGAGTCCATAGCGTCCAATTTTTATTTTCATAAAAGCGTGTTTCAATAGTGTTTAGGTCCTTTTATTTTATAAAACACTTTTCCACGTAACACATAACCGGTCACTATGAGCATGTATTTAGGCGTGTAAAATATTGACCAATTTTAATGTCATGTTTCTCTATAAGTATTTATCCATATTGCATGTAATTTAGGTGTTTTGAAAAACATGTAACAATAATGCAATTAGAAAAAAAAATACAATAAACATAAGACATTAAATAAACACATAAATCCGAGACCCCGAAGAGTCTTCCATAAACGAAGAACCATAAGACTCTCATTAGGTTTTCATCAAGTACCTGAATCGCCCCATGCATCACATTACGTGATTGTAGTGAGTCTTATAGCCGAATAACACATAAAATAATCATAGCAAAACAGTTAACTATTAATTTTTTTATTTTATTTTATGTATACTAATTAATCTTTTAATTTTAATTATATGTTTCTAATTAACAATTAATTTTAATAATTACCATATTTTTATTTTTTATAATCAATGACAAGTACACAATTTAATTGTCAAATAAAAATAAAACAAATAACTAAATTAGGTTTCATGCATGCGGTTTCGCGTGTTTATTTAAAACGTGTAACCCATAACCACTAAACGAGCATGACTCGTGATGCCACTGTTGGAATTTAATATCTAGTTAACCATGTGACTATGAGTGCGCAACGGAATAGATCTAGTTTGAGCAATCATGATTAACACGTAATTAATAATAAATAATAAAGGAAACGCGAAAACTAACCTTCGTCCAAAAGCAATGAAACTAAAACAAGTGATAAAATATACCACCTCTACGGTTGCTCACACAAACACTACTAACGAGTATGTCCCGGTAATGCTAGTCGAAAACCACGTATACCCAAACACCAAGTGTCGTAGCCTAAAACGGATCAACAATAAAACCAGCCTAAACTGCAGTTTTGTCCCATATCCTTCACTATCGAATAAACCAGATCTCGGTGTTGTCCGGTATCTGACAACACTGTGCGACTGGAAAACTCAGTTCTATCCGAGAACGATCAGTAGAGGCCAAAAACCTTCAATAAGCTGTTGCGCCTTTAACAGCTTATAAACCTTCGATTGAGACTTTGTTTTAGCAAACTTAGAATTGATTCTAAGTTACTAAACCACCTTGGATTGAATATAATGCAAGTGTTTAGTTGTAAGATAATTAATCGAATTATATAAACACTAATTAGGGTTTATAGAACCGATTTATGAAGATGAAAAAGCGGCAGAGATTCTAATGGTTTTGCTATGCCAATTTCATGATTTATGAGCAGGGGTGAGGGGTTTATATACCCCTCAAACCATAGTCTAGATAAACCTAAACTTTCAAGTTTAGGCTTTATCCCAAACACCTCATAACTTATCACAACTCTTCCGATACTTATCATAAACCTCCTTATGTATTATCTCAGCATTCAAACGAATCTAGACAGCCTTAGTTCCCTTCTAGAACCTTCTATGGGCCAGACTTTAAGGTTTAAGACAGCAAGGAACTTGTCTACAACGTTTTATGTTTAAACGGGTCAAAATGGGTCGTTTTGAAAGCTTCAAACGTGGATCATAATACATACTCTTGTGTTCTAGTGTGTGTGCCCCCAATAGGCTCACATACCCCTAGCCACATTTGTGCATTACAAAGAGCATGAACTAACAAGCTCACAATTAGATTTGTGCCCTAATCTAGCCGTCTAATAGAAATGGCCGTTTTTTGGAAAAACAAATTATACTTTGTCGCCTAAAATAAGGTATAACCTATGTCTTGTGTGGCATCAGTGGAAGTGTGTCTCTGATTAAGCAACCTTTAGCTCAATTCCGCAATTAGGACTTTCATGATGCGAAAATCGAGCTTGAGTTATTGCATATTTGGAATGTCAAGCTGATCCCCGCCTAGACAAGAGAATGACTTGAGCAACAGTTTGCAATCTTGCATAATGTAATTTGTAAACCTAGGAAGATATATAGAGCAATACATACTTATATAGTTATATCTTCATATACAGAACAATTTTACATAAACCAAAACTCTGAGCATGAAACCAAATCCTCTCTGATAATGAGTTAATGACCACATATCCAAATTGGCGACACAGAAATACCATATAGTTTCTGATAAGTCTTATGGATATACTAGAAGAATTATTGCCAAACCAGCAATGAGATATTAGAGGCAAAACTTTTTTGGATTTTTCAAACATAAACACATACTATCAACAATACACAAACTACAAGCTCCCATGTTCTTCTACCCTACTACGGCCGAAAACATCGACCCTTTCTGCCCCTATAAAATTAAAACTTAGATCTATAAAATTAAATGAAACTTGCGGAGTACTTGAAAATCCTACATAATACTACAACTATCAGTGTTCTCATCACTGAACATATGAGACATTCCATCATTCCCGTGTGGTGGAGGGCCAAAGGCAGAAGGCTGACCGTACATCATTTGAGGGGGGTACATACTTGCCCGTTGTTGATGTTGATTCATCATCATCGCTTGCATGTACTGTTGTTGTTGCTGTTGTTGATATTGTTGTTGGAACTGTTGTTGGCTGTATGGGTTACCATGTTCCATGCCTTGAGGTCGATACTGTCCTCCCATCATTGGTAAGCCTTGAGCTGATTGCATTTGGCCCATTGCGTAACCTCCCATTTGGCTGGGGTAACCTCCTCCGATTTGAGGCATCATCATTGGGTTACCACCACCCATCTGTCCAATATTTCGATGAGCACCACCGCCACCACCTCCACCGCCATTGTGACCCATATTCTTCCCACCGCCACTATTTTGAGGTTTGCTAAAATCAAGAAACTCGGTTTGCTTATTTCCACCTTTGGATTTCCCTTCGTCAAATTGCTTTCCACCACTCTTCTTGTCCCAAATGTCACCGTGCTTATGCCCATCACCACCATCGTTGCCTTTCTTTCCACCTTTAGGACTTGATGCCTTGCTTTTCTTTTTACCACCACCAAGAAGCCCTCCAAGAAAGCCACCACTTTTACTTTTACCACCATCCTTACTCTTTTTACCATCTTCTTTACCGCCGCCCTTTTTACCATCCTTACTCTTTTTATCATCTTCTTTACCCTTGAACTGTACCGGCATTTCAAACCCCGCACCACCTGGTCCTTTCTTGCCATTCATCAAAACAATTGGTTGACGCTGTCCATTTCCACCCATACCAGGACCAGCCATCATTTTATTCGGCTTCTTATCATACCCATCAAGACTATCATCATCCTCGTCATCATATTCATCATCAAACTCATCATCGTCAAAACTATCATCATCATCAAAATCATCTTCATCGTCATATCCACCCTTACCAGCCGGCAAAGTAAATTTAACTGATTTCTGGTCCTTGTTAGGTGCCTTAATATCCTTAAACCCTTTAGTCATTATCGGCTGCATTTGTTGATGACCTTTCCCATCTTTCTGTTTATCTTTCCCACCTCCCTTCTGTCCCTTGTTATCGAAACCCATATTCTTAAATTGGTTAGCAAGGAGATTCACGCCACCTTTTTGCGGTCCCCATAGCTCGGCATGTTTCCCGGACTTGACAAGCTTCTTTATAAGCACAGCCGGGTCAGCATTTCCATACACCGTCACCTTTCCTTGATCAAGATCTATACTTGTTTGATACACACCTAATGAAACACGTTACAAATAATTAGTACCAAGATATAAAACAACCTTAAATTCCAATAGTAAATTCTACATTTAGTATTAAACGAAAGTTACATGGGCTTAAGTTAAACTAGTTTTCCTACTTTTGTCTCATTGAGGATTTAAGGCACATGATCGATAAAGCAATGGTCAAAACTTAAAAGAAACAACTAAAGGGTTTAAACACGCTATGCACTTTAATAAACTTTTTCATTCCATTATACTACTAATGTTTTGTTTTTGGTTAAAAGCAAAACATTTAAGATGAAAACACGCAAACCACTTTTGCACTACCTATCACTTTCCTTCCACCGACTTCTTTTTTGTTTTTTTTTTATTTTTAATCTTTTGTTATTACAAAAATTAATTGGCCCCATAATTTTGGGTTCTAGTGACAAAAATATCACACGTCTCAAATATTGAATGATCACCTAAAAGTTGTTGACAGGTCAAGTTTTGGACTTGATAGAACAAAATAAAAGAAAGATGACAAAACCAAATTAGCTATGTTTTCTATCTACTTGTACTGTATATTACTATTATCCAATAGATCAATAGTTTATACTGTAATAAAAACATTAAACATTAAAAGGGTATGTACGAGTTTTATCTAGACACACAACCTCAGTGCAGACAGTCAACCATCCAGCCATTAATTTGTCCTTTTGTTACATTAAAATATCAGCCCACTATCAACTCAGAAACATTAAAAAAGTGAGTATAACTTATTGGGTACCAACAAATATTGCAATCTTTTTAACAGTGTACCTATTTTTGAATAAAGTGTAACAAAATTTGAAAAAAAGTAAACGAAATAATTAGAATAAAATAATTGCAAGGCATGTGGGTGAAGAGGACAGGTCATGTCAGGGGGTGGTCGCAACAGCTTCAACAAGACTAGTCTCTACTCAATGGACCAACTATCATCTTATCATAACACATTTTATTATTATTTTTTTCACTTTAGCACTACTCTATAAAATATCTTTTATTTTTACAAAATATCTTTTAGCAAAAAATAATTTCACATAATCCCTAAAAATAGCATTAATCATTTTCATAAAGAAAGTTTTACTTATCAAAATTCAACAAGTATGGTAAAACAAATTATTAAGTTATTGTTTCCAAAATAAAAACATATAAGAATTTGTCATGTATATATCAACTCACATAATGAAGACAAAATATACGAAGCTTTGTATGAAATCCATGTTTTATACTTTCAACTTCTGTAAATTTTACAGAACAGTATCCATAGGAGAAGTAAATAGAAAGTGTCAGTAAACAATATATCTTCACACTGAAGCTACCTAACACCGACTCTGAACCTTTTTATACCTTCTTAGAAAAAATTACTGTAGTACATAGTGTTAAATAAATTTTAATTTTTTTCATGTTAAGCCAATTTACAACGATTTGGGGACTTCATATATCATATTAAGCCCGTTAAGATACATAATATCTAGTTTGAATTACAAACTACTTCACTTAAAACAACATATTAACCTTCAAACATAAGTAACCAGATCTCTAAGCTAAGTCATAAAAAAAATGAAAGTAAATTTAAGGGATAATGAAACTAACCATCAACTTTATTCAAAAGCTTCTTAATCTTCTGTTTACATCCATCACAAGCACACTGTATGTTAACTCTAAGAACACAAGTCTACACAAAACCAAACGTAAAAACACGGTTAGTAACCAACCAAAACAGAAAAAAACACATCTGGCTAGTTTAAAAGGTTAAGGTTTAAGGTTGAAGTAAAGTATGTACCTGAAGCTTCAGGTTATCTTGTTTGCTCATCTTGCTAGATAGTTTTGTTTAATGTCAACTAGTGAGGGAAACTTGTACTATGCTATATATAAAGAGAACAAAGGGTTAGAGGGAGAGATGAGGGAAATATATTATTGTGTGAAATGAAAATAGGAAGGTGTGACTTAAAGGCGGTAGGGAGGGTAGTACTTATTTCAAGCTTCGTATGGGTCCCACCAGTACAAAACCAGCTCCAGCTTGGTTGGTATCTGGTATGTGTGTGAGTAAATATAATGGCTACTTTCTTTTTCTATATGTTGTTAACTTTAGGGTTTGGTTTGAAGAATATTTTTGAAGGAATTGTAATTTTAGGAAGGAATTGTAATTTGATTGTTTGGTTTGTCAAATGTTTTTTTGTAATTGTAATTTATTAAAGGAATTATAATCTGGATGAATTGTAATTTGGATTGTTAAAATATGTTAATATGTTTGGTTGATATAATGTAATGTAATTGATATTAAAGGACAAAAAATATTTAAATAAAAAATTTGGTAAGAGGATTTAATTAGTGGGCCTATTTTTAAAAAGATATGTGCATTCCATTGTAATTAGAACTTTACATTACAAAAGTGATGTATTACATCTAACAAGTGGGCCTAATGTAATATGGGTCATTCTAATTACATTTGTTAATCAACCAAACAATTAATGTAATTGTAATTCAAATTACAATTACCTCAAATTAAATTGAATTCAGTGAACCAAACATCCCCTTGATGTAATTGTAATTTAAAAGTTTGTAATTTGTTGTAATTGTAATGTGTTGTAATTGTAATTGAGTAAATCTGTTGATGTGTTTGGTTGACATGCAATGTAATGTAATTCATATTTTTTAGTAAATAAAAAAAAAGTAATAGTTAAAATATAATAATAAAAAATAATATAATAAAAATATTTATATTTTTATTATTAATATAAAAAAATATTAAAAAAATAATAATAATAAAAGTAATAAAATATTTTTATATTTTATTTTAATAATAAAAAAATATATTATTTTATTATTATTTATATTAATATTTTTGTAAAAAAATAAATAACTTTTATTATTTTTATTTTAACTAAAAAATAAAAAAAATATTTTTATAAAAAATAAATAATAAAAATAATTTTTTTATTTTTAATACATATTTTTATTTTAATTATTAAAATAAAAAATAAAAAATATTTATTTTTATAAAAATATTAATATACAAATAATAAAATAAAAAATAAAAAATATTAATATTAACTACTAAAGTAATAAATTAATAAAATAAAAAAATAATAATAATATATTATTATTAATATTATTATTAATAACCACTCAAGGGTGGCCTAGTGGCAAAAAGATTTGTGGCTATCACTCCAAAGTTTGTGAGGTCTCAAGTTTAATTCTCACTAGGTGCAAACAACCTTGAAGTGGTCACGCCAACCTCCTGAAAAGGGAGGGCTTTACCCGGTTTGAGTCTGTGTGCCGGTGGGCTCAAACCCCGTGGATTAGTCGGCCAATGAGTCGGAAATCACGGTTACCAAAAAAAAAAAAAATTAGTATTAATAAATAATATAAATATTAATACTAATATTAAAATTAATTATTATTATTTTTTAATTTATATAACGTTAATAGAAATAATAAAATATTAATAATAATATTATCATTATTTATTACTATTATTATTTATAAATAGTCATATTTTAATATAGAAATACTGAATTACGACGTAATTCAAAACTTTCCATTCAATATCCTATGTAATCTCAATTCTTTCATTAGATGTAATTGTAATGTTTGAATTACAATTACAATGCAAACCAAACACTCTACGTAATGTAATTCGAATTACATTTCCCTCCATTTATAAACCAAACAAATTATGTAGTGTAATATAGATTACAATTATATCCAATTACAATGGATTACAACGAACCAAACGCACCCTTAAGGTTGTGTATAACAGTATGTGTAGAAACTAGGGGTGGAAATGAGCCGAGCTGCTCGTGAAAAGCTCGGGATCGAATCGGTAAAAAGCTCGAACGAGCCGAGCCTAAACGAGCTCGAGCCCGAGCTCGAGCCTGAGTTGCAGCTCGTTTATTAAACGAGCTCGAGCCCGAGCTTTACGTATAAAGCTCGTTTGGGCTCGCGAGCCTAAACGAGCCTAATGTTTTATATACGAGCTTCTTAACGAGCTTAATAACAAGCTTATTAACGAGCCTAATTTAGGTATATTATGAGCCGAGCTCGAGCCAAAATTTATGTTCACATTGCAAAATCGTATAAACAAACCGAGCTCGAGCCGAGCCCGAGCTTGTCTACCATACCACGAGCCGATCCCGAGCCAAAATGATAAAGCTCGAAACGAGCCGAGCTCGAGCTCGAGCTTTGTAAAACTTAAACGAGCCGAGCTCGAGTTCTGGCGAGCTCGAGCTCGGCTCGGCTCGTTTCCACCCCTAGTAGAAACAAACCGTGTATGATGATTTGTGGACTTAAAAATGGATCTACACGAGATTTTGTCTACTGAGTATATGTTATACAGTACTACGTGTTAAACGTGTCTCGGAAATGGTTCAAGTCTGTACGACGTATAGAAATGCTGTTAAAATAGAATAAAAACCATTCTTGAGAGTTTCAAGTTGAGACATTTTGAGTATGTTTAGTCAAAATAAACAAATACAAATAACATGTCATTAGATTAGACTAGACAAAGTATCCAACAATAAGTTGCCATCATCTTTATGGCAAAATTTAATGTATATTTTTTTAAAAAGGATCTTCTCATGTTAGAGTTAACTTGATATATAAAATTAGTCAATCATAATGAAAGTAAATATAAATTGTTTAAATTCATTTGATACTAAATTTTATTTAAATATTAAAAGACAAATCTTTTAAACCGTTAATCGTTATACGGAAAAATATATATACCGTTACGAACAGCATTTAATTATCTTTCCATAAATATGCTATATGATACATTTTCAGAAGAAAAATAAATTCGTTTTTTTCACGTTTTTTTTATTGTCGAAAACTATCATATATGATAATAATATCATATATGATGCAATACGAGTATTATATATGATATATCTTATCATATCTGATATAAACCAGTATCATAAATAATTTAATAACAATTTATGATTTAACACTAGCATCATATATGATGAAATACTATTATCATATATTATATAACTTATCATATATGATATAAACCAATATTGTTGATACAAAAGTTGGATGATCCTGCACACTAAAGTAACACGCTGTTAGGCTTACCGTGGGAACGTATCCCACGATTAGACTCCGGCGTGAGAGTAAGTAATCGATTTAGGGTTAGTAACCGGATGAGTTGTGAGAGTTGAGAATATCATACATTTGTGGAACCCTTGGGGGTTCCTTATATAGGCGGTGAAACTCCAGTGGGCTTTCACCGATGCTTCGGCCCCAAGTATAGGATAATCACCATAATTAGCTTGATTGTTATCTTCTAATTATGGTGAGTGTATATCCAATACTTTTAGGGTAAATCACAATCCCAATTGGGTTGTGATTCTGTCTAACCCTGTGCCAGCTATGCCGGGCCATGGTCGCACATAACCCATGCGGCCACTGTTCATTCGAAGCGCATAAGCTCAAATAACATTAATCCAACCCACCCGTGATGGGCCGGATACATGTAGTACCCGTGGGCTGGGTTCATGACCCGGCTGGGGACTATACGTCATCATGTTCCCCCAGTCTAGTTGTTACAGCCGTAGGCATAACCTCTAGACTACCCTATGTCCCTAATGTTTTCTTTACGAAAACGGACGCACACAAAAAACAGTGGACCGAGACAATATTAATGAATGCATTAATGGTAGGCAAGGTCGAGATGACTGTTCAGATGTTTCTCTGCAAAAGTGCACCACATGGGCCCACCCTTGAGCCACGCAAAACTGTTTAAGAGTTGACTCATGGGTCCCTCTGACGTTTCAATTGTGTCACTAATCCCAACCGTTGGATGGGCGTAGTGGATTACACGTGACACTCATCCAGGCCACCTCGTAAACTGAGGCAACCCTATAAAAAGCATGTGTGTGTGATTGTGCACACACAAAGTTCACACTTCCTACCACCATTGTTGCATTCTCCTTCATTCCTTCTACTTTCTTTTCACGAAAATTCGTTGTACCAGGTTAGATTACTGCGCCCTTCTCCATATATTTATAATCATGGTGAAATACAACCCCACAATCACGACCGTACTCACTGTGATGTCTGCGGAGAAATTTATAGATTTCTTGTCTGACTATTATATTTCTGAAAGCGTACACCCCACCTATCCGGGTGATGGTGAAGCTATCATGGATGCTCCGACTGGGAAAATAGGTGTACATACACGCCTATTTGACTCGGCCAACTACCGTATCCCGTTGTCTAGGTTCCTTGTAGACATCCTGACCTATTATGATTTTCACATAACCCAACGGCATTGTATAGGGGCGTGTAAGATCAATCAATTTGAGATCATATGCCATACATGTGATGTAGCCCCCATCGTAAGTCTCTTTAGGATCTTCTATATACCAAAAATGATCAATGGCTTTGTAGGTCCATAGTTTCTTAGGATTTAGGCAATGTTTGAAATATCTAATGAATGGAATGGAAAAGAAAGAACTAGAGAGAGAAAGCTATAGAGGGAAAGGAGAGGAAAAGAGAAAGATGGATGGATTGAATGAGAAAGTGTGAAATACAATATGAGCAACCCCTCCTAACATGCTAGGAGGGGGGATATATAGTGTTAGGACCATTGGAATAGTTATTTGTAATAGGTAGACTAGGAGGTATGTAGTTCCTCCTGGTCATAGTAGTAGTAGGAGCAAGTCGTGCTCTGGTCTTATAAAAAGTCAAACTTTATTATTTAGTTATTATTCTGTTAGGATATGCATGAGATATGTTAGGAAAGGATATGCATATCGGTTTTACACGTTTTGGTTAATGATGTATTAGGGTTTCCTTGTAGTATAAAAGGAACCTTAGGCAGAAGGGTTATACACACCTTCATCAAATATAATTCTAGTTCTTATTAATATTAGAAATCCTTAGAAAAGGATCAAGTCGTTATAGTTATTCTGTTCTTCTTATTCATAGTATTTGTATTCCGCTCTTATACTGTGTGATTTGTATAGAGTCTCTCTGTGAATATACTTGTGATTACAGAAGTCGTTCACCGTTCCTGACAGGCTGCAAGATCCACATCTAGTGGACCTAACAAGTGGTATCAGAGCCTGGGAGAGTCTTTGTACAAGAAGAATCAATTTTTCTCATTACTAACATTTTTGTTTAATCATGTTTGCCTCAAGTTCTACTCAAATAGGAGAAGATAGTACTCCTAGAACTCAGCAACCTCAGCAGATCATTGCTACGGTTTCCAACACAAATGGTAAGTTTCCTCTTCTGAAAAAGGACGAGTATGATAGCTGGGCAATGAAGATGGAATGTTGGATCACCAACACTGATCAAGACCTTTGGAAGATCATTCTGAATGGAAACAGTAGGAAGTTGACTGGAAGACACAAGAATGGTAATATTACTCTTCTTGACCCTAAAACTCATGAAGAAATCACAGCTGTTAAGAAGGAGATCAAAGCAAAAACTATTTTGCTTCAGTCTCTTCCTGATGATCACATGGGTGACTTCTATCATCTGGATGATGCTAGAGAGATCTGGAATGGAATAAAAGCAAGGTTTAGTGGGAATGAGGAGTCAAAGAAAATGCGAAGATCCATGCTGAGAGATGAATTCACAGACTTCAAGATCTCAGAAACTGAAGGTATCCATCAAGGATATGACAGGTTCCAAAAGATATTGAGCCAGTTGAATCAACTTCGATCGCAACCTAACGATGGTGATATCAATGCAAGGTTTCTTAAAGCCTTACCCTACTCATGGAATCAGGTGGTAATCTCTCTCAAAGCAAAAGGTGGGCTTGGCTATCTTAATTTTGATGATTTGTTTCATAAGCTCAAAACCTTTGAGCCTCATGTGAGGGGATACTCAAGTGATTCTTTTCCTACTCCTGCTAACTCTGCCTTTGTGAGTTCTATGGGATCCAGTCCTATGTCTTATGCTAGTAGCCCAAGCAATACTGTGTCTTCTCAACATACTTTTCAGCATAATTCTACTCCTGAACCAAAAGCCAAGTCTGGTAGCATGGTAGAAGCTGTTCTTCACTCTTTTGTTGCTGACATTGATGCTCAACAACAACTTGCTTTTGATGACTTCAAACAGGTTGATAAACTTGACCTGGATGAAATAGATCTCAAATGGCAGATGGCCATGCTCACTCTTAGGGTTCACAAGTTTGAGAAGAAAGCCGGTCGAAAATTTAGTTATAACCCAAGAGAGCCAGCAAGGTTTGACAGAAGCAAGGTTCGATGCTATAACTGCCAGCAGCAAGGCCACTTTGTAAGGGAATGCCCTAAAAAGCATGACCAGGAGAAGAGCATATATTCAGCTTTTAAGATTCAGGAGGTGAAGGATGACAAGAAGGCGTTGGTGTCTGTTGACTCTATGGTCAACTGGAATGATCATCAGACTGCTACCTTGGAAACAACTGAACCTTCTACTGATGTGTTTGCAATGATTGCTGGGAATCTGTCTGATGCCGAGGAAGCAGAAGAGTTTGCTCTTATGGGCATCTCACCTCAGGTACAACATTTTCCTCTTGGTTGTCATGATAAATATTCAGAATTGTTGTCCCAATATAATGACTTAAATGATCAGAATGATAAGTATTTTTTAGAAGTTCAAGCATATAAGGCTTCTTTAAAAACATTGGAACAACAAAAGAGGTGGCTTCAAGATACTCAACGTGAGTACGAGGATAAAATTAGCATTCTGAACATTGATCTAGAAAACACAACGAATATGCTTAAATATACTGAAAAAGTAAAAGATGACAGTATCAAAGAAAAACAAGAAATGAAGGAAAAATTAGATGCTACACTTCTGAGATTTGAAAAATGGCAAAAAGCACCTAAGAATCTTTCAAAATTAATTGATAGTAGCATGTCTGGTAGGACTAAAAGAGGGTTAGGATTTGATAAATATATTTCAGAAGATGTGTTTTATTTATCTTTTTCAAGTGTCTTTGATCCTGACAAGGATGAGGAGGGAACACCTAGCTACAATAGGTTTAAACCAGTAGCAGAAATGCATGCTGTCCCTCCACCTCTTTCAGGAACTTTCATGCCCATTCCTAGGCATAATGACTTGGATGGATCACAGATGCATGAGTCCCCAAAAAGCTCTACTAATTCTAATGACTTTGTCTCGTGTACTTTCAGTGACAAAGCCAATGACTCTGCATGTGGTTCAAGTGAAGAGTCGAGACCTGCATGTTCCAAGTCAAATGACCATGCTGCTACTAGTGCTAGGAAGTGTGAAGAGAGAGTTGCTTTTACTTCAACAGTGTCTAGTCCTGGTTTATTGAGTCCTAGGAAGAATGTTTCTCCTAGAATTGTGTGTAATAAAGTTAGCAGTATGAAACAATGTCATTCTAATAAAAGGTCATTTAAAACATGTTTTGTTTGTGGGAGTGAATTTCATTTGATTAAAGATTGTGATTTTTATGACAAACATTCTTCTGTACATCAAGCATTTCCTGCTCCTAGTCCACCAGGAGTTGTTCCATATTCTTCTAGAAGACTAAACCCAAGTGCTCAATCTTTTTCCTCTTCTAGAAGGACCTCTTCATTAGTTTTTGATCATTGGAGAAACACTGGATTAATATCAAATAGACCAACCAGTAACTATTTTCAGAATTTTCATCCAAATTATGCATATAATTTTGACCACATGTATTTTGGGTTGGGAAATCTGGGAACTGCTGTTAAGCCCTCAGCATGTTGTTCTTGGTCAAACAATAACACCCATATGATGAATAGGCAACCAAAGAACAACGGTGGATCTCATCAATCTTCTTGGCTATCTACTAAAGATCCACAAGGCAGGCTCAAACATGAAAAGGTTTGGGTCCCCTTAAGACACTAACTTTTGTATATCTCTTATCTTGTTGTTGTAGGTTACTCCATACCAAGAACCTACTCTAGGAATTGTTGATAGTGGATGCTCTAGGAGCATGACAGGAAATAAAAGTCTTCTATCTAACTTTGTACCATTTCAAGGTGGAAAGGTCTATTTTGGAGGAGGTGAAGGCAGGATCACTGGCAAAGGAACGATTCAGACGGCTAATCTTAATTTTGAGCAGGTCTACTATGTGGAAGCACTTCAACACTTCAACTTGATATCTGTCTCTCAGATTTGTGACAAGAAGCAGTTTGTCCTCTTTACGGATACTAATGCACTAGTGTTATCCAAAGACTTTAAACTTCCGGATGACTCACAGGTTTTACTCAGAATCCCTAGAAGACACAACCTCTATAGTATCAAGCTGAATGAAGTCAATCCTACTGGTCAACTAGCATGTTTGGTTGCTAAAGCCTCAGAAGATGAAGCCACTCAATGGCACCGAAGGATGGGACATGTGAACTTCAAGACCATTCACAAACTAGCAAATCTGAATCTGGTCTCTGGTTTACCTCCCAAGTCATTCAGAAATGATATCAATTGTCTTGCATGCAGCAAAGGCAAACAACATAAAGCATCCTTCAAGGCCATTACTGCTCTCAGCCTTATAACTGAACCATTGCAGCTACTACACATGGATTTATTTGGTCCTACCTCTATTAGGAGCATTGACCACAAACAATTCTGCCTTGTGGTAACTGATGGGTATAGCAGGTTTACGTGGGTTTTCTTCATGGCTGCTAAGAGTGAGACCTACTCAATTCTCAAGGACTTTATTACACTTATAGAGAATCAGTTGTCCAAGAAGGTTAAAAGTATTCGATGTGATAATGGAACAGAATTCAAAAATGTAGACCTCATAGCACTTTGTAATTCTAAAGGCATCAAAAGAGATTATAGTGCAACAAGAACTCCTCAACAGAATGGCGTGGCAGAAAGAAAGGACAGGACTCTAATAGAAGCTGCAAGAACAATGCTTGCCGATTCCAAGCTTCCAACCATGTTCTGGACAGAAGCTGTCAATACTGCAAGTTATGTTTTGAATAGAGTTTCTATTACAAATCCTCACAAGAAGACTCCCTATGAGCTACTAACATCCAAAGTACCAAACATTGCTCATTTGAAGCCATTTGGGTTCCCTGTCACCATTTTGAATACTAGTGACTATCTGGGGAAATTTGATGGCAAGGCAGATGAAGGATACATTGTGGGATATTCAGCTCACTCTCGGGCTTATCGTGTCTACAATCTCCAAGCCAAGCGAGTCATTGAAACTATAAATCTCAGGTATTTTGAGAAGAAGTCAAACATCCAAGGAAAGGGTCCTGAATGGTACTTTGATCTTGATTATCTTAGTGATTCATTAGGATATTTTCATTTCAAAACTAACCATGATGCAGGTCCACAAGTGTTTGCAACTTCTAGTGCAGGTGCTCATTCTAGTCTTTCAGACTCAGATGACGAGGATGATATTTTTGTTGTTACATCCTATTCCACCACAGTCTCTCCTACTACTAGTGATGCAACTCCATCAGATATATTGGACTCACAAGGAGCTCTTGACACATTACTCAAGCAACAACTAGAAGCTACTACAGCAGCTGCTCAAGGTGGCTTTGAGTTTCCCTTGAATACTTCTGCTGACAAAGCTGCTCCTAGTACTCCAATTGTTACTCCTAGTGCTAGTTCAACACCTATTGGTAGTACGGCTAGTGATTCCACTTCCCATACTAGATTCTCAAGTCCTTCTGACCTGGGGAACTATCAAAAGAAGTCTTCTACCAAGCTGGATGATATTCATAAGCAACCAATAGATGGCATTTTCGACTCTACTTCATATGATGATGACTTTGTTGGGGATCTTAATAACTTGGCACCAGAAGTGGAGGTAGCTTCCAATCCAGTGTTTCAGTCACATAAAGACCATCCTACTACTCAAATCATTGGAGATCCTGGTTCAACTGTCAAGACTCGCAGAATGCATAAGAAGGCCATGTCTGATCATCATGCTCTTGTGAGCTACATTGAGGATCAAAAGCGTAATAATCATACGGACTTTCAACATTGTTTGTTTGCTTGTTTTCTTTCATAGGTGGAACCTAGATCAGTCTCTCATGCTCTTGAGGATCAAAGTTGGGTGGAGGCTATGCAGGAAGAGATGCAGCAGTTCTTGTTTCAGAATGTTTGGATCCTAGTTGAATTGTCGGATGGAAAGACAGCAATTGGTACCAAATGGATTCTCAAAAACAAGAAAGATGCAAGGGGTATTGTGGTGAGAAATAAGGCGAGGTTGGTTGCTCAAGGTCATACACAACTTGAAGGCATTGATTACACTGAAGTTTTTGCTCCTGTTGCCAGGATTGAGGCCATTCGTCTGTTTTTGGCTTTTGCTTCTTATATGGGCTTTACAGTTTTTCAGATGGATGTCAAGAGTGCATTTCTCTATGGCAAGATTGATGAGGAAGTTTATGTCACTCAACCTAAGGGCTTTGTAGATCCACTTCATCCCAAGAAAGTTTACAAGGTGGTCAAAGCTCTATATGGACTTCATCAGGCTCCTAGAGCTTGGTATGAGCGTCTTTCAACTTTCTTGTTGAAACATGGCTATAGAAGAGGCACAATTGACAAAACACTATTTCTTAAGAGGAATAACAAGGACATTATACTTGTTCAGGTTTATGTGGACGACATTATCTTTGGTTCTACTAAAAAGGAATGGTGTGATGAGTTTGAACAACTGATGAAGGGCGAATTTCAGATGAGTGCTATGGGAGAGCTTACATTTTTCCTTGGTCTTCAAGTCAAGCAACAGTAGGATGGAATCTTCATAAGTCAAGATAAGTATGTTCATGAGATCCTTTAGAAGTTTGATATGGATCCTCTTAGACCAGCAGCAACACCTTATGAAGGTGCTAAAGTAAAACTCAAGAATGAGCCAGATCCTTCGGTAAATGTTCACATGTACAGGTCCATGATTGGCTCACTCATGTATTTGACTGCATCACATCCAGATATTATGTTTGCAGTAAGTGCTTGTTCTAGACATCAGGTGGCTCCAACGATTTCTAACTTAAATGCAGTCAAGAAGATTTTCAAGTAAATCAAGGCACAACCCAAGTTAGGCTTGTGGTATCCTAGAGAATCACCTTTTGTTCTTGAAGCATATAGTGATAGTGACTATGCAGGTGCTAATAATGACAGAAAATCTACTACTGGTGGTTGTCAGTTTTTGGGTCGAAGACTTATGTCATGGCAGTGCAAGAAACAGACGATAGTAGCTACTTCCTCAACAGAAGCTGAATACGTAGCTGCTGCTAGTTGTTGTGGACAAGTTTTGTGGATACAAAATCAGATGCTTGATTATGGTTTCAACTTTATGAACACCAAAATTTTCATTGACAACCAAAGCACAATCTGCATTGTGAAGAATCCTGTTTTTCATCAACGTACAAAACATATCGAAATTCGGCACCACTTTATCCAGGATGCCAATGAGAAGAAGTTGATACAGGTTCTTAAGGTTCATACGGATGATAATGTTGCTGATCTGTTGACTAAAGCCTTTGATGGTCCTCGGTTCAACCACTCGGTGGTTCACATTGGAATGGTCAATCCTTGAGACCTAGGATTGAGGGGAGGCTCAGCCTAAGGGGAGGCTTAGTGTACATATTCACTTGCACAGACTAACATATTGGTAGTTTTTAAACAGATTTTATGGGTTTTTGTGGTGTGTGCTACTTCTAGTGGAGGATTTTGCTCACTTCTGGTGGTAGTCTTCATTATTGGTTGGCTTCTAGTCATTAATGGTTGGCTTCTAGTGGATAAAAATCCTTCCTTATCAAGTAATGGTTGGCTTCTAGTCTTGGTTTGGGTCACTGTTCACTTCTTTGACTTTTGATTGACCACATTGTGCTTCTAGTGTTGACCCTTATGCGTTTTGACTTTTAGTCAACGCAAGCTAATTCTGGTATATATCACATTATTTAACTTTGGTAAACTGGGATTTACAACTAATGCTAAAAGGGGCAAGTGGTTACTTTGCATTAACTACCTAATTTGAAAGGGCAACCCACATTATTAGGGGTCAATGAACAGTTACAAGACCATTATTTATGGTCAATTACCCCCTTGACTCATTCATCACAATCATAACACACACACACACGCTCCTACTCTCTCAAACCCTAACCAATCAACTTCCATCACTTCTAATCAACAACAATGGCTGCTTTGGTCTATCAACCCGCTCACAATAAGGTTGCATATCTGGGAGATGGTCCTAAACGTGACGAATTCACAGACATCCTAGAGTTTATTGAGGCTTCTAACCTCAGGTATGCTTTTACTGTTTGCCCAATTGTTTATGATAGTGTGATTCGCCAGTTTTGAGATACTGCTGAACTTGTGGTTGTTTTAGGTCGCCCACTTGAACTCTATGCTACCATAGATGAACGTCCTTATGTGGTTATTGAAGCTTCTATTAGGAGTTCCCTTCATCTTCAAGATGAAGGTGGTGTTGTTTCCATCCCCAATGCTGAGGTTTTAGAGGGGATGGCTGCTATTGGGTATAACCATGGGGGGAAGTTTAACTTCCAAAAGAATAGGTTTTCCCCTAAGTGGAAGCTTCTAGTGCATTTTTTGATTCACTGTTTAAGCCCCAAGTCTGGGAGTTGGGATGCTTTTCCTATTCCTTTGGCTACTGGTTTGATATGCATAGCACAGGGTAGGGTGTTTAATTTTTCTCGCTATTTGTTTGATGGGATGGTTAGCAATTTGACTAGTACTGGATCTAGGAAGAAATTTTTAATGTATCCTAGGTTTTTGCAGCAGATACTTGTGTGTTTACCTCGTAATAGGGAGGAGTATGAGACCCCCAAGCTTACTGCTAAAGTTTACTACAATATGGCTCTTGGGTTTAGAGGGGATTGGAGGCCCCTTACTGATGCAATGCTGGGCCTTGCCCAAGGTCCTCCTGTTGTTGTTCCTCCGGCTGTCAAAGCCGAGGAGGAACTTCCATTAGGAGATGATCCTATGGAGGAGGAACATCCTGCTAGTGGTGCACCTAATGTGGTGGTGGAAGAGCCATTTGAGGAAGTGGTGGTTGAAATGCCATCCACTTCCAAGGCTGCCCCCTCTTCTATGCCACATTCGTCTCCATTTGTGGATACTCCCCCTCCTAGTTCAGTCCCTCATTCTACTGATAAGCCCTCTGGTTCTCGTGCTCATAATGATGACCCCTTTATTGCTTCTGGTTCTAATGAAGCCTTCCCAGATCCAAGTCCTCTTGGTGGGAAAGCGGAGGAGCCTACTACACTGACTTCTTTGCTTGATCTCATGCACAGGTACCATGAAAGGATTCTTTCTTTGGAGGCGGATTGGATCAACATCGTAAGCTTACCAGGGAGTTTGTTCTTCCATTGGCTGACCGGATTAAAGCTTTGGAAACACAGCAGAGGAGGAGGAAGAAGCATGTGATACAGTCTGATTCTGATGAGGAGGTTGAGGATCTTGTGGAGGATGGCTTGAATTTGTTGGCGAAGGCTGCGTTTGCTGATAAGTCATATGATGATCTGCCGATTCCTCCTACTTCATCAAGCATCCCTCCTACTGCTGCTACTCTAGTCCAAAGGAAGATATTGCTGGTACTACTGCTGGTCCAACTGCTGGATCGTCTCATGATTCTAAGGGGAAAGCCCCTATGACTGCTGCTCCCTCACCCCCTCGCAAGCGTACTCGCAGACAACTTGAGGATGATAGGTTGGGTGAGGAGGCTGCACAAAAAATGCAAGCAGAGATTGACCAAGCTGCTAGGGCTGAGGAGGAAGCTCTTCAGAAGCAAAGACGTGAACAGTTGCAACATGATGCTATGCATTGGGATGATAACGATTGGATGCGGGTGCTCACTATTCTTACCTCGGATTATTCGCAGTTTACTAATCTCTTGGGTGCTGATGTGAATGAGCAGAATTGTATTCCACGAGCTATGGCGTTAATGCGTAAGCAACAATTATCGCTTGCTGCTCAACTGCGTAAAAAGCGTAAGAACAGGCCTTTGACAAGAACCGAGGAGCGAAATTTAATGCAGAGGTATGTCAAATATCAGTCGGGTGCTCACTTTACTGTTGGTTGACATGGGAACGAGTTCGGGCATTGTCTTTTGACGAGCTTAAGGATCTATACGAAAGAATGATCAAGCGTCAGAACACACCGGTTCCAGAGCGTTTCATATATCGTCCTCCTCCACGAGTGGTTCCTACTTCTCAACCTACTGTTGCTCCTGGTTCTTCATCTGATGTTCCTCTTGGTTCTACTAGTATCCCATCTGTTGTTGATGTTTCTACTGCCGGTACCACCCCTACACCTTCGGTTTCTCATCCTGTTTCATCTTCGGGTCCTACCACCACCACCACATATGCTACCACTACCACCACCACTGCTACTCCTGCTATGGCACAACCCTCACCACCCGCGACTGACTCTCATCCTACTCCTTCTGGTGCAGCTATTGTTGATCCTTTGGTTGGATAAGGTGTTGATTCTACTTTTGCTGGTCCTATTCCTGCTGCGAAGGTAAAGGTTGAAACCTCGTCTGGTGTTCCAACTCCTCGTCGTTCCATCCGCAAGAAGATGGCTAGACGTGGCAAGTCTGTTCCTTATGAGAAGCGTGCTCCCAAAATCTTATTAATGCAGCTTCCGACAGTGACTCAGAATTGCCAATGGGTACGGGGTTTATTACTGCTTGGACGGTTAAGCCATCCACCACTATTCCTGGTACTTTCACCCATAGGATTTCCATCAGTGATGGTTATGTTCGTTATGCTTCGGGTTTGCAAGGTGTGTTGACTTGGGTAGATCGTAGGGATCTTATGTCGTTGTATGGGTTTGTGGATGCTGGTATGCCTACTCATCCTAGTGAAGTGCCTTCCTGGTCTGGTCTGACAATGTGGGCTGATTTGAAGATGATGCTTGATTCCCCTCCACATGCTCCACATTCTGGTGTCTGGAAGGACCAGCCACGCTGGGTCATCAAGAGATGGAAGTTGTATGCTGGCTGTGGAGTGCATGTCTTGGAATTGGAGTCTAGTGCCATGGTATTCATGCTTACGGATCTTGATTATCCGTTGAATATTGCTAGTATAGAGGCCATGCTTGCTTGTCACTTGCATATTTCCAATGCCCCTTCCGGGAATAAGACTTCTATGGCTACTACTCTGGTGGAAGGGATACAAGCTCGGTTGCAAGCTAAGAAGGTGGATGTGTCTGGTCTGTGATGGGTTTGTTTGTAAGTTTTTATGTTTTGTGTTTTTTGTTCATCTGTTTATACTAAAATTCTTTTCACCAATATGTACAGTGATTGGTGACTTACATTTGTTATAGTTTAAAAAAATATATATATACTTTTTATATAATATCTGCTTATACTTTAAACAAATCATGGATTTTACACTTGTGAATAATATAATATATGCTTATACTTTTTCGAAACATTGGGTTCCTATTGACTGATTCACACTTGTGCTGGTTTGGTGTTTCATCTGGTGTTGGACTTGGTCCACACAACAAATGGTGCTCAACTCACCATGTCTCACAGACAAGAAAGAGTTGATTCACCATAAGGGTACGGCTCTTGGTGTGATTCTCAAATCCGTTGATGGTTGCCAGGTTACCCAAAACTGGATGGTTTTCACTTGCCATGGTCCTAGACTGAAAAGTGGCTAATCCAAGGGGGTATGGCTCTTGGTAAAGATTTTCTCAAATCCGTTGATAGCTATAATAGCTTGCTCAAAGCTATAGGGTTTTCAACTCACCGATGCTTCATTGCTAAGAGTTGGCGAGTCCAGAAGGGTACGGCTTCTGGTAAAGACATATCAAATCCGTTGACGGTTGTGATGGTTTGCCTAAAATCATCAGGGTACCCCCACTCACCATTGATTCACGTTCTAAGAGTTGGGCTGGGTTCTGGTCTCCCAGGGTGATGCTTATTCCACCAGAAAGACTGGCTAGCCCAAGAGCGAGCAACTACTTGGTAAAGGCTCATCAAACCTGCTCATGTTGTTGTGAAGATTCAACACGATGCAGATTTGTTTCAAGCTTTGAAGAAGCTTCTGGTGTTCATTGTTGCAGCAGTTCTTATGTTCCTTATATTGTTGATGCTGCTGTTTCTTTTGCTGTTCCAATCCTCAGGCTTTGTTGTACGTTTTACCAGGAAACTTGAACTCAACAGGTGAAACTCAAGTTTAGGGGAGGATTGTTAGGACCATTGGAATAGTTATTTGTAATAGGTAGACTAGGAGGTATGTAGTTCCTCCTGGTCATAGTAGTAGTAGGAGCAAGTCGTGCTCCTGGTCTTATATAAAGTCAAACTTTATTATTTAGTTATTATTCTGTTAGGATATGCATGAGATATGTTAGGAAAGGATATGCATATCAGTTTTACACGTTTTGGTTAATGATGTATTAGGGTTTCCTTGTAGTATAAAAGGAACATTAGGCAGAAGGGTTATACACACCTTCATAAAATATAATTCTAGTTCTTATTAATATTAGAAATCCTTAGAAAAGGATCAAGTCGTTATAGTTATTCTGTTCTTCTTATTCATAGTATTTGTATTCCGCTCTTATACTGTGTGATTTGTATAGAGTCTCTCTATGAATAGACTTGTGATTAAAGAAGTCGTTAACCGTTCCTGACAGGCTGCAAGATCTACATCTAATGGACCCAACATATAGTCCACCCTACATGTGGGCTATATGGACTATATGTATACTTAATGGATCACGAGCCCAATACTTGAATATATCATTGGAGTGACCGATCCTTTCTAAATACGTAAAAACGTATTTCCAACAATCTCCCCCAATGGGAGGTCACTCCAAGTTACAATGTCCTAAATAGTTTATAGCTCGTGATCTATGCTAATTATGATGTTACCAAGACTTTCCTTGGAAAAACATATTTCCAACAATCTCCCCCTAAGGGAGGTCACACCATTTTACAAAATCTTAAACCTAGCATACTATGCTTGAGTCTTCGATCTTGTTCTTGTGAATATTCTGATGAGATCTTTGACTTTAGTCTTGAGCATGTTCTCTTGCCTTGACCTTGTGCATTCATCACTTGTGATATTTGCCTCTTCGTGAATTCATGATCCACATACTTATACTTTTATAAATTCTTGAAAGCTTCAGAGTTTGATACAGCAGAAGACTTGACTTTTAGACTTTCTTGAATTTGTTGAAGTATTAAGTGCAGAAAGCATAAGCATGTGTTGACGACTTCTTCTGGATTGAACACCGCAATGCCACCTTCTTGTTACACTGCATAAGACAGTTAGCAACAAAACATATACACGGATGAAACGGCCTTGAACATTTCATTCTAATTCGGTAGCATTTTACCGCCGGTCGATGAAGACCGTTGGACGATATTAATATCGTACTTGTGGCAGGTAGTTTCAATTAAGAACCTCCTTGACAAGATTTCGCGGGTAAACCCGTTCTCTTTATTCGACCGTCCAAAGCTGACTACAAACATAAAGAGTGAATCATTTTGATAATAATATCCATATGATTTGAAGCCGTCAATTCATGTTCCTGGAACAAGTGAAATTCAATTAATAACCGCACCATCGTTGCTTTCCAGTTGTCACGAGCTTGATTCGTATAGAATCTTGCAAGTTACCTACCAAGTGCTGTTTGAGGTTAACACTAGAAGGATTTCCACTCATCACTATGAACACTAAGGTATCACTCTGAGTGTTCTGGCAAGATCACTAAGATATTGCGTAGAGGCCTGGAACGTGTTTGAATTCATTTAAGAATTAAACCACTGTTGCTTTCCAGTTATCACAAGTTTGATTCATAAAGAATCGCACAAGTCACCTACCATGAGCTTTTTGATATTCGCTCAAGAAGGATTTCCATCTTCATTGTAAATACTTTCGTATTACTCGGATGTTTAGGCAAGATCATGAAGATTTTGCGTAGGACTCTTAAGATCTTTCTTACTTTTCACAGTGTGTGAATAAGCAAGTAATTATGAAAGTGTGTCCTAATAAGATACTTGATTATCTCAAATGGCTCTAGACTCGATCGTGCATTTTGGATTTTAGTGATCGGAGGCTAGAGAGGAGTGCCACCATTTGATACCAATTTATTCGGAGTGAATAAATCAATAGATAATGCGTTGTCTCCGTGTGATTAAAAAAAATATCTTTTGAGAGATATCTGAGTTAGCTGGGATGGGTTGTGCATTGCATCACTGGGTCCATGATGTCTTATTTTCAATATCAAGCATCATTAAAATGATCTCAATAGCATATGAATTGACCCGGTTTCTGCCTAAGTTGTAAGGAGGGCTTCTTTGTTTTCACCGTTTATCTTTACAATTCTTTTTCATTCTTCAACCCCTTCAATGCTTACCAATACGTCATAATTAGCACCTTGTTGTGATTGTTCCAGTGCTAACTTAAGTACTTGGTCGGCAATCAACTACGTTCACAAGCTTTCTCCATCTTTCCTAAGGACTACTATTTCTAGCTATGGAGTGTCCTTGGGAAGATCCCTTCGGTTCTAGAGGAATCATTGGACTTTAACCTATCCTACCATCCTTATGTCACCACAATCTTCATCGTCGTGAAATAAATGGGTTGTGGGTAAGTATGCGTCACCATGAAATCCATTTTGATATCCAAATCTATTTTGCTCCCCCTTAACATATGCCACGATATTCGAAAACATTTCGCACATGTCGGGATGAGCCAGCACATTAAGTCAAACCATTGAATTGATTGATCTCATTATTAAATCACATTTTCTCCCCCATATTAAAAAATATTAACCCAATCGATGTTTTTAATATCAGTTGATTTAATAACATTTTAAGAAAATTTGGGAAGAAAAATGCAAATCTAATAATCTTCATGCTTTTCACAAGCTCCCCCTCAAATGAATGAGGGTGTACTTGAAACGTAAAGTAAATACCTTTTAAACACAAGTGTAAGATATTTATCACGTGCAAAGATCATATATGATAATGTATTCACAAGATTAGCAATTTACGAGGTTGGACCTGAATGATGGAGAACATCATATGAAAGAAGCACATGGTTCTTGTTCACGAATGTTGGTCGCCTCATCATGTCTGAAGTTATCTCTTTACTCCATGTGTACGATTGATATCGTTGTCTTGACACTAACATGTGAACTTGGCACTTTCGGCGTCAAAGATTCTGAATGCTGGACAATTGCTCCCCCTCAATTGTTGACCCGTAATCTATTGAAAGAGCTGTAGTCGCCGTTTGAGTAGTCGCATCGTCAAGTATGTAGATATATATTGTAAATTGCTACGGTTGGTGGAGATGATAACTTCATAAAAACAAGATTTCTCTTGTTTTAACAAATAAATGCACTAACACGTACATATATTCGTGTTAGATTGTGTTATTCCGTAAACACAATCCCTTACATGGTTCTAAATATACCATGCCCGAGAAAATTAATTCGCGTTGTTGAGTCAAAGCTTTCCGGTGAAATGCTTGACTTTAATAAGAAAAGCGGGTTACTATCTAAAATAATAATAAGCCATTTTGAACATGTTTTAAAATATTTGAACTTCTGCTCGAACTTTATTTACAACCCGTGTCATTATTGAATGACATTTCTAGTATCGTAAATATTATCGATTCCAGAAGACATGCTCTTTTTATCAAAACATTTTTTGAACACACAATTTTGAAAGATTTAGATAACCTTTTTGAGAAATTCTCGAAAAATTGTGTTAAACATTTTGAAAACCAATTACTTGAGCTTAAGATGTTGAATATCTTGCAAAACGAGCTCAAGTCCGAGAAGTTGTAAACTTCTCGTTGTTAAGGATAAGTTTATCATCGGCGATAAACTTTCCTTTTAACTGAAGAACGAGTCCTAAGTTGACATTTACATAGAAGTCGTTTTCATGAGCTTGAAAAACTTTTGAATGTTTTAAAGTAAAGCTCATGACCGAGAAAGATGATGTTGTCCCTAATATATGATGATTCTAATACGAATTTATGAAGAAAGAAAGGTAGATATGAGATGAATTTTAGAGAGAGAAACTAGAGAGAGAAAAGAGAGAGAAGTGTGTGAACTTGTGAAATATTAGATTAAGAGAAAATGAATGACCAACCAACCTCTCCTTACATGCAAGGAGAGGTTTATATAGCCTTGCCTACATGTGGCATAATGGGCTATATGATAATGGGCCGGGCTTTCCTTTTGGGCTTTGCTTACTTATGAATGAACCTTAGCTTAAAGTTAAGCCCGTAATACACGACTAATCTACTACCTATTACAACGTTCTAATATACGATACATAATAAACATATGACCGAGCATTCTTGTTTGACTCAATATTTTGAGGCTAACAATCTCCCCCAATGAGAGGTCATAAACCTTGGTCATTTAGGAAGTTTGTAGAGATTACTAAGCTTGCCATAAATGAGTCTTGAACGTGTAACAGTAGTCCTTTTCCTTCATGTTGTGATCTTTGAGCCTTTGTCATTGTCTTTCGACTTTGTCTTTTTATCTTGAGATCTTCAAATCATCCTTGACTTGTCCTTGCCATCTTGCGATCTTGTGCCTTTATCCACATGCTCACACTATTAATAGTTGAATATGTCTTTAGGCATGAGTATGTGGTTTTGAATATTTGACTTTGCTGAGTACACCGTGACGCCACCTTCTCGAGACAAAACATAGACACGGACTGAATGGCTTTGACATTCGTCCTAAATCGGTAGCGTTTTACCTCCGGTCGGTGAAGACCGTTATACGATATTAAATACCGTACCTGTGATAGGTAGATTCAATTAAGAATCTCCTTGACAGGGTTTCGCGGCTGTACTAGCCGTTCTCTTTACTCGACCGTCACAAAGCAAGACTGCCAACATAAAGAGTGAATCAGTTGGATAAATATCCGCTTGATTAAAGTCGTCAATTCAAATTCCTGGAACAAGTTTGATTCATTAAGAATCTTACCATTGTTGCTTTCCAGTTGACACAAGTTTGATTCATAAGAATCTCACAAGTTACCTACCGTAACGCTGTTTGATGTTGACGCTAGAAGGATTTCCATTCGTCACTGTGAATATTAATGAATATCACTCTGAATGTTCTGGCAAGACCATAAAGATATTGCGTAGAAACCTAAAACGAGTTTGAATCAATTCAGAATCAAACCACTGTTGCTTTTCAGTTTTTCACATGTTCAATTCATAAAGAATCTTGCATATGACCTACCGCAGTGCTGTTTGATGTTAACACTGGAAGGATTTCCACTCATCATTATGAATACTAAATAGTATCACTCTGAGTGTTCTAGCAATATCGCAAGGATATAGCGTAGGACTCTCTTGATCTTCATCTGTGTGTCCTAACGAGATTTGATTGATCTCTTGGCTCTAGACTCGATTTGTGCACTTTTAGTGGTCGGAGGCTGGAGCAGATGCCACCTATTCAATATCAACTATTTCGAAGTGAGAAAGTCAATAGAAATCGTGTTGATCTCCGTGACAATAAAACAAACTTCTTTTGAGAGAAGTCTGAGTAGCTAAGTAAGGGTTGTGCTTCACATCACTGGGTCTATGATGAGTTTGTCTTCATGATGTGTTGACCCGGTTTCTGCCTAAGTCGTATGGAGGGCTTCTTTCTTTAGACCCTTTATCCTTACATTTCTTTTTCATTCTTGAACCCCTTTAATGCTTACCAAGACATCATTAATAGCACCTTGTTGTGATTGTTCCAGTGCTATCATCAGTACATAGTCGGCATTCAGCTACGTTCACATTCTACTCCATCTTTCCTAAGGACTTCTAATAATCTATTGGATTGTCCTTGGGAAGATCCCTCCGGTTCTGGTTGGATCATAGGACTTAAACCTAACCACCCTTTTGACACCAATAACGTCATGAATTAAAGATGTTGTGGGTATTTGATCGTAACCATGAAAACCACTTTAAATTCTAACAAAGTGTTTGAAAAACATTTAACACCTTGCTAGTTTTGTCGTTTCAGAAAAGCTCCCCCTTCACATGTGCATTGAAATGCGAAAGAATTTAAGTAGTCATTTTGCACATGTGTGTAAGAGTTAGAGTGCTTGAGTCTATAGATCACATTTTAATCACATTTTCTCCCCTATCTCTAATATATAAAATCTTTTGATATTAGAGATACCAAATTTGATTAAAATATATTTTGAAAAATAGTCTTGAAAATCTTCGGGAGAAAAAATGTGTCAAACTTAGCATGAATTTTGGAAAGCTTTCCCTAAAAAATTGATCCAATTGAATTGTCATTGTGAGGATGTGATCCACATTTCTCTTTTTGAGGATGGGAGTTGTTGAACACACAAATTTTGAAAGATTTTGAATAATCATTGAAAAATTCTTGAAAAAATTGTGTTCAACGCTTTTTGAAAAATCCTATTTCTTTTTGTCGAAGAGGTTTTTCTAAAGCATAAACTTGAGTTCATTGACTTTGAATGTCTTGACGAATCCACTCAAGTGTAAGAAGATTTCTCTTCTTTTGCTGAGGGTAAGGGCACTGAAGCGTACACTCCCCCGTGAATATCGATCCGGGTTGCAATCTGAAAGTGATTACAAGCCATTGTGTTGAGCTCAAAACATGGATATGTTTTGTGACAAGCTCAACCCGTGATAGATTGCTCTACCCGTTGTTTGGAAATATTGTCCAAAATAGACAATTTCCTTTATTAAAAGAAGAAATGACATGTTTTGAAAAATATTTACAACTTTTATTCGAGCTTTATGTACACACCCGTGTCGTTATTGAGCGACATTTCTAGGTACGTCCATATTATCGATACTGAAAGACATGTCGAGAAGAATTTTTTTTTTTGGATTTTGAAAGATTTTTTAATTTTGTGTTTTGTTTTTATATGTTTTATATTTTTGTATTTTGCTTTTTCATAGATATTTACAGGTAGATGTTTGATAGGTGAATCAAGCAGGCTTCTTTGCCAGAATCTCTAGTTCTGCTGGAGTCAAACATCTCATACCAATTTGCCTAACTAGATACGCAAACCTCTCTTTCGAAAGAGCTTTTGTAAACAAGTCAGCTAATTGGTAATCAGTTCCAACAAAGTATAGTTCAACGATACCTTTTTCAACTTGTTCCTTAGTGAAGTGATATCTGACATCAATGTGCTTCGTGCGGGAATGTTGTACCGGATTGCAGGAGATGGCTATGGCCGACTTTGAGTCACAGTACATAGGTACTTTATCAAAGTGGAATCCATAATCCGTGAGTTGTGTTCTCATCCAAAGAACTTGAGCACAACACGCAGATAAAGACACATACTCCGCTTCGGCTGATGACAATGATGTACAATCCTGATTCTTGGAAGACCATCCCACAAGCTTATCTTGACCTAGAAATTGTGCACCACCAGAAGTACTTTTACGTGTATCAAGACACCTTGCATGATCAGAATCTGAATAGGCCGTTAGAAAGAAACCAGTTTCCCTCGGATACCAGAGTCCCATGTGAATGGTATTCTTAAGGTACCGAAAGATCCGTTTAACCTCCTTGAGGTGCTTTTCAGTGGGTCGTGCTTGATAACGTGCACAATAACATGTAGCATGATGAATATCAGGTCTGCTTGCTTTCAAGTACACGAGGGACCCTATCATGGAATGATATCTCGTTTGATCTATGGGTAATCCCTCCAAGTCAGCATCTAGTGATGTAGTTGATAATGGTGTCCCAACGGGGTCACATGAGGTCATACCATGCTTTTTGATTATCTCTTGACAATACTTATCTTGGTTAATGAAGATACCACTTGGGGATGGGTGAACTTGAATTCCTAGAAAGAATTTTAGTTCGCCCATCATTGACATTTCAAATCTGTTGTGCATTACTTTTTCAAACCATTTTGAAAGTTTTGGGGTTGTAGACCCGAAAATAATGTCATCAACATAAATCTGCACAAGCAAAATGTCATCCCCATATTTATAAGTGAACAAAGTTAAATCAATGGAACCTTTTGAGAAACCTTTGGAGACCAGAAATTTCGAGAGCTCGTCGTACCACGCCCTTGGAGCTTGCTTGAGTCCATAAAGTGCTTTGTGGACATGATACACCTTGTCAGGATAATGAGGATTGACGAATCCTTCTGGCTGCGTGACATAGACTTCTTCCTTCAAAGGACCGTTAAGAAACGCCGTCTTGACGTCCATTTGATAGACAATGAATCCCTTATGTGCAGCATAAGCAAGAAAAATCCTGACCGCTTCCATACGAGCTACTGGTGCAAATGATTCTTCGAAATCAATACCCTCTTTCTGTGTGGAGTCCTATGATCGTTCGACTCAATGGTTATGAACCATTATATCTAGGTTGATCATCGTTCATATGATAACATAGCGGAAAAGAACAATGATCATAACAAGGTGTTTAGGCACAAAAGACACGAATTAAAACAATTGGGTTGCTTATTATATTAATAACAAACAACCACTAGACGTGTATACATTGAATCCCACGTCTAGTGCGACACACACTTTAGGTTTACATTGTGAATGAATAATATATGAATAAAAACCTAAGACTCTTGTTCCTTTTATAGTGGAAGGAACAGAATCTACAAGAGATAATATCAAATAAACATCTAAATATTCTATTTCTATAGATATATACTGAATATATTATTTATAATATATCCAATATATTCCCTATATAGAATTCTCCATCAGCGTGTAAACATCTGTCAGCGTCTCAACACTTTCCGTCAGCGTCTCAACTAGCCGTGTCAGCGGCTTGGACAAACGTCTTGATGTTTTCTTCGTTTTGAGTTTCTGCCACATCAACTCATATAATTTTAGACCCAACAATCTTCCCCTAGTTGATGTCGGCAAAACTCTTTGTATATCTCTTGTAAGTTGTACACGATCTTCAAATTGCTTCCCCTCAAGTGTAGCATGCGTATCTTCCCCTTTTTGTCACATCAACAGGGAAGTAAACAATGTATGCAATCTTTGAAGATTCTCCAAAAGTAGGCTCTGTGTAATGATCTTGAAGAACAATTAATATAGTAATTTTGATGTAGAAGTAGAATAACCCAACCTTGTGTTCCATGTCTTGTACTATCCATGTGATAAAGTACTTATATTAGACCAAGTATAAGTAGACCTCGATCCCTTGTCAATATTCTCATCCTATGTGAGACACTGAGCACGATAATGTAACTCCTTCAAGTGTTATGACAAGTCTTCGTCACCAACCATGTAAAGCACGAACAAGTTACCTTTAAAGTCAGTGAATGGTACGCCACGACTTTAAGATATGATAGAACACAAACTCGCGAAAATCTTCTTCAATCATCAAACTTACCATAAGAATTCTTCCCCTTAAGCTAACACCTCTTCATGACGATTTTAATGGAATAACATCTTCATACCATATGTAAAAGTCTTGTGATGGATAACTCTTTCATAAGGCTATCCCGATTACATAGTTTAAAATATCCATCAAATCCTCACGAATAGTTGCTAACTCGCTTTAAGATCATTAATTCCTTTTAAAATATCCGAGCGATAAATATCATCATGATATTCTAAATTAAAACGGAGATTCCATGTACCTTTGTGTGTATAATCCTCCTTTTTGTATGCTTAAAACGTACCAGTTTTCTCAAACAGCAGCTATTCCGTTTGTTATCCGAGAACCCTTACTGTCCAATATCCACATTCATTACCCGATATCGGACAAGGCGTATCAGCGTCTGAAGAACATATCTCGGACAACACTGTCAACGCTGTCAGCGTTGACTTATTCTGTCAGCGTCAAACTTCCTTCTGTCAGCGTCCATTCAGCCCTTGTCAGCGTCAATACCATACTTTGTCAGCATCTAAATCAAACACTGATGCTTTTTGTGTCCACTTCCCATCTGTCTTTGAGGATAACAATAATAATAACAATTACTTGTATAAATTAAGCCCAAATTTATATGCAGCCCATAAGAAACTCATGGTACTGTGATAAATCTCGTTATTACCTCAAAGTATATTCTAGGTCCAGACTTAAAAGAAATCCAATATTAACGTGGAAATAATATATCTGCTTCCATATTTCTCCCTTAAATCACGCATAAAATATATGATAATCATCCCAGATATAGTTCCCAAAATAAAGTATATCACCCATTGTGAAAACTTATCTGAGTACTTCCAATCAAATCAGTAGCACCGTGTGAACACACATATGAATAACCAATCAGATTCGAATGATTGACTCCCTACGTGAGTTACCATATATCAGCATGTAGTGTGAATACTTTGATCATGTGAACAGAATTACCTCCACCAATTAGAAACTTTCAATCGTGTGAACACATTGTAACATCTCTACGTTATGTTCCTTTGACCGTGTGAATGCCTCAAATGCTTAACCAATCATAGCTTCCATACCGTGTGAACACAAAGCTTCCTCACCAATGAAAATAAAGTAGCTTACGCATCCTTTTTGCTGCCCTCTTGATCGTGTGAACTTGTTTAACCAATCAGAACAATGGCATCATGTGAACATAAAAGCTTTCCACCAATAACAATTCTTCATGCGAACACAATTCTTTTCTATTGCAGATCATGCCGACTGTAACTTTGCAACAACATGGATATAGGGTTTCACCATAAACCCTAACATCATAGACATGACGATTTAACTTGAATCACAACAGCCATGATTATTCTAGGGTTTATATAAAACCCTAAAATCGAATCTTAGATCTAGGGTTTTGGATGAAACCCTAATACTTTATCACCTCCAATTCATCATAAAACATCAGATCTTCTGTTATATGCAATGATCTAGGGTTTTCAGAAACCCTAAATCATGATTTCATGTGAGTATAAAAATCTGAAAATCACCTCTGCTGCTAACTTCGACGCTTAATAACTTTTGCCTGGGGATAAAACTTGACAATCCCTCCGGTGGATGTTTAGATCTATGTATGTAGAACACACATATAAAATTTCGTGACGATCCAACGGTTCAATCAAAAGTTATGACCTTCTGAATACTGCTGCGCACACAAAAACGTCCAGAAAAACTCAATACGAATTTTTCTTCTTCACGATACACGAACACCTCGTCGGACCTAGATATCATGAGCCTTAGGCTCTGATACCAATTGGATTACTAGGCAGTTTAGCATAGCTAGAACCCCACAGCAAAATGGGGTTGCTGAAAGGAAGAATAGAACCCTTATTGAAGCAGCCAGAACCATGTTGGCTGATGCCCACTTTCCTATAGCCTTTTGGGCTGAAGCTGTTAACACAGCTTGTTATGTTCAAAATAGGGCATTGGTCAACAAAATACATAATAAGACACCTTATGAGTTACTCTGGGGAAGAAAGCCAAATATTGGTTTTCTCAAGCCTTTTGGATGTCATGTAGTTGTTTTAGAAACTAGTGAGGCCCTAGGTAAATTTGATTCAAAAGGTGATGAAGGCTACTTCATGGGTTATTCAGTGCAGAGCAAAGGATATAGGGTTTACATTAAAAAGGAAAAACGTATACTTGAAAAAGTACATGTTAGGTTTTTAGAGAGTAAACCTAGTGATCCTGAAAGTGGTCCAAATTGGTTGTTTGACTTGGAACCTTTATCTAGAGCTTTAAATTATATGCCTGTTACTGATCCAGACATTGTGAAGGTAACTTCAAGTGTTTTGGAAAAGAGAATTGGTAATGTTTCAGGTATACAGGTTGCTAAGGAGGATGGACCACCAGCAGTTGAGTCATCTCCCACACAAGAATATGTTACACTTCCTATATGGACAGATGAGTATTATGCTGCTGCTGCTGCTGCTAGAAAAGATAATGGTGGTTTCCAAATACCACCAAATACAAACATGCATGGTTCTTCAGGCGCTGACAAAGGGAAATCAAGTGCTGTTAAGAGCAATTCAGACGCTGATGGATCAGACGCTGACACCAACAGTTCAAGCGTTGTTAGCCCAAGCGCTGACAAACAAGGTTCAGACTTTGACAACACCTTTGCACATCTTTTCTCTTCACATTTTGAACAAGGTGGACCTTCCAATGTCCATGAAGAGATTCATGTTGATCAAAGAGAGTCTGATGAAGAAGATATTGGCAACATGGAGCGTGAAGTTGAGGACACCAGACTTTTTGAAGGAGGAGTTCTCACTTCCACAGCAAAGGATCACCCCTCATCTCAGATCATTGGTGATGTTATGGCTCCAGTTCAGACAAGAAGATCCCATCAAAGTCTTGGTGGATTTATTGCCAATATACACAAGAAGGTTGATACCCCTCTTGTACAAGCATGTTTGTTTGCATGTTTTCTGTCACAAGAAGAACCCAAGAAGATTTTTGATGCTCTCAAAGAACCTAGTTGGGTGGAAGCAATGCAGGATGAGCTTCACCAATTTGCTATACAGGATGTTTGGGAGCTGGTTGATTGTCCTAGATATGTGAGACCAATTGGGACAAGATGGGTTCTAAGGAACAAGAAAGATGAAAGAGGTATTGTGGTCAGAAACAAGGCACGTTTGGTAGCTCAGGGATATACACAAGAGGAAGGTATAGATTATGAAGAAGTTTTTGCTCCAGTTGCAAGAATTGAAGCTATAAGAATTTTCTTAGCTTATGCCTCTTGCATGAACTTCACTGTTTATCAAATGGATGTGAAGAGTGCTTTCCTCTATGGAACAATTGTTGAGGAGGTGTATGTCATGCAACCTCCTGGTTTTGAAGATCCTGAGAATCCAGACAAGGTTTATAGAGTGAAGAAAGCTATGTATGGACTTCATCAAGCCCCTAGAGCATGGTATGGTACCTTGTCTACATATTTGGTGGACAATGGATTCAAGAGGGGCACCATAGATCAGACACTATTTACAAAGAAGAAAGGAAAACATGTGTTGCTTGTGCAGGTCTATGTTGATGACATCATTTTTGGGTCTACTGATCCAAAAATGAGTGAGGACTTTTCCAAGCTCATGACAGATAAATTCAAGATGAGTGCAATGGGTGAGATGAACTTCTTTCTAGGGTTACAAGTTCAGCAGAAAGAAGATGGTATCTTCATCTCCCAAGACAAGTATGTAGCTGAAATCTTGAAGAAATATGGTTTTTCTCCACATGAAAAGGATGCTTCCACTCCTATGGATAGGGAACACCCTTGGGGAAAAATTGGAGCTGGAAAGGATGTGGATGTTAGGCACTATAGATCAATGATTGGGTCATTGATGTATCTTACAGCCTCAAGACCTGACATCATGTTTGCTGTGTGTGCTTGTGCACGCCATCAAGTGACTCCCAAAGAATGTCACCTTTTTGCTGTGAAAAGAATTTTTAGGTACCTAAGATGTTATCCAGATCTTGGCTTGTGGTACCCAAAAGATTCTCCATTGGAGCTTATTGCATATTCAGACAGTGACTATGGTGGTGACAAGTTTGATAGGAAATCCACAACTGGTGGATGTCAATTTCTTGGGAGCAGATTAATATCTTGGCAATGCAAGGAACAAACAGTGGTGGCTAATTCTACAACTGAAGCAGAATATGTGGCTGCAGCAGCATGTTGTGGACAAGTCTTATGGATTCAGAACCAGCTGTTGGATTATGGGTATAATTTCATGCATACCAAGATTTTTGTAGACAATAACAGTACTTTATGCATTATTAAAAATCCTGTACATCATTCTAAAACCAAACACATAGAAATTAGACATCATTTTATAAGAGATTGCTTTGAGAAAGGTTTAATACAACCAGATAGGGTAGCCACAGAAGATAATGTGGCTGATTTATTAACTAAACCTTTTGATGCTGGAAGATTTCAATATTTGGTAACAAATATTGGAATGGTTAATCTCACTTAATATGTGTTTTGGAACCTTTTTGTAAAAGTATGTACAGGATAATGCATTGTTATTGGCCTTTTGTGATGATTTAGATTTTTCCACTTTATTTTTCTAACACTGACAAAGGTAAATGTAACGCTGACAAGTGTTATTTTGCCGTTGTTAGAGATATTATTGTCTAACGCTGACAAGAGTTCCTTCAACGCTGATAAGTGTTGTCGAGGCGCTGTCAGCAACAAATGTTAGTTTTGTGGTTTTCAATCTAAATGTGTAGGTGGTGGTAGCTTTATGCCATTGGATACAGAGTTGCTTATGGATCTTTGAAGAGCTATTTGGACATGTTTTTGTTTATGGATGATGGTTGGAATATTTATATTCCTATCTTGACATAAATTTTTAATGTTCATATATATTTTGAGAAACTCATGTATCATAGTTTAAGGGGAGGTTTTAGGAACCTTTAGGATTTTTGGGTATCCATATGATACTCTTATCACAATTCTAGATTGTGTCCACAGGTGAGTATGGGTTAGTTTTACTAAACCATGAGGCACTGTAGCATGCATAGTATATCAACTTTGCATGCTGCCAAGACATTTTGGCCTAGAATTGGTTGTGGTCTGTTGGGAGACTTGGGAATCATTTTGATATGGGTTTTACCTGGGAGTAACAAGGATTTTATAAGGTAACTTGGTTGTTAAGGATTTTGGTTAGCAAGGGACACTAGAGGACTGTTATGTCTATCTTGCTTATGCAAGTGTGCATAACTGGACAGTGCTTGCCACCCTATGATAAACAGTTTTGGAACACTGTTAGTTCCTCAACAGTTAATGGAGTGACCACATTAACTTCTATTGTTCATGGGAGATCTTGGGTGGTTACTGAGGCCTTGGTACGCCAGGCCTTGCATCTTAATGATGCAAATGGTATAACCATTCTTCCCATATCTGAAATAGAACAAGGGCTTAGGGCTTTGGGATACCCTATTCCTGATGAAGGTACTCTTAATAAGTACCATAAGCAGGAATTTCCCCCAGCCTGGAAGTACCTCATTCACATTCTCCTTCAATGTTTGAGTCCCAAATGTACTGCACACAATGAGATCAATAGATCCATTGCAACTGCTATTGTGTGTATTGCAACAGGGCAAAAATATAACTGGTCTAAAATGATTTTTGAAGGAATGTGTAAAAACAAGGGGACAAAAATGACTTTAGCTTATCCCCGTTTTCTGCAAATGATTTTTGATGCTCAAAGATATTGTTCAAGGGATCACAATGATTTTTATAAAATCCCTGAACAAAAGAAAGCTATTTTTACCAAGATGAATTCACCACCTCATAGAGACCTACCTTTAACCCCAGCCATGCTTGCTGTTATTGCAGCAGCACAACCCCAACCAGACCCCCAACCTCATATTGACCCTCACCCACAACTTGAACCTATCCCTGAACCTTTACCCTCACCTGACCAAATGCAAATAGACCAAAATCCCTTTGACGCTGACACATTTAATGTGGGCGTTGATGTGCCTATTTCCAACACTAACACCCAACCATCACAATCCCAAACACCCCTTAACCAACCCACATCTACACCTTCTTCCACACCATCTTCCACACCACCTGAATATAGGTTGTTTAAACGCCAAAGGACTGCTGGAGTGTTCTCCTCTGGTGGCCCTAGTCATGAAGCAGAGAGAACCACCACCACAAGTGTGGCTGGTGACCTGGATGAGGCTGGGACTATTGGTTCTGGCTTAGCAGCTGGCCAAGGCAGTCCCACCATAATTAAGTCCTCATCCATGCCCAATGAAACTGACTTGGGAGGTCAAATCCCCATTTCAGAAGAGGGCAGACTGGAACCAATGACTCTTTTGGAATTGACGGCTGTCTGCATTAGCTTGCAAAAGCAGAATGCAGACTTGGTACAAATTGTCAGTAACCAACGCCTTGAACTCAAAGAATTGAGGGAGAGGATTGTTGTTTTGGAGAGTGCTCATGCAAAGGGAGGTATGGAGGAGTCTTCCAAAGGGGAGGAAGATCAAAGAAATCTGAGTGATAAGAGCAGTCAAGATGGTCAATCATTGGATGTTGCTGAAGCTCTTACTACTTTGAAGGAACAAACAGGTTTTGATACGTCCTTGATCTCTACAACCAATTTAAATTTATCATTTACAGATATGTTGAGAGAGGTTACACAAGGCGCTGAGGGAAAATATTTGAGCGTTGACAAGACAAGTTTGGACGCTGATAGAAGTATTTTGGGCGCTGATAGAGGAAATTTGGGCGTTGACAGATCTGCATATGGAGGTGATGTATTCCAGTCATCATCTATCATCAAAGATGTTCCTACTCAGGTATTATCATCTACCCTACCAACAATTGAACCAACAGATAAGGGTAAGGGTAAGTTGGTAGAAGAAATTGTTCCAAAGAATGCAGCTCAGGTTGAATTTGATAGAAGATTGGCTGAGCAAATGATGGAACAAGGTGAAAAGGAAAAGTCACCATTTGTTGTGACTTCTGAAGAGGAAAGTGATGGAGCTAGCTCAGATTCAAGTGTGATGATTGTTGAACCAGAAAGACTTGAGTATGGTGATGAGCTTGCTAAGGAAAAGCTGAGAGATTTAAAGTTGTAGATTGATTTTGATATGCCAGAGGTGGTTCAGATGTACAATTCTTGGGAAGAAAGCTGTATGGATAATCCAGACTTGACCATTTCAGATCAGATATGGGGTTTGGAAATTCTTCTTAGAGTTCAGAAGGATTGTAAGGTGATTTTGAAGCACAAGGCAAGCAACATTCTTTCAGAGTTGAAAAGGGATAGAAGGAAGCTCTACTTTATGTTGCTCAAATGTCATGGAGTTGGATGGACACATCAGAAGCTGAAGGCTTTGACATTTGATGAGTTGGAACATAGGGCTTATCCCATTTAGGTAAAAGTGCAGGAAGAAAACACTTTCAGACTTCTTTCAGATGAAAGAAAGGAGCAACTTGCAGAAGAGATGGAAATCAAGAAAGCTATGATAGTTCCCAGACCAGTGAAGAAGGGATTTACACTTGAGTTTCCAAAAGATATGAATCAACTATATCCAAGTGAAGCAGTTATTAGAAAGAGCCTCAAGCTCTCCCCATTAGAAGCTTCAGATATGGTGCATGTGTTACCACTAGATTCCAGGAATCCAATTGTGAGTTATGATGAAGATGAATGTGGATTCTGGAAAATTGGAAGATTTGGCAAGGAGGTACACACTTTTACCACTCTCATATCTTTATTTGCAAGTTGTGATAGAGAAGACTTGGTGGACCTTTGGAGGTTGTTAGAGACCAAGTATGAGGCTGAAGCACCAACTTCAGCTAATGGAATAAAACTTTGGACCACATTCAAAAGAATGTGTGGGACAAAAGAAGAAGATCCTGAAATATGGAAGGATCTTGAAGATGACCTCAGTGGTCTTCAATGGAGGTTATATTCAGCTGCTGGTGTATACCATTTGAGTTCTACAAAGTTTGCAGAGTATTTACTTGTAGATGCTCAGTATTTCATATCCAAGGCTGTGTTGGAAAAGATGAAGGACACCCAGTTGGAGATAGACTATACAAGTGACGTGGCAAAGAATTTGATCAGATTTATTTATTACCAATATGATAAGGTTTGTTAGACTCCTCCAAGTTCTTAATGTTTATTCAGAAACTTGATCATAAGAGTGGATATCAAGTTTAGGGGAGGATTGTTGGGAATAAATTAAGGCCAGATCACTTGAACGCTGACAAGAACAACTCAAGCGTTGACAAGAGCAAAGTGAGCGCTGATAGCATAAGCGTTGACAAGTTAAAGTCAAGCGTTGACAGATTGAAGACAAGCACTGATGGAAGATGTGAGCTACACGTTTATTATATTCTAGAATACTTCTAGTAAAGATAAGCTCGACATTGTATTTTCTATTATTATCTTTACCTAGAATAGTTGATTCGTAGCTTATTGTACAAGACTTCTTAATCTATAAAAGAAGGTCTTTTAGGTTAAAGTTAATATATTAACTTTAACCTAAAAGACCTTCTTTTATAGATTAAGAAGTCTTGTACAATAAGCTACGAATCAACTATTCTAGGTAAAGATAATAATAGAAAATACAATGTCGAGCTTATCTTTACTAGAAGTATTCTAGAATATAATAAACGTGTAGCTCACATCTTCCATCAGTGCTTGTCTTCAATCTGTCAACGCTTGACTTTAACTTGTCAACGCTTATGCTATCAGCGCTCACTTTGCTCTTGTCAACGCTTGAGTTGTTCTTGTCAGCGTTCAAGTGATCTGGCCTTAATTTATTCCCAACATTCTGTCCATACCCTTTAGCCACTAGCCTAGCTTTGTTCTTGATGATCGTGTTTTCTTCATCCATCTTGTTTTTCCAGATCCATCGAAGATTTAATGGAATTACATCGTATGGTCTGTCAACAAGTTCCCAGACTTTAAATCTTTCAAATTGTTGAAGTTCATCCGTCATCGATTCAATCCAAGCGTGATCAGCCATGGCTTCTTTGAAGTTTTTCGGTTCAGCTGTACTCACGACGAGTGCGAACATACAAACATCGCCATCGGTTGCGAGTTGTCGTCTTGTACGAACAGGCTGTGAAGGGTTTCCAATTACATGAACCAAAGGATGATCTCGGGTCCAATGATGTGTTGAAGGATGTCGTTGGTAGAACGTGTGCATATTTGACAGATCAACATGGCGAGTAGAAGACTCTCCAGTTTCATGTACCGGTGTACCGAATGGGTTGATAAATTCGTCTTCGTCAGATAAGGCATTGTCTGCTTGATTTGTGTTCTCTGGAGCAATGACAGTAGTTTTCGATGTTATAGGATCGGTTGTTGATGTGATATTCTGAGGAGATAAATCTGCAGCAACCCGTGTTGAAGTAGATGAAGTTGTATCCTTTTGTTGAAGATGATCGGTATCATCATTCTTATCATGAGTGACAGCGGAAGACTTCGATACAACTTGTTTCTCCCCCGTGAAATATTCATCATACATTGGTCCATATAGCATTTCCAACTCTTCAATTGTCGTGTCGACTGTCATATCTGCTCTAGGAACATGTTCAAGAACCAGTTTTGAACTTGACAGTTCATTGCTGTGGTCTTGAGTTCTGAGTTCCGTGCGGTTGTGAACGGAAGTCATTTGTCTTTGTGGATCGGGACTTAAACTGTTTTGTTCAAGTGTCATCTCTTGTAATTCATCAAATCTGACATGAATAGTTTCGATTATCAATTTTGTTCTCTTGTTGTACACTCTATATCCCTTAGACTGAGTTGCATATCCTACTAGAATGCATGCATCACCTTTCTCTTTCATCTTGTCCAGATTTTCACCATCTCGAATAATGTAGCACGTACATCCAAAAACGTGAAGGTGTTTGAGTGGAGGTTTTCGATCATGAATTATGTGATATGGTGTCTTTTCGTGTCTTGGGATGATTAAGGAGCGGTTTTGTGTGTAGCATGCGGTTGACACGGCTTCGGCCCAAAAGTATAGTGGAAGTTTTGAAGCAGATAATAATGTTCGAGCAGCCTCAACTAAAGTTCGATTTCGTCTTTCAACAACGCCGTTTTGTTCGGGTGTTCGAGCAATAGATGTTTCATGTTCAATTCCTTCGGCTTCAAAGTAGTTTCTCAGAGTTGAATTCAAAAATTCTGTACCTCTGTCAGTACGAACCACTTTAACTTGAGCTTGAAGACCACGTTGTATCAGTTTAAGGAAGCTGATGAGAACTTTGGGTGTTTCATCCTTGGACCTCAAGAAGTGAGTCCATGTGTACCTTGAGTAATCATCGACAATTACTAAAATATATTTCTTCCCATTGATACTTTGAACACGCATGGGACCACACAGATCCATATGGAGAATACCTAATCGTCCTTTAGAGCTTGGTGTGGTCTTTGTTTTGAAGCTACTTCGTTTAGCTTTACAAAGCTCACAAGAAGAACAAAGATGATCTTTGATGAGTTTCAAACTTGGAAGGCCTCTCACAATATCTTTCTTGGAAAGCAAGTTGATGGTATCAAAAGTGAGATGAGAAAGACGTTGATGCCATAACCATGCCTGAGTCGTGGAAGCTTTAGCCATGAAGCAAATTGGAGTTGATGAAGTTGTATCTTGAAGTGAAATAGTGTAGAGATCAGTACCCCGTGTACCGGTAAGTAAATCATTCCCATCATAATCACGAACAAAACATGTCTTCTTCCTGAAAGCAACCTCCAAATCCGCATCACAGAATTGACCAACCGAGAAGAGATTGTGATTGAGCCCTTCGACGTAGTATACCCTTTTTATTGTTATATTACCCTGAACCAAATCTCCATATCCTAGGATCGGTGCAAATTGATCATTTCCGAATCGGACCGTACCCAGGAACTTCTCCACGAAGTTAATTAGAAGCTTGAGATTCCCCGTCATGTGCTTCGTGCATCCGGAGTCCATTATGAAGAGAATTATTTGTATCACCTGCAGAAGAGTTAGAACACGATGGAGCATTTGCTAAATTGGATACCACAGTAGTTGTGATAGTAGAATCATTAGTGTCCTTATCAACATTTAAAGGCATACTAACACTCGTTGTCACATTTTCTTTCCTAACTTTAGGCATCCATTTATATCCTGGAGGACATTGATTAGCAAACCACCATTTCCAAGACTTGCTAGCAGACTCATATAATTCCTCAATTTTGCTTCTAGGGTTCTTAGTGGTGGAGTCGGATGCATTACTTTTCTTAGTGGGGGTTGCACCAGAATGGTTCACTTTGCGTTTGGGTTTTCTAGTACTAATAGGCATCGCAGTTTTCTTCTTAGTTCTAGTATCTACGCCTTTGACATTATTCGAAACACACATAGCATGATTAGCATTAGCACACTTTCCACATTTCACACAAACAAACTTAACATTCAAAGCATTCAAAGTCGAATCATTCAAATCGTCATTACACGCTATTACAGACGTTTTATTCTTAGAAACATTGAAAATCCTAGGGTGGTCTTCTACTGTCTTCGTCTTCCCTTGACTTTTGTTTTGCCAAACCTTTTCATTCATGCGAGTGCTCTTAAGCTGAGGCCGGCTAACACTATCAGTGGGGATTACTCCTGTAGTAAAAGACACACGTCTATTAGTGTTTCTAGAAGTCCGAGGTGATTGACTTTCTTTGTTTTGTGTAGGTTTAGTGGCCAATCTATACATCCCTGGTTTAATCACATTATTGTGCTTAACGCTTGGTGCTATGACATTTCTTATGGGTTGATTCTGTGGTAACCTTTCCTTTCCATCCATCTTGGGGGAAAACACAGGTTTTGCAAACGAGGAATTTGATAAAGCAGATGGTTTTCCCAAGATAGAGGATCTATTCACTTTAGAGGCATTGGGTTGTCTAACAAAAGGTTTCTTAACACTAGGTTCCACAACTTTCCCACCCATCTTAGCATTGAGTTTCTGCAACTCTGCTATCGCTGTTTCCCTGTCTTGTAACTGAGCTTTCAACCCTTTAATTTCCAAATCCAGCTCATTCATTTCTCGAAACGTTATGGAAAGTTTTTCTTGCAAGTTATTATCATGTGGAAAACGACCAACGTCTTTTTGCAAAGCAAGTTCAAGATAATGACAATGTTTTTGAAGGAAATCAGTTTTGTGTTGAAGTAACTCAAAAGCCTTTTTATCAACATTTTCTTTATGTTTCGAAAGCTCAAGTTCAAGACGCTCACATTCTTTGATTTTATTAAGATATTTGCATGCAACATCAGAATATTCATCGATATCAGCACAAGATTGAAGAGTAACACACAAAATATCTTTGGAGAGACATTCTTCTAAGAGTAAATCATATTCATCTGAAAAAACGGACTTGTCCATTTGAAGATCATCAATTTCTTTCTCAACAGATTCAACATATTTTAAATCATCAAACATTTCAGACCGAATTAATCTTTCAAATTCAAGCATATTTTCTTTTAATGTGGTCGTGTTCGGTATTAAGATTTGTTTGATAAGCACAGTTATATCTTGAGGAATTGGTTTTTTCCACTCGTCATTTTCTCGTTGTTTCCATTCATTGTCAACAATGGATTTAATATTATCAATGTAATGTTGTAGAAAACCAAATGTCTGCCTACTCTTGCTTTTAAAAGCATCAAGAGGCAAGTAGTTGATGAACTTAGAAACGTTTGTTTTCTTAGTAGCAAAAGATTTCTTCCATTGAATTCTTCTTTGTTTGCATTCTAAAAACAATTCCTCACGAGACTTTTGTTTTTGTGTAGTGAAAAGACCATATAGACTATTCTCATAAGCATAATTGTATGGTTTCACAAACTCTTCATTGACCGGTGATCTACTCTCTTCTTCCCAAAGGGATGTCTCATCATAACCAAGAGGATATTCAGGATCGGTCCATTCGGACTCATCCATATAAATGCGCGGGTTCGCAGCTTGAGCTTGGGCAAGATAATCAGGACTTGCAAAGCTATCTTGACCCTTAAACATGGACGGAGGTGCTAACATTCTTACGGTTTAAATAGAGTCATGCGTTTTAAAAACAACTTTCTTCAAAAATTCGACTTATTTTTCTAGTTCCATTACTTTTTCAGTATCTTTTTCATGTCGACTTTTGAAATCTTGTTTTAACGTTTCAACGTCTTGTTTCTTAACATCAAGAATTTTAGCAGACTCGGTGTTATCCATCGAAAGCCGTTGTTCAAGTTCGTTAACTTTGGTGGTAGCAAGTACGTTTTTTGACGTTCATCCATTAACAAAACATTAAATTGACGTTTCTCTTTGGTTAATAACTCAAGAGTTTCATTGTATTTCTTTTCAAGATCGTCCTTTTGACTTTTTAACGCACTACCCTTTTACCCTTCAAGTTCTTTGGTTTTCTGAAGAAGCTCATCTTTATAGTGTTCAATGGTCTCACTAGATGTAATTAGTGCGGCTTTGCATTCTTCAAAATTTTGAGTGAGCACAGCGTTTGCCTTCTTTAATTGCTTTTGACTTTTTCTAGTTTCATTGACATCTTTTTGTAAACTAGCAATTAAATTAGCAAGCGCGACACGCTCCTCGTCATCATACTCATTTGCATGTTGATCATCCTCAAACTCATTATTGCACATGTCTGATGAATCGGGTGTGGTATTGCTATCAATCTTTTCCGTCATACATGTGTCATTAATGGCATTGGGTAGCTCACTATGCTCATGAGTATCACCAAACACATTATATTCATCAGTGGTGTGTACCTTATCGAGTGGCTCAGTGTCAAAGATAGGTCCATTGTCATCTTCAGTGACGTTGAGAACTTCATCAACCTTTGCCATGTACGAGTAATGTGCTTCTAATTCTTGGTCGGAGGCTTCATCATCAGTATCATCAAGCATTGCTCCTTCCTCAGCCGACAAGTTGACCCCTGCTTCCATCTTCTTTGTTGTTCCCATTTAATCCATAACACAAGATTCTTAGAGAGAGAAAGAGGAGAAAAGTAGAGAGAGAGAGTAGAGAGAGAAGTGGAAGGTTTACACTAAAACTATGTGTTTAATGAAATGAACCAACACCCTCTTTCACATGTGAAAGAGGGTTATATACCCCACGGCTCTAAGGCCTTTGTGGGCTTCATCTTGGGCCGGGCTTGGCTTACTTTTGGGCTTACGCCCCTAACTTATACAATATTAGCTTAAAGTCCAAGCCCGGTTTTCCCGACTAACCTATTACAATACAAGACCATTTAACGACTGAGATGACCTATTACATTCTTGTTCGACTATATAAAATATAGGGCTAACAATCTCCCCCAATGTATCGGTTATCTTAAAAAGCTTAAAAAGCATAAGATGATTGAGTGAATACATTCTTGTAGAGGAGATCTTCCTGCTTTGGTCTTGTATCTTGGTCTTGATCTTGTTTGTAACAGCTTTGTTCCTTCATGCTTTCGTGTTCTTTATCTTGAGCCTTTGTCATTTGACTTTGAGTGCTTGAGATCTTCATCTGTACTCCTTGTGACTAAGATGACCTATTACATTCTTACATTCTTAGGTATCTTGATTATCGCCATCTTGTGCTCTTGTGACTTCTGAATCGACATCGGTTACACAACTACGCCACCTTCTTGATATGCAGCAACACATATAGACACGGATAAAATGGCTTTGAACATTTCATCCTAACTCGGTAGCATTTTACCTCCGGTCGGTGAAGACCGTTAAACGGCATTAAAATACCGTACCTGTGATCAGGTAGATTCGATTAAGAACCTCCTTGACAGGGTTTCCCGGCGGTAGTAGCCAGTTCTCTTTACTCGACCGTCTCAAAGCAGACTGCGAACGTAAAGAGTGAATAATAAGGATACGGTTATCCGTTTGATTAGAGTCGTCAATTCAGAATTCCTGGAACAAGTTTGATTCTGTAAGAATCGCACCATTGTTGCTTTCCAGTTTGCCACAAGCTCGATTCATAAGAATCTTGCATGTTACCTACCGCAGTGCTGTTTGATGTTGACACTGGAAGGATTTCCATTCGTCATTGTGAACACTAAAGAGTGTCACTCTGAATGTTCTGGCAAGATCACATGGATTTTGCGAAGAAACCTAGAATCAAGTTTGAATCAATTAAGAATCGAAACTTAGTTGCTTTCCAGTTCTCACAAGTTTGATTCGTGTAGAATCGCACAAGTTACCTACCATGAGCTTGTTTGATGCTGGCTCAAGCAGGATTTCCATCTTCATTGTGAATCGTATCACTCAGATGTTCTGGCAATATCACAAGGATAATGCGTAGGACTCGATTGTGTCCTAATGAGATGATAAATTGATCTCTTTTGGCTCTAGACTCAATAAGTGCATTTTTGGTAATCGGAGGCTGGAGCAGACTGCCACCTTTTCAATATTAACTGACTCGGAGTGAGAAAGTCAATAGATACGTGTTGATCTCCGTGACAATGAGACAAGTTTCTTTTGAGAGAAACTCGAATGGCTGGGAAGGGTTGTGCATTGCATCACTGGGTCCATGATGACTTGTCTTCAATAGATGTATTGACCCGGTTTCTGCCTAAGTTGCATAGAATATTCAACTCCTTCAATGCTTACCAATACGTCATCATTAGCACCTTGTTGTGATTGTTCCAGTGCTAACTTAAGTACTTGGTCCGCATTCAGCTTCATTCCACTCCATCTTTCCTAAGGACAACTATTTCTAGCTATGGAGTGTCCTTGGGTAGATCCCTCCGGTTCTGGTTGGATCATAGGACTTAGTTTCCTATCCTAAACCACCTTTTGACTCCATCGTTCCGTCGTGGATAGTAGGTTGTTTTAAGTAAAGATCGTAACCATAAAACCATTGAAAACCATTCAAAGTGTTTGACAAATATCAAAACTTTTAACACTTGAAAGTTTTACATTTCCGAAAAGCTCCCCCTACACACATGCATCGATATACGAAATAGTTTGGCATGTGAAGGAAAGAGTTGCACTTGAGTCTTTAAGATCACTTGTTGCGATATATTACATTTTAATCACATTTTCTCCCCCTATCTCTAATATAGAAATATAATATTAGAGATACTAATTGATTAAAATATGACATTTTCCGAAGAATCGACGGGAGAGAAACATGTGTGCACGCATGAATCATGGAACATTTTCAGTCGGGTCGCTCCCCCTCAACAATATATGTGTGTCTTGAGACAAAATTTGACAAAATTTTAGAAAAACGACACCACAAAATATGTTGAGGTACGGAGTTGAGATGCCTATTCCGATATAATATATTACATTTGACAATTTCATATCATTTTCGGAATGTGTTGGATACATAAAATATGACAATTTTAGAGATGTACCCAACAACATTAAAAGGCTTGATTTTAAAACGCTCCCCCTCAAAAATTGATCAAAATAACATATGACAATTTTGAGATATAAAAACCACTTATGAGGAAGGGAGTGTTGAACACACAATTTTGAAAGATTTAGAGAAACCTTTTGAGAAATTCTTGAAAAATTGTGTTCAACGGTTTTAAAATAATCAGGATAGAAGACTTCTCTTCTATTGCTTAGGGAAAGCGCACTGAAACGTACACTCCCCTTTCGGGTCCATTTTTCATGAGCTCAAAACTTTGATTATTTTGTGACTAGCTCATGACCGAGAAAAATAAATTTCCCGTGTTGAAGGATAAGTTATCATCCGTGATAAACTTTCCTTAAGTTGAAGTTCGAGTTCTAAGCTGACATTTACTTAGAAATCGTTTTTCATGAACTTAAAAACTTTGAATGTTTTTATGAGAAGCTCATGACCGAGAAATATGATTTTCTCGTTGAGAAGGATAAGTTATCGTCCGAGATAAACTTTCCTTAGTTGAGGTCCGAGTTCTAAGCTGTGATGCGCCTAGAAGTCATTGTGAGAGAATATCAAGCAGCTTCATTTGCCAAAACCTCCAAGTCTTCTGGAGTCATATACTTCATACCAAGACGGCCAACGAGATACGCAAACCTATCTTTCGATAGAGCTTTTGTAAACAAGTCTGCCAGCTGGTACTCAGTTCTGACAAAGTATAATTCCACGATGCCACGTTCCACTTGTTCCTTAATGAAGTGATATCTGACATCGATGTGCTTGGTGCGTGAGTGCTGAACCGGATTGCAAGATATGGCTATGGCCGACTTTGAGTCACAATACATAGGTATTTTATCAAAGTGGAAGCCATAATCCGTGAGTTGAGTTCTCATCCAGAGGACTTGAGCACAACACGCGGATAGAGCCACATATTCTGCTTCAGCTGATGAGAGCGAAGTGCAATCCTGCTTCTTTGACGACCAGCTGACAAGCTTGTCTTCCCCTAGAAACTGTATGCTACCAGAAGTGCTTTTACGACTATCAAGACAACCTGCGTGATCAGAATCTGAAAAAGCCGTTAGATGAAAACCGGTTTCCCTCGGATACCAGAGTCCCATGTGAATGGTATTCTTAAGGTACCGAAAGATCCGTTTAACCTCTTTGAGGTGCTTTTGTGTAGGTCTGGCTTGATATCGTGCACAATAGCATGTGGCATGATGAATATCAGGCCTGCTGGCTGTAAGGTACATAAGTGACCCGATCATACTGCGATATCGCGTTTGATCTACGGGATATGAGTACAAGTCAGCGTCTAGGGATGTGGTCGACAATGGTGTACCAACGCGAGCACATGAGGTCATACCATGCTTTTTAAGTATCTCTTGAGCATACTTAGCTTGGTTTATGAAGATACCACGTGGGGATTGATGAATCTGGAGGCCTAAAAAGAATTTTAGCTCCCCCATCATTGACATTTCAAATCTGCTGTGCATTAATTTTTCAAAACGTTTTGAAAGTTTTGGGTTCGTAGAACCAAAAATAATGTCATCAACATAAACTTGCACCAGCATTATGTCATCCCCATATATATTAGTAAACAGAGTAGGATCAATAGAACCTTTGGAGAATCCTTTGGATACCAAGAAGTTTGAAAGTTCTTCGTACCATGCCCTTGGAGCTTGTTTGAGTCCATATACAGCCTTCTTGAGACGATAGACTTTGTCAGGATGATGAGGATCGACGAATCCTTCCGGCTGATTCACATACACTTCTTCTTTCAAATGACCGTTGAGAAAAGCTGTTTTGACGTCCATCTGAAAAACCGTGAAGCCCTTATGTGCAGCATAAGCAAGGAATATCCTGACAGCTTCCAAACGAGCAACTGGAGCGAATGATTCATCGAAATCTATCCCTTCTTGTTGACGATACCCCTTAACCACAAGACGAGATTTGTTTTTGATGATGGTTTGTTCTTCATCCAGTTTGTTTTTCCAGATCCATTTGAAATCTAAAATTGACATTCCATAGGGTCGGTCAACAAGTTCCCAAACATTTAGGCGTTCAAACTGATGAATTTCGTCTTGCATAGATTCAATCCACGCATGATCAGTCATGGCTTGTTTGATGTTTGTAGGTACAGTTGAACTCACAGTGAGTGCATACATACACACATCGCCATCGGTTTCGAGTTGTCTGCGTGTTCGAACCGGTTGTGAAGGATTTCCAATGACTTGCTCCAATGGATGATCACGTGTCCAATGGTGAGTGGATGGATATGGTTGGTAGAATGTATGCATATTGGACGGATCAACATGTTGAGTAGAAGACTCTCCGACTTCGTGTACCGGTGTACCGAACGGATTGATAAATTCTTCATCGTCAGGTTGTGCATCGACTGCTTGATTGTTGTTTCCTCCTTCAGCATTGACGGTTGGTGATGTTGGTTGTATGACTGTTTCTTGAGTTTGTTGAGTATCCACTGGAATTGTCTCTTGAGCAACGGTTGCCGAAGTAGATGAAGTTGTGTCTTGTTGACTTTGTTCGGGTGCATCAGTAGTGTTGACAGCGGAAGGCTTTGACACAACTTGATTGATTCCATAGTAATATTCATCAAACATTGGATCATATAAATCAACCAACTCATTCATATGTGTCGTATCCGTCGAGTCTGCTGTGGGAGTACTTTGTTGACATTCTTGCACGGGACGTACACTGTGTTGTGTAGGTGCCATAGCTGGACATTGAGGTGCGGGACTTGAGCTGTTGTGATCAAGTACCATTTGTGGCAATTCGTCAAAGTTCACATGAATTGTTTCGACAATGATCTTTGTTCTCTTGTTATAGACCCGATATCCTTTCGACAATGTCGCATACCCCACAAAAATACATGCATCACCTTTTTCTTTCATCTTGTCGAGATTCTCACCGTCTTTAAGAATGTAGCATAAAGATCCAAATACGTGAAAGAATTTGACAGTAGGTTTCCTGCCATTGATGATGTGGTAAGGTGTCTTTTCATGTCTAGGGATAACGAGAGAACGATTCTGAGTATAACAGGCAGTTGCAATTGCTTCAGCCCAGAAGAATAGCGGTAATTTTGAAGCAGAGAGCATTGTTCGAGCAGCCTCAACCAAAGTACGGTTCCGCCTTTCGACAACGCCGTTTTGTTCAGGAGTTCGAGCAATAGACGTTTGATGTTCGATGCCTTCTTCTTGAAAGTAAGATTGCAAGTTCTTGTTCAAAAATTCAGTACCTCTATCCGTTCTTACGGTTAAGACTTGAGCTTGAAGATTGCGTTGTATCATCTTGAGAAAGTTTTTGAGAACCTCTGGTGTTTCATCTTTGGACCTTAAGAAGAAAGTCCATGTGTATCTAGAGTAATCATCAACAATCACTAGAATATACTTTTTCCCGTTAATACTCTCTACACGCATGGGACCACATAAATCCATGTGTAGAAGTTCCAATCGTCCTTTTGAGCTTGGGGTAGTCTTTGATTTGAAAGACTTCCGTTTTGCTTTCCCCAACTCACAAGAAGAACAAAGATGGTCTTTGACGAATTTCAACTTAGGAAGACCGGTCACAATATCATTCTTCGAAAGCAAGTTGATGGTGTCAAAGTTGAGATGTGAAAATCGTTGATGCCATAACCATGCTTGAGATGATGAAGCTTTAGCCATTAAGCAAATCGGATTTGTTGAAGATGTGTCTTGAAGAGTTACTGTGTAGAGATCAGAACCACGAGAACCTGTAAGAAGGTCATTCCCATCGTAGTCTCTAACATAGCAAGTAGATTTCCGAAAAGCCACTTCCAAATCCGCATCACAAAATTGACCAACCGAGAATAAATTGTGATTCAGTCCCTCGACGTAATAAACCCGTTTTATAGTGATATTCCCTTGAACCAAGTCTCCATATCCGAGTATCGGTGCAAATTGATCATTTCCAAACCGTACCGTACCCAGAAACTTCTCCACGAAGTTAATGAGAAGCTTGAGATTGCCCGTCATGTGCTTTGTGCACCCGGAGTCCATTATGAATAGGATGAGTTCGACGAGCTGCAAAAGAATTAGAAGACAATGTAGCATTTGACAAATGGGATCCCTTGATAGAGACGGGTTCCAAAATAGTAGTGGGCCTAGATGCAAAGTCTACAGGCAAGCTGATATTCCTAGACCCAATCACTAAAGTGGTTAACTTAGGTACCCATTTGTATCCGGGTGGTGTATATCTCGAATACCCCCGTGTACATGTCCTAATCATGTTCTCATATAACTTCCTTAATATTTTTTGTTTACGCAGAGTAGTGGAGTCTAACGCACTTAGTTTCTTAAGTGGTTGATCAGTGGATTGGTTCAAAGTTCTTGTGGGTTCTCTAGTACTAGTGGGCACAAGAATAGGCTTCCTAGTTCTAGCATTCACGCCATTATGATTAAGAGCACAAGCATCATGATTGAAAGTACGAACACATTTGCCACATTCAACACAAACAAATTCAACATTCGAGGTCTTAGCAGTTAAACTGTCATTACATGCAGTTACAGACGTTTTATTCTTAGAAAACTTAAAATTCCTACGGTGATCTTCTACTTCATTCTTCTTCCCTTGACTATTGTTAGGAATGACTCTATCTTCAACTCTAGTGCTCTTAAGCTGTGGTCCGCTAACACTAGTAGTGGGATTTACTCCTGTAGAAGAAGACACACGTTGATTAGTTTTCCTAGTATTCTGAGGTAACTGCGTTGTTCCAGTTTGAGTGGACCTAGTGTTCATCTTATACATTCCAGGTGCTATCACATTAGTGCTCTTATCATTTCCTATCTTAGGCAAAGTCTGTGGGGGTTGTCCCAAAATAGATGTTTTAGGGCATTTAACCGCATTCGGTTGACGAACGGCAGATGGTTTACCCAAAACAGACTTTCCTTTCATTTTTTCAATGAGTTTCTGTAACTCACTAATGGCAATGTCCCTTTCTTTTAGCTGAGCTTTCAAATCATTTATTTCGAAATCTTTTTCATTTAGTAGACGAAACGAAGAAGCTGACATTTCTTGACACTTTTTATGATTATGAGATTTTTCACCTTTTTGTAAAGCAAGTTCAAGAGAAATGGAGTGTTTCTCAAGTTGAGAAAAACTTTTCGAAAGTTTGTTATATGACTGAATTTGTTTCGAAAGCTCTACTTCAAGATTGCGACATTTCGCGTCCGATTCTGACACTAGACATGCTACATGACAATATTGATCCAGATCGGTATACACACCAAGTATAGCATTCATATGGTCAGCATAAAAATATTCCTTGGAAAGTCGATCAATTTCGTTAGAAAGTTGGTGTTCTTGTGTCTTTAATTTAATTTGAAGAAAATCAACTTCATCTTCAAGAGATTTGACATAGCTTAAATCAGTTAACATTTCCTCAGTGAGAGCATTATAAAACATTTCCACATTTTTTGAAAGATCATCAATGGTTGGAACAATGCATTGTTGGATGACGACTTCTACTTGTGGGTTAGGTTTAATATTCCAAATGGTATCCCTAGAAACTTTTTCATAGTCGACGACACCTTTGTACAAATTTAAAACCCCTTGTTTTATAAACTCAAATTGCTGAACACTTTTGCTTTTCTCATCCCATTTACGTTTTTCATCCAAAATTCGCTTTTCTAACAAAATTGATTGCTTTTTGAAACTCTTTTTTAAAGAAACTTTCTTTTGTGGTTCATCACTTGGTGGTGGAACACTATTATACATCTTTTGTTCTTTTGAAAGTTCTTTTTGAGGGACAAACTTAATATGATTGTTAGAATCAGAAAGGTTTATTAAATCACTTAAGTTTGATCGACTTTCTTCTTGTTGACGAATGATTTCGTCGCAGTCAGGGGAGAGCATAAGAGCAAGATTATCAACATAACAACCGATATCATAAAGAGCAGGCTTGGTACTTTGAGCTTTCTTGAGATATTCAGGCTTGACAAAACTCGTTTTCATATTTCTATTGAGCATATTCATAGTTTGAATAGACTGACCCGTTTTGTAAACAATGTTGTTTAACATGTCGACTCTCTTTTCCAAAGCAAGAATTTTTTCAATATCCTTTTCTTCACGAGTTTTATAAAGCTCAGTTTGTTCTTTGTTAACCGACTCTAATTCAGTAATTTGGAGTTTATGTAGCAGCAGTTGTTCTTCAAGTTCCGATATCTTCTGTTTTGACATATGAATTTCGTGTGCTACTTCAGAACAATATTGTTCGTTGAGCACCTTACGTTCATATACCAAACCATTAGCTATTGCAACCCGTCGATCAGCTTCTTTTACATAATCACACTCTTTAAGCCTGTCTATCTCCTCGGCTAAGGATGTGTTTGCTTGCTTCAAACGTTTATTAGCTTCTTTGTTTTCATCAATTTCACGTTTTAAAGAATCAATAATAGACGCAAGCAAATCACGGTCCTCATCCGAGTCAGTATCTTGAACAGCTTTTCCGTCATCATTACACATATGCTGTGAATCCGTAGAGATATTTCTATCCTCCGTGTCCATTACATATGTGTCATTGATGCTTTCTGGTTGCTCAGGATGCCGTCGTTCATTAGCAAACACATTATAGTTATCATGTGATGGTACCTTTTCAAGTGGCTCAGAATCATAGATGGGTCCAGAAGTATCATCAGTCTCTGGGATCACTTCTTGAATCTTTGCCATGTACACATAATGTGCCTCTAACTCTTGATCATCGGCTTCATCATCAGTGTCATCACGCCAGTCAACTTCATCTGCTGTGAGTGGAATTCCTGCTTCTTCTTTCTTGCACAGCAACATCTTTTCCTTGTGATATCCTGAATCCTTAACCCGTTTTGGCTTCTTACATTCCCTAGCCATGTGCCCAAATCCCTTGCAGTTGAAGCATTGAATCCCAGTCTTCTGCACCACCGGAGTGCCTACAGTATCTCTAGCCCCAACTTGATTCAGCATCCTCTGATTATCATACCTAGCATCACGATCATACCTAGGTGCATGATCAACTTCCTTATATCTAGCATTGGATGATGATCTGAGGTTGTTGTTGGTAGGTTTGTAGATCTTCTTATAAGTTGTGGTGAGTAAAGACATGAGTTCTTCAATCTTCTTGTCCCTTGAAGTTTGTTCATCATCACTGTCTCCATCTGACTCGGTGTCATACTTTGGAGGTGGAGTGGGGACAATTGATTTTGCTTTGTGTTTAGCAGCAATTAGAGGTTTGGTGGATGAGCTTGATGACTTTGAGGAATGAGTAGGTGGTTGTTGACGGGGAACGGGTTTTGTTGAAGTAGCAGCCACAAAAGCAATAGAATTAGCAGACCGTTCTGCCTTTTCAGCCCTTAGTTCATTCACTTCATTTTGATGTTGTTTCAAGATATCATAAAGTTTGTGGTAAGATATAGTCTTGATATCCTCCCTTTGTTTGACCAAAGTCACAAACCTTTGCCATTCCGGTTTGAGTTGAAGTAGAAACTGAACATTGGCATGATGATTGGAGATGGTGCACTGATTTCTTACAAGCTCATTCATCATTTTGTAGAATCTCGAGTAATATGAGTCAATGGATTCACCATCTTCAGATGTGAATTTTCCAAACTCCCAAAGTAGATTAGTCTCGAGATCTTGAACATTGATTGACTCACCTTGCTTCAATCGATGAATTGCATTCCACATTTCCATAGCATTAGGACATGCATCAACTGTGGAATAGATATCGTTATCAATTCCAGTGAGTATGAAATTTACAGCATCAGCTTCAGCTTGGAGGAGTTTCTTTTTCTCAGCAGAACATGTGTCAAAATCCTCCATAGCTCGTATAGTTGATGAAGTACCATCCTCTGCCTGTGTTGTAATTGGTTTGAATTCAAAAACTGGAGGTGGGTTCTCAAGGCAGTGACGAAGAGCAGTTCGGTTTTCTTTTCCATCGAGAAATATGAGAAAACGAGATCTCCATTGAACGTAGCAACCGGCAGTGAGCACAGGTGGGTTACCGTTGCCACCTTGTTCCAAACGAATTTGATTAGCAGTTGCAATGTTGATGTTGTTGTTAGACATGGTGAATACTTGTGGATGAATTGCAGATCTTAGTGGATTTGTTGTGATGATGTGTGGTTAAAATTGAAATTCCGAAAAATTCAATTCTTTTCTCAGCCCGACAATAAATTTCTCAGTCTGACAAAACGGTAAGCCGAAAAAATTTTGTATCGCCAAATTTTGAATTTGAGTTAGAAATAGCCAAAAACTAGTAGGGAAAAAATTTGAATTTACTTGACCTAAAAATTTTAACTCTTTTTTTTTTTTTTTTATTCTTTTTTTTTTAATCTTCGTGTAAACTACGTTCCGAAACTAGTCTAGATAGTGGCTAAGTCTAAACATTACTCAAACAAAATACCCATCGGAATGTCGATCGGAATACTTATCGGAATGTCCAGATCGGAATGCTCAATCGGAATGCGCAATCGCAATGCTCAGATCGCAATGCTCAGATCGTAATGTCCAGATCGGAAAGCCTGTCGGAATACTCAGATCGCAAAGCCTATCGGAATGTCCAGATCGCAATGTGGCTGTCAAAATTCAAGCAGAGTAACGACTTAATATACTTCCTTATACCCGTCGGAATCTAGATCGCAAAGTACGATCGGAATGTCCAGATCGGAATAAGTGATAAAAACCCACGTATCGCAATGTAGAACCAAAACCCTTTCCGATGGTGATGGTTATTGCGATGGAAGCCCAAGTACAATTTGTACTTTCCGATGGAAGTTTCTGCTAGAATTTCGGAATGAAGAAAAACAAGAGATTTCGCAACTTTTGATCCAAAAAATTTGTGTTTTAGCCAAAACCAAGATACCTAAATCACTACTACTAGTATGTAGATGATTTGTATCAAGAAAAGACCATAAAAACACAAAAAAAAGATATGGGACGTGAGATATGGATCAAAAAGGCCACGAAAATTCAAGAACACCACACACGAATCTTCAATCACCTATCCACTATAGGCTCTTGATACCAAATGTTGTTCCCATTTAATCCATAACACAAGATTCTTAGAGAGAGAAAGAGGAGAAATGTAGAGAGAGAGAGTAGAGAGAGAAGTGGAAGGTTTACACTAAAACTATGTGTTTAATGAAATGAACCAACACCCTCTTTCACATGTGAAAGAGGGTTATATACCCCACGGCTCTAAGGCCTTTGTGGGCTTCATCTTGGGCCGGGCTTGGCTTACTTTTGGGCTTACGCCCCTAACTTATACAATATTAGCTTAAAGTCCAAGCCCGGTTTTCCCGACTAACCTATTATAATACAAGACCATTTAACGACTGAGATGACCTATTACATTCTTGTTCGACTATATAAAATATAGGGCTAACATTCTTGCATAACAACATCTTCTCTTTATGATAGCTGGAGTCCCTAACCCGTTTCGGCTTTCTGCATTCCTTTGCCATATGCCCATAACCTTGGCAATTGTAACACTGAATCCCACTTTGTTGAACCACTTGCATTCCAACAGTTTCCCTATTCCCAGTAGCAGCAGCAATCCTCTGAGTATCATACTTGGCAGTTTGTCGATCATACCTTGCAGAACCCTCAACATGTGTTGGATTATGTCGATCATACCTAGAAGGACTTTCACCATGCCGACGTGTGTCATACCTTGAAGGGTTCTCAACATATTGGTTCTTTGTGTTGGATGATGTTCGAAGATTGTTATTTGTGGGTTTGAAGATTTTCTTGTAAGTCTTCATAATGAAAGCAATTTGTTGTTTCATTTCCCGATTCTTCTGAGCTTGATCTTCATCACTATCCTCTTCAGATGATGACTCAGATGGTGGTGATGGTGCTCTTGGTTCTTTTCCGCGTGATCTTGAGGATAATGAAGACTTGGATGATGTGGAATATCGTTGGGAGGAGGATTGAATGAAATATGACTTTGGAGTACGAGATCGATGATCTTGAGTGGTAGACACTAGAGCAAGTGGATTAGCCGTCTTTGCAACTCGTTCAGCTCGAATTTCATTTGCCTCATGCTGAAGTTGTTTCAAGATATCAAAGAGAGTGTGATAGTTTACCTTGTCTAACTGCTTCTGTTGTTTCACCAACGTAACAAAACGTGTCCACTCTGGTTGAAGTTGCTGAAGAAATTGCACATTGACTTGCATGGTGGAGACCTCCAGGTTGTTTCTTGTCATGTCGTTCATCATCTTGTAGAATCGTGAATAATAAGACTCAATTGATTTTCCATCCAATGCAGTAAACTTACCAAAATTCCAAAACAAGTTAGTTTTAACATCTTGCTTGTTGAGTGATTCTCCTTGTTGCAAGCGTTCAATAGTCGTCCACATCTCTTGTGCCGTAGGACATGCATCAACCGTGGAATAAATATCATCTCCAATTCCACTTAGAATCATATAGATCGCTTCTTTTTCTGCATCATACCAAGCACGCTTCTCTGGTGTAAGATCAGATAACGTTTCTTTTCTTGTGGTTGCGGGTACTTCTGTGGTAGTGTCAGTGGCTGGTGTATGAGGAACAGTGATATCGGAGAAAACATATGGTCCATTGTTAATACATTGCCTCAATGCATCACCATTAGGTCTTGTATCAAGATAACTAAGAAAACGTGATTGCCATTGAGCATATCGACCGGCCACAAGTATTGGTGGTCTCTCTTTGTTACCCGCCACCATTATGTTGTTGTTCGTCACACGGTATTCTGCAGTAGAATCCATCTCAAAATTCTCTGAAATGATGAAGTGAATATGGATCTTAAGTAGATATGATGTGATTGAGTTGTTGTTGAAATTCCGAAAAAATGCTATTTTGTTTTTCTCAGTCCGACATTAAATTCCTCAGTCCGACAAAACGGTAGACCAAAAAATTTTGTATCGCCGAATTTTGAAATTGAGCTAGAAATGTCCTAAAACTAGTATGGAAAAAATTTGAATTTACTTGACGGAAAAATTTTAACTTTTTTTTTAATCTTCGTGTAAACGATATTCCGAAACTAGTCTAGATGGTGGCTAAGTCTAAAAAATACTCAAACAAAATTTAGCTAAAAATGTCATCGGAATGTCCATTGGAATGTGCCATCGGAATGTCCATCGGAATGTTTAGATCGGAATATGGCTTAGATCGTAATGCACTGTCAGAATGTTTAGATCGGAATGTCCTTCTGTCTGAATGCTTAGATCGCAATGTATACCTGTCGGAATCCCAGATCGCAATGTATACCTGTCGGAATCCCAGATCGCAATGTACCTGTCGGAATCCCAGATCGGAATATGGCTGAAACAAATTTGGCAGAGTAACGACTCAAAATTCCTTAAAATCGTCGGAATCCCAGATCGCAATGTACGATCGGAATGTCTCGTCGGAATAAGGTATCGGAATCCTTAGATCGCAAAGTAGAACCTAGTGGTTATTGCGATCTGACCTTAAAACACTGGTACTTTCCGATGGATACCTTTGCTAGAATTTCAGAAAGATGAAAAACCAAGGATTTTTGAACGTTTGATCCAAGAAAGTTTGTGTTTTTAACCAAAACCAAGATACCAAAATCACTACAACACAATTGAAGAAGGTATACGACTTGAAATCACAAACAAACACAAAAAAATCTTGAATTCGTGGAAGAAATAAGGATCAAATCAAATAAATCAAGTGAAAACACAACAACCAATCACAAAACTACCCCATGGCGATTGATACCAATTGTTGTCCCTAATATATGATGATTCTAATACGAGTTTATGAAGAAAGAAAGGTAGATATGAGATGAATTTTAGAGAGAGAAACTAGAGAGAGAAAAGAGAGAGAAGTGTGTGAACTTGTGAAATATTAGATTAAGAGAAAATGAATGACCAACCAACCTCTCCTTACATGCAAGTAGAGGTTTATATAGCCTTGCCTACATGTGGCATAATGGGCTATATGATAATGGGCCGAGCTTTCCTTTTGGGCTTTGGTTACTTATGAATGAACCTTAGCTTAAAGTTAAGCCCGTAATACACGACTAATCTACTACTTGTTACAACGTTCTAATATACGATACATAATAAACATATGACCGAACATTCTTGTTTGACTCAATATTTTGTGGCTAACAGATGAATTTCCTCTTATGAGGAAAAGTTCTCTTATTTATAAGATAGACTTTCCTTTCTGAGCTTAAAACTTGGAATGTTTTAATACAAGCTCATGACCGAGAAAATTTAATTTCCCGTTACGAGGATAAGTTATCTTTAAAGATAAGCTTTTCTAAAATTGAAGTCCGAGTTACAGTCTGATATTTAACTGTAAGTCATTGTGCATGAGCTTAAAAACTTCGAATGTTTTTAATTTTAGCTCATGCCCGAGAAAAAATAATTTCTCGTTGTAAGGATTAGTTTATCATCGGTGATAAACTTTCCTTTCTTTGAAGTCTGGGGCATAATCTAAAATATAATTATACGCCATTGTGCATGAGCTTAAAAACTTCGAATATTTTTAATATAAGCTCATGTCCGAGAAAAATTAAATTCTCGTTGTGAGGATAAGTTTATCATCGGCGATAAACTTTCCTTTATTTGAAGAACGGGTCAATGTCTGACATTTAACAATGAACCATTTTACACGAGCTTAAAACCGTTGAATAGTTTTAAAGTAAGCTCGTGTCCGAGAAAATTTAATTTCTCGTTTTTGAGGATAAGTTTATCATCGGCGGTAACTTTCCTTTATTTGAAGATCAGGTCATCATCTGATATTTAATGAAGAGCCTTATACACGAGCTTAAAACTTTTGAATAGTTTTAAATTTAGCTCGTGTCCGAGAAAAATTAATTTCCCATTTTGAGGGTAAGTTATCGTTGACGAGATAAACTTCCTTTTCTCTGAAGTCCGGGTCATCGTCTGTCATTTAACGAGGAGCCAATGTGCATGAGCTTAAAAATTTGGAATGTTTTTAATATAAGCTCATGCCCGAGAAAAATTAATTTCTCGTTAATGAGGATAAGTTTATCATCAGCGATAAACTTTCCTTTCTTTGATGAACGAGTTACAGTCTGTGATGTGACTATAAGTCCTTTGTACACGAGCTTAAAACCTTTGAATAGTTTTAATTTTAGCTCGTGTCCGAGAAGAATTAATTTCTCGTTTTGAGGACAAGCCATCATCGGGATGAACTTTCCTGTCTTTTGAGCTCGGGTTACAGTCTGTAATTGACTATAAGCCATATTGGTAAGCTTAACCATGAATCCCCTTAAACACTTGTTTCTCCGATATCTGCTTCTTCAGCAACCAAACTCTAAGAGTTTCCTTAGTTGAACGGTATACAACGATTGGACCGCTTCGTTCTTTTAGAACATCAACTTTGGTACCTGCATTCTCATTAGGAATTTGCATGCTTTGACATGGGTTAGCGATATCTATCTTAGAAGCAAGTAGGGGTTCACAGTTTTCTTTTCTTGTGCTAGAGGTGACATGAGGAGATGATTCACTTGTCTTAGCTGGTAAATGTTTCCTTTTATAGAAAACCTTAAGTTCAGGCTTAAGTGGTGTATCCTTCTTTTCAATTTCCTCCCTAGTAGTCTTAGTAGAATCAGAGACTATCCTAGTTAAAGGGCACTCGTTTCCTACAATAGTGAAAGTTCTACCAGTGGGGTGCCACATTTTACCAATGGGTTTGATTTTAGCAACCCATTGGGATTTAAGTCTATCATGGGAGTTCACCTCATTAAGTAATTTTTTGATACAAGAATCATGATTGGCTTTAAAGACACATTTCCTACATGTTTTATAAGTAGCATATTTAATGTCCGAGTAAGATCTAGAATTCTTAGATGATTGATTGATGCTCCTAGGAAGTGACATGCTACGGTTAGCAGTGTTGGGTAAACTAGAAGGCATATGACTAGGTTTGAAATTCCTATCTCTTACTTGTGTCTTTAGCTTAGCTTCCCTTAGACCAAAAGTATGGCGAACGTCATTTGAACTAGTTTGAGACGTATTCTTTGGACTATGTCTAGGGAGACTAGAGGCAATCATGTGATTAGGTCTTGCAGAAGCTGTTTTAGTCACATTAGGCCTAGATAGTGGAGTGACTGGTCTAGAAAGATGAACCATATCAACTTGGGAGGCAAACCGCGGTCTCGAGGATTTTGGTCGCTCGGATCTAAATGCAGTCGGTTGTCTAACAAACTGATTTGTAGGCGGTTTCCCCAAAATTGATGGTTTTTCAAGCTTAGTGTCCACACTAGTTCCTCTATTTTTCCTTTATTCGTTTTTCAACGCAACTATAGCAAAAACCTTTTCCTGAACTTGAGCTTTTAAAGTCTCATTCTCTTTGAGCAATCTATCTTGGGATGCCAACTTAGATTCTAGCAGTTGAATTTGTTTCAAAAGATTATCCTTTTCAGCTTTAGAATCTAAAACTTTTTGATCCAATTTTCTTTCAAGAACAACGTTTAACTTTTCAAGTTTTTCAAAATATGTTTCAAATTTGTCCGTTTTCTTGGAAAATTCTAATTTGGCATCCTCAAGATCTTTTTATTGCTGAGCTACGATCGATTCGAGCTCTTTAATCTTGGAATCGGAATCAGTTAATGAAACAGTCATAAAGCATTTATCATGATGTACTATAACATTCTGAACAATCTCTCCCCCATTATGATGCACATCGGATGAATCTAGAGTGATAAAACTATCACCCTTTTCCATCCCATGTTTGTCATAATTAGGTTCGAAATGCTCAACACGCGGTAGTTCATTGGCATAGACATCATATACAACAGTACATTATACCATATGTGTAGGCTCTTCGTCATAAATGGGAATAGTGTCATCATTAGAGATGTCTGGAACATTCCCTGACTTGTTGCTGATGTCATGCTTAACTGATTATTCCATGTCCTTGCAATCTTTAACAGCCTCCAATTCGTCAATCGTATGACCATTTTCCTCTTGCATCGTAGAATCTTGCACTCCATTATCACATGCTTGCTGAAGTCAGGATTTTTCATAAATCGAAGACGAGACCGATGACAAGAGTTTCAATAGCGTACCACGAAAAACTTGAAGCTCGGTATGTGTGTCTCGAAAAAATGACTGGCAAATCGATGAACTTTCAGACTTGATGATATTGAATTGGAGGAAAGGCGTGAATTGTGTCACGAGAGCTTGATATGCAGATTCTGGTGCAGAATGATTAAAGTCTGATTTGTGAAGTTGCTCATCTAGTTGGTTCAAGATGAGGAGTATTGAATCAATGAATGGATAACGATCTTGACCAAAGAGTGTCACAAATTCACTCCCTCCTTGGATCCGTGAAAGAGTGACAAGATGATACTGAAGTAGTTGAAATGACGTGAGGTCACGTCTTCTAGTGTTGTATTGCATGTGTTGCAGTTCTCCCTCTTGAACTGTCAATTTCAATGATTCCATTGAATGTCGATGAAAAATTCTTGGATCCTTGTTTGGTGAAATAAAACGGGGCTTGAAATCGTCAAAGTTTGTCTGAAGCCCAAATAACTCAAGTCTTGAAATCCGTGTAGAAATAATGTCTCTTAAAGCCGACTCTTTGATATTTTCCGAAACATTATACTCGACCCGATGCCATTAAACCGATTATTTCCATTAAACGTCACAAATCATTTTTCACAATGTGATAAAAATACGTGGCCTAACAATATTTTGAGAATAATTTTCACAATATTTTGAAAATAGTAAAAAATACTCCCACTATTAAGCAAAACATATTAACTCATTTACAAATACTTGGCCTGAAAATGTGAAACATGGGGAGAGTCTATAACAGTTGGTGGTTGGCTCCCACTAAAACTTAAATGTGAAACTTAAATTCAAACATAAAATGTGAAATGTGAAACGTGGCCCAAAATCTCTCAATAATGCCCAAACACGTGGCAATTCTAACAAAAACGTGGCTGTCAAACCGTATCCCTTGTTTCCTCCGCCCCACAATACAATATAAAAAACTTTCCCAATAATATTAGAACCAAAACAATCTCACAAACTTTGTGTTATCCGCCCCCCTTTTCTGGTTTCCTGCGTCTTCTCCAACACACTTTTTTCTTCCTCCTACAAAACCATTTACTCCCAAATAGACAATCTCCTACAAAACCACTTTTTTCATCCCACTTTTCATATCTGATAAACCAATTAATTAAAATCTTTCACAAACCATTTCTCCTACAAATCCTCTCATCCAAATAGACAATCTCTTTCGTCTCATATAAAAACCCACATCTCATCTACTCCTAAATCTCATCAACTCGAATGAATGATCTCTTCAAACTCTTATACAATCTCAGATCAGCATCTCTAATTCATACACAAATCACACTTAATCTCAAACGAGGCTTCATATGAAAAAGACGAATGAAACCCACGAAAATGAGTTCATGACTTCAAGATCTTTATGACAAGATCTCGGGTAGGTGTTTCTCTCTTTTTTTATTTTTATTTTCGGTTTGGATCAATGAAAGTTTTTGAAACTGAGATCTTGAGTGTTGTGTGGGTTTGAGTCAAGTCTTGGTGATGATGTGTTCGTGGGTGTTCGAGGTTGGGTGTATGGTGAGATTTGACATGTCTGTGGTGTGATGTGTGGTGTGATGTGAGTGTGTCTGTGTGATGTGAGTGTGATGTGAGTGTGTCTGTGTGATGTGAGTGTGTTTGTGTGATGTCGAGGGTGTGTAAGTCTTATGAGAGTTTTGTTTGAGGTCTAGTGTTGTTCTTGAGGTCTAGTGTAAGTCTTGTGAGTTTTGTTTGAGGTCTAGTGTTGTGTTAAAGTTTTGTGAGTTTTGTCTGTGTGATGTCGAGGGTGTGTGGGTGTTGGTAGTTGTTCTAGAGTCTTATGTTTGAGTCTGGGTGCCGTTAAGTTTGAATCGAGTCGTGAGTCCTTATCTGGAATAAAGAAGTTCGTGATACTATCCGGAATAAAACTTATGGCTTATCCGAAATAATTATCCGGAATACTTATCCAGAATACAATTGTAACTTATCCGGAATACGGCTCCTGCTTCTTATCCGAAGATTTGGTGTGTTATCCGGAATAAGACTTTGTCTTATCCGAAATGCTGCTTCTGATCTTAATACGGAATAACTATTCTGAAGACTATCCGGAATCTGTATATTTCGGGGGCTTATCCAAAATCTAGATTTTGAGGGCTTATCTGGAATCCATATTTTGGAAGCTTATCCTGAATACTTTTCTAACCCTTATCCGACTACTTATCCGGAATACGTACAATCAGATCGAGACAAAAGAAATTTGTTTGGACAAAAGTCACAAAAAATTGATACAAGTTGATGAAGTTGATATGAAACTGGTATGAGACAAAAAGAAAATGATAAAGAAAACTGAAACTTGTGAAAGCTGATAAAGTTGATAAAGGTGAAAAAAATTGATAAAAAAATTGTGAAATAAAATTCAAATCAATAAAACTGAAAATAAATCCGAATCAATTTTAACCAACAAGTAACCAAATCAAAAAGACAGAAAGTAAGGGATAGACGAGGAAAAAATTGTGAAAGGAGAAAAGTTTTACCACTAAATCAATAGATAAAAACACGTAAATCCGAAGAATCAACCAAAGCTCTTGATACCAATTGTAGGTCCATAGTTTCTTAGGATTTAGGAAATGTTTGAATTATCTAATGAATGGAATGGAAAAGAAAGAACTAGAGAGAGAAAGCTAGAGAGAGAAAGGAGAGGAGAAGAGAAAGATGGATGGATTGAATGAGAAAGTGTGAAATACAAAATGAGCAACCCCTCCTAACATGCTAGGAGGGGGGATATATAGCCCACCCTACATGTGGGCTATATGGACTATATGTATACTTAATGGATCACGAGCCCAATACTTGAATATATCATTAGAGTGACCAATCCTTTCTAAATACATAAAAACGTATTTCCAACAGGCTGGCTGTCATTCAAAAAATGGTCCGCGAATGCGCCAATGTATTATAGCAAGCCGCTAGACTAGCTTAAGAATTGGTATGATTGGTACTTTTTTGTAGATGCCAAGGTCTTCCCCATTCCCTTTGTTTTAAGAAACTCAGTCCGACACGATTATCCACCCCCAACAAATGAATACAGTATTAGGGATGTTAGAATCTTAGATACCCATCACACTTATTTCCATAAGGACATGCCGGAGAACTTCCTATGCTTGGTAGGGATTAGCCGTAACTACTTCGGCAGGGAGGACAAATATCCGTGCTTCTTGAACTACCGTAGATGTAACACCCCATTTGTTAAGATGGAATGCTACAGTAAAATATGGTGTGTCATCAAAGCATGCAAGGTAAATGTCTAAACATTCATGACCATAAATAGAAATACCGGAATCAAACATCAGTAGTCTAAGTAACTCACACACAAGAAAATATAAGTACTGTAAATGAAAGGACTAAACAATGTCCAAATAAAGTAAAGTATGAGAAAGTAGGAGTAAATGCATAAGGTAAAAGAGGCTGGATAGCTTCCATCCGAATGCACATACTCTTGAGATCCTACTTGCGACCTTGGGTACCTGCCGTTTGGGAACATGGAAATGGAAAACGACTAAGCATAACGCCCAGTGCACAGATATACAATAAAGCATAGAACATAGAGTAATGAAAGCATAAAAGAGCATATCAAGCATGACCAGCAGCGGAAATGAATAAGTCCTGGGAAACCTAGATGTATAACATGTTTACTCGTTTTAGTTCTTGAAAACATAGCTTATGTTACTTATGAAAATCTGTATTAGTTTAATATACCAAAAGCCAATATACGTCATGAGGTCAACAACGTGCATGAATACTTGGAGGGGTGACCTCGTCATGCATTTAGAGGGGATGCCTCTAATTAAATGGTAATGGGTAGGAGGGATCAGCTCCTTGTGAAGGATGCAAGGCACACACCACATTCACCATGAAATCCTGACTGACACTATAACTAGGATACAACCATACGCCCCACATGATAATATAATAATAAAGGCCAAATAAACTGAAAGGGACGCCACGAGCTATCATTCCGCCGTGGTGAAGTCATAACACTAGTGCCTCTAGTGTTATGGTTATGGTACCTCCATAACTAGGTAAAACTGGCATGCATGTATATGGCTAAGGTAACTAAGAAACATAAGCATTTAATCTGTAACTACTGGGGAAAACAGTTGGCTGCATACGGGAAATCCTAATAAAGGAAGAGGTTGTCCTTACTGAAGGACGAGAAATCCGTACCTAGTGTCCAGTAGAAGCTAACAGAAACGCTGAAGAACCTACTCTGACTTGACGGATAATACTACATAAGAATAGGGACGTGTATGAGTTGTCTGAATTACATGTGTTTTACTGGTTCTGTGTGTTCTTAGCTTATTATTCATGTTCAGTTATGTTTTAATTGTTTAAAGTTTTAACTGTTTAAAGTGTTAACTGTAGTTATTCTTGTATTCTGTTGTTTATTATTCATGTAGTATGGTATTATAATACTTGTATTGTAATATTGTAACTTTCTAAAAATAGCAGGTTTCCATAAATAGTAAGTTTCTAAAAATAGAAAGTTTCCAAAAATAGTAAGTTTCCATAATTAGAAATAAGCTAGATTATTAACGTCAAGTACAGTATAATTAGTAAAATACAAGTCATGGTTCAAGTATTATAGCTTATTAATTAAATAATTTAGTTAATTGATTAAATTATACATTATCATAATTCAATTAAAAATACATGTTTTAATTAAATTAAGCTAAGTCAAATACTTAGGTTAGACATGAAATATTAATTTTAATATTTAACATAAGTCATGCATTTAATTAAATTAAATAGTCTAGGAATTAATTTAATTAAACATATTTTCTGTTTTTTAATGCTTTCCCGAAACCCGAACCCGTGATTTAAAATTAACCCGAGCCCGTACCCGTGTGTAATAAATAAGCCCAGCCAAACACCCTTGACAGTGGCTACCCGGCCTATCCGGTTGCCACTGTCCGAGTGGTTTACCCGCTGCCGTGTCACGGCTAGCCGTTGCTGGCTCGGTTCCCACCGGTTCGCCACCGGTTCAACCTGGTTCCCACTGTTTTTGTTGTTCGGTTCCCACTGTCCAAAACAAAAGTCCCACCGAGAACCTATTGGTCTTGGTTGCCACTCGATCCAAACCAAAACCATACCCCGACTCACGGTCGGGGTCCCTTGCCTGCGTCCGAGCCAAACCAACCCAAACCGAGACCTTCGATGGTCTCGGTGGTGGTGATGTAGCCACGTCGAGAGCTTCGGATCTTGGTTTGTGGGTCTCGGCTGAACAACAAACACCAAAACACCCCTTGAATCATGTTTTAATTAATCCCCACATGTTTTATAACTTGTTTTTAAGATTAATTAAATTAATAACATGAATTCATAAAGTAATTAACAAGAAAAAGAAAGGTTTGATTATATCGTACACGTGGAAGAAAAGGTTATGATCACGAACACGTACACACAAGGAATCAAGTAGCAAAATCGTCTGGATTGTCCTTGGTGGTGAGCTATGGCCGGCGGCAAGAAGGAAAAGGGAGGCAGGGTTTTACTTTTTCTGTAACCTAAAATTATAAGAAACATATTCCTTTGTTTTCTTATTATTTGGTTAACATGGGTCATGGGCCAAAAGGCCCACTCCCTTTCTTTCTTTGTCTCTTGGTCGCGACACCCTTAAGCCCAACAAGGGAAACCCATAACTTTTTGTTAAGTTAATATTCACGTGATCGTTCGTATTTTATTTATCGTGATTTTAATTATCATGAACGTAACAGATTTATAATATACATACGTAAGTGCATATTATTTATTATCGTGACACGTAAAATATATTATAAATGGAAAGTTTTAATTTTATCGTATTTTCGTGTATTTACTGTTCATGTGTATTGTTCATGGTATTTTAATGCGGGTTTTACAGTAGACAGGGTGGGTATATTTTATTCACCAATCACATTTGTAACATGCTTTGTATGTAACTAACACATTTGTGTGCATTGATCCACAGAGATGAGGCTATTCGGTCTGCTATGCCAAGGAGACCCTAAAAAGGTCGCCGAAGGCTCTCGACCATTACGCCAGGACGAGCCACCACTACTTGCTGCTACCCAAAACTTGACCGTCCCCTTGGAAGAAGTGCAAGACCCCCACTCAGATATGGGTGAAGAAGTAATAGTGAAGTCGCCGTTGGACTTTCTTAACGAAGATGGCGACAACCTCTTGCTGGAAGGTGGTGAGAACACGGCAAAAAACACCACGAATCCTCACCCAGAGAACCAAGATGACAACCAAGACCAATTTTAAGAGGAAATCGACCGGATGCTTGAATCCGAGGAAGAAGAAGAAGCAGTGAACCAGCCGGACTCAACAACACAACCAAAACCAGCCACAAAAAGGCGCAAGCTGAAGAGGAAAGTTATGAAGGAAACGGAGGCAGAAGTGGGTGTGATACACTGATTTGCTATGGGTTCAGGATTAAGTTCTCGGTATCCTCTCGAATTGATCACGGTTCTAAGTGGAATGATTTGTTCTTGATTAATAAAAAGGTGTTGGTTTGTTTATCTAATCTAAACTAATAACTAATAAGTAAGTGTCGAAGAGTAAATTATAAGCTTTAAAGGATTAAACTAAACTGGCGAGTTAAAAATAAAATCTTGAAAACGTAAAGAAAGGATTAGAAAAATACTTGGAAAACTTAATTAAATTAAAACTTAGAACTTTATAAAACTTTAAAACTTAGTGCATCGGAATATCAAAACTCTTTGTCTATCGGAATACAATTAAAACAGGGCCATCGGAATCCCAGATCGGAATGTTCTATCGGAATAAGTGTCAAAACAATCCATCGGAATACAAAGCTGCAAGCTATCGAAATATGGTCTATCGCAATGATGTCTTATCGGAATGATCTAGATCGGAATATGGTAAATTAAAATTGGCCAGAGTTTCGACTTAAAAAAGAACCTTAATCCCGTCGGAATGTGCGATCGCAATGAGCGATCGCAATAAGGGGGAATGACACCCGATCGCAAAGTAAAACCCACTTGGGTTATTGCGATCAAAAGTAGTAAAGCCGTCGGAATGTGTATAACCCTGAAATTGTGATGGGAGCAATGTTGTTCCGAAATGGGTGGCAACTTAGAAAATCAATAAGCAAAATCAATAAGCTAACTAATCCAAAACTTAAACAACTCAAAAGCTTAAATACGACAACTTGTAAATCGTGAACACTTATGAACTTTAAGAAACGAACTTAAAAATAACTAAAACCTTTGTGAAATCCGAAAACCAATAAGCTAAGTGAAGAAGTGAGCCGATAAGCATAGAGAGCTTATGGCTAAACCAAATGAAAGCTTAAGTAGAAAAAAGCAAGAAATGAACTTTCTAAATATAAGACCTCAAATTCAACCACGAATAATAAAGGATTCGGGTCAAATCAAAGATTTCGGATAAGGGAATAAGTAGAATCAAGAATTGTAGAAAGAGAATAAAGAACTTAAAAGCTTACTTGAATTAGATTAATGAGATTCAAAATACAAAAATTAAAGAAAGCTTAAATTTAAAAGGTGAAAACAAAGAAAAACTTAGTGAGAGAAAGTTGGGAACTTTCTCTCTCTAAGACTAGAGAAAAATGAAAAAAAACTAAAACTAAGACTAACTAAGTGTCCCTAAAATTGTGAAGTGGAATCTTTATATAGGCGTGTGATATGGGCTTATGAATGGGCTTTGGTTTGGGCTTCTTTTCTTCTTTCTTCTTTAGTCTTCACGTTTCTTAAAATAAAAGTTTCCGACTTTGGATTTTGAGAAGTGTCGGTGAAAAATTCCAACTCGTCTTATAATCTTTTGTTTAATAGACTCGAGTTCTTCGACATATATGAATCTTCCATCTTTGGCTCTATTCTTTGATAAATCTTCAAGTAGGCACAATGACTTCAAATCTTTTGCATCTCTTGGACAATAGACTTCGTCTTGAGTCTTTTTCCTCGATAAAACCCGTGCAATCCCATGTTTTCTTCAATATTCATCCGGTTGACTCTGAAAACACAATAAACACAAAAACCACGCATAATTCCAAACAAATGATATTAAATATGTGTTTTGGTCTCATTTTAGCCAGAATTAAGTGGTAAAAGGATGGGTGTTTACACACCTATCAAATCCCCTACACTTAACCATTGCCATGCCCTCATGCAATGCTTAGTGATAAAGCAAATTTACACTTTTCTCATAATCAATCACCCTTGGCCTTATTAACATACTACTAAACAAAAATTAAAGTACTGAGAGAAATCAAAACTTTAAAATAAACAAAAGGATGGAAATAACTTGCAAAGAGATCAAGGACTTACATTAGGGCTTTGGCGCTGCGAAGATTTATCACCCTCAAGTTTCACGTTCCCCAAACTAAGCTTAAAAACGAGATCATTGTTATTATAAGTTAGCATATCAAACACTTACACACATGGCTTAATTAAATGCTTAAACTCCCTTATTCCTAGATGTATCTCTTATATTTTATTTTTGTCTTAGAATGATCATGAAGATGCATTTTTGGACTTATTCTGATAGTTTATTTAGGCTGAAAGCAAAGTAGGACGATCTGATCAATAGTTAGCTAAAGGACAAAATCTCTTAAAACTGCTTCTCGGGATATCAAAAAGTTCATATCTTGGCATAACTCGGTTCACGATTTGAGACCTTTCTCGGGCTGATATTTGGCATGTACTTCATACTTCATATCTTGAGAGACGTGCTTGAGATAATGATCTTCTCATCGTTACTAGAGTTTCTTCACTTGGAGACTTTTGAGGGGTACTCCAACTTTGTTGACCACGACTTCATGATTATTTCTTCAATCTCTAATTGGGATTTTGAGATACAACTATCCGCCTCCTTTTCGGACTTGGATCTATTTATCCTCATAGCTTGTTAGGGTCTTTTCGGATAGACTTCTCCATGATCTTTATGGGAGTTGATTGCTTTTCGTCGTGAGTCTTGATCCTTCATATTGATTTTGGGAATAATGCTTTTCACATCACTTTGGATCTTTAGCAATAAAATGGAATCCTCATGCCTTGTTAGGGCCTTTTCGGACTCGCCAATCTTCGCGCCCCGCTTCATAAGTTATGCCTTGGCTATGAACTCTTATCATTACCGAGCAACTTTTAAACGATCTTGGGCTAGAAGCTAAGTAACTTTTCAAATCGTACGACCTTACTTATTGCAGATAAAATATTAGCAAGTGATGGGAGAATAGGCAAATATTTACACCAAGTGAGCTTGTGCAAGAATACCGACTTATAAATGACTCTATCATTTCTCGTCCTCGACAATTTAAAATCTCAAGTAATGAGACTCGTGGATGCTTAGCCTAATAAACCAATTAAGGTCTACATGGTTAAGGATACTAGCTAGAATAAACTTTGAATAAGTCTATTCGGGTTGAGTCAAAATAATCGCAACGGGCCTAATATGTCAAAGATTTCAAAACTAGCTACCCACTTTATTAATATTTTTGACTTTATTGTGGAATATATACATGTGAAAGCAACGATAAAAATTTAAAAATACGACTAAATAGCCAAAGTTAATTAAAAAATTTGAAAAATGTTGAAAAAAAAAATGATTTTCCGGTTAAATGAAGGCTTTTTCATGGAAAAGTCCACTTAAAACTTCGATAGAAGTCCCCCCTACACTTAAGATAAACATTGTCCCCAATGTTTTAGCATGTGAGTATGAAGAAAATTGAATCACGAAAGTTGAGAGATAGAACCGGATTTCAGATAACACGGGAGCACGGTTCTTCAAAGGTCCCAAGAGTGCATTCATCCCTGTAATCACATCACCACACAAATACAAACACCTATATAGGTCCCCCTACACTCAGGAGGTTAAAACGAAAAGGGATAGATACTCGGGCTGCCTCCCGAGGAGCGCTTGTTTTTGATTACCGAGTCACGAGCCTGACTCGACCCAAAATTAGGTCATGGGGAACGTGGTGAGGGATGGAATCATCTCTTGGGAGATGTCCTCACCAAAGTACAATTTCAAACGCTGGCCATTCACCTTGAAGTTGGGCCCATTTGGCTGAGAAAGCTCAATGGTGCCATAGGGAAAGACACTGGCGATGGTGAATGGACCAGACCAGCGGCTCTTCAACTTGCCTGAGAAGATCTTTAACCGAGTGTTAAAGAGTAAGACTTGATCACCAACGTGGAACTCTCGGTTCTTGATTTTAGCATCGTGGATAATCTTGGTATTCTCCTTGTAGATCAATGAGTTCTCGTAAGCTTGATTCCTCAATTCTTGTAGCTCGTTGAGTTGAATCTTACGAAAATCACCGGCTTTGTTGATGTCGAAGTTAGCCCACTTCAAGGCCCAGTATGCCTTATGTTCCAGCTCGATAGGGAGGTGGCAAGCTTTCCCGTACACAAGACGATAAGGCATACAACCGATCGGGGTCTTGTAAGCAGTACGGAAAGCCCACAGAGCATCATCAAACTTATCGGCCCACGCGGCGCGATGCTCTCCCACAGTACGCTCCAAAATTCTCTTCAATCCACGGTTGGATATCTCGGCTTGACCGTTGGTTTGAGGATGATAAGCGGTGGAAAGACGGTGATTGACACCATACTTAGCCATGACTCTTGCAAATTGATCGTTGCAAAAATGAGTCCCGCGGTCACTGATAATAGCACGAGGAACACCGAATCGAGCAAACAGTTGTTTCAAGAAATTACAAACCACCCTCGCGTCGTTAGTGGGTAAAGCCTTGGCTTCAACCCATTTGGAAACGTAGTCAACAGCGACAAGGATGTATTTGTTGCCTTTAGAAGAAGGGAATGGCCCCATAAAGTCGATGCCCCATACATCAAAGATTTCACATTCTTGTATGAAATTTTGAGGCATCTCATCTTTATGTGTGATCTTGCCTTGTTTTTGGCAAGCATCACAATGTTTAACCATCTCGTAAGCATCACAGTAAATGGTGGGCCAATAGAATCCCGAATCAAACACTTTTTTGGCGGTGTAGTTGGGACCAAAGTGACCACCGGTGGGTCCTTTGTGGCAAGCCTGGAGAATGTCAAAAGCTGCCGGTCCATCAACACATCGGCGAATAATCAGATCGGCACATTGTTTGAATAGAAAAGGGTCATCCCAAAAGTAAGTCTTAACATCGTTCAAGAACTTCTTCTTTTGTTGGGATGTTAACCCTTGGATGAGAACACCACCCGCTAAGTAGTTTGCAATATCAGCAAACCACGGGGTGCCATCAAGATTGAGATTTATAGACATTAAGGTCTCAAGGGGGAAAGAGTCATTGATCTCTGTGGTCGGATGATCCCCTTGATATGGATCCTCAAGTCTGCTCAGATGATCCGCGGCTAGGTTTTCAGCACCCTTCTTGTCACGAATTTCAATGTTGAATTCTTGAAGGAGTAAAACCCAGCGAATAAGTCTTGGCTTAGAGTCGTGTTTAGTCATCAAGTACTTCAACGCGGAATGGTCCGTGTATACGATTGTGGTGGATAAAACAAGATAGGGGCGGAATTTTTCAAAAGCATAGACAACAGCTTAAAAGCTCTTTTTTGGTTGTCGTATAATGCAATTGAGCCCCCGTCATTGTTTTGCTAGCCTAGTGGATTGGTTGGAAATGTTTGTTGATCCTTTGTCCCAAAACCGCACCAATAGCAAAGTCGCTAGCATCGCACATCAATTCAAAGGGTAGCTCCCAGTTAGGGGTAACCAAGACCGGTGCCTTAGTTAACTTATCCTTAAGAAGATTGAAGGCTTCGATACACTCTTTAGAAAAGATAAAAGGAGTATCTTTTTCCAAGAGGTGGGTCATCGGGCGAGCGATTTTAGAGAAATCCTGAATGAATCGACGACAAAAGCCCGCATGACCCAGAAAGCTTCTCACACCCTTCACAGTTGAAGGTGGAGGTAATTTGGCTATGACATCTACTTTAGCACGGTCGACTTCAAGACCGGCTTTAGAGATTTTGTGTCCTAGCACAACGCCTTCTTTTACCATAAAATGGCATTTTTCCCAATTCAGAACAAGGCGAGTGTCTTCGCACCGCTTAAGCATACGTTCCAAATTGGCAAGGCAAGAAGAGAAGGAATCCTCGAAGACCGAGAAATCATCCATGAAGACTTCCATGGTTTGTTCAACCATGTCATGGAAGATAGCTAACATGCACCTTTGGAAAGTCCCGGGGGCATTGCATAAGCCAAAAGGCATTCTTTTGTAAGCAAATGTGCCATAGGGACAAGTGAATGTTGTCTTCTCTTGATCTTTGGGATCGATGGGTATTTGGAAATAACCCGAGAAACCATCAAGAAAGCAGTAATATTCATTACTCGCTAAACGTTCAAGCATTTGATCCATAAAAGGTAGAGGGAAATGATCCTTTCTCGTGGCATCATTGAGTTTGCGGTAGTCTATACAAACTCTCCACCCAGTAACGAGACGGGTAGGAATCAACTCGTTGTTTGCATTGGGCACAACGGTGATGCCGCCTTTCTTAGGCACACAATGGACTGGACTAACCCATGGTGAATCCGAAATAGGGTAAATCATACCCGCATCAAGAAGTTTGATAACCTCTGTTTTGATGACTTCATGGATTTTTGGATTCACCCTTCGTTGGCTTTGAATTGTGGGCTTAAAGTCGTCCTCCATGAGAATTTTGTGTGTGCAGAAGTGAGGATCAATTCCGCGTATGTCGGAGATTTTCCAAGCGATAGCTCTTTTATGCTTCTTCAACACGGCGATAAGTCGGGCTTTTTCTTCTTCTTTCAGGTCCTTCGCGATGATGACCGGTAACTTCTCGTTGTCTTCAAGGAAAACGTACTCAAGATGAGGCGGTAGGTCCTTAAGCTCGAGAGTAGGAGGATCCTTAATAGATGGTGAAACTAACGATGGATCATCATTAGTCACCTCTGTAGGAGAAGGAGGAGCAACCGGGTCTTCATTGAGAAGTCTCTCAATAGTACGAATGTCTTCATCCCAATCGGTGGACGAATTATCATACTTAATATCGAGAGGACCCAAGCTAGCTTCGAAATCATCCAAGTCACTTTCTGCAAAAGGTGTCAATGCCGGAGCAATTGAGGCAACGGTCTCAACATTGGGTAGAGAAGAAAGAGTACTTTTACAAGCATATTTGAAGTGTTCTTCACAAGCCTCATCAAGAACGTCAATACAATTAACACTCTCGTTAGAATAAGGCTGTTTAGAAAGCTTTCCCATGTTGAAGACATTTTTATCGTCACCCACTCTCATGATAAGCTCACTCGCTTCAACATCGATGAGAGTGCGACCGGTCCTTAAGAATGGACGACCAACAATTAATGGCACACGAGGGTCCATGTCATAGTCGACGATGACGAAATTGGCAGGAAAAGTGAATTTGTCGACTCCTACAAAGATGTCTTCGGCTATCCCCACTGGATAAGCAACCGTACGGTTAGCTAATTCCAAAGTCATTTTGGTAGGGACTAGCTCAGGGAGAGATAATTGCTTCCAAACGCTAAGAGGCATTAAATTAATACTGGCACCTAGATCGGCTAGGGCCATGCAATTCTCTACTCCCGGGAAGTTGCAAGGAATAAAAAAGCGACCCGGATCACCAAGTTTGGTGGGCAATTTCCTTAAAAGCACTGCGGAGCAGTTCTCATTAAGTTGGGTCTGAGCAATGTCAAGAAGCTTTTCCTTATCACTTAGAAGATCTTTAAACATCTTAGCGTATTTGGGCATGTGAGCGAGAGCCTCGGCAAAGGAGATGTTAAAATTCAATTGTTTAAACATTTTGAGAAAGTTTGAAACTTGAATATCATCCTTGCTCTTTTGCTTCTCTCTCCTCAACGTTGAAGGATAAGGTATATTGGATGAAGAAGAAGGCTTTAGGGGAATAGGATCACTCACAACCACGGGTGGTGGGGAAATGGGGGTAGAAGGTGAAGGAGGTGGAGAAATTGGGGAAGTAGAAGGATGAGGAATAGGAGCAGGTGACTCGTTTTCCGTAGTCACAATCACCGGTGGAGGTATAGGAAGCTCGGGTTCCTTGGTACCTTTGCCACTGCGAGTGGTGATTCCTTTCATCTCCCCTCTTGGATTTGCAACGGTGTTACTCGGAAGAGTACCCGAAGAAGAGGGTTGATTATCTTGGAAGAAACTAGCCATCATGTTCTTTAAGTCATTCGTTTGACTATCCAAAGTGTTTCGCATATCAGCTCTCAGATCGTTCCCTTGTTTCACCAGGTCTGCTTTCAAGTTGAGCACTTCTCGTTGGAGATTGTCCACGATCACATCGTTAGTCCTCATGTAGGTTCCAATGTCTTGGTGTAATACGGTGGGTTGGTTGGGAGGAGCATTGTATGCGGGTGGTTGATAAGCAGGTTGCTGGTAAACTTGGTTGTTTCTTTGAGGTGGATGTTGTTGTTTGTGAGGTGGTATGTATGGTCCACGAGATGGTTGTTGTTGTTGAGCAGGGCGGTTGAGGTTTTGTTGTTGGTTTGGGCTGTTAGGAGTAAAACCGGGTGGTGAGAGATAGTTGTTGGAGCGGTAGCTAAGCAAGTTACGGTCACCTTGAGGACGAGCTTGATAAGCGGGTTGAGGATAGGTGCCATAAGCTGCATTCACATTTTCAGAAGGGTAGTCTTAGGTGGCAGTACAAGTGGTGTAAGAGTGAGGACCCCCGCATATCTCACATGGTTGGCTGACAGCATTGACTTGAGCGTCTTTAGCGTTTTTAGCGTTGATGCTGTTGGTGTTGCTGGCGGTTTGGGTAGCAAGCGATTCAAGAAGCGCAGTGATTTTGTCAAGTCGCTTGTCGCTGTCACTAGTACTAACACTAGCGACATTGGTCCGAACACTCTTGGTTTGTACACGAGACTTATTCTCAATAATATCCCAAGCAGCATTGGAAGTCTTAGCCAAAAGATTACCCCCCGAGGCACTGTTTAGTGAATCTTGGTCATTCATGCTTAAACCATTATAAAAAGTGTTAATTTGGTGCACTTTGGTAAAACCATGTTGTGGGCATTTTCTTAAAAGATCTTTGAAACGGTCCCAAGATTCACTAAAAGACTCATCGTACTTTTATTCAAAATTAATGATTTCATTCCGCAAAGCGGTAGTACGAGAGGGTGGGAAAAAGTAATTGATAAATTTGGTCTCCAAATTCGTCCACGTAAGAATACTCTGTGGCGGTTCCTTAGCAAGCCAATGCCGGGCTTGTCCCTCTAAAGAAAAGGGAAAAAGTTGTAAACGGATTACCTCTTGTGGAACACCATTGAATTTGACCGTATTCGTGAGTTGTAGGAATCTCTTGATGTGGTCATGTGGATCATCAATGGTACGCCCCAAGAATGGTTGAGCAGAGACCATCTGGATAAAGCCGGATTTGAGCTCAAAGTTGTTGGCTGCAATCGCAGGTATAACAATTGGATCATCGTTACCATCTACATGTGCTTGCAGAAGTTCAATCATCGGGCGATTATCCGGTAGAGGCTCATTGTTGTTGTTATTATTATTGTTTTGAGGTGGGTTATTGTTGTTGTTTTGTACACCGGCCATGTCTAAGTCTTCGAGAGGCTCGGGCTCTTGATAAGACGTTGATCGTGTACGCATGCACCTGCAAAAGAACTAACAAGGCAAAAACAAAGCAGAAATATTTTTGGTTTTTATGTTTTTTAATTTTTTTGTATTTTTGAAAATTTTATATTTTTTTGGATTCTTGAAAATTTTTATGAAAAAGTAACGTTCACGGGGAACGGATCCCAAAATCCAAGTTCTCACAAAAAACTGTTGATCTTAACGAGAAGAGCCGGCAGCGGCGCCATTTGATACACTGATTTGCTATGGGTTCAGGATTAAGTTCTCGGTATCCTCTCGAATTGATCACGGTTCTAAGTGGAATGATTTGTTCTTGGTTAATAAAAAGGTGTTGGTTTGTTTATCTAATCTAAACTAATAACTAATAAGTAAGTGTCGAAGAGTAAATTATAAGATTTGAAGGATTAAACTAAATTGGCGAGTTAAAAATAAAAGCTTGAAAACGTAAAGAAAGGATTAGAAAAATACTTGGAAAACTTAATTAAATTAAAACTTAGAACTTTATAAAACTTTAAAACTTAGTGCATCGGAATATCAAAACTCTTTGTCTATCGGAATACAATTAAAACAGGGCCATCAGAATCCCAGATCGGAATGTTCCATCGGAATAAGTGTCAAAACAATCCATCGGAATACAAAGCTGCAAGCTATCGGAATATGGTCTATCGCAATGATGTCTTATCGGAATGATCTAGATCGGAATATGGTAAATTAAAATTGGCCAGAGTTTCGACTTAAAATAGAACCTTAATCCCGTCGTAATGTGCGATCGCAATGAGCGATCGCAATCCCAGATCGGAATAAGGGGGAATGACACCCGATCGCAAAGTAAAACCCTCTTGGGTTATTGCGATCAAAAGTAGTAAAGCCGTCGGAATGTGTATAACCCTGAAATTGCGATGGGAGCAATGTTGTTCCGAAATTGGTGGCAACTTAGAAACTCAATAAGCAAAATCAATAAGCTAACTAATCCAAAACTTAAACAACTCAAAAGCTTAAATACGACAACTTGTAAATCATGAACACTTATGAACTTTAAGAAACGAACTTAAAAATAACTAAAACCTTTGTGAAATCCGAAAACCAATAAGCTAAGTCAAGAAGTGAGCCAACAAGCATAGAGAGCTTATGGCTAGACCAAATGAAAGCTTAAGTAGAAAAAAAGCAAGAAATGAACTTTCTAAATATAAGACCTCAAATTCAACCACGAATAATGAAGGATTCGGGTCAAATCAAAGATTTCGGATAAGGGAATAAGTAGAATCAAGAATTGTAGAAAGAGAATAAAGAACTTAAAAGCTTACTTTGATTAGATTAATGAGATTCAAAATACAAAAATTAAAGAAAGCTTAAATTTAAAAGGTGAAAACAAAGAAAAACTTAGTGAGAGAAAGTTGGGAACTTTCTCTCTCTAAGACTAGAGAAAAATGAAAAAAACTAAAACTAAGACTAACTAAGTGTCCCTAAAATTGTGAAGTGGAATCTTTATATAGGCGTGTGATATGGGCTTATGAATGGGCGTTGGTTTGGGCTTCTTTTCTTCTTTCTTCTTTAGTCTTTACGTTTCTTAAAATAAACGTTTCCGACTTTGGATTTTGAGAAGTGTCGGTGAATAATTCCAACTCGTCTTATAATCTTTTGTTTAATAGACTCGAGTTCTTCGACATATATGAATCTTCCATCTTTGGCTCTATTCTTCGATAAATCTTCAAATAGGCACAATGACTTTAAATCTTTTGCATCTCTTGGACAATAGACTTCGTCTTGAGTCTTTTTCCTCGATAAAACCCGTGCAATCCCATGTTTTCTTCAATATTCATCCGGTTGACTCTGAAAACACAATAAACACAAAAACCACGTATAATTCCAAACAAATGATATTAAATACGTGTTTTGGTCTCATTTTAGCCAAAATTAAGTGGTAAAAGGATGGGTGTTTACACACCTATCAGGGTGCGTCCAATGCGCCTGTCAAGAGGTTGCGTAAAGACCACCCTCAATACCAAGAGGGTATCAGCACAACCGCGCCAGAAATCAACCCACTCCCTCCCCCCATCGTGACAAGCAGCCAAGGGGAGAAGATTGTATGGAAAGCTACCCCCATCGACACCGTGACCCCTATCCTCACTGAGTCGACGATAGCCTCAACGTAAGTGATATACAACCACCTTCTCCATTGTTTTAATTTTCAATTGAAATCTTGAAGAAACTTATAAGTCATTAAATAACACGGCGGACCTTGCGGTCGTACCACACAAGGAAGGAAAATCAAACAAGCCCCGCCTGTGATGCAAGCTACTCCTTTGACCCTCCTCCATCCTTCACAGAGCCGCAGTCGGATGGGCCAGCTCCACGCCTCGCCCCTCAATGGAATTTATCCGAGTTCACGAGGCTGAAGTCAGAAGAAGAATGGAAGGAGTTTATAGATCACCTGACTCCGCCCAGCCTAGCTCAAGACTTGAACGAGCTGACTCATGCCGTCCTCCTAGAACAATTCAACGTTGCGACCGCACACCAAATGACGGTGGGCGCAACCATGCGACACCGCTTTCAGAGCGCATTGAGTCACATAAGGAGTGCTGATAGGAAAATTGCTCACCGGGAAAAAATGGTTGACGATCATGAACAAATGATATCCACCCTGCGAGCTGATTTAACCGTGGTTGAGGCAACCGTGAAGAAGCATGCGATTAATGCCGCTTAGCTGAGCTAAGGCCAATGCCCAATTGCTGCGAGAGAAGGTACGCCCAACCCTACGCCACCTTGGTTTTGAAATCTATTGTCCATGTATATATGCCACTATTGCTTAATAACAAGAATCATTATATCAACAGGTGACAGCCGCAGAGACCACCACCCATTCCCTGACCAAGGATGTGGCGACCCTATCCAAAGAGCGTGACGACCTACGTGCAACCGTGAAAGGTGAGGAACTGCAGGCCTCAGCCTTTGTGGATTACAGAGTTGAGCACAAGAAGGTCGTGGAGGATCGTCTGGAGGGAATGGATACGCGGTTGGACGCAATGGCTGTAGATTTCGACGAAGAGTTATAAACCCACATGCTTACAGCCATTGCAAGTCGTAGATGGTTGATAGGATCCGGCCTGAGGTTGGCCGTGAACAAGATTGCAGACTCTCCTGAATTAGCCCAACCTTTTGCTGATGTGGTCTCTGATGGGATAGACCGCGGTAGGCACGAGGGTCTTCTAGCTGGAGCAGAATGGAGAAGCCAAGGCAAGGATGTCAAGGACCAAGTCTATCACAAGCCCGATGCTGAAAAGAAGATGGACGCGTCCATGGCCGCCTTGGACCAAGTCGAGTACCCCTTGCTGGACAAGATTGAGGCACTGAAGGACGCAGCCATTGACATGGTCATGGAGCAATTGTGCGTAGAGGCAGACTTTAATTCCCAGCTTACGGTTCCCCTGTATGTAGACAATCCTCCCTCGGAGAACCCATGGACCCTGAAGGGAGAAAGGAGCTTGGAAGAAGCCATTAAGGATAACGTGGATCGGGCTTTGAGGAAAAAGGGTGTCGCATTACATGCCGTACCCCTACTGCCGGATCCGCCCATCTTCCACGGTCTGATGGAGTGCCCGTGTGTAAAACCCGCATGCTTTTACCATGAACAGTACATATATAATCGTACGTACATGATTAAAACTTTACTTTTATAGCACGTTTATGTTTCACGAATAGTAATTACTAGTATTACGTACGTGTTATTACACGATAAGTATTTAAGCATATTAATACATGATAATTATTATCAACAATAATTATAATCACGAACATGAAATCATGAACGTAAATAATCACGAACCTATTATTATGTATTTACGTAATAATTATTACGATTGCGTATAAATATATATTACGACACGAACGATTAATAACTAAATCACGTAAACACGACCACGAGTACACGTAATAATTTAGAACACGGAAAAACAATGGGTTTCCCTTGTGGGCCCCACCTACCCGCGACATGACCAAGAAAGGGGGCCAAGCTACCTTTAATTTTGCTAAAATAGAAAAAGAAGGAAAATATGTTTTCATATTATAGGAAAAGGTAGAAAATAACAAAACCCTAGCTCCTCCTCTTTCTCTCCCTTGGCCGCCGGTTTTAAACACCACAAGAAGGGGTGTTTGTTGATTTTGGTGATCCAATTCTAGTGAGATTGTTCGTGTTATCGTTCTCTTTTTGTTCACGCATTGGTAATCCTTAAACCTTTTTCTTTTTAATTATTTATTGGATCAAGAACACATGAAATCAAGGGTTTATTAAAAACTATTAATAAAACATGTAGATCTAATCATGCGGGTTAAAATCATGGATGTTTTAGGGGTGTTTGGTTCGGCCGACGCGTAGAACCGAGAGCCGAAGCTCTCGGTGTGTTTTTAATCACCACCAACCGAGACCTCATGGTCTCGGTGGGGTCTTGGTGTCTCGGCCGAAAGAAAAACAAGGGACCTCGACGCATGTCGGGGTCGGCCTTGTGGTTTGGGGGTCTCGGCTGAAAACAACAAGCACCACTGGCTTAGGCCGGTGGCGGTTTGACATAAACGACGACAACCGGTCAAGCCGGTTCGCCACCATTAAGGGGTTGGTTGTTTGGTCCGGTTCAAGGTTAAACACGGTCTGGTTCACGACATGTCTAGATTTAAAACACGGGTTTGGTTCACGACTTAATTTTACAAGTTAATTATTTTTTTTACAAGTTTAATTATTTACAAGATTAATTAAATTAATTTAACATGTTATGTAATTAATTTAATTAAGACATGACTTAGGTTATATTATTATTATTAATAATACATGATTTTAACCTAGGTATTTTATTAGTTAATTTAGACTAATTAATTAATTAATTATTAAAACATGACATATAATTAATTAATTTCCATGACTTAGGTTATATTAATAATAAATATTAATAAATGTTTTTACCTAAGTATTTTATGCACTTTAATTTAATTAAATCATGCTATATTTAATTAAATCTTATAACATATAGTTTATTTAATTTACATGTATTAATTAATAAACTATACTATTAATCACATGACCCATAATATTAATCAGTAAACCTTAAGCTTATATTATTAGCTTAATAATCCAGCTTATTTCTAATTATGGATACTTTCTATTTTTAGAAACTTATTTATTTTAAGTAGCTAATCTATTTATGGAAACTTTCTATTTTTAGAAACTTATTTATTTTAGGCAGCTATTCTTATTTTTAGAATCTTTCTATTTTTGGAAACTTTCTATTTTTAGAAACTTCCTACTTTTGGAAACTTTCTATTTTCAGAAAGTTTCTATTTTTGGAAACTTTCTATTTTAGGAAACCTGCTATTTCTAGAAAGTTACTTATTATTACACAAGTATAATAATACAAGAAATACAAGTAATACTTAATTAGAATAGTCAGAATACATGATAAACACAGCATAATGTTAAAATCAGAAAAACATGACATGAACATATAAAACAAGGTAAGACATGATATAAAACCAGTTACGTACCCAGTAACAGAATACTTATACACGTATATTATTTATGTAGCATTAGTGATATTGAAGTAGGACTCTCTTCCGTTCGTCTTCTTCGTTCACTGGACATGAGGTACGGATTCTCCGTCCTTTCAGTATGGACATTCTTTCCTTATTAGGATTTCCCCGTATGCAGCCAACTGTTTTTCCAGTATATGTTTTATATGTTTTGATTTGCTTATGTTTAATTAAAATGCCTAAGCCATATACATGCATGAGTAGTTTCACCTAGTTATGGAGGTACCATAACCATAACACTTGAGGCACCAATGTTATGACTTCACCACGGCGGAGTGATAGCTCGTGACGTCCCTTTCAGCTTTTGGCCATATTATTATGTTATCATGTGGGGCGTATGGGTGCATCCTAGGTTACATGTTTTTACAAATTATTCAGGTGAATGTGGTGTGTGCATTGCATCCTTCACAAGGAGCTGATCCCTCCTACCCAAACTTATATTAATTAGAGGCAGTCCCTCTAATTGCATGATGAGGTCACCCCTCCAAGTATTAATGCACGTTGATATTTCATGACCTATATTGGCTAATGGTAAACATGTTAAACAGTTTTATAAGATAAACATAAGGCTTTTCAAACTATAAACCAGTTTTACTAAGTTATGTTAGGTTTTCCAGGACTTAATCTATTCCGCTGCTATATGTTGTATATGCTTATGTTATTCATTCTATGCTTGTATATCCGTGCACTGAGCGTTATGCTCAACCGTTTTCCTTTCATGTTCCCAAAACGGCAGGTACTCAGGGACGCTCGTAGACTTTAAGCGTACGTGCATATGGATTGGAAGCTTCCTAGCCTTCATTACTTTATGCATCTATTCATACTTTTGATACTCATTTCCATGGACACTGTTTAGTCCTTTTCATTTACAGTACTTATGTTTGTGTGTGATGAACTTTTACTTTGGGGTACCGATGTTTGTTTCCGGTATTTCCTTTATGGTCATGTAATGTTTAAGACATTTATCCTTGTATGCTTTGATGACACGCCATAATCACGCGTGACATTCCATTTACCAAAATGGGGTGTTACAGTTATGGTATCAGAGCCAAGGCTTTGACCTGTAGGCTCTCAAAACACGACCTGTGATTAGTGGGTAGTCACTTTGGTCTTCCTAGAACTGACAGTAGGTTTTCATGCATTCATTGTTTTCATGCATTCATACATATGTCATTGTTGCAGGTTTATGACTAAGTAATGGTTAGTACAGGACTGGCCCTATTTAGTCGTATGTGCTTTTATCGAAACTTTTAACTTTGGGACTGACCCATTGGCGTCCCCTCGCCATGTCTTTTGTTTTGAGTGAACTGGCCATAGGCGTTCACTCTCGCTCATATAAAAGTTTTCATAAAACTGCATCATGCATTCATGTACTAGTTTTCTGCATAAAATTTTTCTCATGATTTATTGGTATAAATTTTTTCATGTATATATTTTATGTTTTGATCAGTTTAATCATGTAATTTTTTATGTTATACTGTCAGATGGTTCTCACACGCGAGCAGGAACAACTCAATGCAACAGTCCAAGCTGCAATGCAAGCTATGCTTCCTCAGCTGAGGAACGAAATCAGGGCTGAGGTGCAGGCTGCCAACAATCAGCAACAGCACCCAATACCTCCTCCTCCTCCTCCAACAACATTGGTCACATGGCTGGAGAGATTCAATTAATTACGTCCTCGATCCTTCGAGAAAACAGATAGCCCTAGTGAAGCTGAAAGCTGGTTGGCTCACATTGAGCAGATCTTCGATGCAATGGGCTGTGACCCCGTCTTCAAGTCGAGGTTGGCCTGTTACCGGTTCGAAGGTGATGTGCTGTCATGGTGGAAGGCACTGAAGCAGTCTGAGGGAGGTGTTAATTGGGTGGCTGGTTTAACTTGCGCTCAGTTCAGGGATTTGGTGATGGGACAGTTCTTTCGCAAGGCTGAGCAAGACAAGCTGAAGAGAGAGTACCATGGAATTAGACAGAGAGCTGGAGAGAACAACAACGAGTTCATGCAGCGCTTTCTTCGTTTGGCTGGTTTTCTTGGCGCAGCAGTAGGTACTCCCGAAGAGCAAGCATACCACTTCCGGTGGGCTCTTCGTACATATGTCGCAAACAACTTGGTTTGTGCTACGTTTAACACGGTGGCCCAAGTGGCCGATGCAGCACGTAAGCTGGAGATGCTGCAAGAAAGAGAAGAGTTCGGGGAAGCAGAGAGACCCGAGAAGAGGTAAACATTCGTTATTCAGCGGTGACCAAACCGTATTCTTTCAGCATATGTCAATATTTACATCTCTTTTAAACTGTATCTTCCAGGCAGAAGACTGGGGACCGGTCTCAACCGGCTACTCAACAACAGCCTACTCAGCTCAAGGGAAACGGTCAGACTCACGACCGTTCTGCTACGGATAGGCGTGGCGGTAATGATAATTATCGTAACAACGCTGGAAACTCCAACAGCAGCAGGTCCTTACATTTACTCATTTTCTTATGATTGCATGCAAGAGTTCATAATTCTTACACATTAGAGAATCTTCTACCAGGAATCATGGTAACGGGAGGGACCAGAACCAGAGAGGTTCACAGCCTAGCCGTCCATCTATCACTGGTATTCCATCTTACGAATTTTCCGCATTGTCCTTTGTACCTATTATCATGTCTCATGTATACTGTTCTTATTAGGCTCTCAGCCAGCAAGGACACCTGCTGGAGGATATACTCATCCTCTTTGCACTACCTGCAACCGTAGGCACCCAGGGCCATGTCGCCGCGACAGCGACGCATGCTACAAGTGTGGCCTCCCTGGCCATCGTATGAAGGACTGCCGCAAGGGCGAGATGGAGGGCTCATCTGGACATGCTGATACAAAGCCGCCTCCTACTAGTGGACGCGTTTACACGACTTCTCGCGATCAGGACAACAAGTCTACAGGTACCATCACTGGAATCTTGTATATGTATGGTCAAGCTGCATGTGTTCTATTTGACACGGGTGCTACTCATTCGGTCATTTCTACTGCTTATGCTAAGAATGTTAGGATATCCCCTATGTCATTAGAGAATGTACTGAACATTTCCACGCCTTTAAGAGACTCGGTACGCATAACCCATGTGTACAAGAGCCTTCCCCTAGAGTTTGATGACAAGATTCGTCCTGTTGACGCACTTCCGCTGGACATGAATGATTTTGACATGATATTGGGCATGGACTGGCTATCCAAGCATCATGCTACCATAGACTCTCATTCATATCGAGTTATCTTCGGTGATGTTAATGCACCAGAGTACATTCACAACGGGTTCGTACCCGGAAGGTCTATACAAATCATATCAACCCTGCAAGAACGTGCACTACTGTCACATGGTTGCGCGGGCTATCTAGCTACTGTTCATGACATGGATGCTGAATCTCCATCAATTCAGAATCAACCGATAGTGTCAGAATTTCCAGATGTATTTCCAGAAAAACTTCCTGGCATACCACCTGCACGCGAAGTAGAGTTTAACATCGAGCTCATCCCAGGAGCTGAGCCGATTTCCAAGGCTCCTTATCGCATGGCTCCCATAGAGTTGAAGGAGCTGAAGGATCAATTGCAAGAACTTCTGGAACGAGGCTTCATTCGACCGAGCGCATCTCCATGGGGCGCACCGGTCTTATTCGTGAAGAAGAAAGACGACAGTATGCATCTTTGCATAGATTATCGTGAGCTCAACAAGATCACCATCAGGAATAGGTATCCTCTACCACGCATTGACGATCTGTTTGACCAACTCCAAGGGGCCAAACATTTCTCCAAGATTGATTTGAGGTCGGGCTATCATCAGCTACGGGTTAAAGAGCAGGACATCGCCAAGACTTCTTTTCGTACACGCTATGGCCACAACGAATTTGTAGTCATGCCATTTGGCCTTACCAATGCTCCAGCAGTGTTCATAGATTTGATGAACATAATCTTCCATGAATTTCTGGACAAGTTCGTCATTGTCTTCATCGACGACATCCTGATATTCTCTAAGTCCAAGGAGGAACACGAAGACCATCTTCGTATAGTATTACAGATTCTTCGCCAGAAGCAGCTGTATGCTAAATTCTCCAAGTGTGAGTTCTAGTTAGACAAGGTGGCGTTCTTAGGTCACATTGTATCAGCAGAAAGAATCACTATGGATCTAGCAAAGGTTGAGGCTATTACCAAGTGGCCAAGATCGACATCAACGACTGAGGTTCGCAATTTCCTAGGCTTAGCTGGTTACTACCGTAGGTTCGTGGAGAACTTTTCCCGTTTAGCACTACCATTGAGCAAATTGATGCGGAAAGGTGAGAAATTCTTCTGGACTGAAGAAAGAGAGAAGAGCTTTGAAGACCTAAAGCAGAAGTTAGTATCTGCACCGATTCTTACTCTCCCATCTGGTACAGGTGGATTTCAGATCTACAGTGATGAATCGGGGAAGGGACTTGGCTGTGTTCTCATGCAACATGGGAAAGTGATCGCGTACGCTTCATGGCAGCTTAAGCCTTATGATAAAATTACCCTACGCATGACTTGGAACTTGCAGTAGTAGTGTTTGCATTGAAGATATGGAGGCACTACTTGTACGGAGAATCATGTGACATTTTCACGGACCACAAGAGCTTTAAGTACATCTTCACTCAACCTGAATTGAACATGAGACAGAGGAGATGGTTAGAGTTGTTGAAGGATTATGACATTAATATGCAGTATCATCCCGGCAAGGCGAATGTAGTGGCAGATGCACTTAGCAGAAAGTCCAGAATGATAAACGACATTAAAATTGAGGAGGAAATTATAAGAGACTTGGAGCGACTAGACATGGAGATCATGGTACGTGGACAACAGGGTTACTGGGCTAATTCTAGAGTGGAACCTAAGTTACTCTCTAGGATCAAGGAAGCTCAGAAAGATGATGGTGAAATCTGGGCGATAATTCAGAATTTGGAGAAGCAGAAAGAATTTCGAGTAGACGTAAACGGTATCTTATGGCAGGGCACGAGACTTTGTGTTCCTGATGATCAAGAACTCCGGGAAGCATTGTTAGCTGAGGCTCATAGCTCCCCATTCTCTATTCATCCTGGTTCGACCAAGATGTACCATGAAATCAAGCAATACTTTTGGTGAAGTGGTATAAAACAGGATGTTGCGACTTACGTCTCCAAATGTCTTACCTGCCAGCAGGTTAAGATCGAGCATCAGCGATCTAGCGGTCTTCTACAACCGTTAGATATTCCAGAGTGGAAGTGGGACAAGATCACCATGGATTTTGTTACCGGTCTTCCACAGACAAAGAGGAAGCACGATGCGATTTGGGTTATTGTTGATCGACTTACTAAGTCAGCTCATTTCTTACCGATTCGCAAGGAAGATTCGGCCAGTAAACTCGCCGATACTTACAAGAAGGAGATCATGAGACTTCATGGTTCTCCATCCAGCATCGTCTCAAACAGAGATCCTCGTTTCACTTCGCGATTTTGGAGAAGTCTGTAGAAAGCTTGGGGTACAAAACTTAAGCTTAGCACGACTTTTGAACCTCAAACAGACGGGCAATCGGAGCGAACGATTCAGACATTAGAAGAGATGTTGAGGTCATGTGCGTTGGAATGGACGGGAGATTGGGACGATTACATTTGTTTGGTAGAGTTTGCATACAACAACAGTTGGCACGCAAGTATCAAGTGTGCTCCGTTCGAGATGTTGTATGGCAGAAAGTGTCGCTCCCTAATCTGCTGGGATCAGGTTGGTGAGCGACCACTTGATGGACCAGAAATGATAGAGTTGACTAATGAGAAGGTCGCAGTAGCTAAGCAGAAATTGCAAGAAGCACGGTCATGTCAGAAGAGTTATGCCGACAAGCATCGTAAGGACTTACACTTTCACGTGGGAGATCACGTCTTCCTTAAGGTATCGCTGGCACGTGGTGTTAGACGTTTTGGAATCAAAGGGAAGCTCAGTCCTCGATTCATCGGACCGTTTGATGTCATTGAGCGAGTCGGTGAAGTATCTTATCGTTTAGCGTTACCTCCGCATCTTTCTCATGTTCATAATGTTTTCCATGTGTCCTTACTTAGAGGGTACAAGTATCATCCCCTTGACATGGTTCAGTATGCACTAGAACAGATTCGTGAAGATCTTACCTTCATAGAAGAACCCGAACGAGTTCTTGACAGACAAGAACGAGTCATGAGGAGGAAGACAATTTCATTCGTCAAAATCCTTTGGAGGGATCATACCGAGCGTAAAGCCACTTGGGAAACAGAAGAGTCTATCCGGGCTTCTTACCCTCATTTCATATTCTGAATTCGGGTATGTTCTTCTTTTTCAGTTTACGTTATCTATAATTCGGGGACGAACTATTCTTTTTAGGGGGGGAGAGTTGTAAAACTCGCATGCTTTTACCATGAACAGTACATATATAATCATACGTACATGATTAAAACTTTCCTTTTATAGCACGTTTATGTTTCAGGAATAGTAATTACAAGTATTACGTACGTGTTATTACACGATAAGTATTTAAGCATATTAATACACGATAATTATTATCAACAATAATTATAATCACGAACATGAAATCATGAACGTAAATAATCACGAACCTATTATTATGTATTTACGTAATAATTATTACGATTGCGTATAAATATATATTACGACACGAATGATTAATAAATAAATCACGTAAACACGACTACGAGTACACGTAATAATTTAGAACACGAAAAAACAATGGGTTTCCCTTGTGGGCCCCACCTACCCGTGGCATGACCAAGAAAGGGGGCTAAGCCACCTTTAATTTTGCTAAAATAGAAAAAGAAGGAAAACATGTTTTCATATTATAGAAAAGTTAGAAAATAACAAAACCCTAGCTCCTTCTTTTTCTCTCCTTTGGCCACCGGTTTTAAACACCACAAGAAGGGGTGTTTGTTGATTTTGGTGATCCAATTCTAGTGAGATCGTTCGTGTTATCGTTCTATTTTTGTTCACGCATTGGTAATCCTTAAACCTTTTTCTTTTTAATTATTTATTGGATCAAGAACACATGAAATCAAGGGTTTATTAAAAACTATTAATAAAACATGTATATCTAATCATGGGGGTTAAAATCATGGATGTTTTAGGGGTGTTTGGTTCGGCCGACGCGTAGAACCGAGAGCCGAAGCTCTCGGTGGGTTTTTAATCACCACCAACCGAGACCTCATGGTCTCGGTAGGGTCTTGGTATCTCGACCGTAAGAAAAACAAGGGACCCTGACGCATGTCGGGGTTGGCCTTGTGGTTTGGGGGTCTCGACTGAAAACAACAAGCACCACCAGCTTAGGCTGGTGGCGGTTTGACATAAACAGTGGCAACCGGTCAAGCCAGTTCGCCACCATTAAGGGGTTGTTTGGTCCGGTTCAAGGTTAAATACGGTCGGTTCACGACATGTCTAGATTTAAAACACGGGTTCGGTTCACGACTTAATTTTACAAGTTAATTATTTTTTTACAAGTTTAATTATTTACAAGATTAATTAAATTAATTTAACATGTTATGTAATTAATTTAATTAAGACATGACTTAGGTTATATTATTATTATTAATAATACATGATTTTAACCTAAGTATTTTATTAGTTAATTTAGACTAAGTAATTAATTAATTATTAAAACATGACATATAATTAATTAATTTCCATGACTTAGGTTATATTAATAATAAATATTAATACATGTTTTAACCTAAGTATTTTATGCACTTTAATTTAATTAAATCATGCTATATTTAATTAAATCTTATAACATATAGTTTATTTAATTTACATGTATTAAACTATATTATTAATCACATAACTTAGAATATTAATCAGTAAAACTTGAGCTTATATTATTAGCTTAATAATCCAGCTTATTTCTAATTATGGAAACTTTCTATTTTTAGAAACTTATTTATTTTAAGCAGCTAATCTATTTATGGAAACTTTCTATTTTTAGAAACTTATTTATTTTAGGCAGCTATTCTATTTTTGGAAAATTTCTATTTTTGGAAACTTGCTATTTTGGAAACTTTCTATTTTTGGAAACTTTCTATTTTTGTAAACTTTCTATTTTTGGAAACTTCCTATTTTTTGAAACTTTCTATTTTAGGAAACCTGCTATTTTTAGAAAGTTACTTATTATTACACAACAATTATAATAATACAAGAAATACAAGTAATACTTAATCAGAATAGACAGAATACATGATAAACACAGTATAATGTTAAAATCAGAAAAACATGACATGAACATATAAAACAAGCTAAGACATGATAGAAAACCAGTTACGTACCCAGTAATCAGAATACTTATACACGTATATTATTTATGTAGCATTAGTGATATCGAAGTAGGAATCTCTTTCGTTCGTCTTCTTCGTTCACTGGACACGAGGTATGGATTCTCCGTCCTTTCAGTATCGACATTCTTTCCTTATTAGGATTTCCCCGTATGCAGCCAACTATTTTCCCAGTATATGTTTAAATGTTTTGATTTGCTTATGTTTAATTAAAATGCCTACCATATACATGCATGACCAGTTTCACCTAGTTATGGAGGTACCATAACCATAACACTGGAGGCACCAGTGTTATGACTTCACCACGACGGAGTGATAGCTCGTGGCGTCCCTTTAAGCTTTTGGCCATATCATTATGTTATCATGTGGGGCGTATGGGTGCATCCTAGGTTACATGTTTTTACAGATTATTCAGGTGAATGTGGTGTGTGCCTTGCATCCTTCACAAGGAGCTGATCCCTCCTACCCAAACTTATATTAATTAGAGGCAGTCCCTCTAATTGCATGATGAGGTCACCCCTCCAAGTATTCATGCACGTTGATATTTCATGACCTATATTGGCTAATGGTAAACATGTTAAACAATTTTCATAAGATAAACATAAGGCTTTTCAAACTATAAAACCAGTTTTACTAAGTTATGTCAGGTTTTCCAGGACTTAATCTATTCCGCTGCTATATGTTGTATATGCTTATGTTATTCATTCTATGCTTGTATATCCGTGCACTGAGCGTTATGCTCAGCCGTTTTCCTTTCATGTTCCCAAAATGGCAGGTACTCAGGGACGCTCGTAGACATTAAGCGTACGTGCATATGGATTGAAAGCTTCCTAGCCTTCATTACTTTATGTATCTATTCTTACTTTTGATACTCATTTCCATGGACATTGTTTAGTCCTTTTCATTTACAGTACTTATGTTCGTGTGTGATGAGCTTTTACTTTGGGGTACTAATGTTTGTTTCCGGTATTTCCTTTATGGTCATGTAATATTTAAGACATTTATCCTTGTATGTTTTGATGACACGCCATAATCACGCGTGACATTCTATTTACCAAAATGGGGTGTTACACCGTAACAGCGCCGACCATGCATGGTGTGACTCTACTGGCAGAGAGCCATGCCACGCCAGAAGGATCCTCACTTGAGTCATTAACGCAGCGTAGGAAAGAGCTTGGGGAGTCTATGCTACCCCATTCATTGTATTTGTGAGTAACAAACAATAACTTATGTTTTGTAATATTCGTCCGTGGATGTCTACGACATATAATTACTTGATTATATTTTGTACAACAATTTATATTGTAACTATTATGGCCGCGAATGTTTACGGTGCTTCGATGTATTTATTTGAAACGTTTTTTCTTCACGTAGATAATTGTATATTCATTTTATAGAATATCCATGCGTGATTTATCACGGCTTACAAGAAAAAACAAGTCTATATTTTACTAGACGCGCACTGTGTGCCTTTAGCATGTCCGACCCTATGTAAGGGCGGTATGCGGAAACTTATTACAACGTATTGTAAATAAGGTATCTAGTAAGAATTCATGATCCGTGTCACTGGGATTGCATGCCTCTTATGCGATTAAGTTGAATTATTAGGTTCACTTAATCCTCTTGCTCCACATGAGAACGTATTGTACATGTACGGCTGAAATGAATGCATATAAATAAGAAAGAACACTAAAAAATGTAAACAAAAAATAATCCTAAGTACACAGAAAAGAATCAATTTGCACGAGAACAAGCTGTGGAGCTAGCTAGGCACCATGACATTTTATTATTACGGTTACGATTTTTTTTGACAAAATGATAGAATCCTAAGACGAATAGAACCTAGAAAACATAAAAGCAAAGTTACATGGATCTTTATTGAGGCTGTTTACAGCGAAGTATGCATGCGGAGGCCGTAGCCCTTTAGATATAACATCTTTTGAGGTTGCAAATGTTCCATGTACGAACCAAGCCACGGCCTTTCATATCACGTAACTTGTATGCACCTAACCCCAAAGCTTCTGTGACCTCATACGGACCTTCCCACTTTGGGCCTACGCGGCTTGCCTCATTTGCACGATAGAAAAGTCCCCTGGTCGAAAAGAAACACCCTTAACTTTGGAGTAGTAATATGATTTCATCCGCGCCTTAGCCTTAGCTTCATTGATGTCTGCTATCTCCCTCTTTTCCTCTAACAAGTCTAGATTGACCCTAAGTTCCTCATCGTTCGTGACGACGTTAACCTCCGTCGTACGAATTGTTGGCATTCCAATATCTGTTGGTATGACTGCTTCCGTACCATAAGCCAATGCGAACGAAGTGTCTCTATTAGCAGTCTTTATCATTGTATAATGCGCCCATAAGACGTGTGGTAACTCATATACCCACTTAGCGCTGTTTTCGTCCAAGCGTGCTTTGATTCCTTCACCTAAGCTTCTATTATCTCGTTCTACCAGACCATTGGTTTGCGGATGTTTAACGGATGCAAAGCGCCGTGTGATATTCAGCGCCACGCACCAATCTTTGAACGGATTGTCTGCAAACTGCTTCCCTTTGTACGAGATAATCTCTCCTGGCAAGCCAAAACGACATACAATATTTTCCCACACAAACTTTTTTACCTGTTTGTATGTGATTGTTGCGACTGCTTTTGCCTCAATCCAACGAGTGAAGTAGTCCATAGCTACTATCAAGAACTTAACGCCTCCTGCTGCCACGGGGAAAGGTCTGGCGATGTCAATACCCTATTTGTAAAATGGCCATGGGCTTTTGATAGGTGTAAGATCTTGTTGTGGATGGCGCGACACTGGTCTATGAACTTGACAATTGCTGCATTTGAGGATTAAGTTGCGCGCATCTTGATGCATGGTTGGCCAGTACTACCCTGTTCGCAAAGCTCTCGCCACCACAGACCTAGGGCCAACGTGCATACCACACGACCCCTCGTGAATCTCACTAATCACATAGCCAACTTGTCATGGTCCAACGCATCGTAGCCAGGGCTGTAGGAATGAGCTTTTATATAGGATGCCATCGTGTAATTCAAACTGGCGTGACTTCCTGCGGATGCGGCGTGCTTCTGTCTCATCATCAGGAAGTGTCTCGTCCTTTAAATAGCTAACGATTGGGGTCATCCATGTAGGTCCCTCCTCATCTACTATTTTTGCGACCTCGTCACGAGTAATAGATTTATCCTTGAGTATTTCCACCAACACCTTCTTGGAAAGGTGGGCGAAGCTTGTGGAAGCGATTTTGCTAAGGGTGTCTGCCTTCTTATTCTCACCCCTTGGTACTTGCTTTATAGATAAAATAAATATGGGCACTATATATTAGAAAGAAAACCCTTAAGTTTTTGTAAAAAAATATTGACTTTTTGTTTGACTTTCTTTACTTTTTTGACCGCCTAGCACCGCCTGGGTGGCTGTTTGACCGCCTTTTGACTTTTCCGCCTAGCTTGGCCGAATAGCCATTAATCGAGGCGAAGTATGACCGCCTACCCATTTTTTACAACACTGCATTGATCTCAAATTTTATAACCAAAAGATGTATATCGGTATAAACATTCTAGTTTCATTCATATTTTGATTTGAACTAAATCCTTTCTCAAGAACCTAGCCTCAAACAATGAGGTTTTGTTTCAATGATCTAATCAGACAAAAGTTAAGTTTGAACCCCGGTCATTCTCTAAATGACCCTCAACAAATTTGTTAACTTAATTTTTTTGAATGAGAAATAGTGTTGGAAAAATTAAGGTTGTTAGCTTTTCCCTTAGACTTAGATTTAATCCATAATCAAGCAAAGTGTTACAAACTTGTTTGTGCCTAAGAGACATGCAAGTATTGGAAGGCTCGTAGAGGTTCTGACCTCTGTGACCAATCACAGAGAAGTTCAAGTCATAGACATTGTCAAGGAAGTCGAAGATTACTTGAATACATACTCATTAGTTGTGATGGATAACCACCAATGGCAGAGCTTGACATTTTATTGTGGGAGGACCGAAAATAAAAAATTGTATGAAATAAAAGGGTAAAAATGTAACATATAAAAATTTACTAAATAAAATCATTGAAAAAATACACTAGAAGATAAAATCATGAGTGGGACAGGACCAGTGTTTTCAGACCCGGGTCGACTCAGCCGGGTCAACCAGTTGACCCGGTTTTTGCCGAAGAACCGGGTTATATTGACTTGGGTTTCACATTTTTGAAACCCGGCTAGACCTGCCAAGTTTGGGTGACCCGGGTCAAGCCGGTTTTCGAGACCCGACCGAGTTTTGCTTTTTCGGGTTTTTAAAACAAAATATATGTAAATTTTACGTATTTGCGACGAAATTATATTTTTATATATTATATTGGTTGGTAATCAAATTATATCTTTAATATACGAAAGTTTTTATAATTTTTATATATAATTTTTGTTAATTATTAAATATATGAAAAAAATTATTTTTTTAGAAAACCAGATAGACCCCGACCCGGTGACTAGACCGGGTAGACTTAAAACCTGGGTTTCAAAACATTGGATAGGACCCCTCTTAGCCATACTTATCAACTGTGATGGATAACAACTGAGATGTATCGGGGACTCTTAGTGGTTGAGTTATATCAGGGGTGGCAATACCCTGATATCCCTTTATACCCTTTGGCCATCTCCTAGTGTTTAAGCAATAACTATTTGTGCGGGACAAATATTAGCTTGAATTAAAGCTGCATAAAGTATGAAGTTGTGAAAGTAAAGGAACAGTTGTTAGCGCTGTTCGCTAAAAGCCTAAGTAGCAGTTTCCAAGAATAGAAATACATTGAATGTAGATGTACGACTCCATCAGATTCTTGACACGTCGCTACCTAATCCACAACCGAGTCAACCTCGTACCACTATTAATAGATAATGTTGTAAAGAGTTAATGTTGTTCACTTGGTATTATTCATTAGAATTAACTCTTCTCAAACTTATAGAGTCAGTTGTGTGTTTATAAATACTTGACCCTTAGAGTTTGCTTGTAAACTTAACATACTTTTATGTTTTCTTGTCTAAGTGTTATAGTATACATTGTCAATTCAACTTGTGTGATCCTTAACACATTATAATTATAGATCAGTAAAGTATTACACTTTCAAAAGTATTTCCAGTGGTATTAATCCTTACTTAATCATTTTAGTTGTATATTGTGGGTTTTCAATTGGTATCATAGCGGTGTTTGATTCAGTAAACCTTTTTAATAAACATCATTTGTTGTTTTATAATCAATATCCAACATGCCTGAAACGAGCAACACAACCGCAACACCACTATTTTTGATACTAATAACGGAACAATAACCAAGCTCCACCAATATGTGACAACTCGGGTTTTTGACGAGTTAGTTGTCACGCGTTGATTTCTAGTTATGTTTTCTATGTTATTTATTTGTTTATATGTGTGACTTTAGGAATGATATTGGATGGAATGAGTTACATGATGAGTAAATCATGGTTCAAGCTGGAAATGAAATGAAATGAAATACGTTCAGAAATGAACTGCGAGAAAGTTTGGGTATCGTTTTTATAGGTTTCTGTTTACGGATCGTATGTTGTATGTGTGTATTAAGTACATATTATATGGTTAGGATAAGTTTTAGACTTACTTACTATATTTAGAAAGTTTTGGAAATGAAGGTTAGTTCGGAAATCGCATAAAAATTCGGAAAATTAACGTAAGGCTTTCAGGTTTTGGCCCGGAAGTAACCTGAGGGTACCACTAAGTTTAGTTAAGATTTAATAACAGTATTATTAGTTAAAAAGTCGACCTAAGGGCGTTGGGTATGCATTTGGGCCTACTTAAGCCCAAGGAATGGAAAGGGAGCCCAATTTGAGTCCAACTATGAGATCCTTTTAATTAAAACCCATAAAACAAGCCCATATACTCTAAAAATCAGATTTTTACATCCTATAACTTCTTCTAGCTAAATGTCATCCATGGTGGATTTAGGATTTCCTCAAAAATATTACCTCAATTGGTTTTTAAGGTAAAACCTTCAAAACCTTGTTTATTTTTAAGCTTTAATCATTATATAATTAATTATAATCAATTAATGATGGATTTAAGGTTAGGGTAATCATGAATCTGTAATATATCTAATTAATCATGCTAGGATTTATTAGGGGTAAATACTACACATGGAATAGGTGATTAATTAGACTAATTAAAGGAAAATCGTTTTTGAAATTAGGGAAGAACTTTGTGTCACTTTTTTTGATCATAAATCGAGTTTGGAAAATAGATAGAAGTCCAATTTGGTGTCCAGAGAAATATAATTGAATAAGATTTTGAATGAAAGAAACGAGAACTCAATTTGAGGTAGGGAAGTGGGGAAAAAGGGGGTTGCAACAGTCGTGGTCAAAACTTATTTTGGATCAGCCTATTTTCAAATAATGTTTTGAGATGGTTAAGGTACTTAGGGATCGGTTAAGGCTTTCATATGGATATGAGGTCTTGTTTAGATGTTAAATAGAAGTTCCCTTTAAGGGCTAAGTCGTTGGAATAGTCTAAGACCATCTGGTGTTAGCAAATTTTTGACATGTAAAAACCGGAATTGGATAGGCAAAAGTATATATATATATATATATATATATATATATATATATAAATATATATATATATATATATGTATATATATATATATATATATATATATATATATATATATATATATATATATATATATATATATATATATATATATATATATATGTATATATATATATATATATATATATATATATATATATATATATATATATATATATATATATATATATATATATATATATATATATATATATATATATATATATATATATATATATGTATATATATATATATATCGTGGCCTTAACAGAAGCTTTAGGGTTGGGGAAAATTCTGAGATGAATCTAACACATGTAAGGTCATAGGGTTTTCTTTACAGAAGAAATGAGTTTGCTTAAGAGGTAGTTCGACCCTCTTTGTTGGACATGAAAAACAGGACTGTTATGATTAAAATGAGAATGGGTTAGGATATGAACATAACTAAGTTATGGAACTCATAGGGGGTGAAATGGGATACCTATAGTCATAGAATTTGATTAGAATGCATAAGAGGTATATACATCCATCATAGATTGATGATCCGCTATAGAATATTGTTAGTTCATGTTTTGATTATATGCATTGTTGTGTATAAATTTTTGCTAGTGTGCAGGAATTTTGAGAAGCTCATTCAGGTGAGTTTCATAGTCCCATATTCTTGAGTTTATAAATGATTCTTTACTTCCAGATGGGATGGAAGAGACACTATTATGGTTTTGCAACGTATAGCTATGATTGTTTTTAACGGTTTGTGATGGGTAATGTGTGTGTACTTATGTGTTAAGCTTGCTATGTGCATCTTGATTGTGATGTGTTTTGGATTGAGGGACATGTATTGTCTCAGTGGATATTGGTAAGGCGGGTAGCCTTGGTTTGGTACATATAGGTATGGGAGTCTATGGGACCAGTTGTGATTGGTAAGGCGGGTAGCCTTGGTTTGGATTATGAATCTTGATTACTAGTTTGTTAATGCATATTGTAACACCTTATCCATGTGTGTTGTTAGCCTCAAAATATTGAGTCAAACAAGAATGTTCGGTTATAGGTTTCTATTGTAATATTTAGTAGAAGGAAAATGATTTATCATCCTACTTTATGTTCCTACATATCCTACTACTTATATGTTTTTGACAAATGGAATGATCAATAGATGAAATTAAGAAAGAGAATGAGTGGATTACACATGTTATAATTTGATGTGGGTAGGAGGATAAGTAGTAGGATATAGTAGGAAGATTTAGCATTGCTCTTAGTAGAACGTTGTAATAGTTAGTTAAATAGTCGTGGTTCACGGGCTTGGATTTAAGCTACTTAAAGCCCAAAAGACAAGCCCGGTCCAAACAATATAGCCCATTATGGTTACATGTAAGCCCGGCTATATAAAGCCCTTCCTAGCATGTTAGGAAGGGTGGATGGTCATTAGTACTCTCATTATTCTAATCTAATATTCACCAAGTTAATCATCTCTCTCTCTACTTTCTCTCACTACTTTCTCTCTCTAGAATTCATCTTCTTCGTCTATTTTCTTTCTTTAATTCGTGTTATATCATCATAATATATGGGACAACAATTGGTATCAATCGCCATTGGGTAGTTTTGTGATTCGTTGTTGATATTACTTGGTTCATGTGATTTTCTCTTATAATCATCTCGAATTCAAGATTTTTTTTTGTGTTTTCCTTGCTCTAAATCTTGATATAATTCTTCTACATAGTTTTGGTAGGGATTTGGTCGCATTTGGTTGGTTCAAATCACAGATTTATTGTCGAAAATCTCATCTTTTTGCCTAAAAATCTCGAAACAGTACTATTATTCCGACCAGTATCATCGGAAAAGGGTTTAGTGATTCCGATCAGTTGCATCAGAAAAGGGTTTAAACATTCCGACCAGTTTTCCGATCACATTCCGACCAGCTTTTCCGATCACATTCCGACTGGACTTAATATATTCTGATTGCATTCCGATTTGGTATTCCGACAAGGTTCTTTCCGACATCATTCCGACAAAGGGATTCCGATTGCATTCCGATTAGGACATTCCGACATCATTCCGACGAAGGGATTCCGATTGTATTCCGATAAGGGAACATTCCGATTGTATTCCGATTAGGGGACATTCCGATTGTATTCCGATTATTCAAAATTTTTCCATACTAGTTTTAGGACTTTTCTAGCTCGATTTCAAAATTTGGCGATCACAAATTTTTGGTCTACCGTTTTGTCAGACTGGGGAATTTATTGTCGGACTGAAGAAAAAATGCACTTTTCGGAATTTTAACCACAACAACAATCACAACAAATCTACTTAAGATCCATATTCACTTCATCATTTGAGAGAATATTGAGATGGATTCTACTGCCGAATATCGTGTGACGAACAACAACATAATGGTGGCGGGTAACAAAGAGAGACCACCAATGCTTGTGTCTGGTCGGTATGCTCAATGGCAATCACGTTTCATACGATACCTTGATACAAGACCTAATGGTGATGCCTTGAGGAAATGTATTACCCATGGACCATATATATTCAAGAAGATCTCAATTCCTCCAAGACCAGCCACAGATACTACTGATCCAACACCTACAAGTGAACGTGATGAAACAAGAGCCGATCTCACACCTGAAAATTGTGCTTGGCATGATGCGGAGAAGGAAGCCATCTATATGGTTTTAAGTAGGATTGAAGATGATATTTATTCCACAGTTGATGCATGCCCTACAACACATGAAATGTGGACTGCTATTGAACGCTTGCAACAAGGAGAATCACTCAACAAACAAGATGTCAAAACAAACTTGTTTTGGAATTTTGGCAAGTTTACTTCAAGGGATGGAGAATCAATTGATTCTTACTACTCCAGGTTTTATAAGATGATGAATGTCATGACAAGAAATAATCTGAAAGTCTCCACCATGCAAGTCAATGTTCGATTTCTTCAACAACTTCAACCCGAGTGGACACGGTTCGTCACTTTGGTGAAAGAACAAGAAAAGTTAGACGAGGTCTCATATCATCGACTCTTTGATATCTTGAAGCAATTCCAGAATGAAGCAAATGAGATTCGAGCTGAACGTGTTGCCAAGACGGCTAATCCACTTGCTTTAGTGACTACCACTCAAAATGTTCAAGGTCATCACTCTCGTGCTCCTAAGCCATATTACACTACATCATCTTCACCACGATCTTCCACATCATCTAAGTCTTCATCATCCACAAGATCTCGAGGTAAAGTGCCAAGAGCACCATCACCACCATCTGAAACATCATCTGAAGAAGATAGTGATGAAGACCAAGCTCAAAAGAATCAAGAGATGAAACAACAAATTGCTTTCATAATGAAGACTTACAAGAAAATCTACAAACCCACCAACAACAATCTTCGCACATCATCTAACACAAAGAACCGATATGTTGAGAGTCCTCCAAGGTATGACACACGTCGACGTGGTGAAAGTCCTTCTAGGTATGATCGACATAATCCAACGCATGTTGAGGGTTCTGCAAGGTATGATCGACAAACTGCCAAGTATGATACTCAGAGGATTGCTGCTGCTACTGGGAATAGGGAAACTGTTGGAAGTCAAGTGGTTCAACAGAGTGGGATTCAATGTTTTAATTGCCAAGGTTATGGGCATATGGCAAAGGAATGCAGGAAGCCGAAAAGGGTTAGAGACTCCAGCTATCACAAGGAAAAGATGCTGCTATGCAAGAAGATGGAAGAAGGGGTTAAATTGTCAACTGAGGAAGGAGCAATGCTTGATGACACTGATGATGAAGATTCCGATCAAGAACTTGATGCACATTACTCGTACATGGCAAAGGTTGAAGAAGTTCTCAAAGTCACTGAAGATGACAACGGTCCTATCTTTGACACTGAGCCAATCGATAAGGTACACAATACTAATGAATATAATGTGTTTGGTGATATTCATGAGCATAGTGATCTACCCAATGCCATTAATGACACGTGTATGATGGAAACGGTTGATAGCAATACCACACCCGATTCATCAGACATGTGCAATAATAAGTCTGAGGATGATCAACATGCAAATGAATATGATGAAGAGGAACGTATTGCGCTTGCTAATTTAATTGCCACTTTACAAAAAGATGTCACTGAAAATAAAAAGAGTCAAAAGAAATTAAAGAAGGCAAACGCTACGCTCACTCAAAATTTTGAAGAATGCAAAGCTGCTCTTATCAAATCTACTGAGATGACTGAAAGCTATAGAGATGAGCTCCTTCAGAAAACCAAAGAGCTTGAGGGATACAAGGGTAGTGCGTTAAAAAGTCAAAAGGACGATTTTGAAAACAAATATAATACAACTCTTGAGTTATTAGCCAAAGAGAAGCGTCAATATAATGTTTTCTTAATGGATGAACGTCAAAAAACGTACCTTGCCAATACCAAAGTTAATGAACTTGAACAAAAGCTCTCTATGACCACTACCGATTCTGCTAAAATTCTCGAGGATAAGAAACAAGAGGTAGATGCGTTAAAACAAGACTTCAAAAGTAGATATGACAAAGAAACCGAAAAAGTAACGAAACTAGAAGAACAAGTCGAATTTTTAAAGAAAGTTGTTTATTAAACGCATGATTCTATTCAATACGTAAGAATGCTAGCACCTCCGTCGATGTTTAAGGGTCAAGCTAGCTTTGCAAGTCCTGAGTACCTTGCCAAAGCTCAAGCTGCGAGCCCGTGTCTTTATCTTGATGATACTGAAAGGACTGATCTTGATTGCATGCCTGTTAGTGCCGATAGTGAAGAGACTGCCCTTTGGGATGATGATAGTCGACATCTTGTCAATAAGGAGTTTGTAAAACCATATAATTATGCTTATGAGAATAGTCTTTATGGTCTTTTCAACAAACAAACTCAGAAAACTCGTGAGGAAGTATTTCTAGAATGCAAACAAAAGCGAATTCAATGGAAGAAAGCATTTGCCCCTAAGAAATCGAATGTTTACAAATACATAAACTACCTCCCTCTAGATGAATCTAAAAGCAAGAGTAGGAAAACATTAGGTATTCTCAAACACCACATAGATAATGTTAAATCTATTGTTGAAAGAGATTGGGCAAAACGTGAAAATGTTGAGTGGCAACGCCCGATTCCTCAAGATATTACCTGGCTTGTGAAAGAACTCTTAATTCCAAACACGACGTTGATTAAAGAAACTGTTCTTCAACTTGAGGAGTTCATTCGGACTGAAATGTATGATGATTTAAAATACGTTGAATCTCTTGAGAAACACATTGATGATCTTCAAATGGAGAAGTCTAATTTTTCAGATGAATATGATTTACTCTTGCAAGAATGCGTTTCTAAAGATGTTATGTGTGCTTATTTTACATCTTGTGCTGATATTGATGAATATTCTGATGTTGCATGCAAATATCTTGATAAGATCAAAGAATGTGAACGTCTTGAAATTGAGCTTTCAAAACGTAAAGAAAATGTTGATAAAAAGGCTTTTGAGTTACTTCAACACAAAACTGATTTGCTTCAAAAACATTGTCATTCTCTTGAACTTGCTTTGCAAAAAGACGTTGGTAGTTTTCCACATGATAATAAATTGCAAGAGAAACTTTCCCAAACTTTTCGAGAAATGAATGAACAGAATTTGGAAATTAAAGGGTTGAAAGCTCAGTTACAAGACAGGGACAGAGCGATAGCAAAGTTGCAGAAACTCGTTGCTAAAATGGGTAGGAAAGTCGTGGAACCTAGCATTAAGCAACCTGTTGTTAGACAACCCAATGCCTATAAAGTGAATATATCCTCTATCTTGGGAAAACCATATGCTTTATCAAATTCCTCGTTTGCAAAACCTGTGTTTACCCCCAAGATGGATGGAAAGGAAAGGTTACCACAGAATCAACCCATAAGGAATACTATAGCACCAAACGTTAAGCACAATAATGTGATTAAACCTGGGATGTATCGAATGCCCACTAAGCCCATAATCAAAGTTACTCAATCGCCTCAGACTTCTAGAAACACTAATATTCGTGTTTCTTCTACTACATGAATAGTTTCCACTACTAGTGTTAGCCGGCCTCAGCTTAAGCGCACTCAAGTGAATGAAAAGGTCTGGAAACACAAGAATCAAGGGAAGATGAAGGAAGTAGAAGAACACCCTAGGAATTTGAATGTTTTTAAGAATAAAAAGTCTGTAATCGCATGTAACGACGATTTGAATGCTGTGAATGATTTGAATGCTATGAATGTGAAATTTGTTTGTGTCAAATGTGGAAAGTGTGCTAATGCTAATCATTCTATGTGTGTTATGAATAAAGTCAAAGGCGTAGATACTAGAACTAAGAAGCAAGTTGCAATGCCTATTAGAGCTAGTAAACCCAAACGCAAAGTGAACCATTCTGGTGCAACCCCCACTAAGAAAAGTAATGCATCAGACTCCACCATTAAGAACCCTAGAAGCAAAATTAAGGAATTATATGAGTCTGCTAGCAAGTCTTGGAAATGGTGGTTTGCTAATCAATGTCCTCCAGGATATAAATGGATGCCGAAAGCTAGGACAAAAAATGTGAAAACGAGTGTTAGTTTGCCTTTAAATGTTGATAAGGACACTAATGATTCTACTATCACAACTACTGTGGTATCCAATTTAGCAAATGCTCCATCGTGTTCTAACTCTTCTGCAGGTGATAAAAATAATTCTCTTCATACTGGACTCCGGATGCACGAAGCACATGACGGGGAATCTCAAGCTTCTAATTAACTTCGTGGAGAAGTTCCTGGGTACAGTCCGATTTAGAAATGATCAATTTGCACCGATCCTAGGATATGGAGATTTGGTTCAGGGAATATTACAATCAAAAGGGTATACTACGTCGAAGGGCTCAATCACAATCTTTTCTCGGTTGGTCAATTTTGTGATGCGGATTTGGAGGTTGCTTTCAGGAAGAAGACATGTTTTGTTCGCGATTATGATGGGAATGACTTACTTACCGGTACAAGGGGTACTGATCTTTACACAATTTCACTTCAAGACACAACTTCATCAACTCCAATTTGCTTCATGGCTAAAGCTTCAACGACTCAGGCATGGTTATGGCATCAACGTTTATCTCATCTTAATTTTGATACCATCAACTTGCTTTCCAAGAAAGATATTGTGAGAGGCCTTCCAAGTTTGAAATTCATCAAAGATCATCTTTGTTCTTCTTGTGAGCTTTGTAAAGCTAAACGAAGTAGCTTCAAAACAAAGACTACACCAAGCTCTAAAGGACGGTTAGATCTTCTTCATATGGATTTGTGTGGTCCCATGCGTGTTCATAGTATCAATGCAAAGAAATATATTCTGGTAATTGTCGATGATTACTCAAGGTACACATGGACTCACTTCTTGAGGTCCAAGGATGAAACACCCGAAGTTCTCATCAGCTTTCTTAAATTGATACAACGTGGTCTTCAAGCTCAAGTCAAAGTGGTTCGTACTAACAGAGGTACAAAATTTTTGAATTCAAAACTCAGAAACTATTTTGAAGCCGAAGGAATTGAACATGAAACATCTATTACTTGAACACCCGAACAAAATGGCGTTGTTGAAAGACGAAACCGTACTTTAGTTGAGGCTGCTCGAACATTATTATCCGCTTCAAAACTTCCACTATACTTTTGGGCCGAGGCCGTGTCAATCGCATGCTACACACAAAACCGTTCCTTAATTATCCCAAGAAACGAAAAGACACCATATCACATAATTCATGATCGAAAACCTTCACTCAAACACCTTCATGTTTTTGGATGTACTTGTTACATTATTCGAGATGGTGAAAATTTGGATAAGATGAAAGAGAAAGGTGATGCATGTATTCTTGTGGGATGATACTTTGATTTTTGCTATGGGTTCAAGATTTAGTTCTCGGTATCTCCTCGAATTGATCACGGTTCTAAGTGGAATGATTTGTTCTTGGTTAATAAAAAGGTGTTGGTTTGTTTATCTATTTTAAACTAATAGCAATTAAATGTAAATGTCATTGAGCGAAAGGAGTTTTAAAGGTTAAATTAAAATAACGAGTTGAAAATAAATGCTTGAAAACTTAAAGACAAATTTAGAAAAATACTTGAACACTAAATAAAACTAACACTTGGAAACTTTTGTAAAAACATGAACTAAACCATCGGAAAACAAAATTGAAACCTGATCGGAATGTAGGAAACAACTCAAATCGGAATATCACTAGTGGGTCCAGATCGGAATATATTCCGATCTGTTGATCGGAATGTTGAGGAGCACGGCTGATCGGAATAAGGGACAAAGAGCTCAAATCGGAATGTCACAAAAGGTGCAATCGGAATATTTTAAAAAAACAGTGCCAATCGGAATAACTAAAAACTAGCCAATCGGAATATGGGAAATAATCAACAATCGTAATGTTCAAATAAAGACCCAGATCGGAATGTTCAAAGGAAGGTCCAAATCGGAATATGAACAAAAGGGGCAAATCGGAATCTTCAAAACCCTTTTCCGATCAATACGATCGGAATAAGGGGTGCTGGTCGGAATGACTGATCGGAAAGGGGTTTACCCTTTCCGATAGCTTTTGCTTCGAAATAAGCTAGGGTAATAAGCTATATGAATAAGCCGTCACCAAAACTAGCACGAATCTAAACTGAATCGGATCAAATAAGCACAAATAACAACTTATCTAAATTTCAAATAAGCAAACTTATAAATGAAATGATAAAAAGATAAACTTTTTAAGAAAACTTATAAAAAAGTAAATAAGCTAAACATGTAAATAAGCCAATAAGCACAAGAATCTTAAAGCTTATTCGTATAGAAACTTAAGGAAACATAAAAAGATTAACTTTTTAAGCACGAAAACATAGATGAACAACACGGATCATAAGTAATTCGTACCAAAAGTGAATCAAAATCAAAGAAAAGTAGAATGAGATTAAAGATTAAAAGCTTGAACTTAAACTTGATTAATGAAAGAAACAATACAAAGGTTTGATCTTGAAAAATTAAAAGAAAGAAAGATGAAAACTTAGTGAGAGAAAGTTGAGAACTTTCTCTCTCTACAACTAGAGAGAATGAAAAACTAAAACTAAAACTAAGACTAACTCCCCTCTAAATTTGTGAAGTGAAGTCCTATTTATAGGCGTCTCTTGTGGGCTTGTGAATGGGCTTTGTTTTGGGCTTCTTTTCTTCTTTCTTCTTTAGTCTTTACGTTTCTTTTAAATAAACGTTTCCGACTTTGGATTTTGAGAAGTGTCGGTGAATAATTCCAACTCGTCTTATAATCTTTTGTTTAATAGACTCGAGTTCTTCGACATATATGAATCTTCCATCTTTGGCCCTTTTCTTCGATAAATCTTCAAATAGGCACAATGACTTCAAATCTTTTGCATCTCTTGGACAATAGACTTCGTCTTGAGTCTTTTTCTTCGATAAAACCCGTGCAATCCCATGTTTTCTTCAATATTCACCCGGTTGACTCTGAAAACACAATAAACACAAAAACCACGCATAATTCCAAACAAATGATATTAAATAAGTGTTTTGGTCTTGTTTTAGCAAAAAATAAGTGGTAAAAGGATGGGTGTTTTCACACCTATCAAATCCCCTACACTTAACCATTGCCATGCCCTCATGCAATGCTTAGTGATAAAGCAATTTTATACTTTTCTCATAATCAATCAACGTTAGCCTTATAAAAATATTACTAAACAAAATTTAAAGTACTAAGAGAAATTAAAACTTTAAAGGAAACAAAAGGATAGAAAATAGCTACGTGGAAATAACTTGCAAAGAGATCAAGGACTTACATTAGGGCTTTGGTGCTGCGAATATTTATCACCCTCAAGTTTCACGTTCCCCAAACTAAGCTTAGCAAATCAAACACTTACACACATGGCTTAATTAAATGCTTAAACTCCCTTATTCCTAGGTGTATCTCTTATATTTTATTTTTGTCTTAGAATGATCATGAAGATGCATTTTTGGACTTATTTCGATAGTTCAGTTAGGCTGAAAGCAAAGTAGGACGATTTGATCAATAGTTAGCTAAAGGATAAAATCTCTTAAAACTGCTTCTCGGGATATCAAAAAGTTCATATCTTGGCATAACTCGGTTCACGATTTGAGACCTTTCTCTGGCCGATATTTGGCATGTACTTCATACTTCATATCTTGAGAGACGTTCTTGAGATAATGGTCTTCTCTTCGTAATAGAGTTTCTTCACTTGGAGACTTTTGAGGGGTACTCCAACTTTATTGACTCTATCATTTCTCGTTCACCATAATTTAAAATCTCAAGTAATGAGACTCGTGGATACTTAGCCTAATAAACCAATTAAGGTATACATGGTTAAGGATACTAGCTAGAATAAACTTGGATAAGTCTATTCGGGTTGAGTCAAAATAATCGCAACGGGCCTAATATGTCAAAGACTTCAAAACTAGCTACACCACTTTATTAATATTTTTGACTTATTTGCGGGATATATACATATGAAAGCAACGATAAAAATTTAAAAATTACGACTAAATGGCCAAAGTTAATAAAAAATTTGAAAAATGCTGAAAAAGATGATTTTCCGGTTAAATGAAGGCATTTTCATGGAAAAGTCCACTTAAAACTTCGATAGAAGTCCCCCCTACACTTAAGATAAACATTGTCCTCAATGTTTAAGCATGTGGGAAAAATCTCCCCTACACGTATGACATTGTGCACGTTGGTTAAATCAAGTTAAGGAAGAGACGACTAACGTGATCATTTTCAAATGTGAGTATGAAGAAAATTGAATCACGATAGTTGAGAGATAGAACCGGATTTCGGATAACACGGGAGCACGGTTCTTCAAAGGTTCCAAAGTTGCATTAATCCCTGTAATCACATCACCACACAAATACAAACACCGCTAGAAGTCCCCCTACACTTAGGAGGTTAAAACAGAAAGGGATAGATACTCGGGTTGCCTCCCGAGGAGCGCTTGTTTTTGATAACCGAGTCACGAGCCTGACTCGACCCAAAATTAGTTCATGGGGAACGTGGTGAGGGATGGAATCATCTCTTGAGAGATGTCCTTACCAAAGTACAACTTCACTCGTTGGCCATTCACCTTAAAATTAGGTCCATTAGGTTGAGCGAGCTCGAGAGTACCATATGGAAAAATTTGGGCAATGGTGAATGGGCCGGACCAACGAGATTTCAGCTTGCCCGAAAAGATTTTCAACCGAGAGTTAAAAAGTAAAACTTTGTATCCAACTTGGAACTCTCGGTTTTTAATCTTGGAGTCGTGAATGAGCTTAGTCTTCTCCTTATAGATCAAAGAATTTTCATAAGCCTCATTACGGAGTTCATTCAGCTCATTGAGTTGGATCTTGCGTAGGTCACCGGCTTTGTTGATATCAAAATTAGCCCACTTCAAGGCCCGGTAAGCCTTGTGCTCCAACTCAATGGGGAGGTGGCATGCTTTCCCGTACATGAGACGATATGGTGTAAAACCAATCGGAGTCTTGTATGCAGTACGAAAAGCCCACAAAGCATCATCAAGTTTATCAGCCCATGAGGCACGATGCTCTCCCATGGTTCGTTCAAGAATTCGCTTTAATCCTCGGTTGGATATTTCAGCCTGGCCATTAGTTTGTGGGTGGTAGGCGGTGGAAAGACGATGATTTACACCATACTTAGCCATGACTCTAGCAAAATGGTCATTGCAAAAATGAGTCCCGTGGCACACCGAATCTAGCGAATAACGATTTCAAAAAGTTACAAACCACCCTTGCGTCATTAGTAGGTAAAGCTTTGGCTTCAACCCACTTTGAAACGTAGTCAACGGCTACAAGGATGTATTTGTGTCCTTTAGATGAAGGGAATGGCCCCATAAAGTCGATACCCCAAACATCAAAGATTTCACATTCTTGAATGAAATTCTGAGGCATCTCGTCTTTATGTGTGATCTTTCCTTGTTTCTAGCAAGCATCACAACGTTTAACCATCTCGTGAGCATCACGGTAAATGGTGGGCCAATAAAATCCCGAGTCAAACACTTTTTTGGCGGTGTAGGTGGGACCAAAGTGACCACCGGTGGGTCCTTTGTGGCAAGCGTCAAGGATTTCCAAAGCTGCCGGTCCATCAACACATCGACGAATAATCAAGTCAGCACATTGTTTGAATAGATACGGGTCATCCCAAAAGTAAGTCTTAATGTCTTTGAAGAACTTCTTCTTTTATTGGGATGTTAGCCCGTCAACGAGAATTCCACCGGCCAAGTAGTTTGCAATGTCCGCAAACCACGGGGTTTCATCAGAAGTCGAGTTGATAGACATTAAGGTCTCCAGGGGAAAAGAGTCACTGATCTCTTTGTTCGGATGTTCCCCTTGGTAAGGATCCTCAAGTCTACTGAGATGATCCGCGGCTAGGTTTTCAGCTCCTTTTTTATCGCGAATTTCGATTTTAAATTCTTGGAGTAGCAAAACCCAGCGAAGAAGTCTTGGTTTGGAATCTTGTTTAGTCAACAAGTACTTCAACGAGGAATGATCGGTATAAACGATTGTGGTGGAAAGGACAAGATAGGGGCGGAACTTTTCAAAGGCATAGACAACAGCTAAAAGCTCTTTTTCGGTTGTCGTGTAATGCAATTGCGCCTCTGTCATTGTCTTGCTAGCGTAATGGATCGGTTGGAAGTGTTTGTTCACTCTTTGGCCCAAAACCGCACCAATAGCAAAGTCGCTAGCATCGCACATCAACTCGAAGGGAAGCTCCCAATTAGGGGTAACCAAGACGGGTGCCTTAGTTAGCTTATCCTTAAGCAAATTGAAGGCTTCAAGACACTCCGTGGAAAAGATAAAGGGAGAATCTTTTTCCAAGAGGTGGGTCATCGGGCGAGCGATTTTAGAAAAATCTTTGATGAAACGTCTGTAAAAGCCCGCATGACCGAGGAAACTTGTCACACCCTTCACGGTTGAAGGTGGAGGCAACTTAGAAATAACATCGACTTTAGCACGGTCTACTTCAAGACCGGCTTTGGAGATCTTGTGTCCTAGCACGATGCCCTCTTTTACCATGAAATGGCATTTTTCCCAATTAAGAACAAGGCGAGTGTCTTCACACCGCTTAAGCATACGTTCTAAATTGGCAAGGAAAGCAGAGAATGAATCTCCATAAACCGAGAAATCATCCATGAATACTTCCATAGTATCTTCCACTATGTCATGGAAGATAGCCATCATACACCTTTGGAAAGTCCCAGGAGCATTGCATAAGCAAATGTTCCGTAAGGATAAGTGAATGTGGTCTTTTCTTGGTCCTTGGGATCGATGGGAATTTGAAAATACCCGGAGAAACCGTCTAAAAAGCAGTAATAATCATTACCCGCTAGACGCTCGAGCATTTGATCCATGAAGGGAAGAGGAAAGTGATCTTTTCTCGTGGCATCATTCAGCTTGCGATAATCAATACAAACTCTCCACCCAGTACCGAGACGAGTGGGAATCAACTCGTTGTGTTCATTGGAAACAACGGTTATTCCGCCCTTCTTGGGCACACAATGGACGGGACTTACCCATGACGAATCCGAAATAAGGTAGATCAAGCCGGCATCTAGAAGTTTGATAACCTCTTGTTTGATGACGTCATGAATTCGAGGATTAACCCTTCTTTGGCTCTGGATTGCGGGTTTAAAGTCATCTTCCATGAGAATCTTGTGAGTACAAAAGTTCGGATCAATTCCGCGGATATCGGAAATTTTCCAAGCAATTGCCTTCTTATGATCTTTAAGCACGACGATGAGGCGAGATTTTTCGTCTTCTTTCAAGTCCTTCGCGATGATGACGGGCGACTTCTTGTTTTCTTCAAGGAACACGTACTCGAGATGGGGCGGCAACTCCTTAAGTTCTAAATCCGGAGGATTTTCGATGGGAGGCGTTTTCAAAGTCGGAGCATCGATAGCAATAACCATGGGAGATGGTGGAGCAATTATGTCTTCTTTAAGAAGGTTCTCAGTGAGGCGAAGATCTTCATCCCAATCGGTGGGAGAATCGGCATGGTCTAAGTTCACATCTCCCATTGTGGCTTCCAAATCTTTCCAAAGGAAATCACTTTCACCAAATAGAGATAGTGATGAGTCAATAGAGGAAACGGTCTCAACATTGGGAAGAGAGGTAGGAATACTTTTACAAGCATCTTTGAAGTGTTCTTCACAAGCCTCATCAAGAACGTCAATACAATTAACACTCTCGTTTGAATAAGGCTGTTTAGACAACTTTCCCATGTTGAAGACGATTTTATCGTCACCCACTCTCATGATAAGCTCACCGGCTTCAACATCGATGAGAGTGCGACCGGTCCGTAGGAATGGACGACCAACAATTAATGGCACACGAGGGTCCATCTCGTAGTCGACGACGACGAAATCGGCAGGAAAAGTGAATTTGTCGACTCCTACAAAGACGTCTTCGGCTATCCCCACTGGATAAGCAACCGTACGGTTAGCTAATTCCAAAGTCATCTTGGTGGGGACTAGCTCGGGGAGAGATAATTGCTTCCAAACTCTTAAAGGCATTAAGTAAATACTGGCACCTAGATCGGCTAGGGCCATGCAATTCTCTACTCCCGGGAAGTTGCAAGGGATTAAGAAGCGACCCAGATCACCAAGCTTGGTTGGCAATTTCCTTAAGAGCACTGCAGAGAAATCTCATTAAGTTGGGTGTTAGCAATATCAAGAAGCTTCTCCTTTTCGCTAAGAAGATCTTTGAACATTTTTGCATACTTAGGCATGTGAGCGAGAGCCTCAGCGAAGGAGATGTTGAAATTCAATTGTTTAAACATTTTTAGAAAGTTCGAAACTTGAATATCATCCTTGCTTTTGAGCTTCTCTTTCCTCAACCTTGAGGGATATGGTATATCGGAAGAAGAGGAAGTCTTTGGGATCGAAGGATCACTCACATCCTTGGGTGGAGGAGGGGTAGAAGTAAGAGGTGGAGAAATTGGGGAAGTAGAAGGATGAGGAATAGGAGCAGGTGACTCGTTTTCCTTAGTCACAATCACCGGTGGAGGTATAGGAAGCTCGGGTTCCTTGGTACCTTTGCCACTGCGAGTGGTGATTGCTTTCATCTCCCCTCTTGGATTCGCAACGGTGTTACTCGGAAGAGTACCCGAAGAAGAGGGTTGATTACCTTGGAAGAAACTAGCCATCATGTTCCTTAAGTCATTCGTTTGACTATCCAAAGTGTTTCTCATATCAGCTCTCAGATCGTTCCCTTGTTTCACCAGGTCTGCTTTCAAGTTGAGCACTTCCCATTGGAGATTGTCCATGATCACATCATTAGTCCTCATGTAGGTTCCAATGTCTTGGTGTAATGCGGTGGGTTGGTTGGGAGGAGCATTGTATGCGGGTGGTTGATAAGCAGGTTGCTGGTAAACTTGGTTGTTTCTTTGAGGTGGATATGGTTGTTTGTGAGGTGGTATGTATGGTGCACGAGGTTGTTGTTGTTGTTGAGGAGGGCGATTGAGGTTTTGTTATTGGTTTGGGTTGTTAGGAGGAAAACCGGGTGGTGAGAGATAGTTGTTTGAGCGGTAGCTAAGCAAGTTGCGGTCATCTTGAGGACGAGCTTGATAAGCGGCCGGAGGATAGGTACCGTATGCTGCATTCACATTCTCAGAAGGGTAGTCTTGGGTGGCGGTACAAGTAGTGTAAGAGTGAGGACCCCCGCATATTTCACATGGTTGGCTAACAGCATTGACTTGAGCATTTTTAGCATTGATGTTGTTGGTGTTGCTAGCGGTTTGGGTAGCAAGCGATTCAAGAAGCGCAGTGATTTTGTCAATTCGCTTGTCGCTGTCACTAGTACTAGCACTAGCGGCATTGGTCCGCACACTCTTGGTTTGCACACGAGACTTATTCTCAATGATATCCCAAGCGGCATTGGAAGTCTTAACCAAAATATTACCCCCCGAGGCACTGTTTAGTGAATCTTGGTCATTCATGCTTAAACCATTATAAAAAGTATTAATTTGGTGCACTTTGGTAAAACCATGTTGTGGGCATTTTCTTAAAAGATCTTTGAAACGATCCCAAGATTCACTAAAAGACTCATCGTACTTTTGTTCAAAATTGATAATTTCATTCCGCAAAGCGGTAGTACGAGAGGGTGGGAAAAAGTAGTTGATAAATTTGGTCTCCAAATCCGTCCACGTAAGAATACTTTGTGGCGGTTCCTTAGAAAGCCAATGCCGGGCTTGTCCCTCTAAAGAAAAGGGAAAAAGTTGTAAACGGATTACCTCTTGTGGAACACCATTGAATTTGACCGTATTCGTGAGTTGCAAGAATCTCTTGATGTGGTCATGAGGATGATCAATGGTACGCCCCAAGAATGGTTGAGCAGAGACCATCTGGATAAAACCATATTTGAGCTCAAAGTTGTTGGCTGCAATCGCGGGTATGACAATTGGATCATTGTTGCCATCCACATGTGCTTGTAACAGTTCAATCATAGGGTGATTATCCGGTACAGGCTCATTGTTGTTGTTATGATTGTTGTTGAGAGGTGGGTTGTTATTGTTTTTGTTATTATTGTTGTTGAGTGGTGGGTTATTGTTGTTGTTTTGTACACCGGTCATGTCTAAGTCTTCAAGAGGCTCGGGCTCTTGATAAGACGTTGATCGTGTACGCATGCACCTGCTTGAACACCCGAACAAAATGGTGTTGTTGAAAGACGAAACCGTACTTTAGTTGAGGCTGCTCGAACATTATTATCCGCTTCAAAACTTCCACTATACTTTTGGGCCGAAGCCGTGTCAATCGCATGCTACACACAAAACCGTTCCTTAATTATCCCAAGAAACGAAAAGACACCATATCACATAATTCATGATCGAAAACCTTCACTCAAACACCTTCATGTTTTTGGATGTACTTGTTACATTATTCGAGATGGTGAAAATTTGGATAAGATGAAAGAGAAAGGTGATGCATGTATTCTTGTGGGATGATACTTTGATTTTTGCTATGGGTTCAAGATTTAGTTCTCGGTATCTCCTCGAATTGATCACGATTCTAAGTGGAATGATTTGTTCTTGGTTAATAAAAAGGTGTTGGTTTGTTTATCTATTTTAAACTAATAGCAATTAAATGTAAATGTCATTGAGCGAAAGGAGTTTTAAAGGTTAAATTAAAATAACGAGTTGAAAATAAATGCTTGAAAACTTAAAGACAAATTTAGAAAAATACTTGAACACTAAATAAAACTAACACTTGGAAACTTTTGTAAAAACATGAACTAAACCATCGGAAAACAAAATTGAAACCTGATCGGAATGTAGGAAACAACTCAAATCGGAATATCACTAGTGGGTCCAGATCGGAATATATTCCGATCTGTTGATCGGAATGTTGAGGAGCACGGCTGATCGGAATAAGGGACAAAGAGCTCAAATCGGAATGTCACAAAAGGTGCAATCGGAATATTTTAAAAAAACAGTGCCAATCGGAATAACTAAAAACTAGCCAATTGGAATATGGGAAATAATCAACAATCGGAATGTTCAAATAAAGACCCAGATTGGAATGTTCAAAGGAAGGTCCAAATCGGAATATGAACAAAAGGGGCAAATCGGAATCTTCAAAACCCTTTTCCGATCAATACGATCGGAATAAGGGGTGCTGGTCGGAATGACTGATCGGAAAGGGGTTTACCCTTTCCGATAGCTTTTGATTCGAAATAAGCTAGGGTAATAAGCTATATGAATAAGCCAACACCAAAACTAGCACGAATCTAAACTGAATCGGATCAAATAAGCACAAATAACAACTTATCTAAACTTCAAATAAGCAAACTTATAAATCAAATGATAAAAAGATAAACTTTTTAAGAAAACTTATAAAAAGTAAATAAGCTAAACATGTAAATAAGCCAATAAGCACAAGAATCTTAAAGCTTATTCGTATAGAAACTTAAGGAAACATAAAAAGATTAACTTTAAGCACGAAACATAGATAAACAACACGGATCATAAGTAATTCGTACCAAAAGTGAATCAAAATCAAAGAAAAGTAGAATGAGATTAAAGATTAAAAGCTTGAATTTAAACTTGATTAATGAAAGAAACAATACAAAGGTTTGATCTTGAAAAATTAAAAGAAAGAAAGATGAAAACTTAGTGAGAGAAAGTTGAGAACTTTCTCTCTCTACAACTAGAGAGAATGAAAAACTAAAATAAAACAAAGACTAACTCCCCTCTAAATTTGTGAAGTGAAGTCCTATTTATAGGCGTCTCTTGTGGGCTTGTGAATGGGCTTTGTTTTGGTCTTCTTTTCTTCTTTCTTCTTTAGTCTTTACGTTTCTTTTAAATAAACGTTTCCGACTTTGGATTTTGAGAAGTGTCGGTGAATAATTCCAACTCGTCTTATAATCTTTTGTTTAATAGACTCGAGTTCTTCGACATATATGAATCTTCCATCTTTGGCCCTTTTCTTCGATAAATCTTCAAATAGGCACAATGACTTTAAATCTTTTGCATCTCTTGGACAATAGACTTCGTCTTGAGTCTTTTTCTTCGATAAAACCCGTGCAATCCCATGTTTTCTTCAATATTCACCCGGTTGACTCTGAAAACACAATAAACACAAAAACCACGCATAATTCCAAACAAATGATATTAAATACGTGTTTTGGTCTTGTTTTAGCCAGAAATAAGTGGTAAAAGGATGGGTGTTTTCACACCTATCATGGGATATGCAACTCAGTCTAAGGGATATAGAGTATACAACAAGAGAAAAGAATTTATTGTCGAGACTATTCACATTCGATTTGATGAATTACAAGAAATGGCACTTGAACAAAACATCTTAAGTCCCGATCCACAACGACAAACGACTTCCGTTCTCAACCGCACGGAACTCGGAACTCAAGACCATAGCAATGAACCGCCAAGTTCAACGCTGGTTCCAGAAAGTGTTCCTAGAGCTGATATGATAGTCGACACGACAATTGAAGAGTTGGAAATGTTATATGGACCAATGTATGATGAATATTTTACGGGGGAGAAACAAGTTGTATCGAAGTCTTCCGCTGTCACTCATGATACGAATGATGATACCGATCATCATCAACAACCGGATACAACTTCATCTACTTCAACACGGGTTGCTGCAGATTTACCTCCTCAGAATATCACATCAACAATCGCTCCTACAACATCCACAACTACTGTCATTGCTCCAGAGAACACAAATCAAGCAGACGATGCATTATCTGACGAAGACGAATTTATCAACCCATTCGGTACACCAGTACACGAAACTAGAGAGTCTTCTACTCGCCATGTTGATCCGTCAAATATGCATGCATTCTATCAACGACATCCTTCAACACATCATTGGACCCGAGATCATCCTTTGGTTCATGTAATTGGAAACCCTTCACAGCCCGTTCGCACAAGACGGCAGCTTAACACCGATGGCGATGTTTGTATGTTCGCACTCGCCGTGAGTTCAACTAAACCGAAAAACATCAAAGAAGCCATGGCTGATCATGCTTGGATTGAATCGATGACGGATGAACTTCAACAATTTGAAAGACTTAAAGTCTGGGAACTTGTTGACAGACCATACGATGTAATTCCATTAAATCTTTGATGGATCTGGAAAAACAAGATGGATGAAGAGAACACGATCATCAAGAATAAATCTAGGCTAGTGGCTAAAGGGTATGGACAGAAAGAGGGTATTGATTTTGAAGAATCATTTGCACCAGTAGCTCGAATGGAAGCGGTCAGGATTTTTCTTGCTTATGTTGCACATAAGGGATTCATTGTCTACCAAATGGATGTAAAGACGACGTTTCTTAACGGTCCTTTGAAGGAAGAAGTCTATGTCACGCAGCCAGAAGGATTCGTCAATCCTCATTATCCTGACAAGGTGTATCGTCTCCACAAAGCACTATATGGACTCAAGCAAGCTCCAAGGGCGTGGTACGACGAGCTCTCGAAATTTCTGGTCTCCAAAGGTTTCTCAAAAGGTTCCATTGATTTAACTTTGTTCACTTATAAATATGGGGATGACATTTTGCTTATGCAGATGTATGTTGATGACATTATTTTCGGGTCTACAAACCCAAAACTTTCAAAATGGTTTGAAAAAGTAATGCACAACAGATTTGAAATGTCGATGATGGGCGAACTAAAATTCTTTCTAGGAATTCAAGTTCACCAATCCCCAAGTGGTATCTTCATTAACCAAGCTAAGTATTGTCAAGAGATAATCACAAAGCATGGTATGACATCATGTGACCCCGTTGGGACACCATTATCAACCACATCCCTAGATGCTGATTTGGAGGGATTACCCATAGATCAAACGAGATATCGTTCCATGATCGGGTCCCTCATGTACTTGACATCAAGCAGACCTGATATTCATCATGCTACATGCTATTGTGCACGATATCAAGCACGACCCACTGAAAAGCACCTCAAGGAGGTTAAACGGATCTTTCGGTACCTTAAGAATACCATTCACATGAGACTCTGGTATCCGAGGGAAAGCGGTTTCTTTCTAACAGCCTATTCAGATTCTGATCATGTAGGGTGTCTTGATACACAAAAAAGTACTTCTGGTGGTGCACAATTTCTAGGTCAAGATAAGCTTGTGGGATGGTCTTCCAAGAAGCAGGATTGTACGTCACTTTCATCAGCCAAAGCGGAGTATGTGTCTCTATCTGCGTGTTGTGCTCAAGTTCTTTGGATGAGAACACAACTCACGGATTATGGCTTCCATTTTGATAAAGTACCTATGTACTGTGACTCAAAGTCGGCCATAGCCATCTCCTGCAATCTGGTACATCATTCCCGCACGAAGCACATTGATATCAGATATCACTTCATTAAGGAACAAGTTGAAAAGGGTATTGTTGAATTATACTTTGTTGGAACTGATTACCAATTAGCTGACTTGTTTACAAAAGCTCTTTCATCTATCAAAACTGGAGGTTCTGGCAAAGAAGCCTGATTGATTCATTTATCAAACATCTACTTGTAAATATTAATGAAAAAGCAAAATACAAAATTAAAAAATCTTTGATAATCCAAAAATATTCTTCTCCACATGTCTTTTAGTATCGATAATATGGACGTACCTAGAAATGTCGCTCAATAACGACACGGGTGTGTACATAAAGCTCGAATGAAAGTTGTAAATATTTTTCAAAACATGTCATTTCTTTTTTTAATAAAGGAAATTGTCTATTTTGGACAATATTTCCAAACAACGGGTAGAGAAATCTATCTTGGGTTGAGCTTGTCACAAAACATTCAACGTTTTGAGCTCAACACAATGGCTTGTAATCACTTTCAGATTGCAACCCGGAACTATATTCACGGGGGAGTGTACGATTTCGTGCCCTTACCCTCAGCAAAAGAAGAGAAATCTTCTTACACTTGAGTGGATTCATCAAGACATTCAAAGTCTATGAACTCAAGTTTATGCTTTAGAAAAACCTTTTCGACAAAAAGAATTGATTTTTCAAAAAGCGTTGAACACAATTTTTTCAAGAATTTCTCAATGATATTCAAAATCTTTCAAAAATTGTGTGTTCAACAACTCCTATCCTCAAAAGTTTAATGTGGATCAAATCCTTGTAATGACAATTCCATTGGATCAATTTTTGAGGGGGAGCGTTCCAAAATTCATGCTAAGTTTGACACATCTTTCTCTTGAAGATTTTCAAGACTATTTTTCAAAATATATTTTAATCAAATTTGGTATCTCTAATATCAAAAGTTTTTATATATTAGAGATAGGGGGAGAAAACGTGATTAAAATGTGATCTATAGACTCAAGCACTCATGGTTCCGATCAAATACCCACAACATCTTTAATTCACGATGTTATTGGTGTCAAAAGGGTGGTTAGGTTAAGTCCTATGATCCAACCAGAACCGGAGGGATCTTCCCAGGGATAATCCAATAGATTATTAGAAGTCCTTAGGAAAGATGGAGTAGAATGTGAACGAAGCTGAATGTCGACTAAGTACTGATGATAGCACTAGAACAATCACAACAAGGTGCTATTAATGATGTCTTGGTAAGCATTGAAGGGGTTGAAGAATGAAAAAGAAATGTAAGGATAAAGGGTCTAAAGAAAGAAGCCCTCCATACAACTTAGGCAGAAACCGGGTCAACACATCATGAAGACAACTCATCATGGACCCAGTGATGTAAAGCACAACCCTTTCCTAGCTACTTAGGCTTCTCTCAAAAGAAGTTTGTTTTATTGTCACGGAGATCAACACGACTTCTATTGACTTTCTCACTCCGAGATAGTTGATATTGAATAGGTGGCATCTGCTCCAGCCTCCGACCACTAAAAGTGCACAAATCGAGTCTAGAGCCAAGAGATCAATCGAATCTCGTTAGGACACACGGATGAAGATCAAGAGAGTCCTACGCTATATCCTTGTGATATTGCTAGAACACTCAGAGTGATACTACTTAGTATTCACAATGATGAGTGGAAATCCTTCCAGTGTTAACATCAAACAACACTACGGTAGGTCATATGCAAGATTCTTTATGAATTGAACAAGTGCAAAACTGAAAAGGAACAGTGGTTTGATTCTGAATTGATTCAAACTCGTTTCAGGTTTCTACGCAATATCTTTATGGTCTTGCCAGAACATTAAGAGTGATATTTATTAATATTCACAGTGACGAATGGAAATCCTTCTAGCGTCAACATCAAACAGCGCTACGGTAGGTGACTTGTGAGATTCTTATGAATTAAGCTTGTGTCAACTGGAAAGCAACAATGGTAAGATTCTTAATGAATCAAACTTGTTCCAGGAATTTGAATTGACGACTTTAATCAAGCGGATATTTATCCAATTGATTCACTCTTTATGTTCGCAGTCTTGCTTTGAGACGGTCGAGTAAAGAGAACGGCTAGTACAACCGCGAAACCCTGTCAAGGAGATTCTTAATTGAAACTACCTAATCAGAGGTACGATATTTAATATCGTATAACGGTCTTCACCGACCGGAGGTAAAACGCTACCGATTTAGGACGAATGTCAAAGCCATTCAGTCCGTGTCTATGTTTTGTCTCGAGAAGGTGGCGTCACGGTGTACTCAGTAAAGTCAAAGATTCACAACCACATATTCATGCCCAAAGACTTATTCAACAATCAATAGTGTGAGCATGTGGATAAAGACACAAGATCGCAAGATTGCAAAGACAAGTCAAGAATGATTTGAAGATCTCAAGATAAAAGACTAAGTCGAAAGACAATGACAAAGGCTCAAAGATCACAGCATGAAGGAACAAAACTACTGTTACACGTTCAAGACTCATTTATGACGAAATTCATAAATCTCTATTGCAATCCAAATATCGAAGAGGAATGACCTCACATTGGGGGAGATTGTTAGCCTCAAAATATTGAGTCAAACAAGAATGTTCGGTCATAGGTTTCTATTGTAATATTTAGTAGAACGTTGTAATAGTTAGTTAAATAGTCGTGGTTCACGGGCTTGGATTTAAGCTACTTAAAGCCTAAAAGACAAGCCCGGTCCAAACAATATAGCCCATTATGGTTACATGTAAGCCCGGCTATATAAAGCCCTTCCTAGCATGTTAGGAAGGGTGGATGGTCATTAGTACTCTCATTATTCTAATCTAATATTCACCAAGTTAATCATCTCTCTCTACTTTCTCTCACTACTTTCTCTCTCTAAAATTCATCTTCTTCATCTATTTTCTTTCTTTAATTCGTGTTATATCATCATAATATATGGGACAACATGTGTATTGTTTAATGTTTATGATTCATGGCTGAAAACTTTATTGTTGTGGTAGTTTCTTGGAGTCTAAACCTACGACTCTCACTAACTTTATATTGACGTGTTTTAGTGTCTCTTTTAGGTGAGAATGTGGTGAAGTTAGAGAATAGAAGTGGCTAGGATTGGAGATGCATAAAACTACATATGGAGGAACCTCATTCCTCTTAGATATCTTTTTTGTTTGATTGAATAAGTGCATTGTATGACACCTATATGTTTGATTGATTGATTGTTTCTTTGTTTTGGGTAAGAGGTAGACCCATGCATTGTTTTGAGATATTGTCATGACATTGTGTCGCCATGAATGACATTTTTAATACATTTAGTTTTATCTATAGAGACACCGTTTGTTATGATAATATCCATGGTTCGTGCCCCGTGTTCCGCCAAGACAAGGTGTGACAGAATGGTATCAGAGACAATGGTTATAGAGAATTAGGTTGCTAGCCTAGTATATAGCTTAAGGATCCCTGCATTTAGGTGTCATAGGAGTTTGTGTGCATTATGATATTTTATGTATTTGAAATGTTATTTTTGTCATAGAATGATTACTTACTTATAGAGTATATCATATAATGACTTGTTTGAATATTGTTGATTTTTATTTATGATGACTTGTTTCAGATTAATTGCTTGTCTATCTTGTGTGCATTTTCCGATATTATATGTTTGTTTCGAATTTTAGATTAGTATGGATTGAACCATAGTCGTCCATACTTAGTCACATGTTTCCTTCTTTTCAAATTTTAGACTAGTGTGGGTTGAACCATAGTCGTCCACACTAGTTATTGTTGGATTTTGTTTTATGACCTAGAAATCCTCATGTAGATGCATAAAGGGATTATGTGTGTTGTGTACATAAATGCTTATATTTTATATGTGCTCGAACACTTTGGAAATCGCCTAATTGTTCATTATTTTCTATGATATGTATATTATAGTATACATTGGTTTTCTTTATTTATTTGGTACATAATATAAAGTACGCGTTGTTATCATTGGTGATCTCATGGGAATGTCTTATATTTCAAACTTGGATATCTCGTTTTCTTTTCTATCGTTTTGAGGTATTTTTCTCTAGCATAAGTGATATTTTTACTAGATCTATATTTGAGTTATATGATGATTGTTGTGTGATTTTTTTCCTGATTTATGCGTTATGTGATGCATGATACGTTAATACCAAGAAATGTCATCATAGGAGGGAGTACATACGTGAAACGGGACATATATAATTATGGTGGCCAACGTAATTATATATATGTCACAACACAAGTGGACTTGCAAGTATGATTACCTGGATTGGTTTTGATTGCATGGTTGATTGATTTTGATGGTTCATATACGTCTATGTATGTTAGATTTTGTGAGGAGGTGTTATAGATTGTTGTGTAGATAATAAGTTTATCCCTTATCTAAATATCCTGGTGGATATCGTAAATACCTATCGTCGCTGTCATGGAGATTTTTAAATTGGTTCGTAAATCCGTTGTTCGATGAGATACTCAATTCTAGTGTTAGAGCTCCTTTTTTATATCATGATAACTTGAAGTCCTATGTTACCTGATATGAGTGATTTTACTCATATCAATTATATCATAAAACAAACAATAAATGCTTAAATTGTATGAAAATAGCCTTGTATTCGTTTCTTTGTTGTTTAATGTGTGTAAGTACCAAAGTTCGTGAAAACCGGCAAAATCGACACGGGTTTTGAAGAAAAGACCAACTAAGCCAAAAACGAGTCCGATTTTAGTGGATTTTAATTATTGAAGATTATTTGGGCTTGTGGGTCCCATATTTCGTGTTTTCGATTTTGCTTATTGCGACAAGTGTGTTGATACACTTTGGTTCCGGTTCTTTGAGCGATAGTATGGATGAGTCCCCATAACTTATCAATTCATAATGATTTTGGTCGAGTTTCTATTTCACGTGTTCGTTTTAAAACGATATTTTTGGTATTTAGGCTATTGATATAGTTTAATATTTCTTTTTGGGATAATGATATCTTATGTTTTGAGTCTTACACTTCTTTTAAATGGTAGATTGAGATTTTTTTTTTGAAATTTAAAATAGGGTTGAAATAGTTATTTTTATTCGATGAAACAAAGGTAAAGTGTTGGAACCGTGTTTGAAGTAAGATGTAAACATGTCTACCATTTTAAAAGACCATCTTTAAAAAAAATTTACTTAAAATATTTTATGCCTATAAGTTTAACTGATTAACGTCATTTATAATTATTTATGAATGCAACACTTAAAATGAGTACACCCTAATTTTACATTTAAAGTGATAACATAAATTACAAATATGATTTTATAGTTTTAAAGCGACCATTATAAAATTTCTGAAGATAATTCTTTTATGTAAAAGTTAAATTTTGTAAAAAGTTTCCCTCCGTTGGGTGTTTCTTGTGTCACTAGATCGTTGTCGTGGTTCGTATGATATTCATACATATTTTATGTTAGAGTTTCTTTTAGAGTCTCGTGATTTTGATTCATTGTATTGTGTGCAAGTGAAGATTATTTGAAGGATGGATATTTCCATCAGCTTGCTGAGAATGAGTTTGAGTTCAGGAATAAATCCCAGGACGAGATTTCTATTAGGAGGGGATGTTGTCACAACTTGGGTTTTTGATGAGTTAGTTGTCACCCGTTGATTTCTAGTTATGTGTTAGATTATGTGTTCTATGTGATTTATTTGTTTATATGTATGATTTTGGGAATGATAATGGATGAAATGAGTTACATGATGAGTAAATCATGGTACAAGTTGAAAATGAAATGAAATGAGTTCAGAAATGAACCACGGGAAAGTGTGGGTATCATTTTTATAAGGTTTCATTTACGTATCGTATGTTGCATGTATGTATTAAGTATATATTATATGATTAGGATAAGTTTTAGAGTAACTTTCTATATTTAAAAAGTTTTGGAAATGAAGGTTAGTTCGGAAATCGCGTAAAAATTCGAAAAAATAACGTAAGGCTTTCAGGTTTTGGCCCGGAAGTAACCCAAGGGTACCACTAGGTTTAGTTAAGATTTAATAACAGTATTATTAGTTAAAAAGTCAGCCTAAGGGTGTTGGGTATGCATTTGGGCCGACTTAAGCTTAAGGAAGGGAAGGGGAGCCCAATTTGAGTTTAATTATGAGATCTTTTTAATTAAAACCCATAAAACAAGCCCATATACTCGAAACATCATATTTTTACATCCTATAACTCCTTCTAGCCGAATTTCATCCATGGTGGATTTAGGGTTTCCTCAAAAATATTGCCTCCATTGATTTCTAAGGTAAAACCTTCAAAACCTTGTTTATTTTTAAGCTTTAATCATTATGTAATTAATTATAATCAATTAATGATAGATTTAGGGTTAGGGTAATCATGGATCTATATTATATCTAATTAAACATGCTAGGATTGATTAGGGGTAAATACTACACTTGGACTAGGTGATTAATTAGACTAATTAAAGGAAAATCGTTTTTAAAATTAGGGCTAAATTTTGTGTCACTTGTTTTGATCATAACTCGAGTTTATAAAATAATAGAAGTCGTATTTGGTGTCTAGAGAAATAAAAATGAATAAGATTTTGAATGAAAGAAACGAGAACTCAATTTGAGCTCGGGAAGTGGGGAAAAAGGGGGTTACAACAGTCGTGGCCAAAATTGATTTTGGATCACCCTATTTGCAAATAATGTTTTGAGATGGTTAAGTTACTTAGGGATGGGTTAAGGATTTTATATGGATATGAGGTCTTGTTTAGATATTAAATAGAAGTCCCCTTTAAGGGCTAATTCATTGGAATAGTCTAAGAACATCTGGTGTTAGCAAATTTTTGACATGTAAAAACCGGGAAATGTATATATATATATATATATATATATATATATATATATATATATATATATATATATATATATATATATATATATATATATATATATATATATATATATATATATATATATATATATATATATATATATATATATATATATATATATATATATATATATATATATATATATATATATATATATATATATATATATATATATATATATATATATATATATATATATATATATATATATATATATATATATCAGGGCCTTAACAGAAGCTTTAGGGTTGGGTAATTCTGAGATGAAGCTAACAAATGTAAGGTCATAAGGTTTTCTTTACGGAAGAAATGAGTTTGCTAAAGGGGTAGTTCGACCCTCTTTGTTGGACATAAAAAATGGGACTGTTTTGAGTAAAATGAGAACGGGTTAGAAGATAACTAAGTTATGAAGCTCATTGTGGGGTGAAATGGGATACTTATAGTCTTAGAATTGGATTAGAATGCATAAGTGGTCTAGACATCCATCATAGATTGATGATTCGCTATGGGATACTATTGGTACATGTTTTGATTATATGCATTGTTGTGTATAGATTTTTGTAAGTGTACGGGAATTTTGAGAAGCCCATTCAAATGAGTATCATAGTCCCATATTCTTGAGTTTATAAATGATTCTTTACTTCCAGATGGGATGGAAGAGACATTGTTATGGTTTTACAACGTATAGGTGTGATTATTTTTAACAGTTTGTGATGGACAATGTGTGTGTACTTATGTGTTAAGCTTGCTATGTGAATCTTGATTGTGATGTGTTTTGGATTTAGGGATATGTATTGTCTCAATGGATATTGGTAAGGCGGGTAGTCTTGGTTCGGTACATAGATGTATGAACGTCTATAAGACCAGTTGTGATTGGTAAGGCGGGTAGCCTTAGTTGGTTTAGATTGTGAATCTTGATTACTAATGTTTGTATTTATCCAAGTTCATTTTTCCAAGATCAAGACAAATTGAAAGTCCAACCAATATCAAGTCAATAATTGTTTTTGGTGTTACAAAATTATTTGGTATCTATTTCTATTTCAAACAAACATGTAAAAAGTGGAAAATATTAATGCTATATAACCGTAAAACAAATTGCAAATACCACAATGATAACACAAACTACAAGTATCTAATGCACAAGTGTAAAATTTGCTTAAAATGTAAAGGAAATGAAAGTATAAGGGCTAAATGTGTAAATTCCAAAAGTATAGGGACTAGAAATGAAAATACTAACAAATTATAACAACAAAATAACAATATCCAAAACTAACTAACCAAAAGTGTAACAAACTGAAAATCAGGGACTAATACATGCAAACCCTAAAAACTAGTAATTAAAAAGCTAATTAGCAAAGTTATGAAAAGCTGGGGACTAATTTGCAATTAAACTCAAGTTTTGACCAAAAACGGGTAACAAGACTCGAATAAGCTTGTCTGAGGTTATTAACCAACCAAAATCGTTCTAGTTTTTTGCAAAGTGTTTAGAAATGAAAATAAGCTAGGCTTGTCCAAGGATTTTAGCTAAAAGCCAATAAATCAAAAATTTGCTTATCTCAATAAGCTCAAGATAAGCTAAAAACGTTTTCAGACATCCACACTTAGATTTTTTTGATGAAAATGATTAAGCAAGTGACACTAAGGTTGGAATGTCAAATAGATTTGAAAATGATCAAGAAAATAAGCTAGAATATCAAATAAGCCAAAATAGCTTATCGTTGACCAAGTTTGACCAGATTTTTCAAAAAGCTGATTTCCTCAAAACTTATTCAAGACATGTTTGTAAACACATTTGTGAAAGAAAAATGGAGGTTTTATGAAATAGAATTGCTGAACTAGATAAGCAGTTTGCTTTTTATCACAGAAACTTTAAATTGCTCAGGTGCTTATTATTAAGCTATTATCTCACTCAAAACTTGATATTGTATTGTTTCCTTACTAATATTGAAAGTTCATATGATAAGCTACAAATGAGAGCAAAAAGCAACTAATTCCATCCACAAACAAACAAATGAGAAGTGATCAAAGTTAGCTAGTTTTGACTGATGAAAAACATGTAAGTCTGACCCAAACTTTTTTAAAAGCTATTTTCCTGTTTGACTTAAGTATTGACCACAAAACTTCACCCAAAGACTAGTAGACTCCTATTGAATGTAATTGAGCTCGAAGAAACAGAATTTAACAACTTGATCACTAAAGTGACCTTAATCCAAACACCACTTTTCAACTGATTATGAAAACTTTTCAAAGACGTTTTAAGCAAAAGTGTATGACAACAAAGGTGACTTATCAAAACTTGTCAAGTGACTGAAATGAGCTAGTTTGACATCAAAGACCAGCAAGTTTACTTGAAAGAACTCAAAATGAGCAAATAATGAATTTTAACTGATGAAAACCAACTTTTATCAAGCAAAAACTGAATCAAAACTATAAGACTACTTGTAGACTATCAGAATATACCAAAATCACCAATAACAAACTAAATCAATCACATAATAGCAGGTAAGCTAGTTATCTAAGAATTGAGCATGGCAAGAACTGTTTAGTGGAATTTAAAACAAGAAAGTGTTCCTTTTAGCTTGAAGCCACCTCTGATGGAGTAATAAGCGCTGAGCTTACTATGATCAACAAGAACATCTACAATCTACCACCATAAACCACTATATCAACATCATCATCTGAAATTCAACACCCCTGCTACAATTATGCTTCTTTGGCTATGAAATGAATTGGATAATGTCTGAATCAGCTACAATCTCTCAAAAGGCATCAAACACATTCCATTGATCAAGTATGATCAATAGAATCAAATAGTAACAATAGAAGTAGGATTATACATGAATGAGAAGTAGAGTTTAGTGAAAATGAACTTGAATGTTTATTAATGGATGAAAGTTTGTTACAGTTCTGTTACAGCTAACTAACTAACTCTCAAGTGGTTTTCAATCACTTGAGAGTAGTATTCTACTAAATTGCTAACTGAAATGAGGGAAATTTAAGAAGTGTGTGAAAAATACACACACTAAGTACAACTGAAAATGAAGAACTAATGGGGTATTTATAGAGACTGGGATGAAGTTTGTTGGAGGTAGGTGACGTGTTGGAGCAAATCCCATGCTTCCACGTGGCCTTGGTTGATCAATTGATGATAGCCGTTGATGATCCAATTTGGGGCTTTTTTATGTAGTTGATTTCAATCCAATTGGATACTTGGAGTGTCTTTGTCTCTTAATTTTGATCAAATTTCATGTATAACATTTCTCTTGAAATGCACTCTAGCTTGATGTAGATTCTGGGCTCGTTAAAATTTGAATGTGCCAGGTGTCTTGTTGTTATTGGATGAGAGAGAGAGACACAGATCGTTATCCTCTAAATGATTTTTTATTGGTTGAAATATTGTTAGTGGGAAGGACTGCTGTGATTGGGTTATATTAATGAGTGGCGGCTGAGTGGGTGAGGTGGCAAGTGAAGTGGCAATCCGTGTGTTATTATTCAAGGCTTCCCATTGGCTGAATTGTATAACACATGGATAACTCCCAAACTTGGCCCAACTTTGGCACTTTTGACCCCTCTAGTTTAGGCAGAATATGATTTGAGCTCCAAACTTCATTTCTTTGTCATGTTTAATCCTTCTAACTACAAACTTGCACAAGATTGATCCTTTGACTATTTGACTTGAGAGTTGACCAAGTTTGACTTTGTTCTTGACTTTCTCATAATTACACTTTAGTCCCTCATCTTTGAAAGTTGTCAAGAAAGGTCCTTTATCTTTGCAAGGCCTGTCACTTTTCATCCTCCTTTTGTCTTTTCTTCATCAATAAAGCTTGATTTCACTTGTTTGCTCCAAAATTGTATCTTTTTACCTACACAAGCACAAACAACAAAACATACCCATAATACTGCTTTTATGAATAAAAAGTAGGTATTTTTGCTTTGTGTTTTAGGGTGATTTGTGAAATTATTGATATGAGATTTCACTCATATCAATTACTAGTTTGTTAATGCATATTGTAACACATTGTTCATATTTGTATTATTTAATGTTTATGACTCACAACTGAAAACTTTATTGTTGTGTTGTTTTCTTGGAGTCTAAACCTATGATTGTCACCAACTTTATGTTGACGTGTTTTAGTGTCTCTTTCAGGTGAGAATGTGGTGAAGTTAAAAAATAGAAGTGGCTAGGATTGGATATGCCTAGGACTGCATATGGAAGGACCTCATTCTTCTTAGATTTCCTTTTTGTTTGATTGAATAAGTGCATTGTATGACACCTATATGTTTGATTGATTGTTTGTTTGTTTGTCTTGGGTAATAGGTAGGACTTGTTACCTACTTACCTAGACCCGTGCATTGTTTTGAGATATTGTCAAGACATTGTGTCGCCATGAATCACATTTTTATTACATTTAGTTTTCTCTATAGAGACACCGTTTGTTGTGATGATATCCATGGTTCGCGCCCCGTGTTCCACCACGATAGGGTGTGGCACAATAACACCTACACCCTCATCACCAAGAGTCACTAGTGTTGGGTTGTACGTAAGTCATAGTTAGTATTTTATATGGTCGGGAGTACGTGATCCTAAGGGGTCACATAATTAGAAATCGAGATTGTCTTTTATTAAAATATACGATTTAATATGACCATATTTATTCTATTGATGTAAGTGTTTTTACTACCCTTTAGGGAAAGAGCAATAAAATAGGGCAAGCGGGCACGACGATTTAGGAAAACCATGTGTGAATGACCCTAAGTGTGAGTTCGTTCTCTCGAGGAGGCACGTGTGTTGTGAATTGAATTGATTTTGATTGTGATTTTATTGTTATGAGAAGAAAAGAGAAATAGGAAAGAAAAGAAAGACGGTTACGAAGACGGATCGAGCTAAGACGAAAACGCGTTCACGTAAAACCGTAAATAGTGCAAAAAATTAAAATTTTAACCTAAAAATTACTAAAAATCCACAATAATATTCTAAGAGTTTACAAAAAATCAAAACTTCCTAAAACCTTTTAATTAATTAGATAATGACTTTTTAATGCTAATTAAAGCCCTAAAAATCACAATTAATTATTAAAAAGCCCTAAACAAGATTTTCAAGTTTGTAAACCTCAAAAATGACCTAATTAAGCTAAAAAGTATTTTTTTTAAAATTTTAAAACCAAATTAAACTATTTTTAAACACTTAAAAACTATTAAAATCAATTAAAACCTAAATTAAATCTAGAAAATAATTGAAAAGTCCTAAAAATATTTGGAAAGTTAAAAAATTCCTATTTTAGTGTCTACAATCTAAGAAAAATGAAAAAAGTAGAAAAAACAAACTTAAAATTTTTAATAATAAAATAATAATAAAATAATCAAAAAAATTCAAAGTTCACTAAATTTTTTTAAAAAATTACCAAAAATCCTAAATAATGTAACTAAGACAGAAATGCAATTAAAAGTTTCTAAAACCTATTTAATAATTTTATATTACATTTTAAAGTTGGTTAAAAACCCTAAAATCCTATAAAATAAAAAATAAGACTTTTTGAAAACTTTTTGGGCTGTAAACCTCAAATTACTTAAATAAAACCTAAAACTATTTTTTCAGATTTTTAAAATTACTTTTACTATTTTTAAATTAGTTAACTAAGTACGGGTAATTAAAAAATGATTAAAAATAAATAAAGAAAGAGAAAAATTAAAACTTAGTGCTAAAAAATCTTAAACTAAGTGACAAACAAAGGAAAAATGAAAACAAGCAGAAAAGCTTATACAATAAGCTTAAATAAGCTGAAATAGCTACGACTTATTTAAGATAAGCCCACACAACAACCCTTTAAATATGTATTGAAAACAACCTTGGTCAGTAAAAGACCCAAGGGCGCAATGGTAGTGAGTGTGTGTTGTGAGAAGGATGGCGCAGGTTCGAGTCCTGGCCAGTCCTTTTTAAAAAAAAACTTTTTTTTTCTTTTTTTAAAATTTTAAAAACTCAAAACCAGTACTTAACCTTACTCTAAATCAAGCACAAAACTAAAAATAAACAAGAATCAAGCTGCTAGAAATAAAAAACGTGCCCAGGTTTGTTATTTTACTGATGAACAAATATAGAATCTTCACAAGTGAAGAAATGGATCAAGAGGTCTTGATTTTGGTTTTTGTGTTGTTTGATTGGACAAATGGCACCCCTACACTCAGTTGGAGTGTAGGGAGTCAATGAACACACAAAAAACAAGCAAGCTTAGCACACAAATCACAAAAAACAAGGCACACAATCTTTCTGATATGGTTATGTTGGCTGATGAGTAGTATGATGGTTCAAATGGCATAAAAGCGAGATTCCAATGCTCAGATTTTGCATACAAGTTCACCAAACAGCTAATAACCAATATTCAATCCTGCTACACCCTAAATTCTAGCAGATTTTCAAGTTTGGGGCACAAATTACACAAAATAAGCAGAAAAAGTACTTACTGAATACTTAGTAGATTTCTACCCAAACATGAACATGAAACTTCTGATTAACCTTACCAATCAAACATAAAGCACTAAACAAAACTTAAAATACCATGAGAGAGATGTCTGAGTGGATTTTAACACAAGAGGTTGTCAAATTCTTGCCTTAATACCCAAATCCAAACACCCCTTAATGTTACTGAAATCAAAATTTAATATACCAAATCTATTCAAGACCTATCCAAACTGATTCAAACAACTCTAAACATGCATAACATACCAAATAAACTTAAATCAAACAGGTTTACAAGCAAACTAACAACTTGCACAAAAATCATGCAAAAAATCACCAATGACTGAAATATGAAAAGGGAACAAGGCTTTTTACCTTAAGGGACCTACATCCAGGTCCCTTAGTGGCAGCTTAGCCACCTCCAAATAGGCCGGGGCCTATGCAGAACCTTGAACAACAAGCAAGTGAAAACCTGCTAAGAGAAAATGAAAACACAAGCACAATAATACACTTTCTGATTTTTCAAACTTTTTAAACCTTTTTCAAAACTTTCTTCTCACAAAACAGTAACCTTAACCAATGAGTATATTTTGAAACAAGTAAAACTTAAGGAATCTAAGAATATCAATCCACTTTCACTTCTTGAAATTCTTGGATTTCTGAAAATCAATGAAACCTTTTGAACCTTTTTGAAAACTGAAATAAACACCAATTGTTTATCAAAAGAAGTATGGAACTCAGATTCTTATCAAGCTAATACCAAACTTTAAAAATAATAAAAGGAGTTATAATTCAGCAAAAACACCAATTTTATAAAATTTTAAAAGGAATTACAATAACTTGAAAAAATCTGGAACAAGAAATAATAGAGGTACAGGCACCTCTATTTATACAAGTGATAGAACTATCTAGAATGCTAAACCCTAGCTAACTGAATTTCCTAGAAAGCCCTTGGTCGAATCTTCAAAACTTTAGTCAATATGACAACATGTGAGCTTTGTACTTGGCCAGCTGTTAAAACTTGATCTTGAACGTTTGTTTGAGCTTGGAGGACAAGTAGAATCATCTCAAACGTTTATCTTGTCTTTTTAGGGTGTTGTGTGAAAGAGACGTTGCAGGGGACCCTTGGGGTGATCACATGGGTGTGTTGGGAAGGGTTTGAGTGAGTGGGTTTTGGTGAGGATAAGGGTAATTAAGGATCTGGAATCAATTAGGGAAAACCCCTTTGGTTTAGATGAAATTTGAGATTAGGGTTTATAGGATTAGCGGAGTAGCAGGGGTGGGGTTTGATTTGTTTTGGGGGTTTAGGATTTTAAAAATCCTGTTTAGTGGGAAAGTTAAGTGGGGTGTTGACTGGGGTTTGACCCAATTTATTTATTAAACTTGGGCTTTGGGTTTGGGTAAATGGGTTGGACGGGTAGGGTAATTGGGTAAATGGGTGGGTTATGGTGAGGTGTCAGCTCATGAGTGGGTGTGTAGGTTTGTTTGTCTAGGCAGAAAGAGCGCCCAAGGTGTCTTACTCTCTTCACTTTGTAAAAACAGCAACCAAAGTTCTTTTCCTTTGTATTTAAGTTTGGCAAGTTGACATTTTTGGCACATAATGTTTTACAAACTTAATATAAGGACTTCAAATGCAATTCTTGGATTCTTCAAGGACTAAACTTGTAATATCTTCAAACTTTAGGGACCCTATTCATAATTATGAATATTTGAGGGGTATAAAGTGTTAATCTTCAAAAGTTGAGCAACCAAACTTGCCAATCTTCAATTCTTCAAGGGTATTTTTGGAAATTCAAAACTTGGGTCCGGTTCATTGTGCGGCTTCGTTTCCCGTGTTCGTTTTTTGAATGATTCTTGTGATCTTTTGCCATTTCCTCAATATCCGTACCTAGAAATACACAAGCAACAAACACGAGCATATATTTGGTAGTTTTAATGATATTTTATGCATTTTAAGCCTAATTTGGACGATGAGACTATGTATAAAAGCAGTCTCATCACTCCCTCATACTAAACCATTGCCGTACCCTCACGCAATGCTAGAATAAAGTATCATAGCACTTCCAAAATTCAATTTTATTCACTTTATTGGAATGATAAACTAGCTACACTACTACTATTACTACTACTTGCGTTTTAGACATAATGTATGATTTTCATCGCAAAATGGGACGTTTAGGTTCATAGAATAAGAACACGTGAATGCTTCGTTAGAAATAATTTCATCATCCTCGATTTTCACTCCAATTCCATGCCAAGCGTGCAACGAGATCATTGTCATTATAAGTTAGTAATGCTAACACTACTCATATGCCCTAATCACGTACTTATCCTCCCATTATTCCTAAGTTGTATCTCTTATATTTTATTTTGTTTTAATGATCACGAGGATACATTGTTGACTTATGCGATAATAGAGATTTAAGTCTAAAAATAGAGTCCTAACGGTGTAACTAAGACCATCAAATCAATAACCCCTCCTAATAGACAACGATGTTAAAAAATTAAGTTGACAAGAAGAATCGATAAACACGGTTTTATAACGGTTTTGAACATGAGACTTATTACCAAGACTTTTATACGCCCCCTAACGGAAGGGCCTTATTATCTTTGGTTTACCTCCATCTTTTATTCAACTTCGCCATGAAGCTTTTATTATGACTTCGGTCTTGCCTTGCCTTTTATTATCCGCCTCATCGGTGGTTATATTAGCCAAAGACGTATATCCTCACGCAAAAGCGAATTTTGGATCTTTAAAGCTTCGAAGATTAAGGCTTGATTCACTTTCAATTTTGCATAGATTTTAGGCCTTGTGGGGCTTCAAATTGTTTGCTAGATTTAGGTGAGCACTTGAAATCTTATTATTGGGTGAAGCTTTCGATTATTCGGGTGCCAATACTTCAAAACCGTGACGCTGGCGATACCTTAATGTCTTCCCAATTTAATTACACGGAAGCTACTAGAAAAGACTAGAAACCCAACAATCCTAACTAAACCGCTAAGTCAATATTTATTAAGCAAAAAATATTTACAAGCGAAGGGAGAATAAGCAAACAACGAGAACACATGAGTTTTTGAAAGAATACGAGTACTCTACGTTTAGCATAGTAACTTATAATTAACTCTATCATTTCTCGTCCTCATTTAAGAGACTTAGCCTAATGTGAAGTTAAGGAATCAAAGCTAAGTGCTCAACACGCACGGTCGAGTCAAAAATTACTCTTATTCTTGCCATCGGAAAACCTACATTCGTGTCTTCAAACACTTATAAAACATGAGAAAAATTTTAAAATTTGGCCATTTTAGCCTTATTTTGCAACAAAACGTTAAACAAAAAGATAAACTTTGGAAAGCGTGAAGGTTTGGCAAGGCAAGTATCTATTCACCCCCCCATACTAAAGTTAAACATTGTCCTCAATGTTTCGAGTCTAGGGGTGCAAAACCCCCATACTAGAGACGTAGTCGAATGCCTAATCTAGCATGGAAAGGGTGTAACCAATAAATTAATAGCCGTTTATGAAGTGTGCTAAAAACCTAAGGTTAGAACATCAAAGGATATATCATTTGGATATTGAGAAATGTCTCCAAAGCAAACGATCGAGTGCTCCCATAAACGAACACGAGAGGCTCCAATCGTGAAGATCATGATCTAAAAACCACAATGCACAAACAAACACGGAACAAAGGTTGGAAGGGCACAAATCCCCTCACATTAAACTAATTAGAAAGCAATAATATGTACATGGATAAGCATGGGTCTCCCCCACGAGGCACCTTGTTTTTGATAACCGAGTCAAAAGCTCGACTCGAATCCCCATAAATGTGATCATTTAGGGATTATCATGGTGTGGTCAATTTTTAGTGGGGCTTACATGATAAACAAGGCCCAAAAACAACCGGTATAAAGGACTAAGTCCTTTAATGGTGCAAAATACCGGGATCGAAGATGGCGTTCTCGTTTTCATTGGAAAAACTAATCAACGCCACTTCATCGTGTGCCAACAAAAACTCAAAGAGTTTCAAGAAAATAGGCGAGAAGAAATAGAAGGGTGGGAAAATGGGTAAGTCATGAAAACATTAAGCTACTCGAGGTAGACTCGCACCAATCAAATGAAAAGATTTTCCATTTATTGCATCGGTGGAAGACCGAGATTTCCCTTTATAAGCAATTCCAGGATCAAATATCTCGTTCTCGGTGGAGAAAGGGGAGGGAACATAAGGGGCTTCCCCCACACTAAGTCCACACAAAGCATCGTCAAAAGGAGAAGACGAGCTTGTAGCACTCAAAACACGTGGTGATGACGGAGTTAGAATTGTAGAAAAATATTTTAAATTTAATTCAAAATCTTTTCCTTTTTCGTCTTTTACACTCTCCTTGTGAAAACCCGATTTGATTATGTCGAAAATATTTAGCGTTTCTAAAGCAATGTTAGTCACACTAAAAATTCTCACATTTTGAAATCTTTTTGGTTTAGGTGGTGGTAAGTTTTCAAAACGTTTGTCAACAAAGAAAACTTCCCCATCGGGATCAACGTATTCATCATCCGAAGAATCACTCGAGATTGGAATCGTAGGCTTAACACTCTTAACCTCCACCGGCGGAGGGGACGGAACTTCATTTTTATCAACAACTCCTAAAACTCTATTTGAGATTCTTTTGCAAATGTTTTTGATGGGATTGAAATTGTACAAAGATGTGATAGAATACACATGAGAAAGTGTGGAGTTTTGGGTTGCATTAATGACGAGTTCTTCCTCATTGAAACGAAGAGTGATTTTTCTTGCATGCACATCGATAAGTGCTCTCGAGGTATCCAAAAAAGATCGACCTAAAATTAACGGAACTTTAGGATCGATAGGAATGTCAACAACAATAAAGTCTACGGGATAGTAGAACTTTCCAACTTTCACAAAGACGTCCTCGGCAACTCCACAAGCTAGAATCGTAGAATGGTCAGCCATTTCGATTGACATTCTTGAAGGAGTGAGATTGGGAAGATTGAGCGATTTAAAAATCTCAAGAGGCATCAAATTAATACTAGCACCAAGATCGGCCAAGGCGTAGCATTCTTCCATGTCTTGAATTGCACATGGGATTAAAAACTTTCCAGGATCACCGACTTTTGAGGTATGCGGCTTAGAAAAACCGATGAACAACTAGACGATTTTTGTAACTTTTCTTTGTTATTCAACATACTTTTGAAGTTCGCGGCAAATCGAGGCATCATGACTAAGGCGTCGGCAAAACTTATATTAAAATGCAAGTCACGAAACATTTTCATAAAGAGTTCAAATTGATAATTATTTCGTTCTTGTGCCTTTTCCTTGTCTCGTCTTGAAGGGTAGGGTAAGGGTGGTGTGGGTTGGGGCATAGGCATAGGCCTTGGAATCTCGGGTTCCATGATTGGTATTGGTTCAACCGTATGTGTGGTTTGAGCGGTACTTCGTGGGCTTGGAATGTGCTCCTTTTCAACCACAACCTCGGGTTCTTTCTCTTTTTCCTTCTCCATAGAAGTACTTGGACGAGAAATGGGTTCTTTGAAAGTTTTACCACTACGAGTAGTAACAACCTTCAATTCTCCTTTCGGGTTCACGATGGTATCACTAGGAAGACCACCCGAAGAAGAGGGCTTACACATGATAGCTTCAAACATTTTTCCCATTCGGTCTTCAAACTTAGATTGCCTAGCATCCACTTTTAACAATTCTTGCTTAATCTCATGTTGACCTTGCTCCATTTTTTGTTGATTTTGTTGGAGTCTTTGAACATTTCCTTCCATTTTGTTAGCATGAGTCTTAAGTTCATTAGCAAGTTCGTTTTTAAGCTCGTTTTTCAACTCGGATCTTAAGCTAACCATTTCACGTTGCATATTATCAAACTTAGCATCATTAGCCTTAGCATAATTCAAAAATTCTCCTTGAAGATTTTTGGTGTGATCATTTTGAAAACCTTGTGAAGTAGTTTGAAAATCACGGTTTTGGTTTTGATTTGAAATTTGCCCATTTCCACTTTGATAATTACCCTTGTTATAATTCCTTTGATTTCCTTGGTAATTTCCACCTTGGTTGTTGTTTCGATAATTATTAGCATTTTGATTTGGTGGAGCTTGATTTTGGCGGGAACCTTGACCGATTTGGTTATAAGTTCCCGTGGCTACATAAGCACTTGAAGTGTTACCATCCGCGGTAATGCACTCGGAAAGATCATGAGCTCCACCACACGACAAACAACTCTTAGAAACCGCTTTAACCGAAGCGGAATTCGAAGCTTCTTGAGCTTTCCAATGGGACATAAGGCTAGCAAATCTATCAAAAAATCGATTTTCTTCATTTGCCTCATCATGTAAAGCATTAATGCTACGAGACGATGACGAGCCCAATTTGGCAACACTCGGTGTGTTACGAGGGCTATAAACCTTAGACCTATTCTCAATTATGACCAAAGCTTCTTCAACCGTTTTACACAAAAAATTACCACCCGCGGCGGCATTTAGATAATCTCTTTCATGATCATTAAGTCCATTGTAAAACGTGTCGATTTGGTGCAAGTCGGAAAAACCGTGATGAGGACATTCATGTAACATCTCCTTAAACCTATTCCAAGCCGTTGAAAAACTTTCATTTGATTCTTGTGAAAATTTAGAAATCTCATTTTTCAAATGCGTAGTCTTAGAGGGCGGAAAAAATTGGTTCACAAATTTTGAAACGAGATCCTTCCACGTCAATATAGAATTGGGTGGCTCTTTCTCTAGCCAAATTTTAGCGGGCCCCGCTAAGGAATACGGAAAAAGCATCATCTTAATCGAGTCATTTGAGACATCCTTAAATTTGCACGTGGTGGTAAGACGATTGAATTGGCGGATATGGTTGTGGGGATTGTCCTTCTCATCACCACGGAATTTTTTGTTTTGGATCATCGACAACAAACCCGTTTTCACCTCTAAATTCTCCGCAAGGATAGCGGGAATCACAATAGCTTCTCCATAACCCTCGGTGGGTGCTTGAAGTAACTCCATCATAGTTCGATTCTCCATGGTTGGTGCTTCTCGTACAATGGGTTCGTCGATAGGAGACTCCTCACTAGAATGAGTTGGAGTGGGAGTTTTGTTCTTTCGTCTACGTGCACGTTTTGCTTGATTACGAGTTAGCATAAACGTCACGTACAACGTGGAGACGAGCAAAGAAGATTCTTTTTGGTGTTTTTAATTTTTTAATTTTTTTTTCTGGTTTTTGATGGTATTAACTTTTTTGGAAATTGGTGAATGTATTAAGTAGACACAAATCTACAAATCTCCTCCTTAATCAAATCTCTCGATTAAAGAAGCCTCAAGGAATGAAAACGATCACGTGGAGTGAATGCCTTCGATGAATTTAGAACGATGGTGGAACACCAAATCGTTCAAGAGGGTTTAATCAATAGAAACCAAGAAAATATATATGATATGTAATAATACTTTGGGCGGCAAAACCCTCGATTAGCTCTCAAAATCAAATACGCACAAGCAAGCGGAGGAAACGAGGCGGCGCGAAGCACTTAAGAGCCTTTTTCCTTTTGGTCGTGAAATACAACCGTCTTATACCCACCTTATAGTTTGTATTTTCAAAATCGAGCTTCACGAAAGTATTTATCTATTTTTGCCTTTTTCTTTGGTTTGAGATTCGAATACAATGATTGGGTAATGACCTCCCAAGTCAAGGTTGTGATTTCTCACGTATTTGGAGTACTTGTGAATTTATTGTTCTACGTATACAATATAGTAATAATATTCACACAAAAACCGAAAAACGATAATACGTATTAGTAGAGTGCTACTAATACAAATACTTATTATGGCTAGTATAAAAACAACAATTGTTCAATGAAAACACAACACGCCTCCCCGGCAGCGGCGCCAAAATTGATGTAAGTGTTTTTACTACCCTTTAGGAAAAGAGCAATAAAATAGGGCAAGCGGGCACGACGATTTAGGAAAACCGTGTGTGAATGACCCTAAGTGTGAGTTCGTTCTCTCGAGGAGGCACGTGTGTTGTGAATTGAATTGATTTTGATTGTGATTTTATTGTTATGAGAAGAAAAGTGAAATAGGAAAGAAAAGAAAGACGGTTACGAAGACGGATCGAGCTAAGACGAAAACGCGTTCACGTAAAACCGTAAATAGTGCAAAAATTAAAATTTTAACCTAAAAATTCCTAAAAACTACTAAAAATCCACAATAATATTCTAAGAGTTTACAAAAAATCAAAACTTGCTAAAACCTTTTAATTAATTAGATAATGACTTTTTAATGCTAATTAAAGCTCTAAAAATCACAATTAATTATTAAAAAGCCCTAAACAAGATTTTCAAGTTTGTAAACCTCAAAATTGACCTAATTAAGCTAAAAAGTATTTTTTAAAATTTTAAAACAAAATTAAACTATTTTTAAACACTTAAAAACTATTAAAATCAATTAAAACCTAAATTAAATCTAGAAATTAATTGAAAAGTCCTAAAAATATTTGGAAAGTTACAAAATTCCTAATTTAGTGTCTACAATCTAGGAAAAATGAAAAAAGTAGAAAAAACAAACTTTCAGTTTTTAATAATAAAATAATAATAAAATAATCAAAAAAATTCAAAGTTCACTAAAAAATTCTAAAAAATTACCAAAAATCCTAAATAATGTAACTAAGACAGAAATGCAATTAAAAGTTTCTAAAACCTATTTAATAATTTTATATTAAATTTTAAAGTTGGTTAAAAACCCTAAAATCCTATAAAATCAAAAATAAGACTTTTTGAAAACTTTTTGGGCTGTAAACCTCAAATTACTTAAATAAAACCTAGAAACTATTTTTTCAGATTTTTAAAATTACTTTTACTATTTTTAAATTAATTAACTAAGTACGGGTAATTAAGAAATGATTAAAAATAAATAAAGAAAGAGAAAAATTAAAACTTAGTGCTAAAAAATCTTAAACTAAGTGACAAACAAAGGAAAAATGAAAACAAGCAGAAAAGCTTATACAATAAGCTTAAATAAGCTGAAATAGCTACGGCTTATTTAAGATAAGCCCACACAACAACCCTTTAAATATGTATTGAAAACAACCTTGGTCAGTAAAAGACCCAAGGGCGCAATGGTAGTGAGTGTGTGTTGTGAGAAGGATGGCGCAGGTTCGAGTCCTTGCTAGTCCTTAAAAAAAACTTTTTTTTTCTTTTTTTAAAATTTTAAAAACTCAAAACCAGTACTTAACCTTACTCTAAATCAAGCACAAAACTAAAAATAAACAAGAATCAAGCTGCTAGAAATCAAAAACGTGCCCAGGTTTGTTATTTTACTGATGAACAAATATAGAATCTTCACAAGTGAAGAAATGGATCAAGAGGTCTTGATTTTGGTTTTTGTGTTGTTTGATTGGACAAATGGCACCCCTACACTCAGTTAGAGTGTAGGGAGTCAATGAACACACAAAAAACAAGCAAGCTTAGCACACAAATCACAAAAAACAAGGCACACAATCTTTCTGATATGGTTATGTTGGCTGATGAGTAGTATGCTGGTTCAAATGGCATAAAAGTGAGATTCCAATGCTCAGATTTTGCATACAAGTTCACCAAACAGCTAATAACCAATACTCAATCCTGCTACACCCTAAATTCTAGCAGATTTTCAAGTTTGGGGCACAAATTACACAAAATAAGCAGAAAAAGTACTTACTGAATACTTAGCAGATTTCTACCCAAACTGAACATGAAACTTCTGATTAACCTTACCAATCAAACATAAAGCACTAAACAAAACTTAAAATACCATGAGAGAGATGTTTGAGTGGATTTTAACACAAGAGGTTGTCAAATTCTTGCCTTAATACCCAAATCCAAACACCCCTTAATGTTACTGAAATCAAAATTTAATATACCAAATCTATTCAAGACCTATCAAAACTGATTCAAACAACTTTAAACATGCATAACATACCAAATAAACTTAAATCAAACAGGTTTACAAGCAAACTAACAACTTGCACAAAAATCATGCAAAAAATCATGCAAAAAATCACCAATGACTGAAATATGAAAAGGGAACAAGGCTTTTTACCTTAAGGGACCTACATCCAGGTCCCTTAGTGGCAGCTTAGCCACCTCCAAATAAGCCGGGGCCTATGCAGAACCTTGAACAACAAGCAAGTGAAAACCTGCTAAGAGAAAATGAAAACACAAGCACAATAATACACTTTCTGATTTTTCAAACTTTTTAAACCTTTTTCAAAACTTTCTTCTCACAAAACAGTAACCTTAACCAATGAGTATATTTTGAAACAAGTAAAACTTCAGGAATCCAAGAATATCAATCCACTTTCACTTCTTGAAATTCTTGGATTTCTGAAAATCAATGAAACCTTTTGAACCTTTTTGAAAACTGAAATAAACACCAATTGTTTATCAAAAGAAGTATGGAACTCAGATTCTTATCAAGCTAATACCAAACTTTAAAAATAATAAAAGGAGTTATAATTCAGCAAAAACACCAATTTTATAAAATTTTAAAAGGAATTACAATAACTTGAAAAAATATGGAACAAGAAATAATAGAGGTACATGCACCTCTATTTATACAAGTGATAGAACTATCTAGAATGCTAAACCCTAGCTAACTGAATTTCCTAGAAAGCCCTTGGTCGAATCTTCAAAATTTTAGTCAATATGGCAACATGTGAGCTTTGTACTTGGCCAGCTGTTAAAACTTGATCTTGAACGTTTGTTTGAGCTTGGAGGACAAGTAGAATCATCTCAAACGTTTATCTTGTGTTTTTGGGGTGTTGTGTGAAAGAGACGTTGCAGGGGACCCTTGGGGTGATCACATGGGTGTGTTGGGAAGGGTTTGAGTGAGTGGGTTTTGGTGAGGATAAGGGTAATTAAGGATCTGGAATCAATTAGGGAAAACCCCTTTGGTTTAAATGAAATTTTAGATTAGGGTTTATAGGATTAGGGGAGTAGCAGGGGTGGGGTTTGATTTGTTTTGGGGGTTTA